>CM033328.1:5134193-6376527 GCA_019359835.1 Pharus latifolius
TGCTTCCTTGCTGTTTCATGTTGAGGTAGGAATCACAAACTCCATGTCAAATGGACTCTGTGGTAGAAATCCTAAACATACCTCAAACGGCGACTTTCCAGTCGAATCATGCACTGCTCGATTAAAAGCAAACTGCAAGTACGGTATGCTTTCATCCCAGGTCTTCAGATGCTTCGAGCTATATCCTCTCAAGAGATAAACGACTGTGCGATTTGACACCTCGGTTTGACCATCAGTTTGCGGATGAAAAGTAGTACTCCTCTTCAGCTTGGTGTCCATCATCGTCTAGAGCGATCGCCAAAAGTGACTAAGGAATCGGGTATCGGGATCAGACACAATAGAAGTCGGCAGTCTGAAGTGTGTCCAAACGTGGTGAAAGAATACCCGAGCTACCTCTTCTCCCGTGATAGTCTTCCGACAAGGTATGAGAACAATCATTTTGGAGAACCGATCAACGACCACGAATAGATAGTCGTTGCCACGTCGGGTCTTAGGCAATCCTCCCAAGAAATCCATGGATATGCTCTCCTATGGTCGCGATGGAACTGGCAAAGGAGTGTACAAACCTAATTTTCGGTTTGCCGGTTTCGAGATGCTGCAGAGACCACAGCCTCGAACAAAACTAGCCACATCTTGCTGCATACGCGGCCAGAACACATGTCGGTGAAGATTTTGCAACGTCTTTGTAACCCCAAAGTGACCAGCTACCTTCGATGTATGCGCTTCTCGCAACCATTGAATTCGAGGTGCTCCACGAGGTATGCAAAGTAAATTGCCCTTATACAAGAGTCCTTCTCGACGAATGAACTCCGTAGGTTTCCCTGTTTCGAGCTCCGTCAGTACTGTTTGAAAATCAGGGTCTTCACTATACATCGTGGCATAGTCATCATGACATGAGGGCTCGATCTGCATGAACGCTGATAAACAAAGGGCCGTAATTGGTGGTCGCGACAACATGTCCTCCAATTTGTTGTGTACGCCCTTCTTGTACTTAATCACCAGATTGAACTGCTGCAGATACGACATCCACTTCATGTGCCGAGCTTGCTGTAGCTTGGACTCAGTTTGCAAATATTGCAATGGTTGATGGTCGGTGTGGACAACCATCTCTTTACCCAAGAGGTAACACCGCCAATGTTTTACGGCCTGATGCAGTGTGCATAACTCCTTATCATCAGTCAGGTAGTTCTTCTGAGCTCCCTGGAATAACTCGGAGTGATATGACACTGGTCGACCTTCTTGCATGAGCACTGCGCCCATCGCGTAACCGGAGGCATCAGTTTCTAGCTCGAATGGTTTCTGGAGATTTGGCAAAGCTAACACAGGCGCCTCGCTGATCTTCCTTTTCAGCAAGAGAAACGTGTCCTCATGTTTCCCTGTCCACTCGAACTTCTGATCGATCCTGGTTAATGCATGCAATGGAGAAGCCACAATCGAGAAGTGTCGGATGAACTTCCGAAGATATTGGCATGCTCCCACAAAACTACGCACATCCGTAACTGTTCGCGGTCGCGGCCACTCGCGAATCACTTTTACCTTATCTGGGTCGATTTGCAACGTACCGTTGCCAACCAGGAATCCAAGGTAAAGTAGAGTTTGCTGGCCGAACTTGCACTTCTTACGGTTGTGGCAAAGTCGATGTTGCCGAAGCTGATCGAACACCTTTTCGACATGAATGAGGTGCTCATCCCACGATCGACTATAAACTAGTATGTCGTCGAGGTAAACGATCACAAAGTCGTCGATGAACTGTCTCAAAACGTCATTCATAAGACGCATGAAAGTTGCCGGCGCGTTGCAGAGACCAAACGGCATGACTAGCCATTCGAACAGACCTTGTCGTGTTTTGAACGCGGTCTTCCACGTATCCTCCTCTCGGATGCTGACTTGATGATATCCTGACTTAAGATCCAATTTGGAGAAGACAACAGCATGCTTCAATTGGTCGAGCAGGTCATCAATACGAGGAAGGGGGTACCGGTTCTTGATGGTGATCTTGTTTAGTGCTCGGTAGTCGATGCACATACGCCAAGTCCCATCTTTCTTTGGCACTAACACAAGGTGAACTACTCGGTTGAATGACGCCATCGTTCAGCAACTCACCAAGTTGTCTTTTGATCTCTTCATTCTCCAATACTGAGTTGCGATACATACTCAGATTGGGTAGTGTCGCATCAGACACAAGCTGAATTTCGTGCTCGACTGGACGTTTCGGCGGACGACCATGGGTAGTCTCGAACAGATCACTGTATTTCTCCAGTAGTCCTGATAAATGACCAGAATCCTCTCGGCACGCCAAAGACAATGCTGGTCGAGTACCCTCACTTTGTCCAATGGGTCGAATCATGACAAGCACATACTTGTGACATGCATTAACAATTCGTTTGGCTTGATTTGCGGTAATCAAGTTCGAAGTGTTGACGTGGACGTCTCTACTGATCACGATCTTAACTCCATCTTTGGTGAGGTCGTACTCTTGCGCTCGCCGATGGAAATGAGCATCTCGATCATACAGATACGGACTCCCAAATATCACCTGACAGATATCGATAGGGACAACATTGCATTGCACCTCATCGATATATCGTGCAGATATTGCAAACTTCAACACACACTGACTCGTAATCTGTTGGTTCACGTCGGATGTAAACCAACCCAGCAGATATGGTCGCGGGTGTGTGGTTGTCTTCAAACCAAGTCGTCGAACCAGTCCAGCAGAGACCAGATTCTTCTGACTTCCGGGATCGAATATCGCTGCGACCACTTCGTGCTTCACCTGGATGTTGATGGTGAACAAGTCCTCTGTTGGGTGATGGTCGTTCGGTGGATCCGAACCCTTCTCCTTCGGCATTGTCATTAGAGATAAGGTCGTATCCGCCTCAATAACCGAGTTCACTCGGACTTCTTCATCGGGTGAACTCGCAGTAGCCGTAGTTGTTCTTTTCCCTAGTCCGTTTTTCTTTGGTCGAAGTTCAGGATGAAGCTTGTAGCATTTGTCCTTGGTGATGCGCACGGTGGCCCGATCTTCCGACAGGTAGAGGTAAGTCGATTGGTGGAGACTCGACGTTGACGATCCGGCTTCCGATCAGAACCGATCCAAACCCGGATCGTCAACGTCGAGTCTCCACCAATCGACTTACCTCTACCTGTCGGAAGATCGGGCCACCGTGCGCATCAAGTGGTATCAGAGCCTCGGTTTCCCGTCAGGTATCATTGTATCCCCTTTAGTTTTGTTTTGCCATCGTCCTAGAGTCCAGAAAATTTGCCCCACAAAAAAGTTCATCATCAATTCCGCTGTCCTACAACCCTTTGAGCTTTGCAATTTCGTTTTCAGTATCATATTGTTGAGTATTGATCCATAGTCATCGTCTTGTTGCTGGTTTGAGGTCGCGAGCCACCTTGTGTCAATTGCCCTGCACCGCTGGCCATCCTTTTTCACCCGCAAACCTAATCCTATTCTAGCCTAACCGGGAGAAAGATCTGAATTCGCGAGCAATTCCAGATTGTGCAGTGTTCACTAAAACTGGCATAACTTTTGCATACGAACTCCGATTTGGGTCTACTTTTTTTTGTTTCGAAGGGGGCGACGACGCGCATCTGAAAATTCCACAAGTCTTTAGACCTGTGCATTTTTTTTTTACCCTCAAAAAAAGCTTCTAAGACCGAGTTTCGACGCCCGGAAGTTTGCTGTCCTGTTTTGTCAATTCTTTCGGGCATCGGTTTCCTGTCGTTTGTTGCTTCAAATTGTGAGATTTTTGTTTCTCCTCTGAGTTAAGAGGTATATATTTGTGTTAGAAAAAAAAAAGAAGTGAAAAAAAAAAAAGAGGAGAGAAAGAGCCAAACCGGCAAAAACAGAGAAAAGAGAAAGAGAAGTAGAAAATCAGAATTGCTTGCATCCTTTGAGTCCTTTGTGCTGTGATATATCCCTTGCTAGGTTGAACTAGTTCTAGGAGCACGCTTAGGCCAGCAACTGTGACAAGAACTTTGAATCTTTATTCAGCTTTGCTAACTGTTTTCGAAATTTGCTAATCCTTGCTACTATACTTTGCCTTCCAAGCTCCACCTTTCTTCTGATCAGTTCAGGTTCAATTCGGCAATCGCTACACTCAAGCTTGTCACGGTATCACGAACCAGCCGCCGGTTGTACCACCTGTTGCATTGGTAAGAACACTTGTAAGAGCGTGGTAAGACGCTTGAGAGTGAGTGAAACCACCTTCTGCCGCCAAAGTAGTTGATAGGGATTATACCACCGGTTGTTTTTGTTTCTTTTGTCTTTCTTTCAACTAACAATGGCAGGTAATGAGGAAGATGAGTGTGTTACACGGAACGAGCTTAACAACGCGCTCAATGACATCAGCGCAAACATCGCAAGGATCGGCCAAGATAACGACCAAAGATTGGAGAGGATAGAGCGAAGCATCGCCAATCTTCTTACCAGGTTGGAAAATTTTGAGAGACAGCCGCCTCCCAATGGAGCTCGCAGAGTGGAAGATCAAGAAGAGTCTGTCGCGGGAGATGAAGTGGATGGAGAGGGCCATGATGCCTTTGCCGCTCGCGCCGCTGCACAGGATGTGCGACAACAACAACGCCTGAATAACAACCGTCAAGGTATGGGAGGTAACAATTTTAATCCTCGTAATGGTCGTGGACATGATGATTCTTTTGCTAGGGTTAAATTTACCATACCATCTTTTTCTGGTACTTATGATGCTGAAGTTTACTTAGATTGGGAAATGACAGTTGAACAAAAATTTAACTCCCATCTTGTTCCTGAGATACATAGAGTTAGACAAGCTACTAGTGAGTTTAAAGATTTTGCTATCATTTGGTGGAATGAGATAGTAAATGCTGGATTAGCACCTGATACATGGGATAGATTCAAACAAGCTATGCGTAGAAGATTTGTTCCTCCTTCTTATAAACGTGATATGCGCAAGAATTTGCAACGCTTAAATCAAAATAATAAATCTGTTGAGGAGTACTACCAAGAGCTACAAATAGGCATGTTGCGTTGTGAGGTAGTTGAGGATGAGGAGGATAAGATGGCTCGTTTTTATGGGGGATTACGGCGCGAGATTCAGGACATAATTGATTACAAAGAATATAATTCTATCAATAGATTGTTCCAGCTTGCTATGTTGGCAGAAAAAGAATTGCAGGGAAAACAGCAAAGGCTAAGGAGTAATTTCGGCAACATACCCACACCAAAGACGACGCCGGGGACAACCAAATCAGCTCCACCCCTTTCTGTTCGGTCTGCTGCCCCCTCCATGAGTAGGGCGCGTTCAGCAGCACCATCACCGCCATCACGAGTTCCCGAGGTGAGTAAATCTAACCATGTGCAGGCACCTGTTGGATCAGGATGTCGACTAGAGGGGGAGGGGGTGAATAGGAGACTTTTAAAATTTGTTTTTGCAAAAGAAAATTCAAATTAAGGTAAAGCAAGTGATAGTAAAAGATAAGAGATTGAAACCGATATATCCCGAGGTATCGGAGACACGCCCAGTCTCTACTAGTCCTCGTTGAAGCACTCAGTCCTTGAGTATAGCTTCAGTATCCACACAGGACACTATCTACTAAGGTTGCTCCTTGTCCCCTCCGGAAAGGCGAGCACCAAGCCTTTTACAAGTAATCGCGTCTCTCCGACAATCTCCGATTTGGAGAGATCAGCGATTTCCGCCTCCGAACCGTCTAGGTGAGGGCGCTCACCAAGAGTAATAAGAAGCAAGGTCTACTCTAGACCTCCAATGCACACCGAGAAAAATATCTAGAAATGGGAATGCAAGAACAATATGCTCGATGTGGCTAATACTCTCACGACTCGATCAGAAGATCAAGTTTTAAGTAAAACGAAGAAGCACTAGTGAGAAAGTATGAAAGGCTGTGTTGCTGTGTTTTCTTGTATTGAAACAGTAGCTCAACACCTCTATTTATAGCCTTCGTGGTCAAAAGAGCCGTTTGAGCTCGAGCTGAAAAATAGTAACTAAGACTGACAGTCAGTCTCACAAACTGACAGTCAGTCTAGTGTATCACCAGAAAGAGTAAAAATAGGATCACAACAGCTCGAACGTTGTGGACTAAAACGGTAAAAAGAAAACAGTCCAAACTGACAGTCAGTTACAAAGACTGACAGTCAGTGTCCACAAAAACAACAGTGAAAAGCAACGGCTAAAACCTTTATAACCGTTGAAGCAGATAACAGCAAAAATTTACTGACCAAACTGACAGTCAGTGTGTAAAACTGACAGTCAGTCTTAGTTTCAGTAACACAGAGAAAAACAGAATAAAAACCAATTCAAAAACTCTCTGTGGTCGAAACCCACACTGACAGTCAGTATACTCATACTGACAGTCAGTTTAGTACAAAAAATCTGAGACAGAAAAAACATGCTCTCTGGAGATTTGTCAGTTTGCACTAACTGACATTCATACTGACAGTCAGTTACCAACACTGACAGTCAGTCTAGTACAAAAAAATCAGCTCAATAAAAACATACTCTCTGGAGATTAGTCAGTTTATCAAACTGACATTTATACTGACAGTCAGTTACAAAGACTGACAGTCAGTCTGGATAAAAACAGAGAAAACTCAAAATCCAGAGATCTGATTCAAATGATTTCAGTTTTGTTTTGAAGATATTTTTGAGAAGAACATTTTTGACAACAGTAACAAAAATTAGATCTTTTCAGATCTTTCTCAAGAAGTAAAAACCTCAACTGTTGACAAAATTCAATATATCAAAACAAATTGTCGAAAAACCACAGATAATGATATGCATGCATTGACCTAGATTTTTCTCGGTATAATTGGAGATGTAGAGAGAACTTGCGTCCCCTCTTTATAGTACAGTTTAAACTAAGAATAAAATCCTTAAACCGATCGATCTTCATGCACCCTGAGATCGGTAAACCTAGAACTACAACATACCTCGATGCATCAGTTTAGTCCAGCAAAAACAATTTCTTTTTGCGTCTTCCTATGCTTTTGAACAGCTTAAATTGAACTTAAACATTTTGATCACCAGCCCTCGCTTTTTGTGCGGTTGTCTGAAATCTGTAACACTAACTCAAACACATAGTTAGTCCAAAAATACTTATTATCATCAACCATCAAAACACATCAGAGTTAGGCATGAAAGGCCTAGATGCAACAATCTCCCCCTTTTTGATGATTGATGACAAGTTAATAAACTAATACCAACTAATACTCCCCCTGATTTTGTGAAAAAAAATCTCCCCCTGAAAGTGTGCACATCCCTCAAGATGTATCTGAGCATATCATATCATAAGAGAGAGAACCACAAATTATGTCAGAGCACATTGATATCTCATACAAATGTAAGAACAAATCTCATCTCATCGCATCATCGCATCAAAAAAAAATTTCATAGAAAAGAAACATATCATAATCATATCACAAAATAACATCATCAACATATCATATCATCCATCTAAACAAAATATCATAACTTCATCCATCTCTCCCCCTTTGGCATCAAGCACAAAAAGGAAGGCCTAATATGAGAAACTAAACCTAATCTACTCCTGGTCATCTGAGTCTCCTAGAATCTCAGTGCCTCCGGAAGCTGTAGGAGACGCGGAAGGTACGACGGCGGGAGATGCAGGTCCTGCTGGAACTGGAGCTGTGCCGGCAGATGATGCTGGTGAAGAAACTGCAGGCCGTGCCCTCTTGCGAGGAGCAAGGGAAGCAGATGCCATCGCAGCATCAGGAGCTGGAAGTCGCTGCAGTATCTGCTGAAGGATCTCCTGCTGAGCGGCCAAGGTACTCTGGATCACCTGCTGTGTCTGAATGACCTGGTCAAGAGACACCTGCAGAGATGCAAGAGAGGAAGCTGTGCGGGAGCTGCTAGAAGGGGCAGGAGCAGAGGCAGAAGCTGGAGCTGCAGTCGCGTCCTCAGAATCCTCATCATCATCAGAGGCTGAAGAGGGAGCACTGGGAGCTGCAGGACGAGTGCCCAGGCGACGATCAGCCTGGCCAGGGGGAAAGAAGGCCAAAAGCTGATGAGGGCGAGGAAGAGCGGTGTCTACTGCTCGAATGTGGAGCAGTAGTGCCATGATGTATGGGGCATACACCAGGTGACGACGAGGAGAGAGAAGAACGTGCTGAAGCTCACTAATGATGAGATCAGCGATGTCGAAGGGCTCCTCTCGAAAGATCGAGATGAGAGCATGGAGAGTGATGTAGGTGACCCTGGCGCGGTCACCTGTAATCGGAAGAAGAGTGAGGCGAAGAATCTTCAGCGCCAGGTCAACATCGCGGCGCATGCCGGCAATGTGACGAACCTGGAAGGCGCCGGAGTAGAGCATAGCGACCTCACGATGCTCAAGATCAGGTAAAGTATGGAGCTGGCGCCCTGAAGCAGGACGAACCAGTCCTAAAGCGGCCTCAAGCTGCTCCTTTGTGACCGTGTATACCTGGAGGCCGGTCATAAAGGTCAATGAGTCACGCTGAGAAGAAATGTGGAGGGTGGCATAGAACTGCCTAATGGGCTCCTCTGCCCAGGTCAAAGAAGAATCAGAGACTAAGTCTCGGATCCCTACAGAGGCAAAAGCATCAGAAAGAGAAGCGATGCCAGTGCGAGAAACTATCGTCTGCCAAGAGACAGAACGATGAATGAAGAAGGGCATGTGAGAGTAGATGCTCTCAAACATGTCGAACTGAGTGATGGTGTAAAAGGTGGTACGTGGCGAGGCATCCGTGCCAGAAGGACGAGGAGATAGATAGGGGTTCGGCTGACGAAGAGACCGAAGCCGACTAGTGTTCCACCGCGAATAGTTCACGGGGACACGCTCTGGAGAGGGGGAACGCCGAGCCCCAGAGGACTGGCCCGAAGACCTGCTGCTGGACGCAACGGTCTTGCGTCGAGCAACGCGGCGATGAGGCTGATCAGACATAGTGGATAGCTAAAGGAATGCAAGGATGAACAAGGGTGGAGAAACCAAAAATTGCTGTTTTCAGGGTTCAGACTGACAGTCAGTCTTATGAACTGACAGTCAGTTCGAACCTAATGCTGACAGTCAGTATGAGTAACTGACTGTCAGTTCCAACCTAGAACAGTGAACAGAGAAATGGCGAGATTTTTGTGGGGATTTGAGAGGGAATTTGCAAAGATTGTGAAGAAAGAGTGCTAGAGCGGATCAAGGAAAGGAAAAAGAAAAGTAATTTCGGATTAGTAGAAGGAATTAAAAAGAGAAAGAAAGAAATAACGAAAAAGAAGAAGGAGAGGAAGAAGAAGAAGAAGAAAAGAGAGAGGGCTCACGGCGGGAGAAGGATGACGACGGCGACGGCGACAGCGACGAGGAGGAGGAGCAACGGCGACGGCGACTGCGACGGCGAAGAAAAAAGAAAACGGCGGCCGAAGAAGATAAAAAGAAAGCTCGGTTTAGGGTTTTAAGGACCCAAACTGACAGTCAGTTTCACAAACTGACTGTCAGTCTAGTCACTTAATTTTAAAAACTGACAGTCAGTGTGGTACACTGAATGTCAGTTCAATAAAATCAAGTGCTGAGACTGACAGTCAGTGTTGAATACTGACAGTCAGTGTGAGACTTCAAAAACGACCAGAACCCTACGACCAAGAAACAACACTATACTGACTATCAGTTATAAAAACTGACTGTCAGTTATGACTTCGACCAGGAGAGAGCTCTAAGGGAGAAAATATTTTAATAATAAAATATATATATATATATATGTATATTACACTTCATTAATCAAGATAAGCAATCAATAGTATGATGAAGTTAATAAAAATATCACTTTATCAACTAGCATTTGAAACATCTATAATATTTAGTTCTCCTCTAAGAAAGCAAAACCTGGATTCATCTAGTGGTTTGGTGAAGATATCTGCTAGTTGAAGATCTGTTCTTACATGACTAAGATCAATATCTCCTTTTGCCACATGATCTCTTATGAAATGGTGCCGTATTTCAATATGCTTAGTTCTAGAATGTTGAACCGGATTATTAGCAATTTTAATGGCACTTTCATTATCACACAGAAGTGGCACTTTATCAAATTTAATTCCATAATCCAAAAATGTCTGTTTCATCCATAATAATTGAGCACAACAACTACCTGCAGACACGTATTCAGCTTCAGCTGTTGAGAGAGCAACTGAGTTTTGCTTCCTAGATGACCATGATACTAATGATCTCCCCAACAGCTGACAGCTACCAGATGTGCTTTTTCGATCAATCTTACACCCAGCATAATCAGAATCAGAATACCCAATTAATTCAAAATTTGCATTTTTAGGGTACCAAAGGCCTAAACTGGGATAACATTTTAAATACCTAAGAATTCTTTTAAGAGCAGTTAAATGACATTCCTTAGGTTCTGACTGAAATCTAGCACATAAACACACACTAAACATGATATCAGGCCTAGATGCTGTAAGATATAAAAGACTACCAATCATAGACCTATAGAGTTTAGAATCTACTGATTTTGAATTTCTGTCCATGTCGAGGTGTCCATTTGTAGCCATGGGGGTCTTGATAGCCTTAGCTTCTTCCATCCCAAAGCGCTTGAGCAGGTCCTTCACGTACTTTGTTTGACTTACGAACGTACCGTTCTTGAGTTGCTTGATTTGAAGTCCAAGGAAGAAGCTCAGCTCACCAATCATGGACATCTCGAACTCCCTAGACATCATATCTCCAAATTCTTGACAAAAATATTCATTAGTAGATCCAAAAATTATGTCATCCACATAAATTTGGCAAATAAATAAATCATCATCTATTTTCTTGGTGAACAAAGTTGTGTCAACCTTCCCAGTTTTAAAACCTTTAGAAAGAAGAAAATCTCTAAGGCGTTCATACCAAGCTCGAGGAGCTTGTTTGAGGCCAACAAAGCTTTCGTTAGTCTAAAAACATGGTTTGGAAATTTTAGATCTTCAAACCCGGGAGGTTGCTCTACAAATACAAGTTCAGAAATTTCACCATTTAGAAAAGCACTTTTAACATCCATTTGAAAAAGTTTAATGTTAAAATGAGAAGCATAAGCAAGAAGAATTCTGATTGCTTCAAGTCTCGCCACAGGAGCAAAAGTTTCACTAAAATCTAAACCTTCGACTTGAGTGAAACCTTGAGCAACAAGACGAGCCTTGTTTCTAATTACTAGTCCATTTTCATCTTGCTTATTTCTGAAAACCCATTTTGTTCCAATGACATTATGATCCTTAGGTCTTTCTACTAAGTTCCAGACTTTATTTCTAGTAAAATTATTTAGTTCATCATGCATAGCATTTACCCAGTCAGGATCATCTAGAGCTTCACTAACACATGTTGGTTCTAAAGAAGAAACAAATGAATGATGTTCACAAAAAGAAGCAATACGAGATCGAGTTAGAACACCCTTACTAATATCACCCAGAACTTGGTTCAAAGGGTGATCCTTGATAATTGTTCTATGCTGGCTTGGCGCTTCTTCTTGTGCTGCTTCTTCTGCAGCAGACTCAACATGCACAGGAGGTCCAGGTTGTTCAATGTTGTCTTCACTTCCATCATTATCTTCATCAACTTCCTCAGCTTCTTCAATGGTAAGTTCTTTCAAAGGTTCTTGAATTTCACCTGAAGTGTCATGAACAGCTTGCTCTTCTTGCGAGTTATTAGATTCATCAAACTCAATATCGCAAGATTCCTCAATACAACCTGACGTTTTGTTAAAAACACGATAGGCTTTGCTAGTGGTAGAATAACCAACTAGAAAACCCTCATCAACTTTTCTTTGAAATTTTCCACCAAAGTTTCTTTTTCTTAAGATGTAACATTTACAACCAAAAACACGAAAATATGAAATATTTGGTTTTCTTCCAAAAAGAAGTTCATAAGGTGTCAAGTTCAAAAGAGGATGCAAATAGAATCGATTAATAGAATAGCAAGCTGTGTGAACTGCTTCTGCCCAGAAGCGAATAGGTGTATTATACTCACATAACATGGTTCTTGCCATCTCTATTAATGTTCGATTTTTCCTTTCAACAACTCCATTTTGCTGTGGAGTGTAGGATGTGGAAAATTCATGTTTGATTCCAAGAGAGTCACAAAAATCAAATAAAGTTGAATTAACGAACTCTCCACCATGATCACTACGGATTTTCTTGATGGATAATTCGAATTCATTAGAAACACGTTTTGCAAAACTTTTGAAAACATCGGGGGTTTCAGATTTTTGAAAAATAAAGAAAACCCAAGTAAAACGAGTGAAATCATCAACAATAACAAAGCAATAACTATTTCCCCCAATACTTTGGAACTCTGAAGGTCCAAATAAATCCAAATGCAGAAGTTCCAAAGGTTTGCTTGTAGAAAGTATTCGCTTAGTTGGATGTGTGGTAGCTATTTGCTTGCCTGCTTGACAAGCGCTACAAGGTTTATCCTTTTCAAAGACCACATCCTTTAAGCCAATAACCAAATCACGTTTGAAAAGCTTTTTAAGTTGATGCATTCCAACATGAGCAAGTCTCCGATGTCATAACCATCCTTTAGATGTTTGTGAGACTAGACATGTTGCAAGAGATGCATCTTTTGAAGAGAAATCAACTAGATATAAATTTTCATGACGAAAACCTTTAAAGATCAAAGAATTGTCTTTTAAATTTTCAACCAAAACTTCATTTGGATAAAAGATACAGCGGAAACCAAGATCACAAATTTGTGCAACTGAAAGCAAATTAAAATTCAAAGATTCAACCAAAAGAACATTTGAAATTGTTAAATCATTTGAAATGGCAACTTTACCCAAACCTGTCACGCTTCCTTGACGATTATTTCCAAAGGTGATCTTTTGATGTTCGTCGGAATTGTCTTTGATTGTGGTGAACAGTTTGGCGTTTCCGGTCATGTGCTCGGAGCATCCGCTATCAAGCACCCAATGACGTCCACCATTTTTGTAGTTTACCTGCAAAAGAATTTAAGTTGATTTTGGTACCCAAACACTTCTGGGTCCTTTAATATTAGCGATCAAAGTTTTGGGCACCCAAATAGATTTTTTTCTTTTGTTCATCATTGGTGCACCAACATACTTTGCAATAGCATAACCTTTCTTTGACCGTTTTAGCATGTAACAAGCATCAAAATATGCAGATGTCATAAGAGGGCATGAATCATGTGAATGACCTACTTCATGGCATTTATGACAAAACAGGTTACATGCTTTTGTAAAAACAGTTCTAATTTTTATCTTTTTATCTTTATTAGGAAAATATCCTAGACCTTCTTTTCTAAAGGTGCATCTTTGACTACCTAAAATTAGGTCAAGAGATATTTTACCTTTATAGCTATTTTCTAACCCTTTTTCTAATTTTTTAACTTGAGATTTAAGTTTAATATTTTCACAGAGAATGGATTCATTTGAAGCGCATGGTATATCTAGTTGAAAATTATCAATATCATCACAAGACGTACCAATGCTAGTTTTACAAGACAAATTTGAGACATCTTTCATAAGAGCATTTTCATAAGATTCCTTTAATTCAGAGTGTTGATCAGAAAGAGTTAAAAATTCTTCCTTAAGGATCTTATATTTTCTTTTAGTTTTGCCGTAGGCCTCATTGATTTCATTTAGCATTTCAACTAGATCATCATAGGAGGGATCAAAAGAAGTTACCTTTTCATTCCTTTTTGCCATAAGGCAAACTGGAGAGCTTGATGAATTTTTGAGGGCGATTCCGGCTAATTTCTTTGTACATCTCTCATCATCAGAGTCGGAGTCGGAATTCTCACCTCCAGACATCCATTCGCCAAAGCATGCCTTTTTAGGAGTGTTAAACTTCTTCTTGAAGTTCTTCTTTTTATCCGTAGATTTGTTCTTGTTCGGACATCTTGATGCTATATGTCCTTTTTCATGACATTCATAGCATATCACATCTTTGAAGTTTGTTGGTCTTGAACCTTTTGGACGAGTGTCGATGCTTACTCCCTTCTTGTGTAACCTGCGAAGAAGACGTTGAGTATTTCTTACCAAGAGAGCCAAGTCTTCATCGGAGGAACCTTCACTTGTGCCGTCCTTGGAATTTGCTTTGAAAGCCTCCGTCTTTTTCTTTGTATCAGAGGTTTCGTTCAGTTCCTTCTTCTCCTTTTTGTGCATTTCATGGGTAATCAAATTTCCATAGAGATCAGTAGGTGAAGTTGTAGAAAGATCGGAGTTTGTCAAAACTGTTACAAGAGTGTCAAAGCTTTCTGGGAGAGCTCGAAGCATTTTTCTGACAATTTCTAGATCAGTAAAGATAACACCAAGACCTTTAAGTTCATTCACAATATTATTCAATCTAGTAAACATGGAATCAACAGTTTCAGAAGAAGACATTTTGAAAGTTTCATACTTTTGTCTAACCATTAAAAGTTTAGCCTCTCTTACTTTAGTAGTTCCTTCATATATTTCTTCTAAAGTTTTCCAAACTTTGTGAGCAGTATTCAAGTTGCTTACACGATTAAATTCATTTAGAGATAAACCAGTAAATAAAGCATTTAAAGCACGAGCATTCAGATGTTGTTTTCTCTTATCATCTTCAGTATAGCTTTCCGGATCATCCGGAGGAGAAAAACCAACTTTAACAATCAACCAGACATCCAATCCCATGGCTTCTAGAAATACAGACATACGCACTTTCCAGTAGGGATAGTTAGTCCCATCAAAGATAGGCGCACGGCTAGTATGACCCAGATTAAAGCCATCAGTAGACGACATCCTCTCTCTAAGCGGTGAAGCTTATAAATGAGAGACCAAAGCTCTGATACCACGTGTTGGATCAGGATGTCGACTAGAGGGGGAGGGGGTGAATAGGAGACTTTTAAAATTTGTTTTTGCAAAAGAAAATTCAAATTAAGGTAAAGCAAGTGATAGTAAAAGATAAGAGATTAAAACCGATATATCCCGAGGTATCGGAGACACGCCCAGTCTCCACTAGTCCTCGTTGAAGCACTCAGTCCTTGAGTATAGCTTCAGTATCCACACAGGACACTATCTACTAAGGTTGCTCCTTGTCCCCTCCGGAAAGGCGAGCACCAAGCCTTTTACAAGCAATCGCGTCTCTCCGACAATCTCCGATTTGGAGAGATCAGCGATTTCCGCCTCCGAACCGTCTAGGTGAGGGCGCTCACCAAGAGTAATAAGAAGCAAGGTCTACTCTAGACCTCCAATGCACACCGAGAAAAATATCTAGAAATGGGAATGCAAGAACAATATGCTCGATGTGGCTAATACTCTCACGACTCGATCAGAAGATCAAGTTTTAAGTAAAACGAAGAAGCACTAGTGAGAAAGTATGAAAGGCTGTGTTGCTGTGTTTTCTTGTATTGAAACAGTAGCTCAACACCTCTATTTATAGCCTTCGTGGTCAAAAGAGCCGTTTGAGCTCGAGCTGAAAAATAGTAACTAAGACTGACAGTCAGTCTCACAAACTGACAGTCAGTCTAGTGTATCACCAGAAAGAGTAAAAATAGGATCACAACAGCTCGAACGTTGTGGACTAAAACGGTAAAAAGAAAACAGTCCAAACTGACAGTCAGTTACAAAGACTGACAGTCAGTGTCCACAAAAACAACAGTGAAAAGCAACGGCTAAAACCTTTATAACCGTTGAAGCAGATAACAGCAAAAATTTACTGACCAAACTGACAGTCAGTGTGTAAAACTGACAGTCAGTCTTAGTTTCAGTAACACAGAGAAAAACAGAATAAAAACCAATTCAAAAACTCTCTGTGGTCGAAACCCACACTGACAGTCAGTATACTCATACTGACAGTCAGTTTAGTACAAAAAATCTGAGACAGAAAAAACATGCTCTCTGGAGATTTGTCAGTTTGCACTAACTGACATTCATACTGACAGTCAGTTACCAACACTGACAGTCAGTCTAGTACAAAAAAATCAGCTCAATAAAAACATACTCTCTGGAGATTAGTCAGTTTATCAAACTGACATTTATACTGACAGTCAGTTACAAAGACTGACAGTCAGTCTGGATAAAAACAGAGAAAACTCAAAATCCAGAGATCTGATTCAAATGATTTCAGTTTTGTTTTGAAGATATTTTCGAGAAGAACATTTTTGACAACAGTAACAAAAATTAGATCTTTTCAGATCTTTCTCAAGAAGTAAAAACCTCAACTGTTGACAAAATTCAATATATCAAAACAAATTGTCGAAAAACCACAGATAATGATATGCATGCATTGACCTAGATTTTTCTCGGTATAATTGGAGATGTAGAGAGAACTTGCGTCCCCTCTTTATAGTACAGTTTAAACTAAGAATAAAATCCTTAAACCGATCGATCTTCATGCACCCTGAGATCGGTAAACCTAGAACTACAACATACCTCGATGCATCAGTTTAGTCCAGCAAAAACAATTTCTTTTTGCGTCTTCCTATGCTTTTGAACAGCTTAAATTGAACTTAAACATTTTGATCACCAGCCCTCGCTTTTTGTGCGGTTGTCTGAAATCTGTAACACTAACTCAAACACATAGTTAGTCCAAAAATACTTATTATCATCAACCATCAAAACACATCAGAGTTAGGCATGAAAGGCCTAGATGCAACAGCACCAACAAAGAGTTCTTCATTGGTGGCTTCCACGGGTCGAACAACGGAAATTGTGTGCCACCGATGCAAGGGGATGGGCCATGTCATGACGGATTGCCCAAGTCGTCGAGCGTACATTGCAACAGAAGAAGGTGGGTACATTAGTGCTAGTGATGTTGAGGATGAATATGCTCTTGTAGCTAACCTTGCAGATAATGAGGATGACCATGAGACGGACGACGATGATGAGGAGATTTTAGGGACCGCTGCCACCAAGAATTATAGGACAATCATTGTGCAACGAGTGTTGAGCGCTCAAATGGAGCAAGCGGACAAGCTACAACGCCATAATTTGTTTCAGATGTACCTCATCGTCAAGGACCGTCGTGTTCGTGTCATAATCGATGGTGGGAGCTGCAATAACTTGGTGAGTTCAGATCTGGTGGAGAAGCTTTGCTTGCCCACACGTGCACACCCTCATCCCTACCATATTCAATGGTTCAATAACAGCGGTAAGGTGAAGGTAACACAAACTGCAAGAGTGCAATTTTTCATTGGAACATACCATGATTTTGCTGATTTTGATGTAGTGCCTATGCAAGCATGTTCCCTTTTGTTAGGCCGTCCATGGGAATTTGATACTGATGCAATTCATCACGGTAGAAGTAACAAATACACTCTTATGCACAAGGGGAAGAAAATCACTTTGCTCCCTATGACTCCTACTGAAATTGTGCAATGTGACAAAGAGAGAGCTGAAAATGAGAGAAAAGAGAGTGCGCTTGAATCTGAAAATCAGCAAGTGGCTAAAAATATTTTCCCACCTAAGAAAGACAAGAAAGAACCTAGTTCTAGGTCCGAGGGAATTAAATTGAAGGGTGGTGTTATGCTTGCTACAAAATGTGACCTTGCTGAAATTAATGAGAATGATGCACCGTGCTATGCTTTGATATGCAAAGATGCTTTGTTTTCATTGGATGATATGCCCAGTACTTTGCCTCCTGTTGTCACTAACCTTTTGCAGGAGTATGCAGATGTTTTTCCTGCCGAGATACCTCCAGGACTCCCACCCTTTTTGAGCCACTTTTGGAGAACTCTATGGAATAAATTGGGGACCAAGCTGCTGTTTTCAACAACATGTCATCCCCAAACCGACGGCCAAACCGAGGTAGTAAATCGTACATTATCTACTATGTTGAGGGCTGTTTTGAAGAAGAATTTGAAGATGTGGGAAGAGTGTTTGCCGCATGTTGAGTTCGCTTATAATAGGGCGGTACACTCCACCAGCCCGAGACTCCTCCAGTTGTGATGCAAGGACCCATCACAAGAGCACGAGCACGGCAATTGAATCAACAGGTGAGCTCGTTCCTAAGTGCCCGTGTATATACTTGTGAGGATAGTATGCTACCTAATGATATTATTGATTATATTGTACTTAGGAACTTTGGAGAGGATCATGAAGGCCTTGGGAACCAGCAAGGGCCAGGAGGGAGGCAAGGAGGGCGTCCAAGTCAAGTTGGAGTCCCAATTCATCTCGGAGTCGGAGTCCCAATTCATCTCGGAGTCGACTACCTCGGCCACCAGGAGCAGTGTTCACTAAAATCGTTGCCCAGGCCACAAACGGACTCCGATTTCAATGATCCACATATGTATCGAAAGCTAAGGAGATAACCTTTCCAATGGCACCGGTTTCAGGTCAATTGGACTGCTGAGTCGACGGGAATTCGCGTTGCAAGTTGGCGGACAGAATCTGTCCCAGGGTGCTGCGTCACCAATTTGGGCCGTTGGCCCATGTATCGTGTTGGAGTCCATCACGGACACGTCTAGGGTTTCTAGGACGTCCCTTAGCCCTTATATTCAGTAGCCGCCGCTAGGGTTTGGTTTGGGTTTTGCTTAGATCAATTCTGTCTTTGAACAGTATCGCCGTTCATCGGTTTGTGAGACCCCAACTCGTGAGCTTCATCCTCAATTGCAAATTCAGTTGCATCTTTCTCGTTCTTGCTTGTGTTCTCGATTCGCATGCAGGGATAAGCCTTCTTGGCGAGGTCAATCGTGTTTGTGCATGGTTGATAACCAACGGAGCCGTGGTGTAGCGATTGCTGGGTTCGGATCGATTCTGATCGGAAGCCGGATCGTCAACGTCGAGTCTCCACCAATCGACTTACCTCTACCTGTCGGAAGATCGGGCATCCCCGTTCGCATCACTTGGTATGTCCCGTGACTTGACAATGTTCACAAAAAACACCCGTGCCCGATTTTGAAGCGTTCTTCTTCGGACTCGGCTTTTTCTTTGTCGAGGTCGCACTTTCCTTCGTGCTTTTGTCGCTGCGGGATTTGTTCTTCTTCTCGATCGCCATAGCAGTTGTGCTCGCGGTCGCGATGTCTTGGACGCCGAACAGACTTAGCTCAGTACTGATCAATTTCTGAAGTCCAGATGTGTATTTCCAAAATACCTGAGGGTCGGATAGTGAGATGCTAATGACCATTGCTTGTCGTCGAAACTCTGTCGTATAGTCTTGGACGGTCTGGTCGCGCCGTTGGTACAATCTGTGCCAACGCTCCCATCTCTCCTCAATGTAGCCCATCAGATAGAATTCTTGTCGCAGAAGTCGTTTGAATTGACCCCACGCAAGATCGTCAGCTTCACCACTGGCGACAAGGGCCTTCCACCATGTCTTGGCGTGGTCCTTCATCTTCAAAGGTGCAAACTTCACCTTTTGAGCGCTACTGAACCCTTTCAGGTCAAAGTAGGTCTCAAGTTGATCGATCCAGGAATCCAATTTCTCGGCATCGATCACCCCATCATATATGGGTATATCAATCTTAGCGTCGACCTTAAAAGATCCGACAGCTAAGGACGTGTTGGCGAGGTCGTCGGTTTTGTGATCGCCTTCGTCTTCATCTATGTCTGCCCTGCGCAAATCTTCACCAGTCTTCTCACTCGTAACCTTCCCTACTTCAGGAGGTACAATCATGGCCTGCTGCTTAATCCAAGCAAGCATGGTTTCCATGTCGGTGGAGAGCTTAGCCACTTGTTCGGCTAGGTTAGCTTGAACGGAGGTATCATCAGACATTGTCGGAGATGCGGCTGTAGGAACCGTCAATTGATCGCCTGGAGTTTCGCCGGAGGTTTTGTAACCCTGGCGAGTCTTCACCATCCACAGGATAGGAAAGTTGCTCTGATACTAACTTGATCCGTTTGAGACCTAGGCTTAGTTTTCGCACTAGGCTCGCTCAGATTCTAATATGCGGAATAACGGGATCTTACTCGAAAATACCGAAACCCAAAGGTTGATCAAAACCACAGCTCAAGGTAATTGCTCAACTCTTTATTTCAAATAGGGCTTTACACGTCGAACGCTAGACACACTTGTCTACGTCGAAGGAACTATAAGTGTCTAAAACTCAAATAAGTTCTATGACTCTTCGATGATCTAAACTAGACCTATTACAAGGTATTTATAGTCCAATCGTATGAGTACGTATCAGACTCAATAACCTAAACGTATTAGACTCATAAAACTAATTCTAAACAGATAAACTTAGTTATATACATTCGGATCGGATTACAATTCCGAATAGGGAACGAATTCCTTTTCCTGGTCGCGGACCAATCCATGGTTGTGGACCCATCCATGGTCGCGAATCCTTTCCGAACTCGGTTAAGGTCACGAAGCCGTATGCGATCAGGACTTGGTCGCGAAGCCGCATGCGATCAGGACTTGGAGATCCTCCCGGATCACCTTTCGACCATTCTTTTAATTTTGTCTCAGCATTCGATCACTTAAACCCTATCAATTATAAACACACACACACACACACACACATATATATATATATATATATTTATTTATTTATAAACAAATATACTCACTATTATTTTTGCTTGCTTATTGATTGACGTCGAAATAGATACCAAGTGAAGTGAGCTCCAAGACGTCAGTGCCTTGGTAGTTCTGTCAGCTGGATCTCGTGAAAAGTAAGGCAAGTCCCTATTTCTTGATCATATTGAACCTATATATTACAAAGGCTGGACTAGTTTGTAAATATTTTAAAATGAACTTAATAACCTAGCCTTTGGATAAATATAATTAGGGTAAATAAGTGCTGTAGGTTATTTTGTAATTTAGGGTTTAGGTTCTGGGGTTAAAACAAAAGGAAATTATTTAGGAGTAGGTTTTTAAAAAAAATTTATGCTCTATTTTTGGGATATTACACCTGGGTAGTCTTGAATAGATCACTGTATTTCTCCAACAGTCCCGAAAAATGACTAGAATCCTCTCGGCACACCAACGACAATACTGGTCGAGTACCCTCACCTTGACCAATGGGTCGAATCATGACAAGCACATACTTGTGACATGCATTAACAATTTGTTTGGCTTGATTTGGGGTAATCAAGTTCGAAGTGTTGATGTGGATGTCTCTACTGATCATGAGCTTAACTCCGTCTTTGGTGAGGTCATACTCTTGCGCTCGCCGATGGAAGTGAGCGTCTCGATCATACAGATACGGACTCCCAAAGATCACCTGACAGATATCGATAGGGACAACATCGCATTGCACCTCATCGATATATCATGCAGAGATCGCAAACTTCAACACACACTGACTCGTAATCTGTTGGTTCACGTCGGATGTAACCCAACCCAGCGGATATGGTCGCGGGTGTGTGGTTGTCTTCAAACCAAGTCACCGAACCAGTCCAGCGAAGACCAGATTCTTTTGACTTCCTGGATCGAATATCGCTGCAACCACTTCGTGCTTCACCTGGATGTTGATGGTGAACAAGTCCTCCGTTGGGTGATGGTCGTTCGGTGGATCCGAACCCTTCTCCTTCAGCATTGCCATCAGAGACAAGGTCGTATCCACCTCATTAACCGAATTCACTCGGACAACTTCTTCATCGGGTGAAGTCGCAGTAGCCGTGGTTGTTCCTTTCCCTGGTCCGTTTTTCTTTGGTCGAAGTTCAGGATGAAGCTTGTAGCATTTGTCCTTGATATGTCCCGCGACTTGACAATGTTCACAAAAGGCACCCGTGCTCGATTTTGAAGCGTTCTTCTTCGGACTCGGCTTTTTTCTTTGTCGAGGTCGTACTTTCCTTCGTGCTTTTGTCACTGCGGGATTTGTTCTTCTTGATCGCCATAGCAGTTGTGCTTATGGTCGCGATGTCTTGGACGCCGAACAGACTTAGCTCAGTACTAATCGATTTCTGAAGTCCAGATGTGTATTTCTGAAATACCTGAGGATCAGATAGCGATATGCCGATGACCATTGCTTGTCTCCGGAACTCTGTAGTATAGTCTTGGACGGTCTGGTCGCGCCGTTGGTACAATCTATGCCAATGCTCCTATCTCTCCTCAAGGTAACCCATCGGATAGAATTCTTTTCGCAGAAGTCGTTTGAATTGACCCCACGCAAGGTCGTCAGCTTCACCACTGGCGACAAGGGCCTTCCACCATGTCTTGGCATGGTCCTTCATCTTCAAAGGTGCAAATTTGACCTTTTGAGCGCTACTGAACCCTTTAATGTCAAAGTAGGTCTCAAGCTGGTCGATCCAAGAATCCAGTTTCTCGGCATCAATCACCCCATTATATATGGGTATATCAATCTTAGCGTCGACCTTAAAAGATTCGACAGCTAAGGAGGTGATGTTGGCGAGGTCGTCGGTCTTGTGGTCGCCTTCGTCTTAATCTTTGTCTGCCCTGCGCAAGTCTTCACTAGTCTTCTCACCCATAACCTTCCCTACTTCAGGAGGTACAATCATGGCATGTTGCTTAATCTAAGCAAGCACGGTTTCCATGTCGGTGGAGAGGTTAGCCACTTGTTCGGCTATGTTAGCTTGAACAGAGGTATCGTCAGACATTGTCGGAGACGCGGCTGTAGGAACCCTCAATTGATCGCTTGGAGTTTCACCGGAAGTTTTGTAATCCTGGCGAGTCTTCACCATCCACAGGATAGGAAAGTTGCTCTAATACCAACTTGATCTATTTGAGACCTAGCCTTGGTTTTCGCACTAAGCTCACCCAGATTCTAATATACGGAATAACGGGATCTTACTCGGAAATACTGAAACCCAAAGATTGATCGAAAACACAGCTCAAAGTAATTGCACAACTCTTTAATTCAAAGAGGGCTTTACACGTCGAACGTTAGGCACACTTGCCTACGTTGAAGGAACTATAAGTGTCTAAAACTCAAATAAGTTCTATGACTTTTTCGATGATCTAAACTAAGACCTATTACAAGGTATTTATAGGCCAATCGTATGAGTACGTATCATACTTAATAACTTAAACGTATTAGACTCATAACTAACTAACTAATTCTAAATAGATAAGCTTAGTTATATATATTCGGATCGGATTACAATTCCGAACAGAGAACAAATTCCTTTTCCTGGTCGCGAACCAATCCATGGTCGCGGCCCCATCCATGGTCGCGAATCCTTTCCGAACACGGTTAAGGTCGTGAAGCCGTATGCGATCATGACTTGAAAATCCTCCCGGATCAGAAACGGTAACTGACAAGGTTGCCTTCGTGAGTAACGGTCACTATTGGGTTGTACTAACCAGACATTGTCCGAAATGGCCGGACAATGTCCGGCCTGTACAATTTTGGCCCGATTTCTTGTAAACGGCTAGTTTTCTTTGATGGCTATATATATGTCGTGTTTGGCTTCATTTGTGGCTACTCAAAGAGTTCATATATCAGCTGAAAACCTAGCCAAGTCATTTGCATTTGAGTTATTGCATCTAGAGGCTAGAATTGAGCCCAAAATCCTTTAAGTGGATTTCATAGAAAGTTTGTGGGAGAGTTTGTTAGTGTTTAGTGCACTTCATCTCCATTAGCTTGCTAGTGCTAGAGTGTTGATCATCTCTTTTGCATCGTTGAGTTTCTAGCACGAGATTTGTTCAAGTGAGCTCATCCGTCTTGTTACTCTTGGCGATCGCCTTCGCCTAGACGATGTCGGAGGAGAGTCGCGATCTCTCCATTGAAGTTTGTCGGAGAGGCCGGCAAAACCTTGTGAAAGGTGTGGTGCTCGCCTATCCGTTGTGGAGAAGGAGCAACCCTAGTGAGATATCCTTCGTAGATATAGAAGTGAGGCTCCGAGTGAGCGCTTCAACGAGGAGTAGGGGAGACCGGGAGAGTCTCCGAGACCTCGGTAAAAATATTGTGTCAAATTACATATTTCATATTTCATATTTACTATATTTACCATTGTTGCATGTCTTATTGAATAGTTCATTTGATTGAATGCAACTAGTTGATTAAATTGCTTTCAAGCCTCATTGTATAATTTAGGTCTCAATTATTATTTAAAATTGCTTAGTGGGAAAGAAATTTTAAAAGTATCCTATTCACCCCCCTCTAGTCGGCATCCTTGATCCTAGAGCTTTCAGAAGTCTTCGTCTCCAGATCCAAAGTAAGTGTGCTCGTAACTGTAGATGTCCATCTCCGGATCCTCGGGGTCTTGAGTCAGATCCGCTCCTCCAATATCTTCTTCAGTAGATTCTCCCTCAGCTGAAAATTCTAAGTCTACCAAGGATTTACATAGCAAAGATGAGTACAAAAGTACTCAGCAAGCATCAATCATAATGCAGGATGATCTAGGTTAACTAGATTCAAGGAGAACATACTTAAGCATATAATAAGTCAAGGAGTATAAGTTTTACTTTTAAAACATTTGTTGTAAATAGTCTCCATTTGAATTGATTAGAAAAATTCTATTAAGCACTTTACACCACAAGACTGAGGCCACCTATAGGCCTCCTTTCCTGCCGCGACGTAGTTCTCGACCTGAGAACAAGGAGTGAATATCCACGTTTTACTTTGCAGATGTATACCACTTTACCCACAGAATCTCTTGACTTCCGTGTCGATGTTCGTCAACAGTACTCCGCATTTCTGATAATGCGTGACACTGTCAAGAGAACAAAGTCTTTTTCGAATCCATTCACTAAGCATCTTCACTCCACCAGTTGAGCATATAGCGTCCTGGGTACTTCTTGGGTGACTCGCGAAACCCATCTGGATTATTTTGAGCAATCCGTGACGCCCCCTAGGTTATTCTGAGCGACCCGTGACGCTTATACATATATAATACGTTCCCGTGGAGATGACCTTATCTTCAAGATAAGATACTAGACTAGGTCCATCCCATACCAGGTCTGTGGTTGATACGGGTGTTATGGTACTGGATGAAAGAGCCAGCTGGTTACAGTCTTTAATTAATTAAAAATATTGAGTTAGTTAAATCTCTGTATTAAACAGCTTTTAATTAGATGTAAAACAGGGTCAAATTTGGCTTAAATCAGAATAAAAATAAAAAAATCTAAATTAAAAAAGAAAGAAAAAAGAAAAAGCTTAGTTGGGCTCGGGTTGGGCCGGCCCAGGCCCAACCTCCCCTCTCTCTCGCCGGCCTCCACACACTAAACACACACGCACACACGCACACACGCACACGGCACGCAGCCGCCCCTAACCCTAGCTCGGCCCTGGGCCACCGTCTCCGGCTCCGGCGCCGCCGCAGCTCCTCCCGTGGCCCTCTCTCTCTCTGGTTCATGCGCCGTCTCCTCCTCCACACGCGCCCGATGGAGCTCGAAACTGGAGCCCTAACCCTAGCTCTCCAAGCTCCTTGTCGCCGCTAACCCTCGCCGGCGGTTTGTGCTCTCGACGGCACTTGCGTCGTGGCCGGCCGTAGCCCGGGCCGCGCCGCTGCGCCTCCTCTCCCGCTGCTCGCGGCAGCGCTGAGCCACGCCCTAGCGGCGTGGCCGCGCGGTAGCTCACCACGCGCGCGGTCGCGCCGCCGGCCGGCTCGCCGGTTGCCTGGTCCTCGACGCCTGTGCCTCAAGTGAGTTTCTCCGTCCTTAGGTTTCGGGCCAAAACACTAGTGTTCGATTTGGGAGTGCTTTGGTCTTGTTCTGTGATGCTTGTGGCATTTGTGTGCTGTGATGGATGAATTAGTTCTAATGCTTATGTGTGTGCTATGCGATTATTGTGATTCTGTATTTCATATTTGTGTGGTCGTGTGATGTTGGTGTATACTGGTGTTCTTGATGGTGTATAGTCTTCAGGTGGATGCAGTGGTCTATGGTTTCAGCGGGTATTTGGGTGATTCTAATGCACTGCTATGAATTTTGTTTCGTTCTCAAATTAAACAGCTAGGAACTAGCTAACTCTAACAATCCAATGGCTTAATCATGCTAAAAACTGGGAATTGGGGCTTAATTTACCTTGCTGCTATTCTTGGGCTCTTCCTCTTTGCTCCTGGCTAACCTTTGCTGCTTGTACTAAACCTCCTTGGCTTGCACCTGTGTTGCTCTAATGGTTAATCTTCAATTTCTACTGTCTGTGAGGCTGCTGTGTATGAAATTGTGCTGCTATGTGTATGGAATGGTATAAATTATACTGTGCTGTTACTTCGTCTGGTGTACTAAGCCTGTAACCGACTTGCTGGGGCTGAGGTGACTATTGGTACTGTTCTGGGGAGCAGGTGGCAGCCTTTGGGCAAGCTTGGTGTCACATGGGCTGATTTGCAAGTTTAGAGAAGTTGGAGGGGCTTTGTGCATAATTTTTTTGTAATGTGGCTGGAAATGGGAAAGTTTCAGGGACTGAAATGCAAATTGTGGCTAATTGGGCATCCGGGCCCAAGGCCTCCTGTTGGGCTGGATTTCCTAACAGAAAAACTCTCTCTCTTCTTTTTGATTTATGCCCTCTAAGGCTCGGAATAGACCCGAAATGAAAACGAACGACCCGAAAATGGACCTGATTCCTAAATGCTGGATGATGACAAGAAAATACAGGGGTGAGCAGCGGCACTCACTCAGGCTGAGAGGTGGCTGCAAGGAACCCCTGACGGATACTGCATAGGTCTGACAGTAAGTTTTTCCAAAACCAAAAATAAATCCAACACATAGACTGGTCTCAGCATTGCCAGCATCGCGGCTCCTCTGTTGGCCAGCCACATGGCCTCCGATTAGTCGACTAGTTTCGTGGTCATTACACTCGGGTTACATATTCGATGCAGAATTAAAATTTGAAGTAAATACGTCTCTTCATTTTCTTCAAATTTGGGGGCTAGTTGACGAGGATTATCACCCGAACTAGTTCAGAATAACACACATCTAGTCCAAGATAGAATCGAATTGGACGTGTGTTTATGAGTCCGTTGCTATGGTCTTAGGAGACTAGAAGTGCACGGACACAAGGATGATTTGTTATCACAGCCCTTGCACGATCATGAGACCGCAGGCAGTGCACAATTAGAGGGTCATTGACTATCCTCGACCAAAGTAACTCGGAAGTGCTTAGCTCTCTAACAGGCACATCCCTAGGATCATGATAACTTCTCCACGTATGAAGATAACTGCTAAGAGGTTAACATGTGCGGTTACCCCTTAATTTGCATGTGTTAAGCCTACATGGAAGCTAAGTGCGATTATCAAAACTGCACCTCGGCAACCGTCCGAGGCCGTTTCGCATTGGCGCCCTTTTGTTCAGTATAAAAAGGTGGACAAATGCACGATGCAGAGGGCGGTTGAGTTGACAAACATTCTCATAAGTCAGCATAACTTGAAGACTTAGCCATAGTTAGATAGACAATATTATAGAAAAGATCTTCGCCTATGATCATCTTTTCTTTCCCCTTGTAAACATTTTCTTCTACATAGTGAAATCACAACAGGACGTAGGGCTATTACTCTTACCATCGAGGGTCCGAACCTGTATAAATTCCTTCATGCCCACACAGACATTACTTATCATTCCTTCCCGGAGGAACACTTTGAAAGGCCTCACAACTCACAAATCTGCGCAAGATCGACTAAAGACCCCGTGTCCGAATTGTCGACATTAGGGTAATTTCAAATTACCGTTTTCTAAAACAGAAAACAGGTGAAAATTCTGGGAGTTGGGGTTTGAATTTGATCTGGGTTCTGAAGGCTTTTATTCTTAGGGTAGTTGGTAGTTTGCATCTGAATAATCTGATCTTGATTTGGATATCCAGGGTGGATTTTGAGATTTCTGGGAATTAGACAGGGTTTAGGACTTGAAGGTTTTGCTACAACTACCAGATACATGCATGCATGATTTTCATGAAAGACTTTTCACTCCCAAAACCAAGGTGTTACACGGTGGAGGCGCCCGAGACAGGAGTCACGAAGCCGGTGGCGGCGCCGGGGGCCTGGGGTCACCGGGGCACTTCTCATCAGGCCGGTGGTGGCGCCCGGGACATGGGTCCCCAGGGCGCTTCTCATTGGGTCAGTGGCGGCGTCCAGGACATGAGTCACCAGGGCAGTGGCGATGCCTGGGACCTCGGGTCCCCAGGGCGCTTCTCACTGGGCCGGTGGCGGCGCCCGGGACGCAGGTCCCTGGGGCGCTTCCCACCGGGCCGGTGGCGACGCCTAGTATGAGGGACCCACCCGCTGCAGTGGGCCCCAGGTGTACACTTACACCGACTGCCCAAGATACAGTCATGCACAGATTAATAAACAGACAGCCAACTCAACTTGGTTCATATACAAAAACAATATATGGCTGTCAGGCCTTAATACACATCGATATACAAAGGCCAACAAGGCCAACTACTATATTTTATGAAAGTAATTTTATCTGGTCTCTGAGACATTCCCACAGGCCAAAACTCGAGTGCAACGCGTAACCCTTCTAAACTCTGGGTGATCTTGCTTTTATAATCTCTAGCCTCTCTTTAACTGTATTTTCGTTATGACGCAAGGGTGAGTACAAGGTACTCAGCAAGTCTTTCTATAAAAATTTGTCCAATGCATGACAGGTTATGTATAATTTAACAGTCTATGTGGTACAAAATAGTAAATTTCACAAATACATTTCCAAAGAGAATTTAAATACAATTAATTAGCATAATGATGGTAGAAAACATTTAGGTGATCCAAAAGTTAAATCCGGGCAAAACCTCTCAGTTTGCCCATTTTTGTCTAATACTTTATTACTATTGTGCTATCTAATTACTACCCATGGCATACCCCTGTCCAGGGTACAGAGTACTCGAATACTTGTTGACACTCTGTAGAGGGGCACCGCTTTACCCACATGAGTCCAACAATCTTCCCAATCAAGCCAATTACACGCATATTATTGCATGCGACTAGATTGAGGAGACAAGGCTCTCAAAAATATTGTATTAATTATATCCCTGTCGGACAAAACTCAGTGAGAAGTACCTTCACACCCAGCATTCACGAGTTACTCAAGGTCAAAATAACCGCACGAACTCTCCCCTCACATCTCCCCCTCACCCATTCAGGCCATAAGTTTAGACGACTAAACTTATCAAGATCCATCCAAACATCTCAGTTTGGAGCCTGAATGAGAATGATCACCATGCAGGGATAAAATCGATACATAGTAGTCTACTGGTCGAGTTCAATTATTTGATCATGTGGTTGGCACGTTAATATGCCCATGGTCAGTTAGCACAACTGGTTATATCCTTATTTATTAGGGTGAGATACTCAACCACGATCCCACTTAGGCAAAATTTGACCACCAATCATACCATCCTCACCACCAATACTTATTGGCTTTCAATTAAGCATCGTTGGTCACAATACTTTAAGGCCCAGCAAGGATATTCCACCCAAGGTGGCCTCGGATCCTTACTACCTCAACCAATCAGCAAGGGTATTCCACTCACGGTGGCCCGGATCCTTGCTATCTCAATCGATCATATTCATTATAAAAATCCTACCATCAACTACTTGTGATTAATCATTTTCATGCATGTACTTATACTTTATCAAAACAACATATATACTGTAATATCCCAAAAATAGAGAATATATTTTTTTTAAAACCTACTCCTAAATAATTTCCTTTTGTCTTAACTCCAGAACCTAAACCCTAATTTACAAAATAATCTACAACACTTATTTATGCTAATTATATTTATCCTAAAAGACTAGGTTATTAAGTGTATTTTAAAACATTTACAAACTACTCCAGCCTCTTAATTTTCTTAACTGCAGTTCAGTCCCTCCAGTCCCACAATTAGCCTAATTTCCCTAGATAGCTCAGAACTACAATCAGACTGAACAAATAGGATGTCCTACCTATCTTATCCAGATTTGTCTTCAGCTTCGAGATCAAATTCAGTTCCTAAGACCTAGAAACTCAACCTAGTTCTGTTTTTGAAAACCAGAATACTAAATTACCCTACTTAACTTTTCAGCCTTCAGTTCAGTTGATTCCAGAGTAGATTTCTTCTGGTTTTCTCTGGAACCCTAAATCTTAATATGCTTGCATACCAGTCCTAAAACCTCTCAGTCAAATAAGTTCATTTGGCCATTTTTCGCGATTCAGTCCAATTTTATCGCAAATCAGTCCTTTTCCTATTTCCAAAAGCCCAAAATGGCTAAAGTCTCCAATTCATCTCCGAATTCCAATCTGATTGAACCATCATGTTTCTTTAGCTATTCAATACAAGTTTCCCAATTGTACCAAGTCCAGATTCGGCCCCGAGACCTAGTTATTCGCGTTTTCACTCGTTTTTGGTAAAAGTACTATTCACTTTTACCCTAATTCTATTTCGTTTTCATTTTCGTTTCGTTCCCACCTTAATCCAATTCATCCCTAAATTGATTACCTAACCAGAACCTAAATATTGAATTAAGTCCAAGACTCAAACTCCTGGATGGCACCTCCATATACATAGGTGTGCACACACACAGCCCAGCCATATATATATATATATATATATGTAAGCAGTTCAATATACAAATACACAAATGCATACCCAACCACCTACACATTACAAATGAATGGGTGAAAGAAAATACACATACACACATGCATACTTCTGTTAGGACCATATCCAGCCACATATATACAAACATACACACATGTAATACAAATATATATACCCATACACATAGTCATACATGTTCATAGACATATACATGTATACAGCAATCCACACACACACACACAGACACCCATATATAGACATTCCAGTATACACGTATACAAATACATGAGAACACATATACACAAATTCTTTTAACTCTACAGACACAATCAGACCACAAATATTCACAACTACTCATATATCTATCTATACCTAAATGTACACATATACACACACCACCATTACTTAACTCAGAAGCCCTAAAAAATAATCAAAATCTTGGAATTAATAATACTATACTTGATATGTTACCAAAATACCCTTAAAAATATAATTAATAAACAGTAAACTGTTTAGGATACCCTCTTTTCAGAAAAGTTCCATTTTCCATTTCAGCCCTTAAGTTTCCACAAATTAAAAAGAAGCCCTTGCATGTAAGCTTGGCCTTATTAGAGTAAAATTACCATTTTAAACCTGGTAACAGCACTAAAACCACAGTGAACTTACCACAATGCCCTCATCTACTTATTAGCCAAGTTCCAGCAGTTGTACACCTGGTATGCCACCTCATGCCAAGCTTCAAATGCAAGGAAACTTAGGAAACCAGCAGAATACTGTAGAAGAAACCCAGGAAACCTTTATATTAAAGTAATTAAGGCCTTTTAAGCACTTTGACGCGAGTAGAATCCCAAAATTCCATCTCCTGTAGCCTGTAGACACACTATGCCAGCCGCTGACATTGTCTAGACACGCCAGAGCGCGCCCAAGCACTGTCTTCGCGTCATCTACTGTGCTCCAGTGCGCCGCCGTCGACAACACCGTGCTCCAGTGAACGCAGGTGAACTCCTCCTTACCCAGTAGCCTCTTTGTGTACCCTAGTTACACTCTGAGCAGTAGCCGTGGTCGAATCGCCGCCGGACACCACTCCCGCCGTTAGCCAGTATTTGAATAAAAATAGGTCTTCGCCGTCTAGTCGCCGGAGACGTGCGCCGGAAGATCCAGCCGCGTCACCACGATAGCCTTGACCCCAATTTCAGATCCACCAATTCCCAGAGGCTATCATGTTGTGGAGACCGAGTTTGCCGTACACGATCAACACAAGTCGCCGGCGACGAGATTTCTGAATTTGCAGTGTAGAGGACGCCGCCGGCCAATTCCTTCCAGCACCACCAACCTCAGGCATGCATAAACCTGGCTGTAGGGTTTAATTTCTAATTAAAATGCCCTATTGAGCTGTCCACGATAGCTCGCCGTTTTACCCCTGTTTTCTCGCCGGAGCTCGTCGCCGCTCGCCGTGGTTTATTCTTTAACCGACCTGAGCCCAGAAACAAGTGTCTCATGGCCTTAGTGAACTCCAGCAATGCTAAATTTTGAAAGAGCAGCACCCAGTTGTAAATTGAATAGTTTTACCCCGCCAGCCGTGTCGCCCGGTCACGATCGGCCATTTCCACCGTCGAGACCTTGTCCAACATGTATGTTTTAGTCTCCTGAACATAAAGTTCTACTACCTCGACAGCTGACTCCACACAAAATTACTAGTTACTGCTATGCCAAAAACTATGTCCAGTACTGTTGCTTGCCGTGTCGCCACCGGACTTTGTCGTCGCCGTTCGCCGCCGTCCAGCCGTCTCAATTCCCAAAACCATTACCAATGAGTTCCTGGCACACACGCCTATCTCCCTGACATAGTTGGCGAGGAAATCGAGCTTCAAATTGACAAAAACATCTAAACCCTAGGTTTTGACAAGGTCCTGACAACCTGTTCACTGTGTCCAGGGATGTCTTTGCAAAATCTTAGACTTTATGGACTTTTATGTGAAATTCACTTTGCCAAATAAATACCTTACTACCTGATGCACCATATGCTTGAATCATAACACTCCTTGTCCACTGGGAATTTCTTAAACTAAGCCAATGCCATTCTTAGACATTGTCAGCCTATGCCAACCAGTGGCATTGGGCCATTTCGACCACTTCTGGTCGTGCAAATTGAAGACCACTTTGTCCACTAAGCTTAGAGAGCCATATTCTACATTTTCTTCAACTGTCGCATCGCAAGAAAACTCCATCTTGACCTATTTCTAGTTTTGCCGTCCCAGGCGAATGTCGTTCGTCGACGTCCGAATATCGCCGCGTTCGTGTTCGACCTAGAATTTGACTTCACCTCACCCTAGTGATCATGACTCTCAACGAAAGCACCATATTTCGACCATCCAACCAAAGCCCTAGTTATGTATTCAAGCCTCGACGAAAACCCTAAAAGGCCAACCTAAGCTTTGTCAGCCTATGTCCAATGTCGCTCTCGTCGACATGCTTATGTCGTTTGCAACCCTAGGAGCCTCAGATCGAAAATCCGTTCGCGTCACCTGGTTCGCCTTATCTCTAACCTTGCACATATATAACCTAATCGTCCATCCAAACCCTAGATAAAGCTCTCCGTATTTTCTAAGTTAATCCAGTCTAGACCAAGCTTATCAATCACCTTTCGACCATTCTTTTTAATCTTATCTCAACATTCGACTACTTGAACCCTATCAATTATAAACATATATATACTTATAAACAAATATACTCACTATTATTTTTGCTTGCTTAGTGTTTGACGTCAAATAGATATCAAGTGAAGAGAGTGCCAAGTCATCAGTACCGTGGTAGTTCTATCAACTGGATCTCGTGGAAAGCAAGGCAAGTCCCTATTTCTTGATCATATTGAACCCATATATTGCAATGGCTTATGTATGTTGTTTTTGATAAAGTATAAGTAAATGCATGTAAATAATTAATCACAAGCAGTTGATGGTAGGATTTTTGCAAATGAAATTGATCGGTTGAGATAGCAAGGATTCGGGCCACCGTGAGTGGAATATCCTTGCTGATTGGTTGAGGCCGTAAGGATCCGAGGCCACCTTGGGTGGAACATCCTTACTGGGCCCTAAAAGTATTTCGACAAATGACGCTTATTTGAAAGCTAATGAATATTAGTGGTGAGGATGGTATGATTGGTGGGTAATTTTTGCTTAAGTGGGACAGTGGTTGAGTACCTCACCCTAATAAATAATGATATAACCAATTGTGCTAAATGACCATGGGCATATTAACGTGCCAACCACATGATCAAGGAATTGAACTCGGCCAGTAGACTACTGCGTATCGATTTATCCCTGCATGGTGGTCGTTCTCATTCAGGCTCCAAACAAAGATGTTTGGGGTGGATCTTTCTAAGTTTAGTTGTCTAAACTTAAGGCCTGGATGGGTGAGGGTGAGATGTGAGGGGAGAGTTTGTGCGGTTACTCTGACCCTGAGTAACTCGTGAATATTGGTGTGAAGTACTTCTCGCTGAGGTACCTTACAACGATAAGAATGACCAGTGCGGTCGAATTGTCGGGCAGGGATATTATTAATACAATGTATTTGAGAGCCTTGTTTCCTCAATCTAGTCGCATGCAATAATGTGCGTGTAATTGGCCTGACTGGGAAGATTGATGGATTCATGTGGGTAAACCGGTGCCCCTATGCAGAGTGTCAAAAAGTATTCGAGTACTCCGTACCCCCGGACAGGGGTATGCCATGGGTAATAACTGGATAGCACAATATTAAATAAGTATTAGACAAAAAGGGGCAAACTGAGAGGTTTCGCCCGGATTTGACTTTTATATTATATAAATGTTTTCTACCATCATTTTGCTAATCAATTGTATTTAAATTCTCTTTGGAAATGTGTTTGTGAAATTTACTATTCTGTACCACATAGACTGTTAAATTAGACATAGCCTGTTATGCATTGGATAAATTCTTATATAGAGACTTGCTGAGTACTTTGTACTCACCCTTGCTTAATAACGAAAATATAGTTGAAGAGAAGCTAGAGATGAGCGAAGCAGGATCACCCGGAGTTTAGAAGGGTTACGTGCTACACGAGTTTTTGCCTGTGGGATGGTCTTGGAGACCAAATAAAACTACTTTCATAAAATGTAGTAGTTGGCCTTGTTGGCCTTTGTATATCATGTGTATTAAGGCCTGACGTCCATATATTGCTTTTGTCTATAAACCAAGTTGAGCTGGTTGTTTGTTTATTACTCTGTGCACGACTGCATCCTGGGCAGTCGAGGTAAGTGCACACTTGGGCCCACTGCAGCGGGTGGGTCCCTCACACCAGGGTCGTCCGCCGAAATGTCCAGTCGAGCACGAAATTCAGCTTGTGTCCGATGCGACACTGCCCAATCTGAGTATGTATCGCAACTCAGTATTGGAGAATGAAGAGATCAAGAGACAACTTGGTGAGTTGTTGAACGATGGTGTCATTCAACTGAGTAGTTCACCTTGTGGATCTCCCGTGGTGTTAGTACCAAAGAAAGATGGGACTTGGCGTATGTGCATCGACTATCGAGCACTGAACAAGATCACCATCAAGAACCAGTACCCCCTTCCTCGTATTGATGACCTGCTAGACCAATTGAAGCATGCTGTTGTCTTCTCCAAATTGGATCTTAAGTCAGGATATCATCAAGTCAGCATCCTAGAGGAGGATACGTGGAAGACTGCGTTCAAAACACGACAAGGTCTTTTCGAATCGCTGGTCATGCCGTTTGGTCTCTGCAACGCCCTGTCAACTTTCATGTGTCTTATGAATGACGTCTTGAGACAATTCATCGACGACTTTGTGATCGTTTACCTCGACGACATACTAGTTTATAGTCGTTCGTGGGATGAGTACTTCATTCATGTCGAAAAGGTGTTCGAACAGCTTCGGCAACATCGACTTCGCCTCAACCGTAAGAAGTGCGAGTTCGGCCAACAAACTCTACTTTACCTCGGATTCATGGTCGGCAACGGTACATTGCAAATCGACCCAGACAAGGTAAAAGTGATTCGCGAATGGCTGCGATCGCGAACAGTTACGGACGTGCGTAGTTTTGTGGGAGCATGCCAATATCTTCGGAAGTTCATCCGACACTTCTCGATTGTGGCTTCTCTATTGCATGCATTAACCAGGATCGATCAGAAGTTCGAGTGGACTGGGAAACATGACGACACGTTTCTCTTGCTGAAAAGGAAGATCAGCGAGGCGCCTGTGTTAGCTTTGCCGAATCTCCAGAAACTATTCGAACTAGAAACCGATGCCTCAGGTTATGCGATGGGTGTAGTGCTCATGCAAGAAGGTCGACCAGTGGCATATCACTCCGAGTTATTCCAGGGAGCTTAAAAGAACTACCCGACTTATGATAAGGAGTTATGTGCATTGCATTAAGCCGTGAAACATTGGCGGTGTTATCTCTTGGGTAAAGAGATGGTTGTCCACACCGACCATCAACCATTGCAATATTTGCAAACTCAGTCCAAGTTACAGCAATCTCGACACATGAAGTGGATATCGTATCTGCAGTAATTTAATTTGGTGATTAAGTACAAGAAGGGCGTACACAATAAATTGGCGGACATGTTGTCGTGACCACCAATTACGACCCTTTGTTTATCAGCGTTCATGCAGATCGAGCCCTCATGTCATGATGACTATGTCACTATGTACAGTGAAGACCCTGATTTTCAAACAGCACTGACTGAGGTCGAAACAGGAAATCCTACAGAGTTCTTTCGTCGAGAAGGACTCTTGTACAAGGGCAATTTACTTTGCATACCTTGTGGAGCACCTCGAATGGAATGGATGCGAGAAGCACACACATCGAAGGTAGCTGGTCACTTTGGGGTTACAAAGATGTTGCAAAATCTTCACCGACATGTGTTCTGGCCGCGTATGCAGCAAGATGTGTCTAGTTTTGTTCGAGGCTGTGGTCTCTGCAGCATCTCGAAACCGGCAAACCGAAAATTAGGTTTGTACACTCCTTTGCTAGTTCCATCGCGACCATGGGAGAGCATATCCATGGATTTCTTAGGAGGATTGCCTAAGACCCGACGTGGCAACAACTATCTATTCGTGGTTGTTGATCGGTTCTCCAAAATGATTGTTCTTATACCTTGTCGAAAGACTATCACGGGAGAAGAAGCAGCTCGGGTATTCTTTCAACACGTTTGGACATACTTTGGACTACCGACTTCTATTGTGTTTGATCGCGATACCCGATTCCTTAGTCACTTTTGGCGAACGCTCTGGACGATGATGGACACCAAGCTAAAGAGGAGTATTGCTTTTCAGCCGCAAACTAATGGTCAAACCGAGGTGGTTAATCGCACAGTCGTTCATCATTTGAGAGGATATAACTCGAAGCACCCGAAGACCTAGGATGAAAGCATACCGTACCTGCAGTTTGGTTTTAATCGAGCAGTGCATGGTTCGACTGGAAAATCGCCGTTTGATGTCTGTTTAGGATTTCTACCGTAGAGTCCATTCGATATGGAGTTTGTGATCCCTACCTCAGCACAGAACAGCAAGCAAGCATCTGATCAGGATTGAGCACAAAAGTTCCTGGAAGGTATTCAACGACTCCATCGTGAGGTTGAATAGAACTTCCTGAAAGCTCAACTCAAGTACAAGGCGTGACATGATCGGCACCGAGTTGATGCGCAATTTCAAGGTGATATGGTATGGTTACATCTGAGTAAGGAGAGACTTAAAGGTGAAGGTAAGAAACTCAAACCCATTCATTATGGTCCTTTTCGGATTTTGCGGATTGTGGATAATAATGCTTGTCAGCTCGAGTTACCTCCATACATGGATATTTACTCGGTTGTCAATGTTGAGTACCTCAAACTCTTCGAGCCTTCAATGCTGGATGATGAGCCAGATACCATAGTACCATCTGTTGAAGACTTGGTCTATCAACGAGACGAACCTCTATGTAAAGATGAGATTCTGGAGAAGAAGGTAACTACCATCCGTAATGGTACAAAGGAGACTTTTCAAATCGGTCGGAAAGATCAACGAGCACGTACGGCAAAGTGGTACACCAGAGAAGATGGACAAGCCCAATTTCCACATCTCCAGTTTGATCGAGAGATCGCAACAGGGCTTGACTGCTTCTCAACAAGGGAGTCATGATCCGGGAGGATCTTCAAGTCCTGATCGCATACGGCTTCGCCACCTTAACCGTGTTCGGAAAGGATTAGCGACCATGGATGGGGCCGCGACCATGGATTGATTCACGACCAGGAAAAGGAATTTATTCTCTGTTCGGAATTGTAATCCGATCTGAATATATATAACTAAGCTTATCTATTTAGAATTAGTTAGTTAGTTATATGAGTCTAATACGTTTAGGTTACTAAGTCTGATACATACTCATACGATTGGACTATAAATACCTTGTAATAGGTCTAGTTTAGATCATCGAAAAAGTCATAGAACTTATTTGAGTTTTAGACACTTATAGTTCCTTCGACGTAGGCAAGTGTGCCTAACGTTCGACGTGTAAAGCCCTCTTTGAATTAATGAGTTGTGCAATTACTTTGAGCTGTGTTTTCAATCAACCTTTGGGTTTCGGTATTTCCGAGTAAGATCCCGTTATTCTGTATATTAGAATCTGGGCGAGGCTAGTACAAAAACCAAGGCTAGGTCTCAAACGGATCAGTTTCAACGAAATTTGTAAAGGCCGGACAGATACTATTTGTCCGGACAAAAACCCCGGACAAAAGAATATGTCTTTGTTAACTCTCGGCTCAAACAACTTGTACAGGCCGGACAATGTCCGGCCATTTCGAACAAAGTCCGGCCTTCCCAGACAAAAGGCCTCGGACAGATGCAAACGTCTCTAGTTTCATTTTGCAAAAGGCTGAAAAAATTGTACAGGCCGGACAATGTCTGGCCACTGTATACTGATAGTAAAACAAGCATAACTTTTGATCCAGAGATCCGATTGAGATGATTTGTAGCTTGCTGGAAAGATAAGTCAGAGAACTACAATTTTGTCAACAGGAGAAAGACCTAGAAATGCCTAGATATTTCTAGAAAACTCAAAAACTTTCCTGTTACCAAAATGTCCAACACAAAAATCATCTCAAATGCAATTTAGGGTATTTGCACATACGGATTTGTTGTTTTCTTGCGGATATCTTAGTTGACACTCAGCGAGGACCACAACCACACAAGTTTGATATCCGATCGAAAACAGGTGGTCGAGAGAGTTTGGTCGAACGTACGCAATCAAGTCGAAGACTGGTACGACCAACTCGAGCTCCTACGACCACGCCCAAACCCTAAACAGAAAGCCGTAAAACTAGCGACACGACCACGTATCAAGCACGGATATGATCAGAATGTGCAAATACATCCACAACCAGCTCTAGATAATAAACCAATTTAAATAGCTGGCGATCAAGACTAAGTGCAGTTTTCAAAACATTCTCTAATGCACCACAAACTACACTTAGACTCTCTAGCAATGCAAGAGGCGATAAAACACTAGTGCAAGATGATATGAATGCATTTGAGCTTCCGCACTAGATAGATTCAAGCTACTAGTTTCCGACCCCTCTTAATAGTATGGTCAAACTAGTAAAAAGAATCCTATCAACCCGGTCTGCCTCCAAACACCGAGACCGGTAAAATCCTAAGAAAACAATCCTTAATCTTGGATTTTACCTCAGGTGAGGTTTGACCGCTCGACGCTTGTCCCCGCAAAGCTCGACCTCGCTAAGCTTGACCTCGCGAAACTTGACCACTCGACACTTGTCCTCGCAAAGCTCGACCTTGCTAAGCTTGACCTCGCTCGAGATGTCTCATATCGACTTCATCCTCTTCACACCCTTGCTCGCTTTTATCCTGCAATCAATCTGAGACTACAACACGTACACTCAATGCACAACATTAGTCTCATATATAGGTCGTCATTAATCACCATCAGAGAAACTACTCCACACAGGAGTTAGCTCAACAATTTCTCTTTCCAGTGAAATGACAACACCATATTCAACAACTAACAAATGAGTATGAGATAAAATACAATCATATAGATCATAGATGATAAAGACATACGCATACGATCTATACTACTCATGTCATGATAGCAATCAAATCAGATGACCAAAGTGATGAGCTCCCCCTCAACATATGTATCGATATCAAATCCACAACTGGAGTCATCAACCTCAAGATTTAACATATAACATCTTGATCAATCAATTAGCACAAGCTTGATGCAACCATCGAGCTCCCCCTCTACATATGTATTGATATCAAATCCACAACTAGAGTCATCAACCTCAAGATTTAACATATAACATCTTGATCAATCAATTAGCACAAGCTTGATGCAACCACCGAGCTCCCCCTCTACATATGCATCAATATTAAACCCACTACTGAGTAGATATCCATTTCAGGGTTTATCAATAGTCAACTCAATTCACTTGTGCTAACTCAGGATTTATTTAAGTTGTCATTTAATCATTAAAACTGTCATTATCCAGATCAGTATTAATCATTTTGGATTTATCCAAATCATCATTAATCATCAAAATCTAGATACTTAGATCGACTTAGATCCAACAAAAGCTACCGCAGAACTAGCTCTTTTGCTAGTAAGATGTATAGTTTTTGGTAAAAACTAATGTTTTGTAGCATGGGTTGTTTCTAAAAATCCATGCTTCTGTTTCGCTACTCTGAGTTGGACATTGTTTGGGAAAACATGTTTTTGTCGTGCAATGACTACAGACCAAGCATGCTACCACGTGGGTGGGATGCCGGGTCGCGTCACCGACGCTTCAACTTCTTCAGTTGGCACTACACGTTGTGTGGCGGTTCATTTCCCGAGAAAACCTCTGGGTTTTTCTTGAGAGGTAATGATAACGTTGTTGACTATTTAACCAAGGCTAAAGCCGTAAGTGCGTTTTAAGAACTCGAGGCGTCTGCGAATGCGAATCTTCACCTCCAGGCCCTATAAATACTGAAGTCTTTCAGTTCTAAAAATCACAAGTTTTCTTTTGGCTAAGTCTTTTTTAGAGCTACTTCTCTTTGCTGGTTACACTATCTCGTCTTCTGTTCTTGTCTAAATGGCGGATCAAGACTCCAAGAACATCATCGATATTAAGAGTGATGAGGAAGAAAGAGAAGTGACATCTGAACTTGACCACGATCAGAAGGTATGTATTTTCTGAAGATCTGGTTCAAGTCTTTGTCTTGTATTTTGGTCGTCTCCAAAACAATGCATTTTGGAACTCACAGGTGACTGAGGAATTGATTCCTCCAAAGAAGAAAACAAAGGTTGATGAAGGATCCTCCAGTGGAGCTGCATTTGTAGGTGCAAACGTCGAGGAGGCATCATTGCACTCTCTTTCTTTGTCTCCTGTGGCTCTTCCTGTCCATACGACTCGACAGGTTGAAACCTTATCTCCATCTTTGGAGATCCATAACAATCCTTCCTACTTTGCCATTTCTAGAGGGAGTTTTACATCATCACGACCAGTCAATGCCCATGTCTCGGATCATCAAATTTTCTTAGGTGATCAATTTTCTGGTGGAAAGTTTGCACTTCCGCGACCAGATGGTCCTCGACTTTTGTCTGGTGATCTACTTCCCAGGGGAAGCTCCACATCCTCCCGTTCGACTTTACTGTGAGGATTGGTAATTATCTTCATGCTCCCTGCTGGTTGTTTTATCCTTAAAACTAACACATGCGTGTGTAGGAGACGAAAATCTCTGGAGCCCCCAGCGAGCAGCCTGCTAAAGTCCACGCTTTTGGTAAGAGTGTAGCCTTCGAGCGAACTCTCCAAGAAGAAAAAGAGGTGCTAGAGAAGCATTATGAGGAGATGTCCTCGGCCATTCTGCATCTGGCAGAATGTCATGATAATTCCCGTGAAGAAGTGCGTCAACTTCGCTTGGAGAGGGATTATGCTCAGCAGCAACGAGAACTCTCCGATATTATAAGGAACAGTAGCGCTTCTTTAACCCGGGATGATGTAGATAGGCTTAGAGCAATTGCTAGTTCTCTTGGAGCAATCAGTGTAGATCCTACTGATGCCAATATGTCCTTAGGATAACTCTGTAATTGCTTTCAGATCAGGTCGATGCTTTGGTCGCCTGTATCCCTTTTGTGTGTAAAGATTGCCAGAAATAAAAACTTTCTTTTCCTTACATACTTGAACCCTTAAAAAGATTATATAAAACTTATAATCCTGAATTAAGGTTCTTTACATTTTTCGTCTGAAGAAATGGTTACACAAAATGCCTTTGCGACCAAACATACACAAGTAAATTTCTATCCGAAACATGGCTCCAGGATAGTTTTTCGATCTCAGAATAGCATTTCCCCCTTTGCTGCGGAAGATGAATCAACCTGGGAAGAAAGTCAGAATTGCAACAAGCCTTTCCCCCTCTTTTCTGTCTTAGGTAAATCTCGGGCCGAGATTTCTTTAAGGAGGGTAGACTTGTAACACCCTAGTTTTAGGGGTGAAAAGTCTTTTTCATGAAAATCATGCTTACATGTATCTGATATGTTAGCCAGATCTTTCCATATCTAACATGATTTGCACGCCGACCCAGTAATGAGAAGAGGCTTATGGGTGGTAGGGAGTACCTGCCACAACTGTGGATTGCGAGAGATCCGCAGGGTCAGGGGCGAATTGCGGGTGAAACGTAATAAAAGTTCTTATTATTTCCACCTTGCCACTCACAGTATGAAGTGAGTCAGAGGTCCAATCCTTGTGATAGGAAGGGCATGAAAGTGGAATATCTTGTGGGTAAATTGGTACCCCTCTGCAGAGTTAAAAATGTATTCGAATACTTCGTGCTCCCTAGTTTTAGGAGTATACCGCGGTGGATTAAATCCACGGGGTGTGACACAAGTATACTTTTCTAAATTACAATTTGTTAAGGCAAGATTACCCAAATGACATGTGTTGTCATGATAAGGAGTGCTGCCGTGGGCTGTCATGTGTTGACGTGTCGCGGTAGCACTGTAATTTAGTGAACATGAGTAAGTTATATAATATGAGGAATATATTGCCACGAGGATGGAATATATTGCCATCAGATAAGATATGCTGATGTGTTGCCATGAAATATGAGATGATATGTGGAAAGAAAAGAAAGGAAAGATATTTTTTGAAACATTTCCCCCATTTTTCCTCAAAGTAGTATAGGCTTCATGTCATCACTACTATAAGTACATTGTACTAATGACCTTATGACTTGCTGAGTACCCTGTACTCACCCATGACTTAACTGATCCATCAGGAGCTGAAGAGCTAAGTGACATGGGTTCACATGAGTGTGAGCCTGAGCCTTTTGAAGACTTCTTCAAGTTGATCCAAGCTTCTAGGCGTCGCGTACCCTAGTCGAGTGATTGTGGGAGAAGACTTGAGTTCTGCTCCTTCCGCGCTTTGTGAAAAATTGAAATGCTATTTTGTACTCCGCTGTGCTACTTATGTAAGGCCCTCGTGCCATCGCCTGTGATCTTGTAATGTGTTGTAATTTATTTATGTATCATGTTGGTTGTTGTGATATTTATCTTGTGGTTTGCAACTAATCCTGGGAAGTTGCGACAGGGGATCGCTGTTCGTGCCGAGGTGTTCGGTACGGGGCAGTGGTCGCCACACAGCGATCAGAACCAGTGCTGCGATCAGAACACAGTATTTTGATTGTGTGACGATCTCATATGTTGTGATCACCCATTTGCAACGATCACAGAATTGCCTTGCGATCAATATACAAAAAATTGGAACTTTTTGTATAGATAACCTAGAGTAAAAAAAATTTAAAAATAACGTGTAATAAAAAGTAATTGCAAAAATGATTTAAGTCGCCATCCCGCATGGCGACTTACCGCAAAAAGCAAAAAAAGAGGACATCAGTCGCCATACAGGATGGCGACTGCGGGAAACCCATCAGTTGCCAGTTGGGATGGCGACTGATAGGGAATATATATTGGGGAGTCGTGGTGACTGGCGCATTGCAAAGCCAACAAAAAAAACAGAACTCACGGCAGAGAGGGAGAGGAGAGGAGAGGGGAAAAAAAGGAGAAGAGGAAAAGAAAAGGAGAGGAGGAGGAGGAGGAGGAGGAGAAGAAGAAAGGAGGAGAAGAAGAACGAGGCACTACTACAGAAATGCATCCACTAACCCATATTTTCTAACGGTTATAAGCAATCTGGGAAAAATCCGATAGAATAGGACGATAGCGGCGGAGAAGAGGCTTTTTACTATCGGTTAGACACTGGTACACCGTTAGTGAAATGCAAACATTTTTTACTATCGGTCATTACTGTACAAACCGATATAATATATGAAATAGTACTATCGGTTTTCCATTCGTAACTGATAGTAAAATTACGCACTTTATACTATCGGTTCTTACTGTACCAACCGATATAATATATGAAATAGTACTATCGGTTTTTCATTCGTAACTGATAGTAAAATTACGCACTTTATACTATCGGTTCGTACTGTACCAACCGATATAATATATTAAATAGTACTATCGGTTTTTCTTACGTAACTGATAGTGAAATTACTAACTTTTTACTATCGGTTCTTACTGTACTAACTGATATAATAGAGTAAAGTTTATTATCGATTATATAAAACAAACTGATAGTAAAATGACGTCATATAAACTAATTGTTATGACAGTGGGGACCTTATTTTACTATCGGTTTGTGTTTTTGAACCGATAGTAAAATTGTACAACTTAATTAGGTCGACCCCTGCTCTGCGCTCTGCATGTTGGAATTATTTCTACCGTACGTGCATCCACGCTCCAAGCTAGAGTGATCTGGAGAAGCTAGCTGAGAGGTTGATCATAATTCCATCCCCCTCGGTATTTTCATCTTCTCATCACCTCTCTCTCTCTCTCTCTCGATCACTCTTTCAGACTCTCCCTCTCTCTCAACTTGCAATTCATTAAACTAGATACATGTAGCTCCAAACTAGCTAGAAGGCTAGGTTGGCTAGCTAGCTATAGCTTGCTGAAGTTAAGCAGCTAGCTAGCTGGCTCTTCCAATTAATGCATCAAGTTAATTAGGGTTTCATATATACAAATCCATTTAATGCAATTAAGCAGCTGTACACACATATGGCCTAGCTAATTATGTTTCATGCATATATGCATGCCCTGAGTCATTAATTATTTATTTTAATTTGTCAATTTTGTGAAATAATTGTAGATGGACCGAGAATATTGGATGTATGGAATAAAATGTACTACTGTTGAGTATTTGGAGGGTGTGAATGGGTTTATTAAATTTGCTGAGCAAGAAAAGGCGAAGAAGGGAGAGAAAGATATGCATTGTTCTTGTATAGATTGTATGAACTTAAAAAGGTTCGGCAACTCTGATTAGATTAGGAGTCATTTGATTCATTGTGGTTTTAACGCACGCTATACCCGTTGGATATAGCATGGTGAAGATCTTGAGGAAATGAGCACCACTATCACTCAGCAGCACCCGGAAGTGGATTGCAGTAATGATGATCATGATCAGAACATTGGTAATGTTCATTCGGAAGTCCATGTAGATGACAATTTAGATGAAATGTTACGTGATGTAGAAGAAGACTACAGCGAAAACGATTTAGCTAAATTTGAGAAATTAATTGTTGATTCTGAGAAGCCTTTGTTCCCCGGATGTGCAAAATTTACAAAGTTGTCTTCTGTGTTGAGATTATATAACTTGAAGGCAAGCAACGGTTGGAGCGATAAGAGTTTCACGGCGCTATTGGATCTGTTAGCGGACATGCTTCCAAAGGGAAATGAGTTGCCAAGATCGGTTTACTAAGCCAAAAAACTATTGTGTCCGTTGGGAATGGAAATCGAAAGAATACATGCATGCCCAAATGATTGTGTTCTGTACTGTAACGAGTACAAGGATTTGCATGTTTGTCCAAGATGCGGTGCATCGCGGTATAAGCATGGGGACAGAATTTATCACAATGGATGTGATGAGGTAAAGAAAGGGCCTCCGGCCAAAACTGTGTGGTATTTGCCTGTGATTCCCAGATTAAAACGGCTGTTTGCAAATCCGAAAGATGCGAAGTACTTGCGTTGGCATGTTGACGGTCGGAAACAAGACGGAAAACTAAGACATCCAGCTGATTCTATTCAATGGAGAAACATTAACAGAACATTCGGTGAGTTTGGCGGCAAAGTGAGGAATATAAGGTTTGAGCTGAGTACGGATGGTATGAATCCACACGGAAATATGAGCAGTTGACATAGCACTTGGCCGGTTCTTTTATGCATCTACAATCTTCCTCCTTGGTTATGTATGAAGCGCAAGTACATCATGATGTCGTTACTAATTTCAGGACCCAGACAACCCGGGAATGATATTGACGTGTTTCTATCCCCGTTAGTCGAGGACTTACATAAATTGTGGAGCGAAGGGGTGCGGGTGTGGGATGCACATAAGCGAGAGAAATTCATGTTGCGGGCCATGATATTTTGCACCATAAATGATTTCCCGGCCTATGATACTCACGCGCGGAAAACCCTAGCTTCCCCGACGTTCACTTCTTCGCTCCTCTGCGCCACCATTGCCGATCGCAATCGGGTTCTCCACCGCCTCCGGCCATTGCATCGCGCCACCGCCTCCGGCCACTCCACGAACGACTGTAAGTGTTTTTGACCAAACAACTCGCGTCAATTGCTTAAATTTATATGCAATGGTTCATATGTGGTTCAATGGATTACAAATATAAAACTAGAGTAAAATTCATGAACTACAAACTTGATAGCTATGAGAATTACAGACTTGATGAAAATCACTAACAAGTTTTCATACAGTGTAGTCCACTATCGGTTTCTTATTTAGAACCGATAGTAAATACCATAAACTGACTTTTCTGTTAATTATTTCTCACTTTCTAAATTTAATCTGAAATTTTGGTTCATTTAAATTTTAACAGATTTTATGTTCCTGCAGAGAGACTAGCATAGTTTGCACTGCTAATCTTACATATTTTCCTGAATACAAACTTGAGTACTATCGGTTTTACTTGGAATACCGATAGGAAATAGAGTATGTCATATCGGTTTGTTATTGTCAACCGATAGTACATTGAAAAGTCTAAATTTTGCAGAGTTCATATTTCATTTGTGAAAAGAATCAACTATTGCTCAAATCAAGTACATTTGAAATGAAAATTTAAAGAAATGATTTTCATTGCATGAAATATATTTTTCTGATGAAATTTTCCAAATAGGATTAATTTTACAATCAAGAGTTATCGAATGACCTTTATGTTAAGCAAGAAGGTATCAGTTCGACATCCCTTTGAAAATTGAGTTTACAAATCCACTTTAAATCTATTTTGAAGACCATGTTGATAGGAATTTATGATTTTTGGCCTTTTGAATGAAAATTTGACATTTTAACAAAAAGAGGTGGTTCATCATTGCCATTCCATTTTAGTGATGAACTTTGTCATGTACCTTTCTTCATATCAATTGATGGTCTGTTCATGGAATTTTAGGTAAAGCCATGTCGGCATCTTCCTCAGCTGATAGTAGTGATTCGGTGAGGGCGAACGTAGATGGCGCTTTCATCCCAACGCAAGAGGAAGGCGCGAGGCGCAACGATGTTGGGCCGTTTGGCCAAACGCGCGGATCTTTCATGTGAGTTCAATCAGTTCGGGAGACCGATCGGGAAGAACGCCGGCCACTATGTTGGCTTGTTGGCGAAGGAAAGGGTGAAGATCACCGTCCAGAGCTGGAAGGACGTTAAGGCCGACGAGAGGGATAGGTTGTGGGCGAAAGTGAACGTAAAATTAATCAAAATCACTGAACTCTTGAGTAATCACATTCCCTTGGTTTATCCCAGAGATTAGGTAAGTCCTGCTTATAAGCACCATTTGAAACAGGCCAAGTGGAACATCCCCGACGATGGTCCCAAGATAGCTTGCTTGAAGGACATGAACAACACGTGGAAAACCTTCAAGAGCGTCCTCGTCAGTACCTTCCTCGCTAAAGGAAAATCTCCATACCAGAAGTACCCCTTCATAACGGAGGAGGTATGGGAGCAATTCACCCAACAGAAGGGGACTCCTGAGTTCAAGGTATGTATGGTTCCTTTGCTTGGTTACACCATTGTATGCAGTAAGCAGCGGTGCATTAATTTTCTTGTTTCTGGTACGAAGGCCCTCAGCGAGAAGAACAAGGCAATCCAGAGGAGGAACGACCACCCACACCGGCTCGGCTCTGGCGGCTATGCGGGGAAGGAGGAGCAGTGGAAGAAGGCTGAAGACGAGGCGTCGAATTTTGTCGACTCCCCTGACCTACCACTCTTCGAGATCCGTGATCCGCGATGCAAGCGCTGGTACCTGGCCAGAGGGACCGTGTCGACCACGGGGACTGTGGAGTTCCCAAACCCCAGGGACGTCGAGGTCGTGTAGCGACTCGTAAGTTGGCTAACTTCCTGGTTGGAATCATAGAGTGTGGTAGAAAAAAACTATGATCACTAGTGTGCGCACAAGTTTGTATATATTTTTTCCTCACAATGGAGAGCTTTGAATGTAACAGATCTCTTGCTCAAAGGAGGCGACCGAGGGATTGTTCACTCCCCATAGGGAGAACGACATCCCTACCCGGGCTCTAGGGAACAAAGAGCATCCAGGGCGGACGCGAACCGTGGGGGGTGTGGTGCCATGGAAGGAAGGCTTCTCGGAGCCCGGGCAAAAGGCGAAGAAGGCTGGCAGCTGGAAGGAAAGGGAAGTGGAGCGATCTCAGAAGATACGGGCAGATGTGACTACACAATTCGCGGACATGTTCGCTCAACTGAACGAGAAGTATGAACGCCTCAGCCGAGTTGTGCAGTCCAAGGGTTTAGATCCAGTTGCCGAGGTCGACGCTGCCAGGCTGAGTAGTTGCGGCTCGAAGGTTCACGTGGTATTGCAACTCTTGAGCTATATATGCAGTTCAGTTGATGCCACTCCCATTACATTAGAATTGTTTCGCTAACCTGTTATAATTGTTGCAAATTGCAGAAGCCGGAGAGCTGTAGCCTGTTGATCAACATAGGCGACAAACCTGTAGTGGTTGCAAACGGGGTCGTATACTAGTCTTGGGAGGATGTCCAGATCCACTGCGTACCTCTGGAGCCTGGATTCGCAAAGGTACAGGTGGACATGGCCCTCCCGGGCTACAGCTCTTTTCCGTTGCCCGTCCCAATGGATGAAATGCGGACAATTGGCGAGGCATTGGGCTCGTACATACAGTGGCCCAAGAAGGGTGTTAGACTACAGGAGGTAAACCCTAGCCATTCTAGCTTACAACTCAGTTAATATACTCAATTTACAAAATCTAACTTATGCGTTTGTACTTAAAGTGGACGATGGATACCAGCTCACTTCCTGAGGACACCACCCCCGCCACAACGCATGACCGAGCTCCTTCGGCCCCCATGCCTCCTCCGACGGCCTCAAACCCTTCGCCATCAAATGAGGCCGGCGGCACCACACCCCAACCTTCGAAGGTATACACTCGCTCCCCACCCAAAGGCAAGGGCAAGGCCAAAGGCAAGGCCAAACAAAGCCAGCCGGGTACGTTCAAGAACGGGTCCCCGCTCGTGTCAGAGTACCTTCTGCGCAATATGGATCAAATAACCAGAAGTCTCCACGAGTGGTACCTGAAGTGGATTGACACCCGAGTTAGTTCAAATAAATGCACGACTGGTTCAGGATAGATTCGACCCTGACAACCTCCACCGTCTCTTTGATTTCGAGTCCGACTCGGAACAAACCGAGATGTTTTCTCCATCAGGGACCTCTCTCCCTAGACAGTTCACTGCCTTATCGGATGAAGCTCTTGATCAACGGGCTACTAGGGAAGAACAGGAACGCAAATAGAAGGAGAATCAAGATCTTGAGCAACAAAACAACGAACTACGCAGAACGGCCCTAGAGGCTCTTCAAGATGTGCAGGCTTGTTACGATGCTGCTCCGAGTTCTTCCCGACGATCACGTGGTCGCAGACGCGACCAGACCCCTTCTTTGCCTCCGGAGCGTTTCCCAGTGGACGAAGAAACAGTAACACCTGGTGCCCCTAGGAGAAGTACACATGGTCGACTGCGATCTATCGCGGAAATCATGCGTAATTTCCCTCCTATGGTCACGGATGCGCAGAAGCTGGCCTTCATTAGAATCCTGGCTGAGAGGTTGGATGAGGTCGCAGCAGAGGCGACCCCAACGGCCTCTTCCCAGTCGGTAACACGTTCCCGCGAACGAGAGTGTTCTCACTCTGGTTCTGGTCGACGAAGTTACCCACTGCCTATACCATCCCGCCAGGACAAATCCAGGCGGGCACAGGATTCTCGTGGTAGGGATCGAGTCCCTGTCCACTCTCGCTTAGGACCGCGAATAACTTCACCATTGCGTGAAGTCGCTCATGATCCGGTCGAAAGTCACAGGAAAGTTCACGGTCCCTACGTTGGTTGTACAGCTTTCTCCCCCGGCCTTCGTGGGGTCGTTTGGCCTAATAAGTTTCTACCAGGGGCCATAGAAACGTTCGACGGAACTTAGAACCCATCCGAGTTCCTTCAAATCTATATCACTACCATCCAAGCGGCAGGAGGCGATGACCGGGTCATGGCCAACTACCTACCCACAGTCCTTGAAGGACTGGCTAGAACTTGGCTGTTTAATCAGCCCGAAGGTTCTATCTACAATTGGGAAATGCTGTGTGACACTATCCTCAGCAATTTCCAAAATTGTTATCAAAAGCCGGGTAAAGAGGACGACCTTCATCGACTACGACAAACTTCGACCGAAACCCTTCGTCAGTTTGTCAAGAGGTTTGTCGGGGTGAGATATACCATCCCGAACATATCTGACAGCTCCCTTATTAGGGAATTTAAACATGCCGTTCGATATCAGAGATTCACCGAAGACTTGCTCATCCATCCTCCTCGATCAGTGGCCGATCTCTTTGATATGGCTGATCGATACTCCGATGCGGCCGAAGCGGTCGAATGGAACCGGAAGGTCGATAAAGGTGACCTACCGCCTCAACCAAGTTTCAAGGATGCTAGGAAAGAAGATTCAAGCAAGAAGCCGGAATCTTCGTCGAGCAGAAAGCTGAAGAAGTCCAAGAGGAACTACTCTGGACAGTACCGCGAGGTCGCAGTTGCAGAGAAGCCTCCTTCAACCAAAGGTAACAAGCCTTCATTTAAGAATAAAACTGCTTCTGGTGGTCGTAGTGCCGACCAGCCAGAGAAGTCGACTAATCCACAAGAAGGCAAGAAGTGGTGTCCACTCCACAACTCCGCTGGCCGGGACCTCAAGAACTGCAGGAGTTGGTTGAAGCAGTTGGATGACTTCTACCATGGGGTTGGACCGATGCCGACCTTACCGGCCAAGGAACAAGCATGCGGACTTAGAGACGCTGACGGAGACGAAGAGATGTTTTATCAGGTATCTCACAATCATATTAATGTTATTTTTGGAGGTTCCTCCTCTTTTGTTTCCAAAAGGTAGTTTAAGGCCTTTTATCGAGAGGTTAACCAAACGGAGACATCCCTTGGTGAACCTCAGTACCCCCGTTGGTCGGATACACCTTTGACAGTTGATCACACTGATTGTCCTGTGGGGCTTACTCGACCATTGAGGCTCCCTCTAGTCATTACCCCGATCATCAGTAATGCGAGAGTCGAAAGGGTCCTGATCGACAGAGAGAGCTCCCTTGACATTTTATTGGTCAAGGTGCTCGACGAGATGCAAATTCGTCGTTCGAAGATTAAGCCCATAATCCATCCGTTTTATGGGATAATCCCTGGTCCCTCCATGATACCGTTGGGATAGGTGGTCCTCCCGGTCATACTGGGAGAATCGGATAACTTCCGAACGGAATTGGTTACTTTTGAAGTAATTGATTGTGATTGGGCTTACAATGCAATCTTTGGTAGGCCAACTCTTGTTAAGTTCATGATGGAAATACACTACGCTTATCAGTGTGGCAAATTGCCTAGCCCCAAAGGTGTCATCTCGGTCCGAGGCAGTCGCAACGTGGCACTAACGTCCGACCCGCTATCTTTGGAGATGGTTGACCAGCTTCCCCTCCGGGACGCTCAGGTCGCCACTGTCACCACTGACGCGATCAAGGCTGCTCCTCGACCAGATGAGAAACTCAAACTAGTTCCATTGTACCCAGATGATCCATCCAAGACAATTCGGGTCGGATCAGGCCTGGATGACAAATAGGAACTCGAGCTCATTACTTTCCTCCGGGCTAACTCAGATGTGTTTGCGTGGAAACCATCCGACATGCCCGATGTCCCAAGGGAAGTAATCGAGCACAGGTTAGCAATTCGATCTGGACAGCGACCAATAAAGCAAAAGCTCAGGCGTTTTGCTGTTGACCGACAGGAAGCCATCCGAGAGGAGTTGGACAAACTCCTAAAAGCCGGGTTTATTCGCGAGGTCGATCACCCAGAATAGCTTGCCAATCCGGTCATGGTCCGCAAGTCAAATGGCAAGTGGCGCATGTGCGTCGACTACACTAGCCTCAACAGTGCCTGTCCGAAGGATGACTTTCCCCTTCCCCACATCAACCAGCTGGTCGACTCAACCGCGGGTTGTGAACTGATGAGCTTCCTGAATGCTTACTCAGGATACCATCAAATTAGCATGGCAGAAGAAGATGAAGAGAAAACTGCCTTCATCACCCCGTTCGGCACCTACTGCTACGTCAGAATGTCGTTCGGTCTCAAGAACGCAGGTTCCACGTACCAACACTTAATGCAAAAGACCTTTCTTTCCCAGATAGGGCGTAATCTCGAAGCATATGTAGACGACTTGGTTGTAAAAAGTACCAAGAGATTGTCTCATTTGGACGATCTCGCTGAAACCTTTTGTAACTTGAATCGCTTTGGAATAAAGTTGAACCCAGAGAAATGCTCTTTTGGGGTTTCTTCAGGAAAACTTCTTGGTTTCCTTGTTTGTTCCAGAGGCATTGAAGTCAATCCTAAGAAAATTAGGGCCATCGAACAGATGAGGTCGCCCTCGACCATGAAAGATGTTCAACGCTTGGCCAGTCGCATGGCGGCCTTAAGTCGTTTCATAACGCGACTAGGCGAAAGGGGTTTACCTTTCTTCAAAGCCTTGTGGAAGCATCACAATTTCACATGGTCCGATGAGGCCGAAAAAGCATTTCAGGAGATAAAAACATACTTATCCAGTCCGCCAGTTTTGGTATCTCCCGACAAAGGAGAACCATTGCTTCTCTATTTGGCGGCCACACCGCACGCGGTCAGTGCTGTCCTGATCGCTGATAGGGAAGGAATACATAGACCCATCTACCATGTAAGCGAGGTACTTCATGGTCCTAAGGAGAGATACCCTAAGGTCCAGAAGATACTTTACGCGCTACTGATGGCTTCCCATAAGCTACGGCATTAGTTCCAAGCTCACAAGGTCACAGTACACTTCTCCTTTCCTCTGGGGGATATTGTCTGTAATCCAGAGAAATCTGGTCGAATCGCCAAATGGGCGGTCGAACTCAGTGCTTTTGATGTCCATTTCACGCCTCGCACGGCGGTTAAGTCTCAGGTTTTGGCCGATGTTGTGGTTGAATGGACCAACCCTGAGCCACCTGTGCAGGTGCCTGAGGAATTGGAATGCCCCGATCACTAGACAATGTACTTTTATCGACGATTCGGACTCGGGGTCCTCAGCCGAACTTATGCAGAATTTGTAAGTTGTGAGACCTTTCAGGGTGACCCTCCGGGAAGGTATGTAGAACAATGGAGAACAGGAGCACAGAGTGATTTATACAGGTTCGGGCCCTCGATGGTGGGAGTAACAGCCCTACGTCCTGTTAGGATTTCACTATATGTGGTAAAGATTTACAAGATGACAGGAAAAGGCCCTCACAGGCGAGGGTTTTTCCTATATGAGTGTACAAAAAAGAAACCAATAAGGCTTGAAGAAGACTATCTAATGTAGGCCGTAGACTTGGCTATTTGAGAGGTGTTGAATCTCTTGATCAACCGATAGATGGATCGATCCCCTCTTGATATTCCATGCCACCCTTTTATACTGGTCGAAAGGGTGTCATGTGAAGAAATTGCATCAAACGGTTGCCTGAACGGTTGGATGCGGTTTTTAAAGAACTGCTCTTAACCTCCACGTAAGTTAAACACGTGTTACTCATGGATAACTGCACGTATTAACTTCCCGACGGTTGGTCTTCCACGTGGAGGAATCTTCGGGATACTTGGAATATTCTACTGTATGGACAGCCGGACAGATGGACTCCAAATACCCTGGTCGAAAGTATTCTGACCGCGGGATGTTGGCTGACCGCGCAACATTCCGGACATCCTGTTCGCGTATAGCATATGAACTCCTGACCGCGCGAAGCTTGCGGTCTGATCGCGTAAAGCTTGCGACCTCATGGTGATGCTTCTCAGAACAGCTTGAGTTCGCATCGCCAGACATGTGTCTGGTTCGAACCTGCCTTTGAACCAAAAGTCCATTTATTAGAAGTGACCCGGGTGTCAATCCTCGTCAGCTAGCCCCCAAATTCGAAGAAAATGAAGGGACGTGTTTATTTCGAATTTTAAGACCAAGCATCGGATTTTTAACGTGGCTCTTCAAATTCTCCACTTAGTGGCGCACTAAGTGAGACGGTTGGTTCCCCAAGACGGGTTCTGACATTATGTGATGGGTAATGATAGGGCCGTAGAAATGTTTTTTAACCCGAGGTAAAATTGTAAATGCTTTGTAGAAACCCGAGGCACCTGGAATGCGAACCGTCACCTTGGCGTCTATAAATACCGGCTCCCTGGATCTGTAAAGCTTCACAATTTCCTCCCACGGCTAAGTCCCTTCCTAGACAACCTTGATTCTTCTCTTCATACACTTCCTGATGGCAGATCACAACATCATCGAGATTGAGAGTGATGAAGAGAAAGTTGTCGAACAGGGGCCTCAGATGCCTGAAGACTTGTCTCCTTCAAGGAAGAAACCCAAGGTTGACGAGGGATCTTCCAGTGGAATGAAGGTGAAGAATGTAGCAAGTCTCTTTCTTCCTTCAGTTCCTATAACTCTTCCTGTTCATGCATCTCGGCAAGTTAGGCCTTTAACTTTGGAGAGAAATCCTTCTCCGCTTTCTCCATTTCATCCCAATGCTCCCAACCTTTATTTGGGTGATCAATATTTTGGTCGGCAAGCGGTGACTATCCCTCGACCAGATGGCTCCCATATTGTGTTGGCGAAGCAATCATATGGTGGGAAGGTTGCACTTCCACCATCTGATGATCCTCTTCCCAGGATGGCTATATCAACGTGCCATGAGCTGTGACAGGTAATAATTCTTCTCTCCTTTTGCTGATAGTTATAGTCAGTACAACTAAATTTTGCAAATGTAGGAGGTTGGAGGCTCCAGCGATCAGCCTTTTGCTGCTCCATCTCCTCCTTCCGGACAGATTCTTTTGGAGGAGAAGAATGCCCTGGAGAAGAAGACCGAAGAGATGTCTTTGGAGATTCTGCGTCTAGCAGAATGTCTTGATCGATCCCATGAAGAGGCGCGCCAGTTCCGTCGAGAGAGGGATCACGCTCAGCGATAGCGAGAACTCTCCGACTTGATTAGGGACAATAGTGCGTCTCTTGTTAGGGATAATGTAGATAGACTTAGGTTAGTTGCTAGTTCCCTGGGGGTTGTCAGTGTAGATCCTACTGACAACAATATGTCCCTTGGGGAACTTTGTAAACTTCTTTCGGATCAGGTCGACGCTTTGGTCGACTGTATCCCTTTTTTATGTAAAGAATGTAAGAAATAAAACTTTCTCATTCTCCACATCTTCTGTGCGAAAACATGGCCATAAACATTATGTTCGCGACTACTCATACACAGGAAATTTTAGTTCTGCGATTAGAATCACGCTTTTATAAAAGCACCGCGACCAGCTCTGATACCGCGATCAGACCCAAGGCAACGGTTAGAACTGAGTTGCGACCAGGATTGAGGCTCGGTCAAACCGTTACTTCGATTAGAATCGGAGCTTAATCCAAAGCATAATTTCGACCAAACCACAACCCGGTCAGACATACATTCGTACGTCAAAAATTGTGTTATAGGACTTCTTCACAAAAAATGTCCAAGGCATATAAAGGAAAAATGCCCTCTGAAAGTCCTGAAAAACTTTTCAGGTTTTTTACCCTTCCAGCTTCTGAAATAAAGAAGTCTTTTTATTTCAGATCCGATACCCGGAATGCTTTAAAGGGTCCGCCAGAGATAGTATCCATTATGGAAAATGAATAAAATATTCAATAGGACGTTTGAGTGGAACGTTACCCTCATTAGTGCGTCTCCTCGGGTCTATAAAAGGAGCAGGTGCCTTCTTGAGGAAGCCACACAGCCAAGAAACCCTCAGCATTTTCACCGCACAAAACCCTCGTTCTCCTCAGCCTTCGTCTTCTGAAAAAATCATCGACTTTTTCTTCAATCCTCCACCAAAAATGGCGTCCTAGAGCCGATCCACTCACCATTCCGAGGAGACTTTGCTGGCGTTGGAGAAGGAGGAGACCCTTCCTTCGCGGCTGCTGATCAACTGGCGGCCCGCGGAGAAGGACCAAGAAACCCCAACCATCCGAGAGGGCGAGTTGGTGGTTTTCGAAGAATACTTGCGCTGCGGGTTCCGATTCCCCGAGAGTCGGTTCCTGAAGGATGTCCTCGAGCATTACGGGTTGGAGCTCATCAATCTCCACCCAAATGCGGTGTTGATTCTGGCGGTGTTCCAACACTTATGCGAGGCGTTCGTCGGAGTGTATCCCAGAGTGGATCTTTTCCGGCGATTCTACTTCTCGGCGTGGTCGAAGAGCTCCAACGCCGCCGGGTACATTTATTTCCGGTCGAGGGACAAGAAGGAATATCCCTTCCCACCCCTGCGAGATTCGGTGCACGAGTGGCATCAGAAGTAGTTCTACTGCTTTCCTCCATCCGAGAGCAGTCTGTGGTTCAAAAACTCGCGGCCGGAGAAATCAAGTGAGTTGGACACTCCCCCGGTGATGAACTTGGAGCTCCTGAAGCATGCCGAGGTGATCCTTCACTTAGTCGGTCAAGGGTTGACAGCTCGTGATGTCATCCGAGACTTTGTGAAGAACCGAGTGAGCCCCCTGCGTGAAAGGGCTCATCCGGCTTGGGAGATCAAGTCCATGGCGGATAGTACCTTGGACTACAGTGAAGGTATGCATTTCTGGCACTGAGCTTTGTCATTTCTGGAATTCATGATTTTTAACTTGTATCTGGAAACAGTCCTGTCTTCATCCGAGATTGAGAGGCGGACTAATTCCCTCCTCAGGGCCTACAACGCCGATGTAGAGGGCCCCAAGGGATCGCCTCGCCCTCAAAGCTTGATTCACGCTGGCGACGATCTTAAACAGGAGCGCCGAAAGGTACGTTCTCTATCCGGCCTCTGTTTTGCAGGTCTCATGCATGCCCAGCACTAATCAATTCCATCGGAATGTGAATCAGCTCCTAGGGAAGTTCGCTGAGGCAACGTTCCTGAGCGAGAACGTCGGCTCTCTGGGGAAGCCGACGATGAAGAATGTGAAGAAGGTCTCTCAAAGACCCAGGACAAAAAGTCATGCCCCTAAGAAGGCCAAGCCAAATCCCGGGGAGGGGTCTTCACGAAGCATTTCCCCTACCGCAAGGAAGACTGCGGTAAGATATCACTTCCCTTCTGTTTTTTCCAGGCGCGGACTGGAATCACTTCTTCGTCGTACAGGGAGAGGGGAGCGAGGAGGAAGAGGATGATGATGTCCCTCTAGTCATCCGGAGGAGGAAGATTGCGGTCTCTCCATCCGGTGACGCTCCAAGCTGCTCCGCAGAAACAACTGCTACCACAGAGGTGGCTATAGCAAACCCCGTGACCACTGAGAGCCTTGTGGTCGCGGATAACCTCCCAGTTCCTGAAGCCCCCGAGGCTTCAGGGTCAGTTGCTTCTGCTTCCCTGGTCGAAGAGACGATCGTGGTAAGATTTCCCACAATCGTGTTTTTCTTCAATCCCCTCTGTACATTTGGTAAGTTAATGTTCATACAGGGAGAAGAACTTCCCCCTGTGACTCCTGTGAGTCCTAGGGAGGAAAATCCTCCACCTCCGCGGACAGAGGTGGAGGCAGTTGAATAGGGGCTGGTTGCACATGAGGTGCCGGCTCTAGAAACTCAAGAGTTGCCAAGGCCTTTGGATGCAGCCCTATCAGCCGGTCCGATTGTCCAGGTAAAGATTTAGCATTTGTCTCTACCTTTTCCTAGGAATGTGCTCACAAAGAACACACCCAAGGGCGAGATGCCCTGTTCGCCAAGAGGAAGGTTAGGACCGACGACGGCCTTCCTTCTCAAGGGGAGCCTTCCCTGAAATCCTAGAAGCGGATGGGATTTCAAATAAGGTAAGAACCTTTATCCCAATTATATTGAAATAAGCTGTGATAGTTACAAACTACGATTGCTTAGATCATCTTCTCTTTGTCAGGCAAAGAGAAACAGTGCCCAGCCCTTCAACCACCTCGGGAGGGGTTGAAGTCGTTGTTGGTGCAGGAGCCTCCAATGAGGAGCGCTCCACCCCCTTGGTCCAGGAAGTCGTCCAGACCGCAAGGGGAGAAGAAAGTGTGGGGACCCAATCGCGACCAGCGGCGACTGGGGGTAGTGCCCAGTCGGTACTCCCGCCAACTGTCCCTATTGTAAGCACATCCGGGGCTCTGACGAGTCTTCCCGTTGGTTTGGATGATGCTGTCTTACAAAAGTTTATGAAGGTATGATGAACTTCTGTTCTGGCGTCTGAATTGTGCATAGGACACCTTTAACCTTCTTTCTTTGCATCATAGGGTTTATCCTGGATGACGGCCCAGTCGCGTGCTATAATGGCAAGTATGGAGGCCATTCAGAGAGAATGCGACAGCTTGCGCAGGTAAGGATCATTGCTCTTCGGTTCGTATGGATACAATTTGGTTATGACTGCTCCCTCAATTTTGCTACAGAGAGGTATCATCGTTGAAGAAGGAAGTGGCCACCGTTAGGCTCTATTCAATCTCGGTGGCTAAAAACCAAGGGATTGAAATCAACAAACTGCGGTCACAAATTGCTGGTAAGTCGATTCCTGATTGGGAAGACTTAAATCCATAACATGCGAGTAACCTTTTCTCTTCGTACAGCGCAAGCGGGTCAAATAACACAGCTTAGTCAGGACAAGGGACTCCTCGAATCCTTTATTCGCCACACCGACCAGTCGATAAGAGAGCTGAGCCTCTCGGTCTTCGAAAAACTGAAAGCAGTGGCTGCTCTCCTGAAGGCAGATGCGATCGAGCCGATGAGAGATAACCTCAGCCTAGACGACTGGTCATCGCTAATCATGGCCCAGGCAGAGTCACTGCTCGAGTATCTCCCTGGGGATACACGGCGACGAGAAGAGGCGATCAGAACCAGGGTTCGATTGGCCGCATCAGCCATCCTCAGCCGGGTTCGACTTCACCACGGCCCAGATGCAGATCTGAGCCCATTGGTGGGACCGGTTGAGGTCGAGAGTGACGAGCTGCTTGATGCCGTTATGGAGGAAGTCAAGCCCCTTGTAGATAAGCTCCTGACCGAGCTAGGGATCGACTGATCCCTATTTTTGTAAAAAATAGTTGTATAATGCAATGTAAAAAACCCTTCTTTGAAAGAAAGTAAAAATTTTTTTGCAACTTCATATCACAAGCTTCATACTATAAGCATATCCCCCTAGCCCCCGCCTGTGCTTATAAATACTGAAGCCTTAGTACTATAAGCAGAGGAGAAAACATAAGTGTAATGACCAGGGGTGTGCGTTTAAGCCAGTGATCATGATCAATGTAACGTCTAACCTTATTGCGAACTGGCAGCCACTCAAATGACCAAGGACTTGCCAGAAAGCCCCGTATGCGTTGAGAAACGGCTTATTTAGGAGTGACTTATCTGGAAGTGGTCATGAGATCGACCAGCGAAACCAATTAAAAACGTTGTAATGACCTGACCGCCGGCGACCAGCCCCCAGGTCGAATTCATATGGTCTGGGCTTAAAGAGAAATACTCATCGTATGAAAGAAAAAAATGTTTTGTTTTATGAAAAGATGCTAATTGAACAGGAAAAGGGATTTGAGTACTTACACGTAAAACTTGCGAAGCTGATCGATGTTCCAAGTATTGGACAAAATTCGACCATCCTCCATGGCTAACCGCGCAGATCCTGGCCGCGGCACTGAGACAACAGTATAAGGGCCTTCCCACTTCGGGGAGAATTTGTTACGATTAGACTGGTCTTGAATTTTTCGTAACACCAAGTTGCCCACGTTGAGATTGCGTGGTCGCACCCTTTTACTGTGATACTTGCGCAAAGCTTGCAAGTATGCCGCGGATTTGATCAGAGCGCGATCATGCCTTTCTTCTAGGAGGATAAGATCTTGTGATAGCTGTTCGGACTGATTAACCTGTTCGAATTGTTCTGTCCGAACAGACCCAATACTTACTTCCATAGGCAATACAGCCTCGGCCCCATAGACCAAATGGAAGGGCGTGTCACTGGTGGCTCGACTAGAGGTAGTTCGTAGTGCCCATAGAACAGTGTAGAGCTCATCTGCCCAAGCCCCCGAGCGGGTCTTAAGGCGATCAAAAACATGTTTTTGATGCCTTGCAGTATCTGCCCATTGGCCCGTTCTACGGCACCATTGCTTTGTGGATGTGCCACAGAAGCAAAGCACACCTTGGTTCCAATCTGATCGCAGTAGTCTAGAAAAAGACCACTAGCGAATTGAGAACCATTGTCTGTGATGAGACGGTTTGGAACACCAAATCGCGCCACAATGTTCTTATGGAAGAACTTTTGTGCGGCTGATGCGGTAATATTTCGTACCGGTTCGGCCTCAATCCACTTTGTAAACGTGTCAATGGCTATGAACAGAAACTTGTACCCATTGACCGCTTGTGGCATAGGATCGACAATGTCCGTTCCCCAGACCGCAAATGGCCACACGAGGGGAATAGTTTGCAACGCATAGGCAGGTTGATGAACCTGTCTCGCGTGGAATTGACACTGAGGACACAATTTGACCATATGCTTGGCATCATCAAGTGCCGAAGGCCAGTAGAATCCTTGTCGAAAGGCTTTTCCGACCAGTGTCCGATATGACGCGTGTGCACCCCATACACTGTCATGTATTTCTTTCAAGAGGAATTTTCCTTCCTCCTGAGATATACAGCGCATGAATACTCCTTGAGTACTCTTTTTGTACAGAATCCCATCTATGAGCTTGTACAGACGCCCTTTTCGAATTAACCGATCGCTTTCGGTTTCGTCCTCGGGTAGGCTCCCATGTTCAAGATAGACCCTCAATGGATGAGTCCAATCTTGTTCCTGACCGAGGTTGGAAACGAAGGCTATTACCGGATCATCGTCGACCGAAGTCATGATCGAAGGACGGTCCAAGTGTTCAATGAACACTCCTGCCGGAGCGGATGAGCGTGAGGACCCAATTTTGCATAATTGGTCTGCGAGAATGTTGTCCTTTCGCGGGATGTATTGGACTTCGAAATGACTGAAGTGTTTTTCCAATCTCCTCACTTCCCCCAGGTAATGAGCTATTGTCTCATTGGAGGTGCTGTACTCCTTGTTTACCTGGTTTACGACCAGCTGTGAGTCTCCCCTCACCACTAATCGACAGACTCCGAGGAATTTTGCTGCTCGGAGCCCTGCAAGAAGACCTTCATACTCTGCCGCATTGTTAGTTGCGACAAAGTGCAGTTGGATGACATACTTAAGCTGTTCGCCCTGAGGCGTAACTAAGACCACTCTAGCCCCCGAGTGTTGAAAACTACGGGAGTCGTCAAAGTATATTGTTCAGTAATCAGGGCACTCCAATTCCTCTGGCACCTGCACGGGTGGCTCAAGGTTGGTCCATTCGACCACAAAGTCGGCCAAAACCTGAGACTTAACCGCCGTGCCAGGAGTGAAATGGATATCAAAGGCACCTAGTTCGACCGCCCATTTGGCGATTCGACCAGACTTTTCTGGATTTCGGACAATATCCCCCAAAGGAAAGGAGGAGGGTACTATGATCTTGTGAGCTTGGAAGTAATGTCGTAGCTTCCGGGAAGCCATCAGTAGTGCGTAAAGTATCTTCTGGACCTCAGGGTAACGCTCCTTAGGACCATGAAGTACCTCGCTTACATAGTAGACAGGTCTGTGTATTTCTTCCCTCTCCGCGATAAGAACAGTGCTGACCGCGTGTGGGGTGGCCGCCAGATAAGAAGCAATGGTTCTCCTTTCTTGGGAGACACCAATACTGGCGGACTAGATAGATACTTTTTACCTCCTGAAATGCTTTTTCAGCCTCATCGGACCATGTAAAATTATGATGCTTCCGCAAGGCTTTAAAGAAAGGTAATCCCCTTTCGCCTAATCGCAATATGAAGCGACTTAAGGCCGCCATGCGACCAGCCAGACGTTGAACATCTTTCATGGTCGAGGGTGATCTCATCTGTTCGATGGCCCTGATTTTCTCAGGATTGACCTCAATGCCCCTGGAACAAACAAGGAAACCAAGAAGTTTTCCTGAAGAAACCCCGAAAGAACATTTCTCTGGGTTCAATTTTATTCCAAAGCGATTCAGATTACAGAAGGTTTCAGCGAGATCGTCCAAATGGGACAACCTTTTGGTGCTTTTTACAACCAAGTCGTCTACATATGCTTCGAGATTACGCCTTATTTGGGAAAGAAAGGTCTTTTGCATCAAGCGCTGGTACGTGGAACCCGCGTTCTTGAGACCGAATGGCATTCTGACGTAGCAGTAGGTGCCGAACGGGGTGATGAAGGCATTTTTCTCTTCATCTTCTTCTGCCATGCTAATTTGATGGTACCCTGAGTAGGCATCTAGGAAACTCATCAGTTCGCAACCCGCGGTTGAGTCGACCAGCTGGTCGATACGGGGAAGGGAAAAGTCATCCTTTGGACAGGCACTGTTGAGGCTAGTGTAGTCGACACACATGCGCCACTTGCCATTTGACTTGCGGACCATGACCAGATTGGCGGGCCACTCCGGGTGATCGACTTCTCGAATAAACCCGGCCTTCAGGAGTTTATCCAACTCCTCTCGGATGGCTTCCTGACGGTCAACAGCAAAACGCCTGAGCTTTTGCTTTATTGGTCGCTGTCCAGGTCGAATTGCTAACCTGTGCTCGATTACTTCCCTTGGGACACCGGGCATGTCGGATGGCTTCCACGCAAACACATCTGCGTTAGCCCGGAGGAAAGTAACAAGCTCGAGTTCCTATTTGTCATCTAGAGCTGATCCGACCCGAATTGTCTTGGATGAATCATCTGGGCACAAAGGAACCTGTTTGAGTTTCTCATCTGGTCGAGGAGCAGCTTTGATCGCGTCGGTGGCGACAGTGGCGACCTGAGCGTCCCGGAGGGGAAGTTGATCGACCATCTCCAAAGATAGCCGGTCAGACGTGAGTGCCACGTTGCGACTGCTTTGAACCGAGATGACACCTTTGGGGCCAGGCAATTTCCCGCACTGGTAAGCATAGTGCGTTGCCATCATGAACTTAGCGAGAGTTGGCCTGCCAAAGATCACGTTATAAGCCGAATCACAATCGATTACATCAAACGTAACCAATTCTGTTCGGAAGTTGTTTGGTTCCCCCAGTGTGACCGGGAGGACCACTTGTCCCAATGGCATCATAGACGGGCCTGGGATTATCCCATAAAATGGATGGATTATGGGCTTAATCTTCGAGCGAGGAATTTGCATCTCGTCGAGTGCCTTGACCAATAAAAGGTCGAGGGAGCTTCCTCCGTCGATCAGGACCCTTTCGACTCTCGCGTTACTGATGATCGGGGTAATGACCAGAGGAAGCCTCAATGGTCGAGTAAGCCCCACGGGACAATCAGAGCGATCAAATGTCAAAGGTGTATCCGACCAACGGGGGTACTGAGGTTCACCAAGAGATGTCTCCGCCTGGTTAACCTCTCGATAAAAGGCTTTAAACTTCTTTTTGGAAACGAATGATGAAGAACCTCCAAAGATAACATTAATATGATTTTGAGGTACCTGGTAAGACATGTCTTCGTCTCCGTCGGTGTCTCTAAGCCTGCATGCCTGTTCCTTAGGCGGTAAGGTTGGCATTGGCCCAATTCCCTGGTAGAAATCATCTAATTGCTTCAACCAACTCCTGCAGTTCTTGAGGTCGTGTCCTGCGGAGTTGTGGAGTGGACACCACTTCTTGCCTTCCTGCGGGTTAGTTGATTTTTCTGGCTGGTCGGAACTCCGACCACCAGAGGCAGTTTTATTCTTAAATGAAGGCTTGTTACGTTTGGTCGAAGGCGGCTTCTCTGCGACTGCGACCTCGCGGTACTGTCCAGAGCGATTCCTCTTCGACTTCTTCGCCTTCCCGCCTGATGAAGATTCCGGCTTCCTGCTCGAATCTTCGTTCCTAGCATCTTTGAGACCAGGTTGAGGCAGTAAGTTACCTTTGTCGACCATCCCGTTCCATTCGACCGCTTCGGCTGCGTCGGAGTATCGATCAGCCATGTCGAACAGGTCGGCCACTGATCGAGGAGGGTGGATAAGGTGGTCTTCGGTGAATCTTCGGTATCGAACGGCATGCTTAAATGCCCTGATAACGGAGCCATCAGATATGTTCGGGATGGTATTCCTCACCCCGACAAACCTCTTGACAAACTGACGAAGAGTTTCGGTTGAAGTTTGTCGTAGACGATGAAGATCGTCCTCTTTACCCGGCTTCTGGTAACAATTTTGGAAGTTGCTGAGGATAGCGTCACACAGCATTTCCCAATTGTAAATGGAACCCTCAGGCTGATTAAACAGGCAGGTTCTAGCCGGTCCTTCGAGGACTGTAGGCAGGTAGTTGGCCATGACACGGTCATCGCCTCCTGCCGCTTGGATGGCAGTAATATAGATTTGAAGGAACTCTGAGGGGTTCTGAGTTCCGTCGAACCTTTCGATGGCCCCTAGTCAAAACTTATCGGGCCAAACGACTGCGCGCAGGCCAGGCGAGAAAGCTTTGCAACCAACGTAGGGACTGTGACTCTCGACTGGTTCACGAGCGACCTCACGCAATGGTGAAGTTACTCGTGGGCCCAAACGAGAGTGGACTGGAATCCGATCCCTACGAGAATCCTGCCACTACTATAGAAGTGCATTCCACTAACCCATATTTTCTAACGGTTATAAGCAATCTGGGAAAAATCCGATAGCATAGGACGACAGGGGCGGAAAAGAGGGATTTTACTATCGGTTACAAACTAGTCTAACGTTAGTGAAATGCAAATACTTTTTACTATCGATCATTACTGTACAAACCGAAATAATATATCAAATAGTACTATCGGTTTTTCACTTTTAACTGATAGTAAAATTGCGCACTTTATACTATCGGTTATTACTGCACCAACCGATATAATATATTAAAACAGTACTATCGGTTCATACTGTACCAACCGATATAATATATTACATATTACTATCGGTTTTTCTCGCGTAACTGATAGTGAAATTACTGACATTTTACTATCGGTTCTTACTGTACTGACCGATACAATATATTAAATAGTACTATCGGTTATATAAAAAAATCGATAGTAAAATGACTTCATGTAAACTAATGGTTTATGACAGTGGGGGACCTTATTTTACTATCGGTTTGTGTTTTTGAACCGATAGTAAAATTGGACAACTTAATTAGGTCGACCCCTGCTATGCGCTCTGCATGTTGGAATCATTTCAGCCGCGCACGACTCCAAGCTAGAGTGATCTGGAGAAGCTATCTGAGAGGTTGATCATATTTCCATCCCCTTCGGTATTGTCATCTTCTCATCACCTCTCTCTCTCTCTCTCTCGATCACTCTTTCACTTGCACTCTCCCTCTCTCTCTCTACTTGCAATTCATTAAACTAGATACATGTATCTCCAAACTAGCTAGAAGGCTAGGTTGGCTAGCTAGCTATAGCTTGCTGAATTTAAGCAGCTAGCTAGCTGGCTCTTCCAATTAATGCATGCATCAAGTTAATTAGGGTTTCATATATACAAATCCATTTAATGTAATTAAGCAGCTCATGTACACACATATGGCCTAGCTAATTATGTTTCATGCATATATGCATGCCCTGAGTCATTAATTATTTATTTGAATTTGTCAATTTTGTGAAATAATTGTAGATGGACCGAGAATATTGGATGTATGGAATAAAATGTACTACTGGTGAGTATTTGGAGGGTGTGAATGGGTTTATTAAATTTACTGAGCAAGAAAAGGCGAAGAAGGGAGAGAAAGATATGCATTGTCCTTGTATAGATTGTATGAACTTAAAAAGGTTTGGCAACTCTGATCATATTAGGAGTCATTTGATTCGTCGTGGTTTTAACGCACGCTATACCCGTTGGATATGGCATGGTGAAGATCTTGAGGAAACGAGCACCGCTACCACTCAGCAGCACCCGGAAGTGGATTGCAGTAATGATGATCATGATCAGAACATTGGTAATGTTCATTCGGAAGTCCATGTAGATGACGACAATTTAGATGAAATGCTACGTGATGTAGAAGAAGACTACAGCGAAAACGATTTAGCTAAATTTGAGAAATTAATTGTTGATTCTGAGAAGCCTTTGTTCCCCGGATGTGCAAAATTTACAAAGTTGTCTTCTGTGTTGAGATTATATAACTTGAAGGCAAGCAACGATTGGAGCGATAAGAGTTTCACGGCGCTATTGTATCTGTTAGCAGACATGCTTCCAGAGGGAAATGAGTTGCCAAGATCGGTTTACCAGGCCAAAAAACTATTGTGTCCGTTGGGAATGGAAATCGAAAGAATACATGCATGCCCAAATGATTGTGTTCTGTACCATAACGAGTACGAAGATTTGCATGTTTGTCCAAGATGCGGTGCATCGCGGTATAAGCATGGGGACAGAATTTATCACAATGGATGTGATGAGGTAAAGAAAGGGCCTCCGGCCAAAACTGTGTGGTATTTGCCTGTGATTCCCAGATTGAAACGGCTGTTTGCAAATCCGAAAGATGCGAAGTACTTGCGTTGGCATGTTGAAGGTTGGAAACAAGACGGAAAACTAAGACATCCAGCTGATTCCATTCAATGGAGAAACATTAACAGAACATTCGGTGAGTTTGGCGGTGACGTGAGGAATATAAGGTTTGGGCTGAGTACGGATGGTATGAATCCACACGAAAATATGAGCAGTCGACATAGCACTTGGCCGGTTCTTTTATGCATCTACAATCTTCCTCCTTGGTTATGTATGAAGCGCAAGTACATCATGATGTCGTTACTAATTTCAGGACCCAGACAACCCGGGAATGATATTGACGTGTTTCTGTCACCGTTAGTCGAGGACTTACATAAATTGTGGAGCGAAGGGGTGCGGGTGTGGGATGCACATAAGCGAGAGAATTTCATGTTGCGGGCCATGATTTACTGTAGGGACTTGGCAGGGGTATGACATCAACGGCTATTCATTTTACACAAGAACTCAGGACGAGAAGAGTACTATGCAATGTAGTGGAGTGACACTACTTGCTATTTCAGAGGATGCCATGGCAGTAAGGGCACTCGACTCATATTACGGTGTTATTGAGGAAATATGGGAGCTCGATTATGTATTACTTAAGATTCCTCTGTTCCGATGCCAATGGGTCGAGATCCCTCGAGGTGGTAAAGTCGACAATTATGGGTTTACTCTCGTCGATCTCAGTAGAGTCGCACACAAAGATGATCCATTTATACTTGCTGAGCAAGCCACACAGGTGTTCTACATCGTTGACCCGGCCAACGCAAAGTTGCACGTTGTCCTTCACAGTAAGCGACGTATTGTTGGGGTCGAAGACGTTGTGGATGAAGAAGAGTACGATCAGTTCGACGAACTACCTCCATTTTTAGATGGAATCCTTCAATCTGTCCCTACCGAAGATATTGACAAAACAAGTTACCTGTGAGACGACCACGAAGAAGGATTATGGGTGGACAACCATTCTTGACTAATTTTCAACATGTAAGTGACGTATATTACTTGGATCTTTAATCGAAGAATTATTCAAATCAATTTTCAAAAATTCTTTTGGAAAACATACGTGATGCATTGAGAATCATTTCTGCAAATTTTCATTTCAATTGGAGTATATACTTGATTTGAGCAATAATTGATTCTTTTCACAAATATATATGAAAACTGCAAATTTTCATTCCATGATTGGTCTTTACTGTTAATTTATTTCAAAATTATTGGAAGTCATTTGCATGGGGTTTCAGGTGTCTTTCCAAGTGCAAAATGATGTACTGAGACCCATCTGTAATTGTTCTCAGGAAATACCTTTAGATCAATTCAACAGTATTCTACTATCGGTTTCAACCTCCAAACCGATATGAAATTAATATATACTATCGGTTTATTGTCATAAAACCGATAGTAAAATACAATACAAAATGATGTACTGAGATCCTCTGTAATTCTTCTAAGGGAAACCCTTTAGGGTCAATAACATTGTATTTTACTATCGGTTATAACTGTGAAACCGATATGAAATTAAACTATACTATCGGTTGAACGATAAACTGATAGTGATTTATACTGTGTTACGAGCCCCTGTTCTTAGTTTACTATCGGTTTGGTGTAATAAAACCGATAGTGAAAAGTGCCCATTTTGAAAACCCTAACTTACATGTTTTTACTATCGGTTTGGTGGTTATGAACCGATAGTAAATATTCATACATTAGGTTATAACCCTGCACGATTTTCCCTCCAGTGCAACTGATCACATTCCAATTTCCAAATACTCGCGCGGAAAACCCTAGATTCGCCGACGTTTGCTTCTTCGCTCCTCTGCGCCACCATTGCCGATCAGTATCTGGTTCTCCACCGCCTCCGGCACTGCATTGCGCCACCGCCTCCGGCCACTCCACGATCGACTGTAAGTGTTCTTGACCAAATCACTCGCATGTATTGCTTAAGTTTGTATGCAATGGTTCATATCCCGTTGAATGGATTACAAATATAAACCTAGAGTAAAATTCATGAACTACAAACTTGATAGCTATGAGAATGACAGAATTGATGGAAATCACTAGCATTTTGTCATACAGTGTAGTCCACTATCGGTTTCTTATTCAGAACCGATAGTAATTAAAACCCAATGGTCATGGAATCACTAGTACCCTAGATTTTCTCTCTGATTTCTAAAACCCTAATTTCATCACTTCTTGTTTCTAAAACCCTTGTTTTCATAATTTGTAATCTTTTGTTTTCAAAAACCTAGTTTCATAAATTTTAGTTGTAGATGATCACTAGCAATTTGTCATACAGTGTAGTACACTATCGGTTTCTTATTCATAACCGATAGTAAATACCTTAAACCGAATTTTCTGTTAATTATTTCCCATTTTCTAATTTTCATCTGAAATTTTGGTTCATTTACATTTTAACATACTTTATGTTCCTGCTGAGAGACTAGCATAGTTTGTACTGCTAATCTTATAGATTGTACTGAATACAAACTTGATTACTATCGGTTTGACTTGGAAAACCGATAGGAAATAGAGTATACGATAGTTTGCACTTCTAATTTGAATTTTCTGTGAATTACTTCCCATTTTGTAATGTTCATCTGAAATTTAGGTTCATTTAGATTTTAACAGACTTTATTTTCCTGCAGAGAGATTAGCATAGTTTGCACTGCTAATCTTTTAAATTTTCCTGAATACATACCTTAGTACTATCGGTTTTCCTTTCAAAACCGATAGGAAATAGAGAATGTCTTAGTTTGCACTGCTAATCTGAATTTTCTGTTAATTACTTCCCATTTTCTAATGTTCATATGAAATTTTGGTTCATTTAAATTTCAACAGACTTTATGTTCATGCAGAGAGACTAGCGTAGGGCACAACAATTTTAGTTACTAACTTTGTCATGTACCTTTCTTCATATCAATTGATGGTTTGTTCATGGAATTTTAGGTAAAGCCATGTCGGCCTCTTCCTCGGCTCATAGTAGTGATTCGGCGAGGGCGAACGTAGATAGCGCTGCCTCGTCCCAGCGCAAGAGGAAGGCGCGAGGCGCGACGATGTTGGGTCGTTTGGCCAAACGCGCGGATCTTTCATGTGAGTTCAACCAGTTCGGGAGACCGATCGGGAAGAACGTCGGCCAGTATGCTGCCTATGTTGGCTTGTTGGCGAAGGAAAGGGTGAAGATCACCGTCCAGAGCTGGAAGGACGTCAAGGCCGACGAGAGGGATAGGCTGTGGGCGGAAGTGAAGGTAAAATTAATCAAAATCACTGAACTCTTGAGTAATCACATTCCCTTGGTTTATCCCAGAGATTAGGTAAGTCCTGCTTATATGCACCATTTGAAACAGGCCAAGTGGAACATCCCCGACGATGGTCCCAAGATAGCTTGCTTGAAGGACATGAACAACACGTGGAAAACCTTCAAGAGCGTCCTCGTCAGCACCTTCCTCGCTAAAGGCGAATCTCCATGTGAGAAGTACCCCTTCATAACGGAGGAGGTATGGGAGCAATTCGCCCAACAGAAGGGACTCCTGAGTTCAAGGTATGTATGGTTCCTTTGCTTGGTTACACCATTGTATGCAGTAAGCAGTGGTGCATTAATTTTCTTGTTTCTGGTACGAAGGCCCTCAGCGAGAAGAATAGGGCAATCCAGAGGAGGAACGACCACCCACACCGGCTCGGCTCTCGCGGCTATGCGGGGAAGGAGGAGCAGTGGAAGAAGGCTGAAGACGAGGCGTCGAATTTCGTCGACTCCCCTGACCTACCACTCTCCGAGATCCGCGATCAGTGATGCAAGCGTTGGTGGCTGGCCAGAGGGACCGTGTCGGCCACGGGGACTGTGGCGTTCCCAAACCCCAGGGACGTCGAGGTCGTGCAGCGACTCGTAAGTTGGCTAACTATGATCACTAGTGTCCACACAAGTTTGTATATATTTTTTCCTCACAATGGAGAGCTTTCAATGTAACAGATCTCTTGCTCGAAGGAGGCGACCGAGGGATTGTTCAGTCCCCATAGGGAGAACGACATCCTTACCCGGGCTCTAGGGAACAAGGAGCATCCAGGGCGGACGCGAACCGTGGGGGCTGTGGTGCCATGGAAGGAAGGCTTCTCGGAGCCCGGGCAAAAGGCGAAGAAGGCTGGCAGCTGGAGGGAAAGGGAAGTGGAGCAATCTCAGAAGATACAGGCAGATGTGACTGCACAATTTGCGGACATGTTCGCTCAAATGAACGAGAAGTATGAACGCCTCAGCCGAGTTGTGCAGTCCAAGGGTTTAGATCCAGCTGCCGAGCTCGACGCTGCCAGGCCGAGTAGTTGCGGCTCGAAGGTTCACGTGGATCCGGTGGACCTGATCGAGGTATTGCAACTCTTGAGCTATATATGCAGTTCGGTTGATGCCACTCCCGTTACGTTAGAATTGTTTTGCTAACCTGTTATAATTGTTGCAAATTGCAGAAGCCGGAGAGCTGTAGCCTATTGATCAACATAGGTGACAAACCTGTTGCGGTTGCAAACGGGGTCGTATACCAGTCTTGGGAGGATGTCCGGATCCACTGCGTACCTCTGGAGCCTGGATACGCAAAGGTACAGGTGGACATGGCCCTCCCGGGCTACAGCTCTTTTCCGTTGCCCGTCCCAACGGACGAAATGCGGACAATTGGCGAGGCATTGGGCTCGTACATACAGTGGCCCAAGAAGGGTGTTAGACTACAGGAGGTAAACCCTAGCCATTCTAGTTTACAACTCAGTTAATATACTCAATTTGCAAGATCTAACTTATGCGTTTGTACTTAAAGTGGACGATGGATACTAGCACACTTCCTGAGGACACCACCCCGGCCACAACGCATGAGTGAACTCCTTCGGGCCCCATGCCTCCTCCGACGGCCTCAAACCCTTCGCCATCAAATGAGGCCGGCGGCACCACACCCCAACCTTCGAAGGTGTACACTCGCTCCCCGGCCAAAGGCAAGGGCAAGGCCAAAGGCATGGCCAAACAAAGCCAGCCGGGTACGTTCAAGAACGGGTCCCCACTCGTGTCGGAGTACCTTCTGCGCAATATGGATCAAATAACTAGAAGTCTCCACAAGTGGTACCTGACCCAGTCTAGGCGCCACATCAACTTCTTGGTTCACTTCAGGCCAGGCCATTTTCACCGTGAGCCCGGGAGCATATCGGTGGCCCACGAGGATTTGTTCGACCTCCTCAACTGGCGGGAGCTTGATATGTCCATCGTACGAACTGGTGTCTTGTGAGTTTGCTGTTGTGTGAAGTTATCACAGTTCGTTTCATAAATCTAATCACTTTGTATGCACTACTTACTAATGTCTACTTTGCATCCAGGTGCATGTATAGGCTGGCGTCGATGAGGGCACGCGTCAAGGTGGGTTTCCTCGACCCTGAGAAAATAAGCCTCACGATGCTAGAGCACGACCAAGCACATGCGGAGGAATACATATCAAGGGCACTACTAGCGCAGCAGGACCGAGAGTTCATCCTTGCGCCGTACCACCAAAGGTTAGTGCATTTCCTACTAATTTAACTCATTCTTGTATGTTATGCCTAACATATGTATGAAACGGTTCGCTTATATATGCAATGTAGGGGCCACTGGATCCTCGCCATCATTTGCCCATGGATGAATGAGGTCTATTACCTCGATTCGATGAGCGACAGGGTGGCGCATGTTTTCACCCTCACGTGGCACATAGACGCGTAAGTAACACAGTTGTTTTAAATTTTTCTCTGACTAGCTAATTAATGATAACATATTAACCGGCAATACTAAATTAAATACAGGGCTTTCAAAAATTATGTCAGTGCTGGAGGGAAGCATGACGCGTCGAAGGGTACAACAATTTCTTGGAAAGAATATGAGGTAATTAATACGGATGGAAGTACTCAAGATGAGTCTTTTAATTTAAGCTTAATTAGTTCTTTCGAGTTAATGTGGGTTTATGTCTTTGCATATGCAATTTTCCCAGTGCCATCAGCAGCCACAATCGTGGGAATGTGGCTTCTATGTCATGAGATTCATGTATGACCTGATCACAAGAAACTTTGCCCAATTCCCTAAGGTAACCATTTTTCCTGACTCAAAGTCGAACTTTAATTGGATGTGACGTACGATCCTAACTTCATACACGCATATATGCAGAGCGCCATGTTCAAAGAGCAATATGAGTTGTCTCAATTGAAGGAGCTGCGAACAATTTGGGCTCAATATGTCATGGAAGAAGTGGCTATCAACGATCGATAGTAATAGACTTGTGTTGATTGCTGTATTTGTGAATATATATTGAATGTGTTGATTCATTGATTTGTGAATATATGTGAATAGATTCATTGATGTATTTGTGAATAAACTCAATCAATATGTGCATAAATTCAGTCTGTCCAATGCATGTGTATATTACTGTATTAGTGTATTTGTGAACAAATTCAATATATGAATATTGGTGAATATTTGTAAATATTGGTGTATTTGTGAATGATCCAATGTATCTCTGTATTGCTGTATGTATGTTGCTGTATGTATGTCTGTATTGCTGTATGTATATTTGTAAATATTTAGTACTAACCGTGCCACTACATAACCGATAGGAAAAACTAATATTACTATCGGTTATATACTACAACCGATAGAATAAAGTTTCCAGTACTAACTGTGTCCACACAATACTATCGGTTCATATTCAGAAACTGATAGAATAAAGTTTCCTGTACTAAACGTGTCTACAAAATACTATCGGTTATATACTACAACCGATAAAATAAAGTTTCCAGTACTAACTGTGTCTACACAATACTATCGGTTTATATGTAACAACCGATAGAATAAAGTTTCCAGTACTAAATGTGTCCACAAAATACTATCGGTTTATATAAGAGCCGATAGAAAAAACCGTTTAGATTACTATCGGTTTAGATCCTAGCCGATACAAAAGGCCTAAACAATACTATCGATTTATATACGAGCCGATAGAAAAAACTTATACAATACTATCGGTTTAAAGTCGAGCCGATAGAATAAATAGTCGATAGCGATTAGTGAACGTTGGGATTGTAGATGTTTTACTAACAGTTTTTTAACCGATAGAAGTGTGTGTTCGCCGGTACTTGTCCTGTCGGGACGGTACGGGCGGCGGGTAACTCCGTCGACCAGAACCAGAGCGAGAATACTCTCGTTCGTGGGAACGTGTCACCGATCGAGAAGAGGTGGTTGGGGTCGCCTCAGATGCGACCTCATCCAGCCTTTCCGCCAAGATTCTGAAAAAGGCCGATTTCTGCCCATCTGTGACCGTAGGAGGAAGGTTACGCATGACTTCCGCGATAGATCGCAGTCGACCATGGGTACTTCTCCTAGGGGCACCGGGTATTATTGTTTCTTCGTCCACCGGGAAGCGCTCCGGTGGCAAAGAAGGGGTTTGGTCACGTTTACGACCACGTGACCGTCGAGAAGAACTCAGGGCAGCATTGTAACGAGCCTGCGCATCTTGAAGAGCCTCTAGGGCCGTTCTGCGTAGTTCGTTGTTTTGTTGTCCGAGATCTTGATCCTCCTTCTGTTTGCGTTCCTGTTCTTCCCTAACAGCTTGCTGATCGGGAGTTTCTTCCGATATGGCAGCAAACTGCCTGGGGAGAGAGGTTGCCGATGGAGAGAACATCTCGGTTTGTTCCGAGTTAGACTCGAAATCAAAGAGACGATGGAGGTTGTCGGGGTCAAACCTCCCTGGGCTAATTTCCTGGTCGTCGTCATCTTTCCCCTCAATGGGGTCGTATGACGGACCGGATTCATCATTTAGTGCATTAAGAACCTCAGTAGGTTCTGACCTTGCACTAGTTGCTCCCTGGTCAATGGACATGACCTGAAGAGATGATTCGACCTCCGGGAGATTTTCTTCCTCAGCCTCCTCCATCGGAACAGGATCGCTTGGGGAGGGCATCTGAATATGAGCATAATCATCGAGATCAAAATCGTTCTCGGAATCATATGCTCCAGCCATGTTTCAGCAAACCTCCGGATTAAAATTAGGAAGCCTTGAGAAAGGCCCCACGGTGGGCGCCAGCTGTCGACGATTCTGACTCGGGGTCCTCAGCCGAACTTATGCAGAATTTGTAAGTTGTGAGACCTTTCAGGGTGACCCTCCGGGAAGGTATGTAGAACAATGGAGAACAGGAGCACAGAGAGATTTATACAGGTTCGGGCCCTCGATGGTGGGAGTAACAGCCCTACGTCCTGTTAGGATTTCACTATATGTGGTAAAGATTTACAAGATGACAGGAAAAGGCCCTCACAGGCGAGGGTTTTTCCTATATGAGTGTACAAAAAAGAAACCAATAAGGCTTGAAGAAGACTATCTAATGTAGGCCGTAGATTTGGCTATTTGAGAGGTGTTGAATCTCTTGATCAACCGATAGATGGATCGATCCCCTCTTGATATTGCATGCCACCCTTTTCTACTGGTCGAAAGGGTGTCATGTGAAGAAACTGCATCAAACGGTTGCCTGAACGGTTGGATGTGGTTTTTAAAGAACTGCTCTTAACCTCCACGTAAGTTAAACACGTGTTACTCATGGATAACTGCACGTATTAACTTCCCGACGGTTGGTCTTCCACATGGAGGAATCTTCGGGATACTTGGAATATTCTGCTGTATGGACAGCCGGACAGATGGACTCCAAATACCCTGGTCGAAAGTATTCTGACCGCGGGATGTTGGCTGACCGCGCAACATTCCGGATATCCTGTTCGCGTATAGCATATGAACTCCTGACCGTGCGAAGCTTGCGGTCTGATCGCGTAAAGCCTGCGACCTCATGGTGATGCTTCTCAGAACAGCTTGAGTTCGCACCGCCAGACATGTGTCTGGTTCGAACCTGTCTTTGAACCAAAAGTCCATTTATTAGAAGTGACCCGGGTGTCAATCCTCGTCAACTTTGACGGCTCCCTTAGTTTTCAACACTCGGGGGCTGGAGTGTTCTTAGTTACGCCTCAGGGCGAACAGCTTAAATATGTCGTTCAACTACACTTTGTTGCGACCAACGACGCAGCAGAGTACGAAGGTCTTCTTGCAGGGCTCCGGGCAGCAAAATTTCTCGTAATTCGTCGATTAGTGGTGAGGGGAGACTCACAGCTGGTCATAAACCAGGTAAACAAGGAGTACAGCACCTCCGATGAGACAATGGCTCATTACCTGGGGGAAGTGAGGAGATTGGAAAAACACTTCAGTCATTTCGAAGTCCAATACATCCCGCGAAAGGACAACATTCTCGTAGACCAATTATCCAAAATTGGGTCCTCACGCACATCCGCTCCGGCAGGAGTGTTCCTTGAACACTTGGACCGTCCTTCGATCATGACTTCGGACGAGGACGATCCGGTAACAGTCTGTGTTACCAACCTCGGTTAGGAACAGGATTGGACTCATCCATTGAGAGTCTATCTTGAACATGGGACCCTACCCGAGGACGAAACCGAAAGCGATCGGTTGATTCAAAAAGCGCGTCTGTACAAGCTCATAGAGGGAGTTTTGTATCGAAAGGGTACTCAAGGAGTATTCATGCGCCGCATATCTTAGGAGAAAGGTAAATCCCTTTTGAAAGAAATACATGACGGTGTATGCGGTGCGCACGCGTCATATCGGACACTGGTCAAAAAGATTTCCGACAAGGATTCTATTGGCCTTCGGCACTTGATGATGCCAAGCATATGGTCAAGATGTGTCCTCAGTGTCAGTTTCATGCGAGACAGGTTCATCAACCTGCCTATGCGTTACAAACCATTCCCCCCGCATGGCCTTTTGCGGTCTGGGGGATGGATATTGTTGGTCCTATGCCACAAGCGGTCAATGGGTACAAGTTTCTATTCGTAGCCATTGACACGTTTACAAAGTGGATTGAGGCCGAACTGGTACGAAATATTACCGCATCAGCATCACAAAAGTTCTTCCATAAGAACATTGTTGCTCGATTCGGTGTTCCAAACTGTCTCATCACAGACAACGGTTCTCAGTTCTCCAGCGGTCTTTTTCTAGACTACTGCAATCAGATTGGGACCAAGGTGTGCTTTGCTTCTGTGGCACATCCACAGAGCAATGGTGCTGTGGAACGGGTCAACGGGCAGATACTGCAAGGCATCAAAAAACGTGTTTTTGATCGCCTTAAGACTCGCTCGGGGGCTTGGGCAGACGAGTTCTACACCGTTCCATGGGCACTGCGAACTACCTCTAGTCGAGCCACCGGTGAGACGCCCTTCCATCTGGTCTATGGGGCCGAGGCCATACTGCCTATGAAAGTTAGTATTGGATCTGTTCGGACAGAGCAATTCGAACGAGTTGATCAGGCCGAACAGCGATCACAGGATCTCATCCTCTTAGAAGAAAGGCGTGATCGCGCTTTGATCAAGTCCGCGGTATACTTGCAAGCTTTGCGCAAGTACCATAACAAAAGGGTGCGACCACGTAGTCTTCACGTGGGCGATCTGGTTTTACGAAAGATTCAAGACCAGTCTAACTGCAACAAATTCTCCCCAAAGTGGGAAGGCCCTTACATTGTTGTTTCAGTACCGCGACCAGGTTTAGCGCGGTTAGCCATGGAGGATGGCCGAATTCTGTCCAATACTTGGAACATCGATCAACTACACAAGTTCTACGTGTAAGTATTCCATCCCTTTTCCTGTTCAATTAGCATTGTTTAATAAAACAAAAAGTCTTTTGGTTTCATACGATGAACATCTCCCTTTATGCCCATGTGTTACGAATTTGACTCGGGGGCTGGTCGCCGGCAGTTAGATTACTACAACGTTCTAGTCGGATTCACTGGCCGATCTCATGACCACTTCCAGACAAGTCACTCCTAAATAAGCCGTTTCTCAACGCATACGGGGCTTTCTGGCAAGTCCGTGGTCATCTGAGTTGCTGCCGGTTTGCCACAAGGTTAGGCGTTACTTTGATCATAATTGCTGGTCCGATCGCACATCCCTGGTCGTTACACTCGTATTTCTCCTGTGTTTATAATACTAAGCCTTCAGTATCTATAATCACAGGCGGGGGCTAGGGGGATATGCTTATAATATGAAACAACAAAAATATATATATATACTTCCTTTCAAAAATCAATTAGTACATGCATTGCATTCTACATGTGGTATCTGTACAAGTGTAGGGATTACACAATCCCGAGCTCGGTCAGGAGTTTATTTACAAAGGGATTAACCTCCTCCATAATCGCCTCCAGTTGTTCTTCACTCTCGATCTCTACCGGTCCCACCAGCGGATTCAGATCCATATCTGGGCCGTGGTGGAGACGAAACCGGCAGAGAATGGCGGAGGTTGCTGATCGAACCCTGGTTCTGATCGCCTCTTCCCGTCGCCGTGTATCTTCAGGAAGATACTCGAGAAGTGACTCCGCTTGGGCCATAACCAGAGAAGACCAATCGCTCGAACTGAGGTCATCCTTTGTGGTCACAACCACATCAGCCCTCAGGAGATGAGCCACCATCTTTAGCTTTTCAAAGATGGATTGGCTCAGGTCTCTATTCGCCTTGCGGGTGGAATTAATGGAAAGCTGAAGGATCGCCTTGTCCTGATCCAGCCTTTTTATTTGACTTGCTTGCGCTGCAGTAAAAGTATTGTTATCAACAGTCTAAACTATGAAGTCAAGTCTTCCTAGTCGGGAATCAACTTACCAGAGAGCCGTGACCGCAGATCATTAAGCTCGACCTCTTGCTTCGAAAACGTGGAGATCGACATGAGCTTCTGAGCGGCCAACTCCCTCTTCAGAGAAGCAACCTCCCTGTGACAGAAAAAATGGTTGTCATAACAAATTTGTATCTATACAAATTGGAGGGCATTTACCCTTACCTGCGCAAGCAGTCTCTTTCTTTTTGAATGGCCTCGATGCTCGCCACCATAGCAATCGATCTGGCCGATACACGGGATAGTTCCTGTAATACAAAGAGAAGTCAGTGGTGTCCTATGCACAATTCAGGGACCAAAAGAGATGTTCATCATACCTGTGTATACTCCCGAAGCGAAACATCCTCTGGGATGGCGGGAGGTCTGGTCGAGGGACCCGTCGCGACCTCGATAGGAGCAGGAGGTGGATGTGCCTACTAGCCCTCAGTCGCAGTTTCTGTTGCCTACAATTGGGTCTCCGCGCCCGACTCATCCCCGATGGTCCGGACAATTTCCTGGACCAGAGGGATAGAGCGCTCCTCACTGGAGGCTTCGGCACCAGTAGCATCTTCAACCCCCCCCCCCCCCCCCCCCCCGAGGAGGCTGAAGGGCTCGGTGCTATCTCTTTACGCCTACAAAGAAAGGAGTCGACGATTACGTTAGTAGTCGGCACAACCCGATCCAGAATAACTAGAATGGGGTTCTTACCTTATTTGAAATCCCATCAGCTTCTGGGATTTCAGGGAAGGCTCTCCTTGAGAAAGAGGACAGTCATTGTCCGTCCTGGTCTTCCTCTTTGTAAACAGGGCCTTTTCTCCCTATGAATGTTCTTCTGTAAGCATATTCATAAGGGATGACAAGGACCTAAGTGGTGAGAATTCATACCTGGGTAACCTGTTCGGTTGGTAGGATTATGTTCGAAGGCCTGGGTGGCTCCTGGATTATTGGAGCCGGCACTTCATCCGCGACTCTCGCGGGGTCTTGTTCGGACACCTCCTCTCCTGTCCGCAGGAGTGGAGGATTTGCCTCCCTGGGACTCACAGGAGTCGCAGGGGGAAGTTCTTCTCCCTGTATAAGTGTAAATCCAATAAAACACATGTACAAAGAAAATTGAGAAGATAGGGCCATGAGGAAATCTTACCGTGGTCGTCCCTTCGACCAGGGAGGGAGAAGCAACTGACCCTGAAGCCTCTGGGGCTTCGGGAGCAGGGATCTCGCCTGCGACCACGGGACTTTTGGTGGCTGTGGGGTCCACTGCGGTTGCTTCTGTTTCTACATGACGAGGTGGAGCCTCGCCGGATGGAGAGTCCGCTATCTTCCTCCTCCGGTGGATCAGGGGAACATCATCTTCCTCCTCCTCCTCGCTCCTCTCGCCCTGTACGACGAAGAAATGATTCCAGTTTGTACCTGGAAGAACAGGAGGTACGTGATATCTTACCGCAGTTTTCCTTGTAGTAGGAGGGATGCTCCGTGAAGACCCCTCCCCAAGAGTTTGCTTGGATTTCTTGGGAGCAGGATTCCTCGTCTTGGGCTTCGAGGAGATCTTCTTCACGTTCTTCACCGTTGGCTTTCCCAGGGAACCGACGTTTTCACTTGGGAACGTCGCATCGGCGAATCTCCCCAAGAGCTATTTCATCCCGACAAATTTGTCAGCGTTGGGCATACATGAGACCTGCGAATAGGAGCTGAGTGAAAGATGACATACCTTTCGGCGCTCCTGTTTGAGGTCGTCGCCGGCGTGAACCAAGCTCTGTGGGCGAGGTGATCCCTTGGGGCCTTCCACTTCAGCATTATAGGCCCTGAAAAGGTAATTTGTCCGCCTCTCGACCTCGGAGGAAGGCAGGACTGTTCCCAGAAGATCAATCAGAAAGCATATAACAAGAGTATGAGGTTTCACTGTCAAAATCGCATACCTTCGTTATAGTCCAGGGTGTTGTCTACCATGGATTTGATCTCCCAAACCGCATGAGCCCTTTCACACAGGGGGCTCACCCGGTTCTTCACAAAGTCGCGAATGATGTCGCGAGCCGTAAGTCCCTGTTGGACCAAGTGAAGAATCACCTCGGCGTGCTTCATGAACTCAGAGTTCATCGCCGGGGGGGAGTCCAATTCGCTCGGCTTTTCTGGCCGTGAGTTCTCGAACCACAACCCGCTCTCAGAAGGAGGGGTGCAGTAAAACCACTTCTGGTGCCACCCGTGCACCGAATCCCGCAGGGGTGGGAAGGGATAGTCCTTCTTCTCCCTTATCCGGAAGTAAATACATCCGGCGGCGTTGGCTCTCTTCGACCACGTCGAATAGTAGAAACGCCGGAAGAGATCCATGCTGGGATACACTCTAACGTATGCTTCACATAGGTGATGGAACACCGCCAGAATTAGGACCGCATTTGGGTGGAGGTTGATCAACTCCAACCCATAATGCTCGAGGATGTCCTTCAGGAACCGACTCTCGGGGAATCGGAACCTGCAGTGCATGTATTCCTCGAAGACTACCAGTTCGCCCTCTCCGACGACTGGGGTTTCTTGATCCTTCTCTGCGGGCCGCCAATTGATTAGCAGCCACGGAGGAAGGATCTCCTCCTTCTCCAGTGCTAGCAGACTCTCCGCGGAGTGGTGGATCGATCTGCTCCAGGACGCCATTTCTTGTGAGAAATCGAAAGGAAAGTTGGCAACTTTGGGGAAGACGGAGGCTGAGGAGAATGAGGGTTTTGTGCGACGGAAGTATTGGGGAAGGGTTTTTGGCTGTGTGGCTTCCTCAAGAAGCTAACTGCTCCTTTTATAGATCGAGGAGGCGCACTACTGTGAGTAACGTTCCACTCAAACGTTCCACTTAATATTTTATTCATTTCCCATAATGGATACTATCTCTGGTGGACCCGTTAAGTGTTCCTGGTATCGGATCTGAAACAAAAGGACTTCTTTGTTTCAAGATTTGAAGATACGAAAACATGAAAAGTTTTTCAAGGGTTTTCGGAGGACATTTTCCTTCATGTGCCTTGTAAATTTTTATGAAAAAATCCTATGACCAAGTTTTTGGACGTACGGATATGTTTAATCAGATTGCGGTATGGTCGGAACCATGTCATCGACTAAGCTCCGATTCTAATCGAAGTGATGGTCTGATCGAGTTTCGGTTCTGATCGCAGTAATCTTTCAAATTGAACTTTGGCTTTAAGTCTGATCGCGGTATCAGTGCTGGTCGCGGTACTACTATAAAAACACGATTCTAGTCGCAGAATTGAAGTTTGCCTGTGTATGAGTGCTCGTAAAGACATTGCTTATGGCCATATTTTCGCACAGAAGATGTAAAAAATATTCATATGAAGAAAAAGAAAATTTTATTTCTTGCATTCTTTACATACAAAAGGGATACCAGCGACCAGAGCGTCGACTTGATCTGAAAGAAGTTTGCAAAGTTTTCCTAGGGACATGTTGTTGTCAGTAGGATCTACGCTGACAACCCCTAGAGAACTAGCAACTAACCTAAGCCTATCTACATCATCCCTGGCAAGAGATGCACTATTGTTCCTAATCAAATCGGAGAGTTCTCGCTGTTGCTGAGCGTGATCCCTCTCTCGACGGAACTGGTGCGCCTCTTCACGGGATCTTTCAAAACATTCTGCCGGGTGCAGAATCGCCGAAGACATCTCTTCGGTCTTCTTCTCCAGGGCTTCTTTTTTCCCTTGGGAAGTCTGTCTGAGGGAAGGAGGTGGAGTCTCAGCAGGCTGGTCACTGGGCGCTCCAACAATTTTTGTCTCCTACATTTGCAATGTTAGTTTTACTAAACTATGACAAACAAGCAAAGGGAGGCAGAAGTAATTACCAATCCTCGCAAGAGACAGGTTGGTATATGCATTGTAACACCCTGAGTTAGGGGTGAAAACTTCCTTTTTCTTCAATAGCATGCATGCATGTATCTGTAGTAATAGCCAGATCAGTATCTGTCTCAAGCCCTAAAATCCCCAAATCTTTCTTGTAAACCCCAAATCAAGATCAGATCGTCCAGATATGATATATCAGTTAACTTAAACTTAAAAGCCTTCAGAAGCCAGATTCAATTCCATCTCTAAATCGCAGATTTGTCAACTCCATTCTGTTTTCGAAAACAGAAATACCTTATATTACCCTAAATACTCTGAATACAGATTTAACCTAAATCTTGACCAAGTTCAGACCAAATTATTCCTGGAATATGATCATGGGTATGCCAATACCTTAAACCAGAAAGTTGGCAGCCAGATTTTATCATCTAGACTCTTTTCACAAATCAGTCCAAGAGTTATCGCAAATTAGTCCTTATCTGATATCTGAAAACCCAAAAAGGCTAAAATCTCCAGATTAACTCCAAACTCAAAATCTTTTCAGCAAATATTTTCTAAATGCTATTTGTCACAAGTCTCTCTTCTGTGCAGATATCAAAATCGAACCCTAAATGTCAGAATTCGAAATCGACAAAACTTAAATCTTACTTTACCCTAATTTACCCTATTTTTCAGTTCATATCAAAAACTATTCAGATGTGCCAAATCTTATCAACTACCTTTGCCAAATATCCTGTTGAATATAATCTACCAGATCAGTGAAATCAATTTCAGTCTAAACCTTCCAGGATTCCAGATTTACAATTTAGTCCAAAACTCAAAGATTTGAAATTGCAACTCAGCCCATTTCGACCAGGACAGCAGCAAGCATACGACCAGGAACCGCCGTGCTAGTGCGCCGTGGTTGCTCGTCGCCGGTGAGGCTTCGCCGCGCTTGTGACCGTGCATGCCGGTGCGCACGTGTCCTCGCTCCAGCTAGTGCCGTGGCAAGGTCGCTGCTACGTCGACGACCAGTGCCTGCTCCCGCGCGCGATCAACGGCTTTTTGTCAGCAACTCCTCGCCACGTTGCTTTGCCGTGCCAGTACTTGTCGCCACTGCTTGCTCCATCTTTGCAAAGTCCCGATGAATGACAATGTGGACAGTTGCAGTCCTGTCGCCGTCGCAATCATGTCTTCGCCGCCGATGCTCAGCATGCAATCCATCTCATCGCAGCTGCCAATTACTTCATTGTCCCCTCCTTGCAAACTTCGCCTGGCCTATTTAAGCACTCCTGTGCTCAGCAGCTTCTCCACACTTCACCAGAAACCAGCCAAATTCCAAATCTCGCTGTTTCAGTCATCTTCTCCGGTGAGCCGTCGAGGAGGCTCACGGTGCCAGCGCTCTACACTTAATCTCCTGCCAAATTAGAGCCATCAGTGAGTTCCTCTACTCATTCTCTCTGTGTAGTACTATTTAATTGCTCCCCGGTGACCCCTAACGCCGGCGATCACCGGAAATTGTCGTTTGCCCTGTTTCTGTAATGTGGCTCAATCCAGTACAAATTAGCTCTCGTTTCTGTAATCAAAATGGATCAGTGAACCTTTTTAAGCAAGCCTGTGAAGTTAGATCTCGAATTGAGCAAGAATCGAAGCTTTTCCCTGAATCGAGCTTCACCAGAAACCGGCGATCGTCGCCAGGCTTCTCCAGTGATCCTCCGGCCAATCTAATTATACCAGAAGCTTTCTTTTACCTCCTAGATACTCTCCAAGCAAGGAATTAAGTTCTTTTGGCCTGTAGCAGAAACCCCCAATTGGCAGTGCTTCTTCTCCGGCGCCGATCACCGGAAAGCTTGTTCCAGCCATTTCAGCCCTCGAAACCTTGTCCAGTGTGTGTGCCTCAATCCCCTGAACATTTTTGTCTTCTAGCCCGACACCTAGATCGGCCTAGATTGGAAGTTATAGCTTTGCCAAGATTTTGTCCAGAAATGATCTAGTGCAGCCAGTTCATCTCAGTTCATCACCATATTTCTTGCTTTCCAGCCATTTCTTGCCCTAGATCCTGTTGACTTAATTGTTCCTGTTACTCAAGCCTACCTCCCAGACAAAGTGGTGCATCATTTGGAGCTCCAGATCAAAAGTTATGCCAAGCCCTAGTTTTTGGCATTGTCAGCTCTATGCCAGGGCTTGTCAGCCAGTGGCATTGACCTTGTTTACCCACTTCTGATTGTATATTTTGAAAACCACTTTGTCCACTGAATTTGTAGAGTTGTGATCTACATTTTCTTCTACTACCACAACTTGAGATAAGCACTCTAGCTTTTCTTAAAGCTATGTCCAAGCCTTGATTCGAATGTCGATCTGTTGACATTCGCTGTTTTGATTAAACCAGCCACAAAATTGTTATCCCTATTGTAATCCTGAAACCCTAAGATTATCTAATCACCATCCTTAGCCCAAATTCCTTGAATCTTGACTCAGTTCAGTTTGCAGTTCAAATTATCTCCAGTATAGTTCAATCATTCTTGTTGAGCATTTCTGCATATAAGTCATAAAACATTTTAATATTATAAGTAATCATTGTGTGTTTGTTTGTCGTCGAGCAGATTCAGAAGCTGACTTTGAAGATTTTGCTGTTGACCCGTCATCGACTGCTGTATCTTACGACGCGGAAGGCAAGTCATATCCTTGGTCATCTTGAACCTATATTTTAAATGTTGCTAAAACATAACCTTGAATATAGATAATATTGCATGAGAAAGATTGAGAATGTGTGATTTATGAATTGGCAGTACTAGACTGGTTATCTGTGAAATGTGAAATAAACAAGTTTTGAGCCATGAACTATTATATGTATTTATATATTTATATTCATGAAATAAAACCCCTAGCCGTGACCAGAAAAATGGTATGGATGGCTGTAGCACTGGAGGTGCTAGACTGTAAAGGATATGCAGGCACTGAAGGTGCAGGGTTGTGGATGGTCTGGTCACTGGCATATAAGGACTAGAACCTTGTGTTGTGCGTCTAGTGGCATGAACAACGTGCTAACCGCAAGCCTGGTATGGGACAGGCCTGAACAAGTAATTATGTGGATCGCACATGAAACCCCTGCATGAGATGTGTAGTGATGCACGATAAGCACGGAGTGCGGCTCCCACACATATCACTGAAGGTGATCAAGCACGCTGACCCAGTAATGCGAATAAGCAAAGGGGTGGAGGTTTGGATACAACCTGCCACAACTGTGTCTCGCTGAGAGCCACAGGGTCGGGGGTGAATTGTAAGTGATGCATAACAAAAGTTCTTGTTATCTCCACCTTGCCACTCACACATGGTTGTGAGGAGGGGTCTAATCATTTTGATAGTATGGGCTTGAAAGTGGAATATCTTGCGGGTAAATTGGTACCTCTCTGCAGAGTTAAAAACGTATTCGAATACTCCGAGCTCCCGGGTTTATAGGAGTCTGCTGCGGTGGATTAAATCCACGGGGTGTGACACAAGTACTATTTTCTAAATAAAATGTGTTAAATCAAGATTACCCAAATGACATGTGTTGTCATGATAAGGGGTGCGGCCGTGGGCTGTCGTGTGTCGACGTGTCGCGGTAGTGCTATAATCTAGTGAACATGATTGATGATGTTATATTATGAAAAAGTGCTGCCATGAGATAAGAAAGAAAAAGATTATTTTACAAATATCCATAATTCTTGACTAGTCTAGGTTCATATCATCACTACTATATGTATCTATTCTTACCTATGACTTGCTGAGTACGTAAGTGCTCACCCTTGCAACATTCAACTCAATAGATGGAGCCTACCTTGATCAAGATGATGGCATGGAGTACTTCGTGGATCCAGAAGGAGGGGAATCAGTTCCGCCAGAACCCTGAATTGTGTTGTTCTGCCGTCAACTTCTTTTGTGGGAGGGTCACCTATCTTCTGCTGTGTAGTTAAATATTTTGCTAAACCCTGAATGCCTTGTAGGCATTGTAATCCTCTTTATGTAATATTAAGGCCAGCAGGCCACACTGCTTATTATTTTGTTAGTACTCTGTTGCAATGTAATATACTCCTGTGTTTGACTCATCCTGGGAAGTCAAAGGTTGTGAGAATGGGACTAGCTGCAGCGAGCTAGGTCTCTACAGGAGTAGTCGTAGTCCCAGTCTCGGGGCGCGACATGCATCCTGGAAGGTTGATCATCCGACAAAAGCGGATGATCAGTGGATGGTGGAAGTGCAACCTTCTCACCATATGATTGCTTCCCCAACACAAGTTGAGGGTCATCTGGTCGGGTAGTCACCGCTTGCCGACCAGAAAATCGATCACCCAAACAAAAATGGGGAGTATTGGGATGAAATGGAGAAAACTGAGAAGAACATCCCTCCAAAGGTGGAGATGAAAGTTCTACCTGCCCAGGTGCATGGATAGGAAGAACTAGAGGAACAGAAGGAAGAAAGAATGATGTTGCGTCTTCTACCTTTGCTCTGTTGGAGGATCCCTTGTCAACCTTGGGTTTCTTCCTTGAAGGAGATGGATCTTCGGGCATCTGAGGCTCTTGTTCGAAAACTTCCTCTTCATCACTCTCAATCTCGATGATGTTGTGATCTGCCATCGGGGAGTGAATGAGGAGAAGAATGAAGGTAGCTTTGAAAGAAACTTAGTCGAGAGAAGAAGTTGTGGAGCTTTGTCATTCGAAGGCTTCGGTATTTATAGCCACCAGGATGACGGTTTGCCTTCCGAGCACCTCGGGTTTTTAAAAGCATTTACAATTTCACCTTGGGTTAAAAAATGTTTCAACAGCGCCATCATTACCCGTCACGTAATACCCAGAGCCCGTCTCGGGGAACCAACCGTCACGTAAAATCCGATGTATGTCTTGAAATTCGAAATAAACACATCCCTTCGTTTTCTTCGAATTTGGGGGTTAGCTAACGAGGATTGACACCTGAGTCAGTTCAAATAATGCACGACTGGTTCAGGATAGATTCGAGCCAGACACGTGCCTGGCGGTGCGAACTTAAGTCATTCTGAGAAGTACCAGCCCAAGGTCGCAGGCTTTACGCGATCAGATTGCTGCTAGTGCGCGGTCAGGAGTTCGTATGATGTGCGCGGATAGAAGGCTGAAGATGTTGCGCGGTCAACCAACATCGCTCGATCAGAACTCTTTCGACCAGGGAACGTGGGTCTTATCTGTCCTTGTAGCAGGAATATCCCAAGTATCCCGAAGATTCTTCCACGTAGGGGATCAACTGTCAGGAGGTTAATACGTGCAGTTATCCACGAATAACACGTGTTAAACCTGCGTGGGAGTTAAGAGCGGTTCTCCAAACCGCATCCAAGCAACCATTTGATGCCGTTACGACTTGGTGCCCTTTTGACCAGTATAAAAGGGCGGCATGGCATCAAACAGAGGATCGAAGGATCACGAGATAAAACACATCTCACTCGAAGAATCAAACAACCAAGACTACGGCTCAGATTAGATAGCTTCCATAAGCCTCCTAGGCTTCATTTTGTACACTCATATAGGGAAAATCTTCGCCTGTGAAGGTCTTTTCCCGTCACTTTGTAAATCTTTTACTACACATAGTGAAATCCCAACAGGACGTAGGGCTGTTACTCCCACCATCGAGGGCCCGAACTTGTATAAACTTCTCTATGCTCCAGTTCTCCATAATTCTACATACCTTCCTGGAGGGACACCCTGAAAGGTCTTATGAACTACAAATTCTGCATAAGTTCGGCTAAGGACCCCGAGTCCGAATCGTCGACAGTACCTGACCCGGTCTAGGCGCCACATCAACTTCTTAGTTCACTTCAGGCCAGGTCATTTTCACCGTGAGCCCGGGAGCATATCGGTGGGCCACGAGGATTTGTTCGACCTCCTCAACTGGCGGGAGCTTAATATGTCCATCATATGGACTGGAGTCCTGTGAGTTTGCTGTTGTTTGAAGTTATCACAGTTCGTTTCATAAATCTAATCACTTTGTATGCACTACTTACTAATGTCTACTTTGCATCCAGGTGCATGTATAGGCTGGCGTCGATGAGGGCATGTGACAAGGTGGGTTTCCTCGACCCAGAGAAAATAAGCCTCACGATGCTAGAGCACGACCAAGCACATGCGGAGGAATACATATCAAGGGCACTACTAGCGCAGTAGGACCGAGAGTTCATCCTTGCGCCATACCACCAAAGGTTAGTGTATTTCCTACTAATTTAACTCATTCTTGTATGTTACTCCTAACATATGTATGAAACGGTTCACTTATATATGCAATGTAGGGGCCACTGGGTCCTCGCCGTCATTTGCCCATGGATGAATGAGGTCTATTACCTCGATTCGATGAGCGACAAGGTGGCGCATGTTTGCACCCTCACATGGCACATAGACGCGTAAGTAACATAGTTGTTTTAAATTTTTCTCTGACTAGCTAATTAATCATAACATATTAACCGGCAATGCTAAATTAAATACAGGGCTGTCAAAAATTATGCTAGTGCTGGAGGGAGGCATGACGCGTCGAAGGGCACAACAATTTCTTGGAAAGAATATGAGGTAATTAATACGGATGGAATTACTCATGATGAGTCTTTTAACTTAAGCTTAATTAGTTTTTTCGAGTTAATGTGGGTTTATGTCTTTGCGTATGCAATTTTCCCAGTACCATCAGCAGCCACAATCGTGGGAATGTGGCTTCTATGTCATGAGATTCATGTATGACCTGATCAGGAGAAACTTTGCCCAATTCCCTAAGGTAACCATTTTTCCTGACTCAAAGTCGAACTTTAATTGGATGTGACGTACGATCCTAACTTCATACACGCATATATGCAGAGTGCCTTGTTGAAAGAGCAATATGAGTTCGGTCAATTGAAGGAGCTGCGAACAATTTGGGCTTAATATGTCATGGAAGAAGTGGCTATCAACGATCGATTGTAACTGACTTGTGTAACATATATTGAATGTGTTGATTGCTGTATTTGTGAATAAACTCAATATGTGAATAGATCAATTGATGTATTTGTGAATAAAATCGATCAATATGTGAATAAATTCAATCTGTCCAATGCATGTGTATATTACTGTATTATTGTGTCGTGGTATTAAGAATACCTCGGCAGGTTTTGAGAACGATCCTAGCGAAGACTACGCGACGCGGGTTGACCGGGTGACCGGTCCTCCCTCGCCGGACAAACACAAGAAAAGACACGGGGATTTATACAGGTTCGGGTCCCGGTGGGGGCCCTAGTCCTGTCGATGCGCTCCCGACCGGAGTCGGTTGGGGAGGCTCTCTCCAAGGCAGAGGCTTCCGGAGCACGCCTGTGAGTTTATCTATTCCAATAAAAATGAATTCGATCCTTTACAACAGAGGGGTACAAGGGCTATTTATAGCCCCAAAAAGAAGCGAAAAACCTAAACTACCCCGGATGCTACCGCCGGATTGAGGGGTAGCAACGTCTTTCTCCCGGTTAAACGCCTTGGATGCTTGACAGGTGGTCGCTGATTCCCGAGGTGCCCCTCGCGTGACCTGCACGTTATGAACAAACAGGAGCTTTACCTTTTCGGAGGGTGGTGATGTCCGGGGCCTCTCCCGGAGGTAAGGTCCCGGAAGCCAAAAAGGCGGCGCCCGGGACATGCGCCGGAGACCACGGTCCCCGGGCGAATGGCGGCGCCCGGGACATGCCCCGGAGGCAAGGTCCCGGGAGCCAAGTGGCGGCGCCCGGGGCAGGCCCTGGAGGCCACGATCACCGGGCAAACGGCGGCGCCCGGGACCTTTCCCGGAGGCAAGGTCCCGGGGGCCAAAAGGCGGCGCCCGGGGCAGGCACCGGAGGCCACGATCCCAGGGCAAATGGCGGCACCCGGGACCTCTCCCGGAGGTAAGGTCCCGGGAGTCAAAAGGCGGCGCCCGGGGCAGGCACCGGAAGCCACGATCCCTGGGCAAATGGCTGCACCCGGCACCTCTCCCGGAGGTAAAGTCCCGAGAGCCAAAAGGCGGCGCCCAGGGCAGGCACCGGAGGCCACGATCCCCGGGCAAATGGCGGCGCCCGGGACCTCTCCCGGAGGTAAGGTCCCGAGAGCCAAAAGGCGGCGCCCGGGACGTGGCCCGGAGGCAAGGTCCCGGGAGCGAAATGGCGGCGCCCGGGACATGCCCCGGAGGCAAGGTCCCGGGAGCCAAATGGCGGCGCCCGGGGCAGGCACCGGAGGCCACGATCCCCGTGAGGATGGCGGCGCCCGGGGCCTCTCCCGGAGGGAAGGTCCTGGGAGCCAAATGGCGGCGCCCGGGACGTGCCTCGGAGGCAAGGTCCCGGGAGCCAAAAGGCGGCGCCTGGGACTTGACCCGGAGGCGAGGTCCCGGGAGCCAAAAGGCGGCGCCCGGGACATGACCCGAAGGCGAGGTCCCAGGAGACAAATGGCGGTGCCCGGGGCAGGTGTGAGACCCCCATTTGAGGATCACCTTGGTAACCGCCCAGGTAGGTTACACACAGCATGATGCCACATGAGCTCAAACCACACAAGCATAGTAATATCATTAAACAAGTATCAGGCCAACATGGGCCAATATTACATAGCCAAAGCACCGAAAATGGCGCTAAGTAGAGTTGCTAAGAAAATAACCAGTTTATCAAAACCAGAATCGGTATCCAAGTACCGAACACACAACATAAAGCACAAAGCAATGACAAACAGCTTGACTTCAATCAGCAGCGGGGTTGGAGGGGCTTCTCCCACATCTGACTTGACTTGGTGCATGATCCTTCTAGAACGTGGGCTCATCCGGGGCACTTCCATCTTCGGCTGAGCATTCATAACCGAAAGAATCGGGATCCTCGAATCCCTCTTCTACAGTTGGATACAAATGCAAGGGTGAGCACTTAGTGCTCAGCAACACTCATTCCGGGGATTAATGCAATTGTACTTTCGTGAGGGTGAAACATATGATTCCGGGGTTTCAGTTTCATATGGACAGAGGTATATAGATTTCCAAGTCATTTGTTCGGTAAAAAAGTACTTTGTCATGAAAATGATACTTTAAACATTAAACAGGTTTTCAATAAAACATTAGATGTAGTGGTCTCCCATGAGTCACTACTTTTATTAACCGCATCATGAAAACATTCCAAATATTACTTGTGCTATAACCCATGGATAACATCCACTACGAAAAGACTCCTGAACCTGGGAGTACAGAGTATCTGATACTTCTTTTACACTTTGCAAAGGTGTACCTCTTTTTAAATCCACTGGTTCACTCGGCTTTCAAGTCGGATCAGCTCCATGTGACTTATACACATGTGACAGGGCCGAGATCACACAACGCTTTTATAGTTCAGTATTAACAGTATCCCCGCCCGGTAAATAGACAATTAAGTCTCAAGTACCGTTGTGGGTCCTCCCCACTGCCTTACTTCCTAGCCTTTGGCTTATGTTCCCGCAGGACACATAGCCTTGGTCTGTGTCCACGCAAGACATATGACCATTGAAGATTACAACCGCGCACGGCTTAATCTGAGGCATAGGGCGTCTTCCTTCTTTCCACCTTATTCTCTCATCATTTTTCCGAACTCACATCACTCATGGCCGAACTGCGGCCCACCAGTTTCCACGCGAGAAACCAGACCGACAAACCATGCAGGGAACTGCTAATACCAAAAGTTACTAAGTTGTGCCTGTCCCATACCAGGCAAGTGGTTGGTACGTTTACAATTCGCATAGAGACACAGCACAAGGTTCTTGTCCTTATGAACCAATAGTGAGGAACATTCACATTCCCTGGTGCGCACCGCACCCTCTCCATACAATCCAATCCTCACTACTGATCCCTTTTATCAGTTTTCTTGACAAAATGGTTTTCATTATAACTCCTCATGTATTTGACCATTTCAAGTTTAATGTGGATATTCAGTATATGAGTCCTAGGGTGACAAAAGCATATATTTGAAGGTTCAATAACAAAAGGGGTTTCATGATTCATTAGGTAATATCTACTCATGTCATTCAAACATAACTTGTATCTAAAATAAGCATGCATAGTAAGAAACAGTGAATATACTTTATATGAAAATATTGGGTGAGACATGATCAAAGGAATGAGGCTTGCCTTGCAATGCTGGGTCTAAGTACTCAAATGATTCTTCAAAGACTTCCTCCGCTCCTTCAGCTTCTGACTCTGCGGCAATCAAACAACACACAAACACATACCATAAGCATACAGAAAATAGTTTCCATAGAAATTATTAAGTAAATAAGCCATGCATGCAGGGGAAAAGGTTAGGGCAAGGTCACAAGGGCTCTGGTCGAAGAAACGGCTAAAAAGGATTGAACGTCAAAGGGTCGACATTCGGTTCATGGCTTTGGCATAACTTCAAGCTGATCTTAGGATGGTTTTCTGGAGAAGTGATAGTAGAGAAAGTTGTAGATCTTGACTCCAGGAATCTACTGGACAAGGTGGCATTTCAATTGCTCAGCGAGAAGGGGCTGAACAAGGTCAATGCCAGTGGTTGACATGCACTGACATAGTGCTGGACATGGCCAGAAACTAGGGCATGGCACAACTTTTGACTTAGTGCTCCAATTGATGCACCACTTTGTCTGGGAGGTAGGCATTGCTGACAGGAACAAATCACTCAACAGGCTTAAGGACAGAAAGTGACTGGAGAGCGGCTAAAACAGGTGATGAACTGCGGTGGCGACACGGCACAGGCACAGCTCTGGACAAAAGTTTGGCAAAGGCATAACTCACAATCTAGGCAGATCCAGGTGTCGAGCTAGTGGAAAGAATTACTCAAGGGGCTGAGGCAAAGCTAAGGGACAAGGTTTCAGGAGCTAGATCAGCCGGGAAAAGATTCCGGCGACCGGCGCTGGAGAAGACGACACTGGAGATTAGGGGTTTTTGCTACAAGGTGTTTGAACTCGATTCTTTGCTCAGGGAGTGAAAGGGTGGAGTGTGGAAGCTAATGGCTAAGTCAATTTGGCTGGGGAAAAGCTGGTACGGCCTGGCGACAGGAGCCAGATCATCGGCGGCGAGCTAGAACAGAAGAACTACGATTCCAGCTCAATTGTGAAACCTGAGCGCACAGGCTTGCTAGATGGGGTCTACTGATCAAGAAACTCTACTGGAGGGGAAGCCAATTTGGGATGAAACGAACAGCATTGCAGAAACAGGGAGAATCGGGAATCCGGCGATCACCGGCGATGGGGATCGATCTGGTGCAATTAGCTGCTACTACACAGAAAGGGTGAAGAGGGGAACTCACTGGTGGCTTTGGATCGAAGAGAGGGGCTGTGAAATGGGCTAGCACCGTGAGCTCTCTCACTGGCTCACCGGAGAAGAAGGTGAAAACGGCGAGAGCTCTGGAAAAATGGCTAAGTCCTGAGATGAGGCTTAAGCACAGTACTGGAGGGTTTAAATAGGTCCTGGGGCGGAGCTTGTGAGGGGAAACGGCGCGAAACTTGTGCCGGGGACGAGACCGGCCGGGTGTAGCTGCGACAGCGGTGACCGGCGATGTGATGCGCTTCAGGCGGTGTTACAGCCTTGCTGATCTTGTCGGGTGCATTGGAACTTCACCTGGGACGGCGCAGATGCGGAGGCAGCAGCACAGCTCCGGCAACGACACGTAACGCCATGCAAATGCCACGGCAACGGGAGCGAGCGTGCGAAACGCTGCTGGAGCGTGGCCGTTTAACCGCTGGGCAAGGCGACGCAACGGTGCTGGCACGTGCGCACGGGGTGGCACAGCAACTCACGGGCACAAGCGACAAGAAGCGGCGGCCGGCGGCGAACGAGCGCGGCGAAAAACACGGCGCGGCACCGGCGACACGCGCTGGTCGTGGGCAACGACCAGGTGCTGGTCGAAAGGACCTGAAAAGAAGGTTTGGGCCAATCTGCAATTTTGAAACTTGCTCCAGGGGCTGTTTTGTGAGGAAAGTTTGAATAGAACTTGGGCCTGATTGCAAATTCGGAGATCTGAGGGTCCGATCTGAAATCTGATTTTGCAGATAAGTTGCATAAAATTATTAGAACTTATCCGGCCAAGGTTTGGTAAGATCGGGCAAGATCTGAAAGGTTTCGACAAAATTGGGGAAAAGCAGTTTAGGGTAAAATTAGGGTAATTAGGGTTCTGAGACGGCAAGGGTCGAAACTCAGTTTTAGGATGGGATTTTGGAGATGATCCCGAAGGGAAAAATGTTCTAAACAACATTTAGAAGGGAATGGCTAAAGCAGATTAGAGTTTGGGGTCAAGATGTGGATTTTGGCTATTTTAGGGTTTGGCAAAAACAAGGGTGTTACAGCAGGCACCGGAGGCCAGGATCCCCGGGCGGATGTGAACTTACCTGGACTTAGTTACGCGGAGATTTCCCCCAACAACAGCCCCCCATGCCCCCCCGGGACGAAGCTCGAGTCCCCGGTGGGAATGGTTACATCACCGGGAAAATCTCCGGACGAAATTACTGGAGCTGCTGTGACGCTTCGGTTTCCGTGCCGGGCGTCTATGACCGCGCCGTTTTCGCCATAAATGCGCGTGTGATTCGAACCAGCGTCTCGATTTATGCGCCCATCCCTTCGTTTCCCGCGCACGATTTGAACTTCAATGGTTCATATTGCTCCACGGGCTACCACGTGGCACGCATCTAGATCATGGCTCGCCCCTATAAATAGGGCCTTAGGGGCCCCCGGGAGCTCATTCGCAATTTTCAAATCCAACGCTCAGCTCTCCCGGTAGCTCTCTCCCGGTAGCTCCCTTCAGGTAGTAGTTTCTGGTAGCCGTCTCTGGTAGCAGGCGTCCGGGAACTTTAGTTGTAGCCTCCTGAAAAGTTAGCCACCAAAAAAGAAAACTAACCTCATGGCACCCAAGGGTCGAGCAAAGACCACGGAAGTGCCCCCGGAGGAAATCCCTGTGGATTTCCTCTGGGCTTCGGAGTTCTTGGCCTCGGACGCGGAGTCCCTGGTCGAGTGAGGTGTCGTTGAGGACGGGGACATTCGGGTCCCCGTGAAGAAGGACGGAGCCCCCCGGCCCTGGCCTGGAGAGGTTGTGGCCTTCGAGGCCTTCCTCGAGGAGGGGCTCCGGCTCCCGGTGCATCCCATGCTCCGGGAGTTTCTGAAGGAGTACGGGGTGGCTCTCAACCACCTCACCCCGAACGCGCTCGTCCGTATGGGCCTTTTCATATGGCTCTACGAGACAGCGACCGGGCGGGAGCCCACCCTCCGCGCCTTCCGGTACTTCTACGAACCGGTGGCGCGGAGCTCCCACCTGGTGAAGGGGGGACCGAAGTCCCCCTTCGGCTCGGTGATGGTCCAGATGCTGCCGTCCCGGGTAGCCAACTACCCGGCGGCGGCCTCCCAGGATCACTGGGGTGACTGGCTCTGGAGGTGGTTTTACCTCCGGGTCTGGGACGAGGCGGTGGTGTACGCCCCGGAGCCCCCCACCTACAGCCGGTCGTCTGCGCCGAAGCCTCCGGTGTGGATGGACGAGGAGTTCGAACTCCTCGGGAAGGTGGTCCTTTCCATGAAGACCCGCTCAATGCGGGACGCCGCCGAGGAGCTGATGCTCCTGCGGATCTCTGCCTTCTTACGCGGGAGAAGGGGGATCGGCATGGGCCCGGAGCAGCGGCCTCCGGTCAAGCCGGTGACGTGGCGTAAGCTTCTTCCCTGCTTCTTTGCATTTACAGTTTTTAGGAAATTTGACTAATTCTTTACCTCTTGTAGTGTGGCCGTACCCGGCGGTGAGGGAGAAGGCGGAGAACCTCCTGGGGAGGTACTTCGCCGATGAACACGAGCGTGTCGTGCGCCTCGTGGGGGAGGGCCCTCCCCGAAACTTGGTAGCTGCAGCCTACAGGCTAAGGCTGCCGGAGAGGAAGCCTCTCCCCACCCCTGGGACGCACAAACGGGGGAAGGAGGCGGCCGGGGGCTCGGAGCCCAATAGAGCCAGGGTCCAAAAGACCCCCGGTCCATCGACGACGCCGGCAGCGACGCCGGTGAAGGCCCGGGACGCAACTCCTGGGACCGAGCGGACCCGGGTGGCGGCCCGGGGAGAAGCAACACCTCCCCCCCCCCGAAGGGCCCCGTCGAGGCCCGTGGGAAGGAGCATGTGGGACCCTCATTTGAGGATTCCAGTGGCAATCGCCCAGGTGGATTGCACTCAGAAAAGGCACATTACAGCTCACAACAATAGAATGCATGATATAAAAATGCGAGTAATTAAAAACAAGTGCTGATCACAAGGACCAACATCACAATAACTTAGCGCCGAAATGACGCATTTAATTGTTAATACAAATTAAGGAGTTTTCGACACAAAGGTCGGCACAAAATAAAACAGCAGCGATAAACAAAAGGACTTCTTCAGTCTTCTTTCTCTGCAGCGGCGGTATTGCATGGGCCTTCTCCACATCGAACTCCACCTTGGTGCATAACCCTTCAACCAGATGGGTCCCCAGTTTCTTCTTCTTGTTCCACATTGGGTTCAAGACCATAAGATTCAGGGTCGACAAATCCTTCCTCTAAATTTGTTTGAAAAGCAAGAGTGAGCACATTGTCCACATGGTGCTCAACAAGTCCCAAGTAACAATGCATATATATAGATGATGGGGAATTTCTCAAAGAACAGCTCTTTGGCTCTGTGTATAAATATATGATAGATTTTCACATGCAGCTTTAAAGAAAGGTCTTCATTTTTGAAAGCGGGGCTTTTGAAATCCTAAGCTAGATTTTCAGAAATGTTGTGTGTGGCGGTCTTTCATGAGTCACCACTTTACTCAAATTTTGTGAAAAACTTCCAAAAGCTACTTGTGCTGCATCGACGTGAATAGAATTCACAGCGCGCAGACTCCATGACCTGGGAGCTCAGAGTATCCGATACTTTTTAAACTTTGCAAAGGTGTACCACCTTAATCCACCAATCATTCGGCTTTCAAGTCGGATCAGCTTCATGCGGCTTTTACGCATGTGACAAGGCCGAGATGACACAACAATTTACAGTCCTAGTATTAACTATTTCCCTGCCCGGTAAATAGACAGTTAAGTCTCAAGTACCGTTGTGGGTCCTCCCCACTGCCTTACTTCCTAGCCTGGGCCTATGTTCTCGCAAGACACATAGCCTCTCTTGATTACAGTCGCGCACGACTTAATCTGGCATAGGGCGTCTTCCTTCTTTCCACCTTTTCCTCTCAAGATTTTTCTGAACTCACATCACTCATGGCCTTCTGCGGCCCACCAGTTCTCGCAAGAAACTGGACCGACAACCATTGCAGGGAAAAGCTAACACTAAAGAAAGCTACTAAGTTGCGCCCGTCCCATAAACAGGCAGGTGGTTGGTACGTTTTTCATGCCGCATAGAAGCACAACACAAGGTTCTAGTCCTTATGAATCTTTAGTGAGGAGTCTTTCACATTCCCAGTGCGCACACAGCACCATCCACTCAAACCATCCTCACTATCGATTCCAATCACATTTTCTTTCACAAAAAGGGGTTTTGAACATGCTTTTCTCATATGTGACCATTCAACATTTATCATATAATCTTTAAGCATAGCATAGCCTAAGCATGATAATCTAGGGTAACAAGGGTGCAGGGATATTCAATGTCAAAAGGGGCTTTACAATCATTTAGGTCATATCTAGTCATTTTATTGAAACATAATTCTTATTTGAATCTAAGGCATGCATATACTGGAAAACAGTTAACATACTTTATTTCAAAATAGCAGGTGAGACATGATCAAGGGTTTGAGACTTGCCTTGCAGTGACGGGTCTAGCTGCTCAAACGAATCTTCAGGGATCTCCTCTGCTCCTTCAACGTCTGGTTCCACGACGGGTACAAACAACACATACATACCATATAAGCATACAAGCACTAGAAAATAATACGTAAATGCATCATGCATGCAGGGGAATTGGTTTAGACAAGGTCACTTGACATTGGTTGAAGAGATGGGTTCAAAGGGCTTGAATGTCGAAGGGCTGACATTCGACTCATGGCTCGACATTGCCCTAAATCGGTTCTAGGTTTGCTTTCTGGAGATGTGATAGTTGGGAATATTGTAGAACATGGCTCAAAAGGCTTAGTGGACAAAGTGGCATTTCAATTGCTCAAAAGAAACAAGTCTAAATCATCCAATGCCACAGGTGGACATGCACTGACATAGTGTTTGACATGGCCAGAAACTAGGGCATTGCATAACTTTTGACTCAGGACTCCAATTGATGCACAACTTTGTCTGGGGTTTAGGCATTGATATCAGCTACAAAACTCTCAACAGGCTCAAGGGCTGAAAGTGGTCGGAGGGTGGCCAAATCCGGTGAGCAAACACGGTGGCCTGGACATGAACTGAGCCACTGGACAGCAAACTTGGCATGGCTATAACTTTTGATTCAGGTCGATTTAGAGGTCGGGCTAGTAGACAAAATTGCTCAGGGGGTTGAGATCTATCTAAATGACAAGGTCTCATCGGCTGGTTTGGCCGGAAAGCGAACTCCGGCGACCGGGGCCGAAGACGAAGGCACCGATTTGGGGGTTTTCGTTCCAGGGCGTTTGAACTCAATTCAACGCTCGGGAAGCATCTAGGGGCTGTCATAAGGCTATTGGTGCATTCAATTTTGCCAGAGATCGTCTGGAGAAGCACAGCGGCGTGCTCCGGCGAACTACCGAGGCTCGAACATGGAAATCCGGCGCTCGGGGCAAAATTGGCGAATCCAAGCTTACAGGTTTGTTCCTCCTAGCTCACTGATCAATATCCTCTACAGGCACGAGGATCAATTTGGCTTGAATCGCTCGGCATTGCGGGAATAGGGGATTTCAGTTTTCCGGTGATTGCCGGCGTTGAGGTGCGCCGGGGACCAATTGATGGCTATGAAACGTACAGGGGGGTGAAGGGAGCTTCGGTTTGGAGGGGGAAGCTTCGGGCGAGGCTGGCGCCGTAAGCTTCAACGGTTGCTCGCCGGGGAAGAAGACCTTCGCGGCGGCGCTGAAGAACTCGGATGCTCTCGGGTGAGGGAAGCTAAAGCTTACAATGCAGGTGGTGTGAGGCAATGCTGGGCAAGGGAGGGGGCTTATATAGCCGTGGGTGAGGCTCTCGGGAGCAGCAGCAATCGCCGGGGAAATCTTCTTCTGACGCCGGGACGGTCATCGAGGCATTTCGGGACACGGCGGGGCTCTGCCAGAGGCGGTGAATCGCGGGATATCAGGATTCCGTCAGGGGGTGGTGGCGAAGATCTTCGGGATGGCGGCCAAGTGGCACGAAGCTCCTGGCAGCAGCAGCAGTAGCAGCACGCACGCGCGGGGAAGAAGATGCACGGTGGGGCTTGAGCGCTCCACGGTGGCGGTACAACTGCGCACGGCTGGTGGCTACGTGGCCGTGAGGTGGCAACGCGAGGGGCTTCGCCGGCGACGAGTTCAACGGCGCGGCAAATTGGCGGTTGCTGGTTGAAAACTTCACAGGGACCTGGTTGTGAACTTTGGACCTATTTGCAACGATTTGGACTGATCTGTGAAGGTTTTGGCTCGGGAGTTTGGGCCTAATTGCAATTCTGAAGATCTGAAGGGCTGATTTGAATTTTGATTTTGCAGATGAGTGCTACTAAATGTCTTGGACTCATCTAGCAGGAAAAATGATGAAATCCGATAACATCTGGTGGTTTTGACAAAATTCGAAAACAGGGTAATTAGGGTAATTAGGGTTTGAACTTTTGTCGAGGCTGAAACTAGGGTTTTGGTCGAGATTCTGGAATTCTTCCAGAAGGGAAAAATGTTCAGAAAAATGAAAGAAAGGTTATCACTTGATCAGATTTGGATTTTGAGGTGATTTGGGACTTTTAGCCTTTTTGGGTTTTCTGAAACTTCTGAAAAGGACTAAATTGCAACACTTTTGGACTGAAATGTGAAAATGATTTGGGGGAAGAAGTTTAGCAGCCAACTTTTTAGGTTAAGGTAGTGGCATACCCAAGATCAAGATAGGGTCAAAGTATCAGGGTTTCCAAAGAAGTTATGCTGATTCGCAAGCAGAAAAGGTAATAAAAAACTGGGGCGTTACAGAGCAGGCCATTGGCGGGGCGGCGTCCGATTCGGCGGACTATGCCCCGTCGCCACTCCTAGTGGCGGTCCTCTCGCCCCTCCCGACAGCTTTGGAGCCGGAGAGGCTAGAGGTTAGATTCGCGGAGGCCTCGCCTGTTACGCGGAGGGCCTGCACACCAGGAAGGTGCAGGCCTTCGTCACGGAGGGAACGCTCCATGAGCGTTTCCAGGGGCTTGAGTCCCTCGGCACCCAGGTAACCCATGTTGATAACGTTTCCATTTGCTTCCTGCACTTGGGTTTTTTCTAACTCTATATACATATGTTTTTTGTACGTGGCAACTGTTACTTGGGGCCTTGAGCAGCGGGTCGCCCGGCTGCTTAAGGAAGCGGAGGGCCGGGCCGCGGCCTCCGTAGGGCAGCGGGAGGAGGCCCTCCGGGAGCGCGACGCAGCCCTCGAGGAACTGTCCCGGGTCCGAGCCCAGGTGCATGTTTCCGAGGGTGTTAACAGCCGCCTCCGAGAGGAGGCCAGGGCGAAGGAGGAGGCGCTCCGGGAGCTCGAGAGCTCGAGCGTCCGGGCGGTGGCGGACGCGGACCGCTCTGTCCGTTCGGCCCTTGAGAGCCTTGGCGTAAGCTTAGGCTCCGGGAGCGGCCCGGAGGTGCCCCCGGCGACCCTCGCGGAGGCTGTGCGTTTTCTCAATGCACAAGTCTCCGCCATCCCGGAGGCTGCGGATGCTCATGCGCGGGGCCGGGCAATCCCCATAATCGCGGCCGCTGCGGGGCTTGTCGAGTTTCGGGGGGTCGGCACCCGGGCGATCGAGGGCCGCATCCCCCGTAGCTTCCCGGGCTCCTTTGTGCCCACGTGTCGGGAAGTGGAGCAGCTGGCCGGAGGGTTCTACGACCGGATCATCCGGGCGAGATTCCCGGCGCCGGCGCCTCCGGCAGGAAACGCCCCAGCCCCGGCCTCGGAGGAAGCCCCCCGGGGGGAGGACGCCAATGAAAGACTATGAGCCTCCCCCCGGGTCTTTAGATAGGACCCTTCATTTTGTTAGGACTTTTTGATCCCAGTAGCTTCTTAGAAGAAGCCCCGGTCACTTGTAACAAGACATTTTGGAATGCAATATAATTTAGAAATTTCTTCTAAGTCTTTGTATTAAATGCAATGTTACCAGGGTTCCCGGGAGGTTACTCCCGGGCGAAGGTCCGGGAGAGGCTCTTCGGGGGACGCCCAAGCGGCTTTAATATTGTTGAGCCTTGTCTCCGGGGAGCGCGGCGGGGACACCGTCCGGGAGCCCGTCCGGTTGAGGTGGTGCCCGGAGTGGCACTTGGACAATTTTGACAACAATCGTGCCGAATTAGCCCCCCCGCGTCCGGGGGTGCAGATGATACCCCCTCTCCGGATACTTCCGCCGGCGGGATACGAGTTCTGGCCCGAAGATGTGCTCCGGGACTCAGCGCGGTGTGCGCGCGTTGTACCGGGAGCTGAGGGAGCGCCTCTGGGAGTATTAGGCGTAGGAGCCTTAGGATGTAGAGGATCCCTCGGGTTAGGACCCGGGTTGTATCATTTCCGAAGCCCACCGGAGGGGGAAGATGTCTTCCGGGTTTCCTGATGAATAAAGTTGTCTTCTTTGTTGTCTTCTTATTTTTTCTTCTTGGATGGTCTGGTGGACTCATCTTAATAAGAATAAGCTATGTTTGTTCGTGGGTGACCCGGGGGTCCCCTGTCCCCCCCGCCCACAGCGGGCCGGAGGTTAGCTCCGCGCGCTGTGGGGGTAGCAAGGCCCCCGGGGTGAACATGACCTGTGAAATTTTTCTAAGTTAGAAAATTCTAAAAACGAGGTTTCCAAGGGAAGAACCTTCCGGGAGAGCATCATACGGTCGCCGTGAGAACGGGGAGCCGGGAATAAGGCGTGGAAGGAGCCCATGAAAAGCCCGCTAAGATTTCCGGAGGGGAGCTTCCCGGGAGACTTTGTCCAGTTGCCGTGAGAACGGGGAGCCGGGAGTAGGGTCTGCGGGAGAGAATCATCCGGTCGCCGTGAGGACGGGGAGCCGGGAATAAGGTCTCCGGGAGATAATCATCCGGTCGCCGTGAGAACGGGGAGCCGGGAATTAAGTCTCCGGGGAAAAGGTATCCGAGAAATCCATTAGACGTCCCGCTGGGGAAAGCGTCTACTCCCGGAGGAGGAAGAGATTCCAGAAAGCCATTAGACGTCCCACTGGGGAGAGCGTCTACTCCCGGAGGAGGAAGTGCCTGGTGACGGGTCTTGAGTGTTTGGGTAGGGGACTAGTCTCCCAAAGTGACTCGTTACCGCGGCCGCTAGGGACCGGGTTGCCGCTTACACCCTCAGTCCACGAGGGCTGATCGTAAGCCGCCCTACAGGAGGGACTTGCTGGGTCAAGGCCCACTTCCTCACGGAGAGGGCATCCTCGCGGGGAGGGCTTCCTCACGGGGAGGGCATCCGCACGGGGCAGGCATCCTGGCGGGGAGGGCATCGCCGTTAGGGGCGGCAAGGAAAAGAACCTACAGTGAGACAGTTGAAGAACAAAAGCTATACATTGATTAACAAAATGTACAGTGCCCCCCCTGCGAAGCCGCGAAGGGGGAGGAAAAAGTAACTACAGTGTCCCTCCTCCCCCTCCGGCGTGATCGCCCCGGGGGAGGGGACAGGCCCGTAAGGCTAAACATAGAACTTGCGAAGTAAATGCAAGTTCCACGTGTGCTTCAGCTCTTGCTCTTGAAGGTTGGAGAGCTTGTAGGCCCCCGATCCTAGGACCGCGGAGATCCTGTAGGGGCCCTCCCACTTGGGGGAGAGTTTGCCCTGGGCTTGGGGGTCCGTAACGCGCTTGAGGACCAGGTCCCCAAGGCGGAAGGCTCTTTCACGCACACGCTGGTTGTATGCGCGCGACATTTCTTGCTCGTAGATGGCGTGGCGGAGGAGCGCTCGGTCGCGTTCCTCCTCCACGAGGTCGATTTCCAGCCGCCGGTTGTCTTCGTTGGCCTTGTAGGCTGCGGCCGTGGCTCCGTTTAGGAGCTCGACCCGCAGCGACCAGAAGCCGATCTCCGGGGGGAGGACTGCCTCCGCCCCGTAGACCAAGGAGAAGGGAGCACGCCCCGTTGCCTGGGACGGGGTCGTGCACATGGAGCAGAGGATGCTAGGAAGCTCCTCTGCCCACGCGCCCCGCTTAGAAGCGGTTTGTTCGAGTCTCCGGCGCAACCCCTGTAGGATCACGCCGTTGACCCTCTCGACGGCCCCGTTGCTCTGGGGATGGGCCACTGAGGCGAAGTGGATGACGATCCCCAGGCCTTCGCAGAATTCCCGGAACTAAGCCGAGTCGAATTGGGTCCTGTTGTCCACGGTGATTTCCCGGGGGACACCAAAACGACAAACGACATTTTTCTAGAAAAACCGCTGAACAGCCCGGGAGGTGATGCTAGCCAAGGGCTCCGCCTCAACCCACTTTGTAAAGTAGTTGACCGCGACCACCGCATACTTGTATCCTCCGGGCGCTGGGTGGAAGGGCCCTAAGAGGTCCATCCCCCAGCGCACGAAGGGCCAAGTGATGGGGATAGTCTGCAGCACTATGGGGGGGAGGTTCGAGCCCTTGGCCATCTTCTGGCATGCCTCGCACGCGGAGACAAGGTCTCGCGTGTCGCGCATGACCGTAGGCCAGTAGAAGCCCTGCCGAAGGGCCTTGGCGGCGATGGCACGCGGGTCTAGGTGAGAACCACAGTTCCCTGCGTGAATGTCTTCGAGGAGTTGAAGTCCCTCCGGTCGGGGGAGGCAGCGCAGGAGGGCGGAGGCCCCCCGCTTGTGGAGCCTCCCCTCCAGCAGGAGATATGCCCGGGCTTTGGCCCGGAGGCGCTTAGCCTCGGTCTCGCTGGGAGGGTCCCCCTCCCCCTTGATGAAGGAGATGAGGGGGTCCATCCACGACGAAGGCCGGATGATCTCGGCGACCTCCGGGACCGGAGGCTCGTCGCCCACGTCCGGGGAGGCCACCGAGGGCTTCGTGATGATTTCCAAGAAGGCCCCCTTGGGGAGCAACTCCCGGGCGCTCGCTGCCCGGGCCAAGGCATCGGCCCGGTCATTCTCCCTTCGCGGGATATGCCGGGCCTCAAGGCCGTCGAAGTGCCTCTCCATCTTCCTTACTTCCTGCAAGTAAAGACTTAGATTTGCGTCATGGCACAGGTAAGACTTGTCCATTTGGCAGACAACGAGCTGAGAGTCTCCCTTCACTAGGAGGCGCCAGATCCCCAGGGAGCGCGCAAGGCGCATCCCGAGGAGCAAAGCCTCGTATTCGGCGATGTTGTTGGTTTTGGGGAACTCGAGCTGTGCGGCGTACTCAAGCTCCTTCCCCTCGGGGCTCCGGAGGACTACCCCCGCACCAGCCCCGGCGAGAAACAGCGACCCGTCGAACAACAGGGTCCAATGGTCACTGCGTCGGGGCGGCACAGGGAGATCTTCGTCCCCTGACCCAGAGGCGGGAGTCCACTCTGCGACGAAGTCGGCGAGGACCTGCGACTTGATGGCGGAGTGACCGGTGAGGGACAGGGAGAAGGGGGCAAGCTCGGCCCCCCACTTCCCGATCCGGCCAGTGGCTTCTTTGTTCCGCACTACCTCCCCTAGGGGAAGGGACGACGGGACGGTGATGGGGTGCCCCAGGAAGTAATGCTGAAGCTTCCGGGACGCCATGCGAAGGGCGTAGCAGATCTTCTCCATCTCCGTGTACCGAGTTTTGGCCCCTTGGAGGGCCTCACTCACGTAGTACACTGGACACTGCTGCCCCCTTGCTCCTTTACCAAGACCGCGCTGACGGCGACGGGGGTCGCGGCAAGGTAGAGGAGCAAGGGCTCTTCCGGAGACGGACTCACGAGCATTGGAGGGCTCGAGAGGTACTTCTTGAGGTCGTTGAAGGCTTCCTGGGCCTCGGGGGTCCAGCGGAACCCCTCGAGCCCTCGGAGGATCTTGAAGAACTGGAGGCCCCGCTCCCCCGACCGGGAGACGAAGCGACTGAGCGCGGCTAGGCGGCCGGAGAGCCGCTGGACGTCCTTGACGGAGCGCGGCGGGGGCATGTCTAGGAAGGCCCGGATCTTCTCGGGGTTTGCCTCAATGCCCCGCTGGGATACGAGGAAACCCAGGAGCTTCCCCCCGCGCACCTCGAAGGCGCACTTCTCCGGGTTGAGCTTGAGCCCGAACGCGCGGAGGTTGCGGAAGGTCTCTGCCAGGTCGTCGATGTGGGAGGCTGCGCAGGGACTTTTGACGACCGCGTCGTCTACGTAGACTTCGACGTTGCGGCCGACTTGATCTTTGAAGACCAGCGTCATCAGGCGCTGGAAGGTTGCTCCCGCGTTCTTGAGCCCGAAGGGCCTGTGGAGGTAGCAGAAGGTTCCGAGGGGAGTTATGAAACTCGTCTTTTCCTCGTCCCACTCCGCCATCCGGACTTGATGGTATCCCGAGTTGGCTTCTAGGAAGCTCATCAGCTCGCACCCCGCAGTGGAGTCAACGAGCTGGTCGATCCGCGGGAGCGGGAAGTTGTCTTTGGGGCAAGCGCGGTTATGGTCGGTGAAGTCCACGCACATCCGCCACTTGCCACTTGATTTCTTCACGAGGACGGGGTTTGCTAGCCACTCGGTGTGCAGGACCTCCCGAATGAACCCCGCCTCTCGGAGCCGAGCAATCTCCGTCTTGATGGCTTCTTGACGTTCGAGGGAAAGCTTCCTCAGCTTCTGCTTGATAGGGGGGTGACCGGGGGTTACCGCGAGCTTGTGCTCAATAACCTCCCGGGCGACGCCCCGCATGTCTGAAGGCTTCCACGTAAAAACATCGGAGTTTTCTCGCAGAAAAGCTGCAAGTTACGCTGCAAGGTCCTGGGGGAGCTCTGCCCTGATTTGGACGGTTTTGTCTCCGCTGCCCGGGGACAGCGGGACCTTCCGGAGGCCCTCTTCCGGACGCGGCTTAAGGAGGGGCCTCCCGGGGGGCGGCGTAGCGGCGTCTGGGTTCGGGGGAGGAGCCTCCCCCCCGGGCGCCTTAATCACGTTGACGCTTCCTATTGTGGCAGCGGCGCGCTCTTATAGAGCACGAGCCATGTCTTGGTCTCCCCGGACGTTGATCACGCCATGCGGCCCGGGGATCTTCATGCACAGGTAGTTTTGATGGGTGGCAGCCCCCAGCCGGTTGATTGTAGTCCTCCCCATAATCGCATTGTAGGAGGAGGGGAGGTCCACTACGTCAAAGCGGACCAGCTCGGTCCGGTAGTTCTCCGGGGTGCCGAAGGTCATCGGGAGATCTACCTTGCCCACGGGGTGAATCGCCTTCCACGGGACAAACCCTTGCAGGGGCCCTGCCGCTGGCTGGAGGAGCTTCTCGTCCACCTGCATTTCTTTGAAGGCCTTGCGGAATAGGACAACGGCGGAGCTCCCGCCGTCCATGAGAATGTGGGCCAAGTGGCAGTTGTAGATGGTCGCGGAGATAATGAGCGCGTCGTCGTGAGGGAAGCGAACCCCTTGCGGGTCTTCCGCCGTAAAGGTGAGGGGGACGTCCGACCACTTGGGTGGCGGGGACGTGTGTAGCACCCCCACAACCTTAACTTCACGCGCATACTCCTTGCGCTGGCGCTTAGAGTCCCACCCGGAGGCAGACCCTCCCACGATGACGTTGATGCGGCGCTGAGAAGTCTGAAAGGGGAGAGCTTCTGAAGGCTCCCCCTCCTGCGTCTGCCGCCCCCCCGTGGGAGTGGGAAGGGCCGGAACAGCTGGCCGAGGGGGCAAGGAGGCCGGAGTCCCCCCCCTGCCCGCGATGGTCGAGGAACACCACGAAGTGTTGCAGCAGCTGTGGCAATCTCGGGTAGCATGGGTACTGGACCCGTGGAAGCTGCAACACGGTCCTTCCCGGCTTCTCCCCGTGGGGCCTTCCCGGCCGCGCGAAGACTGTCCTCCCCCGTGGCCTCTCGGCTTGGGAAAGGGGCGGTTGCCCTCCGGGGGGTGGCGCGAGCCGCCTCCGCCCTCGAGGACAAAAGTGTCCCGAGGCCGTGGTTCGCTATGCCCCCCCTGCCTGGGGCGCTTGAGGGGATCCCGGGCGCCCCGGTCGACGGGGGCGGGAGCCCCTTGGGTCTTCTTCCAGATATCGTCTTCCTCCGCGCGAGCGTACTTTTCGAGTACATTGAAGAGCTCGTCAGCGGAAGAAGGGCAGCTTCGGGAGAGTCTTCGGTGGAGCTCCCCCGGGAGGATCCCGCTTTTGCAGGCTTCGATGACCGTAGAGTCTGGGACGTGGGCCACTTTGCTTTCCACTTGAGCAAAGCGCTTGAAGAAGCTTCTGATGGTCTCCCCGGTCCTTTGGCGAACAGTGTATAGCTGCGAGGAGTCCAGGGGACGCACGTAGTTCCCCTGGAAGTTGGCGCAGAACTCCCGCTGTAGCTGCGAGAAAGACTTGATGGAGCCCGCCTTCAGGTTGTAGAACCAGGAGCGGGCAATGCCGGTGAGGTAGAGGGGGAAGACGTTGCATTGGACGGTCTCGTCCCGCCCCCCCCCCCCGGCCGCAGAGACGGCTGTGGAGTAAACCTGTACGAACTCATAAGGATCCGCCTCGCCGTTATAGTGTTCGATGTGCGTGGGACGGTAGGGCCGCGGCCATCGGATGCTGCGGAGTCTTCGACATAGGGGCTGGTTAGCCCCCTGCACTTCCCGGGGGGAGCCCTGGTCACTGTCTTCTTTGACGGGGGACGGCCCCTCATTATCGGAGTCTGGGAGCGGCCCAAGAGGTCCGCCAGAGTGGTGGTGACGACGTTTCTCTTCTGGGCCGGGGCTGACTTCCCGGACGTCCGGACTCTACTCCGGGGAGGCCGGTTCTTCGGCGGGTCTCTTCCCCCGACCGGTGCGAGAGCGAGGCTCCCCGCGACAACGGCCCGGGGGAAGCTCTTCCCCGTAGTTAGGTGAATGCATTCGCTCGACCTCCCCCCGGGAGAAATGGACCTATTTCGCCAGGGGAGGGAGCTCGTGCACTGTAGCTGCCGGCCCGGAGGCTACCGGGGCCGGTTGGGGGGAGCCCCCAGCGAAGGCCCCCGGGACCGGAAAGGGGGAAGCCCCTGTATCATCCGGAACCGGGGAGGGGGCGCCCGCGGCGACGTTTGGATGCGAAGTGGAGGGAGCCCCCGTGTCAACGACAGGAACCGGAAAGGGGGAAGCCCCTGTAACATCCGGAACCGGCAAGGGGGGAGCCCCCGCGGCGATGTCCGGGACCGGGGAGCCAATGCGGGGGGAAATTCGCTGAGGCACGGGAGCTGCTCTGTCGACCGACCCCCGGCATAAAATGACACGAGGACTGGCTCCCGGCGTAGGAAAAACCCCCGGCATAAAATGACCCCCCAGCCCCGGGAACGGGCCTGGAACGAGGTACCCCCCTGGTGCCACGAAGGGCCTGGGCATGAAGTAGCCTCCCGGCACCGGGACAGGCCCGGGTGCCGGGAAGGGTCCGGACGTATATCCCGCAGGGGGAGGGAACCCCCCGGCAGGATCATACGGGGTAGACAGACCCCCGGAGGCCGGAGGGACCGTCGGGTAACCCATAAATGGGGGCATGTTCCCCGGATACGGGTGCGACGAAAATGTGGGGGCCGGAGGCCACGCCAACACACTGAGGAGCTCGTCCATAGAGCGCTGGGCGCGGAGCTGGCCTTCCACAAGAGCCTCGAGCAGGGCATCCTGGGGAGCCGGGGGAGCCGTTGGGGGGAGACTTGTCCCGGCCGAGGTTCCCGCGGCCGCCGGGAGTGACCCGGAAGTGGAGGCACCTAAATTAAGAGGAGAGGTGGGAGGCGGCTCCTGGGAATGGCCGCCTCCGGACGGAAGCACCGGGACAGTAGTGTCCAGGAGGGGCGGCGCCAGGTCATCGCGACTGGCGTCACCGGGAAGGGCGCGAGCCCTTGTTCTCGGAGGAGCCATGGCGTCTTGTCACGGGTCCCCACGGACGGCGCCAACTGTCGTGGTATTAAGAATACCCCGGCAGGTTTTGAGAACGATCCTAGCGAAGATTACGCGACGCTGGTTGACCGGGTGACCGGTCCTCCCCCGCCGGACAAACACAAGAAAAGACACGAGGATTTATACAGGTTCAGGTCCCGGTGGGGGCCCTAGTCCTGTCGACGCGCTCCCGACCGGAGTCGGCTGGGGAGGCTCTCTCCGGGGGAGAGGCTTCCGGAGCACACCTGTGAGTTTATCTATTCCAATACAAATGAATTCGATCCTTTACAATAGAGGGGTACAAGGGCTATTTATAGCCCCAAAAAGAAGCGAAAAACCTAAACTACCCCAGATGCTACCGTCGGATTGATGGGTAGCAACGTCTTTCTCCCGGTCAAACGCCTTGGATGATTGACAGGTGGTCACTGATTCCCGAGGCGCCCCTCACGTGACATGCACGTGATGAACAAACAGGAGCTTTACCTTTTAGGAGGGTGGTGATGTCTGGGGCCTCTCCCGGAGGTAAGGTCCCGGAAGCCAAAAAGGCGGCGCCCAGGACATGTGCCCGAGACCATGGTCCCCGGGCGAATGGCGGCGCCCGCGACATGCCCCGGAGGCAAGGTCCTGGGAGCCAAGTGGCAGCGCCCGGGGCAGGCCCTGGAGGCCACGATCCCCGGGCAAACGGCGGCGCCCGGGACCTTTCCCGGGGCAAGGTCCCGGGGGCCAAAAGGCGGCGCCCGGGTCAGGCACTGGAGGCCACGATCCCTGGGCAAATGGCGGCACCCGGGACCTCTCCCGGAGGTAAGGTCCCGGGAGCCAAAAGGCGGCGCCCGGGGCAGGCACCGGAGGCCACGATCCCCGGGCAAATGGCGGCGCCCGGGACCTCTCCCGGAGGTAAGGTCCCGGGAGCCAAAAGGCGGCGCCCGGGGCAGGCACCAGAAGCCACGATCCCCGGGCAAATGGCTGCGCCCGGGACCTCTCCCGGAGGTAAAGTCCCGAGAGCCAAAAGGCGGCGCCCGGGGCAGGCACCGGAGGCCACGATCCCCGGGCAAATGGCGGCGCCCGGGACCTCTCCCAGAGGTAAGGTCCCAGGAGCCAAAAGGCGGCGCCCGGGGCAGGCACCGGAAGCCACGATCCCCGGGAAAATGGAGGCGCCCAGGACCTCTCCCGGAGGTAAAGTCCCGAGAGCCAAAAGGCGGCTCCTGGGGCAGGCACCGGAGGCCACGATCCCTGGGCAAATGGCGGCGCCCGGGACCTCTCCCGGAGATAAGGTCCCGAGAGCCAAAAGGCGGCGCCCGGGACGTGGCCCGGAGGCAAGGTCCCAGGAGCCAAATGGCGGCGCCCGGGACATGCCCCGGAGGCAAGGTCCCGGGAGCCAAATGGCGGCGCCCGGGGCAGGCACCGGAGGCCATGATCCCCGGGCGGATGGCGGCGCCCGGGACGTGCCCCGGAGGCAAGGTCCTGGGAGCCTAATGGCGGCTCCCGGGACATGGCCCGGAGGCAAGGTCCCGGTAGCCAAAAGGCGGCGCCCGGGACATGACCCGGAGGCGAGGTCCCGGGAGCCAAAATGCGGCGACCGGGACATGACCCGGAGGCGAGGTCCCGGGAGCCAAATGGCGGCGCCCGGGGCAGGCACCGGAGGCCACGATCCCCGGGCGGATGTGAACTTACCTGGACTTAGTTACGTGGAGATTTCCCCCAACATAGAGTATTTGTGAACAAATTCAATATGTGAATATTGGTGTATTTGTAAATATTGGTGTATTTGTGAATGATCCAATGTATCTCTGTATTGCTGTTTGTATATGTGAAAGATTCCAGTACTAACCGTGTCGAGTACATAACCGATAGGAAAAACTACACAGTACTATTGGTTATATACTACAACCGATAGAATAAATATTCAAGTACTATCGGTTCATATACAACAACCGATAGAATAAAGTTTCCTGTACTAACTGTGTCTACACAATACTATCGGTTTAGATCCGAGCCGATAGAAAAAATCTACACAATACTATCGGTTTAGATCCTAGCAGATAGAAAAAACCTACACAATACTATCGGTTTATGTCCTCGCCGATAGAAAAAACCTACACAATACTATCGGTTTAGATTCGAGCCGATAGAAGAAATAGTCATTAGCGATTAGTGAACGTTGGGAATGTAGATGTTTTACTAACGGTTTTCAACCGATAGAAGTGTGCTACGTTTCTACTATCGTGCCGATCACTATCGGTAAGAGAACTGATAGTAGAGTGGATTTTTAACCGATAGTGAAAAGTATTTCTGTAGTAGTGAGGAGGAAAGAAAGCATAAAAGAAAGGTACAATCATAAATTTTTAGTGATAATTAGTGTAGAATGTAGATCTGTTTTATGAATTTGTAGATTTGTTTTAGGAATTTATATATCTGTTTTAGGAATTTGTAGATCTGTTTTAGAAATGTGTAGATCTGTTATGTAGATGTATTGTAAATATAGATCTGTTATGTAGAAATGTTATATATTAAGCGAATAAATTAGATTAATAAATAGTGAATCGATAATTTAGGACATACGGTTTATTCGTAGAAAATGTGCAGAAATACATATTTGATTTGTGCCGTATTTAAATATGTTGGGCATTTATGAATATAATGTATATATAATTTTGATTTGTTGTGTAATATTATGTAAATTTAATATGTTTATGAATGAGATGTGAGATGTGTATTAATTAAGAGTAGTAAATAATTAACTTATTGATATGTGAGATGATAATATAGGAATTGTAGATTAGATGTGATGCGATGTCGTTAATCCAGTGTACTTTGATTAGTTGAGATGTTAAAAAATAAGTCACACATGTCTTAAGGATGAGCATAGAGTAACGTGCAAAATATATTGGAGATATGATAGCTGATGTTTGTAATACTTATGTTGTAGACAATGTCGGAAACAAGAGTAGTCTATGTTTTCCACGGGGAACAAATCATTAGAAATGGACCATCTGGAGATGACCTAAGTGACTATCACCGTATAGACATGGAATTGAATGATCTTAGTGTTCTTTATTTTGAAGACCTTAAGACCCGAGTCATGGACATCCTAAATATTGACCCATGTTTACACAAAATTGTCATAGAAGCACTGGTGCCTATTGGTTTGACATCTTGTTGGAAATTGTGTAAACTTAGAGGCGATAGATCATGGGGCTCTCTTGTTAGGAGGGTGATAAATCCCAATCATGGGCCAGATGACTACATACTGTATGTGACAAAGCTAGACAATGTACCAGAACCGGCAGCAGAACTTGTACCCGAACCATTAATTGGAGAACAACATACAAACATTGATCCAACCATGACCCATAATTCTGTGGATATCCCCAACGCAGAATTCATGGGCGGGTATTTGTGGCCTGGGGATGAGGATTATGCCGACGAAGGTGAAGACGAGGGTTTGGAAGTTTCAGGCAGCGAAGGGACGGAGGTGGACGCAGACTATGCGGATTCCTCTAGTGAAGAAGAATATCGTGGAATGGGACCTCCACAACAATGGCTAGATCCTAGTGGTTTTGAGCATGCGCGAATCCACGATGATCGCAGTTCGGAGTGGGCAGGGAGTGAGCACAGATTAACATTGGGACAACATTTTCAAAGCAAGGAGGAGACTAAGCAAGCCCTGGCGATGTGGTCCGTGACACTACATCTGTCTTTCAAGGTTGACAGAACAAATCTGCGACTGTACGCGGTGAAATGCAAGGTGGAAGGATGTCGATTTTATGTTCGTATTGCTCGATACAGGGACAATGAACACTTCATTGTTTCTAGGATCACCGAACATGACTGTTCAGTGACAGAAGTATCACAGAGTCATAGGAATATGTCGTCTGCATTTGTGGCACGTGTAATTTTGTTGAACCTTCATGCAAATCTTAATATGCCACCAAAACAAATTGTCAGCCAAATCAATGACACATTTGGGTACATCATTCAATATGGGAAGGTATGGAGAGCCAAGCAACTTGGTCTTGAGATGTTATTTGGATCTTTCTATGATTCATATAACTATGTGCCCAGATTGATCGAACAAATCGTTCACACCAACCCTGGCACTGTGATGGATATGGTCCATAGCCCAATTGTCGGCAGAAATGGTGAGATAGTTCCTGGAGTTGAGTACATGGAGCGTATATTCTGGTCATTTGGTCAAGTAATCTCTGTGTTCAAGTACATGCGGCCAGTACTTTGCATGGATGGCACATTTCTAAATGGGAAGTACAAGGGAACTCTGATGACAGCAATTGCTGCAGATGCAAACAACCAGCTACTTCCCATGGCGTACGCCTTAGTGGAAGGAGAGAGTACAGACAGCTGGGTATGGTTCCTTGCAAACCTAAAACAAACCGTCGTGAAGGACAGACGGAATGTATGTGTAATCCATGATAGACACAAGGGTCTGTTAAGTGCCATTGAGTTCATGTTGTCCATTGAGAACCCGTAGTACAGCTGGAATGACTTGATCAGTCGGTGGTGTAAACGACACCTTGCGGTGAACTTCTTCACACACTACAAAAGCGCACGGCTTATGAAGAAGTTCAAGCTCGCGGACACGCCGATCGATCAGATCCTGTGCATCAGCTGAGGGTCAGCGGTTCTCTGTGCTACGTATCGAGGGTTGTGCGACGCCTGCGTTCGGCGTGCCCGACAGGCGAACATGGCCGGATCTCCTCTTCTTCTTTTGTTGTGGTCGTATGAGCACATACCTGTCGGACAACCGCTCATCACCGACACGCCCGTTGCACTTTCGGAGGGGCACCCGCCTAGGGATGCGGAGGATGAGATAGATTGCCCTACCATGGGGGATCATTGGTTGCAACATGAGCTACAGTGAGCCACAGTTCAGGTGCACGCATGCTACAGTGCGTATAGCGGCGAGTTGGAGTTGTTGCATCCGTCGTGTGTTATATGGAGGGTTTGGACGACAAGCTATATCGAGAGCACAGCCGGCTGCGCGATCTCTATGGTGTTTACGGAGGACCGGGGGTTATGGCTCACCCGCTGTATTCTTGTCTTTAGCCATATGTTGGAGGTGTATGCTCCATAGAGGGTGATGCGCCAGTTTGGCTTGTTCCAGATGATCCCTCCTCCAGACGCCCCGCATCGTTTGTCGCATGACCAGCACGAGTAAGTTCTCGATTATCTCCGCGCATAGTGTTTTGCCTCTGTGAAATAACTGAACACCTCTGTTTTTTTGCAGGCAGAGTAGCAAGGGAAAGAAGGCTGTCAGTTGGGAGGACCGACAATCTCCTTACACTTGTTGCTGGGAGCAGACAGCAGCGATAGATGTCGTGCGTGAGGAGAGGGCATACGATTCCACGACATACGGCAACTACCTCCGATGGTACCTCCCTCGCACCGTAGCTCGCATTGCCCGGCCACCTTCGGCGCCTGCAGACGTGCCTGCTCTGAGCGTGCATCAGACATACGACCGACATCACGCATCTCGGGTACACCGCCAGGTACATGCCGCCAGCCCATGACCTACTTGTTATTTTTATTTCTGCCTCCCATTGTCTTATGGTCTTGCAGGCTGACGGCCTCCGTGCGATCAATTCCATGACACAGCCACTAGTCCAGCGGAGGCAAGCAGATCTGCTTATCATGCCCGACGAGTACGAGAAGGCCATCGCCTACGTTGACCGACTCGCCTCGCAGCTGACCCTTGAGAGTGCCGCCACTTCATCGACTTTTGTTGCACCTCCACGTCCACGGGCCCGACCCAGTCATATGCCGTCGCGCCCTTCAGGTACGGCCATCGCCGCACCCATTTATCTCTATGTGCCCCCAGCTCGCTCGTACCGTACAGGTGTTGCACCTCATGTGGACTTCTCATCACGTGGTGGTGTACGGATCTCTGAGGGTCCCCGAGCGCCGCCTTCCGCACACACTTCTGATTCTAGTTTGGGCTTCGACGTCACATTCGACTCAGACGATGAGTACGTCGCTATGTCTCAGCAGACGGTGCGCGAGCATCTGCCTATCTCGTCGACTGGTCCGCTTCGGTCTCCTGATAGGCACCCACCATACATTCCTCGTCAGTCGGTTCGTGCCGACCCCCATGTGGTCCGCGACCCATCGTACGCCCAGTATGCCGATATGTTGCAGATGAGAGACGACGCCGATCAGAGCCAACATCAGTTGGCATCTTCGCAGCTTGGTGGGGCGCCTCCACCGTCGCAGGACCCGATGGACGCTCCTGATACAGGCCTCGGTCAGCCGAGTGCTCAGCCGCCCGGTCGACAGCCCTCGCAGAGGACAGTGCATCCGCGCAGCACCTATTCGCCATCGCCGTTTCAGCGCAACCGGTGGCATCGTCCGAAGAGAGGCCGACAGTAGTTTTTTTTATGTTCTCCTTTTATGGAACATGATTTGGATTCTCATGGTTGTATTTTTTTCGATTATATCAGTATTCTCATGTTTTCACTACCTTTTTTATGTTCATTTTGGTTTTTGGGAACATGATACCCGACAGATTGAACCAACGACGAAATATACTGATTAGTCAACGCGGCCAACCACGGGTCTTTTCCTTCTTAGTTTGTCAGCCAGTTGACTATGTAACGTTTTTCATTAAAAAAACACATAATCTACAATGTTAATTTTAAAAAAACACAAATTTGAATGTTAATTTTAAAAAAGCACAAATTTGAATGTTAATTTTAAAAAAACACAAATTTGAATGTTAATTTTAAAAAAAAAATAAATTTGAAATGTTAATTTTTAAAAAACACAAATTTGAATGTTAATTTTAAAAAAACACAAAGTTGAATGTTAATTTTAAAAAAAACACAAATTTGAATGTTAATTTTAAAAAAAACACAAATTTGAATGTTAATTTTAAAAAAAACACAAATTTAAAACCTGGGAGGCCTTCAGTCGCCATCCTGGTTGGCGATTGATGACGTGTCCTTCAGTCGCCAACCAGGATGGCGACAGAAGGCGAAATTTGAAAAGTCGCCACACGGGATGGCGACTTAGGTCTATTTTGCAATTACTTTTTATTGTATGTTATTTTTAAATTTTTTTTAATCTGGGTTATCCGTACAAAAATTCCAAAAAATTGCTTTGCAAAGTCATAAGGGATTACTTCCTTGATAAACTTTGCGAATTTTTCATGTTTTTATCTGTACCATAGCCCCCGAATTCGAAATAAAACGATAAAGATATATTTTGTTTCAGATTCATTACAGGGTATGCATAACGGGTTTCCAGAGAGAAGGCACTCATTATGGGAAATTAATAAAATATCTGGCGAAGGGTTGTCTCGGGCATATAAAAGGAGAAGGTAGCTTACTGGAGAAGCTTCACAACCAAAAAACCTTCGTTGCCTTAGACATTCTCGCCACACAAAACCCTCTTTCACACACCTGTCCTTTGTCTTCTCCAAAGTCATCAGCTTTCCACAATCTTCTGCGGCAATGGCGTCCCGGAGCCGATCCCTCTACCATGTCGAAGAGAGATTGGTAGTGCTGGAAAAGGAAGAAGTTCTCCCCCCGTGGTTATTGATCAACTGGCGGCCAGTGGAGAAGAACGAAGAAACCCCATCAGTTCGTGAGGGAGAACTGGTAATCTTTGAGGAGTACTTGCGCTGTGGGTTTTGATTCCCAGAAAGCGCGTTCCTTCGGGAAATCCTCAACCATTATGGGTTGGAGTTCGTAAATCTCCACCCAAATGTTGTTTTGATCCTGGCGATCTTTCAACATTTATGTGAAGCATTCGTCGGAGTGCTGCCAAGCGTGGATCTTTTTCGTCACTTCTACTTCTCGGCATGGTCGAAGAGTACCAATGCCACCGAGTGCATCTACTTACGCATAAGGGAGAAGAAAGAATACCCGTTCCCCCTCTGCGAGATTCGGCGCACGGATGGCACCATAAATGGTTCTACTGCACTCCTCCTTCAGAGAGCGGGCTCTGGTTCGTGAACACCCAACTAGAGAAGGACAGTGAAATGGACTCCCTTCCTTTTCTAAGTGCAGACTTAGAGAAGCAGGCTAGAGCCATTCTTCACCTGGTCCGACAAGGTCTAACAGCGCGCGACATGATTCGCGACTTTGTGAAGAACACGATGAGCACCTTACGAGAAAGGGAACATCCGACTTGGGAGGTTGAGTCTATGGCGGATAGTACCTTGGACTACAATACAGGTACGTCCTCTGGTTCACAAACTATGCAATTTTACTGACGAAGGATAGCATACCGAATGATTTTGTCTTTGTGCAACACAGTTCTTTCTCTGTCCGAGATTGAGAAATGGACGAACTACCTTCTGCGGCCGCACAATGCTGCAGTAGAAGGAACTAAAGGGTCGCCTCACCCCAGAGCTTAATAAATGCCGGTGACGATCTCAAACAGGAGCGCCGAAAGGTACAATCTTTCCTAACGAGCTTCGTTGCAAATTGTCTATTGGACTTATGTCACCAAGGCATGTATTTTAAATAATACAGCTGCTGGGAAAAATCGCTAGGATGAAGCGTCCTGGCGATGATGCTGAACCTTCGGGGAATTAGCCACGAAGAAGGTGAAAAGAACCCTCGCGAGGCCCAAGATGAAGGAGCCTGCTTCCGAAAAACCTAAAAAGATTTCGGGAGGGGCTTCTTCGCAGAAGAAATTTACGACCGCGAAGAAGACAGTGGTAAGATTTTGTGTCCCCCGTATTCCCAAGTATGAGCTTAAATCACTTCTTAGTCGTATAGGGTGAGGGGAGTGAGGACGAAGAAGATGATGTCCCTCTTATTCGTCGCAAGAGGACTCTGGCCGATCCTAATGTTGCTGGAACCCTGTCCCTGATGGCAGGAACAGGAATGGCTGAACAGGGCCCCGTGACCACTGATGATCCTATGGTCATGGATGAAATCCCTGTGCCTGAGGCTTGTGAAGCCCTAGGGCTGACAACTTCGCCCTTACTGATAGAGGGAGCGACTGCGGTAAGAATCCTCACAGTCTTGTTTTTCATCATACCTCAGCATGTACTTATTGGATTGTGTACATACAGGGAGAAAAGGACACTGTCTTGTTTAGGAAGAGAAAAACAAGGATAGATGATGATACTCTTCTTTCTCCCGGGAGCTCATCCTCAAAACCCAAACCATGGACAGGGTTTCGAATAAAGTAAGAATTTCCCCTGTCGTCATATCGAGATGATTTACTGAAGACACTCTAATCTACAATCTGTTTGTTTATTCTAGGTGCAAGGATGATGCGCTAAGTGCCCCGGCGACCTCAACAAGCCTCGGCGCAACACCTACCGCGGAGGTCGCGGGAGAGCAAAGTTCTATTCCCATGGCCGAGGAAGTTCTTCAGGCCATTGTGGAGGGAATGGCTACGGAGGTCCAACCTCAAAGGTTGGAATCCGCAACCCCAGTCGCAGAGGAGGATCAGCAGGAAAGATCATCTGCTGCCCCTGCCGTGGACAAGGCGAGCCTTGAAGCTCAACCTCACGCTGAATTTGAAAGCAATTCATTCAGCGATTACATTGAAGTATGTAGAACTCCTCTTGTTATTTTTGAGTTCACAAATGCTTAGGAATATCCAAGCTTCAAGAATGATTTCCTACCATGTTTCAGGACTTGACCCGTGTGGCAACCAAGTCAATACCTGTAGCAAAACATATCGAGGTTGCGCAACGAGAAGTCAGCCGGCTACAACGGTAAGAAAGATGTTTCTTATTTGCCTGAATTTTCATCCTAGTTTAACAATTGTCTCCTTTGCCACAGAGAAAACGCCCGTCTGAACAAGAGCCTAGCTGATCGGGAAAATCAGGAAGTCGCGGCAGTCGCCAAGATCTCCTTCTTGGAGAAGGAACTTCAGCAACTGTGACTATAGTTCTCCCGTAAGTGTACTTCTGACCAGAAGGAATTGACTTGTTGTGCGAATTGTTATAATAGCTGCTTTTTGTATCCATGCAGTGCAAGAGGATCAAATAAGTCATCTTTCACAAGAGAAAAAGGACCTCCAAGTGACCATCGAGTTACAAAACTCAAAAATTGACACTGTCTGCAAGGAAAATAAAAACTTAAACGCGACATTTTCGTCCTACAGCTGTGCTCAACAGAACATCTTCAAAAAACTAAAGATGGTGGCCACTTTGCTAAAAACTGATGTGGTTGAATCACAGAAGGATAATCCCAGTTTTAGAGAATTGGCCACACTGGTTGCGACTCAGGCCGAATCACTCCTCGAGTATCTTCTTGAAGATACAAGGCGACAAGAAGAGGCAATGAGAACAAATGTGCAATCTGTAGCCTCCGCCATCCTCTGCAGACTCCGTTTTCACCAAGGCCCTGATCTTGATTTGAAACCAATGGTAGGAGACGTAGAGATCGAGAGTGAAGATCAGCTTGAGGCCATAATGGAGGAAGTCAAGCCCTTGATCGAAAATCTCTTGAGAGAACTTGTCTTATTTTGATTGTTAATATAACAATTTTTGTACCTGCAAACATGTGATTATACAATGCAGATGCATGCCTTACATTTCAGAAAAGAAAATACTTTTCTTCATTTCATGTTATGACCATATTCCCTTAGGCCCCTCCTGAGATTATAGGTACTGAAGACTTAGTATTATAAGCTCAAGAGAAGATATGGGCGTTACGACGATCAGGAATATCTAAGAAACATTTCAACTTAGATATGATCATTCGATCAGACCGATAGTCATCTTAGTACAACACCCAGCCTTATTGCTAACTGGTAGCCACTCGAATGACCAAGGACATACCAGCAAGCCCCGTGTGCGTTGAGAAACGGCTTATTGAGGGGAGTCTTATATGGACGTAACCATGAGATCGGCCAACGAATCTGATCAGGGTATTATATCAAGACGATAATCGGCGATCAGCCCCCGAGCCAGGCTCGTTATATGTGTGGCAAAGAAATGAACATAACATGAGACGACTAAAAGTACTCACGATTTTTTGTTAAACCATGCTAATTGAAAAGGAGAAGAGTTTAGAAAGCTTACATGTAAAACTTGCGTAGTTGGTCGATGTTCCAAGTATTAGCTAAGATCCTGCCATCCTCCATTGCTAACCGAGCTGATCTTGGTCGCGGTACTGAAACAACAGTCTAAGGGCCTTCCCATTGAGGAGAGAATTTATTGCGGTCAGACTAGTTTTGTATTTTTTCATAAAACCAGATCACCCACGTGAAGGCTATGTGGGCGCACCCTCTTGCTGTGATATTTCCGCAAAGCTTGCAAGTATACCGCGGACTTTATCAGTGCTCGATCACACTTTTCTTCGAGGAGGATTAGATCTTGAGTACGTTGTCCATTTTGATCAATCTGTTCGAATTGATCTGTTCGGACAGAACCAATACTAATTTCCATGGGTAATACAACCTCAGCGCCATATACCAATTGGAAAGGTGTCTTACCGGTGGCTCGACTAGAAGTAATACGTAGTGCTCATAGAACGGAATAAAGTTCATCTTCCCAAGCCCCCGAGCGCGTCTTGAGGCGATCAAAAACACGTTTTTTGATGCCCTGAAATATTTTCCCGTTGGCACATTCGACGGCACCATTGCTCTGCGGATGAGCTACAGAAGCAAAGCACACCTTGGTTCCAATATTGTCACAATAGTCCAAAAAGAGACCGCTAGAGAATTGGGAACCATTATCAGTGATGAGATAACTTGGAACACCAAATCGAGTGACGACGTTCTTATGAAAGAACTTCTGTGCCGCAGTAGCAGTGCCATTGTGAACTGGTTCAGCCTTGATCCACTTTATAAATGTGTCGATGGCTACGAACAAGAATTTGTACCCATTAACCGCTTGTGTCATAGGACCCACAATACCTATCCCCCAGACTACGAAAGGCCACACTAAAGGGATAGTTTGTAAGGTATACGCGGGCTGATGAACCTGTCTCGCATGAAATTGACACTGAGGGCATGTCTTGACCAAATATTCGGCATCATCAAGTGCCGAAGGCTAGTAAAACCCCTGTCGAAAAACCTTCCCGACCAGTGTACGGAATGACACGAGTGCACTACATACATCGTCGTGGATCTCTTTCAAGAAGGACTTACCTTCCTCTTGAGAAACACAATGCATGAATACTCCTTGAGTACCCTTCCTATACAAAACTCCTTCTATAAGTTTGTACAGGCGCGCTTTTTGAACCAATCGATCACTCTCGGTTTCATCCTTGGGCAAGGTCCCATGTTTGAGATAGAACCTCAATGGATGTGTCGCGCCCCGAGACTGGGACAACGACTACTCCTGTAGAGACCTAGCTCGCTGCAGCTAGTCCCATACCACAAACCTTTGACTTCCCAGGATGAGTCAAACACAGGAGTATATTACATTGCAACAGAGTACTCACAAAATATTAAGCAGTGTGGCCTGCTGGCCTTAATATTACATAAAGAGGATTACAATGCCTACAAGGCATTCAGGGTTTAACAAAATATTTAACTACGCAGCAGAAGATAGGTGACCCTCCCACAAAAGAAGTTGACGGCAGAACAACACACTTCAGGGTTCTGGCGGAACTGATTCTCCTCCTTCTGGATCCACGTAGTACTCCGTGCCATCGTCTTGATCAAAGTAGGATCCGTCTATTGAGTTGAATGTTGCAAGGGTGAGCACTTACGTACTCAGCAAGTCATAGGTAAGAGTAAATACATATAGTAGTGATGATATGAACCTAGACTAGTCAAGAATTATGGTTATTTGTAAAATAATCTTTTCCTTTCTCATCTCATCTTATGGCAGCACTTTTCATAAAGTAACATCATCATTCATGTTCACTAGATTATAGCACTACCGCGACACGTCGACACACGACAGCCCACGGCAGCACTCCTTATCATGACAACACATGTCATTTGGGTAATCTTAATTTAAACATATTTTATTTAGAAAATAGTACTTGTGTCACACCCCGTGGATTTAATCCACCGCAGCAGACTCCTATAAAACCCGGGAGCTCGGAGTATTCGAATACGTTTTTAACTCTGCAGAGAGGTACCAATTTACCCGCAAGATATTCCACTTTCAAACCTTTCCTATCATAACAAAATGATTGGACCCCTGACTCACTTCATACTGTGAGCGGCAAGGTGGAAATAACAAGAACTTTTGTTATGTTTTACTCACAATTCACCCCCGACCCTGTGGCTCTCAGCGAGGCACAGTTGTAGCAGGTTGTATCCAAACCTCCACCCCTTTGCTTATTCCCATTACTGGGTCAGCGTGCTTGATCACCTTCAGTGATATGTGTGGGAGCCGCGCTCCGTGTTTATCGTGCATCACAACACATCTCATGCAGGGGTTTCATGTGCGATCCACATAATTACTTGTTCAGGCCTGTCCCATACCAGGCTTGCGGTTAGCACGTTGTTCATGCCACTAGACGCACAACACAAGGTTCTAGTCCTTATATGCCAATGACCAGACCATCCACAACCCTGCACCTTCAGTGCCTGCATACCTTTGCAGTCTAGCACCTCCAGTGCTGCAGCCATCCATACCATTTTTCTGGTCACGGCTAGGGGTTTTATTTCATGAATATAAGTATATAAATACATATAATAGTTCATGGCTCAAAACTTGTTTATTTCACATTTCATAGATAACCAGTCTAGTACTGCCAATTCATAGATCAACCATTCTCAATCTTTCACATGCAATATTGCCTATATTCAAGGTTATGTTTTAGCAACATTTAAAATATAGGTTCAAGATGACCAAGGATATGACTTGCCTTCCGCGTCGTAAAATACAGCAGTTGACGTCGGATCCGCAGTGAAGTCCTCGAACTCGGGCTCTTGATCTGCTCTCCAATCAAAACAAACAACCAATAATCATAATCTTTTCAATACATTATTATACTATATGCAATGATGCAAAGATGAAGTCTTGATGATTCTGAAATGATTGGGTTTAGAGGCTGATTAGGGTTAAGTTAAGGAAACCAATGTTAAGATTAGTTGTCAAAGGTTTACAAGGTTCCAAATGTCCCAAAATATCAGAATGATATCAAGGTTGCGACTGGTTCGCTCAAAAACAGCGAACGTCTTTAGGTCGACATTCGGTTCAAAGCATCGACATAAGGTCGATGAATGATAGAGAGGTTATCTCAACTTGTGGTAGTAGAATAAAATGTAGATCACAACTCTACAAATTTAGTGGACAAAGTGGTTTTCAAATTACACAACCAGAAGTGGGTAAACAAGGTCAATGCCACTGGCTGACAAGCTCTGGCATAGAGCTGACAATGCCAAAAATTAGGGCTTAGCATAACTTTTGATCTGGAGCTCCAAATGATGCACCACTTTGTCTGGGAGGTAGGCTTGAGTAACAGGAACAATTAAGTCAACAGGATCTAGGGCAAGAAATGGCTGGAAAGCAAGAAATTTGATGATGAACAAAGATGAACTGGCTGCACTGGAGCAGTTCTGGACACAAACTTGGCATGGCTATAACTTCCAATCTAGGCCGATCTAGGTGTCGGGCTAGAAGACAAAAATACTCAGGAGGCTAAGGCACATCTAAATGACAAGGTTTCGAGGGCTGAAATGGCCGGGATCACTTTTCCGATCATCGGCGCCGGAGAAGAGACACTGCCAGTTGGGGGTTTCTGCTACAGGCCGAGAGAACTAAATTCCTTGCTTGGAGAGCATCTAGGAGGTATAGGGAAGCTTCTGGTAACATCAAATTGACCGGAGGATCTCTGGAGAAGCCTGGCGACGATCGCCAGTTTTCTGGTGAAGCTCGGTTTAGGGAAAAGTTTCGATTCTTGCTAAATTTCGAAATCCAACTTCACAGGCTTGCTTGATTTGGCTCACTGATCAATTTGCTTCACAGGTTCGAGGGCTAATTCGAATTGGTTTGGCCTGCATTGCCGGAACAGGGCAATCTTCGATTTTCAGCCATTTCCGGTTATCGCCGGCGTTAGAGTCCACCGGAGAACAATTAAATGATATCACACAGAGAGGATGAGTAGGGGAACTCACTGATGTTGTTAATTTGGCAGGAAATTAAGTGTAGAGCGCTGGCACCGTGAGCCTCCTCGACGGCTCGCCGGAGAAGAAGACGAAAACAGGAGAGTTTCGAGACTTAGCTGATTTCCAGTGAAACAAGAAGTTGCTGGGGTACAGTGGTGTATAAATAGGCCAGGCGAAGCAAGCAAGAAGGAGACAACGAAGTAATTGGCAGCCGGTGACTTGACTGGTTGCGTGCTGGAGCAACAGCGGCGAAGACACAGCGAAGAACGGTGATGCGACGGCGACAAGCTTGCAGTTGATCACAGTGTCGCCTCATCGGGACCTGGCAAAGTTGTAGCAAGCGGTGGCGACAACACTGGTGCGGCAAAGCGACGTGGCGAGGAGTTGCTGACAAAAAGCCGTTGATCGCGCGCGGGAGCAGCGCTGGTCGTCGACGTAGCAGCGGCCTTGCCACGGCACTAGTTGGAGTGGGGACACGTGCGCACCGGCATGCACGGTCACGAGCGCGGGCGAAGCCTCACCGGCGATGAGCAACCACGGCGCACAAGCACGGCGGTCCCTGGTCGAATGCTGCTGTTGACCTGGTCGAAAATGGATTCAATTGTAATTTCAATTCTTTGAGTTTTGGACTGAAATGTAAATCTGAAATTCTGGAAGGTTTAAACTGAATTTGCTTCTACTGTTTTGGTAATCTTTATTCAACAGATGATTTGGCAGAGATTGAAGATAAAATTTGGCACATTTGGATAGCTTTTGATACAATTGAAAATAGGGTAATTTAGGGTAAATTAGGATTTGAGTTTTGTCGATTTCGAATTCTGGTATTTAGGTTTTGATTTTGATATCTGCACAGAAGAGAAACTTGTGGCAAATAGCATTTCGAGAAGATTTGCCGAAGAAATTCTGAATTTGGAGCTAATCTGGAGATTTTAGCCTTTTTGGATTTTCAGATAACAGATAAGGACTATTTTGCGATAATTCTTGGACTGATTTGTGAAAAGAGTCTAGATGATGAAATCTGGCTGTCAACTTTTTAGATTAAGGTATTGACATACCCATGATCATATTCCAGAAATAATCTGGTCTGAACTTGGTCAAGATTTAGGTTAAATCTGTATTTCTGAACTTATGGTATTTGGGTAATATAAGGTAATTCTGTTTTCGAAAACAGAAGGAGTTGATAATTCTGGGAGTTAGAGATAGAATTGGATCTAGGTTCTGAAGACTTTTAAGTTCAAAGTAACTGATAGATCACATCTGAACAATCTGATCTTGATTTGAGGTCACATGATAGATTTTGGAGATTTTAGAGCTTATGATAGATACTGATCTGGCTATTACTACTGATACATGCATGCATGCTATTGATGAAAAAGGAAATTTTCACCCCTAACTCAGGGTGTTGCAGGATGGGTCCAATCTCCTTCATGTCCAAGGTTGGTAACGCAGACTGTTACCGGATCATCTTCGACTGTAGTCATGATCGAAGGATGTTCCAAGTGTTCAATGAACACTCCTGCCGGAAGCGGATGTACGTGAGGACCCAATTTTAGATAATTGGTCTGCGAGAATGTTGTCCTTTCACGGGATGTATTGGATTTCAAAATGACTGAAGTGTTGTTCCAATCTCCTCACTTCTCCCAGGTAATGAGCCATTGTCTCATCGGAGGTGCTGTACTCCTTGTTTACTGGTTTACGACCAGCTGTGAATCTCCCTCACCACTAATTGATGGACTCCGAGGAATTTTGCTGCCCGAAGCCCTGCAATAAGACCCTCATATTCTGCCGCACTGTTAGTTGCAACAAAATGTAATTGATGACATATTTGAATTGATCGCCCTGAGGCGTGATTAAGACCACCCCAGCCCCCGAGTGTTGAAAACTGCGAGAGCCATCAAAATACATTGTCCAGTGATTGGGCATGCAAAATCTTTAGATTCTTGTACGGGTGGATCAGGGTTAGTCTATTCAACCACAAAGTCTGCAAGAATTTGAGACTTGACCGCAGTGCAAGGTATGAAATGGATGTCGGACGCTCCAAGTTCCACAGTCCACGTCGCAATCCGACCAGATTTCTCTGGATTTCGGATAATATCTCCCAAAGGAAAGGACGAGGACACTTTAATTTTGTATGCTTGGAAGTAATGTCGTAGCTTACGGGAAGCCATCAGTAGTGCATAAAGTATCTTCTGGACCTCAGGGTAGCGCTCCTTAGGACCATAAAGTACCTCGCTTATGTAATAGATGAGTTGATGCACACCCTCTCTTTCTGTGATCAGCACTACGCTGACCGCGTCAGTTGTGGCCGCCAAGTAAAGGAGTAGTGGTTCCCCCATATTGGGAGAAACCAAAACCGGCTGACTAAATAAATATGCTTTGACCTCCTGAAATGCTTTCTCGGCATCATCCGACCAGGTAAAACCATTGTGTTTGCATAGAGCTTTGAAAAAAGGTAGTCCCCTTTCGCCTAGTCGCGATATGAATCGGCTTAATGCCGCCATGCGACCTGCTAGGCGCTGGACGTCTTTAATGGTTGAGGGAGACCTCATTTGCTCGATGGTCCTGATTTTTTTGGGATTAACCTCGATTCCTTTGGAACGAACAAGAAAGCCTAGAAGTTTACCAGATGAAACTCCGAAGAATATTTCTCTGGATTTAACTTTTTTCCAAATCAATTTAGATTATAGAAGGTTTCAGTAAGATTGTCTAAATGAGACAAACTTTTTATACTTTTTACAACCAAGTCATCTACGTATGCTTCAAGATTACGCCCCATCTGGGAAAGAAAGGTCTTTTGCATCAAGCGCTGGTACGTGGAACCGGCGTTCTTGAGACCAAATGGCACTCTGACGTAGTAGTAGGTGTCGAATGGTGTGATGAAGGCAGTCTTCTCTTCATCTTCTTTTGCCATGCTAATTTGATGATACCCTAAGTAAGCATCCAGGAAACCCATTAGTTCGCAACCCGCAGTAGAGTCGACTAACTGGTCGATGTGGGGAAGGGGAAAGTCATCCTTCGAACAAGCATTATTAAGGCTGGTGTAGTCGACGCACATGCGCCACCTGCCATTTGACTTCTGGACCATGACCAGATTTGTAAGCCATTCCGGATGATCGACTTCACGAATAAATCCGGCCTTTTGGAGTTTATCTAACTGCACTTGGATAGCTTCCTGTCAATCAACAGCAAAGCGCCTGAGCTTTTGCTTTATTGGTCGCTGTCCAGGTCGAATTGCTAACCTGTGCTCAATTACTTCCCTTGGGACACCGGGCATGTCGGATGGTTTCCACACAAACACATCTGCATTAGCTCGGAGGAAAGTAACGAGTTCGAGTTCCTATTTGTCATCCAGGCCTGACCCAATCCGAATTGTTCTGGATGGATCATCTGGGCATAATGGAACTAATTTCAATGTTTCATCTGGTCGAGGGGCGACTTTGATAGTATCTGTAGCTGTTGTGGCAATCTTGGCATCTCGGAGGGGAAGTTGATCTACCATCTTTAGGGACAACCGATCACACGTCAATGCTACATTGCGACTGCCTCGGACCGAAATAACGCATTTTGGGCCAGGTAGCTTGCCGCACTGGTAAGCATAGTGCGTCGCCATCATAAATTTAGCGAGAGTCGGCCTACCAAAAATCGCGTTATAAGCCGAATCACAATCAATTACATCGAAAGTAACCAATTCTGTTTGGAAATATTTGGTTCACCCAGTGTGACTAGGAGCACCACCTGTCCCATCGGCACCATCGAGGGACCAGGAATTATCCCATAAAATGGATGGATTATGGGCTTAATTTTTGTACGAGATATTTGCATCTCGTCTAAAGTGTGGTACCCTCATTTGAGGATTCCAGTGGCAATCGCCCAGGTGGATTGCACTCAGAAAAGGCACATTGCAGCTCACAACAACAAGATGCATTATATAAAAATGCGAGTAATTAAAAACAAGTGCTGATCACAAGGACCAACATTACAATAACTTAGCGCCGAAATGACGCATTTAATTGTTAATACAAATTAAGGAGTTTTCGACACAAGGGTCGACACAAAATAAAACAGCAACGATAAACAAAAGGACTTCATCAGTCTTCTTTCTCTGCAGCGGTGGTATTGCATGGGCCTTCTCCACATCGAACTCCACCTTGGTACATAACCCTTTAACCGGATGGGTCCTCAGTTTCTTCTTCTTGTTCCACATTGGGTTCAAGACCATAAGATTCGGGGTCGGCGAATCCTTCCTCTAAATTTGTTTGAAAAGCAAGGGTGAGCACATTGTCCACATGGTGCTCAACAAGTCCCAAGTAACAATGCATGTATATATAGATGAGGGGGAAATTTCTCAAAGAACAGCACTTTGGCTCTGTATATAAACATATAATAGATTTTCACATGCAGCTTTGAAGAAAGGTCTTTATTTTTGAAAGCGAGGCTTTTTAAAATCCTAAGCTAGATTTTCAGAAATGTTGTGTGTGGCGGTCTTTCATGAGTCACCACTTTACTCAGATTTTGTGAAAAACTTCCAAAAGCTACTTGTGCTGCATCGACGTGAATAGAATTCACAGCGTGCAGACTCCATGACCTGGGAGCTCAGAGTATCCGATACTTTTTAAACTTTGCAAAGGTGTACCACCTTAATCCACCAATCATTCGGCTTTCAAGTCGGATCAGCTTCATGCGACTTTTACGCATGTGACAAGGCCGAGATGACACAACAATTTACAGTCCTAGTATTAACTATTTCCCTGCCCGGTAAATAGACAGTTAAGTCTCAAGTACCGTTGTGGGTCCTCCCCACTACCTTACTTCCTAGCCTGGGCCTATGTTCTCGCAAGACACATAGCCTCTCTTGATTACAGTCGCGCACGACTTAATATGGCTTAGGGCGTCTTCCTTCTTTCCACCTTTTCCTCTCATGATTTTTCTGAACTCACATCACTCGTGGCCTTCTGCGGCCCACCAGTTCTCGCAAGAAACTGGACCGACAACCATTGCAGGGAAAGGCTAACACTAAAGAAAGCTACTAAGTTGCGCCCGTCCCATAAACAGGCAGGTGGTTGGTACGTTTTTCATGCCGCATAGAAGCACAACACAAGGTTCTAGTCCTTATGAATCTTTAGTGAGGAGTCTTTCACATTCCCAGTGCGCACACAGCACCATCCAATCAAACCATCCTCACTATCGATTCCAATCACTTTTTCTTTCACAAAAAGGGGTTTTGAACATACTTTTCTCATATGTGACCATTCAACATTTATCATATAATCATCGAGCATAGCATAGCCTAAGCATGATAATATAGGGTAACAAGGGTGTAGGGATATTCAATGTCAAAAGGGGCTTTACAATCATTTAGGTCATATCTAGTCATTTTATTGAAACATAATTCTTATTTGAATCTAAGGCATGCATATACTGGAAAACAGTTAACATACTTCATTTCAAAACAGCAGGTGAGACATGATCAAGGGTTTGAGACTTGCCTTGCAGTGACGGGTCTAGCTGCTCAAATGAATCTTCAGGGATCTCCTCTGCTCCTTCAACGTCTGGTTCCACGACGGGTACAAACAACACATACACACTATATAAGCATACAAGCACTAGAAAATAATAAGTAAATACATCATGCATGCAGGGGAATTGGTTTAGACAAGGTCACTTGACATTGGTTGAAGAGATGGGTTCAAAGGGCTTGAATGTCGAAGGGCTGACATTCGACTCATGGCTTGACATTGCCCTAAATCGGTTCTAGGTTTGTTTTCTGGAGATGTGATAGTAGGGAATATTGTAGAACATGGCTCAAAAGGCTTAGTGGACAAAGTGGCATTTCAATTGCTCAAAAGAAACAAGTCTAAATCATCCAATGCCACAGGTGGACATGCACTGACATAGTGTTAGACATGGCCAGAAACTAGGGCATTGCATAACTTTTGACTCAGAACTCCAATTGATGCACAACTTTGTCTGGGGTTTAGGCATTGATAACAGCTACAAAACTCTCAACAGGATCAAGGGCTGAAAGTGGCCGGAGGGTGGCCAAATCCGGTGAGCAATCACGGTGGCCTGGACATGAACTGAGCCACTGGACAGCAACCTTGGCATGGCTATAACTTTTGATTCAGGTCGATTCAGAGGTCGAGCTAGTAGACAAAATTGCTCAGGGGGTTGAGATCTATCTAAGTGACAAGGTGAGCGAGGCTAGATCGGCCGGGGATAAATTCCGGCGACCGGCGCTGGAGAAGACAACCTCCAGATTGGGCGTTTCTGTTTTAAAAGGCTTGAGCTCGATTCCTTGCTCAGGGAGTGAGAGGGTGAGGTGAGGGGTCTATTTGCGGGGTTAAATCGGCCGGAGAGTGGCCGGAGAAGCTTGGCGACGAGGACCAGCTCACTGGTGGCGCGCAAACCTCGGAAAGGCCATGATCTCTGCTCAAATTTGAAATCTAAGCTTGCAGGCTCGCTCAATTGGGTGCACTGGTCAATTCCTATCACTGGCACGAAGGTTAATTCGGGCTAAATCGTTAGGCATTGCGGGAACAGGGGTTTTTCAGTTTTCCGGTGATTGCCGGCGTTGAGGTGCGCCGGGGACCAATTAATGGCTATGAAACGAAGAGAGAGGTGTAGGGAGCTTACTGGTGGCGTTGGTTTGGAGGAAGAAGCTTCGGGCGAAGCTGGCGCCGTTAGCTTCAGGAACTGCTCGCCGGAGAAGATGAACTTCGCGGCGGCGCTGAGGACTCGGTTGCTCTCTGGTGCTAAGGCTAAAGCAAAGAAGCTGTGGGGTGGTGCAAGGTACTGCTGGGCAAGGGAGGGGGCTTATATAGCCGCGGGTGAGGCTCTCGGGAGCTGCAGCAATCGCCGGGGAGATCTTCTTCTGACGCCGGGACGATCATCGATGCACTTCGGGACGCGGCGGGGCTCTGCCAGAGACGGTGAATCGCGGGGAAACAGGATTTGGTCAGGATGGTGGCGATGATCTTCGGGATGGTGGCCAAGTGGCATGAAGTTCCTGGCAGCAGCAGCAGCACACGCGCGCGAGGAAGAAGATGGCACGGTGGGGTTTGAGCGCTCCACGGTGGCGGTACAGCTGTGCACGGCTGGTGGCTACGTGGCCGTGAGGTGGCAGCGCGAGGGGCTTCGCCGGCGGTGAGTTAACGGCGCGGCAATTTGGCGGTTGCTGGTTGAAAACTTCACAGGGACCTGGTTGTGAACTTTGGACCTATTTGCAATGATTTGGACTGATCTGTGAAGGTCTTGGCTCGGGAGTTTGGGCCTAATTGCAATTCTGAAGATCTGAGGGGCTGATTTGAATCCTGATTTTGCAGATGAGTACTACTAAATGTCTTGGACTCATCTAGCAGGAAAAATGATGAAATCCGATAACATCTGGTGGTTTTGACAAAAATCGAAAACAGGGTAAAACAGGGTAATTAGGGTAATTAGGGTTTGAACTTTTGTCGAGGCTGAAACTAGGGTTTTGGTCGAGATTTTGGGATTCTTCCAGAAGGGAAAAACGTTCAGAAAAATGAAAGAAAGGTTATCATTTGATCAGATCTAGATTTTGAGGTGATCTGGGACTTTTAGCCTTTTTGGGTTTTCTGAAACTTCTGAAAAGGACTAAATTGAAACACCTTTGGACTGAAATGTGAAAACGATCTGGTCAATGAAGTTTAGCAGCCAACTTTTTAGGTTAAGGTAGTGGCATACCCAAGATCAACATAGGGTTAAAATATCAGGGTTTCCAAAGAAGGTATGCTGATTCGTAAGCAGAAAAGATAGTCAAAAACTGGGGCGTTACATAAAGCCTTGACCAATAAGATGTCCAAGGAACTACCTCCGTCGATCAGTACTCTCTCGACTCTCGCATTACTGATAATTAGGGTAATGACCAAGGGTAGCCTCAATGGTCGAGTAAGCCCAATAGGACAATCAGAGCGATCAAACGTCAAAGGACTATCTGACCAACGGGGGTATTGAGGTTCGCCAAGGGAGTTTCTGCTTGGTTTACCTCTCTGTAAAAAGCTTTAAACTGACATTTAGAAATAAAAGAGAAGGAGCCTCCGAAAATGACATTGACGTAATTACGAGGTACCTGATAGGACATTTCTTCGTCCTTGTCGGCATCTCTCAACCCGCAAGTCTGCTCTTTTGGTGGCAAAGTTGGCATTGGTCCAATCCCCTGGTAGAAGTCATCCAATTGCTTCAACCAACTCCAGCAGTTCTTGAGGTCATGTCCCGGGGAGTTGTGGAGTGGACACCACTTCTTGCCTTCCTGCGGGTTAGTCGACTTCTTTGGCTGGTCGGCGTTGCGGCCACTAGAAGCAGTTTTATTCTTAAATGAAAACTTGTTACCTTTGGCCGACGGAGGTTTTTTTACGACTGCGACCTCCCGATACTGTCCAGCTTGGCTCTTTTATGATTTTTTTGATTTCCCGCCTGATGAAGACTCCGGCTTCTTGTTCAAATCCTCTTTCTTTGCGCCCTTGAGACTTGGCTGAGGCGGTAAGTTTTCCTTATCCACCATCCAATTCCATTCGACGGCCTCGGCCGCGTCAGAATAGCGATCAGCCATATCAAAGAGATCGGCTACTGACCGAGGGGGGTGGATAAGTAGATCTTCCGTACACCTCCGATATCGAACAGTGTGTTTAAACGCCCTGATAACGGAATTATTGTATATTTTTGGGACGGTATTCCTCACCCCAACAAACCTTTTGACAAACTAGCGAAGAGTCTCCGTCGACATTTGTCACAGCCGATGAAGGTCGTCCTCTTTTCACTAGTACAGAAATGCAGTCTACTAACCCCTATCTTCTATCAGTTATTAGCGATACAGTAGAAAACTGATAGAAAATGTGCCTCGCGGTCATAAAAGCCCGACGGATGTATTTTCCCTATCGGTTTATAAGAAACTTACCGATAGAAGAAGCAGTATGATTTACTCTAGCGGTGATGAACATATTTGCCGTTAGAATATATGCATAAGTACTGACGGGAGAATGTTGTGCGCCGATAGGACTGGTCGACTTCTACATATAGACTTATTCTATCGGTCATGTATGCGTATACCGACAGAGTATGTACAAAATTTCCTATCGGCACTATGTAGTGTGCCGATAGAACCGTTCGCCTTCTACAAATATTTTTATTCTATCGGTAATGGATTATTGTACCGTTAGAATATACGGAAAATGGCTTACAACAGTTCATCGTCAAGTATATTTGTTCTATCGGTATTGAATGTTTATTCCGTTAGAGTATAGCAAAAATATTTTAGAACTGTTCCAGCTACTATTATTCTATCGGCAATGTACGTATATACCGACAGAGTATGTACAAAAATTCCTATCGGTAATATGTATTGTGCCGATAGAGCCATTCGCTTTCTACAGATGTTTTTATTCTATCGGTATGCGGTTTTTGTACCGATAGAAATTATCTAGTACTATAAATACACGGGTATGTCTCTTTCATTCTCACAGTTCATCTGGCATTTGTGGTCCTAACCCGTAAGCTCCATGGACGGCCGTCGCACCTCTACAGGCGACCACTGCACCTCCGCACCTCCATCGACGCCCTCTAGACTTCGGCATCCCAAGCAAGGTACGTAAAATTTCGGAATATTGTTATATTATTCTAATCCGATTATGGCAATTATTCTGTAATTTTTGTATCCTTCATTTTGATGTGTCTTCTTTTCAATATGATTATGATCTGTGCAGGTCCTTGGATGATGCTCATGAGGGGCAACGTATTTCAGGGTTCTTCATCGCAGTACGCTGCCTATGTTGGCTTGTTGGCGAAAGAAACGGTGAAGATCACCGTCGAGAGCTGGAAGGGCGTGAAGGGCGAGTTCTTGGTTGGCTCGGTCGAGAAGATCCTTAAGCCCGGCGTGTGTCTCAAATCAGGACCTATAGAAAGCATCTTACATTTTTTTGCATGCACCAGCTTGTGGTCAGATGCTAACCTGCTTGGAGAAGAAGAATTGTTGTCATTTGCACAACCATTCTACACCATCACTACACAGAACAACATATATATCTTCGAAGGTAGCTTCTTTTTGTTAATGGAGTTGAGTTGAGTTGAGTTGATCGAGTTTGAGTCCGAGGAAATCACCAATACAAATGAAACTCGAAGGCAGTTCCAGCTCCTCGGGAGTCTTCGAACTGAACTCCTATGGTTAAGTCCAATGTGGTTCAGACATTTGCTGTTTTGGATGAATGGATTTGTGATGTATCAGGTCTAACTTGTAGTCGGTAGTTGCATTGTCGCAACCTGCAAAGGTTCTCTTTTATGTAAAATGTATGGGCCACTGGGTCCTCGTTGTGATCTGTTGTTAATTTCAGACGTGGCTTTTCTATTATACATCGAATGTGTGAATTGTTGTATTTTTGTGTATCATGTATTGCTAACTGGGACATGAACTTGAATGTGTAGGGAGTATTTGTGTATTTAATTGTATTGGTAGGTAGGTGTGTATTTGTACTGCTGTTTCAGTTCAGACATGCACTTGAATTTGTGAACTGGCATGTGTATGTTTGCACCTAAATTTGTATTGGTGAACTGGCATGTGTATGTTTGTACCTGAATTTGTGAACTGGCATGTGTAATTTTTTGGCAAGATGAAGTCCCAAGTACCTAAGAAAAGTATTTTTGTGTCTCCCAGTTAATCCACAAATTAGCTTTTCTTCGAATATTGCTTTATCTTCTAGTTAAGATCCGTTTGATGTAAGATCTGTTTGATGTTACATTGATATGATTCCTTGGATGTGAGAACTGGTGTCATGTGTGTCCCAGTTTGGTACAAGTACCTCCTCTAACGGTAAGTACACATATTTACCGATAGAAAAACTCATGTACGTAAAGTGTCATGCATCGTCTAACGGTCAATACACATATTTACCGATAGAAAAACTCATGTACGTAAAGTGTCATGCATCGTCTAACGGTCAATACACATATTTACCGATAGAACAAGACCTGTACTTAATCAGTAATGGACATTCTCTAACGGTATATGTGTGTTTTTACCGATAGAATATGTGAGAGGCGAATTACCTTAGTTGGTCTAACGGTTATTTCATGTATTTACCGTTAGAAAATGGTCCATTATAAGGAAAACCCCACTCGACCATTGCTGAGCTGCTCTTTAATTTGTTCTGTTACACTCTGTGTCCCTCTGTTTGCGATGAAAGTTCCACGCTCGCAGCTACACTGCTAGGGTGATCAGCGTAGGCTGGAGGGAAGTTGATTGCGCCCCTCTCTTTAAGGTATGCTTAATTGTCGACACTTATCCCTCTCTACTTGCAAGCTAGCTGTATTGTGTAGTTCCAAGTTTGTAGCTCTAAGCTTGGGAGCTTGGTAGCTGGAAATGCGTTATGTTTTAGGAGCTAACTAGCTTGTATTGTGTAGTTAGCTAGGTTAATTATTGTTAATTTCGTCAGGCTAGGGTTCAACACATGTATCTGTTGTAAGAGGCTGTACATGTACATATACATATATAACTTAATCGGGCAGGTTTCATGCATTGCTGACTCGTTAAATTTTGTTAATTGTAGATGGACAGGAAATATTGGATGTATGGAATAAAGCGTATTACTCTTGAATATTTGGATGGTGTGAATGAGTTTATTAAATTTGCTGAGCAACAAAAGGAGAGGAAGGGAGAGAAAAATATGCTCTGTCCTTGTACAGACTGTATGAACTTGAAGAGGTTTAGCAACTCTGATCAAATTAAGAGTCATTTGATTCGTCGTGGTTTTAACGCGCAATACACCCGTTGGATATGGCATGGCGAAGATCTTGAGGAAACAAGCACCACTACTACCAATCAGCAGGACTCAGATGTGGATTGCAATAATATTGATGATAATCCGAATTTTGATAATGTTCATTCCGATGTGCACGTAGATGATGATGATGACGATAATCTAGATGAGATGTTACGTGATGTAGAGGAAGATTACAACGAAAATGACTTCTGTGAATTTGAGAAACTGATTGCTGACTCTGAGAAGCCTTTGTTCCCTGGATGTGCAACATTTACAAAACTGTCTTCTGTGCTGAGATTATATAACTTGAAGGCAGGCAACGGTTGGAGTGATAAGAGTTTCACGGCACTATTAGATCTTCTAGCGGACATGCTTCCAGAGGGAAATGAGTTGCCAAGATCTACTTACCAAGCCAAAAAACTGTTGTGCCCGTTGGGAATGGAAATCGAAAGAATACACGCATGCCCAAATGATTGTGTGTTGTACCGTAACGAGTACTCCAGTTTGCATGTTTGTCCAAGATGCGGCGCATCGAGTTATACGCGTAGGGACCGGATTGATAGTGAACGTCACGAGGTAAAGAAAGGACCTCCGGCGAAAACTGTGTGGTACTTGCCTGTGATACCTAGATTGAAGTGGCTGTTTGCAAATCCGAAAGTCGCGAAGCACTTGCGTTGGCATGCTGAAGGCCGGAAACAAGACGGAAAACTGAGACACCCAGGTGATTCTATTCAATGAAGAAACATCAACAAAACATTTGCTGAGTTCGGCGGCGAACTCAGGAATATAAGGTTCGGGCTTAGTACAGATGGTATGAACCCACATGGTAATATGAGCAGTCGGCACAGCACTTGGCCGGTTCTTTTATGCATCTACAATCTTCCTCCTTGGTTATGCATGAAGCGCAAGTACATCATGATGGCGTTACTAATCTCAGGACCCAGACAACCGAGAAATGATATTGACGTGTTTCTAGCGCCTTTAATCGAGGACTTACAGAAATTGTGGAGCGAGGGGGTGAAGGTGTGGGATGCATACAAGAAAGAGAATTTCATCTTGCGGGCCCTGATATTTTGCACCATAAATGATTTTCCGGCCTACGGCAATTTGTCGGGGTATAGTACGAAAGGAGCCAAGGCTTGCCCTATTTGCCTAGATGAAACTGAGAGCATGTGGCTGTGAAACTGCCGGAAAACAGTGTACATGGGTCACCGTAGGTTTCTTCCGGTGCATCACACGTGCCGTAAGAAGAGGAAATCATTTAACGGGAAGCCTGAGAAGGGATCAGCTCCAGTGTTTCTGACCGGTAAGGAGATTTACTCGCGCGTGAAGGACATCAAAGCTGAGTTCGGTAAGCATTGTAAACCTCGAGAAAAAAATGTTTAGAAGAAGAGATCTATTCTATGGGATCTACCGTACTGGGAGCACTTACAAGTACGACATTGCGTTGACGTCATGCATGTAGAGAAAAATGTCTGTGACAGTTTGATTGGTTTGTTGTTGAACATTTCGGGAAAGACGAAGGATGGTGTGAAAGCTCGTCGTGACATGGTGGAAATGGGGATAAGGACTGAGCTTGCACCTTTAGAGAATGGAAAGCGTACATACCTCCCCCCGGCCTGCTATACGTTGTCCAAGAGCGAAAAAACAGAACTATGTCGGTGCCTGCACGGTGTTAAAGTTCCATGTGGGTACTCCGCGAACTTGAAAAAACTTGTGTCTATGAAGGACCTAAGACTGGTTGGCATGAAGTCTCACGACTGTCATGTCTTGATGTCACAGATGCTTCCCATTGCTATCAGAGGCATTCTCCCAGTTAAAGTCAGAGAGACAATCACAAATCTATGTTATTTCTTCAACGCAATATCTTGCAAGGTGAGTACGTGCACTCCTACTATAAGTTCATTACCTCCATTTCTGGAGCTTAATTAGAAGATTTTCCTGATATGAATATTTCGCGCAACTGTGTCCTCGTAGGTAATTGATCCGGATGGACTGGATGCTTTGCAACGCGATGTGGTTACAACTCTTTGTCAGCTCAAGATGTATTTCCCTCCATCCTTTTTTGATGTTATGGTCCATCTGATTGTTCACCTTATCAGAGAAATTAAGTTTTGTGGACCCGTGTGCCTACGCTACATGTATCCATTTGAGAGATTTATGGGTGTATTGATGTCGCGCCCCGCACAGGGTACCACGACTACTCCCGTGGAGACCTAGCTCGCTGCAGCTGGCCTCATACATACATACCACTGACTTCCCAGGATAAGTCAAGCACAGGAGTTCATTGCAGCAGAGTAACTTACAAAATATCATTGATAAACAGTATGGCCTGCTGGCCTGATACAACAAGAGTAATACAATGCCTTCACGGCACAAATGGTCTAATTAAAACAAAAGACAACTACTCGGCGGAAGTTAGGCGAAACCCCCACAGTCGTAAGAAGTTGACAGCAGAACAACACACATCAAGGCTCTGGCAGAACTGGCTCTCTTCCTTCTGGATCCACGAAATCTTCCAAGCCTTCGTCTTGGTCATGAAGCACTCCATCTATTGTTGATAAGTTGCAAGGGTGAGTACTTACGTACTCAGCAAGTCATAGGGAAGGTAGAGATACATATAGTATAAATGACATGAACCTATGCTATTGGGGAAAGAGTGAAGAGTTTTTCTCAAAATACATTTCTTTCTCATTTCTTATTCAACTTCCAATCATACTCATGGCAGTAAATAAATCATATTGATGGTGATACATATACCCCATATCCAAGGCGATATCTCCTCATATCACATTACTTTTATTCAAGCCTTTCAATCTTATACTCATAGCAGTATTTCATAAACTTAGGGCATAAACCACATGCCTCTTAATTATCATATGCTTAAGGCAAATCCACATGCCTCTTAGTTATCATATGATCTCTATATTATGGTATTACCGCGACACGTCAACACATGACAGCCCACGGCAACGCCCCTTATCATGACAACACATGCCACTTGGGTAATCTTGAGCTAACAAATTTTAGTTTATAAAACAATACTTGTGTCACACCCCGTGGATTTAATCCACCGCGGCATACTCCTAAAACTCGGGAGCACGAAGTATTCGAATACATTTTTAAACTCTGCAGAGGTGTACCTCTTTTTAATCCACTTTTTCACTCGACTTTCAAGTCGGGCCAACTCCATGCGACTCATACGCATGTGACAAGGCCGAGATCACACAACGTTTTGCAGTCTAGTGTTAACAGTATCCCTGCCCGGTAAATGGACAATACCGTCCCAAGTACCGTTGTGGGTCCTCCCCACTGCCTTACTTCCTAGCCTGGGTCTATGTTCCCGCAGGACACATAACCTCTTTTGATTACAGTCGCGCACGACTTAATCTGGCGTAGGGCGTCTTCCTTCTTTACACCTTATCCTCTCATAATTTTTCTGATCTCACACCACTCATGGACGAACTGCGTCCCACCAATTTCCACGCGAGAAACCGGATCGACAAGCCATGCAGGGAACTGATAACACTAAGAAGCTACTAGATTGCGCCTGTCCCATACCAGGTAAGTGGTTGGTACGTTTTTCATGCCACTAGACGCACGACACAAGGTTCTAGTCCTTATATACCAGTGACCAGATCATTCCACAAACCATGCACCTTCAGTGCCTGCACATCCAGTGCAGCCAAGCACCTCCAGTGCTACCACCATTCCATACCAAAATACTGGTCACGGCTAGGGGTTCTATTTCATGAATATAGATGTACATGTTTATACCTTTATTAGTTCATGGCTTGCTATCTTAACAAGTTCACATTCATCAAGTATTCAATCAATCACTGCCATAATATCATTGATCTCAACACATGCAATATTAATGAGATATCTACTCATGGAATAGCATAGCAATTCATAAAATATAGGTTCAATATGATCAAAGTATGACTTGCCTTCCGCGTCGTAAGAAACAGCAGTTGAAGTCGGGGCTGCGACGAAGTCTTCGACTCTTGCTCTGGACAAGGATCCAACCAGCAAACAGGCATTACAATCAATCCTACTCTTACTAATCCACTTATATGCGATAATGCAAGGAGGAACACTTAGGCGATACAAGATTTGAGAGCGATTAGGGTTAGACTATGGAAACCAAGGTTAAGATTAGTTTTCAAGGGTTTACAAGGTTCCAAATGTTCCAAAATATCAGAATGATATCAAGGTTGCTGCTGGTTCGCTCAAAAACAGCGAACGCCTTTAGGTCGACATTCGGTTCAAGGCATCGACATAGGGTCGATGGATGATAGAGGGCTCAACTCAAGTTGTGACAGTAGAATAAAATGTAGATCACAACATCAGGAGTCTAAGAGACAAAGTTATGTTCATTTTGCATACCCAGAAGGGGTCAAACTGGCCCAATGCCATTGGCTGACATAGGCTGACAATGCCCAAGAATGGCATTGACATGGTTTGAACAGTTTCTAGTGGCCAAAATGGATTTTGATTCAAGCATATGGTGCACAAGGTGGTGGGGCAACTGTTTGACAAGGTAGTTTCTGGTTTTCATGACCAGAGGTGGGTGAACAGGGCTAATGCCACTGACTGGCATAGTTTGACATAGAGTTGACATGGCCAGAAACTAGGGTTTGCCATAACTTTTGATCTAGGGCTCCAAATGATGCACCACTTTGTCTGGTAGTTAGGCATTTGTAACAGGAACAAATGTCTCAACAGGATCTAGGGCAGGAGATGGCTGGAAAGTGATGAAAACCGGCAAAGAAGTTGACTGGCTTGGAGCACATGTAATATGAAGAGTACAGCAAACTAGGGCATAGCTATATCTCACAATCTAGGCCGAATTGGAAGTCGTGATAGAAGACAAAGTTGCTCAGAATGGTCCAAAACATCTAGATGGCAAAGTTTCTAGGGCTAGATTGGCTAGATTTAGGAGATATTGGCTGGAGAAAAGATTAACTCAAACCTGATTTGGGCATTTCTGATTTAAAGTGATTGAACTCAATTCCTTGCTTGTGTATGGTCCTCAGGGTACTAGAAATGCATTGGTGAAGTTAGATTAACAGATTGCTCAACAGAGAAGCTAAATCAATAAGTACAAGTTCATGTTCATGGCTGGAATTTGGGGGTTTTTGTTTTACAACGAATTTGTTCAAACCAATAGCTTAGGGGTCTTAAGTGAGCTATTCTAAGCATCTTTCACTACTGGCTCGAAGATCAATTCGTTCTGGAATGAAGTTAATCGCTCGTCGGAGTACATGAGCAGAAGTGGCAAATTTCGACGATTGAGTGAGATTGAAGTTAATTCCTAGCTCGAATAGGGTGAGGGAGGTAAGGGGAACTTACTGAAGTATCTGGATTGGAGGGGGAAGCAGTGTAGAAGCTTGGCGCCGAAGCTCTTTCTTGCTGCTCACCGGAGAAGAAGAAGACACGGTGGAGTGTGGCGATTTCTGGTGCTTTGCTGTGTGGTGAAGTTGGCTAAGCCTGAGGGCTATTTATAGGCGATTTGGGGAGGCTGCAACGGCTGGAAATGCACGGGGAAGTGAAGCGGGCTGGAGGTGACAACTCGGCTAAATCCCGGCGAAGTGACGGCCTGCAGCTGGATTAGGGGCTTTATCCTGCTGCTCTGGTGGAGGTGAAGGCGAATTGATGTTGGGCTTCGGCATGGACTCCATGTGGCCGGGTTTTCCTGTCTGAAACGTTGCCGGTGGCGTGCACAATCGGGGAGGATCAGCTGGCCGTGAGGTGAGCCCGAGAAGATCCACAGTGTCAATCATCGAGCACACACGTGGCGGCAAGCAATTGGATGTAGTACTGTAGCTGGAGGTCGAAGCAACGACAACAACTGGTCAAGTGAACAGTAACTAGTCTATGCTACAGTGCTCGTGATCGATTCAACAGGCGTGGTCGAAGACAGGAGGTGGTCGCAACTTGGTGCTGTGGTCGAATTAAACGGCGTGGCTGTGAACAGGAGATGTGGTCGAAGTCGAACTGAGTGAACAGTAGCCCGTGGTCGAACCAGGGGCCTGGTTGTGATGATTTTTGATGGGTTTTGGACTAAATTGCAAATCTGGTCTTAAAGAGGATTAATTTGGAATTTGATTCCATGGCTGAGTATAATGTTTCTATTAGTACCCATTTAGCTCAAATCTGGAGAAAGTTTGATAAGATTTGAGGGATTTCACCTATTTTCGAAAATAGGGTAAAATTAGGGTAAAATAGATCCGGATTTTGTCGATCTCAAATTCTGGTAGTTGGGGTGAGATTTTGAAGTCTGGACAGAAGGGAAATCTGTATCAAATAGCATTTGGGAGGTGTTCCCTGAAGAAATTCTGAGGTTGGAGTTGATTCGTGGATTTTAGCCCTTTTCAGGCTTCCAGGTAAACAGAAAAAGGACTTATTCGCAGTAAAATCTGGACTAAACTGCGAAAAGTGCTTAGATGAAACAATCTGGTTCCCAACTTTTTGGAGTAAGTTGAGGATATAGTTAGGAACATATTCCAAAAGATACTTGAGTCTGGATAGGGTTAAATCATGATAACTCAATTATCTGGAAACTGGGGTACTTAGGGTAAATCTGAATTTCCTGTTTTCGAAAAACAGAAAGAGGCTTAGATACTGGGTGTTAGGGTTAGAATTCAATCTGACTCCTGAAGACTTTTATCTTCAGAATAACTGGTAGGTTAAATCTAGATGGTCAGATCTTGATCTGGATCTAGAGAATAGATTTGGATATTTTTAGGGTTTGGGAGAGATTAGGGTTTAGCTGATCTGGCTACTGCTACAGGGATACATGCATGCAGGATTTTATGCAAAAACTTTTCACCCCCAAAACCAGGGTGTTACAATTGAAGGGATACGTAAGGACTCGTCGTCGACCGGAGGGGAGTATCATGGAAGGTTATGCCGCCGAGGAGGTGATTGAATTTTGCACAGATTACATGGCCGGGGTTGACCCAATTGGCGTTCCTAGGTCCCGATACGAGGGTAGGCTTCAGGGCATCGGAACGATTGGATTCAAAGCTATCGTCCCCGCTCGTGATGTGTACGCAAAATCACATTTTTGGGTCTTACAACACATGAAGGAGGTCGAGCCATACATACAGGAGCACAAGGTAATGTTACGGTCACAGAATCCTTCGAAGTCAGACGTTTGGGTCAGCGGAGAACATAACAGGAAATTTGCTGAGTGGATCCAAGAAAGAGTCACGCGAGCTGCGGAGGGCTCCGTAAGTGAAACTGTGACATGGTTGGCTAGAGGCCCAAGATTCACTGTAGGGACTTGGCAGGGGTACGACATCAATGGGTATTCATTTTACACAAGAGTTCAAGACGCAAAGAGTAGCACGCAATGTAGCGGAGTGACACTGTTTGCTATTTCCGAAGATGCCAGGTCAGTAAGGGCGCTGAACTCATATTACGATGTTGTTGACGAATTATGGGAGCTCGATTACGGATTACTTAAGATTCCCTTGTTTCGATGCCAATGGGTCGAAATCCCTCGAGATGTTCAAGTTTACAGTTACGGGTTTACTCTCGTCGATCTTGGTAGAGTCGGACACCAAGACGATCCATTCATACTTGCAAAGCAAGCCACACAGGTATTCTACATCGTTGACCCGGCCAATCCGAACTTGCATGTTGTCCTCCACAGCAAGAGACGTATTGTTGGGGTCGAAGACGTTGTCGACGAAGAGGAGTATAACCAATTCGATGAAATACCTCCATTTTTAGAGGACATTCAATCTATCCCTACTGAAGATATCGAGGAAACAACGTATCTGCGAGATGATCACGAAGAAGGATTATGGGTTGAGAACCATTAATGATTATTTTCCAATAAATGCCAAGCAAATAGCCCACAAGTTCTGCAGCAAGAGGTGAGGAACTTATTATTAATACATCAGGCTAGTACATTTTTCCTTAGAACTTAATGATAAGCTAGTTCACAGCATTAATATATCTCAATTAATTAGTTAATTTTACTCCACAGCATGAGTTCTAACATGTACAGTACCTTTATCCTGTAAGTACTTAATTCTTCCCTTCAAATAGCACTTGCAAAAATCTCATTGCAGCCTCTTGCTTCTTCAGATTAAGCTCTGCAAACATCAATTTTTCTGACGGTTTTTTGTTATTTATACCTATAGAAAAGGACATTCACTACTTTAATGAGTCTCAGGCACTTCAAAAGTTTCGCTGCGAAAAGTTTTCTTATTCTATTGGTATTATTACATTGTACCGTTAGAATAAATTCGTTTGTTCGCGGTATTTCGTTGTCTGATGGTTTTTTGTTGTTCCTACCGATAGAAAAATACTCTGGCGCTTCGAATTCTCAACCGTGTCGCCATGCGTCGCTTTGGAAATTCTATAAATACCTCGCCATGCGTCGCGGTATTTTGATGTTTTTCTAATTCTTGAACGCTTCGACTCATCTTCTCTTTCACAATGGCAACCTCCATGGGATCGTCAGCCACGCCCTCCCCGGTAAGAACTCTAAATCTCCTGGGTTTACCCTTGTTTTGTTAATCTATGTTCAGTACATTCTTGACCTGTTGATTTGCACAGGGAAGGGGAGCCGTCGAAGACACTGCCAAAGTCAAGGCCGAGCTGAGGGCCCTCCAGGAGGAGCACAAGCTCCTCACGGAGAAGCACACTCGGCTACGGCTTGACCTTGACGATCTCTTCCAGTGCATTCAGCGCATGAAGACGGATGGTGACAATGCTAGGGCGAGGACGAGGCGTCTTCGCGAGGAGAAGAAAGCCGCGGATATGACCATCGCTGGCTGCGGTTTGACAATGAAGGATACCATCGCGAAGCTGAGGGAGGTCGCAGGCCTTCTCGACGCGGTAGTAGTTGATCCTATGGACAACTTGTCGCTAGAGGAGTCCTGCGTCCTGGCTGCAAGTCAAACTGACTCTATTCTACATGCAGCCAGGGCTAAGACCACCCTTTGACCTAGCATTTTGGGTTTTATTTTTTTTTTATAAGTGATAAAAGAACAATGAATGAACAATTTCTTTTTATGTCAATTTTCTAATTTTCCGGCCATCTTCCCTCTTTCTTTATCATGCTGCAGCTTTCAAGAACGGTCTGTTTGATGTTAAATTGTGTGTACCTTTTCATTGCTCTGACGGTATTTTGTTGTTTTTACCGATAGAAAATGGCACACAATACTATAATTTCAGGCACTTAATTGTAAAATTTTTCTGGGGAAAATTAGTCTCAAGGGATTTTATTGTTTACACCGATAGAAAAAGGCACCCACTACTTCAAATATTTTTCCGGGAAAATTACTTTTTCTATCGGTATTATTTTGTTGTACCGATAGAAACGTACATAATTCTATCGGTATTATTTGGTTGTACCGATAGAAAAATGCAAACCAATACTATAATCTCCGGCACTTAATTAAAAAATTTTTCTGGGGAAAATTGGTCTCACGGTATTTTATTGTTCATACCGATAGAAAAATGCATCCACTACTTCAAATATTTTTCCGGGAAATTTACTTGTTCTATCGGTATTATTTTGTTGTACCGATAGAAAAGTATATAATTCTATCGGTAATTTTTGGTTGTACCGATAGAAAATGTCATCCACTGCTTTATTACTCGTACATGGCCCTTGAGTTTCCCTCCAGTCGAACAGTTGCAACTTAGAGCACTGCGTCTCTTCGAGAGTGAAGAAAACCACAACCTCCGCCGTGACCACTCAGTTCCCCTCTCCCACACGACGATCGCTGGCTGGATACTGGTTCGCCACTGCCACCAATTCTTATTTTCGTCCTTCGCCGGCGGCCGCTGCGTTGTACACCGCCTCTCCATCACCACAACTGATCGCCGTAAATACCCTAATTCGTCGTTCCATTTCCAGCATCTTCCTTATTTGATCCTAATGTTTTGTACGTACTAATTCTTCGAGTTTTGCAATTACAATAGGGTTCCCTATTGTGTTGGATTATGTACATTCCGCAGGAAATGTTGATTTAAATTAGGGTTTACATAATATGTTCCAGTGGTGTAATGAACCTGTTTTGAGATTTGAACTTATCTATACTGCTGTATGTGTGATCAATTGTATCCAACTGCCATGTAATGCACATTATGTGTTGGAGTAGTTCTTACACATATTCTATCGGCTGCTGATGTGTTTACCGATAGAAAATATTTCTGCATAAGTAGTAAAACTTAATTTGGATCTGGCCATGCAATGTACTAGTTTGGTTGGGAAGTTTTACTCACTTGGTATGAATATATGGCAATGTGGATGGGTCTTCGATGTATATGTTTCAAATGACTATACATGACTTTTCCCAACCTAATAGATGTGAAGTCCTGATGACTTGCATACAGGCTAAAGACTATGCACAGTGGCAATTAGATATCTTTATATTCCATTAGCATTAGGTTTGTCAGATTATGCACAGTGGCACTTAGATGCTTGTGTGCATATTTACGTGTGAAATAATAATGCTGGCCCATGAATATTAGTATAGCAAATCATCGAGAATGATATGTGATGACAGTGAATGGTGGCTTGTCAACAAAATTCCATATATATAGAGAACATTGTTATGTTCTATCGGTATCTGACGGGGTTGCCGATAGAAAAATTGTCTCCTGTGGAGGCAATTGATATGGTCTATCGGCAGCTCATGTGTTTACCGATAGAAAATATTTCTGAACAGTTCAGGAAGTAATTTATGCATGTCTTTCTTTTTGTATTATTTTCCCTTTTGCCGCCCTAATTAGTCTCCAGTCCTGGGCCGAGTTATGGAACTCCAAGGCGAATTAATTGCCATATGGTTTGTTGATGGTTTTGTAGGGGAAGACATGTCGTTGTCTTCATCGGATGGTACTAGTGGTTTGACTGGGGCCAACCCCAACGTAACTGAAGATGCAGTTGTTACATCCCAGCGCAAGAGGGTGGGGCGAGGCGCGACGACGTTGGGCCGTTTGGCCAAACACACGGATCTTTCTTGTGAGTTCAACCAATTTGGGAGGCCGATTGGAAAGAATGCTGGGAGGTACGCAGCCTACGTTGGGCTGTTGGCGAAAGAAAGGGTGAAGGACATGACTGCGGACGAGAGGGATAGGTTGTGGGCGGAAGTGAAGGTTAAATTAACTGAAATCGCTGAACTCTTTCGTAATCACGTTCTCTTGGCTTATACTAAAGTTTAACTAACTCGTGATTAATTAATTGTATGCATTTTTTGAAAACAGGCTAAGTGGAACATCCCCGACGATACACCTAGGACGGCCTGCTTGAAGGACATGAACAGAACATGGAAAACCTTTAAGAGAAAGGGCGAAATCTCCTTGCGAGGAGTACCCCTTCATATCGGAGGAGGTATGGGAGGAATTCACCAAGCAGAAGGGGACTGAGGAGTTCAAGGCCCTTAGTGAGAAGAATAGGGCGATCCAGAAGAGGAACGACCACCCGCATCGGCTCGGATCCCGGGGCTATGCGGGGAAGGAGGAGCAGTGGAAGAAGGAAGATGAGCAAAACCCTGTCATCGACACCCCTGAGTTGCCGCTCTCCGAGATCCGGGATGAGAGGTGCAAGCGATGGTGGAGGGGGAGGGGGTCCGTGTCTTCCACGGGGTCTGTGCAGTTCGCAACCCCTGGGGACGCCGACGTTGTGAGGCGAATGGTAAGTTGGCTAACCTCGTAAACTGTGTGCGCACAAGTGTACATAAGGCAATTTGTCTCACAAGGTACCTTCAAATGTAACAGATCTCTTTTGAGAAGGAGGCAGTGGAGGGATTGTTTACCCCGCAGAGGGAGAACGACATCCTCACCCGGGCTCTAGGAAATAAGGAGCATCCTGGGCGGACACGGGCCGTGGGAGCCATTGTGTCGTGGAAGGCCGGTTTCGCAGATCCGGCTCCACCGAGGAAGAAGGCCCGTTCCTGGAAGGAAAAGGAAGCCGACCTCTCTGATAAGATACGGGCTGAGGTACGGGCGGAGATGCTGGCTGAGGTGCGGGCTGAGGTGCAGTCTGAGGTCGCACAAATTAGGGAAGAGCTCGCACGGTTGAGAGAAGCATTGCTAGCGAAGAGTGCAGATGCGGATACCCAGGACGACGGTACCCTGCGGGATCGGATAAGCAGTTGCGCTTCGAAGGTCCTCGCGGATCCAGTGGATGTACTTGAGGTGCTGCAAGCCTTCATCTGTGCACTTAAGTTGATGCCACTCCCATTCTGTCAGAGTTGTTTCGCTAACCTGTTTTAATTGTTACAAATATGCAGAAGCTGGAGGGCTGCATCCTTCGGAATCACGTAGGTGCCGGGCAGGAAGTGGTTGGACACGGCTTCGTATATCCGTCAGGGCCAGATGTCTGGGTCCACTGTGTACCTCTGCGGTTGGGGTTCGCAAAGGTATAGGTGGACATGGCCATGCCGGGCTACAACGATTCTCCGTTGCCAGTCCCAACAGAGGAACTGCAGACACTTGCTGCGGCAGTGGGCTCCTACGTACAGTGGCCCAAGAAGTGTCTTCTAATACAATCGGTAAATTCTACACATTTTTAGATTACATCCTACTCAGTACACTCAACTTGCAAAATCTAACATACGTGCTCATTAATTGAAGTGGCCTCCCGTCGGGCTACCAGGGGACTGCGCCCCCAACTCGGGGCATGAGGGCCGATCTCGTGCGAACCTGGACACATCAAAGACGGCCTCGACCCCACCCAGCGCATCCACGCCTCCACCTCGGAAGAAAGCCGCCATCAGCTCGCCCTTGCCTTCGAAGGTACGCGCTCAGTCCCCGGCAAAAGGCAAGGGCGGCAAAGGCAAGGGCAAAGGGCGACAGGGACTGCCGCAGAGGTTCACGAACGGGTTCCCACTCATGTCGGAGGCATCTTTGCGCAAATTGGATCGATCAACCAGAGCCCTCCACGAGTGGTACCTACATCGAGCTCGGCGCAGCCTGAACTTCTTTGTTCCCTACAGGCCTGGGCAGTTCCACTGTGAGCCCGGGACTATATCCGTGGCACATGAGGATCTGTTCGTCCTCTACAACTGGCGGGAGCTCGATATGTCCATGATATGGACTGGAGTACTGTGAGTTTTCTGATGCTATGTATTGCTGTTTTCTAACTCTGTTTGCTAACTTTGCATTAATGTTGCAGTTCATTTGAAATGTAGTAACTTTCTGTGAAATGTTAATCTCGTCCTTTGCATGCAGGTGCATGTACAGGATAGCATCGGAGGCTGCGTGTGACAAGGTGGGTTTCCTCGACCCAGAGAAAATAAGCCTCACGATGCTAGAGCAGGACGCCGCGCACGCTGAGCAGTACATATCCGGCGCGCTGATCGCGCTACAGGACAGGAACTTCATTCTGGTGCCGTACCACCAAAGGTTAGTGCATTTCGTACTAATTTGACTCAATCTTGTATGTTACACCTGAGATGTACTTTGAGCTAGCGGTCCTCTTTTACGTACAATGCAGGGGCCACTGGATCCTCATCGTGATCTGTCCGCCGAGGAACGAGGTGTACTACCTCGATTCGATGCGTGACAAATTATCGATGGAATATGTGGTCAAGGGGAATATGGAGGCGTAAGTAACTTATATGTTTGATTTAAATTTTGACCTCACTAGCTAATGATAATACATTAACCGGCAATACTAACTGAAATGCAGGGCTTTTGATAAATATGTGTCCGCTGGAGGGAGGCATGCCGCACCGCAGGGCTCCCTACTAGCTTGGAAAGAATATGAGGTACTCACGAGACTTTTTGTTTATGCTTAATTAGTTTATGGAAACAATATATAGCTAACATGTCTTCGCACATGCAATTATCTCAGTGCCATCAGCAGCCGCAATCGTGGGAATGCGGGTTTTATGTGCTGCGCTACATGTACGACCTAGTGCGGACAAACTTTGCCCGATTCCCCCAGGTAAGCATCGATAGCTAACTCAAATTTCAAAAATGGGTGTCACATTCTAAATTAGGATCGAAGTTAGTTACTCAGTATTCACCCATGCTTGCAGATCGCCATGTCGAAAGACCAATATGAAAATGCAAAGATTATATATCTTCGACAAATCTGGGCACAATATGTCATGGAGGAAGTAGCGCCCAACCATCCAGCATGACAATTTTCTCCTTTTCGTGTACTCTACATGGATTGTTTATATACATGTGAATAAATATATATGTGAATAAATGTCCACATTGGATTGCAATTTGTATTTGTCCATACATATGTGAATAAATGTGAATAACTGTCTAATGTGTCAATCTGTTCTGTGAATTTACCTTGCATCTGTACTGTATATGTGAATGTACTGTATTGTGAATGCAAATAAAGTACTGTATATGTGAATGCTCTATCGGTAAATTCATCAACAACCGAGAGACTACTGTACTTTTTTCTATCAGTACAATCAAAATTAACCGTTAGAAGAGTGTGACCTTTCCTGCCGGTGAACTCATACATATCCGAGAGAGTACTAAGCTTTTTTCTGTCGGTAATCTTGTAGTTAACCGTTAGAATAGTGGTACTTTTCAAACCGCTAGCGACAAGTTTTCTATCGGTAAACTTGTAAGATGCCGATAGAATAGTATGATTTTTCCTATCGGTAAACTTATAATTAGCCGTTAGAATAGTGGTACTTTTCCAACCGCTGACGACGAGTTTTCTATCGGTACACTCCTAATATGCCGATAGAATAGTATGATTTTTTCTGTCGGTAATCTTGTAATTAACCGTTAGAATAGTGGTACTTTCCCTGCCGCTGGACGTAAGACTACGACGGGTTTTCTATCGGTAGATTCATAATATGCCGATAGAATAGTGAACTTCTTCTATCGGTTATTTACCGATAGAAAATGTTCAGTCTTGTTCTATCGTGTCTATCTCTATCGGTACAAAAACCGATAGTAGAAGGGTGTTTTTTACCGATAGAAGACTGCATTTCTGTACTAGTGTTTCCCGGCTTTTGATAACAATTCTGGAAATTATTGAGGATGGCATCACACAACATTTCCCAGTTATATATCGAACCTTCGGGCTGATTGAACAGTTAGGTTCCTGCCGGTCCTTCAAGGACTGTGGGCAAATAGTTGGCCATGACGCGATCATCGCCACCTGCTGCCTGAATAGTAGTGATGTAAATTTGAAGGAACACCAATGGATTTTGAGTTCGCGCCTACGACCATGTAGGCAACGAGAGGAACTAGAAGCAGCGTCATAACGAGCTTGCGCATTTTGCAGAGCCTCTAGGGCTGTTTTGCGGAGTTCATTATCTTGTTGCTCACGGTCTTGATCCTCCTTTTGCCTATGTTCCTGTCCTTCCTTTTGTCTGCGCTCCTGTTCTTCCCTAGCAGTCTGCTGATCGGGAGTTTCCTCTGACAGTGCAGCGAATTGCCTAGGGAGCGAGGTCGCAGAAGGAGAGAACATATCTGTTTCTTCCGAGTCAGACTCGAAATCAAAAGACGGTGGAGGTTATCAGGATCAAACCTCCCCGGACTGAATTCCTGGTCACCATCGCATTTGCTCTCAACAGGGGCGCACGATGGTCCGGATTCAATCCCCAATATGGTGGAACCAATGTTAGGTTCTGGATCTACCTCCCCTGTCCCTTGGTCAATGGATATGACCTGGGTGGGGGAAGATGTGTCCTCCTGAAGTTCCTCATGAATGTCTTCGCCACTGATCTCCTCCATTGGACTAGGATCGCCAGACGAAGGCATTTGTATATGGGCATAATCATCGAGACCGAAATCGTTCTCAGAATTATATGCCCCAGAAATGGCTCACCGAACCTCCAGATTGAGGAAAAAATACCTTGAGAAAGGCCCCATGGTGAGCGCCAACTGTCGACGATTCGGACTCGGGGTCTTTAGTCGATCTTACGTAGATTTGTCAGTTGTGAGGCCTTTCAAAGTGTTGGCGGAAATCTCCGCGTAACTAAGTCCAGGTAAGTTCACGTCCGTCTGGGGATTGTGGCCTCCGGTGCCTGCCCCGGGCGCCGCCTTTTGGCTCCCGGGACCGTGCCTTCGGGGCATGTCCCGGGTGCCGCCATGTGGCTCCCGGGACCTTGCCCCCCGGGCAGGTCCCGGGCGCCGCCATTTGCCCGGGGACTGTGGCCTCCGGTGCCTACCCGGGCGCCGCCTTTTGGCTCCCGGGACCGTGCCTCCGGGGCATGTCCCGGGCGCCGCCATTTGGCTCCCGGGACCATGCCCCCCGGGCGGGTCCCGGGCGCTGCCATTTGCCCTGGGACGGTGGCCTCCGGTGCCTGCCCCGGGCGCCGCCATTTGGCTCTTCGGACCTTGCCCCCCCGGCGGGTCCCGCGCGCCACCATTTGCCTGGGGACGGTGGCCTCAGGTGCCTGCCCCGGGCGCTGCCATTTGGCTTCCGGGACCTTGCCCACCGGGCGGGTCCCGGGCGGGTCCCGGGCGCCGCCATTTGCCCGAGGACGGTGGCCTCTGGTGCCTGGCCCGGGCGCCGCCTTTTTGCTCCTGGGACCGTGCCTCCGGGGCATGTCCCGAGCGCCGCTGTTCGGCTCCTGGGACATTACCCTCCGGGCGTATCCCGGGCGCTGCCTTTTTGGCTTCCGGGACCTTACCTCCGGAAGAGGTCCCGGACATCATCGCCCCCCTAAAAGGTAAAGCTCCTGTTTGTTCATCACGTGCAGGTCACGCGAGGGACACCTCGGGAATCAGCGACCACCTGTCAAGCATCCAAGGCGTTTGACCGGGAGAAAGACGTTGCTACCCCTCAATCCGACGGTAGTGTCATGGTAGTTTAGGTTTTTCGCTTCTTTTTAGGGCTATAAATAGCCCTTGTACCCCTCTGTTGTAAAGGATCAAATTCATTTGTATTGGAATAGCTAAACTCACAGGCGTGCTCCGGAAGCCTCTCCCCCGGAGAGAGCCTCCCCAGCCGGCTCCGGTTGGGAGCGCGTCGACAGGACTAGGGCCCCCACCGGGACCCGAACCTGTATAAATCCTCGTGTCACTTCTTGTGTTTGTCCGGCGGGGGAGGACCGGTCACCCGGTCAACCCGCGTCGCGTATTCTTCGCCAGGATCGTCTTCAAAACCTGCCGGAGTATTCTTAATACCACGACAGTTGGCGCCGACCGTGGGGACCCGTGACAAGACGCCATGGCTCCTCTGAGAACAAGGGCTCGCACCCTTCCCGGTGACGCCGGTCCCGGTGACCTTGCGCCACCCGTCTGGGACACTGCTGTTCCGGCGCTTCCTTCCGGAGGCGGCCATTCCCATGTATCGCCTCCCACCTTTCCTCTTAATTTGGGTGCCTCCACCTCCGGGTCACTCCCGGCGGCCGTGGGAACCTCGGCCGAGACGAGTCTCCCCCCGACGGCTCCCCCAGCTCCCCGGGATGCCCTGCTCGAGGCTCTTGTGGAGGGCCAGCTCCGCGCCCAGCGCTCTATGGACGAGCTCCTCAGTGTGTTGGCACGGCCCCCGGCCCCCACATTTTCGTCACACCCGTATCCGGGGAACATGCCCCCGTTTATGGGTTACCCGGCGGCCCCTCCGGCCTCCGGTGGTCTGTCTACCCCGTATGATCCTGCCGGGGGGTTCCCTCCCCCCGCGGGATATATGTCCGGACCCTTCCCGGCACCCGGGCCTGTCCCGGTGCCGGGAGGCTACTTCATGCCCGGGCCCTTCGTGGCACCAGGGGGTACCCCGTTCCAGGCCCGTTCCCGGGGCTGGGGGGTCATTTTATGCCGGGGGTTTTTCCTACGCCGGGAGCCAGTCCCGCCCCTCGCATCGCGTTTACCGCACCGGGGTCGGTCGACAGAGCAGCTCCCGTGCCTCAGCGAATTTCCCCCCGCATTGGCTCCCCGGTCCCGAACGTCGCCGCGGGGGCTCCCCCCTCCCCGGTTCCGGATGCTACAGGGGCTTCCCCCTTTCCGGTTCCGGTCGTTGCCGTGGGGGCTCCCTCCACTTCGCATCCAAACGTCGCCGCGGGCGCCCCCTCCCCGGTTCCGGATGATACAGGGGCTTCCCCTTTTCCGGTCCCGGGGGCCTTCGCAGAGGGCTCCCCCCAACCGGCCCCGGTAGCCTCCGAGCCGGCAGCTACAGTGCACGAGCTCCCTCCCCCGGTGAAACATATCGGTTTCTCCCGGGGGGAGGTCGAGCGAACGCATTCACCTAACCGTGGGGAAGAGCTTCCCCCGGGCCGTTGTTGCGGGGAGCCTCGCTCTCGCGCCGGTCGGGGGAAGAGACCCGCCGAAGAACCAGCCTCCCCGGAGGAGAGTCCAGACGTCCGGGAAATCAGCCCCGGCCCGGAAGAGAAACGTCGTCACCACCACTCTGCCGGACCTCTTGGGCCACTCCCAGACTCCGATAATGAGGGGGCGTCCCCCGTCAAAGAAGACAGTGACCGGGGCTCCCCCCGAGAAGTGCAGGGGGCTAATCAGCCCCTATGTCGAAGACTCCGCAGCATCCGATGGCCGCGGCCCTACCGTCCCCCGCACATCGAACACTATAACGGCGAGGCGGATCCTTATGAGTTCGTGCAGGTTTACTCCATAGCCATCTCCGCGGCGGGGGGGGGACGAGACCGTCCAATGCAACGTCTTCCCCCTCTACCTCACCGGCATTGCCCGCTCCTGGTTCTACAACCTGAAGGCAGGCTCCATCAAGTCTTTCTCGCAGCTAAAGCAGGAGTTCTGCGCCAACTTCCAGGGGAACTACGTGCGTCCCCTGGACTCCTCGCAGCTATACACTGTTCGCCAAAGGACCGGGGAGACCATCAGAAGCTTCTTCAAGCGCTTTGGTCAAGTGAAAAGCAAAGTGGCCTATGTCCCGGACTCTACGGTCATCGAAGCCTGCAAAAGCGGGATCCTCCCGGGGGAACTCCACCGAAGACTCTCCCGAAGCTGCCCTTCTTCCGCCGACGAGCTCTTCAATGTACTCGAAAAGTACGCTCGCGCCCCCGTCGACCGGGGGGCCCGGGATCCCCTCAAGCTCCCCGGGCAGGGGGGGCGTAGCGAACCACGGCCTCAGGACACTTTTGTCCTCGAGGGCGGAGGCGGCTCGCGTGACCCCCCGAAGGGCAACCGCCCCTTTCCCAAGCCGAGAGGCCATGGGGGAGGACAGTCTTCGCGCGGCCGGGAAGGCCCCGCGGGGAGAAACCGGGAAGGATCGTGATGCAGCTTCCACGGGTCCAGTACCCACGCTACCCGAGATTGCCATCAGCTCTTGCAGCACTTCGCGGCGTTCCTCGACCAGCGCAGGCAGGGGAGGGACTCCGGCCTCCTTGCCCCCTCGGCTAGCTGTTCTGGCCCTTCCCGCTCCCACGGGGGGCAGCAGACGCAGGAGGGGGAACCTTCAGAAGCTCTCCCCTTTCAGACTTCTCGGCGCCGCATCAACGTCATTGTGGGAGGGTCCGCCTCCGGGCGGGACTCTAAGCGCCAGCGCAAGGAGTATGCGCGTGAAGTTAAGGTTGCGGGGGTGCTACACGCGTCCGCGCCACCCCAGTGGTCGGACGTCCCCCTCACCTTTACGGCGGAAGATGCGCGAGGGGTTCGCTTCCCCCACGACAACACGCTCATTGTCTCCGCGACCATCTACAACTGCCACTTGGCCCGCATTCTCGTGGACGGCGGGAGCTCCGCCGACGTCCTATTCCTCAAGGCCTTCAAAGAGATGCAGGTGGATGAGAAGCTCCTGCAGCCAGCGGTAGGGCCCCTGCAAGGGTTTGTCCCGGGGAAGGCGATCCACCCCATGGGGAAGGTAGATCTTCCAATGACCTTCGGTACCACGGAGAACTACCGGACCGAGCTGGTCCGCTTCGACGTAGTGGACCTCCCCTCCTCCTACAATCCGATTATGGGGAGGACTACAATCAACCGGCTGGGGGCTGCCACCCATCAAAACTACCTCTGCATGAAGATCCCCGGGCCGTATGGCGTAATCAATGTCCGGGGAGATCAAGACATGGCCCGTGCTCTATACGAGCGCGCTGCGGCCACCATCGGATGCGTCAACGTGATCAAGGCGCCCAGGGGGGAGGCATTCTCCCCGGATCCAGACGTCGCTACACCGTCTCCTGGGAGGCCCCTCCTCAAGCTGCGCCTGGAAGGGGGCCTCCGGAAAGTCCCGCTGTCCCCGGGCGGCGGAGACAAAACCGTCCAGATCGGGGCAGAGCTCCCCCAGGACCATGCAGTGCAACTCACAGCTTTTCTGCGCGAAAACTCCGATGTTTTTGCGTGGAAGCCTTCGGACATGCGGGGCGTTGCCCGGGAGGTTATTGAGCACAAGCTCGCAGTAACCCCCGGTCAACCCCCGATCAAGCAGAAGCTGAGGAAGCTTTCCCTCGAACATCAAGAAGCCATCAAGACGGAGATAGCTCGGCTCCGAGAGGCGGGGTTCATCCGGGAGGTCCTGCACCCCGAGTGGCTCGCAAACCCCGTCCTCGTCAAGAAATCAAGTGGCAAGTGGCAGATGTGCGTGGACTTCACCGACCTTAATCGCGCCTGCCCCAATGACAACTTCCTGCTCCCGCGGATCGACTAGCTCATTGACTCCACTGCGGGGTGCGAGCTGATGAGCTTCCTAGACGCCTACTCGGGATACCATCAAGTCCGGATGGCGGAGGGGGACGAGGAAAAGATGAGTTTCATAACTCCCCTCGGAACCTTCTGCTACCTCCACATGCCCTTCGGGCTCACGAACGTGGGAGCCACCTTCAGCGCCTCATGACGCTGGTCTTCAAAGATCAAGTCGGCCGCAACGTCGAAGTCTACGTAGACGACGCGGTCGTCAAAAGTCCCCGCGTAGCCTCCCACATCGACGACCTGTAAGAGACCTTCCGCAGCCTCTGCGCGTTCGGGCTCAAACTCAACCCGGAGAAGTGCGCCTTCGGGGTGCGCGGGGGGAAGCTCCTAGGTTTCCTCGTGTCCCAGCGGGGCATTGAGGCAAACCCTGAGAAGATCCGGGCCTTCCTAGACATGCCCCCGCCGCGCTCCGTCAAGGACGTCCAGCGGCTCTCCGGCCGCCTAGCCGCGCTCAGCCGCTTTGTCTCCCGGTCGGGGGAGCGGGGCCTCCAGTTCTTCAAGATGCTACGAGGGCTCGAGGGGTTCCACTGGACCCCCGAGGCCCAGGAAGCCTTCAACGACCTCAAGAAGTACCTCTCGAGCCCTCCAATGCTCGTGAGTCCATCTCCAGAGGAGCCCTTGCTCCTCTACCTCGCCGCGACCCCCGTCGCCGTCAGTGCGGTCTTGGTGAAGGAGCAAGGGGGGCAACAGCGTCCCGTGTACTATGTGAGCGAGGCCCTCCAAGGGGCCAAAACTCGGTACACGGAGATGGAGAAGATTTGCTACACCCTCCTCATGGCGTCCCGGAAGCTCCGCCACTACTTCCTGGGGCACCCCATCACCGTCCCGTCGTCCCTCCCCCTGGGGGAGGTATTGCGGAACAAAGAAGCCACCGGCCGGATTGGGAAGTGGGGGGCCGAGCTTGCCCCCTTCTCCCTATCCCTCACCGGCCGCTCCGCCATCAAGTCGCAGGTCCTCGCCGACTTCGTCGCCGACTTCGTCGCAGAATGGACTCCCACCTCTGGGTCCAGGGATGAAGATCTCCCTGTGCCGCCCCGACGCCGTGACCATTGGACCTTGCTGTTCGACGGGTCGCTGTGTCTCACCGGGGCTGGCGCGGGGGTAGTCCTCTGGAGCCCCGAGGGGAAGGAGCTCGAGTACGCCGCGCGGCTCGAGTTCCCCGCAACCAACAACGTCGCCGAATACAAGGCTCTGCTCCTCGGGATGCGCCTTGCGCGCTCCCTGGGGATTCGGCGCCTCCTAGTGAGGGGAGACTCTCAGCTCGTTGTCTGCCAAATGGACAAGTCTTACCTGTGCCATGACGCAAATCTAAGTCTTTACTTGCAGGAAGTACGGAAGATGGAGAGGCACTTCGACGGCCTTGAGGCCCGGCATATCCCGCGAAGGGAGAATGACCGGGCCGATGCCTTCCACGTGAGGATGCCTTCCCCGTGAAGATGCCCTCCCCGTGAGGAAGCCCTCCCCGCGAGGATGCCCTCTCCGTGAGGAAGTGGGCCCTGACCCAGCAAGTCCCTCCTGTAGGGCGGTTTACGATCAGCCCTCGTGGACTGAGGGTGTAAGGGGCAACCCGGTCCCCAGTGGCCGCGGTAATGAGTCACTTTGGGGCACTAGTCCCCTACCCAAACACTCAAGACCCGTCTTCGGGCACTTCCTCCTCCGGGAGTAGATGCTCTCCCCAGCGGGACGTCTAATGGCATTTTGGAATCTCTTCCTCCTCCGGGAGTAGACGCTCTCCCCAACGGGACGTCTAATGGATTTCTCGGATACCTTATTCCCGGAGACCCTATTCCCGGCTCCCCGTCCTCACGGTGACCAGATGATTATCTCCCAGAGACCTTATTCCCAGCTCCCCGTCCTCACGGCGACCGGACGATTGCCTCCCGAAGTTATGGATTTCTCGGACATCTCTCCCGCAGACCCTATTCCCGGCTCCTCGTTCTCACGGCGACCGGACGAAGCTCCCGGAAGCTCTCCTCCGGAAATCTCATCGGGCTTTTTGTGGGCTTCTTCCACCCCTTATTCCCGGTTCCCCGTTCTCACGGCGACCGGATGATTTTCTCCCAGAAGGTTCTTCCCTCGGAAACCCCGTTTTTAGAATTTTCTAACTTAGAAAATTTCTGATGCTACAGGTTATGTTTACCCGGGGGCCCTGCTACCCCCACAACGCGCGGAGCTACCCTCCGGCCCGCTGTGGGCGGGGGGGGGCAGGGGACCCCCGGGTCGCCCACGAACAAACATGGCTTATTCTTAGTAAGATGAGTCCACCAGACCATCCAAGAAGAAAAAATAAAGAAAACAACAAAGAAGCAAAGCAACAACGACTTTATTCATCTTCAAACCCGGAGGACATCTTCCCCCTCCGGTGGGCTTCGGAAACGATACAACCCGGTGACGAGGATTGACACCCGGGTCGCTTCTAATAAACTTTTGGTTCAAGACAAGTTCGAACCAGATATGTATCTGGTGATGCGAACTCAAGCTATTCTGAGGGGCGTCACCATGAGGTCGCAAGCTTTACGCGATCAGATCGCGGGTTTCGTGCGATCAGACCGTAAGCCTTGCGCGGTTAGAAGTTCGTACGCTATACGCAAACTACACATTTGGGATATTGCGCGGTCAGCCAATATCCCGCGGTCAGAACATCTGCCGATCAGGATACTTGGGATCTATCTATTCGGTTGCCCGTACAACAGGATATTCTAAGTATCCCGAAGATTCCTGCACGTGGAGAATCGACCGTCAGAAGGTTAACACATGCAGTTGTCCATGAATAACACGTGTTTAACCTGCGTGGAGGTTAAGAGCAGTTCCAAAAACCGCATCCAACCGTCCGTGCAACCGATTGATGCAGTTTCCTCCACATGGCACCCTTTCAAGCAGTACAAAAGGATGGCATGGAGCATCAATCAAGAGAGATCAGGATCAGATAGATCATCCGAGACATCAACCGAGAGATCGGAAGATCAAGAAATCCAAAATCATTTTAAGTTAGCCAAGTCTACGGCCCACCTCATATAGCATTTTAGTAAGCCTTCTTTGGCTTATCCTTGTACACTTTTACAGGGAAAATCCTCGCCTGTGAGGACTTTTCCCTCCATTTGTAAACCTTTTACCACACTTAGTGAAATCTCAACAGGACGTAGGGCTTTTACTCCCACCATCGAGGGCCCGAACCTGTCTAAACTCTCTGTGCTCCTGTTCACCATTGTTCAGCATACCTTCCCGAAGGGTCATCTTGAAAGGTCTCACAATTACAAATTCTGCATAAGTTCGGCTGAGGACTCCGAGTCCGAATCGTCGACAGCTGGCGCCCACCGTGGGGCCTTTCTCAAGGCGTCCTAATTGAAATTCGGAGGTTCACCGAAACATGGCTGGAGTATATAATTCCGAGAATGATTTCAATCTCGAGGATTATGCCCATATACCAATGCCTTCTCCAAGCGATCCTGTTCGGATGGAAGAGGTCGAAGGCCAGGATCTTCCACAGGCTGAATCATCTCCCCAAGTCATGTTAATCGACCAGGAGGTAACTGGCAGAAGGTCAGAACCCGCAGAGGTTCTTAATGTGCTAGGTAATGAATCCGGCCCGTCATACGATCCCACTGAGGGAAAATATGATGGTGACCCTGAAATTAGCCCAGGAAGGTTCGACCCTGATAACCTTCACCGTCTTTTTGATTTCGAGTCTGACTCGGAACAAACCGAGATGTTCTCCCCATCGGCGACCTCTCTCCCTAGGCAGTTTGCTGCGTTGTCGGAAGAAACTCCTGATCAACAGGCTGCCAGGGAAGAACAAGATCGCAAACAGAAGGAGGAGCAAGATCTCGAGCAACAGAACAACGAAATACGCAGAACTGCCCTAGAGGCTCTTCAAGATGCGCAGGCTCGTTACGATGCTGCCCCGAGTTCTTCTCGACGGTCGCGTGGTCGTAGACGCGACCAGACTCCTTCTTTACCACCGGAGCATTTCCCAGTGGACGAAGAAACGATAACACCTGGTGCCCCTAGGAGAAGTACCCATGGTCGACTGCGATCTATCGCGGAAGTCATGCACAATTTTCCTCCTACGGTCACGGATGCGCAGAGACCGGCCTTTTTCAGGATCCTGGCGGAAAGACTGGATGAGGTCGCATCCGAGGCGACCCCAATAGCCTCTTCCCGCTCAGTGACACATTCCCGTGAACGAGATGGTCCTCATTCTGGCTCTGGCCGACGGAATTACCCGCCGCCTATACCGTCCCGACAGGACAAATACCGGCGAATGTAGGACTCTCGTAGTAGGGATCGAGTTCCCGTCCACTCTCGTTTGGGACCACGAGTAACCTCGCCATTACGTGAGTTTGCTCAAAACCCGACCGAAAGTCGCAGGACGGTTCACGGTCCTTACGTTGGTTGCAAAGCTTTTTCGCCTGGCCTACGAGCAGTCGTTTGGCCCGATAAGTTTCGACCTGGGGCCATTGAGAGGTTTGATGGAACTCAGAACCCATCCGAGTTCTTTCAGATCTATATTACTGCCATCCAAGCGGCAGGAGGCGATGACAAGGTCATGGCCAACTACCTGCCAACAGTCCTCGCAGGACCGGCTAGAACCTGGTTGTTCAATCAGCCTGAGGGTTCCATCTACAATTGGGAAATGCTATGCGATGCCATCCTCAGCAATTTCCAAAATTGTTACCAAAAGCCGGGTAAGGAGGACGACCTGCATAGACTACGGCAAACTTCGACCGAAACACTTCGGCAGTTTGTCAAGAGATTTGTCGGGGTAAGAAATACCATCCCGAACATATCTGATGGCTCCGTAATCAGGGCATTTAAGCATGCCGTTCGATACCGGAGATTCACAGAAGACTTGCTTATCCACCCTCCTCGATCAGTGGCCGATCTGTTCGATATGGCTGATCGATACTCCGATGCAGCCGAGGCAGTCGAATGGAACCGAATGGTTGATAAGGGGGACCTACCGCCCCGACCAGGCTTCAAGGACGCCAGGAAAGAAGATTCGAGCAAAAAGCCGGAGTCTTCACCGGGTGGGAAGTCAAAAAAGTCGAAGAGGAACCGCTCCGGACAGTACCGTGAGGTCGCAGTCGCGGAGAAACCACCTTCGACCAAAGGTAATAAGTCTTCTTTTAAAAGTAAAACTGCTTCTGGTGGCCGGGATTCCGACCAGCCAGAAAAATCAACTAATCCGCATGAGGGCAAGAGGTGGTGTCCACTCCACAACTCTGCAGGCCACGACCTCAAAAACTGCAGGAGTTGGTTGAAACAGCTGGATGATTTCTACCAAGGAGCTGGGCCAATGCCAACCTTACCTCCTAAAGATCAGGCGTGTGGGATTAGAGACGTTGACGGAGACGAAGAAATGGCTTACCAGGTACCTCAAAATCATGTTAATGTCATTTTCGGAGGTTCCTCCTCTTTCGTTTCCAAAAGGCAGTTTAAAACCTTTTGCCGAGAGGTTAACCAAACGGAGACATCCCTTGGCGAACCTCAATATCCCCGTTGGTCGGATATGCCTTTGACGTTCGATCGCGCTGACTGTCCTGTGGGGCTAACTCGACCATTGAGGCTGCCTCTGGTTATTACCCCAATCATCAATAACGCGAGAGTCGAAAGGGTCCTGATTGATGGGGGAAGTTCCCTTGATCTTTTATTGGTCAAGACACTCGACGAGATGCAAATTCCTCATTCGAAGATCAAGCCCATAATCCATCCGTTTTATGGGATAATCCCAGGCCCCTCCATGATGCCATTGGGACAAGTGGTCCTCCCGGTCACTCTGGGAGAACCAGATAACTTTCGAACAGAATTGGTTACTTTCGATGTAATCGATTGTGATTCAGCTTATAATGCAATCTTTGGCAGGCCGACTCTTGCTAAGTTCATGATGGCAACGCACTATGCTTATCAGTGCGGGAAATTGCCTGGCCCCAAAGGTGTCATTTCGGTCCGAGGTAGTCGCAACGTGGCGCTCACGTGCGACCGGCTATCTTTGGAGATGGTCGATCAACTTCCCCTCCGGGACGCTCAGGTCGCCACCGTTGCCACCGATGCGATCAGGGCTGCTCCTCGACCAGATGAGAAACTCAAACAAGTTCCTTTGTACCCAGATGACCCATCCAAGACAATTCGGGTTGGGTCAGCCCTGGATGACAAATAGGAACTCGACCTCGTTGCTTTCCTCCGGGCTAACGCATACGTGTTTGCGTGGAAACCGTCCGACATGCCCGGTGTCCCAAGGGAAGTAATTGAGCACAGGTTAGCAATTCGACCTGGACAACGACCAATAAAGCAAAAGCTCAGGCGTTTTGCCACCGACCGACAGGAAGCCATCCGAGAAGAGTTAGACAAACTCTTACAAGCCGGGTTTATTCGTGAAGTAAATCACCCGGACTGGCTCGCCAATCCGGTCATGGTCCGCAAGTCAAATGGCAAGTGGCGCATGTGCGTCGACTACACTAGCCTCAACAGTGCCTGTCTGAAGGATGACTTTCCCCTTCCCCGCATCGACCAGCTGGTTGACTCCACTGCGGGTTGCGAACTGATGAGTTTTCTGGATGCCTACTCAGGATATCATCAAATTAGCATGGCAGAAGACGATGAAGAGAAAACTGCCTTCATCACCCCGTTCGGCACATACTGCTACGTCAGAATGCCGTTCGGTCTCAAGAACGCAGCTTCCACGTACCAGCGCTTGATGCAAAAGACCTTTCTTTCCCAGATAGGGCGTAATCTCGAAGCATATGTAGACGACTTGGTTGTAAAGAGCACCAAAAGATTGTCTCATTTGGACGATCTTGCTGAAACCTTCTGTAACTTGAATCGCTTTGGAATAAAATTGAACCCGGAGAAATGTTCTTTCGGGGTTTCTTCAGGAAAGCTTCTTGGTTTCCTTGTGTGTTCCAGGGGCATTGAGGTTAATCCTGAGAAAATAAGAGCTATTGAACAAATGAGGTCGCCCTCGACCATGAAGGATGTTCAACGCCTGGCTGGTCGCATGGCGGCTTTAAGTCGCTTTATATCGCGATTAGGCGAAAGGGGACTACCTTTCTTTAAAGCCTTGCGGAAACATCATAACTTCACGTGGTCCGATGAGGCCGAAAAAGCGTTTCAGGAGGTAAAAACATATCTGTCCAGTCCGCCAGTATTGGTGTCTCCTGAAAAGGAAGAACCATTACTTCTGTATTTGGCGGCTACCCCACACGCGGTCAGCGCAGTTCTGATCGCGGAAAGGGAAGGAGTACACAGACCCGTCTACTATGTGAGCGAAGTACTTCATGGTCCTAAGGAGCGTTACCCTGAGGTCCAGAAGATACTTTACGCGCTACTGATGGCTTCCCGTAAGCTACGACATTACTTTCAAGCACACAAGATCACAGTACCCTCTTTTCCTTTAGGGGATATTGTCCGAAATCCAGAAAAATCTGGTCGAATCGCCAAATGGGCGGTCGAATTCGGTGCCTTCGAGATCCATTTCACCCCCCGCACAGCCGTTAAGTCTCAGGTTTTGGCCGACTTTGTGGTCGAATGGACCAACCCTGAGCCACCCGATTATTGGACAATGTACTTTGACGGCTCCCGTAGTTTTCAACACTCGGGGGCTGGAATAGTCTTAGTTACGCCCCAGGGCGAACAGCTTAAGTATGTCATTCAACTACACTTTGTTGCAACCAACAATGCAGCAGAGTATGAAGGTCTTCTTGCAGGGCTCTGGGCAGCAAAATTCCTCGGAGTCCGTCGATTAGTGGTGAGGGGGGACTCACAGCTGGTCGTAAACCAGGTAAACAAGGAGTACAGCACCTCCGATGAGACAATGGCTCTTTACCTGGGGGAAGTGAGGAAATTGGAAAAACACTTCAGTCACTTCGAAGTCCAATACATCCCGCGAAAGGACAACATTCTCGCAGACCAATTATCCGAAATTGGATCCTCACGCTCGTCCGCTCCGGCAGGAGTGTTCATTGAACACTTGGACCATCCTTCGATCATGACTTCGGTCGAGGATGATCCGGCAATAGCCTTCGTTGCCAACCTCGGTCAGGAACAAGATTGGACTCATCCATTGAGGGTCTATCTTGAACATGGGACCCTACCCGAGGACGAAACCAAGAGCGATCGGTTAATTCGAAAGGCGCGTCTGTACAAACTCATAGATGGGGTCATGTACAGAAAGGGTACTCAAGGAGTATTCATGCGCTGCATATCTCAGGAGGAAGGAAAATCCCTCTTGAAAGAAATACATGACGGTGTATGCGGTGCACACGCGTCATACCGAACACTGGTCGGAAAAGTTTTCGACAAGGATTCTATTGGCCTTCGGCACTTGATGATGCCAAGCTTATGGTCAAGATGTGTCCACAGTGTCAGTTTCATGCAAGACAGGTTCATCAACCTGCCTATGCATTGCAAACTATTCCTCTCGCATGGCCCTTCACGATCTGGGGAATGGACATCGTCGGTCCTATGCCACAAGCGGTCAATGGGTACAAGTTTCTGTTCGTAGCCATTGACACGTTCACAAAGTGGATTGAGGCCGAACCAGTACGAAATATTACTGCATCAGCCGCACAAAAGTTCTTTCACAAGAACATTGTGGCACGATTTGGTGTTCCAAACCGTCTCATTACAGACAACAGTTCTCAGTTCGCTAGCGGTCTCTTCCTAGACTACTGCGATCAGATTGGAACCATGGTGTGCTTTGCTTCTGTGGCACATCCACAAAGCAATGGTGCCGTAGAACGGGCCAATGGGCAAGTATTGCAAGGCATCAAAAAACGTGTTTTTGATCGCCTCAAGACCCGCTCGGGGGCTTGGGCAGACGAGCTTTATACTGTTCTCTGGGCACTACGGACTACCTCTAGTCGAGCCACCGGTGAGACACCCTTCCATTTGGTCTATGGGGCCGAGGCTGTGTTGCCTATGGAAGTTAGTATTGGATCTAGTTGCACGAATCAATTCGAACAGGTCAACCAATCCGAACAGCGATCGCAAGATCTCATCCTCCTGGAAGAAAGGCGTGATCGCGCCCTGATCAAGTCCGCGGTATACTTGCAGGCTCTACGCAAGTACCACAGTAAAAAGGTGCGACCACGTGATCTCAACGTGGGCGACTTGGTTTTACGGAAAATTCAAGACCAGTCTAACTGCAATAAATTCTCCCCAAAGTGGGAAGGACCATACACTGTCGTCTCAGTGCCGCGGCCAGGATCTGCGTGGTTAGCCATGGAGGATGGTCGAATTTTGTCCAATACTTGGAACATCGATCAACTTCGCAAGTTTTACGTGTAAGTACCACAACCCTTTTCCTGTTCAATTAGCATCTTTTCATAAAAAGCATGTCTTATTTTCATACAATGAGTGTTTTTCTTTAAGCCCAAATTATACAAATTCGACCTGGGGGCTGATCGCCGGCGGTTAGGTTATTACAGCACTTTTCAACCGGATTCGCTGGTCGATCTCATGATCACTTCCAGATAAGTCACTCCTAAATAAGCCGTTTCTCAACACACACGGGACTGTCTGGCTAGTCTTCGGTCATCTGGGTGGCTACCAGTTTGCAATAAGGTTAAAATGTTACTTTAATCTTGACCATCGGCTTGAAGCACATATCCCTGGTCATCATATTTATTTTTTCCCCTCTGCTTAAAATACTAAGGCTTCAGTATTCATAAAACAGAGGTGGGGGCTAGAGGGATATACTTATAGTATGAAACTTATGATGTGAATATGCACTTTCTTTTGAAAAAATAGTTTTACATACATGGCATTGTAATTACAATTGTTTGGTTACAAAAAAAAAAAAAAATAAGGATCATTCGATCCCCAGCTCAGTCAGCAGTCTATCTACTAGGGGCTGGACTTCCTCTATGACTGCATCGAGCAGCTCTTCACTCTCGACCTCAACCGGACCCACCAATGCATTCAGATCTGCATCTGGGCCATGGTGAAGTCGAACCCGGCTGAGTACGGCTGCTGCGGCTGATCGAACCCTGGTTCTGATCGCCTCTTCGCGTCGCCGTGTATCTCCAGGGAGATACTCGAGCAGTGAATTCGCCTGGGCAGTAAGCAGCGATGTCCAGTCACTTATGCTAAGGTTGTCTTGCCTCAGTTCTACCACATCGGTCTTCAAAAGATCAGCCACGGCCTTTAGTTTTTCGAAGATCCGGAGGCTCAGTTCTTTGATTGCCCGATCGGTGTGGCGAATCGAGGATTCAAGAATCTCCTTGTCTCGACTGAGCTGCGTAATTCGACCTGTTTGCGCTGTACAGAGAGAGAAGATTATTCGCATATTATGGATTCAAGTCTTCCTAGTCAGGAATCGGCTTACCAGCATTCTCTGATCGAAGTCTGTTGAGTTCAGTTTCTTGTTTCTTAAGCATTGAGACTGAACCGGCCACCTCCTTCTTCAAGAATGTAACCTCTCTGCAACAAAATCAAGGCAGTCACAACCAAGATGTATCCATGCTAACCAGAGGGTAATGGTACTCACCTGCGCAAGCTGTCGCGCTCTTTTTTAATGGCTTCTGTACTAGCCATCACAACACGCGAATGGCTTGTTAGCCAGGATAATCCCTGTGGTGCCAAAGAAGAAGATCAAAAGTGTCCTAAGTACAATTCAGGCACGAAAGCAGAATTTTATTATACCTTCATAAATTTTTGTAAAACAGCGTCATTCAGTTCAGCGGGAATCCTCGCTAGAGCCTCCGACGTGCTCACTACAGGGACTGTTGGTGGGAGTGCCGGCCGGACGACACCCCCAGCAGTCATCGGTGGTGACTGGGTCCCTACATTTATTCTTTCCCCTGCGGTCTGGACGACTTCCTGGACCACAGGGGTGGAGCGTTCTTCGTTGGAAGCTCCTGCACCAGCTGCGACTTCAACCTCTCCGGAGGTGGTTGAAGAGCTGGGCGTCGTTTTTCTTTGCCTGACATGAAGGACAATTTGAGCAGTTTTTATTTAAGATTATTACCAAATTTAAGGTTCTTACCTTATTTGAAATCCCATTCGCTCCTAGGATTTCTGGGAAGGTTCCCCTTGGGAAGAAGAACCGTCATCGGTTCTTGCCTTCCTTATGGTAAATAAGGCAGCACCCCCCTGGAAATGTCATGTTATAAGCATATTCTCAGGGAACAGGTAAAAACACATAGAAAGGTCTTTACCTGGGCCACCGGACTAACTGGTGGGGCTGCATCCGAAGGCCTTGGCGATTCCTGAGTTGCTGGAACCGTCACAGCCGGCCTTTGTTCATCTACCTCCTCCTCTGTCCGCAGAGGAGGAGGATTTTCCTCCCTGGAACCCCCAGTGGTCCCCGGGGGAAGCTCTCCTCCCTGGAACCCCCAGTGGTCCTTACCTTTGTCGTCCCTTCGACCAGGGAAGCAGAGATAATTGACCCTGAAACCTCGGGGGCTTCAGGAATTGGAAGGTCACCTGCGACCACAAGATCTTCGGTGGTCGCAGGATCAGCCACGGCCACCTCTTCGGTAGTTGTGGTCCCTACGGGACAGCTTGAGGCGTCACCAGCAGGGGACTCCTCGGTCCTCTTCCTTCTGATGACAAGAGGCACATCATCGTCCTCTTCCTCCTCGCTCCCCTCTCCCTGTACGACGAAGAAGTGATTCCATGTCGCGCCTGAAAAAGAAGAAGGAATGCGATATCTTACCGCAGTCTTTCTTGCGGGACGAGGAATGCTTCGTGAAGACCCCTCCCCAGGGTTCAGCTTGATCTTCTTAGGGGCAGGACTCTTTGTCCTGGGTCTCTGAGAGACCTTCTTCACATTCTTCGCCGTCGGCTTCTTCAGAGAGCCGACATTTTCACCTGGGAACGTCGCATCCGCAAGCTTCCCTAGGAGCTGGTTCGCAGTCCATTACAAGGGATTAGCACTGGACACATACAAGACCTGCAGAGCCAAAGCCGGACAAGGAAATTACCTTTCGGCGCTCCTGTCTGAGGTCATCACCGGCGTGAATCAGACTTTGGGGACGAGGTGATCCCTTAGGGCCCTCCACATCGGAGTTGTAGGCCCTAAGGAGGGAGTTGGTCCGCCTTTCAATCTCGGATGAAGGCAGGACTGTTCCCAAACTCAAGTCAGAATTTGTATAATTCAAAAAGAAGAAAGTTCAGCACCAAAGAAATAAATACCTTGGCTGTAGTCCAGGGTGCTATCAGCCATGGACCTAATCTCCCACGCTGGATGAGCCCTTTCACGCAAAGGGCTCACCTGGTTCTTCACGAAGTCTCGAATGATATCCCGAGCCGTCAATCCCTGATTGACCAAGTGAAGAATCACCTCGGCATGCTTCGAAAGCTCCGAGTTCATCGCCGGGGGAATGTCTAACTCGCTCGACTTCTCTGGTCGCGAGTTTTCAAACCATAAACTGCTTTCGGATGGTGGAGAGCAGTAAAACCACCTTTGGTGCCACCCATGCACAGAATCTCGCAGGGGTGGGGAGGGATACTCCTTTTTATCCCTCAGCCGGAAGTAGATGCATCCGGCGGCGTTGGTGCTCTTCGACCACGCCGAAAAGTAGAATCGTCGAAAAAGATCCACGCTGGGATATATTCCGACGAAGGCTTCACAAAGATGCTGGAATACTGCAAGAATCAGCATCGCGTTGGGGTGGAGGTTGATCAGTTCCCACCCGTAATGCTCGAGGACATCCTTGAGGAACCGACTCTCAGGGAATCGGAACCCGCAACGCAGATACTCCTCAAAAACCACCAACTCGCCTTCTTGGACAGTTGGGGTTTCTTGGTCCTTCTCCGCAGGTCGCCAGTTAATGAGCAGCTGCGGAGAAAGGATCTCCTCCTTCTCTAACGCCATCAGGCTCTCCTCAGAATGGTGAATGGATCTGCTCCAGGACGCCATCTTTGGTGGAAAATCAAAGGGAAAGCTGGCGATTTGGGGAAGATGAAGGCTGAAGAAAATGAGGGTTTTGAGCGGCAGGAATAATGAGGGTTTTAGTTGTGTGGCTTCTTTGAGAAGACATCTGCTCTTTTTATAGACCCAAGGCGACGCATTAATGAGTAAACGGCTCATTTCAAACGTTCCATTGAATGCTTTATTCATTTCCCATAATGGATACTATCTCTGATGGACTCGATAAAGTACTCAGGCGTCGGATCTGAAACAAAAAGACTTCTTTGTTTTGGAAACTGAAAGTGTAAAAGGACTGAAAAATTTTCAGCACTTTTCAGAGGACGTTTTTCCTTTTTATACTTTGAACATTTTTTTTCGAAAAAATCATATAACTCAATTTTTGACGTACTGGAATGTTTCTAATTGGGTTATGGTTTTATCAAAATCATGTTTTAGACTGAAACTTCGATTCTAATCGGAGTGACGGCCTGACCGAGTCCCAACTCTGGTCGCACTTTAGTTCTGACCGTGGCTCTGAAACTGATCGCGAAATCAGGGCTGGTCGTGGTGCTTTTTTCTTAAAAGCGATTCTGACCGCAGAACTAAAGTTTCCTGTGTATGAATGGTCGCAAACGTAAAGTTTATGGCTATATTTTTGCACAGAAGATGTGAAGAATATTCGTGAGAAATAAGAAACTTTTATTTCTTACATTCTTTACATACAAAAGGAATGCAGTCGATCAAAACATCGACCTGTTCCGAAAGAAGTTTACAAAGTTCCCCAAGGGACATGTTGTTGTCAGTAGGATTTACACTGGCAACTCCCAGGGAACTAGCAACTACCCTAAGTCTATCTATAACATCCCTAACAACAGACTCACTATTATCCCTAATCAAGTCAGAGAGTTCTCGCTGTTGCTGAGCGAAGTCCCTCTCTCGACGGAAATGGTGCGCCTCTTCTCGGGATCGATCAAAACATTCTGCTAAACGCAGAATCTTCGAGGCCATCTCCTCGGTCTTCTTCTCCAGGGCATTCTTCTCTTCCAGAAGGGTCTGTCCGGAAGGAAGAGATGGAGCAGCAGAAGGCTGATCGCTGGGGCCTCCTACCTCCTGCATTTTGCAAAAGTTAGTCGTACTAACTAAAATTATCAGCAAAAAGGGAGAAGAACTGTTACCTGTCCCGATGCATAACCTGTTAATACACCCATCTTGGGAGGAAGATCATCATATGGTGGAAGAGCAACCTTCCCAGAAGAAGATTGCTTCGCCAACCCAATATGGCAATCATCTGATCGAGGGATAGTCACCGCTTGCCGACCAGGATGTTGATCACCCAAAAGGATGGGAGAATTGGATGTGATGGGATCTTTCTCTAAGGATAAAGGCCTAACTTGCCGAGAGGCATGAACGGGGAGGGTCAAAGGAACTGAAGGAAGAAAGAAACTCGCTACGTTCTTCACCTTTGTTCCACTGGAAGATCCTTCGTCAACCTTGGGTTTCTTCCTTAAGGGAGACAGGACTTCATTCGTTTGAGACCCTTGTTCGACAATTTCCCCTTCATCGCTCTCAATCTCGATGATTTCATGATCTGCCATTGGGAGGGGTATGTGAAAAGGAAGAAGGCAGGATAACAAGAAAAGGACTTAGGCGTGAGAGGGAAATTGTAGATCTTTACATGTCCAGGGGTCTGGTATTTATAGCCACCAGGGCGACGATTCACCTCCCAGACACCTCGGGTTTCGTTAAGACATTTACAATTTTACCTCGAGATAAAAATCTCTACGGCGCCATCATTGCCCGTCACGTAATGTCAGAACCCGTCTTGAAAAACCAACCGTTTTCACTTAGTGCGCCACTAAGTGGAGAAGTTAAGGGGCCGGGTTAAAAATCCAATGCACGGTTTTTTAAATTCGAAATAAACACGTCTCTTCGTTTTCTTCGAATTTGGGGGCTAGCTGACGAGGATTGACACCCGGGTCGCTTCTAATAAACTTTTGGTTCAAGACAAGTTCGAACCAGACATGTATCTGGTGATGCGAACTCAAGCTATTCTGAGGGGCGTCACCATGAGGTCGCAAGCTTTACGCGATCAGATCGCGGGTTTCGTGCGATCAGACCGTAAGCCTTGCGCGGTCAGAAGTTCGTACGCTATACGCGAACTACACATTCGGGATATTGCGCGGTCAGCCAATATCCCGCGGTCAGAACATCTGCCGATCAGGATACTTGGGATCTATCTATTCGGTTGCCCGTACAACAGGATATTCTAAGTATCCCGAAGATTCCTGCACGTGGAGAATCGACCGTCAGAAGGTTAACACATGCAGTTGTCCATGAATAACACGTGTTTAACCTGCGTGGAGGTTAAGAGCAGTTCCAAAAACCGCATCCAACCGTCCGTGCAACCGATTGATGCAGTTTCCTCCACATGGCACCCTTTCAAGCAGTACAAAAGGATGGCATGGAGCATCAATCAAGAGAGATCAGGATCAGATAGATCATCCGAGACATCAACCGAGAGATCGGAAGATCAAGAAATCCAAAATCATTTTAAGTTAGCCAAGTCTACGGCCCACCTCATATAGCATTTTAGTAAGCCTTCTTTGGCTTATCCTTGTACACTTTTACAGGGAAAATCCTCGCCTGTGAGGACTTTTCCCTCCATTTGTAAACCTTTTACCACACTTAGTGAAATCTCAACAGGACGTAGGGCTTTTACTCCCACCATCGAGGGCCCGAACCTGTCTAAACTCTCTGTGCTCCTGTTCACCATTGTTCAGCATACCTTCCCGAAGGGTCATCTTGAAAGGTCTCACAATTACAAATTCTGCATAAGTTCGGCTGAGGACTCCGAGTCCGAATCGTCGACACCCGGGTTCTAACCTGGGGGATTCTCTACATCCTAAGGCTCCTACGCCTAATACTCCCGGAGGCGCTCCCTCAGCTCCCGGGTCAAGTCCCGGTACAATGCACGCACGCGACGCTGAGAGTCCCGGAGCACATCTTCGGGCCAGAACACGTATCCCGCCGGTGGAAGTATCCGGAGAGGGGGTATCATCTGGACCCCCGGACGCGGGGGTGTTAATTCGGCGCGATTGTTGTCAAAATTGTCCAAGTGCCACTCCGAGCGCCACCTCAACCGGACGGGCTCCCGGATAGTGTCCCCGCCGCGCTCCCCGGAGACGAGGCTTAACAATATTAAAGCCGCTTAGGCGTCCCCCGGAGTGCCTCTCCCGGACCTTCGCCCGGGAGTAACCTCCCGGGAACCCTGGTAACACTGCATTCAATACAAAGACTTAGAAAAATTTCTAAATTGTATTGCATTCCAAAATATCTTTTTACAAGTGCCCGGGGCTTCTTGTAAGAAGCTACCGGAATCAAAAAATCCTAACAAAATAAAAGGGTCCTATCTAAAGACCCGGGGGGAGGCTCATACTTTTGCATTGGCGTCCTCCCCCCGGGGGGCTTCCTCCGAGGCCGGGGCTGGGGCGTTTCCTGTCGGAGGCGCCGGCGCCGGGAATCTCGCCCGGATGATCCGGTCGTAGAACCCTCCGGCCAGCTGCTCCACTTCCCGGCGTGTGGGCTCCAAGGAGTCCGGGAAGCTTCGGGGGATGCGGCCCCCGATCGCCCGAGCGCCGACCCCCCGGAACTCGACAAGCCCCGCAGCTGCCGCGATTATGGGGATCGCCCGGCCCCGCGCCCGAGCGTCCGCGGCCTCCGGAATGGCGGAGACTTGTGCGTTGAGAAAATGCACAGCCTCCGCGAGGGTAGTCGGGGGCACCTCCGAGCCACTCCCGGAGCCTAGGCTTACACCAAGGCTTTCAAGGGCCATCCGGACGGAGCGGCCCGCGTCCACCACCGCCCGGACGCTTGAGCTCTCTAGCTCTCGGAGCGCCTCCTCCTTCGCCTTGGCCTCCTCTCGTAGGCGGCTGTTGACGCCCTCGGAAACGTGCACCTGGGCCCGGACCCGGGACAGTTCCTCGAGGGCTGCGTTGCGCTCCCAGAGGGCCTCCTCCCGTTGCCCAACGGCGGCCGCGGCCCGGCCCTCCGCTTCCTTAAGCAGCCGGGCAACCCGCTGCTCAAGGCCCCAGGTAACAGTTGCCACCTACAAAATGTATAGAGTTAGAAAAATCTTAAGTGCAGGTAATGAATGGAGATACATCTTCGACTCGGATTACCTGGGCTCCGAGGGACTCAAGCCCCTGGAAACGCTCATGGAGCGTTCCCTCCGCGACGTAGGCCTGCACCTTCCGGGTGTGCAGGCCCTCCGCGTAACGGGCAACTTCCCCTGTGGGAAGTAGGGGGGTTTCTCTCCTGGCGCCACCGTCGCAGCCGGTGGAGGGCCCCCGGACCTCGGAGTCCGGTAACGCAGCCAGCGTCGCCGTCATCTTCGTCGCCGAGGAGGTTCCTTCCAAAGACGAGGACGAAGAGGTTTCGGCGGGGGTCCCTGCCCGGGGGGGGATCATCAGACCTTTCCCCGCCCCGGGCCGGAGGGTCCCCGGGACCTCCTCCTCCGGGGGGACCTCGTAGACCGAGGGGCTCGCCCCCTCGTCAACCGGCCAAACTCGCGGAGGCGAGGCCTCCGCGAATCTTACCTCCAGCCTCTCCGGCTCCAAAGCTGCCGGGAGGGGCGAGAGGACCGCCACCGGGATTGGTGACGGGGCGTAGTCCGCCGAGTCGGGCGCCGCCCCGCCAATAACTTGCTCCTTCCCCCGGGCCTCGACGGGGGCCTTTGGGGGAGGAGGCGTCGCTTCTGCTCGGGGCGCCGCCCGGGCACGCTCGGTCCCGGGAGTCGTGTCCCGGGCCTTCAATGGCGTCGCTGCCGGCGTCGTCGACGCGCCGGGGGTCTTTTGGACCCAGGCCCTCTTGGGCTCCGAGCCCCCGGCTGCCTCCTTCCCCCGTTTGTGCGACCCGGGGGTGGGGAGAGGCTTCCTCTCCAGCAGCCTTAGCCCGTAGGCCGCAGCTACCAAGTTTCGGGGAGGGCCCTCCCCCACGAGGCGCACGACGCGCTCGTGTTCATCGGTGAAGTACCTCCCCAGGAGGTTCTCTGCCTTTTCCCTCGCCGCCGGGTACGGCCGCACTACAAGAGGTAAAGAGTTAGTCAAATTTCCTAAAAACTGTAAATGCAAAGATGCAGGGAAGGAGCTTACGCCGCGTCACCGGCTTGACCGGAGGCCGCTGCTCCGGGCCCATGCCGACCCCCCTTCTCCCGCGTGAGAAGGCAGAAATCCGCAGGAGCATCAGCTCCTCGGCGGCGTCCCGCATTGAGCGGGTCTTCTTGGAAAGGACCACCTTCCCGAGGAGTTCGAACTCCTCGTCCGTCCACACCGGAGGTTTCGGCACGGACGACCGGCTGTAGGTGGGGGGCTCCGGGGCGTACACCACCGCCTCGTCCCGGACCCGGAGGTAGAACCACCTCCGGAGCCAGTCGCCCCAGTGATCCCAGGGGGCCGCCGCCGGGTAGTCCGCCACCCGGGATGGCAGCATCTGCACCATCACCTAGCCGAAGGGGGACTTGGGTCCCCCCTTCACCAGGTGGGAGCTCCGCGTCGCCGGTTCATAGAAGTACCAGAAGGCGCGGAGGGTGGGTCCCGCCCTGTCGCTGTCTCGTAGAGCCATATGAAAAGGCCCATACGGACAAGCGCGTTCGGGGTGAGGTGGTTGAGCACCACCCCGTACTCCTTAAGAAACTCCCGGAGCATGGGATGCACCGGGAGCCAGAGCCCCGCCTCGATGAAGGCCTCGAAGGCCACAACCTCTCCAGGCCGGGGGCGGGGGGCTCCGTCCTTCTTCACGGGGACTCGAATGTCCCTGTCCTCAACAACGCCTCGCTCGACCAGGGACTCCGCGTCCGTGGCCGAGAACTCCGAAGCCCAGAGGAAATCCGCAGGGATTTTCTCCGGGGGCACTTCCGTGGTCTTTGCTCGACCTTTGGGTGCCATGAGGTTAGTTTCCTTTTTTCAGTGCCTAACTTTTCAGGTGGCTACTAGAAAAACTTCCGGACGCCTGCTACCAGAAAAAGCTACCGGGAGAGCTAAGTTTGCTACGGCTGAAGGTTTGGAATGAGCTTCCGGGGCCCCGTAAGGCCCTATTTATAGGGGCCAGCCGTGATCTAGATGCGCGCCACGTGGTACCCCGCAGGACAATCTGGGCCATTGAAGTTCAAACTGTGCGCGGGAAACGAAGGGACGGGCGCGTAAATCTTGACGCCGGTTCGAATCGCGCGTGCATTTATGGCGAAAACGGCGCGGTCATAAACGCCCGGCACGGAAACCGAAGCGTCACAGCAGCTCCGGTGATTTCGTCCGGAGATTTTCCCGGTAACGTAACAATTCCCACCGGGGACTCGAGCTTCGTCCCCGGGGGGCATGGGGGGCTGCTGTTGGGGGAAATCTCCGCGTAACTAAGTCCAGGTAAGTTCACGTCCGTCTGGGGATTGTGGCCTCCGGTGCCTGCCCCGGGCGCCGCCTTTTGGCTCCCGGGACCATGCCTTCGGGGCATGTCCCGGGCGCCGCCATTTGGCTCTCGGGACCTTGCCCCCCTGGCGGGTCCTGGGCGCCGCCATTTGCCCGGGGACTGTGGCCTCCGGTGCCTGCCCCGAGCGCCGCCTTTTGGCTCCCGGGACCGTGCCTTCGGGGCATGTCCCGGGCGCTGCCATTTGGCTCCCGGGACCTTGCCCCCCGGGCGTGTCCCAGGAGCCGCCATTTGCCCGGGGACTGTGGCCTCCGGTGCCTGCCCCGGGCGCCGCCTTTTGGCTACTGGGACAGTGCCTCCGGGGCATGTCCTAGGCGCCGCCATTTGGCTCCCGGGACCTTGCCCCTCGGGCGGGTCCCGGGCGCCGCCATTTGCCCAGGGACGGTGGCCTCCGGTGCCTGCCCCGGGCGCCGCCTTTTGGCTCCTTGGACCGTGCCGCCGGGGCATGTCCCGGGCGCCGCCATTCGGCTCCCGGGACCTTGCCCCCCGGGCGGGTCCCGGGCGCTGCCATTTGCCCGGGGACGGTGGCCTCCGGTGCCTGCCCTGGGCGCCGCCATTTGGCTCCCGGGACCTTGCCCCCCCGACGGGTCCCGGGTGCCGCCATTTGCCCGGGGACGGTGGCCTCCGGTGCTTGCCCCGGGCGCCGCCATTTGGCTCCCGGGACCTTGCCCCCAGGGCGGGTCCCGGGCGCCACCATTTGCCCGGGAACGGTGGCCTCCGGTGCCCCAGGCGCCGCATTTTTGCTCCCGGGACCGTGCCTCCGGGGCATGTCCCGGGCGCCGCCGTTCGGCTCCCGGGACATTACCCTCCGGGCGTATCCCGGGCGCCGCCTTTTTGGCTTCCGGGACCTTACCTCCGGAAGAGGTCCCGGACGTCATCGCCCCCGTAAACGGTAAAGCTCCTGTTTGTTCATCACGTGCAGGTCACGCGAGGGACGCCTCGGGAATCAGCGACGACCTGTCAAGCATCCAAGGCGTTTGACCGGGAGAAAGACGTTGCTACCCCTCAATCCGATGGTAGTGTCCAGGGTAGTTTAGGTTTTTCGCTTCTTTTTAGGGCTATAAATAGTCCTTATACCCCTCTGTTGTAAAGGATCAAATTCATTTGTATTGGAATAGCTAAACTCACAGGCGTGCTCCGGAAGCCTCTCCCCCGGAGAGAGCCTCCCCAGCCGGCTCCGGTCAGGAGCGCGTCGACAGGACTAGGGCCCCCACTGGGACCCGAACCTGTATAAATCCTCGTGTCAGTTCTTGTGTTTGTCCGGCGGGGGAGGACCGGTCACCCGGTCAACCCGCGTCGCGTATTCTTCGCTAGGATCGTCTTCAAAACCTGCCGGGGTATTCTTAATACCACGACACAAAGTGTCCCTCCGGAAAAGGATGATAAGTAATGTCTGTGGGGGCACGAAAGAATTTATACAGGTTCGGCCCTCGATGGTAAGACTAATAGCCCTACGTCCTGTTGTGATTTCACTATGTGGAAGAAAATGTTTACAAGGGTAAAGAAAGGATGATCACAGGCGAAAATCTTTTCTATGATATTGTCTATCTAACTATGACTAAGTCTTCAAGTTATGCCGACTTCTAAGAATGTTTGTCAACTCAACAGCCCTCTGCATTGTGCATTTGTCCACCTTTTTATACTGAACAAAAGGGCGCCAATGCGAAACAGCCTCGGACGGTTGCCGGGGTGCAGTTTTGGTAATCGCACTTAGCTTCCATGCAGGCTTAACACGTGCAAATTAAGGGGTAACCGCACATGTTAACGTCTTAGCAGTTATCTTGTACGTGGAGAAGTTATCATGATCCTAGGGATGTGCCTGTTAGAGAGCTAAGCACTCCCGAGTTACTTTTATTCGAGAATAGTCAACGACCCTCTGATCGCGCACTATCTGCGGTATAGTGATCGTACAAGGGCTGCAATCACAAATCATCCTTGTGCCCGCGCACTTCTAGTCACCTGAGACCATAGCAACGGACTCATAGACACATGTCCAATTCAATTTTGTCTTGGACTAGATGTGCATTATTCTAAACTAGCTCGGGTGATAATCCTCGTCACCTAAGTACTTTGAATTTCGACAAACCCACCTAACTTCATTTTTACCCTATACAGACTCAAGTGTCTTTTGAATTATGATCCAAGAGACATCAGTACCTTAACCTAAAAAGTTGGCAACCAGATTCCATCGTTTAAGCATTTTTCACAAATCAGTCCAAATTGTATCGCCGATTAGTCCTTTTCTAATTTTCCAAAAGCCCGAAAAGGCTAAAAACCGCAGATTAACTTCAAATCCAAATCTGATTCAAAGATCATCTCCCAAATGCTAATTGTCACCACTAGTATAGAAATGCAGTCTACTAACCCCTATCTTCTATCGGTTATTAGCGATACAGCAGAAAACCGATAGAAAATGTGCCTCGCGGTCATAAAAGCCCGACGGATGTATTTTCCCTATCGGTTTATAAGAAACTTACCGATAGAATAAATAGTATGATTTACTCTAGCGGTGATGAACATATTTGCCATTAGAAGAGATGCATAAGTACTGACGGGAGAATGTTGTGCGCCGATAGGACTGGTCGACTTCAACAACTAGACTTATTCTATCGGTACTGTATGAATATACCGACAGAGTATATTAAAAATTTCTATCGGCAATATGTAGTGCGCCGATAGAATAGTTGGCCTTCTACAAATATTTTTATTCTATCGGTAATGGATTCTTTTACCGTTAGAATATATAGAAAATTGCTTAGAACTGTTCGTCTTCTAATAGTTTTATTCTATCGGTAATGAATGTTTATACCGGTAGAATATTGTAAAAAATATCTTAGAACTGTTGGCCTTCTACAACTAGTAATATTCTATCGGCAATGTACTTACACACCGATAGAGTATGTACAAAAATTCCTATCGGTAATATTTATTGTGCCGATAGAACCATTCGCCTTCTACAGATGTTTTTATTACTAACGGTATTCTGTTTTCGTACCGATAGAAAATATATAGTTGTATAAATACACGGGTATGTCTCTTTCATTCTCACAGTTCATCTGGGGCTCGTAGTCCTAACCCGTAAGCTCCATGCACGGCCGGCGCACCTCTACAGGGGACCGCTGCACCTCCGCACCTCCATCGACGCCCTCTAGACGTCGGCATCCCAAGGAAGGTACGTAAAATTTCTGCAATATTGTTAGATTATTCTAATCCGATTATGGCAATAATTCTGCTTTTTTTGTATCCTTCATTTTGATGTGTCTTCTTTTCAATATGATTATGATCTGTTCAGGTCCTTGGATGATGCTCGTGAGGGGCAACGTATTTCACGGTTCTTCATCGCAGTACGCTGCCTACGTTGGCTTGTTGGCGAAAGAAATGGTGAAGATCACCGTCGAGAGCTGGAAGGACGTGAAGGGCGAGATCTTGGTTGGCTCGGTCGAGAAGATGCTTAAGCCCGGCGTGTTTCTCAAATCAGGACCTATAGAAAGCATCTTACATTTTTTTGCATGCACCAGCTTGTGGCCAGATGCTTACCTGGTTGGAGAAGAAGAATTGTTGTTATTTGCACAGCCATTCTACACAATCACTACACAGAACAACATCTTGGAAGGTAGGTTCTTTTTGTTAATGGAGTTGAGTTGAGTTGATCGAGTTTGAGTCCGAGGAAATCACCAATACGTACAAATGTACGTCGACGGCAGTTCCAGCTCCTCGGGCGTCTTCGAACTGAACTCCTATGGTTAAGTCCAATGTGGTTCAGACATTTGCTGTTTTGGATGAATGGATTTGTGATGTATCAGGTCTAACTTGTAGTCGGTAGTTGCATTGTGGCAACCTGCAAAGGTTCCCTTTTATGTAAAATGCATGTATGGGCCACTGGGTCCTCGTCGTGATCTGTTGTTAATTTCAGACGTGGCTTTTCTAATATACAGCGAATGTGTGAATTGTTGTATTTGTATATTGTTGTATATTTGTGTATCATGTATTGCTAATTGGGAAATGAACTTGAATGTGCAGGGAGTATTTGTGTATTTAATTGTATTGGTAGGTAGGTGTGTATTTGTACTGCTGTTTCAGACATGCACTTGAATTTGTGAACTGGCATGTGTATGTTTGTACCTGAATTTGTATTGGTGAACTGGCATGTGTATGTTTGTACCTGAATTTGTGAACTGGCATGTGTAATTTCTTTGGCAAGATGAAGTCCCAAGTACCTAAGAAAAGTATTTTTGTGTCTCCTAGTTAATCCAAAAATTAGCATTTCTTGAAATATATTGCTTTATCTTCTAGTTAAGATCCGTTTGATGTAAGATCTGTTTGATGTTACATTGATATGATTCCATGAATGTGAGAAATGGCATGTGCATGTTTGTCCCAGTTTGGTACCAGTACCTCCTCTAACGGTAAGTACACATATTTATCGATAGGAAAACACATATATTTGCTCAGTCATGCATATTCTAACGGTAAATACACATATTTACCGATAGAAATACTCTTGCTCGTGTGCCATGCATCATCTAACGGTTCGTACACATATCTACCGATAGAAAAACTCATGTGTATGTCATGCATGATCTAACGGTCAATACACATATTTACCGAAAGCAGAAGTCCTGTACTTGCTCGGTAATGCACATTCTCTAACGGTATGTGTGTGTTTTTACCGATAGAATATGTGAGCGGCAGATTACCTAAGTTAGTCTAACGGTTATTTCATGTATTTACCGTTAGAAAAATGTCCATTATAAGGAAAACCCCACTCAACCATTGCTGAGCTGCTCTTTAATTTGTTCTGTTGCACTCTGTGTCCCTCTGTTTGTGACGAAAGTTCCAGCTACACTACTAGGGTGATCAGCGCAGGCTGGAGGGAAGTTGATTGCGCCCCTCTCTTTAAGGTACGCTTAATCGTCAACACTTATCTCTCTCTCCCTCTAGATCTCCCTTCCTCTCTACTTGCAAGCTAGCTGTATTGTGTAGTTCCAAGTTTGTAGCTCTTAGCTTGGGAGCTTGGTAGCTGGAAATGCGTCATGTTTTAGGAGCTAACTAGCTTGTATTGTGTAGTTAGCTAGGTTAATTAGTGTTAATTTCGTCAGGCTAGGGTTCAACACATGTATCTGTTGTAAGAGGCTATACATGTACATATACATAACTTAATCGGGCAGGTTTCATGCATGGCTTACTCGTTAAATTTTGTTAATTGTAGATGGACAGAAAATATTAGATGTATGGAATAAAACGTACTACTCTTGAATATTTGGATGGTGTGAATGAGTTTATTAAATTTGCTGAGCAACAAAAGGAGAGGAAGGGAGAGAAAAATATGCTCTGTCCTTGTACAGATTGTATGAACTTGAAGAGGTTTAGCAACTCTGATCAAATTAAGAGTCATTTGATTCGTCGTGGTTTTAACGCGTGATACACCCGTTGGATATGGCATGGCGAAGATCTTGAGGAAACAAGCACCACTACTACCAATCAGCACGACTCGGATGTGGATTGCAATAATATCGATGATCATCCCAATTTTGGTAATGTTCATTCCGATGTGCACGTAGATGATGATGATGACAATCTAGATGAGATGTTACGTGATGTAGAGGAAGATTACAACGAAAATGACTTCTGTGAATTTGAGAAACTGATTGCTGACTCTGAGAAGCCTCTGTTCCCTGGATGTGCAACATTTACAAAACCGTCTTCTGTGCTGAGATTATATAACTTGAAGGCAGGAAACGGTTGGAGTGATAAGAGTTTCACGGCACTATTAGATCTTCTAGCGGACATGCTTCCAGAGGGAAATGAGTTGCCAAGATCTACTTACCAAGCCAAAAAACTGTTGTGTCCGTTGGGAATGGAAATCGAAAGAATACATGCATGCCCAAATGATTGTGTGTTGTACCGTAACGAGTACTCCAGTTTGCATGTTTGTCCAAGATGCGGCGCATCGAGGTATACGCGTAGGGACCGGATTGACAGTGAACGTCACGAGGTAAGGAGAGGGCCCCCGGCAAAAACTGTGTGGTACTTGCCTGTGATACCTAGATTGAAGCGGCTGTTTGCAAATCCGAAAGTCGCGAAGCACTTGCGTTGGCATGCTGAAGCCCGGAAACAAGACGGAAAACTGAGACACCCAGCTGATTCTATTCAATGGAGAAACATCAACAGAACATTTGCTGAGTTCGGCGGCGAACTTAGGAATGTAAGGTTCGGGCTGAGTACAGATGGTATGAACCCACATGGTAATATGAGCAGCTGGCACAGCACTTGGCCAGTTCTTTTATGCATCTACAATCTTCCTCCTTGGTTATGCATGAAGCGCAAGTACATCATGATGGCGTTACTAATCTCAGGACCCAGACAACCCGGAAATGATATTGACGTGTTTCTAGCGCCTTTAATCGAGGACTTACAGAAATTGTGGAGCGAGGGTGTGCAGGTGTGGGATGCATACAAGAAAGAGAATTTCATCTTGCGGGCCCTGATATTTTGCACCATAAATGATTTTCTGGCCTACGGCAATTTGTCGGGGTATAGTACGAAAGGAGCTAAGGCTTGCCCTATTTGCCTAGATGAAACTGAGAGCATGTGGCTGCGAAACTGCCGGAAAACAGTGTACATGGGTCACCACAGGTTTCTTCCGGTGCATCAAACGTACCGTAAGAAGAGGAAATCATTTAACAGGAAGCCTGAGACGGGATCAGCTCCAGTGTTTCTGACCGGTAAGGAGATTTACTCGCGCGTGAACGACATCAAAGTTGAGTTCGGTAAGCATTCTAAACCTCGAGAAAAAAATGTTTGGAAGAAGAGATGGATTCTCTGGGATCTACCGTACTGGGAGCACTTACAAGTTCGACATTGCATTGACGTCATGCATGTAGAGAAAAATGTCTGTGACAGTTTGATTGGTTTGTTGTTGAACATTCCGGGAAAGACAAAGGATGGTGTGAAAGCTCATCGTGACATGGTGGAAATGGGGATAAGGACTGAGCTTGCACCTTTAGAGAATGGAAAGCGTAAATACCTCCCCCCGGCCTGCTATACGTTGTCCAAGAGCGAAAAAACAGAACTCTGTCGGTGCCTGCACGGTGTTAAAGTTCCATGTGGGTACTCCGCGAACTTGAAAAAACTTGTGTCTATGAAGGACCTAAGACTGGTTGGCATAAAGTCCCACGACTGTCATGTCTTGATGTCACAGATGCTTCCCATTGCTATCAGAGGCATTCTCCCAGTTAAAGTCAGAGAGACAATCACAAATCTATGTTATTTCTTCAACGCAATATCTTGCAAGGTAAGTACGTGCACTCGTACTATAAGTTCATTACCTCCATTTGTGGAGCTTAATTAGAAGATTTTTCTGATATGAATATTTGGCGCAACTGTGTCCTCGTAGGTAATTGATCCCGATGGACTGGACGCTTTGCAACGCGACGTGGTTACAACTCTTTGTTAGCTCGAGATGTATTTCCCTCCATCCTTTTTTGATGTTATGGTCCATCTGATTGTTCACCTTATTAGAGAAATTAAGTTTTGTGGACCCGTGTGCCTGCGCTACATGTATCCATTTGAGAGATTTATGGGTGTATTGAAGGGATACGTAAGGACTCGTCGTCGACCCGAGGGGAGTATCATGGAAGGTTATGCCGCTGAGGAGGTGATTGAATTTTGCACAGATTATATGGCCGGGGTTGACCCAATTGGCGTTCCTAGGTCCCGACACGAGGGTAGGCTTCAGGGAATCGGAACGATTGGATTCAAAGCTATCGTCCCCGCTCGTGACGTGTACGCAAAATCACATTTTTGAGTCTTACAACACATGACGGAGGTCGAGCCATACATACACGAGCACAAGGTAATGTTACGGTCACAGAATCCTTCGAAGTCAGACGTTTGGGTCAGCAAAGAACATAACAGGAAATTTGCTGAGTGGATCCAAGAAAGAGTCACGCGAGCTGCCGAGGGCTCCGTTAGTGAAACTGTGACATGGTTGGCTAGAGGCCCAAGATTCACTGTAGGCACTTGGCAGGAGTACGACATCAATGGGTATTCATTTTACACAAGAGCTCAAGACGCCAAGAGTAGCACGCAATGTAGCGGAGTGACACTGTTTGCTATTTCCGAGGATGCCAGGTCAGTAAGGGCGCTGAACTCATATTACGGTGCTATTGACGAAATATGGGAGCTCGATTACGGATTACTTAAGATTCCCCTGTTTCGATGCCAATGGGTCGAAATCCCTTGAGGTGTTCAAGTTGACAGTTACGGGTTTACTCTCGTCGATCTTGGTAGAGTCGGACACCAAGACGATCCATTCATACTTGCAAAGCAAGCCACACAGGTATTCTACATCGTTGACCCGGCCAATCCAAACTTGCATGTTGTCCTCCACAGCAAGAGACGTATTGTTGGGGTCGAAGATGTTGTCGACGAAGAGGAGTATAACCAATTCGATGAAATACCTCCATTTTTAGAGGACATTCAATCTATCCGTACTGAAGATATCGACGAAACAACGTATCTGCGAGATGACCACGAAGAAGGATTATGGGTTGAGAACCATTGATGATTAATTTCTATTTCAGGGATAAATGCCAAGCAAACAGCCCACAAGTTCTGCAGCAAGGTGAGGAACTTATCATTAATACATCAGGCAGTACATTTTTCTTTAGAACTTAATGATAAGCTAGTTCACAGCATTAATACATCTCAATTTTACTCCACAGCATGAGTTCTAACATGTACAGTACCTTTATCCTGTAAATACTTAATTCTTCCCTTCAAATAGCACTTGCAAAAATCTCATCGCAGCCTCTTGCTTCTTCAAATTAAGTTCTGCAAAAATCCCTTTTTTCTGACGGTATTTTGTTATTTATACCGATAGAAAAGGACATCCGCTACTTTCATGTCTCAGGCACTTCTCTCAGGCACTTCAAAACGTTTTCTATTGGTATTGTTCTATTTTACCGTTAGAACAAATTCGTTAGTCTCACGGTATTTGTTGTCTGACGGTTTTTTCCTGTTTTTACCGATAGAAGAATACTCTGCCACTTTGAATTCTCTACCGTGTCGCCATGCGTTGCCTTGGAAACTCTATAAGTACCTCGCCATGCGTCGCGGTATTTGTTGTTTTTCTAATTCTCGAACGGTTCGACTCCACATCTTCTCTTTCACAATGGCAACCTCCATGGGATCGTCAGCCACGCCCTCCCCGGTAAGAACTCTAAATCTCCTCGGTTTCCCCCTGTATTGTTAATCCATGTTCAGTTTATTCTTGACCTGTTGATTTGCACAGGGAATGGTAGCCGTGGAAGACACTGCCAAAGTGAAGGCCGACCTGAGGGCCCTCCAGGAGGAGCACAAGCTCCTTACAGACAAGCACACTCAGCTACGGCTTGACCTTGACGATCTCTTCCAGCGCATTAAGCGCATGAAGACGGATGGTGACAATGCTAGGGCAAGGACGAGGCGTCTTCGCGAGGAGAAGAAAGCCGCGGATATGACCATCGCTGGCTGCGGTTTGACTATGAAGGATACCATAGCGAAGCTGAGGGAGGTCGTAGGCCTTCTTGACGCGGTAGTAGTTGATCCTAGGGACAACTTGTAGCTAGAGGAGTCCTGCGTCCTGGCTGCAAGTCTAACTGACTCTATTCTACATGCAGCCAGGACTAAGACCACCCCTTGACCTAGCATTTTGGGTTTTATTTTTTTTGTAAGTGATAAAACAACAATGAATGAACAATTTCTTTTTATGTCAATTTTCCAATTTTCCGGCTATCTTCCCTCTTTCTTTATCATCCTGCAGCTTTCAACCACGGTCTGTTTGATGTTAAATTGTGTGTACCTTTTCATTACTCTGACGGTATTTTGTTGTTTTTACCGATAGAAAAAGGGCACACATACTATAATCTCAAGCACTTAATCAAAAAATTTTTCTGGGGAAAATTGGTCTCACGGGATTTTATTGTTTATACCGATAGAAAAAGGCAGTTTTTCATTACTCTGACGGTATTTTGTTGTTTTTACCGATAGAAAAAGGGCACCCAATACTATAATCTCAAGCACTTTAAAAAAATTTTCTGGGGAAAATTGGTCTCACGGGATTTTATTGTTTATACCGATAGAAAAAGGCATCCACTACTTCAAATATTTTTCCGGGAAATTTACTTTTTCTATCGGTACTATTTTGTTGTACCGATAGAAAATGACATAATTCTATCGGTATCATTTTGTTGTACCGATAGAAAAGTTCCTGCACTACTTTATTACTCGTACACGGCCCTTTAGTTTCCCTCCACTCGAACAGTTCCACCTTAGAGCACTGCGTCTCTTCGAGAGCGAAGAAAACCACAACCTCCGCCGTGACCACTCACTTCCTCTCTCCCACACGACGATCGCCGGCTGGACACTGGTTCGCCACTGCCACCGGTTCTTATTTTCGTCCTTCGCCGGCCGCCGCTGTGTTCTACACCACCTCTCCATCACCAGAACTGATCGCCGCCGTAAATACCCTAATTCGTCGTTCTATTTCCAGCATCTTCCTTATTTGATCCTAGTGTTTTGCACGTACTAATTCTTCGAGTTTTGCAATTACACTAGGGTTCCCTATTGTGTTGGCTTATGTACATTCCACAGGCAATGTTGATTTAAATTATGGTTTACATAATATGTTCCAGTGCTGTAATGAACCTGTTTTGAGATTTTAACTTATCTATACTGTTGTATGTGCGATCAATTGTATCCAACTGCCATGTAATGCAGATTATATGTTGGAGGTGTTCTTACACATATTCTATCGGCAGCTCATGTGTTTACCGATAGAAAATATTTCTACTCAAGTAGTAAAACTTAATTTGGATCTGGAAGGACATGAGCCATGCTTGTACTAGTTTGGTTGGGAATTTTTACTCACTTCGTATGAATATATGGCAATGTGGATGGGTCTTCGATGTATATGTTTCAAATGCCTATACATGTCTTTTCCCAACCTAATAGATGTGAAGTCCTGATGACTCACATACAGGCTAGGCTAAAGATTATGCACAGTGGCACTTAGATGCTTCTGTGCATATTTACATGTGAAATAATAATGCTGGCCCATGAATATTAGTATAGCAAATCATCGAGAATGTTATGTGATGACAGTGAATGGTGGCTTGTCAACAAAATTCCATATGTAGAGAACATTGTTATGTTCTATCGGTATCTCACGGGTTTGCCGATAGAAAAATTGTCTTCTGTGGAGGTTATGGTCTATCGGCAGCTCATGTGTTTACCGATAGAAAATATTTCTGAAGAGTTCAGGAAGTAATTTATGCATGTCTTTCTTTTTGTATTATTTTCCCTTTTGCCGCCCTAGTTAGTCTCCAGTCCTGGGCTGAGTTATGGAACTCCAAGGCGAATTAATTGCCATATATATGGTTTGTTGAAGGTTTTGTAGGGGACGACATGTCGTCGTCTTCATCGGATGGTACTAGTGGTTCGACTAGGGCCAACCCCATCGTAACTACTGAAGATGCAGCTGTTACATCCCAGCGCAAGAGGGTGGGACGAGGCACGACGAAGTTGGGGCGTTTGGCCAAACGCACGGATCTTTCTTGTGAGTTCAACCAATTTGGGAGGCCGATTGGAAAGAATGCTGGGAGGTACGCGGCCTACGTTGGGCTGTTGGTGAAAGAAAGGGTGAAGATCACCGTCCAGAGTTGGAAGGACGTGACGGCGGACGAGAGGGATAGGTTGTGGACGGAAGTGAAGGTTAAATGAACTGAAATCGCTGAACTCTTTCGTAATCACGTTCTCTTGGCTTATACTAAAGTTTAACTAACTCGTGATTAATTGTATGCATTTTTCAGAAACAGGCTAAGTGGAACATCCCTGACGATACACCTAGGACTACCTGCTTGAAGGACATGAACGGAACATGGAACACCTTTAAGAGCTGGCTCATCAGTAACTTCCTCGCTGCGGGGAAATCTCCTTGCGAGAAGTACCCCTTCATATCGGAGGAGGTATGGGAGGAATTCACCAAGTGGAAGGGGACTGAGGAGTTCAAGGCTCTTAGCGAGAAGAATAGGGCGATCCAGAAGAGGAACGACCACCCGCATCGGCTCGGATCCCGGGGCTATGCGGGGAAGGAGGAGCAGTGGAAGAAGGAAGACGAGCAAAATCTTGTCATCGACACCCCTGAGTTGCCGCTCTCCGAGATCCGGGATGAGAGGTGCAAGCGATGGTGGAGGGGGAGGGGGTCTGTGTCGTCCACGGGGTCTGTGCAGTTTGCAACCCCTGGGGACGCCGACGTTGTGAGGTGAATGGTAAGTTGGCTAACCTCGTAAACTGTGTGCGCACAAGTGTATATAAGGCAATTTGTCTCACAAGGTACCTTTAATTGTAACAGATCTCTTTTGAGAAGGAGGCAGCGGAGGGATTGTTTACCCCGCAGAGGGAGAACGACATCCTCACCTGGGCTCTAGGAAATAAGGAGCATCCCGGGCGGACATGGGCCGTGGGAGCCATTGTGTCGTGGAAGGCTGGTTTCGTAGATCCGGCTCCACCCAGGAAGAAGGCCCGCTCCTGGAAGGAAAAGGAAGCTGACCTCTCCGATAAGATACGGGCAGAGGTACGGGAGGAGATACGGGCGGAGATGCGGGCTGAGATACTGGCTGAGGTACAGTCTGAGGTGCAGTTCCAGGTCGCACAAATGAGGGAAGAGTTTCACGGTTGAGAGAAGCATTGCTGGCCAAGAGTGCAGATGCGGATCCCCAGGACGACGGTACCCCGCGGGGTCGGATAAGCAGTTGCGCTTCGAAGGTACTCGCGGATCCAGTGGATCTACTTGAGGTACTGCAAGCCTTCATCTGTGCACTTAAGTTGATGCCACTCCCATTCTGTTAGAGTTGTTTCGCTAACCTATTTTAATTGTTACAAATTTGCAGGGGCCGGAGGGCTGCATCCTACAGAATCACGTAGGCGCCGGGCAGGAAGTGGTTGGACACGGCTTCGTATATCCTTCTGGGCCGGATGTCCGGGTCCACTGTGTACCTCTGCGGTTGGGTTTCGCAAAGGTACAGGTGGACATGGCCATGCCGGCCAACAACGATTCTCTGTTGCCAGTCCCAACAGAGGAACTGCAAACACTTGCTGAGGCAGTGGGCTCCTACGTACAGTGGCCCAAGAAGTGTCTTGTAATACAACCGGTAAATCCTACACATTTTAGATTACATCCTACTCAGTACACTCAACTTGCATAATCTAACATACGTGCTCATTAATTGAAGTGGCCTGCCGCTGGGCTACCAGGGGACTGCGCCCCCAGTTCGGGGCATGAGGCCCGATCTCGTGCGACCCTGGACACATCAAAGACGGCCTCCACCCCACCCAGCGCATCCACGCCTTCACCTCGGAAGAAAGCTGCCATCACCTCGCCCTTGCCTTCGAAGGTACGCGCTCAGTCCCCGGCAAAAGGCAAGGGCAAAGGCAAGGGAAAAGGGCGACAGGGACAGCCGGAGAGGTTCACGAACGGGTTCCTACTCATGTCGGAGGCAGCTTTGCGCAAATTGGATCGATCAACCAAAGACCTCCACGCGTGGTACCTACACCGAGCTCGGCGCAATCTGAACTTCTTAGTTCCCTACAGGCCTGGGCAGTTCCACCGTGAGCCCGGGAGTATATCCGTGGCACACGAGGATCTGTTCGACCTCTACAACTGGCGGGAGCTCGATATGTCCATCATACGGACTGGAATCCTGTGAGTTTGCTGATGCTATGTATTGCTGTTTTCTAACTCTGTTTGCTAACTCTGCATTGATGTAGTTCATTTGAAATGTAGTAACTTTCTGTGCAATACTAATGTCGTCCTTTGCATGCAGGTGCATGTACAGGCTAGCATCAAAGGCTGCGTGTGACAAGGTGGGTTTCCTCGACCTAGAGAAAATAAGCCTCACGATGCTAGAGCACGATGCCGCGCACGCTGAGCAGTACATATGCAAGGCGCTGATGGCGCAGCAGGACAGGGAGTTCATTCTGGTGCCGTACCACCAAAGGTTAGTGCATTTCGTACTAATTTAACTCGATCTTGTATGTTACACCTGAGATATACTTTGAGCACGCGGTCCTCTTTTACGTACAATGCAGGGGCCACTGGATCCTCATCGTGATCTGTCCGCCGAGGAACGAGGTGTACTACCTCGATTCGATGCGTGACAAATTATCGATGGAATATGTGGTCAAGGGGAATATGGAGGCGTAAGTAACTTATATGTTTGATTTAAATTTTCACCTCACTAGCTAATGATAATACATTAACGGGCAATACTAACTGAAATGCAGGGCTTTTGATAAATATGCGTCCGCTGGAGGGAGGCATGCCGCACCGCAGGGCTCCCTACTAGCTTGGAAAGAATATGAGGTACTCACGAGACTTTTTGTTTATGCTTAATTAGTTTATAGAAACAATAGCTAACATGCCTTCGCATATGCAATTATCTCAGTGCCATCAGCAGCCGCAATCGTGGGAATGCGGGTTTTATGTGTTGCGCTACATGTACGACCTAGTGCAGACAAACTTTGCCCAATTCCCCCAGGTAAGCATCGATAGCTAACTCAAATTTGAAAATTGGGTGTCACGTTCTAAATTAGGAAGTTAGTTACTAAGTATTCACACATGCTTGCAGATCGCCATGTCGAAAGACTCATACGAAAATGCAAAGATTAGAGATCTTCGACAAATCTGGGCTCAATATGTCATGGAGGAAGTTGCGCCCAACCATCCGCCATGATAATTTTCTCTTTTTCATGTACTCTGTGCATAGACTGTTTATATACATGTGAATAAATATATATGTCAATAAATGTCCACATTGGATTGCAATTTGTATTTGTCCATATATATGTGAATAAATGTGAATAACTGTCTAATGTGTCAATCTGTTATGTGAATTTACCCTTCTTTGCATCTGTACTGTATTGTGTATCCAATCTATAATGTATTGCATCTATACTGTATATGTGAATGTACTGTATTGTGAATGCAAATAATGTACTGTATATGTGAATGTTCTATCGGCAAATTCATTCACAGCCGACAGACCACTACAAATTTTCTATCGGTAAACTCATCCACAACCGAGAGACTACTGTAGTTTTTTCTATCGGTAAACTTGAAATTAACCGTTAGAATAGTGTGACTTTTCCTGCTGGTGAACTCATCCACAACCGAGAGACTACTGTGGTTTTTTCTATCGGTAAACTCATCCACAACCGAGAGACTACTACCCATTTTTCTATCGGTAAACTTAAAATTAACCGTCAGAATAGAGTGACTTTTCCTGCCGGTGAACGCATCCACAACCGAGAGACTACTGTGGTTTTTTCTATCGGTAAACGTATAATTAACCGTTAGAAGAGTGTGATTTTTCCTGCCGGTGAACTCATACACAACCGAGAGTACTAAGATTTTTTCTATCGATAATGTCATTTCCAACCGAGAGAGTGCTAGACTTTTTTCTGTCGGTAAACTTATAATTAACCGTTAGAATATGGGTATTTTTCCCAACGCTAAACGTCAGATGATGACGGGTTTTCTATCGGTACAATCATAAGGTGCCGATAGAATAGTAATATTTTCCTGTCGGTAATCATGTAATTAACCGTTAGAATAGTGGTACTTTTCCCACCGTTAATCGTCAGACTATGATGGGTTTGCTATCGGTACACTCCTAAGATGTCGATAGAATTGTTAATTTCTTCTGTCGGTTATTTACCGATAGAAAATGTTCTGTCTTGTTCTATCGTGTCTATCTCTATCGGTACGAAAACCGATAGTAGAAGGGTTTTTTTTACCGATAGAAGAAAGCTTTCTGTACTAGTGCACATAATCTCCTTTCGATGGAACTTCCAAATCTCACTCCAAATGCCCAGAACTCAAAATCGACAAATTAGGATTAGAATTACCCTAAAGTACCCTATCTTCGTTTTATTCAAAATATATTCAAAAGTGCTGAATTTTGTCAAATTTCTTGCTGAATGAGTTGAGGGAATATGTAACACCCCTGTTTTGCCAAACCCTAAAATAGCCAAAATCCACATCTTGACCCCAAACCCTATTTTGCTTCGGCCATTCCCTTCTAAGTGTTGTTCAGAACATTTTTCCCTTCGGGATCATCTCCAAAATCCCATCCTAAAGCTGAGTTTCGACCCCTGCCATTTTAAAACCCTAATTACCCTAATTTTACCCTAAACTGTTTTTCCCCAATTTTGTCGAAACCCTTCAGATCTTGCCCGATCTTACCAAACCTTGGCCGGATGAGTTCTAATAATCTTATGCAACTTATCTGCGAAATCAGATTTCAGATCAGCCCTCCATATCTCCAGATTTGCAGATCAGTCCCTGGAATCAAAGTTCTGAAAATTGCAAATCAGCCCTTCTATTCTTTTCGGCTGTTTTCGACCAGCTCCTGGTTGTTGCCCACGACCAGCGCCGTGTTCTCGCCGTGTTTGCTCGCCGCCGGTCACCGTTTCTTGTCGCTTGTGCCCGTGAGTTGCTGTGCCACCCCGTGCGCACGTGCCAACGCCGTTGCTTCGCCTTGTCCAACAGTTAAACGGCCGCGCTCCAGCAGCGTTTTCGCGCGCGCATGCCCGTTGCCGTGGCATTGCATGCGTGTACGTGTCACCGCCGGAGCTTTGCTGTTGCCTCCGCATCTGCGCCGTCCCAGGTGAAGTTCCAATGCTCCCGACAAGGTCAGCAAGGCTGCAGCACCGCCTGAAGCGCATCACATCGCCGGTCACCGCTGTCCCAGCTACACCCGGCCGGTCTCGTCCCCGGCACAAGTTTCGCGCAGTTTCCCCTTGCAAGCTCCGCCCCTGGACCTATTTAAACCCTCCAGTGCTGTGCTTAAGCCTCATCTCAGGACTTAGCCATTTTTTTCAGAGCTCTCGCCGTTTTCACCTTCTTCTCCGGCGAGCCAGTGAGAGAGCTCACGGTGCCAGCCCATTTCACAGCCCCTCTCTTCGATCCAAGTTCATCAGTGAGTTCCCCTCTTCACCCTCTCTGTGTCATAGCAGCCAATTGCATCCCGGCGATCCCTAACGCCGGCGATCATCGGAAAAGCCCATTTGCCCTGTTTCCCCAATGCTGTTCGATTCATCCCAAATTGGCCTTCGTGTTAGTAGAGAAAAGGGATCAGTAAGCTTAGTAGAGCAAGCCTGTGGAATCAAAATCTTCAATTGTGCCCAAATCGAAGAAATCTCGATCTGGAAGTTCATCAGTTTGCTGGACCTCGCCGCCGAGCTTCTCCGACCATCTCCCAGCAAAATTGACCCCTCCAGTAGCCTTGTTGTGCCCTAGAGATCATCCTCAAGCTTGGAATTGAGCTCATTCGCCTTGTATCAAAAATCCCCAATTTCAAAGTCGTCTTCTCCGGCACAGTTCACCGGAATTTGCCTCCCGGCCGATTCAGCCGACACCACTTTGTCCCTTAGCTTTGCCTCACCTCCCTGAGCATTTTCTTCCACTAGCTCGACACCTGGATCTGCCTTGATTGTGAGTTATGCCCTTGTCAAGCTCTTGTCCAGATCAATGTCTGTGCCGTGTCGCCACCGTGTTTTCTCACCGGATTTGGCCGCCCTTCGGCCACTTTCAGCCCTTGTTCCTGTTGAGTATTTTGTTCCTGTTAGTAATGCCTACCTCCCAGACAAAGTGTTGCATCAATTGGAGCCCTGGATCAAAAGTTAAGCTATGCCCTAGTTTCTGGCCATGTCCAGCTCTATGTCAGTGCATGTCAGCCACTGGCATTAGCCTTGTTTGACCCCTTCTGGTTGAGCAATGGAAATGTCACTTTGTCCCCTAGATTCCTGGAGTTGTGTTCTACATCTTTCCCTTCTATCACTTCTCTAGAAAACCATCCTAAGATCAGTTTAAAGTTATGCCAAAGCCATGAACCGAATGTCGACCCTTCGACGTTCAATCCTTTTGGCCGTTTCTTCGACCAGAGCCCTTGTGACCTTGCCCTAACCTCTTGCCCTGCATGCATGGCTTATTTACTTAATAATTTCTATGAAAACTATTTTCTGTATGCTTATGGTATGTGTTTGTGTGTTGTTTGATTGCCGCAGAGTCAGAAGTTGAAGGAGCGGAGGAAGTCTTCGAAGATCCGTCTGAGTACTTAGACCCAGCATTGCAAGGCAAGCCTCATTCCTTTGATCATGTCTCACCCAATATTTTCATATGAAGTATATTCACTGTTTCTAACTATGCATGCTTATTTGAGATACAAGTTATGTTTGAATGACATGAGTAGATACTACCTAATGAGTCATGAAACCCCTTTTGTTATCGAACCTTCATATATATGCTTTTGTCACCCTAGGACTCATAAACTGAATATCCACATTAAACTTGAAATGGTCAAATACATGAGAAGTTATAATGAAAACCGTTTTGTCAAGAAAACTGATAAAAGGGATCAGTAGTGAGGATTGGATTGTATGGAGAGGGTGCGGTGCGCACCAGGGAATGTGAATGTTCCTCACTATTAGGTCTCACCGGATTCCACCGGGGTCCCGGAGACCCTCCGGATCTCACCGGATTCTTCTTGGGACTTCGTGGGACCGCTGGGGATTCCCCCAACACGTACCAACCACTTGCCTGGTATGGGACAGGCACAACTTAGTACCTTTTCGGTATTAGCAGTTCCCTGCATGGTTTGTCGGTCTGGTTTCTCGCGTGGAAACTGGTGGGCCGCAGTTCGGCCATGAGTGATGTGAGTTCAGAAAAATGATGAGAGATAAAGGTGGAAAGAAGGAAGGCGCCCTACGCCTCAGATTAAGCCGTGCGCGGTTGTAATCTTGAATGGTCATATGTCTTGCGTGGACACAGACCAAGGCTATGTGTCTTGCGGGAACATAAGCCAGAGGCTAGGAAGTAAGGCAGTGGGGAGGACCCACAACAGTACTTGAGACTTAATTGTCTATTTACTGGGCAGGGATACTGTTAATACTGAACTGCAAAAGCGTTGTGTGATCTCGGCCTTGTCGCATGTGTATAAGTCACATGGAGCAGATCCGACTTGAAAGCCGAGTGAACCAGTGGATTTAAAAAGAGGTACACCTTTGCAAAGTGTAAAAGAAGTATCAGATACTCTGTACTCCCAGGTTCGGGAGTCTTTTCGTAGTGGATATTATCCATGGGTTATAGCACAAGTAATATTTGGAATGTTTTAAGAATGTGGTTAACAAAGTAGTGACTCATGGGAGACCACTACACCTAATGTTTTACTGAAAACCTGTTTAAATGTTAAAGTATCATTTTCACGACAAAGTACCGTTTTACTGAATAAGTAACTTGGAAATCTATATATCTCTATCCATATGGGACCGAAACCCCAGAATCATATGTTTCACCCTCATGCAAGCACAATTGTATTAATCCCTGGAATGAGTGTTGCTGAGCACCAAGTGCTCAGCCTTGCGTTTATATCCCACTGTAGAAGAGGGATTCGAGGATCCCGATTCCTTCAGTTATGAGTACTCAGCTGAAGATGGAAGTACCCCGGACGAGCCCACCTTCTAGAAGGTTCATGCATCAAGTCAAGTCAGATGTGGGAGAAGTCCCTCCAACCCCGCTGCTGATTGAAGTCAAGCTGTTTGTTGTTGCCTTGTGCTTTATGTTGTGTGTTCGGTACTTGGATACTGATTCTGGTTCTGATAAATTGGTTATTTTCTTAGCAACTCTACTTAGCGCCATTTTCGGTGCTTTGGCTATGTAATATTGGCCCATGTTGGCCTGATACTTGTTTAATGATATTACTATGCTTGTGTGGTTTGAGCTCATGTGGCATCATGCTGTGTGTAACCTACCTGGGCGGTTACCAAGGTGATCCTCAAATGGGGGTCTCACAGCGAATGGTATCAGTGCATGAAGCTTGACTGTAGGTCGTGACCCTTCCTAAGAATGGGCGTCCCTAAAGTAGAGAATCGCTAGATTATTTGGTAAAAATCTAATTGTGAAAAACCTAATTTGTTTAAGAAAAGCATAATGAGTAGTATCTGAAAATTTTCAAAACCTTTTTCCTACTTTTAAGTGTTCCGTGTCTCATCATCGCAGATGGCCCCTGGTAAGAAGCTAATTCATGGAGACGAGTTGGGATCATGGGCGTTGATGCTTTGGATGATGTTGCAATTTCTGGGAGCAAGAGACAACCAGCGACCAGTCTACTACGTCCGTCGTGAAGAAGTAGATGTCAGACCTTTTGGTTTCCGTGCCTCGGTGATTGTGTACGAGATTCCAGAGATCGGGAGAGGATCGACAAGAAAGGAAGCTCGTAGAGAAGAAGAAGAAGATGCCATCCAAGATGCTGCTCGTCGTGCTATAGGTACCATCCGCCAGCTGTACGATGATTTTCTTGTAGGTTCTCCTTTCTGCTTTGTACCCTACCAAGTCCCTGGATCAGATCGTCGAACTGTTCATCCCTCCACCAACCAGAGGGATGCCATCCTAACCAAAACCAAAGATGTAGTTCAAGCTTTGGAGTCAAGCCCTCTTTGAAATAAAGAGTTGTGCAATTACTTTGAGTTGTATTTTCGATCAACCTTTGGGTTTTGGTATTCCCGAGTAAGATCCCGTTATTCCGCATATTAGAATCTGGGCGAGCCTAGTGCGAAAACCAAGGCTAGGTCTCAAACGGATCAGTTTTAGTAGAACAAAATGATCAGTAGCTCACTCTTAACATGCCTGTGAACTTGGATTTTAAATTCAAGCTCGAATCAAAGTTTTCCCCAAATTTTCGCGCCACCAGAGAGCGGCACACGTTGCCAGGCCACACCGGCTATACTCCGACCAAATTAACCTCGCCAGAAGCTTTCGCACACCTCCCTTCCACTCTCACAACATGGAATTGATCTCTAGATCTCTGTAGCAAAAAAGCCCAATTCCAGTGTCTTCTTCTCTGGCGCAGTTCACCGGAATCTGTTTCCAGCCATCACCGTCCACGCCACCTTGTTTAACGTCTTCGCCTTGGTCTCTTGAGAACTTTTCTCTATTAGCCCGATCTCTAAATCTGCACAGGTTATAAGATTTAGCCATGCCAAAATTTTGTCTAGTGGCTTCACTGTGCCGTGTCGCCACTGTAGTTCATCGTCGCTGTTTGTCACCGTCCGGCCATCTTAATCCTTGAAACGACAGCCAATGTGTTCCTTTTATCTTTGCCTACCTCCTAGACATAGTTGGCAAAGCAATTGAAGCTTTGAATCGAATCTATAGTTATTCCCTAGTTTTTGACATTGTCAATCCTCTGTCAGTGCATGTCAACCAGTGGAATTGGCCCTATGCACCCACTTTTGGTTGTGCAATTTGAAAACCAATTTGTCCAGTGAATTTGTAGAATTATGATCTACATTTTCTTCAACTATCACAACTTGAGATAAGCCCTCTAGAGTTTGTTGAACCTATGTCGAAGCCTTGAACCGAATGTCGACCTAAAGACGTTCGTCGTTTTTTAGCGAACTAGCCGTGAACCCGATGTCGTTTTGATACCTTGGAACTCTAAAAGTCTCTAGCACCAACCCTCAACCCTAATCTCATAAGTTTAACCCTAACCAGCTCCCAAATCTATTTGTTCCAGTAACGCTGATAGCATTTTCTCCTTTGCATATCGCATGTAGAGTAATTAGAGTATTTGAACTAGTTGTGATTCTTGTTTGCTTGTTTGATCTTTGTTTAGAGCCAGAGCCCGTGTATGAGGACTTCGTTTTAGACCCATCAACATCAGCAGTACCCTACGACCCAGAAGGCAAGTCATACTTGATCATCTTGAACCTATATTTTATGTGTTGCTATGCTATGCCTTGTCATATGTTAATAATGCATGTGTTGAGAAAGAGATAATTTGGCAACATTAGGTAGGATGCTTGTAAAAATGTGGAGTATTATATTAGTTAGCCATAACTATACAAAGTATGTAATTGTTTATGTTCATAAACTAAAAACCCCAGCCGTGACTAGGATTTTGGTATGGAATGGTGGTATTAGCACAGGATGTGCAGGGAGGTGGAACAGCCTGGTCACTGGCATATAAGGACTAGAACCTTGTGTTGTGCTTCTAGTGGCATGAAAAATGTGCTAACCGCAAGCCTGGTATGGGATAGGCCTGAACAAGTAGTATGCGGATCATACATGAAACCCCTACATGAGATGAAAGGTGTACACGATTTGACACGGAGTGTGACTCCTACACATATCACTAGATGTGATGATGCCCGCTGACCCAGTAAGGGAAAGATGCAGTATGGGTGGGGGTATAGCCTGCCACAACTGTGATTTTTTGAAATCACAGGGTTAGGGGTGAATTGCATGTGAAACATGACAAAAGTTCTTGTTATCTCCACCTTGCCACTCACAGTATGAAGTAAGGAATGGGTCTAATCATCTTGATAGGATGGGCATGAAAGTGGAATATCTTGCAGGTAAATTCGTACCCCTCTGCAGAGTTAAAAATGTATTTAAATACTCCGAGCTTCTGGGTTTATAGAAGTCTACTACGGTGGATTAAATCCACGTAGTGTGGCACAAGTATATTTTTCTAAATTAAAACTTGTTAAGTCAAGATTGCTCAAATGACATGTGTTGTCATGATAAGGAGTGTTGCCGTGGGCTGTCGTGTGTCGATGTGTCATGGTAGCACTATAATTAGTGAACATGATTAAGATATGCTATGATATGTGGAATGTTTCCATGAGCATGAGATGTGAAAAGAAAGAAAAGTATTTTGAAACCTTCCCTCTTTTCCCCAAATAATATAGGATCCATATCATAACTACTCTATGTATATTACAACTATAACTTGCTGAGTACGAAAGTGCTCACCCTTGCAATCTATGAAATCATAGATGGAATGCCGTATGATCAAGACGAAGCCTTGGAGGACTTCTTTGAGCCAGAAGGAGGAGAGTCGACCCCACCAGAACCCTAGTGTGTGCTGTCGTTTGATCAACTTCTTGATGTGGGGAGTTCGCTTCGTTTCTGCCGTGCAGTAGCTAATTGCTTTTATCTAGCCATACGTGCCATGTAGGCACTGTAATATTTTGTACTAGGGCCAACCGACCACACTACTATGCTATTCTGTAATGTTGTACTGCTACCTTTATAATCCTGTGATTGACTCATCCTGGGAAGAATATGTTGTGTAATGGGACCAGCTGCATTGAGCTGGGTCCCCACAGGGAGTGTCGACGTCTCCCCTAACAGGGCGGCGTCATCACAGAAATCAAGTGGTATCAAAGCAGCTTCAGAACTTGACCGTAGGACGACACCCTTAGGAGTTGGCAGTGCCAGGACGGCGTAATTTATCTAAAAACCATTTCTCTGAAAATTTCATTTAATAAAAGATGCTTTACTGTCGTTATAAAATTTTGATTTTAAAGTCTTACTCAGTGTTTCTAAAATTTTTCGGCAGGATGCCGAGAGCACGCTTTACATACATCGAGCGTCTTGGGGGCTGGGCCACTCTGCTCTGGCATATGGTTCAGTTCCTAGGAATCGATGAGAGACCAATTTGCGAGACCACATGGACTTCTTCAAGGGTCACCATTTTGGTTTCCGTGCTAAGGTCATGGTTCACGCGCTCAACAGCAGAGAGGGGCATGTAATCCGTACCGAGGCTAGCAGGGCTAGCCGCCTTGATGCCATCCATGATGCGGCAAGAGAAGCTGTTCGTCGAGTTCTCCAGATGTATGCTTGTAGACTACAGGAGTCGCCATACTGCTATGTGCCATCCCCGCTGTTTGGGACATCTCCAGGGCCGTCCGCAGCAACCGAAGAGTATCCAGTTCCTTATCTTGCCAGCACCGCAGAGATCCTGAGGAGCCTTGACGCCAACTATGCCAAGTTGCTTAGCGAGCACCAGGAGCTTCGGAGGCGATTCAAGGAGCAGAGGAGATGTGTCAGATCTACATCTCCTTCGTCTGCATCGAAGCCAGCAGCCCAGAGGATCCACACCATCAAGGAGGTTGCTCCACTTGTTGCATCACCAACCGGACCAAGCTTTATTCCACGGAGGGTCTCCACTACGACAGGGTTTTGCCGATTTTTCTCTACACCAGGCACCCGTCATCAAGAGGAGGGTAGTAGAGTAGCTGCACTGCTTTAGGGGTCAGGACCGCCACCAGGATTCGTCGCGCTGGAGGATTCTGACGAGACTGAGCCAGAGGTGGTCAAGCCTTACACGAGTAGCTAGACTACCATTGAGGACCCGGAGCAAGGGTAGCATGATTAAGGCTGGTGAATGCTTTTGGTTGTCACGCTTCACCAATGCTTGTATTAATATTTTGTATTGAACTATGGCGAGTAGCCATTCTGGTTGACTATTTTAAATATGAATGTAGCCTGCATTAATTTGCACATTATTATCTGGTTTCTCTTAGTTAGACCTATCTACTTTCCCTTCAGAACCACCATGGTTGACACCAGGAGAAGATCGCGAAACGGCAGGGAGGAGCGAGATCAGACACCACCAGTAGAGGGGATGAGGAGAGGATCTCCATATCAGCAAAGGGGCCGAAGCACAGATCCCTCCCAAGAGGAACAGCCAAGCCTCAAAGAAATTCTCCTGTCCATGGAGAAGAATTGGCAAGAAGCCCAAGTTGCACACACTCAGTTGTTGGCCCAAATAGTCCAGAAAATGCCTGGAGGAGCTTCAGAGGGAACTACTGTTGGCACCAGGCTAACAGATTTTCAGAAGACCAGACCGCCGACCTTTTCTAGTGCAACTGACCCTATGGTTGCCGATGACTGGCTAAGAAACATAGAGAGGAAGTGATACGGTCCGATGTGGTGATAGGGAGAAAGTTCTGTTCGAATCTCACCAGCTTGAAGGAGCCGCCGCAACTTCGTGGATGAACTACCAAGAGGCCCATCTGGACAAAGATAGTATCACCTGGGCAGAATTTAAGGATCAGTTTCGGAAATTCCACATTCCCACCGGCGTTATGGTGGCAAAGCGTCGAGAGTTTCGCAATTTAGTGCAAGGGAACAAATCTGTCATGGAGTATCTGCATCAATTTAACCACCTAGCCCGTTACGCACCCGGAGACATCGATACAGAGGAAAAGAAGATTGAACGCTTCGTCGAGGGGCTTCATCACTACTTGCAGTATCAGATAGCCTCCCATGAATTCACTGAGTTTCAGACCCCAGTGAACTGAGCATTGAAGGTGGAAGATAAGAGGAACGTGGGGGAAGAGAGCCGAAAGAGAAGGATGCTCCAGCAAGCACGACCACATGTTCATCCGACTAGGGGAAGAGCCCCAACTGCTCCTAGTTTCTGACCAACCTACCAAGCACCCAGGCCGCCAGCAACAGTAATGTGCCCAAATTGCAAGGGAACTTACCATCCAAGGGATTGTCCTCATCCTCGAATTCAATGCTTTCATTATGAACAATACGGACATCGCAAAGACTGATGCCCATGGATTCAACTTCCGATATCTATTGCCAGATCTCAAGAAGGGACTCAACCAATGGCGCCCAGAGCCGTGGCATCACCATCGTAAAACCCCAGAGGAAGCCTACCAGGTAGAGGAGGAGCCATAGTTGGCAGAGGAAGAGGAAGAGGAAGAGCACCAATGGCAGGCCGAGGAGGCAGACTGAACTACACCTCTATCCAGGAAGCAGGCAGCGCCACCGACATACTCCTAGGTAGATTTTTGATCCAGTCTGCATCTGCCCTAATATTATTTGATCCTGGAGCTACAAACTCATTCATATCAGAAGTTTTTGCATATAAAGTAGGAATGCATATATCACCCCTAGAGTACTCTATGCCTATACAAACTCCAGGGGCTAAGCTACCTGTATATTTAGCTTGCCAAAATATAACCTTCAGAATAGGAGTAGAGTTCATGGCAAATTTGCTAGTATTAGAACTGCAAGGCCTAGACATTATGTTGGAATGGATTGGTTGTCCCAACATAAAGGTCTAGTAGACTGCGAGAAGAAAACCCTAAGCCTTGTTAGTGCCCGAGGGGAGAGAGTTCTATTCCATGCGGAAAGATCAGTAGTCAAGGAACCGCCAAGATCCATCCAAGCCTTGCGAGAGGTACATTTGGAACAAGTACTTGTAGTGCAATAGTACCCTGACGTATTTCCAGAAGAGTTTCCAGGAATGCCACTTGACAGGGAAATAGAGTTCACCATAGAACTCAAACCTGGAGCAGCACCCATAGCCAAGTGACCCTACAGGATGCCAGTAACTGACCTGGAGGAGTTAAAAAGTCAAGTGGAAGAATTGGAGAGTAAAGGATTCATTAGACCAAGTGCTTCACCGTGGGGAGCCCCAGTGTTGTTCGTAAAGAAGAATGACGGAGCCCTAACGATGTGCATGGATTATCGAGCGTTGAATAAGTGACCATCAAGAACAAGTATCCACTACCAAGGATCGACGACCTATTTGACCAGCTCTGAGGAACGAAGGTATCCTCCAAAATAGACCTGAAGTCAGGATACCATCAGCTGACGATCAAGGAAGGAGATATACCGAAGACCGCCTTTACTACAAGATATGGGCTATATGAATTCACTATAGTACTGTTTGGTTTGACTAATGCCCCAGCAGCTTTCATGAATGTCATGAACAGTACCTTTATGGATTTTCTAGATAAGTTTGTCATCGTGTTCATAGACGACATTTTGATATACTCCAAAAGCCCGGAGGAGCATGAGCAACACCTACACCTAGTCTTGAGAAGACTACAGGAGCGGCAATTCTATGCCAAGTTTGACAAGTGTGAGTTTTGGATGACAAAGATTGCATTTCTTGGACACGTCCTGACAGAAGAATAAATCTCAGTGGATTCGACTAAGATTACAACAATCAAGGAGTGGAAGCAGCCCACCACTATGACAGAAATCAGAAGTTTCTTAGGACTAGTAGGCTACTATAGGAGGTTCATTGAAGGATTTTCTCAGATTGCCAAACCCCTTACCTACCTGCTCAAGAAGGATGCACTAGTACAGAAAAGCTTTCTTCTATCAGTAAAAAACACACTTCTACTGTCGGTTTTGCATCGTTAGAGATAGACACGATAGAACAAGATAGGTCATTTTCTAACGGTAAATAATCGTTAGAAGAAGTGCACTATTCTAACGGCATTTTCGGTGACAACGGGTAGAAAAACCGTTGTAGTCTGACGGTTGTGAATGAGTGTACCGATAGAAATACCTATACTCTTCTAACGGTAAAATGAAAGTGTACCGTGAGAAAAAAGGATAGTACTCTCAAGGTTGTGTATGAGTTTACTGGCAGAAAAAGTTAGACTCTTCTAATGTGTACCGTGAGAACAAAAGATAGTATTCTCACGGTTGTGAATGAGTTTACCGATAGAAATACTTACACTCTTCTAACAGTTAATTAAGAGTTTACCGTGAGACAAAATCATAGTACTCTCACGGTTGTGTACATGTTTACCGGCCGGAAAAGTTACACTCTTCTAACGGTTAAGTAAGTGTGTACCAATAGAAAAAATAATGTTCTCACGGTTGTATGGTAGTGTACCGTCAGAAAAAGTTACATTCTTCTGACAGCTAATGAGGGGAATACCGTTATAAAATGTTGTTGTTTTCTAACTCTGTTTGCTATTTAGCCGTTAGAAGAGTACATTCACAATACAGTACATTCACATATATAGTACAGATGCAATACAGTACAGATTGGATACACAATATAGTACAGATGCAAAGAAGGGTACATTCACATATACATTGAATAGATTGACACCTTAGACAGTTATTCACATAGATACAAACCAATACAAATTGCAATCCAATATGGACAAATACTAACCAATAAGACTATATATGAACAATCTATGCACAGAGTACACAAAAAGAGAAAATTGACAACAAGTGAGCGAAAAGCTTGTCATGGCGGTTGGTTGGGCGCAACTTCCTCCATAACATATTGAGCCTAGATTTGTCGGAGATCTCTAATCTTTGCATTGTCGTATTGGTCTTTGTACATGGCGATCTGCAAGCATGTGTGAATACTGAGTAACTACCTTCCTAATTTTGAACTTGACACCCAATTTTCAAATTTGAGTTAGCTATCGATGCTTACCTGTGGGAATTGGGCAAAGTTTGTCCGCACTAGGTCGTACATGTAGCGCAGCACATAAAACCCGCATTCCCACGATTGTGGCTGCTGATGGCACTGAGATAATTGCATATGTGAAGACATGTTAGCTATTATTTCCATAAACTAATTAAGCATAAACAAAAAGTCTCGTGAGTACCTTATATTCTTTCTAAGCTATTAGGGAGCCCTGCGGTGCGGCATGCCTCCCTCCAGTGGACACATATTTTTCAAAAGCCCTGCATTTCAGTTAGCATTGTCGGTTAATGTATTATCATTGGCAAGTGAGGTCAAAATTTAAATCAAACATGTTACTTACGCCTCCATATTCCCCTTGACCACATATTCGTTCAATAATCTGTCGCGCGTCGAATCGAGGTAGTACACCTCATTCCTCCACAGACAGATCATGATGAGGATCCAGTGGCCCCTACATTGTACGTAAAAGAGGACCGCTAGCTCAAAGTATATCTCAGGTGTAACATACAAGATTGAGTTAAATTAGTATGAAATGCACTAACCTTTGGTGGTACGGCACCAGAATGAGCTCCCTGTCCAGCTGCGCCATCAGCGCCTTGGATATGTAGTGCTCAGCGTGCGCAGCATCGTGTTCTAGCATCATGAGGCTTATTTTCTCTGGGTTGAGGAAACCCACCTTGTCACATGCAGCCTCTAATGCTAGCCTGTACATGCACCTGCATGCAACGGACGACATTAGTATTGCATAGAAAGTGACTACATTTCAAATGAACTACAACAATACAGAGTTAGCAAATAGAGTTAGAAAATAGCAATATATAGGATTAGCAAACTCACAGGACTCCAGTCCGTATGATGGACATATCGAGCTCCTGTCAGTTGTAGAAGTCAAACAGATCCTCGTGTGCCACGGATATACTCCCGGGCTCACGGTGGAACTGCCTGTGGGACCCTCATTTGAGGAATCCGGTGGCAACCGCCCAGGTGGGTTGCACTCAGAAATGGCACATTGCAGCTCACAACAACAAGATGCATTATATAGAAATGCGAGTAATTAAAAACAACTGCTAATCACAAGGACCAACATACAATAACTTAGCGCCCAAAATGACGCATTTAGATGTTGATACAAATTAAGGAGTTTTCGACATAAAGGTCGGCACAAAATAAAACAACAGTAACAAACAAAAGGACTTCATCAGTCTTTTTCTTCTGCAGCAGCGGTGTTGTACGGGCCTTTTCCACATCTGACTCCACCTTGGTACATAACCCTCTAACAAGCTGGGTCTTCAGTTTCTTCTTCTTGTTCCACATTGGGTTCAAAACCGTAAGATTCAGGGTCGACGAATCCTTCTTCTAAATTTGTTTGTAAAAGCAAGGGTGAGCACATTGTCCACATGGTGCTCAACAAGTCCCAAATAAGAATGCATGTACATATAGATGAGGGGGAATTTCTCAAAGAATAGCTCTTTGGCTTTATATATGTATATAGAATAGATTTTCACACAGTTTTGAAGAAAAGGTCTTTATTTTCAAAAGCGAGGCTTTTAAAATCCTAAGCTAGGTTTTCATAAAATGTTGTGTGTGGCGGTCTTTCATGAGTCACCACTTTACTCAGATTTTGTGAAAAACTTTCCAAAAGCTACTTGTGCTGCATCGACATGAATAGAATCCACAGCGCGCAGACTCCATAACCTGGGAGCTCAGAGTATCCGATACTTTTTATACTTTGCAAAGGTGTACCACCTTAATCCACCAATCATTCGGCTTTCAAGTCGGATCAGCTTCATGCGAGTTTTACGCATGTGACAAGGCCGAGATGACACAACAGTTTACAGTCCTAGCATTAACAATTCCCTGCCCGGTAAATAGACAGTTAAGTCTCAAGTACCGTTGTGGGTCCTCCCCACTGCCTTACTTCCTAGCCTGGGTCTATGTTCTCGCAAGACACATAGCCTCTCTTGATTACAGCCGCGCACGACTTAATCTAGCTTAGGGAGTCTTCCTTCTTTCCACCTTTTCCTCTCATGATTTTTCTGAACTCACATCACTCATGGCCTTCTGCGGCCCACCAGTTCTCGCAAGAAGCTGGATCGACAACCATTGCAGGGAAAAGCTAATACTAAAGAAAGCTACTAAGTTGCGCCCATCCCATAACCGGGCAAGTGGTTGGTACGTTTTTCATGCCGCATAGAAGCACAACACAAGGTTCTAGTCCTTATGAATCTTTAGTGAGGAGTCTTTCACATTCCCAGTGCGCACACATCACCATCCAATCAAACCATCCTCACTATCGATTCCAATCACATTTTCTTTCACAAAAAGGGGTTTTGAACATGCTTTCCTCATATGTGACCATTCAACATTTATTATATAATCTTTAAGCATAGCATAGCCTAAGCATGATAATCTAGGGTAACAAGGGTGCAGGAATATTCAATGTCAAAAGGGGCTTTACAATCTTTTAGGTTATATCTAATCATTTTATTGAAACATAACTCTTATTTGAATCTAAGGCATGCATATACTTGAAAATAGTTCAACATACTTCATTTCAAAATAATAGGCTAGACATGATCAAGGGATTGAGACTTGCCTTGCAGTGATGGGTCTAGCTGCTCAAATGAATCCTCGAAGATCTCTTCTGTTCCTTCAACATCTGGTTCCACGGCGGGTACAAACAATACATACACACTATATAAGCATACGAGCACTAGAAAATAATACGTAAATATATCATGCATGCAGGGGAAATGGTTTGGACAAGGTCACTTGATATTGATCGAAGAGATGGGCTCAAAAGGACTTGAATGTCGAAGTGCTGACATTCGGCTCATGGCTTGACATAGCCCTAACTTGGTTCTAGGTTTGTTTTCTGGAGATGTGACAGTAGGGAATGTTGTAGAACATGGCTCAAAAGGATTAGTGGACAAAGTGGCATTTCAATTGCTCAAATGTAACAGGTCTAAATCATCCAATGCCACTGGTGGACATGCACTGACATAGTGCTAGACATGGCTAGAAACTATGGCATTGCATAACTTTTGACTCAGGACTCCAATGGGTGCACAACTTTGTTTGGGGTTTAGGCCTTGATAACAGCTACAAAACTCTCAACAGGCTCAAGGGCAGAAAGTGGCCGGAGGGTGGCCAAATCTGGTGAGCAAACACGGTGGCCTGAACTACTGGACAGTAATCTTGGCATGGTCATAACTTTTGATCTAGGCTGATTCAGGGTTCGAGCCATTGGAGTAAATTGCTCAGGGAGTTGAGGCCTAACTAGATGACAAGGTTTCATCGGCTGGTTTGGGCGGAAAACGAACTCCGGCGATCGGGGCCGAAGACGAAGGCACTGATTTGGGCGTTTTTGTTCCAGGGCGTTTGAACTCAATTCCACACTCAGGAAGCATCTAGGGGTCATTACAAAGCTATTGGCGTACTCAATTTTGCCAGAGAATGGCTGGAGAAGCATGGCGGCGTTCTCCGGCGAACTGCCGAGGCTCGAACATGGAAATTCGAAGCTCGGGGCAAAATTGGCGATTCCAAACTTGCAGGCTTGTTCCTCCTAGCTCACTGGTCATTACTCTCTACTGGCACGAGGATCAATTTGGCTTGAATCACTCGGCATTAGGGAAACAGGGGATTACGACTTTTCTGGTGATTGCCGGCGTTGAGGTTCGCCGGGGATCAATTAACAGCTATGACACATACAGGGGGATAAGGGGGTCTTACTGGTGGTGTCGGTTTGGAGGGGGAAGCTGCGGGCGAAGCTGGTGCCGTGAGCTTCAGAAGTTGCTCGCCGGGGAAGAAGGTCTTCGCGGCGGCACTGAGTAGCTTGGTTGCTCTCTGGTGGTGGAGACTAACGCATACAACTGCGGGTGGTGTGTGAAGGGATGCTGGGCAAGGGGGCTTTATATAGCCGTGGGATTGAGCCCTTGCGAGTTGCAGCAATCGCCGGTGAGATATTTTCCTGGCGCTGGAGCGGTCAACGAGGCATATCGGGACACGGCGGGAGCTCTGCCAGAGACGGGGTATCGCGCGGAATCGGGATTTTGTCAGGACGGCGAGATAGCGATCTCTGGGATGGCAGCCATGTGGCGTGAAGCTCCTGACAACAGCAGGCACGCGCGCGCGGGGAAGAACATGGCACAACGCGGGTGAACTGCTCCACGGTGGCGGTACAGTTGTGCGCGGGTGGTGGCTACGTGGCTGCGGTGGTGGCAGCGCGGGGAACTTCGCCGGCGGCGAGTTCAACGACGAGGCAAAACAGCGGGGCGCTAGTCGAACGAACGCTGGTCGTGGTCAAAAATGGCACAGGGCCCTGGTTGCAAACTTTGGACTGATTTGCGAAGATTTGGACTAAACTGTGAGGGTTTTGGCTCGGGAACTTGGGCCTATTTGCAATTCTGGAAATCTGAAGGGCTGATTTGAATTTTGACTTTGCAGATGAGTGTTACCAAATGTCTTAGACTCATCCAGCAGGAAAAATGGTAAAATCCGATAAGATCTGGTGGTTTTGACAAAAATCGAAAACAGGGTAATTAGGGTAAACAGGGTAATTAGGGTTTGAATCTTTTGTCAGGGCTGAAACTAGGGTTTTGGTTGAGATTCTGGAATTCTTCCAGAAGGGAAAAATGTTCAGAATCAAAGTTTGGAGATGATCTGGGACTTTTAGCCTTTTTGGGCTTTCTGAAAATTCTGAAAAGGACTAAACTAAAGCACTTTTGGACTGAAAAGTGAAAATGATCTGGGAGATGAAGTTTAGCTGCCAACTTTTTAGGTTAAGGTAGTGGCATACGTAAGATCAAGATAGGGTTGAGACATCAGGGATTCCAAAGAAGATATGCTGATTCGCAAGCAGAAAAGATAGCTAAAAACTGGGATGTTACACTGCCCAGGCCTGTAGGGAACTAAGAAGTTCAGGTTGCACCGAGCTCAGTGTAGGTACCACTCATGGAGGTCTCTGGTTGATCGATCCAATTTGCGCAAAACTGCCTCTGACACGAGTGGGAACCCGTTCTTGAACCTCTCCGACTGTCTCTTTCGCCCTTTGCCCTTGCCTTTGCCCTTGCCTTTTGCCGGGAACTGAGTGTGTACCTTCGAAGGCAAGGGCGAGGTGATGGCGGCTTTCTTCCAAGGTGAAGGCGAGGATGCGCTGGCTCGGGTCAAGGCTATCTTTGCTGTGTTCAGGTTCGCACGAGATCCCTCATGCCCCGAGGTGGGGGCGCAGTCCCCTAGTAGTATGCCGGCAGGCCACTTCAATTAATGAACACGTATGTTAGATTTTGCAAGTTGAGTGTACTGAGTAGGATGTAATCTAAAATGTGTAGGATTTACCTGTTGTATTAGAACACACTTCTTGGGCCATTTTACGTAGGAGCCCACTGCCTCAGCAAGTGTCTACATTTCCTCCGTTGGGACTGGCAACGGAGAATCGTTGTAGCCCGGCATGGCCATGTCCACCTGTACCTTTGCGAACCCCAACCGCAGAGGTACGCAGTGGATCCAGACATCCTCCCCAGACGGATATACGAACCCGTGTGCTACCACTGCCTGCCGATCGCCTAGGTGAGTCAGTAGGCTGCAGCTCTCTGGCTTCTACAAATTTGTAACAATTAAAACAGGTTAACGAAACAACTCTAATAGAACGGGAGTGGTGCCAACTTAAGTGCATAGATGATGGCTTGCAATACCTCAAGTAGATCCACTAGATCCGCGAGGTCCTTCGAAGAGCAACTGCTCATCCGACCCCGCGGGGTACCATCGCCCTGGGGATCTGCATCTGCAGTCTTGGCCAGCAATGCTTGTTTCAGCTGTGCAAATTCTTCCCTCATTTGTGCGACCTTAGACTGCACCTCAGCCGGTATCTCCGCCCGTACCTCAGCCTGTATCTTCTCGGAGAGGTCCGCTTCCTTTTCCTTCCAGGAGCGGGCCTTTTTCCTCGGTGGAGCCGGATCTACGAAACCGGCCTTCCACGACATAATGGCTCCCACAGTCCGTGTCCGCCTGGGATGCTCCTTATTTCCTAGAGCTCGGGTGAGGATGTCGTTCTCCCTCTGCGGGGTAAACAATCCCTCCATTGCCTCCTTCTCAAAAGGGATCTGTTACATTTAAAGGTACCTTGTGAGACAAATACATATATACACTTGTGCATACACAGTTTACGAGGTTAGCCAACTTACCATTCACTTCACAACCTCGGTGTCCCCAGGGTTTGCGAACTCCACAAACCCCGTGGACGACACGGACCCTCTCCCCCTCCACCACCGCTTGCACCTCGCATCCCGGATCTCAGAGAGCGGCAACTCAGGGGAGTCGGTGACAGAATTTTGCTCGTCTTCCTTCATCCACTGCTCCTCCTTCCCCGCATAGCCCCGGGATCCAAGCCAATGCGAGTGGTCATTCCTCTTCTGGATCACCTTATTCTTCTCGCTAAGGGCCTTGAACGCATCGGTCCCCTTCTACTTGGTGAATTCCTCCCATACCTCCTCCGATATGAAGGGGTACTTCTCGCAAGGAGATTTTTCCGCAGCGAAGAAGGTGCTGATGAGCCAGCTCTTCAAGGTTTTCCATGTTTCGTTCATGTCCTTCAAGCAGGCCATCCTAGGTTTATCATTGGGGATGTTCCACTTAGCCTGTTTTCAAACTATGCATACAATTAATCACGAGTTATGAAGAGGATTGACACTCGAGTCTGTTCAAATAAATGCACTGTTGGTTCAAGACAGATTCGAGCCAGACACGTGCCTGGCGGTGCGAACTCAAGTCATTCTGAGAGGCATCAGCCCGAGGTCGCAGGCTTTGCGCGATCAAGCCACAACTAGTCCGCAGTCAGAAGTTCGTATGCTATACACGAACAGAATGTTGGAGATGTTGCGCGGTCAGCCAACGTCCCGCGGTCAGAGCATTTCCGATTAGGATATTTGGGATTCACCTGTCCCTATAGCAGGAATATCCCAAATATCCCGAAAATTCTTCCACGTGGAAGACCAACCGTCAGGAGGTTAATACGTGCAGTTATTCGTAAATAACACGTGTTAAACCTGCGTGGAGGTTAAGAGCGGTTTTCCAAACCGCATCTAAGCAACTGTTTGATGCAGTTACCACCTGGCACCTTTTCGACCAGTATAAAAGGGTGGCAAGATGTATCAAACAGGGAGAGAGATCAAAATCTTTGATACGAGCGAGATACAACATCTCAACCACTCAAATAGCCAAGTCTACGGCCTAGATTCGATAGTTTTTACAAGCCCCTTTGGCTTTTTTCTGTATACTTACATAGGAAAAACCCTTCGCCTGTGAAGGTGTTTTCCCGTCATCTTGTAAATCTTTATCACCTATAGTGAAATCCCAACAGGACGTAGGGCTATTACTCCCACCATCGAGGGCCCGAACCTGTATAAACCTCTCTGTGCTCCTGTTCTCCATATTTCTACATACCTTCCCGGAGGGTCATCTTGAAAGGTCTCACTATTATAAATTTTTGCATAAGTTCGGCTGAGGACCCCGAGTCCGAATCATCGACAGGTGGCGCCCACCGTGGGGCCTTTCTCAAGGCGCCCTAATTCTCATCTGGAGGTTTGCGGAGATATGGCTGGAGTATATGATTCCGAGAACGATTTTGATCTCGAGGATTATGCTCACATTCCAATGCCTTCTCCAAGCGATCCTGTTCCGATGGAGGAGGATGAAGGCCAGAATCTTCCAGAGGTTGAATCATCTCTCCAGGTCATGTCCATCGACCAGGGAGCGACTAGCGCAAAGTCAGAACCCACCGAGGTTCTTAATGCGCTAGAGGGTGAATCCGGTCCGTCATACGACCCTGCCAAGGGTAAGGATGATACCGACTTGGAAATCAGCTCGGGGAGATTCGACCCTGATAACCTTCACCGTCTCTTTGATTTCGAGTCCGACTCAGAACAAACAGAGATGTTTTCCCCATCGGCGACTTCCCTTCCTAGACAGTTTGCTACATTATCGGAGGAAACTCCTGATCAACAGGCTGCCAGGGAAGAACTGGATCGCAAACAGACGGAGGATCAAGATGTCGAGCAACAAAACAACGAACTGCGTAGAACTGCCCTAGAGGCTCTTCAAGATGCGCAGGCTCGTTACGATGCTGCTCTGAGTTCTTCTCGACGATCACGTGGTCGCAGACGCGACCAAACCCCTTCTTTGCCTCCGGAGCGTTTCTCGGTGGACGAAGAAACGGTAACAGCTGGTGCCCCTAGGAGAAGTACCCATGGTCGACTGCGATCTATTGCGAAGGTCTTGCGTAATTTCCCTCCTACGGTCACGGATGCGCAGAAGCCGGCCTTCACTAGGATCCTGGCGGACAGATTGGACGAGGTCGCGTCTGAGGCGACCCCAACGGCCTCTTCCCGGTCGGCAACGCGTTCCCGCGAACGAGAGTGTTCTCATTCTGGTTTTGGCCGGCGGAGTTACCCACCGCTTGTGCCATCCCGGCAGGATAAGTACAGGCGAACGCAGGATTCTCATGCTAGGGATCGGGTCTCTGTCCACTCTCATTTGGGACCACGGATAACTTCACCGTTGCGTGAAGTCGCCTGTGACCCGATTGAGAATCATAGGGCAGTTCACGGTCCCTACGTTGGTTGTAAAGCTTTCTCGCCCGGCCTACGTGCGGTTGTTTGGCCCGATAAGTTTTGACCAGCGGCCATTGAAAGGTTCGAAGGAACTTAGAACCCATTCGAGTTCCTTCAAATCTACATCATTGCTATCCAAGCGGCGGGAGGCGATGACCGGGTCATGGACAACTAACTGCCTACCGTCCTCGAAGGACCAGCTAGAACCTGGCTGTTTAATCAGCCCGAAGGTTCCATCTACAATTGGGAAATGCTGTGCGACGCCATCCTCAGTAATTTCCAAAACTGTTATCAAAAGCCGAGTAAAGAGGACGATCTTCACCGATTACAACAAACCTCGACCGAAACTCTTCGGCAGTTTGTCAAGAGGTTTGTCGGGGTGAGGAATACCATCCCGAACATATCTGATGGCTCCGTTATCAGGGCATTTAAACATACCGTTCGATATCGGAGATTCACCGAAGACTTGCTTATCCACCTCCCTCGATCAGACCTTTTCGACATGGCCGATCGATAGTCCAACGCAGCCGAAGCGATCGAATGGAACCGGATGGTCGACAAGGGTGACCTACCTCCTCAACCAGGTTTCAAAGACGCCAGGAAAGAAGATTCAAGCAAGAAGCCAGAATCTTCGTCGGGTGGGAAGTCAAAAAAGTCGAAGAGGAACCGCTCTGGACAGTACCGGGAGGTCGCAGTCGCAGAGAAGCCACCTTCGACCAAAGGTAACAAGCCTTCATTTAAGAATAAAACTGCTTCTGGTGGTCGTAGTGCCGACCAGCCAGAAAAATCGACTAATCCACAGGAAGGCAAAGAGTGGTGTCCACTCCACAACTCCGCAGGCCACGACCTCAAAAACTGCAGGAGTTGGTTGAAGCAATTGGATGACTTCTACCAGGGAGTTGGGCCAATGCCAACCTTACCAGCTAAAGAACAGGCATGCGGACTTAGAGACGCCGACGGAGACGAGGAAATGTCTTACCATGTACCTCAGAATCATATTAATGTTATTTTTGGGGGTTCTTCCTCTTTCGTTTCCAAAAGGCAGTTTAAGGCTTTTTACCGAGAGGTTAACCAAACGGAGACATCTCTTGGTGAGCCTCAATACCCCCGTTGGTCGGATACACCTTTGACATTCGATCGTTCTGATTGTCCCGCGGGGCTTACTCGACTATTGAGGTTCCCTCTGGTCATTACCCCGATCATCAGTAACACGAGAGTCAAAAGGGTCCTGATCGATAGAGGGAGCTCCCTTGACATTTTGTTGGTCAAGGTACTCGACGAGATGCAAATTCCTCGTTCGAAAATTAAGCCCATAGTCCATCCGTTTTATGGGATAATCCCAGGCCCCTCCATGATGCCATTGGGACAAGTGGTTCTCCCGGTCACACTGGGAGAACCGGATAACTTCCGAACAGAATTGGTTACTTTTGACGTAATTGATTTTGATTCGGCTTGTAATGCAATCTTTGGCAGGCCAACTCTTGCTAAGTTCATGATGGCAATGCACTACGCTTACCAGTGCGGTAAATTGCCTGGCCCCAAGGGTGTCATATCTGTCCGATCGCAACGTGGCGCTCACATGCGACCAGCTATCTTTGGAGATGGTCGATCAACTTCCCCTCCGAGACGCCCAGGTCGCCACCGTCGCCACCGACGCGATCAAGGCTGCTCCTCGACCAGATGAGAAACTAAAACTGGTTCCGTTATACCCAGATGATCCATCTAGAATAATTCGGGTCGGATCTGGTCTGTATGACAAATAGGAACTCGAGCTCATTACTTTCCTCCGAGCTAACGCAGATGTGTTTGCGTGGAAACCGTCCGACATGCCCGGTGTCCCAAGGGAAGTAATCGAGCACAGGTTAGCAGTTCGACCTGGACAACGACCAATAAAGCTAAAGCTCAGGCGTTTTGCTGTTGACCGGCAGGAAGCCATCCGAGAGGAGTTGGATAAACTCCTAAAAGCCGGGTTTATTCGCGAGGTCGATCACCCGGAATGGCTCACCAATCCGGTCATGGTCCGCAAGTCAAATGGCAAGTGGCGCATGTGCATCGACTACACTAGCCTCAACAGTGCCTGTCCGAAGGACGACTTTCCCCTTCCCCGCATCGACCAGCTGGTCGACTCAACCGCGGGTTGCGAACTGATGAGTTTCTTGGACGCTTACTCAGGATATCATCAAATTAACATGGCGGAAGAAGATGAAGAGAAAACTGCCTTCATCACCCCATTCGGAACCTACTGCTACGTCAGAATGCCGTTCGGTCTGAAGAACACAGGTTCCACATACCAGCGCTTGATGCAAAAGACCTTTCTTTCCCAGATAGGGCGTAATATCGAAGCATATGTAGACGATTTGGTTGTAAAAAGTACCAAGAGATTGTTTCATTTGGACGATCTCGCTGAAACCTTCTGTAATTTAAACCGCTTTGGAATAAAATTAAACCCGGAGAAATGTTCTTTCGGGGTTTCTTCAGGAAAACTTCTTGGTTTCCTTGTTTGTTCCAGAGGCATTGAAGTTAATCCTGAGAAAATCAGAGCCATTGAATAAATGAGATCGCCCTCGACCATGAAAGATGTTCAACGCTTGGTTGGTCGCATGGCGGCCTTAAGTCTCTTCATATCGCGACTAGGCGAAAGAGGATTACCTTTCTTCCAAGCCTTGCGGAAGCATCACAATTTTACATGGTTGGATGAGGCCGAAAAAACGTTTCAGGAGGTGAAGGCGTATCTATCCAGTCCGCCAGTATTGGTGTCTCCCGACAAAGGAGAACCACTGCTTCTTTACTTGGCGGCTACACCGCACGCGGCCAGCGCTGTTCTAATCGTGGAAAGGGAAGGAATACATAGACCAGTCTACTATGTGAGTGAGGTACTTCATGGACCTAAGGAGCGCTACCCTGTGGTTCAGAAGATACTTTATGTGCTACTGATGGCTTCCCGTAAGCTACGACATTACTTCCAAGCTCACAAGATCACAGTACCCTCTGTCGACGATTCGGACTCGGAGTCCTCAGCCGAACTTATGCAAAATTTATAACTGTGAGACCTTTCAAGATGACCCTTCGGGAAGGTATGCTGAACAATAGTGAACAGGAGCACAGAGAGTTTAGACAGGTTCGGGCCCTCGATGGTGGGAGTAAAAGCCCTACGTCCTGTTGAGATTTCACTAAGTGTGGTAAAAAGGTTTACAAATGGAGGAAAAAGTCCTCACAGGCGGGGATTTTTCCTGTAAAAGTGTACAAAGATAAGCCAAAGAAGGCTTATTAAAATGCTATATGAGGTGTGCCGTAGACTTGGCTAACTTAGATGATTTTCTTCCTCCCCCTGATTGATGCTTCATGCCATCCTTTTATACTGTTTGAAAGGGTGCCATGTGAAGGAAACTGCATCAATCGGTTGCACGGACGGTTGGATGCGGTTTTTGGAACTGCTCTTAACCTCCACGTAGGTTAAACACGTGTTATTCATGGATAACTGTACGTGTTAACCTCCTGACGGTTGATTCTCCACGTGTAGGAATCTTCGGGATACTTAGAATATCCTGTTGTATAGGCAACCGAATAGATAAATCCCAAGTATCCTGATCGGCAGATGTTCTGACCGCGGGATTTGGCTGACCGCGCAATATCCCGAATGTGTAGTTCGCGTATAGCCTACGAACTTCTGACCGCGCAAGGCTTACGGTCTGATCGCACGAAACCCGCGACCTGATCGCGTAAAGCTTGCGACCTCATGGTGATGCCCCTCAGAATAGCTTGAGTCCGCATCACCAGATACATGTCTGGTTCGAACTCGTCTTGAACCAAAAGTTTATTAGAAGTGACCCGGGTGTCAATCCTCGTCAGCTAGCCCCCAAATTCGAAAAAAAACGAAGAGACGTGTTTATTTCAAATTTAAAAACCGTGCATTGGATTTTTAACCCGGCCCTTTAACTTCTCCACTTAGTGGCGCACTAAGTGAAAACGGTTGGTTTTTCAAGACGGGTTCTGACATTACGTGACGGGCAATGATGGCGCCATAGAGATTTTTATCTCGAGGTAAAATTGTAAATGTCTTAACGAAACCCGAGGTGTCTGGGAGGCGAACCGTCACCCTGGCGGCTATAAATACCAGACCCCTGGACATGTAAAGATTTACAATTTCCCTCTCACGCCTAAGTCTTTTTCTTGTTATCCTGCCTCCTTCCTTTTCACATACTCCTCCCAATGGCAGATCACGAAATCATCGAGATTGAGAGCGATGAAGGCGAAATTGTCGAACAAGGGTCTCAAACGAATGAAGTCCTGTCTCCCTTAAGGAAGAAACCCAAGGTTGACGAAGGATCTTCCAGTGGAACAAAGGTGAAGAACGTAGCGAGTTTCTTTCTTCCTTCAGTTCCTTTGACCCTCCCCGTTCATGCCTCTCGGCAAGTTAGGCCCTTATCCTTAGGAAAAGATCCCTTCACGTCCAATTCCCCCATCCTTTTGGGTGATCAACATCCTGGTCGGCAAGCGGTGACTATCCCTCGATCAGATGATTGCCATATTGGGTTGGCGAAGCAATCTTCTTCTGGGGAGGTTGCTCTTCCACCATATGATGATCTTCCTCCCAAGATGGGAGTATCAAAGAGTCCGGGACAGGTAACAATTCTTCTCCCTTTTTGCTGATAATTTTAGTTAGTATGACTAACTTTTGCAAAATGCAGGAGGTAGGAGGCTCCAGCGATCAGCTTTCTGCTGCTCCATCTCTTCCTTCCGGACAGACCCTTCTGGAAGAGAAGAATGCCCTGGAGAAGAAGACCGAGGAGATGGCCTCGAAGATTCTGCGTTTAGCAGAATGTTTTGATCGATCCCGAGAAGAGGCGCACCATTTCCGTCGAGAGAGGGACTTCGCTCAGCAACAGCGAGAACTCTCTGACTTGATTAGGGACAATAGTGCGTCTGTTGTTAGGGACGATATAGATAGACTTAGGGTAGTTGCTAGTTCCCTGGGGGTTGTCAGTGTAGATCCTACTGACAACAATATGTCCCTTGGGGAACTTTGTAAACTTCTTTCGGAGCAAGTCGATGTTTTGATCGACTGCATCCCTTTTGTATGTAAAGAATGTAAGAAATAAAAGTTCTTTATTTCTCATGAAATATTCTCCACATCTTCTGTGCGAAAATATAGCCATGAACTTTACGTTCGCGACCATTCATACACAGGAAATTTTAGTTCTGCGATCAAAATCACTTTTAAGAAAAAAAGCACCGCGACCTGCCCTGATTCCGCGATCAGTTTTAAAGCCGCGGTCAGAACTAAGGTTCGACCAGAGTTGGGACTTGGTCAGGCCGTCACTCCGATTAGGATCGAAGTTTCAGCCTAAAACATGATTTCGATAAAACCATAACCCAATTAGAAACATTCCAGTACGTCAAAAATTGAGTTACATGATTTTTTCGAAAAAAATGTTCAAAGTATAAAAAAGGAAAAACGTCCTCTGAAAAGTACTGAGAATTTTTCAGTCCTTTTACACTTTCAGTTTCCAAAACAAAGAAGTCTTTTTGTTTCAGATCCGATGCCTGAGTACTTTATCGGGTCCATCAGAGACAGTATCCATTATGGGAAATGAATAAAGTATTCAATGGAACGTTTGAAATGAGCCGTTTACTCATTAATGCGTCGCCTTGGGTCTATAAAAAGCAGTAGGTAGCTTCTTGGGGAAGCCACTCAGCCGTGAAAAACCCTTAGAGTTCCCGCCGCTCAAAACCCTCATTTTCTTCAGCCTTCATCTTCCCCAAATCGCCAGCTTCCCCTTTGATTCTACACCAAAGATGGCGTCCTGGAGCAGATCCATTCACCATTCTGAGGAGAGCCTGATGGCGCTAGAGAAGGAGGAGATCCTTTCTGCGCGGCTGCTCATTAACTGGCGACCTGCGGAGAAGGACCAAGAAACCCCAACTGTCCAAGAAGGCGAGTTGGTGGTTTTCGAGGAGTATCTGCGTTGCGGGTTCCGATTCCCTGAGAGTCGATTCCTTAAGGACGTCCTTGAACATTACGGGTGGGAACTGATCAACCTCCACCCCAACGCGATGCTGATCCTTGCAGTATTCCAGCATCTCTGTGAAGCCTTCGTCGGAATATATCCCAGCGTGGATCTTTTCCGACGATTCTACTTTTCGGCGTGGTCGAAGAGCACCAACACCGCCGGATGCATCTACTTCCGGCTGAGGGATAAAAAGGAGTATCCCTCCCCACCCCTGCGAGATTCTGTGCATGGGTAGCACCAAAAATGGTTTTACTGCACCCCGCCGACCGAGAGCGGGTTGTGGTTTGAGAACTCGCGGCCGGAGAAGCCGAGCGAGTTGGATACTCTCCCGGCGATGAACGCGGAGTTCACGAAGCACGCCGAGGTGATCCTTCACTTAGTCGAACAAGGGTTGACGGCACGTGACGTCATCCGAGACTTTGTGAAGAACCGGGTGAGCCCCCTGCGTGAAAGAGCTCATCCGGCTTGGGAGATCAAGTCCATGGCGGATACTACCCTGGACTATAATGAAGGTATTCATTTCTGACATTGAAATCCTTTTATGTCATTTTTGAAATGCCTCAATTTAACTCGTATCTGGGAACAGTCCTGCCCTCAGCCGAGATTGAGAGGCGGACTAACTACCTCCTCAGGGCGTACAACGCCGAGGTAGAGGGCCCCAAGGGATCGCCTCGCCCCCAAAGCTTGACGCATGCCGGCGACGACCTTAAACAGGAGTGCCGAAAGGTACACTTTCCACTTGGCCTATGTTTTGCAGGTCTCATGCATGTCCAGCACTAATCAATTTCATTGGAATGAAAATAGCTCCTAGGGAGGTTCGCGGATGCGACATTCCCAAGTGAAAATGTCGGCTCTCTGAAGAAGCCGGCGGCGAAGAACGTGAAGAAGGTCTCCCAGAGACCCAGGACAAAGAGTCCTGCCCCTAAGAAGACCAAGCTGAACCCTGGGGAGGGGTCTTCACGAAGCGTTCCTCGTCCCGCAAGAAAGACTGCGGTAAGATATCGCATTCCTGCTACTTTTTCAGGCGCGACGTGGAATCACTTCTTCGTCGTACAGGGAGAGGGGAGCGAGGAGGAAGAGGATGACGTTCCTCTGATCCTTCGAAGGAGGAAGATCGCGGATCTTCCATCCAGCGATGCCCCAAGCTGCCCCGCAGAAACCACAGCTGCCGAAGAGGTGGCCGTGGCTAACCCTGCGACCACCGAAGATCTTGTGGTCGCGGGTGATCTTCCAATTCCTGAAGCCCCAGAGGTTTCAGGGTCAATCATCTCTGCTTCCCTGGTCGAAGGGACGACTAAGGTAAAGGATCTTTTCGATCATTCCCTCCATGGCTCTTTCTGCACATTTGATAAGTTAATGTACATACAGGAAGGAGAGCTTCCCCCTGGGACCACTGGGGGTTCCAGGGAGGAAAATCCTCCTCCTCCGCGGACAGAGGAGGAGGTAGACGAACAAAGGCCGGCTGTGACGGTTCCAGCAACTCAGGAATCGCCAAGGCCTTCGGATGCAGCCCCACCAGTTAGCCCGGTGGCCCAGGTAAAGATCTTTCTATGTGTTTTTACCCGTTCCCTAAGAATATGCCTATAACATGACATTTTCAGGGGGGTGCTGTCTTATTTACCATAAGGAAGGCAAGAACCGGAGACGGCTCTCCTTCGCAAGGGGAATTTTCCCAGAAGTCCCAGGAACGAATGGGATTTCAAATAAGGTAAGAACTCTTACTTGACAGTAATCTTAGATAAAAGCTGCCTGACCCATTCTTCCTGTTAGGCAAAAGAAGACAGCACCTACACCTTCAACCGCCACTGGGGAGGTTGAAGCTAGGGCTGATGAGGGAGCCTCTAATGAAGAGCGCTCTACTCCCGTGGTTCAGGAAGTCGTCCGGACCGCGGGAGGTGAAACAAGTACAGGGACCGGGTCGCAACCAGTGACCTCTGGGGGTGGCGTCCAGCCGGCACTCCCATCAACTGTCCTTGTCGCAGGCACTTCCGGCGCGTTAGCAAGGATCCCTGCTAGCATGGATGATGCCTCTTTAAATAAGTTTATGAAGGTATGATCACCCCTGTTTCGGCGCTTGAATCACCTTTAGAGCATACTTGACTCTCTTGCTTTGTATCACAGGACTTGTCATGGGTGACGAGCCAGTCGCATGCTGCAATGGCTAGCATGGCGGCTATTCAAAAAGATCATGACGGCTTGCGCAAGTGAGGATCGTCATTCTTCTGTTAATATAAGTAGGCTTTAATTGTGACTGACCTGATTTTGCTGCAGAGAGGTTACATTCTTGAAGAAAGAGTTAGCCAAGATGAGGCTGAACTCAGTTACAGAGTTCAAGAAACTACGGACTGAAATCAATAAACTTCAGTCTGAGAAGGCTGGTAAGTCGATTCTCAACTTGAGAAGACTTAAAACCGTTTCTTGTTAATAACCTCTTTTCTCTGTACAGCGCAAGCAGGTCGCATTACACAGCTCGGCCAGGACAAGATGATTCTCGAGTCCTCGCTCAACCATACCGACCGAGCGGTCAAAGAGTTGAGCTTACTGGTCTTCGAAAAACTGAAGGCCGTGGCCAACCTTTTGAATACCAACGTGGTGGAGTTGAGGAAGGACGACCCAAGTGTCAGCGATTGGTCATCACTGCTCACAGCTCAAGCAGAATCACTGCTCGAATATCTCCTTGGAGATTTACGGCGACGTGAAGAGATAATCAGGACGAGAGTCCGATCAGCCGCTTCTGCCGTACTCAGCCGGGTTCGACTTCACCATGGCCCAGATGCGAATCTGAGCGCGCTGGTGGGACCGGTTGAGGTCGAGAGTGAAGAACTGCTTGACGCCGTTATAGAAGAAGTCAAGCCCTTCGTTGACAAACTCTTGGCTGAGCTGACGATCGAATGATCCTTATATTTTGTAACCAAACAATTGTAATTACAATGCTATGTATGTAAAACTATTTTTTCAAAAGAAAGTGCATATTCACATCATAAGTTTCATACTATAAGTATATTCCTCTAGCCCCCGCCTCTGTTTTACGAATACGGAAGCCTTAGTATTTTAAGCAGAGGGGAAAACATAAGTATGATGACCAGGGATATGTGCTTCAAGCCGATGGTCAAGATTAAAGTAACATTTTAACCTTATTGCAAACTGGTAGCCACCCAGATGACCGAGGACTAGCCAGATAGTCCCGTGTGCGTTGAGAAACGGCTTATTTAGGAGTGACTTATCTGGAAGTGATCATGGGATCGACCAGCGAATCCGGTTGAAAAATGCTGTAATAACCTAACCGCCGGCGATCAGCCCCCAGGTCGAATTTGTATAATTTGGGCTTAAAGAAAAACACTCATTGTATGAAAACAAGACATGTTTTTTATGAAAAGATGCTAATTGAACAGGAAAAAAGTGATTGGAATACTTACACGTGAAACTTGCGAAGTTGATCGATGTTCCAAGTATTGGACAAAATCCGACCATCCTCCATGGCTAACCGCGCAGATCCTGGCCGCGGCACTGAGACGACAGTGTATGGTCCTTCCCACTTTGGGGAGAATTTATTGCGGTTAGACTGGTCTTGAATTTTTCGTAAAACCAAGTCGCCCACGTTGAGATCACGTGGTCGCACCTTTTTACTGTGATACTTGCGTAGAGCCTGCAAGTATACCGCGGACTTGATCAGGGCGCGATCACGCCGTTCTTCCAGGAGGATGAGATCTTGCGATCGCTGTTCGGATTGGTTGAACTGTTCAAATTGATTCGTGCGAACAGATCCAATACTAACTTCCATAGGCAACACAGCCTCGGCCCCATAGACCAAATGGAAGGGTGTCTCACCGGTGGCTCGACTAGAGGTAGTCCGTAGTGCCCATAGAACAGTATAAAGCTCGTCTGCCCAAGCCCCCGAGCGGGTCTTGAGGCGATCAAAAACACGTTTTTTGATGCCTTGCAATACTTGCCCATTGGCCCGTTCTACGGCACCATTGCTTTGTGGATGTGCCACAGAAGCAAAGCACACCTTGGTCCCAATCTGATCACAGTAGTCTAGGAAGAGACCGCTAGCGAACTGCGAACCGTTATCTGTGATGAGACGGTTTAGAACACCAAATCGTGCCACAATGTTCTTGTGAAAGAACTTTTGTGCGGCTGATGCAGTAATATTTCGTACTGGTTCGGCCTCAAACCACTTTGTGAACGTGTCAATGGCTACGAACAGAAACTTGTACCCATTGACCGCTTGTGGCATAGGACTGACGATGTCCATTCCCCAGATCGCGAAGGGCCATGCGAGAGGAATAGTTTGCAATGCATAAGCAGGTTGATGAACCTGTCTTGCATGAAACTGACACTGTGGACACATCTTGACCATAAGCTTGGCATCATCGAGTGCCGAAGGCCAGTAGAATCCCCGTCGAAAAACTTTTCCGACCAGTGTTCGGTATGACGCGTGTGCACCGCATACACCGTCATGTATCTCTTTCAGGAGGGATTTTCCTTCCTCCTGAGATATGCAGCGCATGAATACTCCTTGAGTACCCTTTCTGTACATAACCCCATCTATGAGTTTGTACAGACGCGCCTTTCGAATTAACTGATCGCTTTTGGTTTTGTCCTCGGGTAGGGTCCCATGTTCAAGATAGACCCTCAATGGATGAGTCCAATCTTGTTCCTGACCGAGGTTGGCAACGAAGGCTATTGCCGGATCATCCTCGACCGAAGTCATGATAGAAGGATGGTCCAAGTGTTCAATGAACACTCCTGCCGGAGCGGATGAGCGTGAGGATCCAATTTTGGATAATTGGTCTGCGAGAATATTGTCCTTTCGCGGGATGTATTGGACTTCGAAGTGACTGAAGTGTTTTTCCAATCTCCTCACTTCCCCCAGGTAATGAGCCATTGTCTCATCGGAGGTGCTGTACTCCTTGTTTACCTGGTTTACGACCAGCTGTGAGTCCCCCCTCACCACTAATCGACGGACTCTGAGGAATTTTGCTGCCCGGAGCCCTGCAAGAAGACATTCATACTCTGCTGCATTGTTGGTTGCAACAAAGTGTAGTTGAATGACATACTTAAGCTGTTCGCCCTGAGGCGTAACTAAGACCACTCCAGCCCCCGAGTGTTGAAAACTACGGGAGCCGTCAAAGTACATTGTCCAATAATCGGGGCACTCCAGTTCCTTTGCCAACTGCACGGGTGGCTCAGGGTTGGTCCATTCGACCACAAAGTCGGCCAAAACCTGAGACTTAATCGCCGTGCGAGGGGTGAAATGGATCTCGAAGGCACCGAATTCGACCGCCCATTTGGCGATTCGACCAGATTTTTCTGGATTTCGGACAATATCCCCTAAAGGAAAAGAGGAGGGTACTGTGATCTTGTGTGCTTGAAAGTAATGTCGTAGCTTACGGGAAGCCATCAGTAGCGCGTAAAGTATCTTCTGGACCTCAGGATAGCGCTCCTTAGGACCATGAAGTACTTCGCTCACATAGTAGACGGGTCTGTGCACTCCTTCCCTTTCCGCGATCAGAACTGCGCTGACCGCGTGTGGGGTGGCCGCCAAATACAGAAGCAATGGTTCTTCCTTTTCAGGAGACACCAATACCGGCGGACTGGAAAGATATGTTTTTACCTCCTGAAACGCTTTTTCGGCCTCGTCGGACCACGTGAAGTTATGATGTTTCCGCAAGGCTTTAAAGAAAGGTAGTCCCCTTTCGCCTAATCGCGATATAAAGCCACCATGCGACCAGCCAGGCGTTAAACATCCTTCATGGTCGAGGGCGACCTCATTTGTTCAATAGCTCTGATTTTCTCAGGATTAACTTCAATGCCCCTGGAACACACAAGAAAACCAAGAAGCTTTCCTGAAGAAACCCCGAAAGAACATTTCTCCGGGTTCAATTTTATTCCAAAGCAATTCAAGTTACAGAAGGTTTCAGCAAGATCGTCCAAATGAGACAATCTTTTGGTACTTTTTACAACCAAATCGTCTACATATGCTTCGAGATTACGCCCTATCTGGGAAAGAAAGGTCTTTTGCATCAAGCGCTGGTACGTGGAACCAGCGTTCTTGAGACCGAACGGCATTCTGACGTAGCAGTATGTGCCGAACGGGGTGATGAAGGCAGTTTTCTCTTCATCGTCTTCTGCCATGCTAATTTGATGATATCCTGAGTAGGCATCCAGAAAACTCATCAGTTCGCAACCCGCAGTGGAGTCAACCAGCTGGTCGATGCGGGGAAGGGGAAAGTCGTCCTTCGGACAGGCACTGTTGAGGCTAGTATAGTCGACGCACATGCGCCACTTGCCATTTGACTTGCGGACCATGACCGGATTGGCGAGCCAGTCCGGGTGATTCACTTTGCGGATAAACCCGGCTTGTAAGAGTTTGTCTAACTCTTCTCGGATGGCTTCCTGTCGGTCGGTGGCAAAACGCCTGAGCTTTTGCTTTATTGGTCGTTGTCCAGGTCGAATTGCTAACCTGTGCTCAATTACTTCCCTTGGGACACCGGGCATGTCGGACGGTTTCCACGCAAACACATCTGCGTTAGCCTGGAGGAAAGCAACGAGGTCGAGTTCCTATTTGTCATCCAGGGCTGACCCAACCCGAATTGTCTTGGATGGGTCATCTGGGTACAAAGGAACTTGTTTGAGTTTCTCATCTGGTCGAGGAGCAGCCCTGATCGCATCGGTGGCGACAGTGGCGACCTGAGCGTCCCGGAGGGGAAGTTGATCGACTATCTCCAAAGATAGCCGGTCGCACGTGAGCGCCACGTTGCGACTACCTCGGACCGAAATGACACCTTTGGGGCCAGGCAATTTCCCGCACTGATAAGCATAGTGCGTTGCCATCATGAACTTAGCAAGAGTCGGCCTGCCAAATATTGCATTATAAGCTGAATCACAATCGATTACATCGAAAGTAACCAATTCTGTTCGAAAGTTATCTGGTTCTCCCAGAGTGACCGGGAGGACCACTTGTCCCAATGGCATCATGGAGGGGCCTGGGATTATCCCATAAAACGGATGGATTATGGGCTTGATCTTCGAACGAGGAATTTGCATCTCGTCGAGTGTCTTGACCAATAAAAGATCAAGGGAACTTCCCCCATCGATCAGGACCCTTTCGACTCTCGCGTTACTGATGATTGGGGTAATAACCAGAGGTAACCTCAATGGTCGAGTTAGCCCCACAGGACAGTCAGCGCGATCGAACGTCAATGGCATATCCGACCAACGGGGATATTGAGGTTCACCAAGGGATGTCTCCGTTTGGTTAACCTCTCGGCAAAAGGTTTTAAACTGCCTTTTGGAAACGAAAGAGGAGGAACCTCTGAAAATGACATTAACATGATTTTGAGGTACCTGGTAAGCCATTTCTTCGTCTCCATCGACGTCTCTAACCCCGCACGCCTGCTCTTTAGGCGGTAAGGTCGGCATTGGCCCAGCTCCTTGGTAGAAATCATCCAGCTGTTTCAACCAACTCCTGCAGTTTTTGAGATCGTGGCCTGCAGAATTGTGGAGTGGACACCACCTTTTGCCCTCCAGCGGATTAGTTGATTTTTCTGGCTGGTCGGAATCCCGGCCACCAGAAGCAGTTTTACTTTTAAAAGAAGACTTATTACCTTTGGTCGAAGGTGGTTTCTCCGCGACCGCGACCTCACGGTACTGTCCAGAGCGGTTCCTCTTCGACTTTTTTGACTTCCCGCCCGGTGAAGACTCCGGCTTTTTGCTTGATTCTTCTTTCTTGGCGTCCTTGAAGCCTGGTTGGGGCGGTAGGTCCCCCTTGTCAACCATTCGGTTCCACTCGACTACCTCGGCAGCATCGGAGTATCGATCAGCCATATCGAACAGATCGGCCACTGATCGAGGAGGGTGGATAAGCAAGTCTTCAGTGAATCTCCGGTATCGAACGGCATGCTTAAATGCCCTGATTACGGAGCCATCAGATATGTTCGGGATGGTATTTCTTACCCCGACAAACCTCTTGACAAACTGCCGAAGCGTTTCGGTCGAAGTTTGCCGCAGTCTATGCAAGTCGTCCTCCTTACCCGGCTTTTGGTAACAGTTTTGGAAATTGCTGAGGATGGCATCGCATAGCATTTCCCAATTATAGATAGAACCCTCAGGCTGATTGAACAACCAGGTTCTAGCCGGTCCTACGAGGACTGTTGGCAGGTAGTTGGCCATGACCTTGTCATCGCCCCCTACTGCTTGGATGGCAGTAATATAGATCTGAAGAAACTCGGATGGGTTCTGAGTTCCATCAAACCTCTCAATGGCCCCTGGTCGAAACTTATCGGGCCAAACGACAGCTCGTAGGCCAGGCGAGAAAGCTTTGCAACCAAAGTAAGGACCGTGAATCGTCCTGCGACTTTCGGTCGGGTTTCGAGCAAACTCACTTAATGGCGAGGTTACTCGGGGTCCCAAACGAGAGTGAACGGGAACTCGATCCCTACTACGAGAGTCCTGCATTCGCCGATATTTGTCCTGTTGGGACGGTATAGGCGGCGGGTAATTCCGTTGGCCAGAGCCAGAATGAGGACCATCTCGTTCACGAGAATGTGTCACTGAGCGGGAAGAGGCTGTCGGGGTCGCCTCGGATGCGACCTCATCCAGTCTTTCCGCCAGGATCCTGACAAAGGCCGGTCTCTGCGCATCCGTGACCGTAGGAGGAAAATTGCGCATGACTTCCGCGATAGATCGCAGTCGACCATGGGTACTTCTCCTAGGGGCACCAGGTGTTATTGTTTCTTCGTCCACTGGGAAATGCTCCGGTGGTAAAGAAGGAGTCTGGTCACGTCTACGACCACGCGACCGTCGAGAAGAACTCGGGGCAGCATCGTAATGAGCCTGCGCATCTTGAAGAGCCTCTAGGGCAGTTCTGCGTAGTTCGTTGTTTTGTTGCTCGAGATCTTGCTCCTCCTTCTGTTTGCGATCTTGTTCTTCCCTGGCAGCCTGTTGATCGGGAGTTTCTTCCGACAACGCAGCAAACTGCCTAGGGAGAGAGGTCGCCGATGGGGAGAACATCTCGGTTTGTTCCGAGTCGGACTCGAAATCAAAGAGACGGTGGAGGTTATCAGGGTCGAACCTTCCTGGGCTAATTTCAGGGTCACCATCATAGTTTCCCTCAGCGGGATCGTATGATGGGCCGGACTCATCACCTAGCACATTAAGAACCTCTGTGGGTTCTGACCTTGTGCCAGTTACCTCCTGGTCGATTAACATGACTTGGGGAGATGATTCAGCCTGGGGAAGATTCTGGCCTTCGACCTCTTCCATCGGAACAGGATCGCTTGGAGAAGGCATTGGTATATGGGCATAATCCTCGAGATCGAAATCGTTCTCGGAATCATATGCTCCAGCCATGTTTCGGCGAACCTCCGAATTTCAATTAGGACGCCTTGAGAAAGGCCCCACGGTGGGCGCCAGCTGTCGACGATTCAGACTCGGAGTCCTCAGCCGAACTTATGCAGAATTTATAACTGTGAGACCTTTCAAGCCTTCGGGAAGGTATGCTGAACAATAGTGAACAGGAGCACAGAGAGTTTAGACAGGTTCGGGCCCTCGATGGTGGGAGTAAAAGCCCTACGTCCTGTTGAGATTTCACTAAGTGTGGTAAAAAGGTTTACAAATGGAGGAAAAAGTCCTCATAGGCGAGGATTTTTCCTGTAAAAGTGTACAAAGATAGGCCAAAGAAGGCTTATTAAAATGCTATATGAGGTGTGCCGTAGACTTGGCTAACTTAGATGATTTTCTTCCTCCCCCTGATTGATGCTTCATGCCATCCTTTTATACTGTTTGAAAGGGTGCCATGTGAAGGAAACTGCATCAATCGGTTGCACGGACGATTGGATGCGGTTTTTGGAACTGCTCTTAACCTCCACGTAGGTTAAACACGTGTTATTCATGGATAACTGTAAGTGTTAACCTCCTGACGGTTGATTCTCCACGTGTAGGAATCTTCGGGATACTTAGAATATCCTGTTGTATAGGCAACCGAATAGATAGATCCCAAGTATCCTGATCGGCAGATGTTCTGACCGCGGGATTTGGCTGACCGCGCAATATCCCGAATGTGTAGTTCGCGTATAGCCTACGAACTTCTGACCGCGCAAGGCTTACGGTCTGATCGCACGAAACCCGCGACCTGATCGCGTAAAGCTTGCGACCTCATGGTGATGCCCCTCAGAATAGCTTGAGTCCGCATCACCAGATACATGTCTGGTTCGAACTCGTCTTGAACCAAAAGTTTATTAGAAGTGACCCGGGTGTCAATCCTCGTCACCCTCCTCCTTTCGTTTGGGGGATATTGTCCAAAATCCAGAAAAATCTGGTCGAATCGCTAAATGGGCGGTCGAACTCGGTTCCTTTGATATCCATTTCACGCCCCACACAGTGGTTAAGTCTCAGGTTTTGGCCGACTTTGTGGTCGAATGGACCAACCCTGAGCCACCCATGCAAGTGCCGGAGGAATTGGAATGCCCCGATCACTGGACAATGTACTTTGATGGCTCCCATAGTTTTCAACACTCGGGGGCTGGAGTGGTCTTAGTTATGCCTCAGGGTGAACAGCTTAAGTATGTCATCCAACTACACTTTGTTGCGACCAACAACGCGGCAAAGTATGAAGGTCTTCTTGCAGGGCTCCGGGCAGCAAAATTCCTCGGTGTCCGTCGATTAGTGGTGAGGGGAGACTCACAGCTGGTCGTAAACCAGGTAAACAAGGAGTACAGCTCCTCCGATGAGACAATGGCTCATTACCTGGGGGAAGTGAGGAGATTGGAAAAACACTTCAGTCATTTCGAAGTCCAATACATCCCGCGAAAGGACAACATTCTCGCATACCAATTATCCAAAATTGGGTCCTCACGCACATCCGCTCCTGCAGGAGTGTTCATTGAACACTTGGACCGTCCTTCGATTATGACTTCGGTCGAGGATGATCCGGTAATAGCCTGCGTTACCAACCTCGGTCAGGAACAGGATTGGCCTCATCCATTGAGAGTCTATCTTGAACATGGGACCGTACCCGAGGACGAAACCGAAAGCGATCGATTAATTCGAAAAGCGCGTCTGTACAAGCTCATAGATGGGATTTTGTACAGAAATGGTACTCAAGGAGTATTCATGCGTTGCATATCTCAAGAGGAAGGAAAATCCCTCTTGAAAGAAATACATGACGGTGTATGCGGTGCGCACGCGTCATATCGGACACTGGTCTGAAAAGCTTTTCGACAAGCATTCTACTGGCCTTCGGCACTTGATGATGCCAAGCATATGGTCAAGGTATGTCCTCAGTGTCAGTTCCATGCAAGACAGGTTCATCAACCTGCCTATGCGTTACAAACCATTCTCCTCGCATGGTCTTTCGCGGTCTGGGGAATGGATATTGGTGGTTCTATGCCACAAGCGGTCAACGGGTACAAGTTTCTGTTCGTAGCCATTGATACGTTTACAAAGTGGATTGAGGCCGAACCGGTACGAAATATTACCGCATCAGCAGCACAAAAGTTCTTTCATAAGAACATTGTTGCTCGATTTGGTGTTCCAAACCGTCTTATCACCGACAATGGTTCTCAGTTCACCAGTGGTTTTTTCCTAGACTACTGCGATCAGATCGAAACTAAGGTGTGCTTTGCTTCTGTAGCACATCTGCAAAGCAATGGTGCTGTAGAACGGGCCAACTGGCAGATACTACAAGGCATCAAAAAACGTGTTTTTGATCGCCTTAAGACTCGCTCGGGGGCTTGGGCGGACGAGCTTTATATCATTCTATGGGCACTACGAACTACCTCTAGTCGAGCCACCGGTGAGATGCCCTTCCATCTGGTCTATGGGGCCGAGGCTGTGTTGGCTATGGAAGTTAGTATTGGGTCTGTTCGGACAGGACAATTCGAACAAGTTGATCAGTCCGAACAGCGATCACAAGATCTCATCCTCTTAGAAGAAAGGCGTGACCGTGCTTTGATCAAATCTGCGGCATACTTACAAGCCTTGCGTAAGTATCACAGCAAAAGGGTGCGACCACGTAGTCTTAATGTGGGCGATTTGGTATTACGAAAAATCCAAGACCAGTCTAATCGCAACAAATTCTCCCCGAAGTGGGAAGGCCCTTACACTGTTGTCTCAGTGCCACGACCAGGATCCGCATGGTTAGCCATGGAGGATGGTCGAATTTTGTCTAATACTTGGAACATCGATCAACTTCGCAAATTCTACGTGTAAGTACTCAATCCTTTTTCCTGTTCAATTAGCATTTTTTCATAAAAGAAAAAATGTTTTGGTTTTGTGCGATGAATATTTCTCTTTATGCCCATGTATTGCGAATTCGGCTCGGGGGCTGGTCACCGGCGGTTAGATCATGACAACGTTCTAGTCGGATTCGCTGGCCGATCTCATGACAGCTGCCAGACAAGTCACCCCTAAGTAAGCCGTTTCTCAACGCACACGGGACTTCCTGGTAAGACCTCAGTTATCGGAGTGGCTGCTGGTTTGCAAACAAGGCTAGGCGTTACAATGATCATAATTCTTGGTTTGATCACACATCCCTGGTCGTTATATTCACTTCTCTCCTGTGTTTGTAATACTAAGCCTTCAGTATCTACAATCACAGGCGGGGGCTAGGGGGATATGTTTATAGTATGAAACAACATAAAACAAGAATATATTTTAGAATATATTCATTTTCAAAAATGGATTTCAGCATACATTGCATATAAATGTTTCTATACAGATGTAGGGATCACTCGATCCCAAGCTCAGTCAGGAGCTTATCTACAAGGGGCCTGATCTCCTCCATGACAACCTCAAGTTGTTCCTCACTCTCGACTTCAACCGGACCCACCAGTGGATTCAGATCTGCATCTGGGCCATGGTGAAGTCGAACCCGGCTGAGAATGGCGGAAGCGGCTGACTGAACTCTGATTCCGATCGCCTCTTCTCGTCGCCGTGTATCTTCAGGAAGATACTCGAGAAGTGACTCCGCCTGGGCCATGACTAGCGTAGACCAGTCATTTAGGCTGAGAATATCTCTTGTGGTTTCAACCACATCAGCCCTCAGGAGACGAGCTACTGCCTTCAGTTTTTCGAAGATTGAACGGCTCAGCTCTTTGATCGCCCTTCGGAGGTTTGAATAGAGCCCTGGAGGAGCCCCTTGTCCTGACTGAGTTGTCTTCTTTGACCCGCTTGCGCTGCAGCAAGAGAAAAGATTACTCGCGTGTTATGAAGTTAAGTCTTCCTAATCAGGAATCGACTTACCAGAAAGTTGTGACCGCAGCTTGTTGTTTTCGATCTCTTGGTTTGTAGTCACTGAGATCGAATGGAGCTTGACCGTGGCCGCTTCTTTTTTCAGCAATGCCACTTGTCTGTAGCAGAACAGAAGAAGTGGTCATAACCAATTTGTATCTATACAAGTTGAAGAGTAATGATCCTTACCTGCGCAAGTTGTCCCATTCTTTTTGTATGGCCTCAACGCTCGCCATCATAGCACGCGACTTGGCCATCATCTGGGATAGCTCCTATGATGCGAAAAGAAATTAAAGGTGTCCTATGTACAATCCAGGCAACGAAAGAGAAGTTCATCATACCTTCATAAATTCCTGCAAGGAAATATCTTCCAGGGTAACGGGAAGACTCATTGAAGGCCCCGTTGCGGCCACAACAGAGGCAGCCCGTGGGAGTGCCTGCTGGGCACTACCCCCAGTCGCTGTTGCGTGCGACTGGATCTCCACGCCTACTTCTCCCCTCGTAGCCCGGACTTCTTCCTGGACCAAGGGGGCGGAGCGCTCCTCATTGGAAGCTCCTGTGCTAGCAGCAACTTCAACCCTCCCTGGAGCGGTTGAAGGGCTGGATGCTGTTTCTTTTCACCTGACAAAGGGAAGATAAACCAAGCAATCACAATTCGTTTTAATACAACCAAGATAAAGGTTCTTACCTTATTTGAAATCCCATCAGTTTTTGAGATTTCAGGGAAGGCTCTCCTCGAGAAAGGGGACAACTGTCGTCTGTCCTGGTCTTCCTCTTGGTGAACAAGGCATTTCCGCCCTAAGTGTGTTCCTCTGTAAGCACATTTCTAAGGGAAGATAAAGACGAATGATAAGAGTCTTTACCTGGCCAACTGGTCTGGTTGGTGGGGTTGCATCCGAAGGCCTGGATCGCTCCTGGACTTCTGGAGCCGGCGCCTCGTTTGCAACCACAACAAGATCTTGACTGGCTACCTCCACTCCTGTCCGTAGGGGTGGAGGATTTTCCTCCCTGGGATTCACAGGAGTCACAAGGGGAAGCTCTTTTCCCTGGATAAGCATCAATTTAATGAATATACCGGGGAAATTAAAGAAAACAAGACTGTGAGAGAATCTTACCATGGTCGTCCCTTCGACCAGGGAAGTAGAAGCAACTGGCCCTGAAGCCTCGGGGGCTTCAGGAGCAGGGGTGTACTCCGCGACTATAGGGCTTTCGGTGGCCGCGGAGTCTGCTACAGCCGCCTCTGCGGTAGCAGTTGTTTCTGTAGAGCGAGTTGGAGCGTCACCGGATGGAGAGCCTGCAATCTTCTTCCTCCGGCGAATTAGGGGCACACAATCATCTTCCTCCTCCTCGCTCCCCTCCCCCTGTACGATGAAGAAGTAATTCCAGTTCGCACCTGGAAAGATAGGAGGAACGTGATATCTTACCGCAGTTTTCCTTGCGGTAGGAGGGACGCTTCGTGAAGACCCTTCCTCGAGATTTAGCCTGGCTTTCTTGGGGGCGGGATTCCTCGTCCTGGGTTTTGAGGAAACCTTCTTCACGTGTTCCATCGTCGGCTTCCCAAGGGAACCGACGTTCTCACTTGGGAACGTCGGCTCGGCGAACCTCCCTGAGAGCTGTTCTCACTCCAACGTAATCATTAATGCTAGACATACATAAGATCTGCAAAACAGAGGCCAAGTGAAAATGTACCTTTTGGCGCTCCTGTTTGAGGTCGTCGCCGGCGTGAATCAAGCTTTCGGGGCGAGGCGATCCCTTGGGGCCCTCTACCTCGGTGTTGTACACCCTGAGGAGGTAGTTAGTCTGCCTCTCGATCTCGGATGAGGGCAGGACTGTTCCAAAATGCGAGTCAACTAGTGCATTTCAAAAATAAAAAAGATCTCAGTGCCAGAAATGGATACCTTCATTGTAGTCCAAGGTACTGTCCGCCATGGACTTGATCTCCCAGGCCGGATGAGCCCTTTCACGCAGGGGGCTCACCCGATTCTTCACAAAGTCGCGAATGACGTCGCAAGCGACGTCGCAAGCTGTTAGTCCCTCTTGGACTAGGTGAAGAATGACCTCGGCATGCTTCATGAACTCCGCGTTCATCGCCGGGAGAGAATCCAACTCGCTCGGCTTCTCCGGCCGTGAGTTCTCAAACCACAGCCCGCTCTCGGTTGGCGGGGTGCAGTAGAACCACTTCTGATGCCACTCGTGCACCGAGTCTCGCAGGGGTGGGTAGGGATACTCCTTTTTCTCCCTTAGCCGGAAGTAGATGCATCCAGCGGCGTTGGCGCTCTTCAACCACGCCGAGTAATAAAAGTGCCGGAAAAGATCCACGCTGGGATATACTCCGACGAACACCTCGCACAGGTGCTGAAACACCGCCAAGATCAGCACGGCATTAGGGTGGAGGTTGATCAGCTCCAACCCGTAATGCTCGATCATGTCCTTTAGGAACCGACTCTCAGGGAATCGGAACCCGCACCACAGGTACTCCTCAAAAACCACCAGCTCGCCATCTCCGACGACTGGGGTTTCTTGGTCCTTTTCCGCGGGCCGCCAATTGATTAGTAGCCGCGGAGGAAGGATTTCCTCCTTCTCCAACGCTAGTAGGCTTTCCTCAGAATGGTGGATCGATCTCCTCCAAGACGCCATTTCTGGTTGAGGATCGGGAGGAAAGTTGGTGACTTTTGGGGAAGATGAAGGCTGAGGGAAAAGAGGGTTTTGTGCGGCGAAGTTGCTGAGGAAGGTTTTCTGGCTGTATGGTTTCCTCAAGAAGCTAACTGCTCCTTTTATAGACTCGAGGAGACGCACTAATGTGAGTAACGTTCCACTCAAACGTTTCACTTAATATTTTATCCATTTCCCATAATGGATACTATCTCTGGCAGACCTGTTAAGGACCCGTTAGAGCATTCTGGGTATTGGATTTGAAACAAAAAGAATTCTTTGTTTCAGAGTCTGAAAATACAAAAGTCTAAAAAGTTTTTTCAGGGCTTCTCAGAAGTTATTTTCCTTCATGTGCCTTGTATATTTTCATGAAAAAATCCTATGGTCCAATTTTTGGACGTATTGATATCTTCAGATCGGGTTGTGGTACAATCGAAACCATGCTTTCGATTAAGCTCCGATTCTAATCGGAGTGACGGTCTGAGCGAGCCTCAATTCTGGTCGCAGTGAACTTCGGTTCTAACCGCGGCTTTAAGTCTGATCGCGGTATCAGGGCTGGTCGCGGTACTTTTATGAAAGTGTAAATTCTGATCGCAGAACTGAGGTTTTCGTGTGTATGAGTGGTCGCAAAGACATTACTTGTGGTCATGTTTTCACACAGAAGATATAAAGAATATTTATATAAAAGGAAAAGATTTTATTTCTCGCATTCTTTACATACAAAGGGATACCGGTGACTAAAGCGTCGACCTGATCCGAAAGGAGTTTGCAAAGTTCTCCTAGGGACATGTTGTCAGTAGGATCTACGCTGACAACCCCCAGAGAACTAGCAACTAATCTAAGACTATCTACATCATCCCTGATGAGAGGTACACAACTGTTCCTAATCGCATCGGAGAGTTCCCATTGTTGCTGAGCATGGTCCCTCTCCCGACAGAACTAGTGCACCTCTTCACGGGATCGTTCAAAACAATCTGCTAAATGCAGAATCGCTGAAGACATCTCTTCAGTCTTCTTCTCCTCTGAAAGGATCTGTCCGGGGGGAAGAAGTGGAGCAGTAGTAGGCCGATCACTGGGACCTCCAATCTTCTGTGTTTGCAAAAAGTTAGTTGTGCCAACTATAACTATCAGCAAAAGGAGATGAGGATCACTACCTGTCCCTATTTATGACCAGTTGATATAGCTATCCTGGAAAGTAGATCATCCGATAAAAGCGAACGATCACCACATGGTGGAAGTACAACCTTCCCACCAGAAGATTGTTCTGGTCGGGTAGTCACCGCTTGCCGACCAGAAAATCGATCACCCAAACAAAAACAGGGAGTGTTGGGGTGAAGAACTGAAGGAAGATAGAACGGTGGTACGTCTTCTACCTTTGCTCTGCTGGAAGATCCTTCGTCAACCTTGAGTTTCTTTCTTGAAGGAGATGAATCTTCAGTCATTTGAGGCTCCTGTTTGAGAACTTCCTCTTTGTCACTTTCAATTTCGATGATGTTGTGATCTGCCATCGGGGAGTGTATGAGGAGAAGAATGAAGGTAGCTTTAAAAAGAAACTTAACCGTGAGAAGAAGTTGTGAAGCTTTGCAACTCAAAGGCTTCGATATTTATAGCCACCAAGATGACGGTTCGCCTTCCGAACGCCTCGGGTTATTAAAAGGTATTTACAATGTCACCTCGGGTTAAAAAATGTTTCAACGGCGCCATCATTACCCATCACATAATACCCAGAACCTGTCTCGGGGAACCAACCGTCACAATTAGTGCGCCACTAAGTGAAGAATTTGAAGCGTTGGGTTAAAAATCCAATGCATGTCTTAAAAAATTCAAAATAAACACGTCCCTTCGTTTTCTTCAAATTTGGGGGCTAGCTGACGAGGCTTGACACCCGAGTCTGTTCAAATAAATGCACTGTTGGTTCAAGACAGATTCGAGCCAGACACGTGCCTGGCGGTGCGAACTCAAGTCATTCTGAGAGGCATCAGCCCGAGGTCGCAGGCTTTGCGCGATCAGGCCACAGCTAGTCCGCGGTCAGAAGTTCGTATGCTATACGCGAACAGAATGTTGGAGATGTTGCGCGGTCAGCCAACGTCCCGCGGTCAGAGCATTTCCGATTAGGATATTTGGGATTCACCTGTCCCTATAGCAGGAATATCCCAAATATCCCAAAAATTCTTCCACGTGGAAGACCAACCGTCAGGAGGTTAATACGTGCAGTTATTCGTAAATAACACGTGTTAAACCTGCGTAGAGCTTAAGAGCGGTTTTCCGAACCGCATCTAAGCAACTGTTTGATGCAGTTACCACCTGGCACCTTTTCGACCAGTATAAAAGGGTGGCAAGATGTATCAAACAGGGAGAGAGATCAACATCTCTGATACGAGCAAGATACAACATCTCAACCACTCAAATAGCCAAGTCTACGGCCTAGATTAGATAGTTTTTACAAGCCCCTTTGGCTTTTTTCTGTATACTTACATAGGAAAAACCCTTCGCCTGTGAAGGTGTTTTCACATCATCTTGTAAATCTTTATCACCTATAGTGAAATCCCAACAGGACGTAGGGCTATTACTCCCACCATCGAGGGCCCGAACCTGTAAAAACCTCTCTGTGCTCCTGTTCTCCATATTTCTACATACCTTCCCGGAGGGTCATCTTGAAAGGTCTCACTATTATAAATTTTGCATAAGTTCGGCTGAGGACCCCGAGTCCGAATCGTCGACAAGTTAGTTAAACTTTAGGATAAGCCAAGAGAACGTGCTTACGAAAGAGTTCAGCGATTTCAGTTAATTTAACCTTCACTTCCACCCACAACCTATCCCTCTCGTCCACTGTCACGTCCTTTCAGCTCTGGACGGTGATCTTCACCCTTTCCTTCACCAATAGCCCAATGTAGGCCACATACTTCCCAGCATTCTTTCCGATCGGCCTCTCAAATTGGTTGAACTCACAAGAAAGATCGGCGCGTTTGGCCAAACAGCCCAACGTCGTCGCGCCTCGCCCCACCCTCTTGCGCTGGGACGAACCAGCATTTTCAGTTACGTTGGCCCTAGTCGAACCACTACTACCATGCGATGAAGACGACGACATGTCTTTCCCTACAAAACCATCCACAAACCATCAAAATTTAATGGAAACACAAACCAAATCGTTTTACAAAGCAAAAGGACCTATTTTAAATATTTGTTCTATCGGTAAACACAGCAACTACCGATAGAAGATAAGATTGTATTTCTGAGCATTTTCATCTACACATTTTCATAGGAAGCAGGTAACATATGGCAATTAATTCTTCTTGGAGTTCCATAACTCAGTTGAGGATTGGAGACTAATTAGGGTTGCTAAAAGGATGTTTGAAGAAAATAGTACTAAAAGGCATACGAAAATTGTTGAAGTGTTCAGCAATTTTTTCTATCGGTAAACACATGAGGTACCAATAGAACATAACAATGTTTTCTATCGGCAAAAATATGAGATACCGATAGAAGATGTTTATAAACACCAACAACATATAAAGTTCATTATATGGAAATTGGATACAATTGATTACACATACAACAGTATAGATAATTTAAAATCTCAAAATAGGTTCATATGGCAATTAATTATTCTTGGAGTTCCATAACTCAGTTGAGGATTAATTGGAGACAAATTCTTCTTGGTTTCAATGAGAGTGTAAAAAACTGATCAAAGTATTCTCTCTATGTGACATTGCATGGTTCATGTCCTTCCAAATCCTAAGTTTTAAAACTTGTTGAACTTTTATGACAAAATGAACACACATAGAAAACAAGGTACTGATTGTTTCTTGGCCTATGTAATATAGCAGGCCAGATTGACACAATTAGCTAGAAGGAGGAAATAATGTAACAACTAACCTGATCGATCATAATATGATTCAGCTGCAGTGCAAGTCACAGCCGGGAAGTAAAATAGGTGGTTTAGATGGCATGGAACAAAAAGATATGAACCATAACAAAAAAAAATAGTACTAAAAGGACAAAAATTGTTGAAGTGTTCAAAATTTTTTTCTATCTGTAAACACATGAGCTACCGATAGAATATAAAAATTTTTCTATCGGCCAATGCAAGAGATACCGATAGAAAATGTTTAAAAACACCTCCAACATATAAAGTACATTACATGGCAGTTGGATACAATTGATCACACATATAGCAGTATAGATAATTTCAAATCTCAAAATAGGCTCATTACAGCACTGGAACATCTTATGTCAACCCTAGTTTAAATCAACAATGCCTACGGAATTTACATAGTCCTACACAATAGGGAACCCTAGTTTAATTCCAAAACATGAGCGGAGGAAAATAGCGAACCATAGTGTACAAAACACTAAGATCAAATAAGGAAGATGCTAGAAAAAGAACGACAAATTAGGGTATTTTACGGCGATCAGTTGTGGTGATGGAGAGGCGGTGTAGAACGCAGCGGTGGCCGGCGAAGGACAAAAATATGGACCGGTGGCAGTGGCGAACCGGGATCCAGGCGGGGATCATTGTGCGGCAGTGAGGAAGTGGTCACTGGGGAGGGTTGGGGTTTTCGCGCTCGATGAGACAGAGTGCCATAAGTTGGAATGGTTCGACTGGAGGGAAACTCTCGGGCAATGTTTAATAAAGTAGTGAGGGCCTTTTCTATTGGTACAAACAAGAAATACCGTCAGACTAATGGATTTCTTCTAACAGTACAACAAAATAATACCATCAGAATATGTATGTGCACTTTTCTCACCGTAGTTTGAGAAAAATACCATTAGAACAAGTAAATTTTTTCCAGAGCTTAAGTTTTGAAGTGGGCAGGGCATTGGAAAATGATGTTTCAGGCCTCTTGAAGAAGCAAGAGGCTGCAATAGGATTTTGACAAGAAAATTTGAAGGGAAGAATTAAGTTCTTACAGTATAAGGTACTGTACATGTTAGAACTTATGCTGTGGAGTAAAATTGAGATATATTAATGCTGTGAACTAGCTTATCATTAAGTTCTAAAGAAAAATGTATTGCCTGATTTATTAATGATAAGTTCCTTACCTTGAAGCACAACTTGTGGGTTGTTTGCCTGGCATTTTTCTTGAAATAGAAAATAGTCATCAATGGTTCTCAACCCATAATCCTTCTTCGTGATCATCTCGCAGATACGTTGTTTCGTCAATATCTTCAGTAGGGATAGATTGAATGTCCTCTAAAATGGAGGTATTTCATCGAACTGGTTATACTCCTATTCGTCAACAACGTCTTCGACACCAACAATACGTCTCTTTCTATAAAGGACAAACTGCAACTTTGGATTGACTGGGTCAACGATGTAGAATACCTGTGTGGCTTGCTTTGCAAGTATGAATGGATCGTCTTGGTGTCCGACTCTATCAAGATCGACGAGAGTAAACCCGTAACTGTCAACTTTAACACCTCAAGAGATTTTGACCCATTGGCATCGAAACAAGGGAATCTTAAATAATCTGTAATCGAGCTCCCATATTTCATCAATTGCACCGTAATATGAGTTCAGCGCCCTTACTACCATGCATCCTTGGAAATAGCAAATAGTGTCACTCCGCTACATTGCATACTGCTCCTGGCGTCCTGAGCTCTTGTGTAAAATGAGTACCCATTGATGTCGTACCCCTGCCAAGTCCCAATAGTGAATCTTGGGCCTCTAGCCAATCATGTCACAGTTTCACTTATGGAGCCCCCGGCAGCTCGCGTGACTTTTTCTTGGATTCACCCAGCAAATTTCCGGTTTTGTTCTCTAGTGACCCAAATCTCTGGCTTCGAAGGATTCTGTGACCGTAGCATTACCTTGTGCTCATGTATGTATGGCTCGACCTCCGTCATGTGTTGTAAGACCCAAAAATGTGATTTTGTGTACACATCACAGGCGGGGACGATAGCTTTGAATCCAATTGTTCCGATGCCCTGAAGGCTGCCCTCGTTTCCGGACCTAGGAACGCCAATTGGGTCAACCCCGGCCATATAATTTGTGGAAAATTCAATCACCTCCTCGGTGGCATAACCTTCCATGATACTCCCCTCGTGTCGATGACGAGTCCTTACGTATCCCTTCAATACACCCATATATCTCTCAAATGGATACATATAGCGCAGGCACACGGGTCCACAAAACTTAATTTCTCTGATAAGGTGAACAATCAGATGGACCATAACATCAAAAAAGGATGGAGGCAAATACATCTCGAGCTGACAAAGAGTTGTAACCACGTCACGTTGCAAAGCGTCCAGTCCATCCAGATCAATTACCTGCGAGGACACAGTTGCGCCAAATATTCATATCAGAAAACTCTTCAAATTAAGTTCCACAAATGGAGCTAATTAACTTATAGTACGAGTGCACGTACTTACCTTGCAAGATATAGCGTTGAAGAAATAACATAGCTTTGTGATTGTCTCTTTGACTTTAACTGGGAGAATACCACTGATAGCAATGGGAAGCATTTGTGACATCAGCACATGACAGTTGTGGGACTTCGTGCCAACTAGTTTTAGGTTCTTCATGGACACAAGTTTTTTCAAGTTCGCAGAATACCCAGATGGAACTTTAACACTGTGCAGACACCTACAGAGTTCTGTTTTTCGCTTTTGGAGAACGTATAGCAGGCCGGGGGAGGTATGTACGCTTTCCCTTCTCCAAAGGTGCAAGCTCAGTCCTTATCCCCATTTCTACCATGTCACGGCGAACTTTCACACCATCCTTTGTCTTTCCCGAAATATTCAACAACAAACCAATCAAACTGTCACAGGAATTTTTCTCTACATGCATGACGTCAATGCAATATCGAACTTGTAAGTGCTCCCAGTATGGTAGATCCCCAAGAATCGATCTCTTCTTCCAAACATTTTTTTTCTCGAGGTTTACAACACTTACCGAACTCAGCTTTGATGCCTATCACGCGTGAGTAAATCTCCTTACCGGTCAGAAACACTGGCGTTGATCCCTTCTCAGGCTTCCCGTTAAATGATTTCCTCTTCTTACGATAAGCGTGATGCACTGGAAGAAACCTGCGGTGACCTATGTACACTGTTTTCCGGCAGTTTGGCAACCACATGCTCTCAGTTTCATCTAGGCAAATAGGGCAAGCCTTGGCTCCTTTCGAACTATACCCCGACAAATTACCGTAGGCCGGGAAATCATTTATGGTGCAAAATGTCAAGGCCCACAAGATGAAATTCTCTTTCTTGTATGCATCCCACACCTGCACCCCCTCGCTCCACAATTTCTGTAAGTCCTCGATTAAAGGCACTAGAAACACGTCAATATCATTTCCGGGTTGTCTGGGTCCTGAGATTAGTAACGCCAACATGATGTACTTGCACTTCATGCATAACAAATGAGGAAGATTGTAGATGTACAAAATAATCGGCCAAGTGCTATGTCGACTGCTCATATTACCATGTGGGTTCATACCATCTGTACTCAGCCCGAACCTTATATTCCTAACTTCACCGCCGAACTCAGCAAATGTTTTGTTGATGTTTCTCCATTGAATAGAACAGCTGGTGACGAGGATTGTTACCCGAGCTAGTTCAGAATAAATGCACGTCTGGTTCAAGACAAATTCGAACCAGGAGAGTGTCCGTTGATATGACCTCAACCGTCCTGGGAAGCGCGAACACATCGTCGCAGGCTCTACGCGATCAGGCCGCAGATAATGCACAGTCAGAAGCCCATATTCAATGCGCGGACAGAAGGTCACAGATAATACGTGGTCAGATGACTGTGGACAACACGCGATCAGAATACCCTCGACCAAGAGACGCGGGGTTGCTTAGACCTTACAACAAGCATATCCCGAGTATCCCGAAGATTCCTCCACGTGTGGAGACAACCGTCAGGAGATTAATATGTGCAATTATTCCTTAATTGCACGTGTTAAGCCTGCGTGGAGGTTAAGTGCAATTGCCAAAACTGCACCCGAGCAACTGTTCAAAGTCGTTATGCCTTGGCACCCTTTCGACCAGTATAAAAGGGTAAACCAATGCATCAGACGGGAGGACCATTGGAGAGATCCAAAGATCAACAGAAGACATTGGATTAAATCTAGCTTTCATAGGCCACTTTAGTGGTTTTATATAACCACACGGGAAGGATCTTCGCCTGTGATGATCTTTTCCACAACCTTATAATCTTTTTATTACACATAGTGAAATCCCAACAGGACGTAGGGCTGTTACTCCCACCATCGAGGGCCCGAACCTGTATAAATCTCTCTGCACTCCAGATAACTTTGGCTCATCATCCCTTCCTGGAGGGACGCCCTGAAAGGTTTCACAACTCACAAAATTCTGCATAAGTTCAACTAAGGACCGCAAGTCCGAATCGTCGACAGCTGGCGCCCACCGTGGGGCCTTTCTCAAGGCATCCTGATTTCTATCCGGAGGTTTGAAGATCCATGTCTGGAGCATATGATTCTGAGAACGACTTTGATCTCGAGGATTATGCCCACATCCAGATGCCTTCACCTAGTGATCCTGTTCCAATGGAGGAAACCAGAGGCGAAGACGTCCCGGAGGTCGATGCAACCACTCAGGTCATGTCTGTCGACTAGGAGGCGACCAACACAGAACCAGAGCCTACTAAGGTTCTTAATGCGTTAGAGGTTGAATCCGGTCCATCGTACGACCCTGCTGAGGGTAAGAATGATGTTGACCAGGAAATCAGCCTGGGGAGGTTTGACCTTGATAACCTCCATCGTCTCTTTGATTTCGAGTCTGAACAAACGGAGATGTTTTCTCCGTCGGCGACCTCACTCCCTAGATAGTTCGCTGCTTATCGGAAGAAACTCCCGATCAACGGGCTGCTAAGGAAGAACAGGAACGCAAACAAAAGGAAGATCAAGATCATGAGCAACAAGACAACGAACTTCGTAGAGCAACCCTATAGGCTCTTCAAAATGTGCAGGCTCGTTACGATGCTGCTCCAAGTTCTTCCCGACAATCACGTGGTCGCAGACGCGACCAGACACCGTCCTTACCCCTGGAGCGTTTCCCGGCAGATGAAGAAACGATAACACTAGTGCCCCTAGGAGAAGTATGCATGGCCGGCTTCGATCTATTGCAGAGATCCTGCGTAATTTTCCTCCTACGGTCACAGATACGCAGAAACTGGCTTTCGCCAGAATCCTGGCGGAGAGGTTGGACGAGGTCGCATCTGAGGTGACCCCAACGGCCTCTTTCCGGTCAGCGACACATTCCCATAACTGAGAGTACTCTAACTCTGGTTCTGCTAGACGTAATCGTCCACCACCAGTCCCGTCTCGGCACGACAAAGCTAGACGGGCAGAGGATTCTCGGGATAGGGAACGGATTCCTGTCCACTATCGCTTAGGACCACGAGTGATTTCTCCATCGCGTGAGGTCGCCCGTGATTAGGTCGAGAGCCGTAGGTCAATTCACGGTCCCTATGTCGGTTGTAAAGCTTTCTCGCCCCTCCTTTGTGCGGTCGTTTGGCCAGACTGGTTTAAATTAGGGGCCATAGAGAGGTTTGATGGAACTCAGAACCCGTCCGAGTTCCTCCAAATCTACATTACTACCATCTAGGCAGCAGCGGCGATGACCGGGTCATGGACAACTATCTGCCTACAGTCCTCGAAGGACCGGCAAGAACCTGGTTGTTCAATCAACCCCAGGGTTCGATCTATAACTGGGAAATGTTGTGTGATGCCATCCTCAACAATTTCTAAAATTGTTATCAGAAGCCGGGTAAAGAGGACGACCTCCATTGGCTACGGCAAACTTCGACCGAGACTCTTCGTAAGTTTGTCAAGAGATTTGTCGGGGTGAGGAATACCATCCCGAACATATCTGATAGCTCTGTTATCAGGGCATTTAAACATGTCGTTCGGTATCGGAGATTCACCGAAGATTTGCTCATCCATCCTCCTCGATCAGTAGCCGATCTCTTTAATATGGCCGATCAATATTCCGATGCAGCCGAGGCTGTTGAATGGAATCAGATGGTTGATAAGGGTAACCTACCGCCTCAGCCAGGTCTCAAGGACGTGAAAAGGGAAGATTCAAGCAAGAAGCCAGAGTCTTCATCAGGCGGGAGGTTAAAGAAATCAAAAAGGAGTCGATCTGGACAGGTGGTTCCTCCATCGACCAAAGGTAACAAACATCCATTCAAAAATAAAACTGCTTCTAGTACTATCTAGATCGCTCTTACCAGGTACCTCATAATCATGTTAATGTTATTTTCGGAGGTTCCTCCTCTTTTGTTTCTAAGAGGCAATTTAAAGCCTTTTATCAAGAGGTTAACCAAATGGAGACTTCCCTTGGTGAACCTCAGTACCCTCGTTGGTCGGACACACCTTTGACATTTGATCGCTCTTATTGTCCTCCGGTGCTTACTTGACCATTGAGGCTTCCTCTAGTCATTACCCTGATTATCAGCAATGCGAGAGTCGAAAGGGTCCTGATCGACGGAGGCAGCTCCTTGGACATCTTATTGGTCAAGGCGCTCGACGAGATGCAGATTCCTCGTTCGAAAATCAAGCCCATAATCCATCCATTTTATGGGATAATTCCCGATCCCTCTATGATGCCATTGGGACAGGTGGTGCTCCCGGTCACGCTGGGAGAACCAGATAACTTCCGAACAGAATTAGTTACTTTTGATGTAATTGATTGTGATTTGGCTTACAACGCAATCTTTGGCAGGCCAACTCTTGCTAAGTTCATGATGGCTACGCACTATGCTTACCAGTGCGGCAAGTTGCCTGGCCCCAAGGGTGTTATTTCGGTTCGAGGTAGTCGCAATGTGGCATTGACTTGTGATCGGCTATCCCTGGGGATGGTGGGCCAACTTCCCCTCCGAGACACTCAGATCGCCACAGTGTCCACTGATACGATCAAGGCTGCTCCTCGACCAGATGAAACACTCAAACTAGTTCCATTGTACCCAAATGATCTGTCCAAAACAATCCGGGTTGGATCAGGCCTGGATGACAAATAAGAACTCGAGCTCATTGCTTTCCTCCAGGCTAACACAGATGTGTTTGCGGGGAAACCATCCGATATGCCCGGTGTCCCAAGGGAAGTAATCGAGCACAGGTTAGCTACTCGACTTGGACAGCCACCAATAAAGCAAAAGCTCAGGCGTTTTGCTGTGGATCGACAGGAAGCCATCCGAGAGGAGTTGGAAAAACTCCTAAAGGCCGGATTTATTTGCGAGGTCGATCATCTGGAATGGCTTGCAAATCCGGTCATGGTCCGCAAGTCAAATGGCAAGTGGCGCATGTGCGTCGACTACACCAGCCTCAATAGTGCTTGTCCGAAGGACGACTTTCCCCTTCCCCGCATTGACCAGCTAGTCGATTCTACTGCGGGTTGCGAACTGATGAGTTTCATGGACGCTTACTAGGGATATCATCAAATTAACATGGTAGAAGAAGATAAAAAGAAGACTGCATTCATCACACCGTTCAGCACCTACTGCTACGTCAGAATGCTATTTGGTCTCAAGAACGCAGGTTCCACGTACCAACGCTTGATGCAAAAGACTTTTCTTTCCCAGATGGGGCGTAATCTTGAAGCTTACGTAGACGACCTGGTTGTAAAAAGTTCAAAAAGATTGTCTCATTTAGACGATCTTGCTGAAACCTTCTGTAATTTAAATCGATATGGAATAAAATTAAACCCAGAGAAATGTTCTTTCGGGGTTTCATCAGGAAAATTTCTTGGTTTTCTTGTTTGTTCCAGAGGAATCGAGGTCAATCCTGAAAAGATCAAAGCCATCGAACAGATGAGGTCAATCCTGAAAATACAGTTGTTTGTTCTATCGGTTAATACGTGTATTTACCGTTAGAACAGGTACTGGTACATGGCTGAAACAAAAGGAAGCTGCGTAATGCATGACACAGCAATCTAAGTACAAACATGCACACTAGTTCTCACATTCAAGTGCATGCCTGAGGCATATATGCAAATACAGGTGTTTTTTCTATCGGTTAATATGTGTATTTACTGTTAGAACATGTACTAGTACATGGCTTAAACAAAACCAAGCTGGGTAATGCATGACACAACAATCTAAGTACACACATGCACACCAGCTCTCACATTAAAGTGCATGCCTGAGGAACATATGCAAATACAGGTGTTTGTTCTATCGGTAAATATGTGTATTTACCGTTAGAATAGGTACTGGTACATGGTTGAAACAAAAGGAAGCTGGGTAATGCATGACACAGCAATCTAAGTACACACATGCACACCAGTTCTCACATTAAAGTGCACGCCTGAGGCACATATGCAAATACAGGTGTTTGTTCTATCAGTTAATACATGTATTTACCATTATAACAGGTACTAGTACATGGACGAAACAAAACCAAGCTGGGTAACGAATGACACAACAATCTACACTACTACAGAAATGCTATTCACTATCGGTTCAAAATCGACTCTACTATCGGTTCTCTTACCGCTAGTGATCAGCACGATAGAAGAAACATAGCACACCTCTATCGGTTAAAAACTGATAGTAAAATACCTACACTTCCAACATTTCAGTAATCGCTAACGACAATTCTTCTATCGGCTCAATGACCTCAACCGATAGTGATGTTTTTTTCTTGTAACGGTTATTCACTGGAAACCGATAGTAATGTATAGTTTTTTCTATCGGTTAGGTACTCGACACGGCTAGTACTGGAAACTTTCATCTATCGGTTGTAGGATATGAACCAATAGTATTACAGAGGATCATTAACAGATACAGCAATACAGAGATACACTAATACAGCAGATTTCCTTTATTCACAAATACACTAATTATTCAGAGATTTAATTTATTCACAAATACACTAATACAAAGATATACACATGCATTAAACAGATTGAATTTATTCACATATTGAGTTATTCACAAATACACCAATGAATTTATTCACATATTAAGTTTATTCACAAATACACCAATACAAGTACACACATACACCAATCAACACATTCAATATATATTACACAAGTCATTTACGATCGATCATTGATAGCCACTTCTTCCATCACATATTGAGCCCAAATTGTTCGCAGCTCCTTCAATTGAGGCAACTCATATTGGTCTTTCAACATGGTGCTTTGCATGCGTGTATGAAGTTAGGAACGTACGACACATCCAATGTTCGACTTTGAATCAGGAAAAATGGTTACCTTAAGGAATTGGGCAAAGTTTGTCCTGATCAGGTCATACATAAATCTCATGACATAGAAGCCACATTCTCACGATTGTGGCTGCTGATGGCACTGGGATAATTGCATATGCAAAGACATAAACCCACATTAACTCGAAAGAACTAATTAAGCTTAAATTAAAAGACTCATCATGAGTAGTTCCATCCGTATTAATTACCTCATATTCTTTCCAAGAAATTATTGTGCCCCTCAACACGTCATGCCTCCCTCCAGCAGTAACATAATTTTTGAAAGCCCTGTATTTAATTTAGCATTGCCAGTTAATATGTTATTATTAATTAGCTAGTCAGAGAAAAATTTAAAACAGTTGTGTTACTTACGCATCTATGTGCCACGTGAGGGTGAAAACATGCGCCACCTTGTCACTCATCGAATCGAGGTAATAGACCTCATTCATCCATGGGCAAATGATGGCGAGGACCCAGTGGCCCCTACATTGCATATATAAGCGAACCGTTTCATACATATGTTAGGCGTAACATACAAGAATGAGTTAAATTAGTAGGAAATGCACTAACCTTTGGTGGTACGGCGCAAGAATGAACTCTCTGTCCTGCTGCGCTAGTAGTGCCCTTGATATGTATTCCTCGGCATGTGCTTGGTCGTGCTCTAGCATCGTGAGGCTTATTTTGTCTGGGTCGAGGAAACCCACCTTGTGACATGCCCTCATCGACGCCAACCTATACATGCACCTGGATGCAAAGTAGACATTAGTAAGTAGTGCATACAAAGTGATTAGATTTATGAAATGAACTGTGATAACTTCAGACAATAGCAAACTCACAGGACTCCAGTCCGTATGATGGACATATCAAGCTCCCGCCAGTTGAGGAGGTCGAACAAATCCTCGTGGGCCACCGATATGCTCCTGGCCTCACGGTGATAATTACCTGGCCTGAAGTGAACTAAGAAGTTGATGTGGCACCTAGACAGGGTCAGGTACTGTGGCGACCCGGCATCCCACCCACGTGGTAGCATGCCTGGTCTATGAACATTGCCCGACAAAAGCATGTTTTCCCGAACAATGTCCAATTCAGAGTAGCGAAATAGAAGCATGGATTTCAGGTTAAACATATTATAACATAAAGGGTTTGTTATTCGAAACAACCCATGCTACAAAACATCAGTTTTTTTTTACCAAAAACTATACATCTTACTAGCAAAAGGACTAGTCCTGCGGTAGCTTTTAGAAGTCTTCGTCTCCAGATCCAAAGTAAGTGTGGTCGTAGTTGTAGATGTCCACCTCTGGATCCTCGGGGTCTTGGGTGAGCTCTGCTCCGCCGTTGCCTTCTTCAGTAGATTCTTCCTCAGCTGAAAATTCTAAGTCTAACAAGGATTTACATAGCAAGGGTGAGTATAAAAGTACTCAGTAAGCATCAATCATAATGCAGGATGATTTAAGTTAACTATATTCAAGGAGAACATACTTAAGCATATAATAAGTCAAGGAGTATAAGTTTTACTTTAAAAAATTTGTTGTAAACAATCTCCATTTGGTCGTTTAGAAAAACTCTACTGAGCACTTTACACCACAGGGCTGAGGCCACCTGTAGGCCTTCTTTCCTGCCGCGACGCAGTTCTCGACCTGAGAACAAGGAGTGAATATCCACGTTTTACTCTGCAGAGGTGTACCACTTTACCCACAAAATCTCTTGACTTTCGTGTCGGTGTTCATCAACAGTACTCCACATTTCTGATAATGCGTGACATCATCAAGAGAACAAAGTCTTTTTCAAATCCATCCACTAAGCATCTCCACTCCACCAGTTGAGGATCTAGTGTCCTGGGTACTTTTGGGCGACCCGCGGAACCCATCTGGATTATTTTGAGTGATCCGTGATGCCCCCTAGGTTATTCTGAGCGACCCATGGCACTTATACATATATAATACGTTCCCGTGGAGATGACCTTAGTTTCCAGATAAGATACTTGACTAGGCCCGTCCCATACCAGGTCTATGGTTGATACGGGTGTTACGGCGCTGGATGAAAGAGTCACACTACTACAGAAATGCAATCCACTAACCCATATCTTTTAACGGTTATAAGCAATCTGGGAAAAATCCGATAGAATAGGACGACAGCGGCGGAGAAGAGGCTTTTTACTATCGGTTAGACACTGGTACACAGTTAGTGAAATGCAAACATTTTTTACTATCGGTCATTACTTTACCAACCGATATAATAGATGAAATAGTACTATCGGTTTTTTATTCGTAACTGATAGTAAAATTACGGACTTTATACTATCGGCTCGTACTGTACCAACCGATATAATATATGAAATAGTACTATCGGTTTTTCTTTCGTAACTGCTAGTGAAATTACTGACTTTTTTCTATCGGTTACTACTGTACAAACCGATATAATATAGTACAGTTTACTATCGGTTATGTAAAACAAACCGATAGTAAAATGACGTCATATAAACTAATTGTTAGGACAGTGGGGACCTTATTTTATTATCGGTTTGTGTTTTTGAATTGATAGTAAAATTGTACAACTTAATTAGGTCGACCCCTGCTCTGCGCTCTGCATGTTGGAATCATTTCTACCGTACGTGCATCCACGCTCCAAGATAGAGTGATCTGGAGAAGCTAGCTGAGAGGTTGATAATTCCATCCCCCTCTGTATTGTCATCTTCTCATCACCTCTCTCTCTCTCGATCACTCTTTCAGACTCTCCCTCTCTCTCTCTACTTGCAATTCATTAAACTAGATACATGTAGCTCCAAACTAGCTAGAAGGCTAGGTTGGCTAGCTAGCTATAGCTTGCTGAAGTTAAGCAGCTAGCTAGCTGGCTCTTCCAATTAATGCATCAAGTAAATTAGGGTTTCATATATACATATCCATTTAATGTAATTAAGCAGCTGTACACACATATGGCTAGCTAATTGATGATGTTTCATGCATATATGCATGCCCTGAGTCATTAGTTATTTATTTCAATTTGTCAATTTTGTGAAATAATTGTAGATGGATCGAGAATATTGGATGTATGGAATAAAACGTACTACTGTTGAGTATTTGGAGGGTGTGAATGGGTTTATTAAATTTGCTGAGCAAGAAAAGGCGAAGAAGGGAGAGAAAGATATGCATTGTCCTTGTATAGATTGTATGAACATAAAAAGGTTCGGCAACTCTGATCAAATTAGAAGTCATTTGATTTGTCGTGGTTTTAACGCACACTATACCCGTTGGATATGGCATGGTGAAGATCTTGAGGAAACGAGCACCGCTACCACTCAGCAGCACCCGGAAGTGGATTGCAGTAATGATGATCATGATCAGAACATTGGTAATGTTCATTCGGAAGTCCATGTAGATGACAATTTAGATGAAATGTTATGTAATGTAGAAGAAGATTACAGCGAAAATGATTTAGCTAAATTTGAGAAATTAATTGTTGATTCTAAGAAGTCTTTGTTCCCCGGATGTGCAAAATTTACAAAGTTGTCTTCTGTGTTGAGATTATATAACTTGAAGGCAAGCAACGGTTGGAGCGATAAGAGTTTCACGGAACTATTGGATCTGTTAGCGGACATGCTTCCAGAGGGAAATGAGTTGCCAAGATCGGTTGACCAGGCCAAAAAACTATTGTGTCCGTTGGGAATGGAAATCGAAAGAATACATGCATGCCCAAATGATTGTGTTCTGTACCGTAACGAGTACGAGGATTTGCATGTTTGTCCAAGATGCGGTGCATCACGGTATAAGCATGGGGACAGAATTTATCACAATGGATGTGATGAGGTAAAGAAAGGGCCTCTAGCCAAAACTGTGTGGTATTTTCCTGTGATTCCTAGATTGAAATGGCTGTTGCGAAATACTTGCGTTGGCATGTTGAAGGTCGGAAACAAGACGGAAAACTAACACATCCAGCTGATTCCATTCAATGGAGAAACATTAACAGAACATTCGGTGAGTTTGGCGGCGAAGTGAGGAATATAAGGTTTGGGCTGAGTACGGATGGTATGAATCCACACGGAAATATGAGCAGTTGACAGAGCACTTGGCAGGTTCTTTTATGCATCTACAATCTTCCTCCTTGGTTATGTATGAAGCGCAAGTACATCATGATGTCGTTACTAATTTCAGGACCTAGACAGGTGGTTATCGAACTGCAGAAAAACAGTGTACATGGGTCACCGCAGATTCCTTCCGATGCATCACGCCTACCGTAAGAAGAGGAAGTCATTCAATGGGAAGCCTGAGAAAGGATCAGCCCCAGTGTTTGTGACTGGTAAGGAGCTTTACTTGCACTGAAGGACATCAAAGTTGAGTTCGGTAAATGTTCTAAACCTCCAGGAAAAATGTTTGGGAGAAGAGATCGATTCTTTGGGATCTGCCATATTGGGAGCACTTAAAAGTTCGACATTGCATTGATGTCATGCACGTAGAGAGAAATGTTTGTGACAGTTTGATTGGTTTGTTGTTGAACATTCCAGGAAAGACGAAAGATGGCATCAACGTTCGCCGTGACATGCTCGACATGGGCATAAGGACTGAGCTTGCACCGTTAGAGAAGGGAAAGCGTACATACCTCCTCCCGTCCTGCTATACTTTGTCAAAAAGAGAAAAAACAGAACTCTGTCAGTGCCTACATGGTGTCAAAGTTCCATGCGGGTATTCTGCGAACTTGAATATAACTTGTGTCCATGAAAGACTTGAAACTGGTTGGTATGAAGTCCCATGATTGTCATGTACTGATGTCACAAATGCTTCCCATTGCTATCAGAGGCATTCTCCCAGTCAAAGTCAGAGAGACAATGTCGCACCCCGAAACTGGGACAACGACTACTCCTGTAGAGACCTAGCTCGCTGCAGCTAGTCCCAACCCACAACCCTTTGACTTCCCAGGATGAGTCAAACACAGGAGTATATTACATTGCAACAGAGTACTCACAAAATATTAAGCAGTGTGGCCTGCTGGCCTTAATATTACATAAAGGATTACAATGCCTACAAGGCATTCAGGGTTTAGCAAAATATTTAACTACTCAGCAGAAGATAGGTGACCCTCCCACAAAAGAAGTTGACGGCAGAACAACACACTTCAGGGTTCTGGTGGAACTGATTCTCCTCCTTCTGGATCCACGAAGTACTCCGTGCCATCATCTTGATCAAAGTAGGCTCCATCTATTCAGTTGAATGTTGCAAGGGTGAGCACTTACGTACTCAGCAAGTCATAGGTAAGAGTAGATACATATAGTAGTGATGATATGAACCTAGACTAGTCAAGAATTATGGATATTTGTAAAATAATCTTTTCCTTTCTCATCTCATCTTATTTCATTTCAGCTCATGGCAGCACTTTTCATAATATAACACCATCATTCATGTTCACTTAATTATAGCACTACCGCGACACGTCGACACACGACAGCCCACGGCAGCACTCCTTATCATGACAACACATGTCATTTGGGTAATCTTGATTAAACATATTTTATTTAGAAAGTAGTACTTGTGTCACACCCCGTGGATTTAATCCACCGCAGCAGACTCCTATAAACCCGGGAGCTCGGAGTATTCGAATACGTTTTTAACTCTGCAGAGAGGTACCAATTTACCCGCAAGATATTCCACTTTCAAGCCCATCCTATAAAAATGATTAGACCCCTCCTCACAACCATGTGTGAGTGGCAAGGTGGAGATAACAAGAACTTTTGTTATGTATCACTTACAATTCACCCCCGACCCTGTGGCTCTCAGCGAGACACAGTTGTGGCAGGTTGTATCCAAACCTCCACCCCTTTGCTTATTCCCATTACTGGGTCAGCGTGCTTGATCACCTTCAGTGATATGTGTGGGAGCCGCGCTCCGTGTTTATCGTGCATCACTACACATCTCATGCAGGGGTTTCATGTGCGATCCACATAATTACTTGTTCAGGCCTGTCCCATACCAGGCTTGCGGTTAGCACGTTGTTCATGCCACTAGACGCACAACACAAGGTTCTAGTCCTTATATGCTAGTGACCAGACCATCCACAACCCTGCACCTTCAGTGCCTGCATTCCTTTGCAGTCTAGCACCTCCAGTGCTACAGCCATTCCACACCATTTTTCTGGTCACAGCTAGGGGTTTTATTTCATGAATATAAGTATATAGATACATATAATAGTTCATGGCTTAGAACTTGTTTATTTCACATTTCACAGATAACCAGTCTAGTACTGCCAATTCATAAATCAATCATTCTCAATCTTTCACATGCAATATTGCCTATATTCAAGGTTATGTTTTAGCAACATTTAAAATATAGGTTCAAGATGACCAAGGATATGACTTGCCTTCCGCGTCGTAAAATACAGCAGTTGACGTCGGATCTGCAGTGAAGTCCTCGAACTCAGGCTCTTGATCTGTTCTCCAAACAAACAAATAACCACTAATCACAATCCTTTCAATACATTATTATACTATATGCAACGATGCAAAGATGAAGTCTCGATGATTCTGAAGTGATTGGGTTTAGAGGCTGATTAGGGTTAAGTTAAGGAAGCCAATGTTAAGATTAGCTGTCAAAGGTTTACAAGGTTCCAAATGTCTCAAACTAACAGAATAATATCAAGGTTGTGACTGGTTCGCTCAAAAACAGCGAACGTCTTTAGGTCGACATTCGGTTCAAAGCATCGACATAGGGTCGATGAATGTTAGAGGGGTTATCTCAATTTATGGTAGTAGAAGAAAATATAGATCACAACTCTACAAATTCAGTAGACAAAGTGGATTTCAAATTACACAAACAGAAGTGGGTAAACAAGGCCAATGCCATTGGTTGGCATGTACTGAGACAATGTCAAAAATTAGGGTTTAGCAGCAAATATAATTCAAGGGCTCAAATCAAGTTGTGATAGAAGAAGAAATTGTAGATCACAACTTCAGGAATCTAAGGGACAAAGTTATGCTCAAAATGCACATCTGGAAGACAGTGAAAAGGGCTAATGCCACTGATTGACATAGCCTGGCATTAATCTTGACATGGCCAGAACTAGGGCTTAGCATAACTTTTGATCTAGGGCCCCAAATGATGCACCACTTTGTCTGGGAGGTAGGCATTGATAACAGGAACAAATCATTCAACAGGATCTAGGGCAGAAGATGGCTGGAAAGTGATGAAATTCAGTGATGAACTGAGGTGAACTGGTTGCACTAGAGCAGTTCTGGACAAGATCTTGGCATGGCTATATCTTTTGATCTAGGCTGATTTAGGTGTCGGGCTAGAAGACAAAAATACTCAGGGGGTTAAGGCACACACTATGGACAAAGTGATTTGAGCTGAAACGGCCGGGAAAACTTTTCCGGTGAACTGTGCCGGAGAAGAACATTGCTGTTTGGGGGTTTTCGATTTAGGCCGAATGAACTCCATTCCAAGCTTGGAGAGTGAAAGAGAGGTAAGAGAAAGTCACCTGCACGATCAATTTGGTCGGAGGATGGCCAGAGAAGCCTGGCGACGATCGCCGGTTTCTGGAGAAGCTCAAAATTGGGGAAAGCTTCGATTGAAGCTCAATCTGGAGATCTTGATGCATAGGCTTGCTGGAAATGAGTCACTGATCATCTTCCTTCACAGGTTCGAGAGCTAATTTGAAGTGATTTGGCCTGCATTGCCAGAACAGGGCAATCGGGAATTTCCGGTGATCGCCGGCGTTAGAGGTCACCGGTGAGCAATTAAATGGTACTGCACAGAGAGTATGAGCAGGGGAACTCACTGATAGCTTTAATTTGATGAAAGGTGCAGCAGAGCGTGCTGGCACCGTGAGGCCTCAAACTGGACTCGCCGGAGAAGACGACCGCAGCGGGAGAATTTGGATATTTGGCTAAGTCCTGGTGATGAAAAGCTAACACAGGGTACTGGTGGCTTAAATAGAGCAGTGGGCGAAGCTTGCAAGGCTGTAATAGCAATAAATTGGTGTCAGCTGACATGAGTTGCCGGGCGCAGAAGCAGCAATGGCGAGCGGTGAAGCGACTGTGCACTGGCGAGGCAAAGCTGTGTTACATCGGGTCTCATCAATGTCGGGCAGTGCAAGGCGGTGGTGACAAGAGCTGGTGAAGCAAGTAACGTGGCCAGGAGATACTGACAATGGCTGCTGCTGGTCGCGCACAGGAGCAGGTGTTATTCAATGGCGCTGCCACGGCGTTGCCACGGCGATGGCTGAGACACTGACGCGTGCACAACAGGAAGAGCAAGCATGCACGAGCACGAATGCAAGCGGAACTTGGCCGGCGGCGAGCGTGCACGGCGCATGGCAACCACGGCAATCTCTGGTCGTGCGCACAGTAGCTAGCCTGGTCGAATCTGGGTTCATTTGTAATTTCCAATTCTTGATTTGGACTGATCTGTAAATCTAATGATTTGGAAGGTTTGTTCTGAATTTGATTCTGCTATTTTGGCAATCTTTATTCCACAGATGATTTGGCAAGGATTGAAGATAAAACTTGGCACATTTGGATATCTTTTGATACAAACTGAAAATAGGGTAATTTAGGGTAAAATTAGATTTGAGTTTTGTCGATTTCGAGTTCTGGCATTTAGGGTTTGATTTTGATATCTACACAGACGAGAAATCCTGAATTTAGAGTTAATCTGGAGATTTTAGCCTTTTTAGGTTTTCAGATATCAGATAAGGACTAATTTGCAATAACTTTTGGACTGATTTGTGAAAAGAGTCTAGATGATAGAATCTGGCTGTCAACTTTTTATATTAAGGTATTGACATAACCATGATCATATTCCAGGAATAATCTGGTCTGAACTTGGTCAAGGTTTTGATTAAATTTGTATTCTGAACTTAGGGTATTTGGGTAATATAAGATATTTCTGTTTTCGAAAACAGAATGGAGTTGATAATTCTGGGATTTAGAGATGGAATTGGATCTGGGTTCTGAAGACTTTTAAGTTCAGAGTAACTGATAGATCACATCTGAACAATCTGATCTTGATTTGAGGTCACAGATTTGATTTGGAGATTTTTGGGCTTGAGATAGATACTGATCTGGCTACTACTACTGATACATGCATGCATGCTATTGATGAAAAAGGAAATTTTCACCCCTAACTCAGGGTGTTACAGACAATTACAAAGCTATGTTATTTCTTCAACACAATATCTGGCAAGGTACGTAAGCGTGTACTCCTAGCAAGTTAATAAGCTCCATTCGTGGAACTTGTCAGATTTTTTGGATCTGAATATTTGCTACAACTGTGTCCTTGCAGGTTATTGATCTGGATGAACTGGATGATTTGCAACGCGATGTGACTATAACTCTTTATCAGCTGGAGATGTATTTCCCTCCATCTTTTTTTGATGTTATGGTCCATCTAATTGTTCACCTTGTCAGAGAAATTAAGTTTTGTGGACCCGTGTTCCTGTGCTACATGTATCCATTTGAGAGATTTATGGGTATCTTGAAGGGATATGTAAGGAATCGACATCAGCCTGAGGGCAGTATCATTGAAGGTTATGCCACCGAGGAGGTGATCGAATTTTGCACCAACTCTATGGCCAGGATTGACCCAATTGGTGTTCCTACGTCCCAGCATGTGGGCAGGCTTGAGGGAATTGGAACGATCGGATTTAAAGCAGTCGTCCCCTCTAGTGATCTATTTGTAAAAACTCATTTTTGGGTCTTACAGCACATGATGGGGGTGGAGCCATACATACACGAGCACAAGGAAATGTTATGAAAACAGAATCCTTCGAAGCCAGAGATTTGGGTCACCAGAGAACATAACAGGAAGTTTGCTGGGTGGATCGAAAATAGAGCCCTGCAAGCTTTTGAGGGTGACGTAGATGAAGTTGTTACATGGTTGGCCAGAGGGCCTAGATTTACTGTAGGGACTTGGCAGGGGTATGACATCAACGGCTATTCATTTTACACAAGAACTCAAGACGAGAAGAGTACTATGCAATGTAGTGGAGTGACACTACTTGCTATTTCGGAGGATGCCAGGGCAGTAAGGGCACACGACTCATATTACGGTGTTATTGAGGAAATATGGGAGCTCGATTATGTATTACTTAAGATTCCTCTGTTTCGATGCCAATGGGTCGAAATCCCTCGAGGTGTTTAAGTCGACAATTATGGGTTTACTCTCGTCGATCTCAGTAGAGTCGCACACCAAGATGATCCATTTATACTTGCTGAGCAAGCCACACAGGTGTTCTACATCGTTGACCCGGCCAACCCAAAGTTGCACGTTGTCCTTCACAGTAAGAGACGTATTGTTGGGATCGAAGACGTTGTGGATGAAGAAGAGTATGATCAGTTCGACGAACTACCTCCATTTTTAGATGGAATTCTTCAATCTGTCCCAACCGAAGATATTGACGAAACAAGTTACCTGCGAGACGACCACGAAGAAGGATTATGGGTGGACAACCATTCTTGACTAATTTGCAATATGTAAGTGATGTATATTACTTGGATCTTTAATTGAAGAATTCTTCAAATCATTTTTAAAAAATTCTTTGGGAAAACATACGTGATGCATTGAGAATCATTTATGCAAATTTTCATTTCAATTGGAGTATATACTTGATTTGAGCAATAATTGATTCTTTTCACAAATCAATATGAAAACTGCAAATTTTCATTCCATGATTGATCTTTACTGCTAATTTATTTCAAAATTATTGGAAGTCATTTGCATGGGGTTTCAGGTGTCTTTACAAGTGCAAAATGATGTACTGAGACCCATCTGTAATTGTTCTCAGGAAAACCCTTTAGGTCAATAACACTGTATTCTACTATCGGTTTCAATTTCCAAACTGATATGAAATTAATCTCTACTATCGGTTTATTGTTCATAACCAATAGTATTTCATTTTGTGTTATGAGACCCTGTTCTACATTTTGGTTTACAGTGGAATAATTTACTATCGGTTAATAATCATAAAACCGATAGTGAAATACAATGCAAAATGATGTACTGAGATCATCTGTAATTGTTCTAAGGGAAATCCTTTAGGGTCAATAACATTATATTTTACTATCGGTTTCAACTTTCAAACCGATATGAAATTAAACTCTACTATCTGTTTATTGTTCATAACCAATAGTGATTTATATTGTGTTATGAGCCCCTGTTCTTAATTTACTATCGGTTAGTAATAATAAAACTAATAGTGAACAATGCCAACACTCCAAACCCTAACTTACATTGTATTTACTATCGGTTTGGTGGTTATGAACCGATAGTAAAGATTCATATATTAGGTTTAACCTCGCACGATTTTCCCTGCAGTGCAACTGATCACATTCCAAATACTCACGCGCGGAAAACCCTAGCCTCCCCGACGTTCACATTCCAAATCCTCTGCGCCACCATTGCCGATCGCAATTGGGTTCTCCACCGCCTCCGGCCACTGCATCGCGCCACCGCCTCCGGCCACTCCACGAACGACTGTAAGTGTTCTTGACCAAACCGCTCGCGTCAATTGCTTAAATTTATATGCAATAGTTCATATGTGGTTCAATGGAATATTACAAATATAAAACTAGAGTAAAATTCATGAACTACAAACTTGATAGCTATGAGAATTACAGACTTGATGAAAATCACTAGCAATTTGTCATATAGTGTAGTCCACTATCGGTTTCTTATTTAGAACCGATAGTAAAGACCATAATTTGAATTAAGACTAACATAGTTAATTACTATCGGTTTTAATTGTCAAACCGATAGGAAATAGAATATGTCATATCGGTTTGTTATTGTCAACCGATAGTACATTGATTGATGCCATCAAGCTTGGCAAGGACAGTCAGAAAAATAGTTATGAATATACTGATTCTGAACTAAAATATGTCGAAAATGCAAAGGAATATCTCAAATCACGAGTAAAGATACAGAGTGATATCAATATAATAAACCAACTGGGTCCATATACATTGGAATGTATCTTAGTATATGTGCTAGGTATGCTATGTAATAACCCACAGAATGAGAGAGATCATATGGTTTGTGTTGCTACAATGATAGACAAATTGGATACTACTGTCAGAAGTCTTGTGGAAATTACGATTCATCGTAATAATATATATATATATTGAGTCAGAAGAGGAAGTTGAGTCTGAAATGGAATCTAATGACTCTTCTTTAGAAACTTCTGATAAGAGTAAGAAATCTTCTTCAAAGTCATCAGATAATCATAAGTCTTCAAAGAGTAATAAAAAGGAAGTATCAAATACTAAGTATAATATAGAAGTAGGCCTATTTGAATTCCTTTTAGATAAGGGAGTTGTTAAAGTGCAGAATGAGAATATTGAAGAACATACAGGCCATATTATGAGTAAGACTAAAGGAAGCACAACTATTGCTCAAATCAAATACATTTGAAATGAAAATTTAAAGAAATGATTTTCATTGCATGAAATCTATTTTGAAGACCATGTTGATAAGAATTTATGATTTTTGGCCTTTTGAATGAAAATTTGACATTTTAACAAAAAGAGGTGGTTCATCATTGCCATTCCATTTTAGTTATGAACTTTGTCATGTACCTTTCTTCACATCAATTGATGGTCTGTTCATGGAATTTTAGGTAAAGCCATGTTGGCATCTTCCTAGGCTGATAGTAGTGATTCGGCGAGGGCGAACGTAGATGGCGCCGCCTCGTCCCAGCACAAGAGGAAGGCGCGAGGCTCAACGATGTTGGGCCTTTTGGCCAAACGCGCGGATCTTTCATGTGAGTTCAACCAATTCGGGAGACCGATCGGGAAGAACGCTGGCCACAATGCTGCCTATGTTGGCTTGTTGGCGAAGGAAAGGGTGAAGATCACCGTCCAGAGCTAGAAGGACGTTAAGGCCGACGAGAGGGATAGGCTGTGGGCGGAAGTGAAGGTAAAATTAATCAAAATCACCGAAATCTTGAGTAATCACATTCCCTTGGTTTATCCCAGAGATTAGGTAAGTCCTGCTTATATGCACCATTTGAAACAGGCCAAGTGGAACATCCCCGACGATGGTCTCAAGATAGCTTGCTTGAAGGACATGAACAACACGTGAAAAACCTTCAAGAGCGTCCTCGTCAGTACCTTCCTCGCTAAAGGCAAATCTCCATGCGAGAAGTACCCCTTCATAATGGAGGAGGTATGGGAGCAATTCACCCAACAGAAGGGGACTCCTGAGTTCAAGGTATGTATGGTTCCTTTGCTTGGTTACACCATTGTATGCAGCAACCAGCGGTGCATTAATTTTCCTGTTTCTGGTACGAAGGCCCTTAGCAAGAAAAACAAGGCAATCCAGAGGAGGAATGACCACCCACACCGGCTCGGCTCTTGGGGCTATGTAGGGAAGGAGGAGCAGTGGAAGATGGCTGAAGACAAGGCGTCGAATTTCGTTGACTCCCCTGACCTACCACTCTCCAAGATCCGCGATCCGCGATGCAAGCGCTGGTGGCTGGCCAGAGGGACCGTGTCGACCACGGGGACTGTGGAGTTCCCAAACCCCAGGGACGTCGAGGTCGAGCAGTGACTCGTAAGTTGGCTAACTTCCTGGTTGGAATCATAGAGTGTGGTAGAAAAAACTATGATCACTAGTGTGCGCACAAGTTTGTATATATTTTTCCCTCACAATGGAGAGCTTTGAATGTAATAGATCTCTTGCTCGAAGGAGGCGACCGAGGGATTGTTCACTCCCCATAGGGAGAATGACATCCTTACCCGGGCTCTAGGGAACAAGGAGCATCCAGGGCGGACGCGAACCGTGGGGGGTGTGGTGCCATGGAAGGAAGGCTTCTCGGAGCCCGGGCAAAAGGCGAAGAAGGCTGGCAGCTGGAAGGAAAGGGAAGTGGAGCCATCTCAGAAGATACGGGCAGATGTGACTGCACAAGTCGCGGACATGTTCGCTCAAATGAACGAGAAGTATGAATGCCTCAGCCGAGTTGTGCAGTCCAAGGGTTTAGATCCAGCTGCCGAGGTCGACGCTGCCAGGCCAAGTAGTTGCGGCTCGAAGGTTCACGTGGATCCGGTGGACCTGATTGAGGTATTGCAACTCTTGATCTATATATGCAGTTCGGTTGATGCCACTCCCGTTACGTTAGAACTATTTCGCTAACCTGTTATAATTGTTGCAAATTTTAGAAGCTGGAGAGCTGTAGCCTATTGATCAACATAAGCGATAAACCTGTAGTGGTTGCAAACGGGGTCTTATATCGGTCTTGGGAGGATGTCCGGAACCACTGCGTACCTCTGGAGCCTGGATTCGCAAAGGTACAAGTGGACATGACCCTCCCGGGCTACAGCTCTTTTCCATTGCCCGTCCCAATGGACGAAATGCGGACAATTGGTGAGGCATTGGGCTCGTACATACAGTGGCCCAAGAAGGGTGTTAGACTACAGGAGGTAAACCCTAGCCATTCTAGCTTACAACTCTGTTAATATACTCAATTTGTAAAATCCAACTTATGCGTTCGTACTTAAAGTGGACGATGGATACCAGCTCACTTCCTGAGGACACCACCCCCGCCACAACGCATGACCGAGCTCCTTCGGCCCCCATGCCTCCTCCGACGGCCTCAAACCCTTCTCCATCAAATGAGGTCGGCGGTACCACACCCCAACCTTCGAAGGTATACACTCGTTCTCCGCCCAAAGGCAAGGGCAAGGCTAAAGGCAACTGCAAACAAAGCCAGCCGGGTACGTTCAAGAACGGGTCCCCACTCATGTCGGAGTACCTTCTGCGCAATATGGATCAAATAACCAGAAATCTCCACGAGTGGTACCTGACCCAGTCTAGGCGCCACATCAACTTCTTGGTTCACTTTAGGCCGGGTCATTTTCACCGTGAGGCCGGGAGCATATCGGTAGCCCACGAGGATTTGTTCGACCTCCTCAACTGGCGGGAGCTTGATATGTCCATCATACGGACTGGAGTCCTGTGAGTTTGCTGTTGTCTGAAGTTATCATAGTTCATTTCATAAATCTAATCACTTTGTATGCACTACTTACTAATGTCTACTTTGCATCCAGGTGCATGTATAGGCTGGCGTTGATGAGGGCATGTGACAAGGTGGGTTTCCTCGACCGAGAGAAAATAAGCCTCACGATGCTAGAGCATGACCAAGCACATGCGGAGGAATACATATTAAGGGCACTACTAGCGCAGCAGGACCCAGAGTTCATCCTTGCGCCGTACCACCAAAGGTTAGTGCATTTCCTACTAATTTAACTCATTCTTGTATGTTACGCCTAACATATGTATGAAACGGTTCACTTATATATGCAATGTAGGGGCCACTGGGTCCTCGCCGTCATTTTCCCATGGATGAATGAGGTCTATTACCTTGATTCGATGAGCAACAAGGTGGCGCATGTTTTCATCCTCACATGGCACATAGACGCGTAAGCAACATAGTTGTTTTAAATTTTTCTCTGACTAGCTAATTAATGATAACATATTAACCGGCAATGCTAAATTAAATACAGGGCTTTCAAAAATTATGTTAGTGCTGGAGGGAGGCATGACGCGTCGAAGGGCACAACAATTTCTTGGAAAGAATATGAGGTAATTAATACGGATGGAAGTACTCATGATGAGTCTTTTAATTTAAGCTTAATTAGTTCTTTCGAGTTAATGTGGGTTTATGTCTTTACATATGCAATTTTTCCAGTGCCATCAGCAGCCATAATCGTGGGAATGTGGCTTCTATGTCATGAGATTAATGTATGACCTGATCAGGAGAAACTTTACCCAATTCCCTAAGGTAACCATTTTTCCTGACTCAAAGTCAAACTTTAATTGGATGTGACATACGATCCTAACTTCATACACGCATATATGCAGAGTGCCATGTTGAAAGGGCAATATGAGTTGCCTCAATTGAAGGAGATATGAACAATTTGGGCTCAATATGTCATGGAAGAAATGGCTATCAACGATCGATTGTAACTGACTTGTGTAATATATATTGAATGTGTTGATTGATGTATTTGTAAATAAACTCAATATGTGAATAGATTCATTGATGTATTTGTGAATAAACTCGATCAATATGTGAATAAATTCAATCTGTCCAATGCATGTGTATATTACTGTATTAGTGTATTTGTGAACAAATTCAATATGTGAATATTGGTGTATTTGTGAATGATCCAATATATCTCTGTATTGCTGTATGTATATGTGAAAGATTCCAGTACTAACCGTGCCGAGTACATAACTGATAGGAAAAACTACACAGTACTATCAGTTATATACTACAACCGATAGAATAAATATTCTAGTACTATCGGTTCATATACAACAACCGATAGAATAAAGTTTCCAGTACTAACTGTGTCTACACAATACTATTGGTTTAGATCCGAGCCGATAGAAAAAACCTACACAATACTATCAGTTTAGATTCGAGCCGATAGAAAAAACCTACATAATACTATCGATTTAGATCCGAGCCGATAGAAGAAATAGTCGTTAGCGATTAGTGAACGTTGAGAATGTATATGTTTTACTAACGGTTTTCAACCGATAGGTGTGCTACGTTTATACTATCGTGCCGATCACTATCGGTAAGAGAGCCGATAGTAGAGTGGATTTTTAACCGATAGTGAAAAGCATTTCTGTAGTAGTGTCAGCTTGTTACAGCCCTTAATTAATTTCCATCCATAGCATAGATAAGGAAGTCCTTCTGTCGCGATATTCAGAGACTTCCACTATCATGCTCAATATCCCATGTATGTCATATCACATTCATATAATCTCCATAAATCTTTCTGGTCAATCTTTGAAAAATACTCTTTTCATGCAAGTGCTACATTTCGACTAGATCAGAAACTATATTATAAGAAATTAGTTCGAGCAATTTCAACATGATCAAGAAGGAACTTGCCTGTGTAGACGGGATTGAAATCGGAGTTCGGCAATTTACCCCGATGTCCCTCGCTACCGTCAGTTCCTGAGAAACATAATTATATATACATATATATTTAGAATATTACTATAACAGTACATACAAAATGCAAGAATGAATGCATCTATGCGTTTGTTCCCCGGACTCGTGGTCGAACACGACTAGTCGACACTCTGAAGATAAGGAATTCCAGTTATAAGAAATATATTTGAACTGCATGATGGAATAAAACTTCGAGTTGAGTAATTTTTCAAATCAAATAATACTATTTGCATTTGTTTATAAATTATTGAAATAAAAGTAAGTTGTAGTTTTACATTTGTTTCTAAAATAATTTGAGTCAAGATATTAATTTAATGTGAAGATTGTTTAATGTGGAAATCAGATTGATTAGTTATTTTGAAGTAGAGATAATACATAGCTTGGTAAATATTTTGCCTGAATAGTAGGTCATATAAATGAAATGGAAATACTTCGATTTGTTAAAAGGATGAAAATATATTTGTGTATATATATACACATGTTTATATTTAGCTAAGCTTTTATTACTTTAGGGGTAAATATATACTTATATATTTTAAGGGGTTATAAATACTAATTAATTAGAAATATTGAGTTAGTGAAATTTCTGCATTAAACATATTTTATTCAGATATAAAACAGTATTTAATTGGGTTTTAAATTAGTATTTAAATTAGAAATCAAAATTGGAAAAGAAATGAAAAGAAATATGAAGGTTTGGTTGCGCCCAAATTGGCCCAACCAGCGCACGCCCTCAGCTCGGCCCACCTGCGCTCGGCTCGGCCCACCCGTGCATATTCAAGCGCAACGCACGCGCACACACACAAAACACACACACACTCGCACACTACACCACACACACCCAGCCGTGCGCCTAATCCTCCGGTCGTCGTCCTCGGCTTCGGTTCCGGCACCTCCCCCGCAGCGCCTCCGGCGAACCCACCGCTGTCTCACGTGCTACCCCTCTGTCCTCTCCTAGCGCCCCTTAATCCGTGGCCAAACCATAACCCTAGCTCCCGATTTAGCCTCGCAGCCGTTTGATCCTTGTCGGCATCGCGGCCGACCGTAGCCCGGGCCGCGCCGCTGCGCCTACTCTCCCACAGCTCGAGACCGCGCTTGGACGCGCCCTAACGGCGTGGCCGCGCGGTAGCTTGTCGAGCGTGTGCGGATGCGCCGTGTAACACCCCTGTTTTTGCCAAACACTAAAATAGCCAAAATCCACATCTTGACCCCAAACCCTAATCTGCTTCAGCCATTCCCTTCTAAATGTTGTTCAGAATATTTTTCCCTTCGGGATCATCTCCAAAATCCCATCCTAAAGCTGAGTTTCAACCCTTGCCATTTTAAAACCCTAATTACCCTATTTTACCCTAAACTGTTTTCCCTAATTTTGTCGAAACCCTTCAGATCTTGCTCGATCTTACCAAACTTTGGCCAGATGAGTTCTAATAATTTTATGCAACTTATCTGCGAAATCAGATTTCAGATCAGCCCTCCAGATCTCCAGATTTGCAGATCAGTCCCTGGAAGCAAAGTTCTGAAAATTGCAAATCAGCCCCTCTAATCTTTTCGGCTGTTTTCGACCAGCGCCTGGTCGTTGGCTACGACCAGCGCGTCTTCGCCGGAGCCGCGCCGTGTTTTCGCCGCGTTTGCTCACCGCCGGCCACCGCTTCTTGTCGCCTGTGTTGTGAACAACCGAGCCACTCCGCGCGCACGTGCCAGCACCATTGCTTCGCCTTGTCCAGCGGTTAAACGGCCGCGCTCCAGCAGCGTTTTCGCGCGCGCATGCCCGTTGCCGTGGCATTGCATGCGTGTACGTGTCGTTGCCGGAGCTACGTTGTCGCCTCCGCATCTGCGCCGTCCCGGACGAAGTTCCAAGGCACCCTGGCATTACTGGCAAAGCTGCAGCACCGCCTGAAGCGTATCACATTGCCGTCGCCGTCGTTGCGCCTGCGCCCGACAAGCTTCTCCCCGGCGCAAGCAACCGCTGTCGCTTTATCCCTCGCAAGCTCCGTCCTCGTGCCTATTTAAACCCTCCCTGTGCTTTGAAAACCTCAAGCCTCTAGAAAATCGGCTAAGTCCCAAACACCACCGCGAACACCTTCTTCTCCGGCGAGCCAGCGAGAGAGCTCACGGTGCCAGCCCATTTCACAGCCCCTCTCTTCGATCCAAGTTCATCAGTGAGTTCCTCCCTTCTCCCTCTCTGTGTCATAGCAGCCAATTGCATCCCGGTGATCCCGAACGCCGGCGATCATCGGAAAAGCCCATTTGCCCTGTTTCCCCAATGCTGTTCGATTCATCCCAAATTGGCCTTCGTGTTAGTAGAGAAAAGGGATCAGTGAGCTTAGTAGAGCAAGCCTGTAGAATCAAAACCTTCAATGGTGCCCAAATCGAAGAAATCCCGATCTGGAAGTTCGTCAGTTTGTTGGACCTCGCCGCCAAGCTTCTCCGGCCATCTCCCAGCAAAATTGACCCCTCCAGTAGCCTTGTTGTGCCCTAGAGATCATCCCCAAGCTTGGAATTGAGCTCTTTCGCCCTGTATCAAAAATCCCCAATTCCAAAGTCATCTTCTCCGGCACAGTTCGCCGGAATTCTTTCCCGGCCGATTTAGCCGACACCACCTTGCCCCTTAGCTTCGCCTCACCTCCCTGAGCATTTTCTTCCACTAGCTCGACACCTGGATCTGCCTAGATTGTGAGTTATGCCCTTGCCAAGCTCTTGTCCAGATCAATGTTTGTGCCGTGTCGCCACCGCAGTTCATCGCCAGATTTGGCCACCCTCCGGCCACTTTCAGCTCTTGTCCCTGTTGAGTATTTTATTCCTGTTAGTAATGCCTACCTCCCAGACAAAGTGTTGCATCAATTGGAGCCCTGGATCAAAAGTTAAGCCATGCCCTAGTTTCTGGCCATGTCCAGCACTATGTCAGTGCATGTCAGCCACTGGCATTAGCCTTGTTTGACCCCTTCTGGTTGAGCAATGGAAATTTCACTTTGTCCCCTAGATTCCTGGAGTTGTGTTCTACATCTTTCCTTTCTATCACTTCTCCAGAAAACTATCCTAAGACCAGTTTGAAGCTATGCCAAAGCCATGAACCGAATGTCGACCCTTCGACGTTCAATCCTTTTTAGCCGTTTCTTCGACCAGAGCCCTTGTGACCTTGCCCTAACCTCTTCCCCTGCATACGTGACTTATTTACTTAATAATTTCTATGAAAACTATTTTCTGTATGCTTATGGTATGTATTTGTGTGTTGTTTGATTGCTGCAGAGTCAGAAGTTGAAGGAGCGGAGGAAGTCTTTGAAGAATCATCTGAGTACTTAGACCCAGCATTGCAAGGCAAGCCTCATTCCTTTGATCATGTCTCACCCAATATTTTCATCCGAAGTATATTCACTGTTTCTTACTATGCATGCTTATTTGAGATACAAGTTATGTTTGAATGACATGAATAGATATCACCTAATGAATCATGAAACCCCTTTTGTTATTGAACCTTCATATATATGCTTTTGTCACCCTAGGACTCATGTACTGAATATCCACATTAAACTTGAAATGGTCAAATACATGAGGAGTTACATGAAAACCGTTTTGTCAAGAAAACTGATAAAAGGGATCAGTAGTGAGGATTGGATTGTATGGAGAGGGTGCGGTGCGCACCAGGGAATGTGAATGTTCCTCACTACTGGTTCATAAGGACAAGAACCTTGTGCTGTGTCTCTATGCGAATTGTAAACGTACCAACCACTTGCCTGGTATGGGACAGGCACAACTTAGTAGCTTTTTGGTATTAGCAGTTCCCTGCATGGTTTGTCGGTCTGGTTTCTCGCGTGGAAACTGGTGGGCCCCAGTTCGGCCATGAGTGATGTGAGTTCAGAAAAATGATGAGAGATAAAGGTGGAAAGAAGGAAGGCGCCCTACGCCTCAGATTAAGCCGTGCGCGGTTATAATCTTGAATGGTCATATGTCTTGCGTGGACACAGACCAAGGCTATGTGTCTTGCGGGAACATAAGCCAGAGGCTAGGAAGTAAGGCAGTGGGGAGGACCCACAACAGTATTTGAGACTTAATTGTCTATTTACCGGGCAGGGATACTGTTAATACTGAACTGTAAAAGCGTTGTGTGATCTCGGCCTTGTCACATGTGTATATGTCACATGGAGCTGTACCGACTTGAAAGCCGAGTGAACCAGTGGATTTAAAAAGAGGTACACCTTTGCAAAGTGTAAAAGAAGTATCAGATACTCTGTACTCCCAGGTTCAGGAGTCTTTTCGTAGTGGATGTTATCCATGGGTTATAGCACAAGTAATATTTGGAATGTTTTCAGAATGTGGTTAACAAAGTAGTGACTCATGGGAGACCACTACACCTAATGTTTTACTGAAAACCTGTTTAATATTTAAAGTATCATTTTCACGACCAAGCACTGTTTTACTGAATAAGTAACTTAGAAATTTATATATCCCTATCCATATGGGACTGAAACCCCAGAGTCATATGTTTCACCCTCATGTAAGCACAATTGTATTAACCCCTGGAATGAGTGTTGCTGAGCACCAAGTGCTCACCCTTGCATTTATATCCAACTGTAGAAGAGGGATTCGAGGATCCCGATTCCTTCAGTTATGAGTACTCAGCTGAAGATGGAAGCACCCCGGACGAGCCCACTTTCTAGGAGGAACATGCACCAAGTCAAGTCAGATGTGGGAAAGTCCCTCCAACCCCGCTGCTGATTGAAGTCAAGCTGTTTGTCGTTGCCTTGTGCTTTATGTTGTGTGTTCGGTACTTGGATACCGATTCTGATTCTGATAAACTGGTTATTTTCTTAACAACTCTACTTAGCGCCATTTTCGGTGCTTTGGCTATGTAATATTGGCCCATGTTGGCCTGATACTTGTTTAATGATATTACTATGCTTGTGTGGTTTGAGCTCGTGTGGCATCATGCTGTGCGTAACCTACCTGGGCGGTTACCAAGGTGATCCTCAAATGGGGGTCTGACACGCCGCGGCCGACCCGCCGGTTACCCGATCCTCGACGTCGGCGCCCCCAGGTGAGTCCCCCTATTCTTAAATTCTGGGCCGAGATCTTAGGGTTTTGGATTTGCTGTGCTGTGTTCTACTGGTTCTGTGCTGGTGTACTGTGTGGCTGTGTTTGTGCATATGTGTGTGATCTTATGGTGGCTGGTGATGTTGGATGTGTTTGTTTCATGTGGAATCAATGATATGCAGGTTCCAGGGAGGCTTAGGGTTTTGGATTTAGGCCTCTTGGTCTTGTTCTGTATGCTGGTGTGCTCTGTTTGGCTTGGTTCTGTGATGTTTGTGTATACTGATATTCTTGATGGTGTGTGGTCCTCATGTGGATGCAGTAATCTGCAGGTTTCAGGGGATTTGGAGTAGTTCTAGTGCAATACTGTAAATTCTCATTTTATCTCTAATTAAACAGTTAAATACTAATCAACCATGGCAATTCAGTGGCTTAAGCATGTTAAAAAAAACTGGGAATTGGGCTAAATTTACCTTGCTGCTATTCTTGGGCTCTTCCTCTTTGCTCCTGGTTACTCCCTGCTATTTGCTCCTGTGGCTGCTGCTGCTACTCTTCTTTTACCTCTTATTGCTCGACTCTAGTCCCTATTGCCTGCCTGTGAGTAAGTTACCTTGTGCTGCTGTGTATATGAAACTATATGCTGTGATGCTACTGTGTATGAGGTTATATTAACGGTATAGTTGCTTTACCTGGTGTATAAATGAATTTTTTTTCCAAATAACCCTTAAAAAAAATTCGAAAACTAACCCCTAACTTTTAAATTTTGCAAAAACGGCTCTCTGTCGCGAATTCCCGCACGCGACTGAAGACGTGGCACGGCACAATGCCCCGCTGGCACCCTTGCCGTGCCACGCCAGGTTTCAATCGCTAGCCCGGCTAGCGACTGAAACCTGGCTTTTAACCACCAGCCGTCCCTCTCACAGTACAGCCCACCTCATTTTTTCGAATTTTTCCAGAAATTACTGAAATCTGTTTAGAGAGAGAGAAGGAAGAGAAGAAAGAGGAGAAGAAAATTTTTTTTTGGAGATTCTTCTAATCTGTTCGCTGAGGTACATTTTTTTAACTCGTATATTTAAATTAATTAGATCGTTAACTCGTAGTATTTAGATATGATTTAGAATATATTTTTATACGGATGGTAAATGCGTGAATGTGATGAAAAAAAATTTAGGGATAGGGTTAGTGTATGTTCGCAGATTAGGGTTAGGGTTAGTGTATGTTCGCAGATTAGGGTTAGCGTATGTTCACTGATTAGGGTTAGTGTATGTTCGCAGATTAAAAAATTTAGGGTTAGTGTATGTTCGCAGATTAAAAAATTTGAAGAACCACTAAAAAATGTGATGTTTTTCAAATTTAAATTTTATTAGTATGCACGTAGATTAAAATATTTGTTAATATGTAGATGTAAACATTTGTGATTATGTATATTAAAATGATTGTTATTATTAGGGTTAGGGTTCACCGCTGTCGCTTCTTTTAGTTGGGGTTAGGGTTAGGGTTAGTCATCACCGCTGTCGCTTCTTTTAGCTGGGGTTAGGGTTAGTCATCACCGCTGTCGCCCTCACCGTCTTGGCCTTTCCCGCACGGGTTTAGAGGGAGAGGGGTTATTTTTTTTTTAGGATTGTAGGGAAAAATCGTGTTCCCCAATAGCGACTGAAATGGTATTTAAACACCGTGCGTCGCTTTCACACAGTACGGCCATTTCATTTTTCCGAAAATTCAGAAATTAGCAGAGAGAAAGAAGAGAAGAGAAGGAAGAGGAGGAGAGGAGAAGAGAAGAGAAGAGAAGAGAAGGGTTGGTTTTTTTGTTAGGTTTAGGGGTAGGGTTGTTAATCAGTTAGGGTTAGGGTTAGGGTTAGGAATCGCGGCCTCATTGTCGTAGTTATCACCGCTGTCACCCTCACCGTGTTGGCCTTTCCCGCATGGGTTTAGAGGGAGAGGGGAAAATTTCTATTGTTTGAAAAATCATGTTTTTTCTAGTACAATGAGCAATGTTGGTTCTCTAATTATACACTCTGATACAGCTATGGAGCAACCCATTACGGTTTACGTTTATTACGGAGCTGGTGTAATCCGTAATGGACCAATCGGTGATGATCTTGGTGGTTGTATGTATGTTTACGGTCAAATGAGACAACCACAGTCAATGTCTTTCAATGATATGAAGATGTGGTTAGTTGACCTGTTACAACTCAATGTTGCGACGGATAATCTCAAGGTCGAAGGCATGGTTCCGGATGGAAACAAATGGGTGCTAAAGAGACTGAAAGGTGACAAATCATGGGGTTCGTTTGGACGATTTGTGACGAATCCAGGCTATGCTGTCAGAACCATCATACTGTACATTGAAATGTTAGTACATAGTTCGGAGGGCAGCCATTCAGTTGAAAGAGAAAGCACTAATATCTGTATCGGAGGTCACGATGGCGGTGGCGATGCCGATACTGGTGCAGGTGGCAGTACCAATGCCAGTGCAACTTGCAGTGTACCTTTGCAAACTGTAGGAGATACAACTCAATTTGGTGGCCATCAAGTAGATTCAGCTGAAGAATTACCAGAATTGGAGGAGAATTTTAATGAGGAGGAGTATACTGATCTGTCAGAAATGTATGAATCTCCTGTTGAACCCACGGAATAGCAGAATCCTATAAGTGAGTGGACTGATCCATCATCCTTGAATAACGCTGTGGTTCATGATGAGCTGGGTTCGCGATGGTTTTATAATGAATCAACCGTCCAGCTTGGACAGTTGTTTCGGAATAAAAAGGATACAAAGAAAGCTATAACTGCCTGGGCTGTCTCACTAAATAGGCCATTCCGGATGGTCAAATCAAATCCGAGCCTGTGGACTGTGAGGTGCTTAGTCCAGAATTGTCCATGGTACATACGTGTCTGGCGGCCACAAGATGGCCCGTTCTTTCGGGTGACCAGAGTTGATTACCACGGATGTCTGGTTGAGGGCATGGTGCAGCATCATAGAAATATCACTTCCATTTTTGTTGCCAGTCTGATACTGTCAGTAGTGAAGAAAAATACGGCAATAACACCGAAAGTGATAATTGCACATGTCGCGGAGAAGTACGGTTGTAATATCAAGTACGCGAAGGCATGGAGGGCTAAACAAAAGACGCTGGAGGAGCTTTTTGGTACATATGTTGAGGCATACAACTTAGTACCGAGGCTGTTGCGGCGCATATGTGAAGCAAATCCAGGCACAGTCACCGCAATTGTTGATACGCCGGCAATCGGCTCCGAGGGTGCTGTGATTCCTGGGTGCATGGTACTACGGAGATTTTTCTGGGCATTCCAACAGTGCGTTGCATCGTTCAGGTACATGAGACCCGTGCTTTGCATTGACGGAACATTTTTGACTGAAAAATACCAGGGAACTCTGCTGACTGCCGTGGCTGTTGATGCCAATGACCAGCTTCTCCCCATAGCATATGCCGTGGTCGAGGGGGAGAACTATAGCAGTTGGCTGTGGTTATTGGGCACTTTCAAGAATGAGGACAGCGGAATTGATGATGAACTTTTTTGTGGGGCAAATTTTCTGGACTCTAGGACGATGGCAAAACAAAACTAAAGGGGATACAATGATACCGACGGGAAACCGAGGCTCTGATACCACTTGATGCGCACGGTGGCCCGATCTTCTGACAGGTAGAGGTAAGTCGATTGCTGGGTTCGGATCGGTTCTCATCGGAAGCCGGATCGTCAACGTCGAGTCTCCACCAATCGACTTACCTCTACCTGTCGGAAGATCGGGCCACCGTGCGCATCAAGTGGTATCAGAGCCTCGGTTTCCCGTCAGGTATCATTGTATCCCCTTTAGTTTTGTTTTGCCATCGTCCTAGAGTCCAGAAAATTTGCCCCACAAAAAAGTTCATCATCAATTCCGCTGTCCTACAACTCTTTGCGCTTTGCAATTTCGTTTTCAGTTTCGCGTTGTTGAATTTGTATCCATCGTCATCGTCTTGTTGCTGGTTTAGAGTAAGTTCTTGATCTAGTTTGAGTCTTGCATCTTGACGTCGAGTCTAACGCCATCACGTCGTCGTCGCCGCCGCGTCCAAATCGGGTGTCAATCTGTCAAGTTCGGTATTTTGCTTTTATCTCCTTCGTCTGAACACTAAATTGGACAAATTCCGAGTCTAAATTGTAGCTCCGAAAATTCTCTACAACTTTGTCCATTGTGAGAAGTTCTAGAAACGCCGTTTTCAAGTCCAAAATCGCGTTGAAAGTGAATCTGTTTGATTTCGGATTTCCTACCACAGACTGTATTGCGGGGCCCATATCGCCTAGATCCGTTATCCAAAATTGGTGTTCCATATATGCAAATTGATCAACACGAAACGATCTACAACTTTTCTGTTATACGTTTTAGCGTTTGAGGCCTCCAAAAATCTGAAAACAGCATAGGAAGTTTCTGCATAGTAGATCTGTTTTTTCCAGCGAGAGAAAATTGAGTGTTTGTGTATATATCTTGTAATCTCTCATATGCGGCACTATTGATATTTTTAAAAAAAAAGGTGAAAAAGACAAGTGCAAAAAAAAGAAGCCGCACAAAGATAAAAAAAAATAAATAAATAAAAAGCAAGGAAAAAAAAATCAAAAGTGCTTGTATCCTTTGTATCGACAGTGTTACGTCATTCGTTTTGCTTGCTTGAGCTAGGTCTGAGAACGAGTTTAGGCCAGCAACTTTGACAAGTACTTTGGATATTTATTCAACTTTGCTATTCTGATTTCGATGATTGCATATTCCTTGCTACTAAATATTGCATATCCAAGCTCCACAAATACATCCTTCTGATCAGCACAGGTTACTGACCCTTGCAATCGCTTCATCACGCCCTCACGGTGTCACGAACCAGCCACCGGTTGCACCATCCCTCACTGTGTTGGTAAGAACCGGGTAAGAACTTGGTAAGATTGCTTGAGAGCGTGAGATCTAACCTAGTAGTTGATAGGGATAATACTTTTGTGTTATCTTTTGTTTTCTACTGACAATGACAGGTTCATGGATCATTGGGGAAAATGTACAACTATATCAACGCTGGAATCACGATCGAAAAGATAATGGAGGTGACAATGCCAATGGTAAAATAGCCTTACCTTCTTTTTATGGTGCATATGATGGTGAAATTTACTTTGATTGGGAGATGATAGTTGAACAAAAATTTAATTCCCATCAAGTTCTTCAAATCCATTGGGTTAGGCAAGCCACTAGTGAATTTAAAGACTTTGCTATCATCTGGTGGAATGACCTTGCTACTCTCCGCTTACAACCTGACACATGGGCTAGGTTAAAAGAAGCTATGCGTCAACGTTTTGTTCCTCCTTCTTTTAAACGTAATATGCATAAGAAATTAGAATGCTTGAATCAAGGTAGAAAATCTGTAGAGGAGTACTATCAAGAGTTACAGATATGCATGTCTCGATGTGATTTAGAAGAAACTGATGGAGAAAAAGAGATTAGATTCTTACGTGGACTTAATGAGAAAATATACAATATTGTTATTGATAAAGAATATGTTTCTCTGTTGCAAATATTTGCTCTTGCTTGTGCAGCTGAAAATAAAATAAAACGTCAGAAAGTTGTACGGAAAATTAATACATCTGTTTGCAAGAATGGTGTGTATCCTTGCACGACTAACGTTCTGTAGGCAAGTGCAAATGATCAAATTGAGAATGAGGAGAATGAAGAGATGCTTGTTGCAGCACCCTTGCTTCCATCACCTACAACTGAAGATGTACCTACATCAGCTGAGAAGGAAAACAAAGGTAATGAAAAAGGTACCACACTCATTCAAGATGAGAACGATATTGATGTGCTGAAACTTTCCACGAATCATGCTTTGTTAGAGCAACAAATTGTGGAACCAGTTGCTGATTTCCCTTTGTCACAAGAAGATTTGCTCGATGTTTCTTGGGATAAAGAAGAGTTGTGTGATAATGTTTCACTTATATTCATGCCACAACTAGTGAATGAACATGTTACTCTTACTTTGGAACATAAAAACACTTGTGCTCAAAATAAACATGTTGTTCACGTTGCAAACGAAAATGATGAGCTGAAATTGTTGTCTTCTTTAAATATTCTGGGTTATATTGAATTTGATGTTCTATGTGATCTAGACAATTTAGAGGAGAGACTTACTGATCCATATAATTTTCCTTGCTTATCAAGAAACATTTTTCATATTATAGGCAAATATAATGATAATGGAAAGTACATGATTAATCGAGTGTACATTTGCTCAAATATGAATTTTGCTTATAATGTACAACCATGTGATGAACTAGAGAGCTATACTATCACCAATCATTCCATGTCGAGTACATCTGGTTCAATTTTTAAGGCACATGAACTTTTTCAAGAAAGGGAGTATATAAATGTTAATGGTTCTGTGTCTAATGATTTGATTATCAAAGATATGCATATTGCTGTGCTCTCTGTTGGTGCTGACATTTTGCAGAAAAACACAATGGAGTCGAGGACGACTCCACATCAAGAAAGGGAGAATGATGAGACCATGTACATCATGGTTATGACCAAGACGACATCAACATGGTGGTCATCAAGATGTCATCGTCCGCCACCTTGGCCAGGACGCGAAAGCTGGCAGCACGTACATCGTCTGGATTTTGTGTTGTCGCCACCACAAGTTCGGCCTCCACCTTGGCCACCTCCCCAAACACAAGACGTGCTCAAGAAAGGCGCCTCTACACCTCTAAGGTCGCACAAGCCACGTCGCTCCAAGGCCAGCCCACAAGTGAGCTCAATTCATCCGCGAGTCCGGTTCGGCCATCTGCGCGTAGTCCAACTTCAAACGGACGTACAGGCCACATACGAAGTCCGTTTTCGATGTTCTTGGACTCTACAGACAAGAGAACGACGAGAGCTTTCCAACGGATCCAGTCCCATGTCTAAATTCCTTACAAATCAACGGAAATCATCAAAACAAGATTACGACCAGAATCTGACGTGCGCTGCGACGCTCCACTTTGGGCCCAAGGCCCATGTACCCCTAGGGTTTCCTCCTCCACCCCATGGCCGCCCCATACAGTATATATATGGCCGCCATGGCTGCCGTTTAGACTTGGGTTTTGCTTAGATTAATCTGTCAAAGAACAGTTTCGCCGTGTATCGGTTTGTGGAACCCCAACTCGTGAGATTCAATTTATATTTGCAATATTTCAGATTGCTTCTTTCTCGTTCTTGCTTGTGTTCTCGATTCGCATGCAGGGATAAGCCTTCTTGGTGAGGTCAATCGTGTTTGTGCATGGTTGATAACCAACGGAGCCGTGGTGTAGCGATTGCTGGGTTCGGATCGGTTCTGATCGGAAGCCGGATCGTCAACGTCGAGTCTCCACCAATCGACTTACCTCTACCTGTCGGAAGATCGGGCCACCGTGCGCATCATTGGGCACTTTCAAGAATGAGGTTGTGAAAGACCGGGAGGGCGTGTGCTTGATTCATGATCGAAATGGAGGAATGCTGAGTGCGATGGAGTACATGTGATCGAGAGAGGAGCCATCGCTGAGTTGGGATGATTTGCAGAGTCGTTGGTGCTCATGGCATCTTGGCGCGGATTTTCACAGTCGTTTCAAGAGCAAGCGCCTGACGGTCGTGTTCAAATGGCTTGCCAAACAGAACCAACAGTCAAAGTTCTCACAAATCTGGAAGTCACTGGAGGAAAGTACGTTGGCGGAATTGCGAGAAGCAGGGGTTGCAGAAGATCGCGGCGATACCGGCGCGGGAAGCCGCCGGGGTCGTCTCAGTTTTAGTCAGTGGATTCAGCCCAAACCAATGGAGAAGTGGGCGTTGCTTCACGACACAGGTGGGGCTCGGTACGGAATCATGACGACAAATCTGGCCGAGGTGTATAACTTCGTCCTCAAAGGTGTGCGATGCTTACCACTCACTGCAATAGTTGAAATGACATTCTATCGCACAGTAGCATACTACGACAGCAGGGGTTTGGCGGCATCAAGCCTTTTGCATGACCCCTTAGCACACTGGCCCAAAAAGATCAATGATTACCTCGAATTTCGGACAAGAAAATCATTGACACATGATGTCACAATACTGAGTCGCTTGCACGGGAAGTACGAGGTTCGGCTAAGGCACAGACATGTCCGTGGCACACTGCGGGCTGGTCGGGTCCACGAATGTCAAATTTCAAATGCAGATGCCCAATGCACATGCAACAAACCTCAACTGCTGCACATTCCTTGCTCGCATGTCATCGCTGTCTGCTCTGTTCCTGGGATCGATCCGGCGCGGTACATCTCAACCTATTATACTCTGCAGTATCTGTGGAAGACCTGGGATGGTGTCTTGAATGGGTTTGCGGCGGGGAAAGCTATCGACAACTATCCCTGGAAGATGCCATCACGTGGATCCCAGACAAGAGGCTCCTGGTAGGCCATGTCGGCCGACGTCGATCCAGGAGGATAAATAACGATATGGATGCAGCGGAGCGTGAAGATGACGTACGTAGATGCAGCGCTTGCAGGCACCCTGGTCACAGAAGAGATCGATGCCCGCGGGTGACAGGCGCATCGTCTTCGTCGCAAAACTAAATGTTGTATTATTTCAACTACTGAATGTTTTGTCGTGAGTTGTACTGAATTTCCCTATATTAGTTGTACTTAATTTCCGTAATGCCTTCTCGTGAATTTTTGTAAGCACTACTGAATGTTTTTTTATTTACTGAACGTTTGTTATTGTACTCAGTGTTTCAACTTCTCAACCAATATGTGACAACTGTAGGTATGGCGGACGACCATCAGCTTCCCGAGCTGATTGCACAGCACCATCAGGAGCGTCACCGTGCTCGATGCCTTCTACAGGGCATCGTTCTCCCAGCTCTGCGTATGAGGACACCGCGTGAGATGTGGCCTCTAGATGAGCGGTTCGTGCCTTATTTGCTCGAGGCCGGACTGTTGCCTTTCGCTTGCATGGTGGATCGGGCGAGGCGATTCCCTTTCGGCCGAGCCCTCATTACTGCGCTTGTGGATCGGTGGAGGCCCGAGTCGCACACGTTCCACTTCAGTTTTGGCGAGCTCACTATCACGCTGCAGGACGTCAGCATGCTGCTTGGCCTGCCTATCCGCGGGGAGATATATGTCCCAGCGGCCACCGAGAGAGCTGCATGGCGCCTAGATTTCCTACAGCGCTTCGAGGGAGTAGGGCCAGCGGGGGGGTTTACGCAGGACGCGGGAGTTCCCCACAGTTACCTTCGCGTAGTGCGCGATGGTGCGCTCCCCTTGGCGGCTCCAGAGGAGGTCTTCAGGCGCCACCTTGAGGCGTACTTGATGTACCTGTTTGGGTGGTTGCTCTTCCCTGGCACCCACGGAGACATCTGCGAGCGGCAGTACATTCAGCTCACCAAGAGTATTGCCGACTCGGCCCTGGGCCACGTGCCGAGGTTCAGTTTCGGATCCGCCGTGCTCTGCCACACCTACAGGGGGTTGTGCGACACCACGAGCAGAGACCAGGTCAGCTCTCTTTTCGCTGGGTGCGCCATCCTCTTGCAGATGTGGTCGTACGAGCATTTCCCCATCGGTCGACCGCTGGTTCCACGGGATCAGTTCGCGTTAGTCGGGGATGGGAGAGACGGCCCCGTGATGGGATGGAGGTGGGCTAGGCTGAGTTTGAGGTGGGCCACAGATCAGGCGCACCTCTGTTATCCTTCGTACGCCACAGACTTCGATCTGCTTCTCGACGATAGTGTCATCTGGGATCCGTGGAACACCGCAAACCTCCAATCCGTCGCTCCAGTCGGCCTTTCTTCTCTTTGTACGCAGGATGCTGCGTACTGGTGCACCCAGGTTCTGCTCGTCTTCTCGCACATGATTGAGGGTTACTCGCCTGAGCGAGTTATGCGCCAGTTTGGCCTACGCCAGCTTGTCCCCGTGCCGCCTCCTCGACAGATCCCGCACCATATCCACGGGCACGTCAAATATGCATTACATTCACATGTTATTTTATACACAATTTCCATCACGAACTAATTGCTTTGTCCACAGGCAATCCAGGAAGGGTCGAGTGAGGGATGATTTCGTTCGTCGACAGCAGCCTTATGGCAGGAGTGGATGGATTGAGCCCACACACGCACGGTCGAGGAGCACAGGCCGTACAGCCACGACATCCATTTTTCCTATGTGTCCTGGTACCAACCTCGCACGATCTACCGATTGACGGGCGGTCCACCCGTTGCGCCTGATGTGCCCATCCCTCCCACCACCATCGATGACCACTACGACCGACGCCTAACTGGGCGAATCCACTCTTCTGTGAGTTCCTTAGCTCTTTGAAACCTTACTTTCACATGGATTGTCGTTCTATAATTGCATTAATTCATGTGCACAGCTAGACATCCTCGGCGGCATCTCTACTGGTGCACGGGACATGATGGTCAGGTCCCGCCTCGGACCCACCATGCCCAGCGACGATGTGTACGCATATTGTTCAGAGGTCGAGCGGCAGGTCGATTAGATTTTTGTCGGTTTCAGAGTGCTGCTGCCACCTCACTTGACCGTGATTCCCCCACCATCACCGTCGGCGCCAGGTCCTTCGTCCCATGTGCCACCAGTGGACCGTCCGTCGTTGTCGCGCCCTCCACCACTGCACACAGGTTTCGTGCCTGCCGATAGCTCTACGTATGAAGAGCTCGATACTCCTCCATGGCACCAGCCTCTCGACCAGGCACAGCAGCATCCTACATAGCCGACACATCTGCTTCCTAGCTTCCTTCCCAATGCTCCGCCGCCTACGCAGCCGACACAGCCTTCCCAGTCTACGCCAGCTGCGCAGACACCACCAGCGAGGAGGCGGCACGTCAGGGATCGTCAGCCCCCCTTTCGGTACACACCATCAGAGTATCAGCCCCCCCACAGAGGGGCAGGAGGGGGCACTAGTCCGATGTAGGCTTTTCTCAGACTGTTCAGTTTTCGTACATTTTTGTTAGGTTTCCAACTTTTTGGGGTTTTATGTTTTCTACTGTTCTACTTTTGTATGACTTTGCGTTTCTGCTTTTTAGCCTTTACCTATTCATCTGATGCTCGTTTTCGTATGATTAGTCTTTTCGACTTTTGCACCTACCATCTTTTGTGCCGAGACGTCTAGTTTCGTACAAATGTGTCGAACCAACGAGACAAAACTAGGTATCAAAAGCACGGTATAAATGCGAAATTAGTATGTACTGTACGGTCCCGATGCCAAACTTTGTCATCTTACTCCTTTTCGCAAATCAGCCTAGAATTATCGCGGCTTATACCTTTTTAAGATTTTCCGCGGAACCACCTAAAAAGGCTAAAACCCACATCTCATCTCTAAACTTCGATCTAATTCAAGGAGTATCTCCCATTCACTATTCTGACCAAGTTTCCCTTCTGTAAGATTTTCAAAATCTCATCCGACGCCTTAGTTTCAAGTCTTGCCATTTTTCGAAATTCTAATTACCCTAATTACCCTAAAGTACCCTGTTTTCGAATTATCCCAAAATCATCAAATCTTGCCAAATTTCATTGAAATTTCTGTTGAATACGCTCCTGAAATAAAGTTACACCTGTGTGTGAGATTAGATCTCAAATCAGCCCTCCCAATCTCAAAATTTACAAACAAGTCCTAATTCTCAAACGAAATCATCACAAAGTCCTTCGACCGCGATCACGGCGCAAAAGAAACTGAATTGGAAATGTCCCGGGTTTCAGTCGCTAGCCGGGCTAGCGACTGAAACCTGGCGTGGCACGGCACGGGTGCCAGCGGGGTATTGTGCCGTGCCACGTCTTTAGTCGCTAGCCGGGATAGTGACTGAAGATCAGTCGCGTGCGGGAATTCGCGACAGAGAGCCGTTTTTGCAAAATTTAAAAGTTAGGGGTTAGTTTTCGAAAATTTTTTTTAAGGGTTATTTGGAAAAAAAATTCTCTGGGGCTGAGGTGGCCATTTGCACTGTTCTATTGAACAGATGGCAGTGCCCTGGTTAAGCTAGGTGTCCATTGGGCTGATTTGCAATTTTGGTAAACTTAAGGGGGTTTTCTGCAAAATTTTCATTGCAGTTGTAAATGGAAAACTTTTAGGCGCTAAAGTGCAAACTAAGGCTAATTGGGCCTTTGGGCCCAAGGCCTGGTTTTGGGCTGGATTTTCTAAAAGAAAAACTCTTTTCTTTTCTTTTTTTTATCTATTTATTCTTATTTTTCTCTCTTCTATTAGGCTTTATGCCCTCTGGGGCTTGGAATTGACCCGAAATAACCCGATAGATGGACCCGAAAGATAGACCCGACCCTAAAATGCTGAATGATGACAAGCACATACAGGGGCAAGCAGTGGCACTCGCTCAAGCTGAGAGGTGGCTACAAGGAACCCTTGTCAGATACTGCACAGGTCTGACAGCAAATTTTCTAAAACAAAACTAAATCCAACGCGTAGACTTAGGTTTCAGCATTGCCAGCATTGTGGCTTCTCTGCTAGCTAGTCACGTGGCCTCTGATTAGTGGACCAGCTTCGTGGTCATTACAAGTACCACTCGTGGAGACTTCTGGTTATTTGATCCATATTGCGCAGAAGGTACTCCGACACGAGTGGGAACCCGTTGTTGAACGTACCCAGCTGGTTTTGTTTCGCCTTGCCTTTGGTCTTGCCCTTGCCTTTGGGCGGGGAGTGAGTGTATACCTTCGAAGGTTGGGGCGCGGTGCCGCCGGCCTCATTTGATGGCGAAGGGGCTTTCTGAGGAGGCGTGCATCCTTTGGATGGGTTTGAGGCCGTCGGAGGAGGCATGGGGGCCGAAGGAGCTCGGTCATGCGTTGTGCTGGGGGTGGTGTCCTCAGGAAGTGAGCTGGTATCCATCGTCCACTTTAAGTTACGAATGCGTAAGTTAGATTTTGCAAATTGAGTATATTAACTGAGTTGTAAGCTAGAATGGCTAGGGTTTACCTCCTGTAGTCTAACACCCTTCTTGGGTCACTGTATGTACGAGCCCAATGCCTCACCAATTGTCTGCATTTTATCCGTTGGGACGGGCAATGGAAAAGAGCTGTAGCCCGGGAGGGTCATGTCCATCTGTACCTTTGCGAATCCAGGCTCCAGAGGTACGCAGTGGATCCAGACATCCTCCCAAGACTAATATACGACCCCGTTTGCAACCACTACAGGTTTGTCGCCTATGTTGATCAATAGGCTACAGCTCTCCGGCTTCTGCAATTTGCAACAATTATAACAGGTTAGCGAAACAGTTCTAACGTAACGGGAGTGGCATCAACCGAACTGCATATATAGCTCAAGAGTTACAATACCTCAATCAGGTCCACCGGATCCACGTGAACCTTCGAGTTGCAACTACTCGGCCTGGCAACGTCGACCTCGGCAGCTGGATCTAAACCCTTGGACTGCACAACTCGGCTGAGGCGTTCATACTTCTCGTTCATTTGAGCGAACATGTCTGCGAATTGTGCAGTCACATCTGACCGTATCTTCTCAGAAAGCTCGGATTCCCTTTCCTTCGAGCTGCGAGCCTTCTTCGCCTTTTGCCCGGGCTCCGAGAAGCATTCTTTCCATGGCACCACACCCCCGACGGTTCGCGTCCGCCTTGGATGCTCCATGTTCCCTATAGCCCGGGTAAGGATGTCGTTCTCCCTATGGGGAGTGAACAATCCCTCGGTCGCCTCCTTCGAGCAAGAGATCTGTTACATTCAAAGCTCTCCATTGTGAGAAAAAAATATATACAAACTTGTGCGCACACTAGTGATCATAGTTTATTTTACCACACTCTATGATTCCAACCAGGAAGTTAGCCAACTTACGATTCGCTGTACGACCTCGACGTCCCTGGGGTTTGGGAACTCCACAGTCCCCGTGGACGACACGGTCCCTCTGGCCAGCCACCAGCGCTTGTATCGCGGATCTCGGATCTCGGAGAGCAGTAGGTCAAGGGAGTCGATGAAATTCGACGCCTCGTCTTCAGCCTTCTTCCACTGCTCCTCCTTCCCCACATAGCCGCGAGAGCCGAGCCGGTGCGGGTGGTCGTTCCTCCTCTGGATTGCCTTGTTCTTCTCGCTAAGGGCCTTTGTACCAGAAACAAGAAAATTAATGCACCGCTGGTTACTCCGTACAACGGTGTAACCAAGCAAAGGAACCATACATACCTTGAACTCAGGCATCCCCTTCTGTTGGGTGAATTGCTCCCATACGTCCTCCGTTATGAAGGGGTATTTCTCGCATGGAGATTTTCCTTTAGCGAGGAAGGTACTGACGAGGACGCTCTTGAAGGTTTTTCACATGTTGTTCATGTCCTTCAAGCAAGCTATCTTGAGACCATCGTCGAGGATGTTCCACTTGGCCTGTTTCAAATGGTGCAAAGAAGCAGGAATTACTTAATATTTGGGATAAACCAAGGGAATGTGATTACTCAGAGTTCAAGGATTTTGATTAATTTTACCTTCACTTCTGCCCACAGCCTATCCCTCTCGTTGGCCTTAACGTCCTTCCAGCTCTGGACGGTGATCTTCACCCTTTCCTTCGCCAACAAACCAACATAGGCAACATACTGCCCAGCGTTCTTTCCGATCGGTCTCCCGAACTGGTTGAACTCACATGAAAAATCTGCGCGTTTGGCCAAATGGCACAACATCGTTATCGCGCCTTCCTTTTGCGCTGGGACGAAGCAGCGACATCTACGTTGGCCCTCCTCGAATCACTACTATCAAACGAGGAAGATGTCGACATGGCTTTACCTAAAATTCTATGAACAAACCATCAATTGATATGAAGAAAGGTACATGACAAAGTTTATAACTAAAATGGAATGGCAATGATGAACCACTTCTTTTTGTTAAAATGTCAAATTTTCATTCAAAAGGCCAAAAATCATCAATTCCTATCAACATGGTCTTCAAAATGGATTAAAAAGGTTTTTAGAGGCTTTCAACTATCTCATTTTTTTAACCAAATCAGTTTCAAGTGCTAATCAAAATCTATTTGAATTGTGCCAAAACTTGTTGTACAAAAGTCCTAGATATTATTACCCCGAAGAAATTCGAAATTGAAAACTTTCTCAAAAGAGTTTCAATTTGAATAGATTTTGGGTGTAATTTGAATCTCACCGGAAAACTTGCTTTGACTCGAAATATCTTATACATGCAAAACATGAGCTTCAGCTATTTCTATGGTCTTTACTCGTGACCTTCGGCTCAAAATGATATGAATAACTGATTCAAGCTCTTTCATGTCAAAAATCTCATGAAAATCAAATTTGAAATCAATTTGCAAAAGGTTGTCGAACTTCAACCTTCTTGCTTAACATAAAGATCATTTGACCATAACTCTTTATTGTAAAATCCTATTTGGAAAATTTTTTCAGAAAAATATATTTCATGCAATGAAAATCATTTCTGTAAATTTTCATTCAAATGTATTTGATTTGAGCAATAGTTGATTCTTTTCACAAATCAAATATGAAATCTGCAAAATTTAGACTTTTCAATGTATTATCGTTGACAATAAGAAACCGATATGAGATAATCTATTTCCTATCGGTTTGACAATTAAAACCGATAGTATTCAGGAAAATAGATAAGATTAGCAGTGCAAACTATACTAGTCTCTCTGCAGGAACATAAAGAATCATGGCTTTGTGATAAAAAATTTAATTGAACCAAAATTTCAGATCAAAAATTAGAAAATGGGAAATAATTAACAGAAAATTCAGATTATGGTCTTTTACTATCGGTTCGAAATATGAAACCGATAGTGGACGACTATGTAACGAAATATTCCTAATGATTTTCATCAAGTCTGTAATTCTCATAGCTATCAAGTTTGTAATTCATGCACTTTTCGTTTTATATTTGTAATACATTGAACCACATATGAACTATTCAATATAAATTTAAGAAATTGACGCGAGCGGTAAGATCAATGATACTGCGATTTGGTCAAGAACAGTTACAGTCGTTCGTGGAGTGGCCTACGATGGCGCGATGCAGTGGCCGGAGGCAGTGGAGAACCCAATTGCGAGCGGCAATGGTGGCGCAGAGGAGCGAAAAAGGGAACATTGAGGAGGCTAGGGTTTTCCGCGCGCGAGTATTTGAAAATGTGATCAGTTGCACTGGAGGGAAAATTGTGCGAGTTTAACCTAATATAGGAATCTTTACTATCGGTTAATAATCGTCAAACTGATAGTAAATACAATGGTAGTTAGGGTTTGGAGTGTTGGCATTGTTCACTATCGGTTTTATTATTGTTAACCGATAGTAAATTAATCCACTGTACAAGATCAAACCAAATTGTAGAACAGGGTCTCATAACACAATATGTATTACTATCGGTTGTGAACAAGAAACCGATATTAGATCTTAAATTCATATCGGTTTGGGAATTGAAACCGATAGTAAAATACAATGTTATCGACCCTAAAGGGTTTTCCTGAGAACAATTACAGATGGGTCTCAGTACATCATTTTGCACTTGTAAAGATACCTGAAACCCCACGCAAATGACTTCCAATAATTTTGAAATAAATTAACAGTAAAGACCAATCATGGAACATAAGGAATCATGCATATAGAAACTTTCTTCGAATAGCCAATCAAGATGGAGATATCAAAATTACAAACCAGCCAAAAACCACGAGGAATCTGAACTTTGCAGCTTTCATATTGATTTGTGAAAAGAATTAATTATTGCTCAAATCAACTCCAATTGAAATGAAAATTTACAAAAATGATTTTCATTGTATGAAATATATTCTTCTGAAAAAATTTTCCGAATAGGATTTTAAATCAAGAGTTATGTTCAGATGATCTTTATTGCCATTGTATTTCACTATCGGTTTTATTATTGTTAACCGATAGTAAATTAATCCACTGTACAAGATCAAACCAAACTGTAGAACAGCGTCTCATAACACAAGATGTATTACTATCGGTTGTGAACAAGAAACTGATATTAGATCTTAAATTCATATCGGTTTGGAAATTGAAACCAATAGTAAAATACAATGTTATTGACCCTAAAAGGTTTTCCTGAGAATAATTACAGATGGGTCTCAGTAGATCATTTTGCACTTGTAAAGACACCTGAAACCCCATGCAAATGACTTCCAATAATTTTGAAATAAATTAACAATAAAGACCAATCATGGAACATAAGGAATCATGCATATAGAAACTTTCATCGAATAGCCAATCAAGATGGAGATATCAAAATGACAAACCAACTAAAAACCACGAGGAATCTGAACTTTGTAGTTTTCATATTGATTTGTGAAAAGAATCAATTATTGCTCAAATCAACTCTAATTGAAATGAAAATTTGCAGAAATGATCCTCAATGCATCACATATATTTTCACAAAGAATTTTGGAAAAATGATTTGAAGAATTCTTCGATTAAAGATCCAAGTAATATACGTCACTTACATGTTGCAAATTAGTCAAGAATGGTTGTCCACCCATAATCCTTCTTCGTGGTCATCTCGCAGATAACTTGTTTCGTCAATATCTTCGGTAGGGACAGATTGAAGAATTCCATCTAAAAATGGAGGTAGTCGAACTGATCATACTTTTCTTCATCCACAATGTCTTCGACCCCAACAATACGTCTCTTACTGTGAAAGACAACGTGCAACTTTGGATTGGCCGGGTCAACGATGTAGAACACTTGTGTGGCTTGCTCAGCAAGTATAAATGGATCATCTTGGTGTGCGGCTCTACTGAGATCGACGAGAGTAAACCCATAATTGTCGACTTTAACACCTCGAGAGATTTTGACCCATTGGCATCGAAACAAAAGAATCTTAAGTAATACATAATCGAGGTCCCATATTTCCTCAATAACACCGTAATATGAGTTGAGTGCCCTTACTGCTCTGGCATCCTCTGAAATAGCAAGTAGTGTCACTCCACTACATTGCATAGTACTCTTCTTGTCCTGAGTTCTTGTGTAAAATGAATAGCCGTTGATGTCATACCCCTACTAAGTCCCAACAGTAAATCTAGGCCCTTTGGCCAACCATGTAATAACTTCATCTACGTTGCCCTCAGAAGCTTGCAGGACTCTATTTTCGATCCACCCAGCAAACTTCCTATTATGTTCTCTGGTGATCCAAATCTCTGGCTTTGAAGGATTCTGTTTTCGTAACATTTCCTTGTGCTCATGTATGTATGGCTCCACCCCCGTCATGTGCTGTAAAACCCAAAAATAGGCTTTTGCATACAGATCACTAGAGGGGACGACTGCTTTAAATCCAATCGTTCCAATGCCCTGAAGCCTGCCCTCATGCCGGGACGTAGGAACACCAATTGGGTCAACCCCGGCCATATAGTTGGTGCAAAATTCAATCACCTCCTCGGCGGCATAACCTTCAATGATACTGCCCTCAGGCCGATGTCGATTCCTTACATATCCCTTCAAGATACCCATAAATCTCTCAAGTGGATACATGTAGCGCAGGAATACGGGTCCACAAAACTTAATTTGTCTGACAAGGTGAACAATTAGATAGACCATAACATCAAAAAAAGATGGAGGGAAATACATCTTCAGCTGACAAAGAGTTGTAGTCACATCACGTTGCAAATCATCCAGTTCATCCAGATCAATTACCTGCAAGGACACAGTTGCAGCAAATATTCAGATCCAAAAAATATGACAAGTTCCACGAATGGAGCTAATTAACTTGCTAGGAGTACACGCTTACCTTGCCAGATATTGTGTTGAAGAAATAACATATCTTTGTAATTGTCTCTCCGACTTTGACTGGGAGAATGCCTCTGATAGCAATGGGAAGCATTTGTGACATCAGTATATGACAATCATGGGACTTCATACCAACCAGTTTCAAGTCTTTCATGGACACAAGTTTTTTTTAAAGTTCGCAGAATACCCGCATGGAACTTTGACACCATATATGCATTGACAAAGTTCTATTTTTTCTCTTTTTGACAAAGTATAGCAGGCCGGGGGGAGGTATATATGCTTTCCCTTCTCCAACGGTGCAAGCTCAGTCCTTATGCCCATGTTGAGCAAGTCATGGCGAACGTTGATGCCATCTTTCGTCTTTCTTGGAATGTTCAACAACAAACCAATTAAACTGTCACAAACATTTTTCTCTACGTGCATGACATCAATGCAATGTCGAATTTGTAAGTGTTCCCAATATGGCAAATCCCAAAGAATCGATCTCTTCTTTCAAACATTTTTTCTGGAGGTTTAGAACATTTACCGAACTCAACTTTGATGTCCTTCAAACGCAAGTAAAACTCCTTACCAGTCACAAAAACTGGGGCTGATCCTTTCTCAGGCTTCCCATTAAATGACTTTCTCTTCTTACGGTAGGCATGATGCATTGGAAGGAATCTGCTGTGACCCATGTACACTGTTTTTATGCAGTTCGATGACCACATGCTTTCAGTTTCATCCAGGCAAATAGGACAAGCCTTGCCTCCTTTTGTACTATACCGCGACAAATTTCCATAGGCCGGGAAATCATTTATGGTGCAAAATATCATGGCCCGCAACATGAAATTCTCTCGCTTATGTGTATTCCACACCCGCACCCCTTCGCTCCACAATTTATGTAAGTCCTTGACTAACAATGATAGAAACACGTCAATATCATTCCCGGGTTGTCTGGGTCCTGAAATTAGTAATGACATCATGATGTACTTACGCTTCATACATAACTAAGGAGGAAGATTATAGATGCATAAAAGAACCGGCCAAGTGCTATGCCGTCTGCTCATATTTCCTTGTGGATTCATACCATCCGTACTCAGCCCAAACCTTATATTCCTCACTTCGCTGCCAAACTCATCGAATGTTCTGTTAATGCTTCTCCATTGAATAGAATCAGCTGGATGTCTTAGTTTTCCGTCTTGTTTCTGACCTTCACCATGCCAACGCAAGTACTTCGCATCTTTCGGATTTGCAAACAGCTGTTTCAATCTAGGAATCACAGGCAAATACCACACAGTTTTGGCCGGATGCCCTTTCTTTACCTCATCACATCCATTGTGATAAATTCTATATCCATGCTTATACCGCGATGCACCGCATCTTGGAAAAACATGCAAATCCTTGTACTCGTTACGGTACAGAACACAATCATTTGGGCATGCATGTATTCTTTCGATTTCCATTCCCAACGGACACAATAGTTTTTTGGCCTGGTAAACCGATCTTGGCAACTCATTTCCCTCTGGAAGCATGTCCGCTAACAGATCTAATAGCGCCGTGAAACTCTTATCACTCCAACCTTTGCTTGCCTTCAAGTTATACAATCTCAACACAGAAGACAACTTTGTAAATTTTGCACATCCGGGGAACAAAGGCTTCTCAGAATCAACAATTAATTTCTCAAATTAAGCAAAATCGTTTTCGCTGTAATCTTCTTCTACATCATGTAACATTTCATCTAAATTGTTGTTATCTACATGCACATCCGAATGAACATTATCAATGATCTGATGATCATAATTACTGTAATCCACTTCCGGGTGCTGCTGAGTGGTAGCGGTGCTCGTTTCCTCAAGATCTTCACCATGCCATATCCAACGGGTATAGCGTGCGTTGAAACCACGATGAATCAAATGACTCCTAATCTGATCAGAGTTGCTGAACCTCTTTAAGTTTATACAATCTATACAAGGACAATGCATATCGTTTTCTCCCTTCTTCGCCTTTTCTTGCTCAACAAATTTAATAAACCCATTCACACCCTCCAAATACTCAACAGTAGTATGTTTTATTCCATACATCCAATATTCTCGGTCCATCTACAATTATTTCACAAAAATTGACAAATTGAAATAAATAATTAATGACTCAGGGCATGCATGCATGAAACATCATCAATTAGCTAGGCCATATGTGTGTACAGCTGCTTAATTAAATTAAATGGATATATATGAAACCCTAATTAACTTGATGCATTAATTGGAAGAGCCAGCCAGCTAGCTGGTTAACTTCAGCCATAAATCATTCCTAGGTTAACTTCAGCAAGCTATAGCTAACTAGCCAACCTAGCCTGCTAGCTAGCCAACCTAGCCTTCTAGCTAGTTTGAAGCTACATGTATCTAGTTTAATGAATTGGAAGTAGAGAGAGAGGGAGAGTGTGAAAGAGTGATCGAGAGAGAGAGAGGTGATGAGAAGATGACAATACCAAGGGGGATCGAATTATCAACATCTCAGCTACCTTCTCTAGATCACTCTAGCTTGGAGCATGGATGCACGTACGGTAGAAATGAATCGAGGATGCAGAGCAGGGGTCGAGATAAGTTGTGCAATTTTACTATCGGTTCAGAACCACAACCGATAGTAAACTTTTCTCTCTATTAAGCTCCCCACTGTCATAACCATTAGTTTATATGACGTCATTTTACTATCGATTTGTTTTATATAACCGATAGTAAAATTAACTCTATTATATCTGTTGGTACAGTAGTAACCGATAGTAAAAATTTCGTAATTTCACTATCAGTTACCAAAGACAAATCGATAGTAAAATTTACTCTATTATATCGGTTGGTAATATATGAACTGATAGTAAAAAGTCCGTAATTTCATTATCAGTTACGAAAGACAAACCGATAGTACTATTTCTTCTATTATATCGATTGGTATAGTAGTGACCGATAGTAAAAAATGTTTTCATTTCACTAATGGTGCACCAAAATATAACCGCTGTTGTCGTACTCTATCGGATTTTTCCCAGATTGCTTATAATCGTTAGAAGATATGGGTTAGTGGATTGCATTTATGTAGTAGTGATCTTTCGATGATGCGTGCACGACCACAAGATCCAATGCGTTCTTGAACATTGTCATTCATCTCCATGTGGCGCACACGCCGGAGCTTCAAAAACAGTGGCAAAGGTATTGCAATCAGGTTTGTTTTGGCCTTATTTATTTAAAGATGCTTATAACTTTGTGCAAAAATGCAATCCTTGCCAATGTTTTAGAAATTTGAGTAAAAGACATAAAATTCCTTTAACAAACATTCTTGAAATTGAACTTTTTGATGTATGGGGAGTAGATTATATGGGACCTTTTCCATCTTCTATGAGCAACTCCTACATCTTAATTGCGGTTGATTATGTTTCAAAGTAGGCAGAGACTGTTGCAACACCAACAAATGAATCAAAACATGTGATTAAACTTTTCAAGATAGTCATCTTTCCCCGATTGGTGTGCCGCAAGCAGTAATTAGTGATGGCGGTGCGTATTTCACTAATTACCAATTTCAGAAATTGTTGATAAAGTATAGGGTTATTCATAAAGTTTCTCTTGCATATCACCCTCAAACAAGTTGACAGGTTAAAGTCTCGAATAGAGAAATCAAAATGATCTTGCAGAAGGTGGTGGTACCGTCATGTACGGATTGGGTGCTCAAACTTTCCTATGTTCTTTGGGCATATCACACTACATTCAAAACTCTGTGAGCTATGACGCCTTACAAAATTGTATTTGGTAAGAATTGTCATTTGCCTGTTGAATCGTCACATAGGGCGTTCTGGGTGTTAAAAGAACTCAATTGGAACTTTGAAAAAGCGGGGCAAAGGTGAATCCTCGAATTACATAAACTGGAAGAGCTTCAGAACAACTCCTACAAAAGTGCCTTAATTTACAAAGACAACATGAAGAAGTGGCACGACAATCGGATCCGCAACCTTGAGTTTAAACTTGGTGATTTGGTTTTATTATTCAATACGCGGTTGAAATTGTTTCCAGGAAAATTGAAATTGCAATGGACTGGGCCATACACGATAGAAAAAATCTTCTGTATGGTGCCGTAGAGCTTCAAGCGCAAGACAGTACCACTTTCAAGGTAAACATGCATCGTATCAAGTTATACAATTCGGGAGACCAGGTAAGTACGCTGAACTTGGTCGATTCTTTTAATTCTATATATTTCTGAACGGCTGAGTGTCAATGATTCGGACTCGGAGTCCTTAGTCGATCTTATGCAAAATTTGTGAGTTGTGAGGCCTTTCAAAGTGTCCCTCTGGAAAGGGATGATGAGCAATGTCTGTTAGGGCACAAAGAGAATTATACAGATTCGGGCCCTCAATGGTGGGAATAACAGCTCTACGTCCTGTTGTGATTTCACTATGTATAGAAAAATGTTTAGAAAGTTGAAGAAAAGATCATCACAGACGAAGATCTTTTCTATGTTGATGTCTAAAAACGACTAAACTAACTTATGAAAGTTTGTGCTTGATCTGTCGTTGTCTCCGATCTCTCTTCGTCTTGTACATTTGCTCACCCTTTTATACCGGTCAAAAGGGCACCAATGCACAACGGTTTTGAACAGTTGTAGAAGCGTAGTTTTGGTAACCGCACTTAACTCCCACACAGACCTAACACGTGCAATTAAGGTATAACTGTACATGTGTATAAGTACCTGAAAATTCAGATATATATGCATAAAAATATGTGCATGTGATGCCATATATACATATACATGTGCGCAGGTAGCTGTGTATGTAAATATATATGAATACAACTGTGTAGGTGTGATATCGCATGCATGTAAGTGGCTGTACGTGAAGAAGAAAACCTGAAGATAAGCTTGAAGGAAGAGCACTGTGCTGCTGCAGCTTTTGACAGAAGATATTGTAGGCGTGGAGTATCACTAAGCCATGGAAAGGAGGGATTAATATAAGTCCATGCAGCTGCTTTGGGTTTTGGGGACCAAGCTTGTGGATGTATATGCATGCAGCAAGGAGAAGGCTCCTGTAGCACCGTGAAAATCATATCACGGCTGAAATTTTTAACAGTGCAACGTGGAGGTTTGATCACCAGCCAAAAGGAGGGATTAGGAAAGGTGCATGCAGCTGCGTGGGCATCCGTGTAGAGATGGATATGCATACATGTATACGGCAAGAGGAAACAAGTACAGCAGCTGCAACACACTTCACCACCTTTCTCCAACTCGGGTGCAGCAGCAACAGAAACAGCCGGCAACGGCAACAGCGCGGGTGCAGCGGCGAGATCCTCCCAGGTTAGGGAACTCCACTCGAACCTTAAGGCTAAACTGATCAGCATGTTATTTAGCATTCGTTGAACCATCTTCCAACCTTTTCCGTTGAGTACTCCGGCCGGCACAGTGGTGGAAACCTCGGCGGCAACAGGAGGGTTCAAGATTACCAGTTTTACCATGCAGCGTGCCGGATTGCTGTGGGTGAGAGAATCTCTAGCCAAGGTGCCTTAGGACTTTAGGGTTAAGCGTTAGAAGCTTGAGACCAGTCCCCACGTCGCCGAAGCCCCATTGATGAGTTCCACCACCTGTTTTCTCCAGCGCCAGCGAGGAGGATGAAGTGTTTTGCTCTCGGGGCCGTGCCGTAGAGAGGGGTTCCAGTGGAGCTATAAGACGAAGTGCCACCCGCTAGCGCCCCCTAGATGCTGTAGGCCCTCACCAGCTCGCTAGTTATCAGCCTCCGGCTATTGCCGTTGAGCTCAACCCCGGCCGCGCTACCTCCAGTGGCGCCGGCCATGGGCTCCGGTCGCCGAGGCATAGAAACCTCCCAATGTGGTCGCCATCAGGAGGGCTAGAGCCTCTGGCGCAACAGCCTTGAGGTGGGCCTCGATCGCGGCCGAGATCGCCGCCGGCGAGGACCATGTCGCCGTCAGCCCCTTTGTGCGCTCCGAAAGTTAGCCAATGCCAGCCAATGACATACAGTTTGTATTGGAAAGCCAGCCACTGACATCCATTGCATTAGCCGACTAATTTTAGGGTTTCGTTTAAAATTTCAACTGTGTCACTTTATCCATTATATTAATTAGAGTTTAACTGTATACTTTATATTTCATAGAAGTCCCTTAATGATCCAGTATTAGTAAAAACATTAGAACCCTAATTGAAGTTTATATATTGAACTAGCAGGTAAACCCTAAAAATGCTAAATTACCTTAGGGAGTTAGGGATTTGATTCGGTTTAGATGGTTAGGATTCTTCATCTATTTTATATGTAATTGTCTTTAGGGTCTAGGTCAGATTCACCCCTAAGACCTATTAATCGATCTTTTTCCCTTCTCGACAATGCCATCCTTATTTTACCCTATTTTCGTCTCATCTCGTTTTCGATTTTAAGGAGATCCTTTTACAACCCGATTAGCTGGATTAACCATCACGATGACTTGAGTGTGAGTACATTAGACCCTCGGCATGCATTTCATCTTATCTGTCAAATGCTTAATTATATATCTTTTAATCAACGGTGTACCTTAATTATAAATAGAACCTGAAACATCTATCGGAGAGGAGCAAGTCGCCGAGACTACACCAAGAGAACCCATCTTAGAGGAATGAGGCAAGTCAATTGAACTTGATCATTTAGATTTGAAATGTTATATTGTAGTTAATAGAAGAAGCTTTGACAATTACATTATGCTGTTCGAATATATGGTATTTTGATAAAGAATCTATTAAAAAGATGGGTTGTGTACCATATAAGAATTTAATTGTAAAGGAAAGATGTTCTGGTGTAGTGGGTTGGAATGTTGATGGTGCATGAGGCACAGGGGCATTGTGGTTAAGTTCTTTACCCGAACACTTAAGGACTAAATCATTGTGCTTTAACTTCCAGTGGCATGTTACCGTACTAACCACAAGCCTGGTATAGGACAGGCATGACCCAGTAACCTTGTCAAGTATTTAACTCAGCTCTGCATGGATAGTGAGACATGTGAATGATGTTGATGTGTTGATGAGATATGATCCCTCCATTGACCCACTACTAGACAAAGGGGAGTACCCTACCGCGGACTAGCACTGGGAAGGGATCGGGGTAGGGGTATAGCCCGCTACAACGGTCATAGATTTGTTTGATGCATGATAAGACCTTAGCCGGACAGAGCCAAAGTTATTACAAGACAATGAGAAAGGCATATGGGCTTCGACTCAGTCGCACGCTATACTGTTGCGTGTAAATGATCTGATACTGGTAGTTGAAGTAAATTGTAGGAAAAGTAGTACACCTTTGCAGAGTGTAAAGAATGTATTCGAATATTCCGTACCCTCGGATTAGGGTATGTCATGGTCAATGAATCATCATGTGATTAAGCACAAGTAGATTTTTGAATGTTATTTTGAAATTGTTAAGCCCAACCTTAAAAAGCTGATCAAATATGAATAGGCCATATTTTTGTCAAAATGAGTAGCAAAGTACATTTCTGCATCTACCATGTTGGAATGGGGAAAATTATAAGTGATTTAATATGCGCAACTTTTGAGCATTCTATTCTGCTATAAATTCTCAAATATTTATATTGTGCATTTGCCTCAATTGGCTTGCTGAGTACCCTGTATTCACCCTTGCTCAATAACAAAACAAAAATGCAGTCAAAGAGAAGCTAGAGATTGGCAAGGTGAAACCACCCGGAGATTGGAAGAATTACGTTCTGCACTCAAATTTTTCCTGTGGGATGGTCTCGAAGACCAGATAAAACTACTTTCATAAAATCTAATAGTTGGCCTTGCTGGCTTTTGTATAACAATGTGTATTAAGGTTTGATGGCCATATATTGTTTCGTATATGAACCAAATTGAGTTGGTTGTCTGTTTATTACTCGGTGCACGACTGCATCCTGAGCAGTCGGGGTAAGTACACACCTGGGGCCCACTACAACGGGTAGGTCCCTGACAACCACCTCATCGGCCGCATGCATCGCCTCTATGACTATCATGTACATGCAGGCCACATCCTCCTAGACGACACATATCCAGGCACACGTACACACCACGGGGACCATCTTCACAACCCCGACCTTCCTCCACAAACCTATCCACCAACTCCCAACACATAATATCCTCTGCCATATTTCCACCAACCACCTCCACCACCCTCCGATGATTGATCTTTAAGGTAAGCAAGCTTTTATTTTTATTTTTCCTTTCTTTTTCGTTTCTTTTTGTTTTTATTTTCAGGTTTTCACTTGTGACGCCTTGGACTGAACCATTGGAGCTACGTGAAACACAACACCCTCTTTCACCACAGCATCTTCAACAACATCCACCTCCAGCTAGACACCACTACCACAAACGGTAATCTATATCTCTCTAAACATTGAGGACAATGTCTGATTTAGCTTGAGGGTAGTCAATTAACCATTTTCTTAGTCTTTAACGACTCATCATTCCACTCTCTTGCCATAAACTGAAAAAAAAATATCAACTTTAAACACCTGGTTTTGAAGATGATTTTTAATTAACTAGATGACTATTTGATACCACCTAAAACGAGGCCTCGCAAGCGGACGAGGTCGCAGTAGAAGGCGAGTATGTCGTTCTCTCCCAAAGGACTAGATGAGAGCAAAATATGTCTAACTAAATCCAATTCAGAAAATCAAACAGAACCGCAAAGAGGGATTGGGTTGGTTCGCCTCTACTTGTCTTACCAACTGAAACACGAATAACAAAAATCGTTCTGCAATCGTATCTCAGGCGAGCGGTGCAAAATTGCATAGAGTCAAGACAACACTGCCTTAGAATCTATTTCTCTCAACAGTCAGACGGTATATTGATTAAAAATTTCCCAGCTACAGAATCTAAAAAAAACAGGATTGCAGTTCCATTCATAAAATCCAATCAATGCCCAAATCAAACATGCATCAAGAATTTTCAGGATGGCAACAACTTTGAAAAAATGTTGGATGGAGATCTCAGTTCACAAAAATTAGCAACACTAAGCTGCACTGGAATCAAGCTTGAGATGACAAAAGAAACTGCAACTCAACAGCAGCAGAAATCAAACACCAGAGAAATTAACACATAACTAGCTGAGGTTTACTCAAGTATCGAATTCATCATCCACAACTGAGCTCTATTCATATACAAGCATCACATGAAACAAATCAGAAGGAGAAGGGAAGGGGATCTGAGAGGAGAATTTGGTCACTGGAGGTGTTGATGAAGAATTCGTGGTTGTTGACTACAGAGAAGTCGAGGAAGTCACCGATCGCTGAGGTCGCCGGAACAATGGAAGAAGATGGCCGGAGTCGATGAAGACATGGTCGTCGTGGAAGCTGCAGCAGCTCGAGGTTGAAGAAGGGGATGAAGAAGTCGATGAAGCCGGAGGTCAAAGCGGTTGTTGAGGTCGCGGTCCTTGGCCGTGGAGGAAGTGGAGGTTGCTGGAGTTGAGGAAGGAGATGAAGCCGGCTTGAGTGGAGGAGGCGGCGGCGCTATATCGAGATCAGGGACGGACCTGAGGAGCGGATCGGCGATGGAGGTGAGGGTGCACCTGAAGGTGGCGCACGTGCGGCTGCAGGGGCTCAACGTGGCAGGATGGCGCAGCTCACGCGGAGGCTGCACGGCGGTGGAGGAGGAGTCCGGCGGCGAGAGTGGAGCGGCGGGCTCGCCGATGAAGGCGGTGGCGTCGAGCGGCGCTGGAGGTGCCAGATCCGATGAGAAGTGGTGGTGGTGCGCCGCTGTGGCGGCTGTGGAGGAGACGCCGGCGTGGGCGGCGCTGCAGATCCGGCGATGGGAGACTCGGCGGCGCCGGGTTTGTGGAGGTGGATCTAAAGTGGAGAGAAGGTGGAGAAAGGGGAGAGGAAGAAGAGGGCAGGAGGAGTGGAAAAGATGGAATGAACCAGAGAAGGGAAATAAAGAAAAAGGAGAGGGAATGGAGAAAGAGGAACAAGGCAGGAAGGTGAGGGTCCGGTGAGATGTGGTGGTGGTGCGCCGCCGGCATACGGCCCGACCACCGGCGGCGAGGTGGACGGAGGTGTGGAGGAAGATTTGGGGGAGATAGAAAAGAAGGTAAGAAAATAAAAACCGGGCTCAACTCCTCTGGTGGCCGGCGGCTAGGGTTAAAACCCCTAATTTCGCATTTTTCAATTATGGCCTTGAAGTTCTGAAAATTTAGAAATGGGGCCTCGCGGCTAGGGTTTTGGATTCCGGGCCACCGAAGACTTCGATTTTGGTGCGGTCAGATCCTATGCGTTCGCGAGAACGCGCACTTCCATTAGGAATCGTCCGATGGCCAGATTAAGTCAAGGACGCGCGTCCGCTAGCCAAAAATCCATCCATCCTCGCCGACCTGCGATAAAAATTGGAAAAACGGGTAATCCGGTCAATTTGGCGATTAATATGGAATAATCTAGGCTTATACCGAAGTAAATGACTAATATGTGCGCAAGCATGAGGAGAATGTACAGAATAATAAGGTAAATCGAATAAATATCACTATTCTATCACATCTTTGCATATGATCCATTGAACTTAGCTCTCTTAAAAATTTCAAATGCCTATGTTCAATTTTTATCTTAAATTAACCATTAAAGTTTGAGTTTGTCTTTTAGATCATTATTGACTTCTTCCAAATTGAAGGTTTCCAATAAACTATTATTTGAAATTAACTCTCTTATGTCACTTTTTATACCTAGATTGCTAATTCCCTTCTCTTTAAAATAAAATAAAAATATGTAATAATGAAGTATAATCGACCCACTGGGGGGAGACGGTGATAATCGTCAACCAGCTGAGGAAGGTAAGATTTATTTAACTTATGCACACAAAAAAAATTTCCTTTGTTATAATAAAATAGTTGCTTAAGTTGCGGCTTTGTCTTGTCTCTTGTAATGTATATGCGACCTGCTGGGGGGAGGCGGTGATGAATCATCGACCAGCTAGTGAAGGGAAGATATACAAAACAATGAGATTGCTTACAGGGGCTCAGGAAATAGACAAATTTGCCTATCTGTAAGTGCACTTAAGTAAGCGTCTCAGCTTCTCCGATCCAGCCGCGACGGAATGGTCTAGTTCAAAATGTTTTGGCCAAGAGCACGAAAAAGTTGAAGAAGAAAATAAAAAATGAATAAATAAAAAAGGAGGGTTTCGGTCTATGCCATTGACGAAATCAAAAATTCAGGATATGCCACTAAAAATTGGCTAATTGGTTATATGCCACTGTGATATGCACACGCCTCGCTTTAAGATGCGTGCATGTAGTTTGGCCCCGATCTTCCGTCGTAGGAGAAATCCGTCGATAAATGCGAGTTGTGACCTCGATGAAGGGGTGGCTAACCACGATCAAACACACGACCAACAACCTCACAATCGCTAAACCACTCCTCAATTGGTTATCAATCGAGCAAAGCTAGGTTGACCTGTTCACAAAGGACAACTCAAGAAAATAAATAAAGAAAAGCAAGAGCAACAGCGGAAGGATACCAACACTCAATAATCTGAATTATGAGTTGAACATTGAGATTCCGAATTGTGCAAGTCAGTAAAGGCATGGGCATATAATCTGTATATCAACGAAGTCTACCTAAAACTAAGACTATGCCTTCTCTTTTATAGAGGATGGCGTCTACAAAAGATAGAAGGTTTAAAATCAAAATCTTAATCTAATTTGAAATAGAATAGAATCCTAACAAACTATAAAAAGGAATCTGGAACTATCTTTCACGGGTTCGAACAAGACTCTTTCCTCTCGTGCACTTGCCATTGTGTCGGGTCTCCTGGTTGCATAATATGGCGGATTTTGGTGATTCTTGATGTGTTGGAAAGCGCTTTCGAATATATTTCCAACAAGTGCTCACATGACCGACTTGGACATCTATGCTGAAATTGGCACTTGGTTGAAGTTGCTAAACAATCATGCTTGGTCGGCAGACTGTATGGTCCTCAGGCTGCGGCCATGTGCTTCCAATCATGGACTGCGACCATGGGTCCTCAGGTTGCGACCTTGGGTGGTGTTGCGACCTTGGGCGGTGCTGTGACCTTGAGCCTTTCTAATCACGTGCAGAGTTCTTTTGATCAATAAGGTCGACGTAATCGTTGGTTGAAGTTGCCAGAAAAGTGTTCATTCTTCCTGGAGCAACAATAACTTCACCAGAACTCCTTCACATGTAACAACAAGAAAAGAACAATCATTAGGCAATATCATTTGTTCTGTAATTAAATAATTAATTCACTCAAGAAACGAATTCATCTGTTGTCTAAGGCGACGCGCATGCGCTCGTGTTAAAGCATGTGGGTATGTGGTCGTGATGTCCTCATCATACTCCCCTTCTTGAAAAGAGTCATCCTCGACTCGTGCCCATCGTGAGATAAATCAGCAACATTGAATGTATCACTTACTCCATACACTAGTACAGAAAAGCTTTCTTCTATCGGTAAAAAATACCCTTCTACTATCGGTTTTCGTACCGATAGAGATAGACACGATAGAACAAGACAGAACATTTTCTATTGGTAGATAACCGACAGAAGAAATTCATAATTCTATCGGCATCTTAGGAGTCTACCGATAGAAAACCCGTCGTAGTCTGACGATTAGAGGTGGGAAAAGTACTACTATTCTAACGGTTAATTACATGATTACCGACAGGAAAATCTTACTATTCTATCGGCACATTATGAGTGTACCGATAGAAAACCCGTCGTCGTCTGACGTTTAGCGGTGGGAAAAATACCACTATTCTAACGGTTAATTACAATTTTACCGACAGAAAAAAGTTTAGTACTCTCTCGGTTGGAAATGAGATTACCGATAGAAAAAAGTTTAGTACTCTCTCGATTGTATATGAGTTCACCGGCAGGAAAAATCACACTCTTCTAATGGTTAATTACAAGTTTACTGCTAGAAAAAACTACAGTAGTCTCTCGGTTGTGGATGAGTTCACCGGCAGGAAAAGTCACACTCTTCTAACGGTTAATTTTGAGTGTACCGATAGAAAAAACTACAGTAGTCTCTTGGTTGTGGATGAGTTTACCGATAGAAAAGTGGTAGTAGTCTGTCGGTTGTGAATGAATTTACCGATAGAACATTCACATATACAGTACGTTATTTACATTCACAATACAGTGTATTCACATATACAGTACAGATGCAATACATTATAGATTGGATACACAATACAGTACAGATGCAAAGAAGGGTAAATTCACAGAACAGATTGATACATTAGACAGTAATTCACATATATATGGACAAATACAAATTGCAATCCAATGTGGACATTTATTGACATATATATTTATTCACATGTATATAAACAGTCTATGCACAGAGTACACGAGAAAGAGAAAATTATCATGGCGGATGGTTGGGCGCAACTTCCTCCATGACATATTGAGCCCAGATTTGTCGAAGATCTCTAATCTTTGCATTTTCGTATGAGTCTTTCGATATGGCGATCTGCAAGCATGTGTGAATACTTAGTAACTAACTTCCTAATTTAGAACGTGATACCCAATTTTCAAATTTGAGTTAGCTATCGATGCTTACCTGGGGGAATTGGGCAAAGTTTGTGCACACTAGGTCGTACATGTAGCACAGCACATAAAACCCGCATTCCCATGATTGCGGCTGCTGATGGCACTGAGATAATTGCATATGCGAAGACATGTTAGCTACTGTTTCCATAAACTAATTAAGCATAAACAAAAAGTCTCGTGAGTACCTCATATTCTTTCCAAGCTAGTAGGGAGCCCTGCAGTGCGGCATGCCTCCCTCCAGCGGACACATATTTATCAAAAGCCCTGCATTTCAGTTAGTATTGCTGGTTAATGTATTATCATTAGCTAGTGAGGTCAAAATTTAAATCAAACATATAAGTTACTTACGCCTCCATATTTCCCCTTGACCACATATTCGATCGATAATCTGTCACGCATCGAATCGAGGTAGTACACCTCGTTCCTCGGCGGACAGATCACGATGAGGATCCAGTGGCCCCTTCATTGTACGTAAAAGAGGACCGCTAGCTGAAAGTATATCTCAGGTGTAACATACAAGATTGAGTTAAATTAGTACGAAATGCACTAACCTTTGGTGGTACGGCACCAAAATGAACTCCCTGTCCTGTTGCGCCATCAGCGCGCTGGATATGTACTGCTCAGCATGCGCGGCGTCGTGCTCTAGCATCGTGAGGCTTATTTTCTCTGGGTCGAGGAAACCCACCTTGTCACACGCAGCCTCCGATGCTAGCCTGTACATGCACCTGCATGCAAAGGACGACATTAGTATTTCACATAAAGTTACTACATTTCAAATGAACTGCAACATTAATGCAGAGTTAGCAAACAGAGTTAGAAAACAGCAATACATAGCATCAGCAAACTCACAGGACTCCAGTCCGTATGATGGACATATCGAGCTCCCGCTAGTTGTAGAGGTCGAACAGATCCTCGTGTGCCACGGATATACTCCCCGGCTCACGGTGGAACTGCCCAGGCCTGTAGGGAACTAAGAAGTTCAGGTTGCACCGAGCTCGATCTAGGTACCACTCGTGGAGGCCTCTGGTTGATCGATCCAATTTGCGCAAAGCAGCCTCCGACGTGAGTGGGAACCTGTTCCTGAACCTCTCCGGCTGTACCTGTCGCCCTTTTCCCTTGCCTTTGCCCTTGCCTTTTGCCGGGGATTGAGCGCGTACCTTCGAACGCAAGGGCGAGGTGATGGCGGCTTTCTTCGCAGGTGAAGGCGTGGATGCGCTGGGTGGGGTCGAGGCCGTCTTTGATGTGTCCAGGTTCGCACGAGATCGGGCCTCATGCCCCGAGCTGGGGGCGCAGTCCCCTGGTAGCCCGTCGGGAGGCCACTTCAATTAATGAGCACGTATGTTAGATTTTGCAAGTTGAGTGTACTGAGTAGGATGTAATCTAAAATGTGTAGGATTTACCGGTTGTATTAGAAGACACTTTTTGGGCCACTGTACGTAGGAGCCTACTGCCTCAGCAAGTGTCTGCAGTTCCTCTGTTGGGACTAGCAACGGAGAATTGTTGTAGCCCGGCATGGCCATGTCCACTTGTACCTTTGCGAACCCCAACCGCAGAGGTACACAGTGGACCCGGACATCCGGCCCAGACGGATATACGAAGCCGTGTCCAACCACTTCCTGCCCGGCGCCTACGTGATTCTGAAGGATGCAGCCCTCCGGCTTCTGCAAATTTGTAACAATTAAAACAGGTTAGCGAAACAACTCTAACAGAATGGGAGTGGCATCAACTTAAGTGCACAGATGAAGGCTTGCAGTACCTCAAGTAGATCCACTGGATCCGCGAGGACCTTCGAAGAGCAACTGCTTATCTGACCCCGCGGGGTACCGTCGTCTTGGGGATCCGCATCTGCACTCTTGGCCAGCAATGCTTCTCTCAACCGTGCAAACTCTTCCCTCAGTTGTGCGACCTCAGACTGCACCTTAGATTGCACCTCAGCCCGTATCTCAGCCCGCATCTCCGCCCGTATCTCCTCCCGTACCTCAGGCTGTATCTTATCGGAGAGGTCAGCTTCCTTTTCCTTCCAGGAGCAGGCCTTCTTCCTCGGTGGAGCCGGATCTACGAAACCGGCCTTCCACGACACAATGGCTCCCACGGCCCGTGTCTGCCCGGGATGCTCCTTATTTCCTAGAGCCCGGGTGAGGATGTCGTTCTCCCTCTGCGGGGTAAACAATCCCTCCGCTGCCTCCTCAAAAGAGATCTATTACATTTAAAGGTACCTTGTGAGACAAATTGCCTTATATACACTTGTACGCACACAGTTTACGAGGTTAGCCAACTTACCATTCGCCTCACAACGTTGGCCTCCCCAGGGGTTGCGAACTGCACAGACCCCGTGGACGACACGGATCCCCTCCCCCTCCACCATCGCTTGCACCTCTCATCCCGGATCTCGGAGAGCGGCAACTGAGGGGTGTCGATGACAGGATTTTGCTCGTCTTCCTTCTTCCACTGCTCCTCCTTCCCCGCATAGCCGCGGGATCCGAGCAGATGCGGGTGGTCGTTCCTCTTCTGGATCACCCTATTCTTCTCGCTAAGGGCCTTGAACTCCTCAGTCCCCTTCTGCTTGGTAAATTCCTCCCATACCTCCTCCGATATGAAGGGGTACTTCTCGCAAGGAGATTTCCCCGCAGCGAGGAAGTTACTGATGAGCCAGCTCTTAAAGGTTTTCCATGTTCCGTTCATGTCCTTCAAGCAGGCCGTCCTAGGTGTATCGTCGGGGATGTTCCACTTAGCCTGTTTCCGAAAAATGCATACAATTAATCACGAGTTAGTTAAACTTTCGTATAAGCCAAGAGAACATGATTACGAAAGAGTTCAGCGATTTCAGTTAATTTAACCTTCACTTCCACCCACAACCTATCCCTCTCGTCCGCTGTCACGTCCTTCCAGCTCTGGACGGTGATCTTCACCCTTTCTTTCGCCAACAGCCCAACGTAGGCCGCGTACTTCCCATCATTCTTTCCAATCGGCCTCCCAAATTGGTTGAACTCACAAGAAAGATTCGTGCGTTTGGCCAAACGCCCCAACGTCGTTGCACCTCACCCCACCCTCTTGCTGTAACACCCCTATTTTTCCCAACCCTAGCCTGCCTTGTCAATCTACAATTGGGGATGAGATCTTGGTTATGCCAGAGTGTTACTCAGAAAAGTTGGCAACCAAACTCCTTCATTCAAGTCATTTTCGCAAATCAGTCCTTTTCAGATACCTAAGGAACCCCAAAAAGGCTAAAAGTCGCAGATCATTTCCAAATCCTGATTTGATTCAGTGAACATCTTCCCTTCACTTTTCTGAACATTTTTCCCTTCTAGAAGAATTTCCAAATCTCGCCCGAAACCCTAGTTTCAGCCTTGTCAAATTTCTAAAATCCAGATTACCCTATTTACCCTGTTTTCAATTCATCTGAAAACCTGTCTAAACCTCCAAATTTTATCATCCATAGCTGCTGATCAATATCTTAGACTTTGTGGATTAATTTAGCAAAGTCAAAACTCTTTCTACCTAAGCCAAATGCCAGATTTACAGATCGGTCCTTGGAATCAAGAATCTGTATTTGCAAAACAGCCCTTCCCCTCTTTTCAGCTGTTTTCGACCAGGGCCTGGTCGTTGCTTTCGACCAGTGCTGCTTCGCCGGAGCCGCGCCATGTTCTCGCCGCGTTTGCTCGCCGCCGGCCACCGCCTCTTGTCGCTAGTGCTTGTAAACAATTGTGCCACCCCGCGCGCACGTGCCAGCAACCGGAGCATCAACATGTTCAGCGGATAAACGCCCACGCCCCAGAGCAATGTCTTCGCGCGCGCAACCGTTGCTGTGGCAATTGCATGCAGTTACGTGTTGTTGCCGGAGCTATGCTGCTGCCTCCGCATCTGTGCCGTCCCAAGTGAAGTTCCAATGCACCCGACAAGGTCAGCAAAGCTGCTACACCGCCTGAGCGCAATCACATCGCCGTTCGCCACTGTCGCGCCTGCGCCCGGCCGGTCTCGTCCCCGGCACAAATTCTGGTGCTTTTCTCCCTCGTTGGCTCCGTCCTTGTGCCTATTTAAACCCCTTCAGCACTGTGAAGAAGCACACCTCCAGAACTTAGCCATTTTCCAGTTTGCTCACTATTTCTTCTTCTTCCCCGACGAGCCGATTTTGAGGCCATCGTCGCCAGAGCAAACCGTAGCCCATCTCTCCAATCCAAGTTCACCAGTAAGATCCCCACACCCATCTTCCCGTGTCCAAGCAAGAAATTGCACCCTAGTGATCCCCATCGCCGGTGATCGCCGGAAAACCAAAAACTCCCTGTTCCAGAAATTAAACTCACCCCAGTCCTTTTCACCACTCACTCCAGTAGAATCAAATGATCCTTAGCCCTTTCTTAGCAAGCCTATTTAGCCAGTTTTCAAATTGATGCAGTGCTGTGCGTTTTCCCAATTTTCGCGCGCCGCCGTGGACGTCTCACGTCGCCGGCGTGCCTCGCTGCAGCTCTCCCCAAACTGAAATCTCCTACACCTTCCCTGTAACCCCTAGATGGTGTAGTCCAGAGCTCATAACCTGCATTGCTGTGTGGAGCCAGTTCGTCGTTCACCGTCTTCTCCAACTCCGGTGACAACGTCGACGAGCTCGCAAACTTAACCACTGCCCAATTCCTCTCTCCAGAACAATCCACACCACCCCAGGAGTATTTGCCCTCAATCAATTTCGAGTTTAGCTAACCCCAGTTCTCTGTCACCGTGGCTCATCCTTGTCTCAGGCGGCCGAAGGTTTCAACCTCGCCGTTCGTCGCCGAAATGCCACCCCAGCCAAATTCCTTCCACCATAAACCTTTTCTTGATCCCGCCTACCTCCCTGACATGTTTGGCGAAGCAACGCATGCTTGATTCGTCCAGACGCACGTGCCCTAGTTCACTGCTGTACAGTGGCATTCGATTTCCTGTGTCCTGAGCTTTGCTGTGATTTTCTGACAATCCAAGGGCTTTTCTGAAAAGTTCACTCTGTCATTTAAGTCCCTCACAGCATTTAGCACACAATGCCACCTCTTGCACCAATTTTGATCATCTAGAAGCCCCAAATCATTCTTGTGTCCTTTTCGGACATTGTCTGTTCGCGAACCGAATACCAACCCTTGGCTTTCGTCGCAACCAAGTCTTGTCCAGCGAACCTAACCCTAGGATCCTTTTCTCCGCTGTTCAGTTTCTGCCTAAATCCCCTCGTCTGCATACATGTTTATATTTTACATATATTTTTGTATAAAGCCTATTTTCTGGATGCTTATGTATTGTATGTGTTGTGTGTGCTCTCGTGCGAATGCAGAGCAAGGAGCGGAAGATTTGGAAGGAACGTTTGAAGACCCAGCAGATTTCTTAGACCCAACTTGGCAAGGCAAGTCGCCACCCTTGATCATGTCTCACCTAGTATTTTGATACAAAGTAGATTCACTGTTTCAAAGATATATGCATGCTGAGTATTTGATAAAACTATGTTTAGAAACATGTGAATAGATATGACCCAAGCTTTATGTGAAAACCCCTTTTGAGATTGAATTATCATGCAACCTTGTCACCCTAGGATGCTATGCTTAAACTCTACTCTTATTTAAATGTACATGTTGAGTGTGAAATGGCTAATATGTGATAAATGAATTTGGAACCCTTTTTATGAAAGAAAATGTGAAATAAGAATTGGTAGTGAGGATTGGTTTGTATGGAGAGGGTGCGGTGTGCACCAGGGAATGTGGATGGCTCCTCACTATTAATTCATAAGGACTAGAACCTTGTGTTGTGCCTCTATGCGGCATGAAAAACGTACCAACCACTTGCCTGGTATGGGACAGGCACGACTTAGTAGCTTTTTGGTATTAGCAGTTCCCTGCATGGTTTGTCGGTCTGGTTTCTCGCGTGGAGAAACTGGTTGGACGCAGTTCGTCCGTGAGTGATGTGAGTTCATAAAAAGTATGAGAGGAAAAGGTGGAAAGAAGGAAGACGCCCTATGCCTCTGATTAAGCCGTGCGCGGTTGTAATCATGACGGTCAGATGTCTCGTGTGGACAGACCAAGGCTATGTGTCCTGCGGGAGCATAGGCCAAAGGCTAGGAAGTAAGGCAGTGGGGAGGACCCACAACGGTACTTGAGACTTAATTGTCTATTTACCGGGCGGGGATACTGTTAATACTAGACTGCAAAAGCGTTGTGTGATCTCGGCCTTGTCACATGCGTATAAGTCGCATGGAGTTGGCCCGACTTGAAAGTCGAGTGAAGAAGTGGATTTAAAAAGAGGTACACCTTTGCAAAGCGTAAGAAAAGTATCGGATACTCTGTACTCCCAGGTCATGGAGTATGTTCGCGGTGGATTTATCCATGTGGTTCAACACAAGTAATATTTGGAAAAAGTTTTCATAATATGGTTAATTCAAATGGTGGATCACGGAGGATCGCCATTCACAATGTTTTCTTAAAGTCTATTATAAGGCTTTCAAAACCCCGCTGTTGAAAATAAAACCCTTATTTGAAAGATCAAAGGATTGAAATCTATACTATTTATGATTATAAGACTTAACCCCTTTTCTTGATCACTCCTCATCTATATAATTGCATTTGTAAATAAACGACTTGCTAAGCATTGTGTCAAAGCATGCTCACCCTTGCCTTTTCAAACAAATCAGAAGAGGGATTCGTCAATCCCGATTCGTTTGGTTATGAAGATGAAGTAGAGGATGGGAACGTCCCAGATGATTCGGAGTTCTAGGAGGGTCTCGCGCCGAGTTGAGTCCGATGTGGAGGAAGCCCTACCAGAACCGTTGCTGCCAGAAGTGAAGATCTTCATTGTTGCTGTCTGCTTTGTTTTGTGTGTTCGGTATCTTGATACCGACTCTTGTATGGATAAACCTGTTATTTTCATAGCAACTCTAAGTAGCGTCATTCTGGGCGCTATGTTAATGTAATATTGGTCCCTGTGACCTCGTACCTGTTTAATTATGCTTTATGCAATTAATGCTTTCTGCTTGTTGTGAGCTTGTGATGTACCTAACTGTGTGCAATCCACGTGGGCGGTTGCCACGGGATTCCTCAAATGGGGGTCTCACACTTGCGCCGGGATGTAACAACTGCATCTTCATCAGTTACGTTGGGGTTGGCCCTAGTCGAACCACTAGTACCATCCGATGAAGACGACGACATGTCTTCCCCTACAAAACCATCAACAAACCATCAACAAACCATATGGCAATTAATTCGCCTTGGAGTTCCATAACTCAGCCCAGGACTGGAGACTAATTAGGGCGGCAAAAGGGAAAATAATACAAAAAGAAAAGACATGCATAAATTACTTCCTGAACTGTTCAGAAATATTTTCTATCGGTAAACACATGAGCTGCCGATAGACCATAACAATTACCTCCACAGAAGACAATTTTTCTATCGGCAAACCCATGAGATACCGATAGAACATAACAATGTTCTCTACATATGGAATTTTGTCGACAAGCCACCATTCACTGTCATCACATAACATTCTTGATGATTTGCTATACTAATATTCATGGGCCAACATTATTATTTCACACGTAAATATGCACACAAGCATCTAAGTGCCACTGTGCATAATCTGACAAACCTAATGCTAATGGAATATAAAGATATCTAAGTGCCACTGTGCATAATCTTTAGCCTGTATGCGAGTCATCAGGACTTCACATCTATTAGGTTGGGAAAAGTCATGTATAGGAATTTGAAACATATACATCGAAGACCCATCCACATTGCCATATATTCATACCAAGTGAGTAAAAATTCCCAACCAAACTAGTACATTGCATGGCTCATGTCCTTCCAGATCCAAATTAAGTTTTACTACTTGTGTAGAACTATTTTCTATCGGTAAACACATGAGCTGCCGATAGAATATGTGTAAGAACACCTCCAACATATAATCTGCATTACATGGCAGTTGGATACAATTGATCACACATACAGCAGTATAGATAAGTTAAAATCTCAAAACAGGTTCATTACAGCACTGGAACATATTATGTAAACCCTAATTTAAATCAACATTGCCTGCAGAATGTACATAATCCAACACAATAGGGAACCCTAGTGTAATTGCAAAACTCGAAGAATTAGTACGTGCAAAACACTAGGATCAAATAAGGAAGATGCTGGAAATAGAACGACGAATTAGGGTATTTACGACGGCGATCAGTTCTAGTGATGGAGAGGCGGTGTAGAACGCAGCGGCGGCCGGCGAAGGACGAAAATAAGAACCGGTGGCAGTGGTGAACCAGTGTCCAGCCGGCGATCGTCGTGTGGGAGAGAGGAAGTGAGTGGTCACGACGGAGGTTGTGGTTTTCTTCGCTGTCGAAGAGACGCAGTGCTCTAAAGGTGGAACTGTTCGACTGGAGGGAAACTCAAGGGCCGTGTACGAGTAATAAAGTAGTGGAGGAACTTTTCTATCGGTACAACAAAATGATACCGATAGAATTATGTACTTTTCTATCGGTACAACAAAATAATACTGATAGAAAAAGTAAATTTCCCGGAAAAATATTTGAAGTAGTGGATTCCTTTTTCTATCGGTATAAACAATAAAATCCCGTGAGACCAATTTTCCCCAGAAAATTTTTTTAATTAAGTGCTTGAGATTAGAGTATTGGGTGCCCTTTTTCTATTGGTAAAAACAACAAAATACCGTCAGAGTAATGAAAAGGTACACACAATTTAACATCAAACAGACTGTGGTTGAAAGCTGCAGAATGATAAAGAAAGAGGGAAGATAGCCAGAAAATTGGAAAATTGACATAAAAAGAAATTTGTTCATTCATTGTTGTTTTATCACTTACAAAAAAAAATAAAACCCAAAATGCTAGGTCAAGGGGTGGTCTTAGCCCTAGCTGCATGTAGAATAGAGTCAGTTAGACTTGCAGCCAGGACACAGGACTCCTCTAGCGACAAGTTGTCCCTAGGATCAACTACTACCACGTCGAGAAGACCTGCGACCTCCCTCAGCTTCGCTATGGTATCCTTCATAGTCAAACCGCAGCCAGCGATGGTCATATCCGCGGCTTTCTTCTGCTCGCGAAGACGCCTCGTCCTCGCCCTAGCATTGTCACCATCCGTCTTCATGCGCTTAATGCGCTGGAAGAGATCGTCAAGGTCAAGCTGTAGCTGAGTGTGCTTGTCCGTAAGGAGCTTGTGCTCCTCCTGGAGGGCCCTCAGGACGGCCTTCACTTTGGCAGTGTCTTCCACGGCTCCCATTCCCTGTGCAAATCAATAGATCAAGAATGTACTGAACATGGATTAACAATACAGGGGTAAACCCAGGAGATTTAGAGTTCTCACCGGGGAGGGCGTGGCTGACGATCCCATGGAGGTTGCCATTGTGAAAGAGAAGATGAGGAGTCGAACCGTTCGAGAATTAGAAAAACAACAAAATACCGCGACGCATGGCGAGGTACTTATAGAGTTTCCAAGGCGACGCATGGTGACACGGTTGACAATTCAATGGGCCAGAGTATTGTTCTATCGATGAAAACAGGAAAAAACCGTCAGACAACAAATACCGTGAGACTAACGAATTTATTCTAACGGTAAAATAGAATAATACCGATAGAAAAAGTAAACTTTTTGAAAACTTTTGAAGTGCCTTAGAGAAGTGCCTGAGACACATGAAAGTAGCGGATGTCCTTATCTATCAGTAGAAATAACAAAATACCGTCAGAAAAATTGATTTTTGGAGAGCTTAATTTGAAGAAGCAAGAGGCTGCGATGAGATTTTTGCAAGTGCTATTTGAAGGGAAGAATTAAGTATTTACAGGATAAAGGTACTGTACATGTTAGAACACATGCCGTGGAGTAAAATTGAGATATATTAATGCTGTGAACTAGCTTATCATTAAGTTCTAAAGAAAAATGTACTGCCTGATGTATTAATGATAAGTTCCTCACCTTGCTGCAGAACTTGTGGGCTGTTTGCTTGGCATTTATCCCTGAAATAGAAATTAATCATCAATGGTTCTCAACCCATAATCCTTCTTCGTGGTCATCTCGCAGATACGTTGTTTCATCGATATCTTCAGTACAGATAGATTGAATGTCCTCTAAAAATGGAGGTATTTCATCGAATTGGTTATACTCCTCTTCGTCGACAACATCTTCGACCCCAACAATACGTCTCTTGCTGTGGAGGACAACATGCAAGTTTGGATTGGCCGGGTCAACGATGTAGAATACCTGTGTGGCTTGCTTTGCAAGTATGAATGGATCGACTTGGTGTCCGACTCTACCAAGATCGACGAGAGTAAACCCGTAACTGTCAACTTGAACACCTCGAGGGATTTCGACGCATTGGCATCGAAACAGGGGAATCTTAAGTAATCCGTAATCGAGCTCCCATATTTCTTCAATAGCACCGTAATATGAGTTCAACGCCCTTACTGACCTGGCATCCTCGAAAATAGCAAACAGTGTCACTCCGCTACATTGCGTGCTACTCTTGGCGTCTTGAGCTCTTGTGTAAAATGAATACCCATTGATGTCGTACCCCTGCCAAGTCCCTACAGTGAATCTTGGGCCTCTAGCTAACCATGTCACAGTTTCACTTACGGAGCCCTCGGCAACTCGCGTGACTCTTTCTTGGATCCACTCAGCAAATTTCCTGTTATGTTCTCTGCTGACCCAAACTTCTGACTTCGAAGGATTCTGTGACCGTAACATTACCTTGTGCTCGTGTATGTATGGCTCGACCTCCGTCATGTGTTGTAAGACCCAAAAATGTGATTTTGCGTACACATCACGAGCGGGGACGATAGCTTTGAATCCAATCGTTCCGATGCCCTGAAGCCTACCCTCGTGTCGGGACCTAGGAACGCCAATTGGGTCAACCCCGGCCAAATAATCTTTGCAAAATTCAATCACCTCCTCGGCGGCATAACCTTCCATGATACTCCCCTCGGGTTGACGACGAGTCCTTACGTATCCCTTCAATACACCCATAAATCTCTCAAATGGATACATGTAGCGCAGGCACACGGGTCCACAAAACTTAATTTCTCTGATAAGGTGAACAATCAGATGGACCATAACATCAAAAAAGGATGAAGGGAAATACATCTTGAGCTGACAAAGAGTTGTAACCACGTCGCGTTGCAAAGCGTCCAGTCCATCCAGATCAATTACCTACGAGGACATAGTTGCACCAAATATTCATATCAAAAAAATCTTCTAATTAAGCTCCACAGATGGAGGTAATGAACTTATAGTACGAGTGCACGTACTTACCTTGCAAGATATTGTGTTGAAGAAATAACATAGGTTTGTGATTGTCTCTCTGACTTTAACTGGGAGAATGCCTCTGATAGCAATGGGAAGCATTTGTGACAACAGGACATGACAGTCGTGGGACTTCGTGCCAACCAGTCTTAGGTCCTTCATGGACACAAGTTTTTTCAAGTTCGCGGAGTACCCACATGGAACTTTAACAGCGTGCAGGCATTGACAGAGTTCTGTTTTTTCGCTCTTGGACAACGTATAGCAGGCCGGAGGGCGGTATGTACGCTTTCCATTCTCTAAAGGTGCAAGCTCAGTCCTTATCACCATTTCCACCATGTCACGACGACCTTTCACACCATCCTTTGTCTTTCCCAGAATGTTCAACAACAAACCAATCAAACTGTCACAGACATTTTTCTCTACATGCATGACATCAATGCAATGTCGAACTTGTAAGTGCTCCCAGTACGGTAGATCCCAGAGAATCGATCTCTTCTTCCAAACATTTTTTTCTCGAGGTTTAGAATGCTTACCGAACTCAACTTTGATGTCGTTCACGCACTAGTAAATCTCCTTACCGGTCAGAAACACTGGAGCTGATCCCTTCTCAGGCTTCCCGTTAAATGATTTCCTCTTCTTACGGTACGTGTGATGCACTGGAAGAAACCTGCGGTGACCCATGTACACTGTTTTCCGGCAGTTTCGCAGCCACATGCTCTCAGTTTCATCTAGGCAAATAGGGCAAGCCGTGGCTCCTTTCATACTATACCCCGACAAATTGCCGTAGGCCGGAATATCATTTATGGTGCAAAATATCAGGGCCCGCAAGATGAAATTCTATTTGTTGTATGCATCCCACACCTGCACACCCTCGCTCCACAATTTCTGTAAGTCCTTGATTAAAGGCGCTAGAAACACGTCAATATCATTTCCGGGTTGTCTGGGTCCTGAGATTAGTAACGCCATCATGATGTACTTGCGCTTCATGCATAACCAAGGAGGAAGATTGTAGATGCATAAAAGAACCGGCCAAGTGCTGTGCCGGCTGCTCATATTACCATGTGGGTTCATACCATCTGTACTCAGCCCAAACCTTACATTCCTAAGTTCGCCGCCGAACTCAGCAAATGTTCTGTTGATGTTTCTCCATTGAATAGAATCAGTTGGGTGTCTCAGTTTTCCGTCTTGTTTCAGGGCTTCAGCATGCCAACGCAAGTGCTTCGCGACTTTCGGATTTGCAAACAGCCGCTTCAATCTAGGTATCACAGGCAAGTACCACACAGTTTTTGCCGGGGGTCCTTTCTTTACCTCGTGACGTTCACTGTCAATCTGGTCCCTACGCGTATACCTCGATGCGCCGCATCTTGGACAAAGATGCAAACTGGCGTACTCGTTATGGTACAACACACAATCATTTGGGCATGCGTATATTCTTTCGATTTCCATTCCCAATGGACACAACAGTTTTTTGGCTTGGTAAGTAGATCTTGGCAACTCATTTCCCTCTGGAAGCATGTCCGCTAGAAGATCTAATAGTGCCGTGAAACTCTTATCACTCCAACCGTTGCTTGCCTTCAAGTTATATAATCTCAGCACAGAAGACAGTTTTGTAAATGTTGCACATCCAGGGAACAGAGGCTTCTCAGAGTCAGCAATCAGTTTCTCAAATTCACAGAAGTCATTTTCGTTGTAATCTTCCTCTACATCACGTAACATCTCATCTAGATTGTCATCATCATCATCTACGTGCACATCGGAATGAACATTACCAAAATTCGGATGATCATCAATATTATTGCAATCCACATCCGAGTCGTGCTGATTGGTAGTAGTGGTGTTTGTTTCCTCAAGATCTTCGCCATGCCATATCCAACGGGTGTATCGCGCGTTAAAACCACGACGAATCAAATGACTCTTAATTTGATCAGAGTTGCTAAACCTCTTCAAGTTCATACAATCTGTACAAGGACAGAGCATATTTTTCTCTCCCTTCCTCTCCTTTTGTTGCTCAGCAAATTGAATAAACTCATTCACACCATCCAAATATTCAAGAGTAGTACGTTTTATTCCATACATCCAATATTTCCTGTCCATCTACAATTAACAAAATTTAACGAGTAAGCCATGCATGAAACCTGCCCGATTAAGTTATGTATATGTACATGTACAGCCTCTTACAACAGATACATGTGTTGAACCCTAGCCTAACAAAATTAACACTAATTAACCTAGCTAACTACACAATACAAGCTAGTTAGCTCCTAAAACATGACGCATTTCCAGCTACCAAGCTCCCAAGCTTAGAGCTACAAACTTGGAACTACACAATACAGCTAGCTTGCAAGTAGAGAGGAAGGGAGATCTAGAGGGAGAGAGAGATAAGTGTCGACAATTAAGCGTACCTTAAAGAGAGGGGCGCAATCAACTTCCCTCCAGCCTGCGCTGATCACCCTAGCAGTGTAGCTGCGGGCGTGGAACTTTCGTCACAAACAGAGGGACACAGAGTGCAACAGAACAAATTAAAGAGCAGCTCAGCAATGGTCGAGTGGGGTTTTCCTTATAATGGATATTTTTTTAACGGTAAATACATGAAATAACCGTTAGACTAACTTAGGTAATTTGCCTCTCACATAGTCTATCGGTAAAAACACACACATACCGTTAGAGAATGTACATTACTGAGCAAGTACAGGACTTCTTCTTTCGGTAAATATGTGTATTGACCGTTAGATCATGCATGACACAGCACGTACATGAGTTTTTCTATCGGTAGATATGTGTACGAACTGTTAGATGATGCATGACACACGAGCAAGAGTTTTTCTATCGGTAAATATGTGTATTTACCGTTAGAATATGCATGATTGAGCAAATATATGTGTTTTCCTATCGGGAAATATGTGTACTTACCGTTAGAGGAGGTACTGGTACCAAACTGGGACAAACATACACATGCCATTTCTCACATTCAAGGAATCATATCAATGTAACATCAAACAGATCTTACATCAAACGGATCTTAACTAGAAGATAAAGCAATATTTCAAGAAATGCTAATTTGTGGATTAACTAGGAGACACAAAAATACTTTTCTTAGGTACTTGGGACTTCATCTTGCTAAAGAAATTACACATGCCAGTTCACAAATTCAGGTACAAACATACACATGCCAGTTCACCAATACAAATTCAGGTACAAACATACACATGCCAGTTCACAAATTCAAGTGCATGTTTGAAACAGCAGTACAAATAGACACCTACCGACCAATACAATTAAATACACAAATACTCCCTGCACATTCAAGTTCATGTCCCAATTAGCAATACATGATACACAAATATACAACAATATACAAATACAATAATTCACACATTCGATGTATATTAGAAAAGCCACGTCTGAAATTAACAACAGATCACGACGAGGACCCAGTGGCCCATACATTTTACATAAAAGAGAACCTTTGCAGGTTGCCACAATGCAACTACCGACTACAAGTTAGACCTGATACATCACAAATCCATTCATCCAAAACAGCAAATGTCTGAACCACATTGGACTTAACCATAGAAGTTCAGTTTGAAGACGCCCGGGGAGCTGGAACTGCCGTCGACATACATTTGTACGTATTGGTGATTTCCTCGGACTCAAACTCGATCAACTCAACTCAACTCAACTCAACTCCATTAACAAAAAGAACCTACCTTCCAAGATGTTGTTCTGTGTAGTGATGGTGTAGAATGGTTGTGCAAATAACAACAATTCTTCTTCTCCAAGCAGGTAAGCATCTGACCACAAACTGGTGCATGCAAAAAAATGTAAGATGCTTTCTATAGGTTCTGATTTGAGAAACACGCCGGGCTTAAGGATCTTCTCGACCGAGCCAACCAAGATCTCGCCCTTCACGTCCTTCCAGCTCTCGACGGTGATCTTCACCGTTTCTTTCGCCAACAAGCCAACGTAGGCAGCGTACTGCGATGAAGAACCGTGAAATACGTTGCCCCACATGAGCATCATCCAAGGACCTGAACAGATCATAATCATATTGAAAAGAAGACACATCAAAATGAAGGATACAAAAAAGCAGAATTATTGCCATAATCGGATTAGAATGATTTATGTACCTTGCTTGGGATGCGGAAGTCTAGAGGGCGTCGATGGAGGTGCGGAGGTGCAGCGGTCCCCTGTAGAGGTGCGCCGGCCGTCCATGGAGCTTACGGGTTAGGACTACGAGCCCCAGATGAACTGTGAGAATGAAAGAGACATACCCGTGTATTTATACAACTATATATTTTCTATCGGTACAAAAACATCATACCGTTAGTAATAAAAACATCTGTAGAAGGCGAATGGTTCTATCGGCACAATACATATTACCGATAGGAATTTTTGTACATACTCTATCGGTGTGTACGTACATTGCCGATAGAATATTACTAGTTGTAGAAGGCCAACAGTTCTAAGATATTTTTGCTATATTCTAACGGTATAAACATTCATTACCGATAGAATAAAACTATTTGAAGATGAACAGCTCTAAGCAATTTTCTATATATTCTAACGGTACAAGAATCCATTACCGATAGAATAAAAATATTTGTAGAAGGCCAACGGTTCTATCGGCGCACTACATATTGCCGATAGGAATTTTGAATATACTCTGTCGGTATATTCATACAGTACCGATAGAATAAGTCTAGTTGTAGAAGTCGACCAATCCTATCGGCGCACAACATTCTCCCGTCAACACTTATGCATCTCTTCTAACGGCAAATATGTTCATTACCGCTAGAGTAAATCATACTGCTTCTTCTATCGGGAAGTTTCTTACAAACCGATAGGAAAAATACACCCGATGGCCTTTTATGTCCTCGAGGCACATTTTCTATCGGTTTTCAACTAAATCGCTAATAACCGATAGAAGATAGGGGTTAGTAGACTACATTTCTGTACTAGTGATAGTCCTCAGGTAGCTCCAATTGGTAAGCATGATCATTGATCTTGGTAAGAATCTTGAATGGACCATCACCCCGCGGCATTAGTTTGGACTTGTGCTGTTCTGGAAAACGATCATGATGCAAATGCAACCAAACTAAATCTCCTTCTTCGAACACAACTTCCTTTCTGCCTTTATCTGAATGCTTCTTATATTGAAGTTGCATCTTCTCAATATTTGTTTTGGTCGTCTCATGTGTCTTATGAACCATCTCAGCACACTGTTCGGCATCAAGATTACCTCTTTCTGAAAGAGGTAGAGGTAACAAATCAATTGGCGTAGTAGGTTTAAATCCATAGATGACCTCGAACGGACAAAACTTGGTCATAGAATGCACAACACGATTGTACGCGAATTCAACGTGTGGCAAACACTCCTCCCAAAGCTTCAAATTTTTCTTGAAAACTGCCCGTAGCATAGTGCCAAGTGTTCGGTTGACGACCTCGGTTTGGCCATCAGTTTGGAGATGACAAGTCGTTGAAAAAACACCTTCGTTCCAAGCTTTTCGCAAAGCGTCCTCCAAAAGTGGCTCAAAAATTTGGTATCATGATTTGAAACAATTGTCCTCGGTACTCCATGGAGACGAACGACCTCGCTAAAAAACAAATCAACAATGTGGGTAGCATCATCACTCTTATGACTAGGTATAAAATAAGCCATTTTAGAAAACCTATCAACGACAACAAAGGTACTATCCCTCTCCTTCTTAGTCCTTGGTAATCCCAACACAAAATCCATAGAAATATTCTCCCAAGGTACTTTTGGAATAGAAAGAGGAATATATAGTCCATGTGGGTTTAAGCAAGACTTAGCTGTTTGACAAGTAGTGCATCGCCATACGTAGTGTTCAACATCTCTCCTCATCTTTGGCCAATAGAAGTGGGTGGCCGAAACATCTTCGGTTTTGCATATCCCAAAATGTCCCATCAATCCTCTGCCATGAGCCTCCTACAACAATAAAAGACGAACGGAACTCGCAGGAACACAAAGCTTGTTAGCTCTAAACAAATAACCATCATTCAATACATATCGAGCCCAACACCTTCTTTTCAATTAATGTAATTATCTTTGAAATCCAAATCAGTGGAATATAATTTTTCAAACTCTCTAACCGAAGAATTAATGTAATGTCTAGACAATGCACCAGCAACCAAATTATCTTTACCTTTCTTATATTTGACAACATACAGAAAAGATTCAATAAATTCAATCCACTTAGCATGTCTATGATTCAACTTACTTTAACTACGAATATATTTCAATGTTTCATGATCCGAATGTATGACAAATTTTTTCAACCAGAGATAAGGTTGCCATGTTTCTAACACTCTTACCAATACATACAATTCCTTGTCGTAAGTTGAGTAGTTTAAAGCTGGACCACTAAGCTTTTCACTGAAATAAGCAATGGGTTTTCTATCTTGCATGAGAACACCTCCAATTCCAATACCACTAGCATCACATTCTATTTCAAAAGTTTTATTAAAAACAGGAAGTTGTAGAAGTGGTGCATTGGTTAACTTAGCTTTCAACGTGTTGAAAGCGTCCTCTTGCGCCTGTTCCCACTTGAATGGCATGTTCTTCTTGGTCAGCATATTGAGTGCGACGGTGATCGTACTGAAATCTTGTACGAACCAGCCGACGGTAGAAACCAGCAAGTCCGTGAAAACTTCGCACTTGTGTGACTGTTGTAGGTGTAGGCCATGCTCGAATTGCTTGCACGTTTTGTTCATCCACCTCAATGCCCTATGTAGTCACAACAAAACCAAGAAACACGACTCAATCTGTGCAGAAGGTGCACTTCTCAAGGTTAGCAAATAAACGTGCCTCTCTTAAGATAGCAAAAACATGGTTCAAATGCCCCAAATGTTCATCCAAAGTCTTGTTGTAAATTACTATATCATCAAAGTAAACCACCACAAAGTGTCCAATAAAATCTTACAACACTTCATTCATTAAGAGCATAAATGTACTAGGTGCATTACTAAGACCAAATGGCATGACCAACCATTCATACAATCCAAATTTAGTTTTAAAAGCAATTTTTCATTAGTCACCTAGTTTCATTCTGTTGGGGGAACTCCCGGAGGCCTACCGGGGGTCCTGGAGGGTCCCCGGGCGCCGGAGGGTCAACAAGAGTCCCAGAGGGTCGCCGGGGGCCCCGGAGGTTCACCGGGCCTCGAGTCCCCGGGGCCCCGGAGAGTACCAGAAGGTCACTGGCCCAGAGGGTCACCGAGCCCCGGAGGTTCACCGGGGGCCTGGAAGGTCGCTCCGCCCCGGAGGTTCACTGGGCCCCGAGGGGTTACTGGGGGCCCTGGAGGTTCACTGGGCCCCAGAGGGTCACTGGGGCCTCGAAGGTTCACTGGGCCCCGGAGAGTCCTAGAGGGTCACCGGCCCTGGAGGGTCACTGGGCCCTGGAAGGTCACCGGGCCCCGGAGGTTCACCGGGCCCTAGAGGGTCCCGGGGTCTCGCAGAGTCCCAGGGACCTGGAGGGTCATGGGACCCCGAGGGGTCACTCGGGGCTCCGAAGCTTCACCGGGCCCCGGGAAGCTACAGGGAGATTGGAGAGCTCCCGAAGGAGTCCCAGTCGTGTCGCGTGGTCGATCCCGAGCACGCGAGATCACGTGCTAGTGGCCTGAGGAGAGCTTCGAGAACTGACAAGGTCACTTGTCAAGAATCGATCCAAGCCCTTCGGCCGGTGAAATGATGCCAGCACCCCTCGATCCAACGGCCGTAGCTAGGGCTTTTTGGTCTTTTGCATGTTTTGGGGCCTATATATGCCCCCTTGTATTTCATTTGTAACGGACTCTAATTCATTTTCAACACACTCAAACAACAGGCTCCCTTGGAGACCTCTCTCCCCGAGAGAGCTTCTCCCCAGTGGACTCACGTCCGGAGGGTGCCGGCAGGACTAGGGCCCCCACTGGGACCCAAACCTAATAAAAATCACCGTGTCAATCTCTGTGCTTGCCCGACAGGAGGTGACTAGTCGCACGGTCAGCTCGCATCGCTGTACACGTGTTACGCACGTTTGAAGAAACCTGCCGAGGTATTCGTAATACCACGACAAATTCTATTTTGGTGGTAACCACTACGCAAATTGACCTTAGAAAAGATGGTCGAGCCACTCAATTCGTCAAGCATATCATCTAACCGAGGAATCGAATGACGATAACGAACAGTGATATTGTTTATAGCTCGACAATCTATACACATCCTCCATGACCTATCCTTTTTTGGCACAAATAAAACAAGAACAACACATGGGCTTAAGCTTTCGCGTACATACCCTTTGTCGAGAAGATCCTACACTTGACATTGAATTTCTTTGGTCTCTTCTGGGTTGGTGTGATATAGAGGTCGGTTACGCAATGGTGCCCCTGGAATGAGGTCGATTTGCTGCTCTATCCCTCGCAATGGTGGCAGTCCCGCAGCTATCTCGGTTGGAAACACGTCCTCAAATTCATGCAATAAAGAAACAACAGAAACGGGCAAAGTTGAGGGCAAAGTGATAAATCTTAATTTTGTAGAATTTTACCCTAGGCTTAGTATTGAAAATATACAAAAATAATGCTTAAAATTCCTTTGATACGTCATTTTATGTGACTTTTTGTAACATTTTTACAATCCTCTTTCAGGAGTGTGTTCGTCATGTTTCAGGGAACAAACATACCAAATTTGGAGTTATTTCGACATCGTTTGGATAGGAAACGAAGTGGAGAAAGAAGATGCTGAAAATTTGGAAAAAAAAAAACAACAATCTGAAGCGAAATTGGGACCCGAATCCGACCCAAAACCCGATTTCCGAATCCAAAACAGACCCATTAGTCGGTTTAAAGTCCAAATTTGAGACAATTTCCTTCCTAAATAAGTCTTGAGTTGTAATTGGTTAATTCTAGGACTTATGTACTATAGATAGAGAAACTTTTGGCTCAATTAGACTAGTTTTTTTACATACTAGCCATTATTAGAGTTTAGTTTAATTTTAGTTTAGTAGAGCCCCCTTCTCTATTTTTGTAAGCCGGCAAGGATGGCAACTTTAATTCTCAACCAATCAAGTAAGTTTTTATTTATTTCTTATTATTATTTCTGCATTCTTATGGCTTTTTGTGAGTAGATCCTTTCTACGGTTAGGGATGACCTAATCTGAAAGGCGTGATTCTTTCTTGGTTTTGATCTCAAGTTTTTGAGTTATTTGCTAATGTTTTCTTCCTCTAAACCCTAAATTCTCATTTCGGCAACAGACGTAACAGTTGTGCCTTAGCTAGAATTTAGGGGAGTTCTTGAGTCCTTAGTGCTTTGGGACCCTGAACAGGAGAGAGGCTCTAGCCAAACGTGACAGTGGAAGCGATCCTCTGACTGTTGACCCAGCGCCCCGAATTGGAAACTTAATTTGTCTTGGAAAACAATGAAAATTAACTCACAATCCTCGGACCTTGGATAGAATTATGCTGGATGGTCATGGAATTCCTGAAGCTCTAGGTTTTAATTCCTGCTTTATAAATTCAGATTTCATACCTGCAATTTACTGCTTTAATACCCTAGATTGATAGCTTTAGTAGTACAATTAGTTATAGAAAAACAACCTGTCGACAATTCTGACTCGGGGTTTTTAGTCGATCTTACGCAGATTTGTGAGTTGTGAGACCTTTCAAAGTGTTCCTCCAGAAAGGAATGATAAGTAATGTCTGTGGGGGCACAAAGAAATTTATACAGGTTTGGGCCCTCGATGGTGGGAGTAATAGCCCTACGTCCTGTTGTGATTTCACTATGAATATGAAAATGTTTATAAAGTGGAAGAAAAGATGATCACAGGCGAAGATCTTTTCTATATTATTGTCTATCTAACTATGACTAAGCCAGCTAGTTATGCTAACTTGAGAGAATCCTTGTTAACTTCACTGTCCCCTGCATTGTGCATTTGTCCACCTTTTTATACTGAACAAAAGGACGCCAATGCAAAACAGCCTCGGACGGTTGCGGGGGTGCAGTTTTTATAACCGCACTTAACTTCCACGTAGGCCCAACACGTGCAATCAAGGGATAACCGCACATGTTAACCTCCTGGCAGTTGTCTTCATACGTGGAGGAATCATCACGATCCTAGGGATATTCCTGTTACAGAGCTAAGCATTCCCGAGTTACTCTGGTCAAGGACAATCAACAACCCTCTAACCGCGTATTGTCTGTGGCCTCCTGACCGCACAATGTCTGCGATCTCATGATCACACAAGGTCTGCGATCATAAATCATCCTTGTGTCCGCGCTCTTCAGGTTGTCTGAGATCATGGCAACGGACTCATAGACACATGTCCAATTCGAATCTGTCTTGAACCAGACGTGTGTTATTCTAAACTATCTCGGGTGACAATCCTCATCAGCTAGCCCCCAAATTTGAAGAAAATGAAGACACGTATTTTACTTCAAATTTTAATTCTGCATTAGACATGTAACCCGACGCTTCAACTTCTTCAGCTAGTGCCGCAAGTTGTGTGGCGGTTCATTTCCCGAGAAGAACTTCGGGTTTTTCTTGACAGGTAATGATAGAGCTGTTGACTATTTTAACCAAGGATAAAACTGTAAGTGTGTTTTAAGAACTCGAGGCGTCCGCGAATACGAACCGTCACCTCCAAGCGCTATGAATACCGAAGCTCCTCAGTTCTAAAACTTCACGAGTCTTCTTTTGGCTAAGTCCTTTTTTGAGCTATCTCCTCTAGTCACAGCCTCTTTTCTCCTGTTCTTGTCTCAATGGCAGATCAAGGCTCCAAGAACATCATCGAGATTGAGAGTGATGAGGAATCATTGGAACTTGACCTCAATCAGAAGGTATGTACTTTCTAAAGAACTGGTTCAAGTCTTTGTCTGGTATTTTGGTCGTTCTTAAAGTAATGCACTTTGGAACTTTCAGGTGACCGAGGAACTGATTCCTCCAAAAGAAGAAAATGAGAGTTGATGAAGGATCCTCTAGTGGAGCTGCATTTGTAAGTGTAAAGGTTAGGGATGTATCATTGCACTCTCTTTCCTTGTCTCCTGTGGTTCTTCCTGTACATGCAACTCGACAGGTAGAAACCTCATCTCCACCTTTGGGGATCCATAACAATACTTGTAACTTTTCCACTCCTAGAGGGAATTTCACACTATCACGACCGGACAATGCTCCTGCTCTTGATCATCAGCTTTTACTGGATGATCAACTTTCCGGTGGGAAGTTTGCACTTCCGCGACCAGATAGTCCTCGAATTTTGTCGGGTGATCTACTTCCTAGGGGAAGTTCTACATCCTTCCGTCTGACTCCAATGCGAGAATTGGTAATTATCTTCATTCTCCCTGTTAGTCGTTTTATCTTTAAAACTAACATATGCATGTGCAGGGGATGGAAATATCTGGAGCCCCCAGCGACCAGCCTGCTAATGTCCAAGCTCTTGGTAAGAGTGTAGCCATCGAGCAAACTCTCTAAGAAGAAAAAGAGGCACTGGAGAAGCACTATGAGGAGATGTGTTGGGGGAAATCTCCGCGATACTAAGTCCAGGTAAGTTGCGTCACTGAAAGGGATCTAGGATATCGACTAGAGGGGGGTGAATAGGCGATTTTAACAAATTAACAATTAATCAAGCAATTAATAGTAAATGAGAGAAAATACTAAGACAAGATGGACAATGAACAATTTAACACAAGGATATATCCCGTGGTCTCGGTGATTTGCTTAAGCTCTCAAGGATGATGACAATGTTTACAAATATGCCAAAAGTTGTGAACAGGGCCATGCATGGGAGTATATACACCCCCCACAATAGGCCGTTGGGAGAAAAAGATCACTTGACGGTCAGACCGCACGTATAAGCCCGGTCCGACCGCCGCAATTGTAACGGCATAAAACAGGCGCAATTAATGCTCACCTGCCCTTGTCAGGCACACTCACGGTCAGACCAGATCCAAATGCGGTCAGACCGTGAAACTGTCGAGAGACGACATAGTTTCTGGACACTTCATACGGTCAGGCCGATAAATACAGACAGACCGGCTATACGGTCAGACCGTAGTTCAAAAACTCGGTCAGACCGATTTCACAGTCAGACCGGTCTAACAAACGGTCAGACCGTCATAACACAATAAATCAGAAAGATAGGCCATGAAGTACTAGGAGACTGACCTAGGTTTTACCTACAGACAGACCAATCTTAAAAGAAAAGGAAACACACTTTGATATAACTTCGGTCAGTCTGAAACTCAATTCGGTCAGTCCATCTATTCGGTCAGACCGGTCTAACAAACGGTCAGACCGACTGAGACAGAGTTTGGCAGAAATGAGTTGAAACAAGCATTTTCAAAGTATATGACCTTCTAGTATGCAATGCAAGATGATTTTATGATTTGTGGCACATAGATGAACTATTTCATGATACACCACATGCTCCTCTTAATAGTACGGCGTTTATCCTAAAATCCGGTCAAAATTCTTCTCTAATCACCTTAGACCGGTAAAATGGCAAAAGATCCTATTCCGTACCTTTGCCTCTTTGCTCATTGTGCTTTCTCCATCATGTGGCTCTTTCTTTGCCTTTCCTTAACCTATCTTTTGACTTTGATCTTGACACAACTAAACAGGTAGCGTTAGTTCAACATTTGTAATCGTCATTAATTACCAAAACACTCTTTAGGGGCCTAGAAGCTACAGTCACATTCGCCCGGGGACGTGGCCTCCGGTGCCTGCCCCGAGCGCCGCCTTTTGGTTCCCGGGATTTGGCCTCCGGTGCTGGTCCCGGGCGCCGCCCTTCGCCCGGGGCCTGCCCCGAGTGCCGCCTTCTGGTTCCCAGGACGTGGCCTCCGGTGCCTGCCCCGGGGGCCACCTTTTGGCTCCCGGGACCTTCCCTCTGGGACATGTCCTGGGCGCCGCCTCTTGGTTCCCGGGACTTGGCCTCCGGTGCCGATCCCGGGCACCACCTTTCGCTCGGGGACGTGGCCTCCGATGCCTGCCCGGGCGCCACCTTTTGGCTCCCGGGACCTTGCCTCCGGGGCATGTCCCGGGCGCCGCCTTTCGCCCGGGGACGTGGCCTCCGGTGCCTGCCCCGGGCACCGCCTTTTGGCTCCCGGGACCGGGCCTCCGGTGCCGGTCCCGGGCGCCGCCTTTTGCTAGGGGACGTGGCCTCCAGTGCCTGCCCCGGGCGCCGCCTTTTGGCTCCCGGGACCTTGCCTCCAGGGCATGTCCCGGGCACCGCCTTTTGTCTCCCGGGACCTTGCCTCCGGGGCATGTCCCGGGCGCCGCCTCTTGGTTCCCAGGACCCTGCCTCCGGTGCCGGTCCCGGGCGCCGCGTTTCGCCTCGGGACGTGGCCTCCGGTGCCTGCACCGGGCGCCGCCTTTTGGCTCTTGGGACCCGGCCTCCGGTGCTGGTCCCGGGCGCCGCCTTTCGCCAGGGGACGTGGCCTCCAGTGCCAGCCCCGGGCGCCGCCTTTTGGCTCCCGGCACCTTGCCTCCGGGGCATGTCCCTTTCGCCCGGGGATGTGGCCTCCGGTACCTGCCCCGGGCGCCGCCTTCTGGCTCCCGGGACCTTGCCTCCGGGGCATGTCCCGAGCATTGTCGCCCTTGTAAAGGTAAAGTCTTTGGTTTGTTGATCACGTGCAGGTCACGCAAGGAGTTCCTCGGGAATCAGTGACCACCTGTCAAGTATCCAAGGCGCTTGACTGGGAGAAGGACGTTGCTACCCCTCAATCCGACGGTAGCGTCTGGGGTAGTTTAGTCTTTTTTCCTTCTTCTGGGGTTATAAATAGCCCTTGTACCTCCCTATTGTAAAGGACCGATTCATTATTATTGGAATAGCTAAACTCACAGGTGTGCTCCAGAAGCCTCTCCCCCGGAGAGAGCCTCCCCAGCCGACTCCAGTCGGGAGCACGCCGACAGGACTAGGGCCCCCACCGGGACCCGAACCTGTATAAATCTCCGTGTTATTTCTTGTGCTTGTCCGGCGGGGGAGGACCGGTCACCCGGTCAGCCCATGTCACATTTTCTTCGCTAGGATCATTCACGAAGCCTGCCGGGGTAGTCTCAATACCACGACAGTTGGCGCCTTCCGTGGGGACGCGTGACAAGACGCCATGGCTCCCCCAAGAACAAGGGCCCGCGCCCTTCCCGGTGACGCCGGTCCCGGTGACCTGGCGCCATCGTCCAGGACACTGCTATCCCGGTGCTTCCGCCCGGAGGCGGCCAGACCCAGGTACTGCCTCCCACTTTTCTTCTTAACTTAGGTGCTTCTACCTCCGGGTCGCTCCCGGTGACCGCGGGAACCTCGGCCGGGACTAGTCTCCCCCCGACGGCTCCCCCGGCTCCCCGGGACGCCCTGCTCGAGGCTTTAGTGGAGGGCCAGCTCCGCGCCCAGCGCTCTATGGATGAGCTGCTTAGTGTGTTGGCGCGGCCACCGGCCCCCACATATGCATTGAGATTCTATACCGCGATCAGAACCAGCATTGCGATCAGAACCGATGCTGCGATCAGAACATAATATTTTGATCGAGTGACGATCTCATATACTGCGATTAGCCATTTGCGACGATCACAGAATTGCATTGCTATCAATACACAAAAATTGATTTACAAAGTCATAAGGGATTACTTCCTTGATAAACTTTGCAAATTTTTCATGTTTTTATGTGTACCATAGCCTCCGAATTCGAAATAAAATGATAAAGATACACTTTGCTTTGGATTCACTATAGGGAATGCATAACAGGTTCCCAGAAAGAAGGCAACCATTATGGGAAATTAATAAAATGTTTGGCGAAAGGTTGTCTCAGGCATATAAAAGGAGAAGGTAGCTTATTGGAGAAGCTTCGCAACCAAAAACCCTTCGTTGTCTTAGACATTCTCGCCACACAAAACCCTCTTTCACACATCTCTCCTTCGTCTTCCCTGAAACCATTAGCTTTCCACATCTCTCGTGACAATGGCGTCCTGGAGCCAATCCCTCTACCATGTCGAAGAGAGATTGGTAGCGTTGGAGAAGGAAGAAATTCTCCCCCTACGACTGTTGATCAACTGGCGGCCAGCGGAGAAGGATGAAGAAACCCCATTAGTTCGTGAGGGCGAACTAGTGCTCTTTGAGGAGTATTTGCGCTGCGGGTTTCGATTCCCAGAAAGCGTGTTTCTTCAGGAAATCCTCAACCATTACGGGTTGGAGCTCATAAATCTCCACCCGAATGTTGTTCTAATCCTGGCGATCTTTCAGCATTTATGTGAAGCATTTGTTGGAGTGCTGCCAAGCGTGGATCTTTTCCGTCGCTTCTACTTTTCGGCGTAGTCAAAGAGTACCAATGCCGCCAGGTGCATCTACTTCCGCATAAGGGAGAAGAAAGAGTACCCGTCCCCCCGCGAGATTCGATGCACGGACAGCACCACAAATGGTTCTACTGCACTCCTCTGTCGGAGAGTGGGCTCTGGTTTGCGAACATCCGACCAGAGAAGGACAGTGAAATAGACTCCCTTCCTCTTCTAAGTGCAGACTTAGAGAAGCAGGCCAGAGCCATTCTTCACCTGGTCCGACAAGGACTTATAGCGCGCGACATCATTCGTGACTTTGTGAAGAACAGGATGAGCCCCTTACGTGAAAGGGAACATCCGGCCTGGGAGGTAGTCCATGGCGGATAGTACATTAGACTATAACACAGGTGCGTCCCCTAGTTCACAAATTATGCAATTTTACTGACGAAGGATATCATGTCAAGTAATTTTGCTTTTGTGCAACACAGTTCTTTCTCTGTCTGAAATTGAGAAGCGGACAAACTACCTTCTACGGCCGTATAATGCGGCAGTAGAAGGAGCTAAAGGGTTGCCTTGCCCCCAGAGCTTAATAAATGCCGGCGATGAGCTCAAACAGGAACGTCGGAAGGTACAATCTCTCCCAACGGGCTTCGTTGCAAATTGTCTATTTGGGATTATGTCACCAAGGCATGTATTTTAAATAATACAGCCACTGAGAAGAATTGCTCGGACAAAGCGTCCTGGCGATGACGTTGAACCTTCGGGGGAATTAATCACAAAGAAGGCGAAAAGAACCCCCGTGAGGCTCAAGACGAAGGAGCTTGCTCCCGGAAAACCTAAGAAGATTTCGGGAGGGGCTTCTTCGCAGAAGAAATCTTCGACCGCGAAGAAGATGGCGGTAAGATTTTCCGTACCCCCAGTATTTCCAAGTACGAGCGGAAATCACTTCTTAATCATACAGGGTGAAGGGAGTGAGGTCGAGGAAGATGATGTCCCTCTCATTCGTCGCAAGAGGACTCTGGCCGATCCTAGTGCAGCGAGAACCTTGTCCCTGACGGCAGGAACGGGAGTGGCTGAACAGGGCCCTGTGACCACCGATAATCCTGTGGTCATGGATGAAGTCCCTGTGCCTGAGACTCGCGAAGCGCCAGGGCTGACGACTTCGCCCTTACCGACAGAGGAAGCGACTGCGGTAAGAACCCTTACAGTCTTATTTTTCATCGTACCTTTGGCATGTACTTATGGGATTGTGTACATACAGGGAGAAAAGGACACTGTCTTGTTTAGGAAGAGAAAAACAAGGACAGGTGATGGCACTCTCCTTTCCCCCAGGAGATCATCCTCGAAACCCAGTCATGGACAGGGTTCTGAATAAAGTAAGAATTTCCCCTGTCGTCATATAGAGATGACTGACTGAAGACATTCTAATCTGTAATCTATTTTCTTATTCTTGGAGCAGGGATGCCATGCTAAGTGCCCTGGTGACCTCTACAAGCCTTGGTGCAGCTCCTACCGTGGAGGTCACGGGAGAGCAAAGTTCTATTCCCATGGCCGAGGAAGTTCTTCAGGCCATTGTGGAGGGAATGGTTGCGGAGGTCCAATCCCAAAGGTTGGAATCTGGAACCCCAGCCGTAGAGGAGGATCAGCAGGAAAGATCATCGGCTGCCCCCGCTATGGACAAGGCAAACCATGAGGCTCAACCTCACGCTGAATTCGAAAGCAATTCATTCAGTGATTATATCGAAGTATGTAGAACTCCTCTTGTTATTTTTGAGTTCGCAAATGTATAGGAATATCCAAGCTTTAAGACTGATTTCCTACCATGTTTCAGACTTGACCCGTGTGGCGACCAGGTCAATAGCTGTAGCAAAGCATATTGAGGTCGCGCAACGAGACATTAGCCGGCTACAACGGTAAGAAAGATGTTTCTTATTTGCCTGAATTTTCGTCCTAGTTTAACAATTGTCTCCTTTGCAACAGAGAAAATGCCTTTCTGAACAAGAGCCTGGCTGATCGGGAGAATCAGGAGGTCACGGCAGCCGCGAAGATCTCCTTCCTGGAGAAGGAACTCCAGCAGCTGCGACTGCAATTCTCCTGTAAGTGTACTTCCGACCAGAAGGAATTGACTTGTTGTGCAAACTGTTATAATAGTTGACTGCTGTATTAATGCAGCGCAAGAGGATCAAATAAGTCATGTTTCACAAGAGAAAAAGGACCTCCAAGCGACCATCGAGTTACAGAGCTCGAGAATTGACACTGTTTGCAAGGAGAATGAAGACTTAAACGCGACATTTTCGTCTTGCAGCAGTGCTCAACAGAACATCTTCGAAAAAGTGAAGATGGTGGCCACTTTGCTAAAAACTAATGTGGTCGAATCACAGAAGGATAATCCCAGTTTTAGCGATTTGGCGACACTGGTAGCGACTCAAGCCGAATCACTCCTCGAGTATCTTCCTGAAGATACAAGGTGACAAGAAGAGGCGATGAGAACAAATGTGCAATCTGTAGCCTCCACCATTCCCTGTAGACTCCGTTTTCACCACGGCCCGAATATCGACTTGAATCCAGTGGTGGGAGAAGCAGAGATCGAGAGTGAAGATCAGCTCGAGGCCATAATGGAGGAAGTTAAGCCCTTGGTCGAAAATCTCTTGAAAGAACTTGGCTTATTTTAAAAGTCGATATGACAAATTTTGTACCTGCAAACATGTGATTATACAATGCAAATGCATGCCTTAAATCTGAAAAAAGAATACTTTTCTTTATTTCATGTTGTGACCATATTCCCTTAGCACCCTCCTGAGATTATATATACTGAAGACTTAGCATTATAAGCGCAGGAAAAAATATGGGTATGATGACGATCAGGAATATCTAAGAAACATTTCAACTTAGATATGATCATCCGATCAGACCAAAGAGTCATCTTAATACAACACCTGTAACACCCCGATTTTTCCCAAATCCTAGCCTGCCTCGTCCCTCTCTATTTCAGAATGAGATCCCAGTTGTGCCAGCAGCTTACCCCAAAAAGTTGACAATCAAACCCTTTCGTTTAGATCTTTTTCACAAATCAGCCCTTTTCAGATTTGTCAGAAGCCCAAAAAGACTAAAAGTCTCAGACCACCTCCCAAACTTTGATCTGATTCAGTGAATATCTCCCATTCACTATTCTGAACATTTTTCCCTTCTGGAAGAATTTCCAAATCCTGCCCTAAACCTGAGTTTCAACCCTCGCCGTTTTTGAAACCCTAATTACCCTGTTTTACCCTAAAGTCGTTTTCCCCACTTTTGTCGAAACCCTTCAGATCTTGCCTGATCTTGTCAAACTTTGGCTAGATGAGTTCCATTAATCTTATGCAACTCATTCCTGAAATCAGATTTCAGATCAGCCCTCCAGATCTCCAGATTTGCAATCAGATCCTTTTCCTATTCAAACTTTTCCTCGCAGATCAGTCCCTGGAGCAAGTTTCAAAATTGCAAATCAGCCCGAGCCTTCTTTCCAGTCCCTGTTCGACCAGTTTGCGCACGACCAGAGAACCTCCTGTGCGCGACCTCGACCAGCTGCCGTGCTCACTCCGCCGTGGCAGTCGCCTGTGCCCTTGCCACCATGTGTGCCCTCGCCGTTCGCCACCGTGGAAGCCACCTCAACAGCGCAATTGCTGCAAGTTTTCCCCGCGCACAGCACGCGCGCTAGCTGCAGCAGCGCAGCACCGCAGAGAACGCTCGACACGTCGCAGCCATGCTCGAGCTAGGTGTCTCCTCGCCATTGCCTTCGCCGCCTGCACCTGCACCGTCCAGCTGCAAAGCTGCAACGCCGCGCCGTCAGTCGCCTCGCCATCACCACCCCGTCCCGTCGCTTCAAAGTCACCTCGCAGCAGCAACACTCCAAATTGTTGGCCCTTTTGCCTCGCCCGTGCCTATATAAAGCCTTCTGTAGCCATTGCATCTTCACCCAGCGCCAGAAACCACCTAAGCTCGCAGCTCCGCCGTGAAATCTTCTTCCCCGGCGAGCCATTTTCGGAGCTCTCGGTGCCAGCCTCACCCGTTGCTCCCCTCAGCAATCCAAGCCTCCCAGTAAGTTTCCCATCCCCTCTTGAGTGTATCTAAGCTTGGAATCGAGTTCTCTTGCCTTCTGTCACCGGTGATCGCTGGTTTCCCCAAAAACCTCCAGTGAGCAATTAAACTCTAACCAAGCCCTTTTAGCTCTCGAGCCAGGGATCAAAGAGGATCAGTAAACCTAGCTTAACACATCTAAGCAATCAAAGTTGAAGAATTTGCTCAAATCTGGAAAACCCCAAATTTGTGTCTTCTTCCCCTGTGCAGTTCGCCAGATTTTAATTCCGGCCGATCTGGCCCCGTCCACCTTGCCCTTTTGATAGGTCCCAATCTCCTGAGCAACTTTGCCTTCTAGCTCGACCTTTGAATCGGCCCAGATTTGGAGATATGGCCTTGGCAAAATTCTGCCCAGAACTGTGTCTGTGCCGTGTCGCCACCGTAGTTCATCCCCGGATTTGGCCGCCCTCTGGCCACTTTCAACCCTTGATCCTGTTGAATGATTTGTTCCTGTTATCAATGCCTACTTCCCATACAAAGTTGTGCATCAATTGGAGCCCTGGATCAAAAGTTATGTCAAGCCCTAGATTTTGGCAATGTCTGCACTATGTCAGTGCATGTCAGCCACTGGCATTAGCCTTGTTTGACCCCTTCTGGTTGAGCAATGGAAATGTCACTTTGTCCCCTAGATTCCTGGAGTTGTGTTCTACATCTTTCCCTTCTGCCACTTCTCCAGAAAACCTACCTAAGACCAACTTATGGCTATGTCTAGCCGTGGACTGAATGTCGGCCTTTGACATTCAACTTCTTTTGAGCCCATCTCTTCGACCAGCACCCAAGTGACTTTATCCAAATCTTTTCCCTCGCATGCATGATATATGTACTTACTATTTTCTATTGCAACTATTTTATGTATGCTTATGTAGTGTATGTATTGTATTGCTTGTGTCCACCGCAGTGCCAGAAGTTGAAGGAGCAGAAGAAGTCTTCGAGGTTTCGTTCAAGTAATTACACCCAGCAGTGCAAGGCAAGTCTCAACCCCTTGATCATGTCTCACCTAGTATTTTGATATAAAAGTAGATTCACTATTTTAAAGATATATGCATGCTAAATATTTGATAGAACTATGTTTAGAAATATGTGAATAGATATGACCCAACTTTCATGTGGAAACCCCTTTTTGATATCGAATCATCATGCAACCTTGTCACCCTAGGATACCATGCTTAGGCTTTAATCTTATTTAAGTATACATGTTGGATGTGAAATGGCTAATATGTGAGAAATGGATTTGAAACCCCTTTTGTGAAATGAAATGTCAAATTAGTATTGATAGTGAGGATTGGTTTGTATGGAGAGGGTGCGGTGCGCACCAGGGAATGTGGATGGCTCCTCACTATTAATTCATAAGGACTAGAACCTTGTGTTGTGCCTTTATGCGGCATGAAAAACGTACCAACCACTTGCCTGGTATGGGACAGGCACGACTTAGTAGCTTTTTGGTATTAGCAGTTCCCTGCATGGTTTGTCGGTCTGGTTTCTCGCGTGGAGAAACTGGTTGGGCGCAGTTCGTCCGTGAGTGATGTGAGTTCAGAAAAAGCATGAGAGGAAAAGGTGGAAAGATGGAAGACGCCCTATGCCTCCGATTAAGCCGTGCGCAGTTGTAATTGTGACGGTCAAATGTCTCGCGTGGACAGACCAAGGCTATGTGTCCTGCGGGAGCATAGGCCAAAGGCTAGGAAGTAAGGCAGTGGGGAGGACCCACAACGGTACTTGAGACTTAATTGTCTATTTACCGGGCGGGGATACTGTTAATACTAGACTGCAAAAGCGTTGTGTGATCTCGGCCTTGTCACATGCGTATAAATCGCGTGGAGCTGATCCGACTTGAAAGCCGAGTGAAGAAGTGGATTTAAAAAGAGGTACACCTTTGCAAAGTGTAAGAAAAGTATCGGATACTCTGTACTCCCAGGTCATGGAGTATGTTCGCGGTGGATTTATCCATGTGGTTCAGCACAAGTAAATATTTGGAATGTTTTCATAATATGGGTTGATAAAAGTGATGACTCATGGGAGACCATCACATAACAATTTCTTAAAGTCTGTTATAAGATTTACAAAACCCCGCTGTTGAAAATAAAACCCTTATTTGAGAGATCAAAGAATTGAAATCTATACTATTTATGATTATAAGACTTAAACCCTTTTCTTGATCACTCCTCATTTATATATCTGCATTCTTGTAACGAGATTTGCTGAGCATTGTGTAAAAACATGCTCACCCTTGCCTTTACAAACAAATTCAGAAGAAAGGATTCGAGGATCCCGATTTCCTTGGCCTTGAGCACCAAGAAGAGGAAAGAGCCTTTCCAGACGATTTGAGTTTCCAGGAGGGTCATGAGCCAAGTTGAGTCCGATGTGGAGGAAGCCCTTCCAGAGCCGCTGCAGAAGGAAGTAAAGACCTTTGTGGTTGCTTTTTGTGTTGTTTTTCTGTGTTCGGTACTTCGATACCGATTCTTGATTTTGAAAAACTCTCTACTTTTGTATCAACTTTAATTAATGCCATCCTTGGTATTATGATATTGTAATAGTGGTCCTCGTGACCTTGTACTTGCTTTATCTACCAGCTTTATTATTTAAAGTGAATCCTGTTGTTGTGAGCTTGTGATGTACCCACCTGTGCGCAATCCACCTGGGCGGTTGCCACGGGATTCCTCAAAGGAGGGTCCCACAAGACCCAGCCTTATTGCGAACTGGCAGCCACTCGAATGACCAAGGACATACCACAAAGCCCCGTGTGCGTTGAGAAATGGCTTATTGAGGGGTGTCTTATCTAGATGTGATCATGAGATCGGCCAGCGAATCCGATCAAGGTATTATATCAAGATGATTATTGGCGACCAGCCCCCGAGCCAGACTCGTCATATGTATGGCAAAGAAATGATTGTAACATGAAACGACTAAAAGTGTCCGCCATTTTTTGTTAAACCATGCTAATTAAAAAGGAGAAGGGTTTAGAAAGCTTACAAGTAAAACTTGCGTAGCTGGTCGATGTTCCAAGTATTGGATAAGATCTTGTCATCCTCCATTGCTAACCGAGTCGACCCTGGTCGCGGTACTGAAACAACAGTGTAAGGGCCTTCCCACTGAGGAGAGAATTTATTGCGGTTAGACTGGTTTTGTATTTTTTGTAAAACCAGATCACCCACGTGAAGGCTACGTGGGCACACCCTTTTGCTGTGATATTTCCGCAAAGCTTGCAAATATACTGCAGATTTTATCAGCGCTCGATCACGTTTTTCTTCGAGAAGGATTAGATCTTGGGTATGTTTCCCATTTTGATCAATCTGTTTGAATTGATTTGTTCGGACAAAACCAATACTAATTTCCATGGGTGATACGGCCTCAGCGCCATATAATAGATGGAAAGGTGTCTCACCAGTGCATCGACTAGAAGTAGTATGTAGTGCCCATAGAACGGAATAAAGTTCATCTACCCAAGCCCCCGAGCGCATCTTAAGGCGATCAAAAATGCGCTTTTTGATGCCCTGCAATATTTTCCCGTTGGCACGTTCAACGGCACCATTGCTCTGTGGATGAGCTGCAGAAGCAAAGCACCCCTTGGTTCCAATATTGTCGCAATAGTCCAGAAAGAGACCGCTAGCAAATTGGGAACCATTATTAGTGATGAGACGACTTGGAACACCAAATCGAGTAACGACGTTCATATGAAAGAACTTCTATGCTGCAGCAGCAGTGACATTGCATACTGGTTCGGCCTCAATCCACTTTGTAAACATGTCAATGGTTATGAACAAGAACTTGTACCCATTAATTGCTTGTGGCATAGGACCTACAATATCCATCCCCCAGACAGCGAAAGGCCATGTTAAAGGGATAGTTTGTAAGGCATACACGGTCTGATGAACCTATCTTGCATGAAATTGACACTGAGGACATGTCTTAACCAGATATTTGGCATCATCCAGTGCCGAAGGCCAGTAAAATCCCTGTCGGAAAACCTTTCTGACCAGCGTATGGAATGACGCGTGTGCACCACATACACCGTCATGGATCTCTTTCAAGAGGGACTTACCTTCCTCTTGAGAAACACAATGCATGAATACTCCTTGAGTACCCCTACTATACAAAACTCCTTCTATAAGCTTGTACAGGCGCGCTTTTCGAACCAACCAATCGCGCTCGGTTTCATCCTTGGGCAAGGTCCCATGCTCGAGATAGACCCTCAATGGATGGGCCCAATCCCGTTCATGTCCATGGTTGGTAACGCAGACTGTTACTGGATCATCTTCGGCCGTAGTCATGACTCAAGGATGTTCCAAGTGATCGATGAACACTCCTGCCGGGGTGGATGTACGTGAGAACCCAATTTTAGATAATTGGTCTGCGAGAATATTGTCCTTTCGTGCGATGTATTGGACTTCGAAATGACTGAAGTGTTTTTTCAATCTCCTCACTTCCCCCAGGTAATGAGCCATTGTGTCATCGGAGGTGTTGTACTCCTTGTTTTCCTGGTTTACGACCAGCTGTGAGTCTCCCCTCACCACTAATCGACGGACTCTAAGGAATTTTACTGCCCGGAGGCCTGCAATAAGACCTTCATACTCTGCTACGTTGTTAGTCGCAACGAAGTGTAGTTGAATGACATACTTGAGTTGATCACCCTGAGGCGTGATTAAGACCACCCAGCCCCCGAGTGTTGAAAACTGCGAGAGCCATCAAAATACATCGTCCAGTAATCAGGGCATGCCAAATCTTTAGATTCTTGTACGAGCGGATCAGGATTAGTCCATTCGACCACAAAGTCTGCAAGAATCTGAGACTTGACCGCGGTGCGAGGCGTGAAATGGATGTCGAATGCTCTGAGTTCCACAGTCCACTTTGTTGATCGAAGGATGCCGACTAGAGGGGGGTGAATAGGCGGTTTTTCAAATTTTACTTTTAATCTAGTAGTTAACAACCTAAAATGCAATATCAATACTCAAATGATATGACACTAGTACAGAAAAGCTTTGTTCTATCGGTAAAAAACACCCTTCTACTATCGGTTTTTGTACCGATAGAGATAGACACAATAGAACAAGACAGAACATTTTCTATCAGTAAAGAACTGATAGAAGAACTTCACTATTCTATCGGCATCTTAGGAGTGTACCAATAGAAAACCCATCGTAGTCTGACATTTAGCGGCAGGAAAAGTACCACTATTCTAACGGTTAATTACAAGTTTACCGACAGAAAAAAGCTTAGTACTCTCTCGGTTGGAAATAAGTTTACCGATAGAAAAAAGATTGTACTCACTCGGTTGTGTATGAGTTCACCGGCAGGAAAAGTCACACACTTCTAATGGTTAATTACGAGTGTATTGATAGAAAAAAACGATAGTAGTATGTCGGTTGTGGATGAATTTACCGATAGAAAAAGTGATAGTAGTCTCTCGGTTGTGTATGAGTTCACCGGCAGGAAAAGTCACACTCTTCTAACGGTAATTACGAGTTACCGATAGAAAAAATGACAGTAGTCTCTCGGTTGTGGATGAGTTTACCGATAGAAAAAGTGTAGTAGTCTCTCGGTTGTGTGTGAGTTCACCGGCAGGAAAAGTCGCACTCTTCTAATGGTTAATTTCGAGTGTACCGATAGAAAAAACGACAGTAGCCTCTCGGTTGTGGATGAGTTTATTGATAGAAAAAGTGGTAGTAGTCTCTCGGTTGTGAATGAATTTACCGATAGAACATTCACATATACAGTACATTATTTACATTCACAATACAGTACTGATGCAATACAGTATAGATTGGATACACAATACAATACAGATGCAAAGAAGGATAAATTCACAGAACAGATTGACACATTAGACAGTTTTTCACATTTATTCACATATATATGGACAAATACAAATTGCAATCCAATGTGGACATTTATTCACATATATATTTATTCACATGTATATAAATAGTCTATGCACAGAGTACACGAAAAAGAGAAAATTGTCATGGCGGATGGTTGGGCGCAACTTCCTCCATGACATATTGTGCCCAGATTTGTCGAAAATCTCTAATCTTTGCATTTTTGTATTGGTCTTTCAACATGGCGATCTGCAAGTATGTGTGAATACTGAGTAACTAACTTCCTAATTTAGAACATGACACCCAATTTTCAAATTTGAGTTAGCTATTGATGCTTACCTGGGGGAATTGGGCAAAGTTTGTCTGCACTAGGTCGTACCTGTAGCGCAACACATAAAACCCGCATTCCCACGATTGCGGCTGCTGATGGCACTGAGATAATTGCATATGCGAAGACATGTTAGCTATTGTTTCCATAAACTAATTAAGCATAAACAAAAAGTCTCGTGAGTACCTCATATTCTTTCCAAGCTAGTAGGGAGCCCTGTGGTGCGGCATGCCTCCCTCCAACGGACACATATTTATCAAAAGCCCTGCATTTCAGTTAGTATTGCCGGTTAATGTATTATCATTAGCTAGTGAGGTCAAAATTTAAATCAAACATATAAGTTACTTACGCCTCCATATTCCCCTTGATCACATATTTGATCGATAATCTGTCACGCATCGAATTGAGGTAGTACACCTCATTCCTCGGTGGACAGATCATGATGAGGATCCAGTGGCCCCTGCATTGTACGTAAAAGAGGACCGCTAGCTCAAAGTATATCTCAGGTGTAACATACAAGATTGAGTTAAATTAGTACCAAATGCACTAACCTTTGGTGGTACGGCACCAGAATGAACTCCCTGTCCTGCTGCGCCATTAGCGCCTTGGATATGTACTGCTCACTGTGAGCGGCGTCGTGCTCTAGCATCGTGAGGCTTCTTTTCTCTGGGTCAAGGAAACCCACCTTGTCACACGCAGCCTTCGATGCTAGCCTATACATGCACCTGCATGCAAAGGACAACATTAGTATTTCACAGAAAGTTACTACATTTCAAATGAACTACAACAATGCAAAGTTAGCAAACAGAGTTAGAAAACAGCAATACATAGCATCAGCAAACTCACAGGACTCCAGTCCGTATGATGGACATATCGAGCTCCCGCCAGTTGTAGAGGTCGAACATATCCTCGTGTGCCACGGATATACTCCCGGGCTCACGGTGGAACTACCCAGGCCTGTAGGGAACTAAGAAGTTCAGATTGCGCCGAGCTCGGTGTAGGTACCACTCGTGGAGGTCTCTGGTTGATCGATCCAATTTGCGCAAAGCTGCCTTCGACATGAGTGGGAACCCATTCCTGAACCTCTCCGGCTATCCCTGTCGCCATTTGCCCTTGCCTTTGCCCTTGCCTTTTTCCAAGGACTGAGCGCGTACCTTCGAAGGCAAGGGCGAGGTGACGGCAGCTTTCTTCCGAGGTGAAGGCGTGGATGCGTTGGGTGGGCTCGAGGCCATCTTTGATGTGTCCAGGTGCGCACGAGATCGGGCCTCATGCCCTGAGCTGGGGGAGCAGTCCCCTGTTAGCCCGGCGGCAGGCCACTTCAATTAATGAGCACATATGTTAGATTTTGCAAGTTGAGTGTACTGAGTAGGATGTAATCTAAAATGTGTAGGTTTTACCGGTTGTAGTAGAAGACACTTCTTGGGCCATTGTACGTAGGAGCCCACTGCCTCAGCAAGTGTCTGCAGTTCCTCTGTTGGGACTGGCAACGGAGAATCGTTGTACCCTGGCATGGCCATGTCCACCTGTACCTTTGCAAACCCCAACCACAGAGGTACGCAGTGGACCCGGACATCCGGCCCAGATGGATATACGAAGCCGTGTCCAACCACTTCCTCCTTGTCGCCTAGGTGATTCAGTAAGATGCAGCCCTCCGGCTTCTCCAAATTTGTAAATATTAAAACAGGTTAGCGAAACAACTCTAACAGAATGGGAGTGGCATCAACTTAAGTGCACAGATGAAGGCTTGCAGTACCTCAAGTAGATCCACTGGATCCACGAGGACCTTCGAAGCGCAACTGCTTATCTGACCCAGCGGGGTACCGTCGCCCTGGGGATCCGCATCTGCACTCTTGGCCAGCAATGCATCTCTCAACCGTGCAAACTCCTCCCTCATTTGTGCGACCTCAGACTGCACCTCAACCTGTATCTCCGCTCGTACCTTAGCTCGTATCTTATCGGAGAGCTCCGCTTCCTTTTCCTTCCAGGAGCGGGCCTTCTTCCTCGGTGGAGCCGGATCTTCGAAACCGGCCTTCCACGACACAATGGCTCCCACGGCCCGTGTCCGCCCGGGATGCTCCTTATTTCCTAGAGCTCGGGTGAGGATGTTGTTCTCCCTTTGCGGGGTAAACAATCCCTCCACTGCCTCCTTCTCAAAAGAGATCTGTTACATTTAAAGGTACCTTGTGAGACAAGTTGCCTTATATACACTTGTGCGCACATTGTTTACGAGGTTAGCCAACTTACCATTCGCCTCACAACGTCGACGTCCCCAGGGGTTGCGAACTGCACAGACCCCGTGGACGACACGGACCCCCTCCCCCTCCACCATCGCTTGCACCTCTCATCCCAGATCTCAGAGAGCGGCAACTCAGGGGTGTCGATGACAAGATTTTGGTCGTCTTCCTCCTTCCCCACATAGCCCCGGGATCCGATCCGATGCGGGTGGTCGTTCCTCTTCTGGATCGCCCTATTCTTCTCGCTAAGTGCCTTGAACTCCCTAGTCCCCTTCTGCTTGGTGAATTCCTCCCATACCTCCTCCGATTTGAAGGGGTACTTCTCGCAAGGAGATTTCCCTGCAGCGAGGAAGTTACTGACGAGCCAGCTCTTAAAGGTTTTCCATGTTCCGTTCATGTCCTTCAAGCAGGCCGTCCTAGGTGTATCGTCGGGGATGTTCCACTTAGCCTGTTTTCAAAAAATGCATACAATTAATCAAGAGTTAGTTAAACTTTAGTATAAGCCAGGAGAACGTGATTACGAAAGAGTTCAGCGATTTCAGTTAATTTAACCTTCACTTCCGCCCACAACCTATCCCTCTCGTCCGCCGTCACGTCCTTCCAGCTCTGGACGGTGATCTTCACCCTTTCTTTCGCCAATAGCCCAACGTAGTCCGCGTACTTCCCAGCATTCTTTCAAAAAGGCCTCCCAAATTGGTTGAACTCACAAGAAAGATCCGTGCGTTTGGCCAAACGGCCCAATGTCGTCGCACCTCGCCCCACCCTCTTGCGCTGGGATGTAACAACTGCATCTTCAGTTACGTTGGGGTTGGCCCTACTCGAACCACTAGTACCATCCGATGAAGACGACGACATGTCTTTCCCTACAAAACCATCAACAAACCATCAAAAATTTAATGGAAACACAAACCAAATCATTTTACAAAGCAAAAGGACCTATTTTAAATATTTTTTCCATGGTAAACACAGAAGCTACCAATAGAAGATAAGATTCTATTTCTCAGCATTTTCGTCTACACATTTTCATATAGGAAGCAGGCAACATATGACAATTAATTCTTCTTGGAGTTCCATAACTCAGCCCAGGACTGGAGACTAATTAGGGCTGCAAAAGGGATATCCGAAGAAAATAATACTAAAAGAAATACATGCATAAATTACTTCCTGAACTGTTCAGAAATATTTTCTATCAGTAAACACATGAGCTGCCGATAGACCATAACAACGTTTTCCATCGGCAAAGATACGAGATACCGATATAACATATTGTTCTGGAATATTGTTGATAAGCTGCCATTCATTGGCATCACATAGTCTTGGTTTAAGTCAACATTCTCCATGATTTTCTAAACTAATATTCATGGGCCAGCATTATTATTTCACACATAACAATGTTTTCTATCGGTAAACAATGAGCTGCCGATAGAACATAACAATTTTTCTATCGGCAAACACGTGAGATACCGATAGAACATAACAATGTTCTCTATATATGAAATTTTGTTGATAAGCCACCATCCACTGTCATCACATAACATTCTCCATGATTTGCTATACTAATATTCATGGGCCAACATTATTATTTCACACGTAAATATGCACACAAGCATTTAAGTGCCACTGTGCATAATCTGACAAACCTAATGCTAATGGAATATAAAGATATTGAAGTAGCACAGAAAGTAGGTCACAACCAAAAAAGGAATAATATGGTTTATAGCACCCTCTCTTGGTTATCTTTAGCATTACCTGTATGCAAGTCATCAGGACTTCACATCTATTAGTTTGGGAAAAGTCATGTATAGGCATTTGAAACATATACATCAAAGACCCATCCACATTGCCATATATTCATACCAAGTGACTAAAAATTTCCAACCAAACTAGTACATTGCATGGCTCATATCCTTCCAGATCCAAAGTTTTAATACTTGTTCAGAAATATTTTCTATCGGTAAACACATGAGCCGCCGATAGAGCAGACAAATTTTTTCTATCGGCAAATACAGGAGATACCGATAGAATATGTGTAAGAACACCTCCAACATATAATGTGCATTACATGGCAGTTGGATACAATTGATCACACTTACAACAGTATAGATAAGTTAAAATCTCAAAATAGGTTCATTACAGCACTGGAACATATTATGTCAACCCTAATTTAAATCAACATTGCCTGCGGAATGTACATTATCCAACACAATAGGGAACCCTAGTGTAATTGCAAAACTCGAAGAATTAGTATGTACAAAACACTAGGATCAAATAAGGAAGATGCTGGAAATAGAACGACGAATTAGGGTATTTACAGCGATCGGTTGTGGTGATGGAGAGGCGGTGTAGAACGCAGCGGCGGCCGGCGAAGGATGAAAATCCGTTTACTATCGGTTTTTGTACCGATAGAGATAGACACGATAGAACAAGCAAGAACATTTTCTATCGGTAAATAACCGATAGAAGAACTTCACTATTCTATCGGCTTATTAGGAGTGTACCGATAGAAAATCCGTCGTAGTCTTGCGTCTAGCGGCAGGAAAAGTACCACTATTCTAACGGTTAATTACAAGTTTATCGGCAGAAAAAGCTTAGTACTCTCTCAGTTGGAAATGAGTTTACCGATAGAAAAAACTATTGTACTCTCTTGGGTGTAACTGAGTTCACCGCAGGAAAAATCACACTCTTCTAACGGTTAATTTCTATTGCACCGAAAGAAAAAACTACAATAGTCTCTCGGTTGTGGATGAGTTCACCGGCTGGAAAAGTCACACTATTCTGACGGTTAATTTCTAGTTTAGCGATAGAAAAAATCTTAGTACTCTCTTGGTAGGAAATGAGTTTACCGATAGAAAAAGTTGTAGTAGTCTTTCAGTTCTGGATGAGTTTACCGATAGAACATTCGCATATACAGTACTTTCAAAATACAGTACATTCACATATACAGTACAGATGCAATGCAGTACAGATTGGATACACAATACAATACAGATGCAAAGAAGGGTACATTCACATATACAATTTATTCACATATATACAAACCAATACAAATTAATTACGATCCAATATGGACAAATCTATGCACAGAGTATATATAAACAAATACTAACCAATAAGACTATATATAAACAATCTATGCACTAAGTACTCGAAAAAGAAAAAATTGACAACAAGCGAGCGAAAAGCTTGTCATGGCGGTTGGTTGGGCGCAACTTCCTCCATAACATATTGAGCCCAGATTTGTCGGAGATCTCTAATCTTTGCATTGTCATATTGGTCTTTGGACATGGCGATCTGCAAGCATGTGTGAATACTGAGTAACTAACTTCATAATTTTGAACGTGACACACAATTTTCAAATTTGAGTTAGCTATCGATGCTTACCTGGGGGAATTGGGCAAAGTTTGTCCGCACTAGGTCGTACATGTAGCCAGCACATAAAACCCGCATTCCCACGATTGCGGCTGCTGATGGCACTGAGATAATTGCATATGCGAAGACATGTTAGCTATTGTTTCCATAAACTAATTAAGCATAAACAAAAAGTCTCGTGACTACCTCATATTCTTTCCAAGCTAGTAGGGAGCCCTGCGGTGTGGCATGCCTCCCTCCAGCGGACATATATTTATCAAAAGCCCTGCATTTCAGTTAGTATTGCCGGTTAATGTATTATCAATAGCTAGTGAGGTCAAAATTTAAATCAAACATATAAGTTACTTATGGCTCCATATTCCCCTTGACCACATATTCCATCGATAATCTGTCACGCATCGAATCGAGGTAGTACACCTCGTTCCTCGGCGGATAGATCACGATGAGGATCCAGTGGCCCCTGCATTGTACGTAAAAGAGGACCGCTAGCTCAAAGTATATCTCAGGTGTAACATACAAGATTGAGTTAAATTAGTACAAATGCACTAACCTTTGGTGGTACGACACCAGAAAGAACTCCCTGTGATGAGGACATCACTCCTATGCATACACCCGAGACTTCTCCAGTTGTGATGCAAGGACCCATCACAAGAGCACGAGCACGGCAATTGAATCAACAGGTGAGCTCGTTTCTAAGTGCCCGTGTATATACTTGTGAGGATAGTATGCTACCTAATGATATTATTGATTATATTGTACTTAGGAACTTTGGAGAGGATCATGAAGGCCTTGGGAACCAGCAAGGGCCAGGAGGGAGGCAAGGAGGGCGTCCAAGTCAAGTTGGAGTCCCAATTCATCTCGGAGTCGGAGTCCCAATTCATCTCGGAGTCGACTACCTCGGCCACCAGGAGCAGTGTTCACTAAAATCATCGCCCAGGCCACAAACGGACTCCGATTTCAATGATCCACATATGTATCGAAAGCTAAGGAGATAACCTTTCCAATGGCACTGGTTTCAGGTCAATTCGAATGCTGAGTCGACAGGAATTCGCGTTACAAATTGGCGGACAGAATCTGTCCCAGGGTGCTGCGTCACCAATTTGGGCCGTTGGCCCATGTATCGTGTTGGAGTCCATCACGGACACGTCTAGGGTTTCTAGGACGTCCCTTAGCCCTTATATTCAGTAGCCGCCGCTAGGGTTTGGGTGGGGTTTTGCTTAGATCAATTCTGTCTTTGAACAGTATCGCCGTTCATCGGTTTGTGAGACCCCAACTCGTGAGCTTCATCCTCAATTGCAAATTCAGTTGCATCTTTCTCGTTCTTGCTTGTGTTCTCGATTCGCATGCAGGGATAAGCCTTCTTGGCGAGGTCAATCGTGTTTGTGCATGGTTGATAACCAACGGAGCCGTGGTGTAGCGATTGCTGGGTTCGGATCGGTTCTGATCGGAAGCCGGATCGTTAACATCGAGTCTCCACCAATCGACTTACCTCTACCTGTCGGAAGATCGGGCATCCCCGTTCGCATCAAGTGCTATCAGAGCCTCGGTTTCCCGTCAGGTATCATTGTATCCCCTTTAGTTTTGTTTTGCCATCGTCCTAGAGTCCAGAAAATTTGCCCCACAAAAAAAAGTTCATCATTAATTCCGCTGTCCTACAACCCTTTGAGCTTTGCAATTTCGTTTTCAGTATCGTATTGTTGAGTATTGATCCATAGTCATCGTCTTGTTGCTGGTTTGAGGTCACGAGCCACCTTGTGTCAATTGCCCTGCACCGCTGGCCATCCTAGTTTGAGTCTTGCATCTTGACGTTGAGTCTAACGCCATCACGTCGTCGTCGCCGCCGCGTCCAAATCGGGTGTCAATCTGTCAAGTTTGGTATTTTGCTTTTATCTCCTTCGTCTGAACTCAAAATTGGACAAATTCAGAGTCTAAATTGTAGCTCAGAAAATTCTCTACAACTTTGTCCATTGTGAGAAGTTCTAGAGACGCCGTTTTCAAGTCCAAAATCGCGTTGGAAGTGAATCTGTTTGATTTCGGATTTCCTACACAGACTGTATTGCAGGGCCCATATCTCCTAGATCCGTTATCCAAAATTGGTGTTCCATATATGCAAATTGATCAGCACGAAACGATCTACAACTTTTCTGTTATACGTTTTAGCGATTGAGGCCTCCAAAAATCCGAAAACAGCATAAGAAGTTTCTGCATAGTAGATCTGTTTTTCCAGCGAGAGAAAATTGAGTGTTTGTGTATATATCTTGTAATCTCTCATATGCGGCACGATTGATATTTAAAAAAAAAAGGTGAAAAAGGCAAGTGCATAAAAAAAGAAGCTGCACAAAGATAAAAAAAAAAGAAAAAAAACCAAAGAAAAAAAAAGAAAAAAAAAATCAGAAGTGCTTGCATCATTTGTATCGACAGTGTTACGTCATTCGTTTTGCTTGCTTGAGCTAGGTCTGAGAACGAGTTTAGGCCAGCAACTTTGACAAGAACTTTCAATCTTTATTCAGCTTTGCTAACTGTTTTCGAAATTTGCTAATCCTTGCTACTATACTTTGCCTTCCAAGCTCCACCTTTCTTCTGATCAGTTCAGGTTCAATTCGGCAATCGCTACACTCAAGCTTGTCACGGTATCACGAACCAGCCGCCGGTTGTACCACCTGTTGCATTGGTAAGAACACTTGTAAGAGCGTGGTAAGACGCTTGAGAGTGAGTGAAACCACCTTCTGCCGCCAAAGTAGTTGATAGGGATTATACCACCGGTTGTTTTTGTTTCTTTTGTCTTTCTTTCAACTAATAATGGCAGGTAATGAGGAAGATGAGTGTGTTACACGGAACGAGCTTAACAACGCGCTCAATGACATCAACACAAACATCGCAAGGATCGGCCAAGATAACGACCAAAGATTGGAGAGGATAGAGCGAAGCATCGCCAATCTTCTTACCAGGTTGGAAAATTTTGAGAGACAGCCGCCTCCCAATGGAGCTCGCAGAGTGGAAGATCAAGAAGAGTCTGTCGCGGGAGATGAAGTGGATGGAGAGGGCCATGATGCCTTTGCCGCTCGCGCCGCTGCACAGGATGTGCGACAACAACAACGCCTGAATAACAACCGTCAAGGTATGGGAGGTAACAATTTTAATCCTCGTAATGGTCGTGAACATGATGATTCTTTTGCTAGGGTTAAATTTACCATACTATCTTTTTCTGGTACTTATGATGCTGAAGTTTACTTAGATTGGGAAATAACAGTTGAACAAAAATTTAACTCCCATCTTGTTCCTGAGATACATAGAGTTAGACAAGCTACTAGTGAGTTTAAAGATTTTGCTATCATTTGGTGGAATGAGATAGTAAATGCTGGATTAGCACCTGATACATGGGATAGATTAAAACAAGCTATGCGTAGAAGATTTGTTCCTCCTTCTTATAAACGTGATATGCGCAAGAATTTGCAACGCTTAAATCAAAATAATAAATCTGTTGAGGAGTACTACCAAGAGCTACAAATAGGCATGTTGCGTTGTGAGGTAGTTGAGGATGAGGAGGATAAGATGGCTCGTTTTTATGGGGGATTACGGCGCGAGATTCAGGACATAATTGATTACAAAGAATATAATTCTATCAATAGATTGTTCCAGCTTGCTATGTTGGCAGAAAAAGAATTGCAGGGAAAACAGCAAAGGCCAAGGAGTAATTTCGGCAATATACCCACACCAAAGACGACGCCGGGGACAACCAAATCAGCTCCACCCCTTTCTGTTCGGTCTGCTGCCCCCTCCATGAGTAGGGCGCGTTCAGCAGCACCATCACCGCCATCACGAGTTCCCGAGGTGAGTAAATCTAACCATGTGCAGGCACCAACAAAGAGTTCTTCATCGGTGGCTTCCACGGGTCGAACAACGAAAATTGTGTGCCACCGATGCAAGGGGATGGGCCATGTCATGAAGGATTGCCCAAGTCGTCGAGCGTACATTGCAACAGAAGAAGGTGGGTACATTAGTGCTAGTGATGTTGAGGATGAATATGCTCTTGTAGCTAACCTTGCAGATAATGAGGATGACCATGAGACGGACGACGATGATGAGGAGATTTTAGGGACCGCTGCCACCAAGAATTATAGGACAATCATTGTGCAACGAGTGTTGAGCGCTCAAATGGAGCAAGTGGACAAGCTACAACGCCATAATTTGTTTCAGATGTACCTCATCGTCAAGGACCGTCGTGTTCGTGTCATAATTGATGGTGGGAGCTGCAATAACTTGGTGAGTTCAGATCTGGTGGAGAAGCTTTGCTTGCCCACACGTGCACACCCTCATCCCTACCATATTCAATGGTTCAATAACAGCGGTAAGGTGAAGGTAACACAAACTGCAAGAGTGCAATTTTCCATTGGAACATACCATGATTTTGCTGATTTTGATGTAGTGCCTATGCAAGCATGTTCCCTTTTGTTAGGCCGTCCATGGGAATTTGATACTGATGCAATTCATCACGGTAGAAGTAACAAATACACTCTTATGCACAAGGGGAAGAAAATCACTTTGCTCCCTATGACTCCTACTGAAATTGTGCAATGTGACAAAGAGAGAGCTGAAAATGAGAGAAAAGCGAGTGCGCTTGAATCTGAAAATCAGCAAGTGGCTAAAAATATTTTCCCACCTAAGAAAGACAAGAAAGAACCTAGTTCTAGGTCCGAGGGAATTAAATTGAAGGGTGGTGTTATGCTTGCTACAAAATGTGACCTTGCTGAAATTAATGAGAATGATGCACCGTGCTATGCTTTGATATGCAAAGATGCTTTGTTTTCATTGGATGATATGCCCAGTACTTTGCCTCCTGCTGTCACTAACCTTTTGCAGGAGTCTGCAGATGTTTTTCCTGTCGAGATACCTCCAGGACTCCCACCCATACGAGGGATTGAGCACCAAATTGATTTGATACCTGGAGCGAGTTTGCCAAACCGAGCTGCTTATGTGATAAATGATGGATTTGTGTTTAGAGCTAACCGCCTATGCGTTCCAGTTGGATCCGTTCGTTTTCTTTTGATACAGGAAGCTCATGGAGGAGGTTTGCTGGGTCATTTTGGTGCCAAGAAGACGGAGGCCGTTCTGTCCGCTCACTTCTTTTGGCCGAAGATGAGGCGAGACATTGAGAGGTTTGTATCCCGCTGCACTACATGTCAAAAGGCTAAGTCACGATTGAATCCACATGGTTTATATATGCCTCTTCCTGTTCCTAGCACTCCATGGGAGGATATATCTATGGACTTTGTTTTAGGACTGCCTAGGACCAAGAGGGGGAGGGATAGTATTTTTGTGGTGGTTGATAGATTTTCTAAGATGGCTCACCACTTGATGTGAACGGGGATGCCCGATCTTCCGACAGGTAGAGGTAAGTCGATTGGTGGAGACTCGACGTTAACGATCCGGCTTCCGATCAGAACCGATCCGAACCCAGCAATCGCTACACCACGGCTCCGTTGGTTATCAACCATGCACAAACACGATTGACCTCGCCAAGAAGGCTTATCCCTGCATGCCAATCGAGAACACAAGCAAGAACGAGAAAGATGCAACTGAATTTGCAATTGAGGATGAAGCTCACGAGTTGGGGTCTCACAAACCGATGAACGGCGATACTGTTCAAAGACAGAATTGATCTAAGCAAAACCCCACCCAAACCCTAGCGGCGGCTACTGAATATAAGGGCTAAGGGACGTCCTAGAAACCCTAGACGTGTCCGTGATGGACTCCAACACGATACATGGGCCAACGGCCCAAATTGGTGACGCAGCACCCTGGGACAGATTCTGTCCGCCAACTTGCAACGCGAATTCCCGTCGACTCAGCAGTCGAATTGACCTGAAACCGGTGCCACTGGAACGGTTATCTCCTTAGCTTTCGATACATATGTGGATCATTGAAATCGGAGTCCGTTTGTGGCCTGGACGACGATTTTAGTGAACACTGCTCCTGGTGGCCGAGGTAGTCGACTCCGAGATGAATTGGGACTCCGAGCTCGGTGTAGGTACCACTCATGGAGGTCTCTGGTTGATCGATCCAATTTGCACAAAGCTGCCTCCGACATGAGTGGGAACCCGTTCCTGAACCTCTCCGGCTGTCCCTGTCGCCCTTTGCCCTTGCCTTTGCCGCCCTTGCCTTTTGCCGGGGACTGAGCGCGTACCTTCGAAGGCAAGGGCGAGGTGATGGCGGCTTTCTTCCGAGGTGAAGGCGTGGATGCGCTGGGTGGGGTCGAGGCCGTCTTTGATGTGTCTAGGTTCGCAAGAGATCGGGCCTCATGCCCCGAGCTGGGGGCGCAGTCCCCTAGTGGCTTGACGGCAGGCCACTTCAATTAATGAGCACGTATGTTAGATTTTTCGAGTTGAGTGTACTGAGTAGGATGTAATCTAAAATTTGTAGGATTTACCGGTTGTATTAGAAGACACTTCTTGGACCACTGTACATAGGAGTCCACTGCCTCAACAAGTGTATGCAGTTGCTCTGTTGGGACTGGCAACAAAGAATCGTTGTAGCCCGGCATGGCCATGTCCACCTGTACCTTTGCAAACCCCAACCGCAGAGGTATGCAGTGGCCTCGGACATCCGGCCCAGACGGATATACGAAGCCGTGTCCAACCACTTCCTTCTTATCGCCTAGGTGATTCAGTAGGATGCAGCCCTCCGGCTTCTGCAAATTTGTAAATGTTAAAATAGGTTAACGAAACAACTCTAACAGAATGGGAGTGGCATCAACTTAAGTGCACAGATGAAGGCTTGCAGTACCTCAAGTAGATCCACTGGATCCGCGAGGACCTTCGAATCGCAACTGCTTATCCGACCCCACGGGGTACCGTCGCCCTGGGGATCCGTATCTGCACTCTTGGCCAGCAATGCATCTCTCAACCGTGCAAACTCTTCCGTAATTTGTGCGACCTCAGACTGCACCTCAGACTGCACCTCAGCCTGTATCTCCGCCCGTACCTCAGCCCGTATCTCAGCCCGTATCTTATCGGAGAGCTCCGCTTCCTTTTCCTTCCAGGAGCGGGCCTTCTTCCTCGGTGGAGCCGGATCTGCGAAAGCGGCCTTCCACGACACAATGGCTCCCACGGCCCGTGTCCGCCCGGGATGCTCCTTATTTCCTAGAGCCCGGGTGAGGATGTCGTTCTCCCTCTGTGGGGTAAACAATCCCTCCATTGCCTCCTTCTCAAAAGAGATCTGTTACATTTAAAGGTACCTTGTGAGACAAATTGCCTTATATACACTTGTGCGCACATAGTTTACGAGGTTAGCCAACTTACCATTCGCCTCACAACGTCGACGTCCCCAGGGGTTGCGAACTGCACAGACCCCGTGGATGACACGGACCCCCTCCCCCTCCACCATCGCTTGCACCTCTCATCCCGGATCTCGGAGAGCGGCAACTCAGGGGTGTCGATGACAGGATTTTGCTCGTCTTCCTTCTTCCACTGCTCCTCCTTCCCCGCATAGCCCCGGGATCCGAGCCGATGCGGGTGGTCGTTGCTCTTCTGGATCGCCCTATTCTTCTGACTAAGGGCCTTGAACTCCTCAGTCCCCTTCTGCTTGGTGAATTCCTCCCATACCTCCTCCGATATGAAGGGGTACTTCTCGCAAGGAGATTTTCCCACAGCGAGGAAGTTACTGACGAGCCAGCTCTTAAAGGTTTTCCATGTTCCGTTCATGTCCTTCAAGCAGGCCGTCCTAGGTGTATCGTCGGGGATGTTCCACTTAGCCTGTTTTCAAAAAATGCATACAATTAATCACGAGTTAGTTAAACTTTAGTATAAGCCAAGAGAACGTGATTACGAAAGTGTTCAGCGATTTCAGTTAATTTAACCTTCACTTCCACCCACAACCTATCCCTCTCGTCCGCCGTCACGTCCTTCCAGCTCTGGACGGTGATCTTCACCCTTTCTTTCGCCAACAGCCCAACGTAGGCTGCGTACTTCCCAGCATTCTTTCCAATCGGCCTCCCAAATTGGTTGAACTCACAAGAAAGATCCGTGCGTTTGGCCAAACGGCCCAACGTCGTCGCGCCTCGCCCCACCCTCTTGTGCTAGGATGTAACAGCTGCATCTTCAGTTACGCTGGGGTTGGCCCTAGTCGAACCACTAGTATCATCCGATGAAGACGACGACATGTCTTTCCTTACAAAACCATCAACAAACCATCTAAAATTTAATGGAAACACAAACCAAATCATTTTACAAAGAAAAAGGGCCTATTTTAAATATTTTTTCCATCGGTAAACACAAAAGCTACCATGCAATACAAGATAAGATTCTATTTCTCAGCGTTTTCGTCTACACATTTTCATATAGGAAGCAGGCAACATATGGCAATTAATTCTTCTTGGAGTTCCATAACTCAGCCCAGGACTGGAGACTAATTAGGGCTGCGAAAGGGATTTCCGAAGAAAATAATTCTAAAAGAAATACATGCATAAATTACTTTTTGAACTGTTCAGAACTATTCGACTGGAATAATATGGTTTATAGCACCCTCTATTGGTTATCTTTAGCATTACCTGTATCCAAGTCATCAGGACTTCATCACATCTATTAGTTTGGGAAAAGTCATATATGTATATGCATTTGAAACATATACATCGAAGACCCATCCACATTGCCATATATTCATACCAAGTGAGTAAAAATTCCCAACCAAACTAGTACATTGCATGCCTCATGTCCTTCCAGATCCAAAGTTTTAATAATTGTTCAGAAATATTGTTTCTATCGGCAAATACAGGAGATACCGATAGAATATGTGTAAGAACAACTCCAACATATAATGTGCATTACATGGCAGTTGCATACAATTGATCACACATACAGCAGTATAGATAAGTTAAAATCTCAAAATAGATTCATTACAGCACTGGAACATATTATGTCAACCCTAATTTAAATCAACATTGCCTGCGGAATGTACATATATAATCCAACACAATAGGGAACCCTAGTGTAATTGCAAAACTTGAAGAATTAGTACGTACAAAACACTAGGATCAAATAAGGAAGATGTTGGAAATATAACGACGAATTAGGGTATTTACGGCGATCAATTGTGGTGATGGAGAGGCGGTGTAGAACGCAGCGGCGGCCGGCGAAGGACGGAAATAAGAACCGGTGGCAGTGGCGAACCAGTGTCCAGCCGGCGATCGTTGTGTGGGAGAGAGGAAGTGAGTGCTCACGGCGGAGGTTGTGGTTTTCTTCGCTCTCGAAGAGACGCAGTGCTCTAAGTTGGAACTGTTCGACTGGAGGGAAACTCAAGGGCCATGTACGAGTAATAGAGTAGTGGCTGACCTTTTCTATCGGTACAACCAAATAATACCGATAGAATTATTCACCCACAAGTAATTTTCCCGGAAAAATATTTGAAGTAGTGGATGCCTTTTTCTATCGGTATAAACAATAAAATCCCGTGAGACTAATTTTTCCCAGAAAAATTTTTTAATTAAGTGCCTGAGGTTATAGTATTGGGTGCCATTTTCTATCGGTAAAAACAACAAAATACCGTCAGAGTAATGAAAAGGTACACACAATTTAACATCAAACAGACCGTGCTTGAAAGCTACAGAATGATAAAGAAATAGGGAAGATAGCCGGAAAATTGGAAAATTGACATAAAAAGAAATTGTTCATTCATTGTTCTTTTATCACTTATAAAAAAAAATAAAACCCAAAATGCTAGGTCAAGGGCTGGTCTTAGCCCTGGCTGCATGTAGAATAGAGTCAGTTTGACTTGCAGCCAGGACGCAGGACTCCTCTAGCGACAAGTTGTCCTTAGGATCAACTACTACCGCGTCGAGAAGGCCTGCGACCTCCCTCAGCTTCTCTATGGTATCCTTCATAGTCAAACCGCAGCCAGCGATGGTAATATCTGCGGCTTGCTTCTCCTCACGAAGACGCCTCGTCATCGCCCTGGAATTGTCACCAGCCGACTTCATGCGCTGAATGCGCTGGAGGAGATCGTCCAGTTCAAGCCGTAGCTGAGTGTGCTTGTCCGCAAGGAGCTTGGGCTCCTCCTGGAGGGCCCTCAGGTCGGCCTTCACTTTGCCAATGTCTTCCACGGCTCCCATTCTCTGTGCAAATCAACAGGTCAAGAATGTACTGAACATGGATTAACAATACATGGGTAAACCCAAGAGATTTAGAGTTCTTACCGGAGAGGGCGTGGCTGACGATCCCATGGAGGTTGCCATTGTGAAAGAGAAGATGAGGAGTCGAAGCGTTCGAGAATTAGAAAAACAACAAAATACCGCGACGCATGGCGAGGTACTTATAGAATTTCCAAGGCGACGCGTGGCGACACGGTTGAGAATTGAAAGCGCCAGAGTATTTTTCTATCGTTACGAACAACAAAAAATCGTCAGACAACAAAATACCGTGAACTAACGAATTTATTCTAACGGTACAATATAATAATACCGATAGAATAAGAAAACTTTTCGCAGCGAAACTTTTGAAGTGCCTGAGACACATTAAAGCAGTGGATGTCCTTTTCTATCAGTAGAAATAACAAAATACCATCAGAAAAATTGATGTTTGGAGAGCATAATTTGAAGAAGCAAGAGGCTGCAATGTGATTTTTGCAAGTGCTATTTGAAGGGAAGAATTAAGTATTTACAGGATAAAGGTACTGTACATGGTAGAATTCATGCTGTGGAGTAAAATTGAGATATATTAATGCTGTGAACTAGCTTATCATTAAGTTCTAAAGAAAAATGTACTGCCTGATGTATTAATGATAAGTTCCTCACCTCGCTGCAGAAATTGTGGGCTGTTTGCTTGGCATTTATCCCTGAAATAGAAATTAATCATCAATGGTTCTCAATCCATAATCCTTCTTCGTGGTCATCTCGCAGATATGTTGTTTCGTCGATATCTTCAGTAGGGATAGATTGAATGTCCTCTAAAAATGGAGATTTTTCATCGAATTGGTTGTACTCCTCTTCGTCGACAACATCTTCGACCCCAACAATACGTCTCTTGCTGTGGAGGACAACATGCAAGTTTGGATTGGCCGGGTCAACGATGTAGAATACCTATGTGGCTTGCTTTGCAAGTATGAATGGATCGTCTTGGTGTCCGACTCTACCAAGATCGACGAGAGTAAACCCATAACTGTCAACTTGAACACCTCGAGGGATTTCGACCCATTGGCATCGAAACAGGGGAATCTTAAGTAATCCGTAATCGAGCTCCCATATTTCGTCTATAGCACTGTAATATAAGTTCAGCGCCCTTACTGAGCTGGCATCCACGGAAATAGCAAACAGTGTCACTCCGCTACATTGCGTGCTACTCTTGGCATCCTGAGCTCTTGTGTAAAATGAATACCCATTGATGTCGTACCCCTGCCAAGTCCCTACAGTGAATCTTGGGCCTTTAGCCAACCATGTCACAGTTTCACTTACGGAGCCCTCGGCAGCTCACGTGACTCTTTCTTGGATCCTCTCAGCAAATTTCCTGTTATGTTCTCTGGTGACCCAAACGTCTGACTTCAAAGGATTTTGTGACCGTAACATTACCTTGTGCTCGTGTATGTATGGCTCGACTTCCGTCATGTGTTGTAAGACCCAAAAATGTGATTTTGCGTACACATCATGAGCGGGGACGATAGCTTTGAATCCAATCGTTCCGATGCCCTCAAGCCTACCCTCGTGTCGGGACCTAGGAACGCCAATTGGGTCAACCCCGGCCATATAATCTGTGCAAAATTCAATAACCTCCTCGGCGGCATAAGCTTCCATGATACTCCCCTCGGGTCAACGACGAGTCCTTACGTATCCCTTCAATACACCCATAAATCTCTCAAATGGATATATGTAGCGCAGGCACACGGGTCCACAAAACTTAATTTCTTTGATAAGGTGAACAATCAGATGGACCATAACATCAAAAAAGGATGAAGGGAAATACATCTCGAGCTGACAAAGAGTTGTAACCACGTCGTGTTGCAAAGCGTCCAGTCCATCGGGATCAATTACCTACGAGGACACAGTTGCACCAAATATTCATATCAGAAAAATCTTCTAATTAAGCTCCACAAATGGAGGTAATGAACTTATAGTACGAGTGCACATACTTACCTTGCAAGATATTGCGTTAAAGAAATAACATAGGTTTGTGATTGTCTCTCTGACTTTAACTGGGAGAATTCCTCTGATAGCAATGGGAAGCATCTGTGACATCAAGACATGACAGTCGTGGGACTTCATGCTAACCAGTCTTAGGTCCTTCATAGACACAAGTTTTTTCAAGTTCGCGGAGTACCCACATGGAACTTTAACACCGTGCAGGCACCGACAGAGTTCTGTTTTTTCGCTCTTGGACGACATATAGCAGGCCGAGGGGAGGTATGTACGCTTTCCATTCTCTAAAGGTGCAAGCTCAGTCCTTATCCCCATTTCCACCATGTCACGGCGGGCTTTCACACCATCCTTTGTCTTTCCCGGAATGTTCAACAACAAACCAATCAAACTGTCAGAGACATTTTTCTCTACATGCATGACGTCAACGCAATGTCGTACTTGTAAGTGCTCCCAGTACGGTAGTTCCCAGAGAATCGATCTCTTCTTCCAAACATTTTTTTCTCCAGGTTTAGAATGCTTACCGAACTCAGCTTTGATGTCCTTCACACGCCAGTAAATCTCCTTACCAGTCAGAAACACTGGAGCTGATCCCTTCTCAGGCTTCCCGTTAAATGATTTCCTCTTCTTACGGTACGTGTGATGCACCGGAAGAAACCTGCGGTGACCCATGTACACTGTTTTCTGGCAGTTTCGCAACCACATGCTCTCAGTTTCATCTAGGCAAATAGGGCAAGCCTTGGCTCCTTTCGTACTATACCCCGACAAATTGCCGTAGGCCGAAAAATCATTTATGGTGCAAAATATCAGGGCCCGCAAGATGAAATTCTCTTTCTTGTATGCATCCCACACCTGCATCCCCTCGCTCCACAATTTCTGTAAGTCCTCTATTAAAGGCGCTAGAAACACGTCAATATCATTTCTGGGTTGTCTGGGTCCTGAGATTAGTAACGCCATCATGATGTACTTGCGCTTCATGCATAACCAAGGAGGAAGATTGTAGATGCATAAAATTACCAGCCAAGTGCTGTGCCAACTGTTCATATTACCACGTGGGTTCATACCATCTGTACTCAGCCCGAACCTTATATTCTTAAGTTCGCCGCCAAACTCAGCAAATGTTCTGTTGATGTTTCTCCATTGAATAGAATCAGCTGGGTGTCTCAGTTTTCTGTCTTGTTTCCGGGCTTCAGCATGCCAACGCAAGTGCTTCGTGACTTTCGGATTTGCAAACAGCCGCTTCAATCTAGGTATCACAGGCAAGTACCACACAGTGTTCGCCGGAGGTCCTTTCTTTACCTCGTGACGTTCACTATCAATCCGGTCCCTACGCGTATACCTCGATGCGCCGCATCTTGGACAAACATGCAAACTGGAGTACTCGTTACGGTACAACACACAATCATTTGGGCATGCGTGTATTCTATCGATTTCCATTCCCAACAGGCACAACACTTTTTTGGCTTGGTAAGTAGATCTTGGCAACTCATTTCCCTCTGGAAGCATGTCCGCTAGAAGATCTAATAGTGCCGTGAAACTCTTATCACTCCAACCGTTGCCTGCCTTCAAGTTATATAATCTCAGCACAGAAGACAGTTTTGTAAATGTTGCACATCCAGGGAACAGAGGCTTCTCAGAGTCAGCAATCAGTTTCTCAAATTCATAGAAGTCGTTTTCGTTGTAATCTTCCTCTACATCACGTAACATCTCATCTAGATTGTCATCATCATCATCTACGTGCACATCAGAATGAACATTATCAAAATTTGAATGATCATCCATATTATTGCAATCCACATCCGAGTCCTGCTGATTGGTAGTAGTGGTGCTTGTTTCCTCAAGATCTTCGCCATGCCATATCCAACGGGTGTATCGCGCGTTAAAACCATGATGAATCAAATGAATCTTTATTTGATCAGAGTTGCTAAACCTCTTCATGTTCATACAATCTATACAAGAACAGAGCATATTTTTCTCTCCCTTCCTCTCCTTTTGTTGCTCAGCAAATTTAATAACCTCATTCACACCATCCAAATATTCAAGAGTAGTACGTTTTATTCCATACATCCAATATTTCCTCTCCATCTACAATTAACAAAATTTAACGAGTCAGCCATGCATGAAACCTACCCGATTAAGTTATGTATATGTACATGTACAGCCTCTTACAACAGATGTGTTAAACCCTAGCCTGACGAAATTAACACTAATTAACCTAGCTAACTACACAATACAAGCTAGTTAGCTCATAAAACATGACGCATTTCCAGCTACCTAGCTCCCAAGCTTAGAGCTACAAACTTGGAAGTACACAATACAACTAGCTTGCAAGTAGAGGGAGGGAGATCTAGAGGGAGAGAGAGATAAGTGTCAACAATTAAGCATACCTTAAAGAGGGGCGCAATCAACTTCCCTCCAGCTTGCGCTGATCACCCTAGCAATGTAGCTGCGAGCGTGGAACTTTCATCACAAACAGAGGGACACAGAGTGCAACAGAACAAATTAAAGAGCAGCGCAGCAATGGTCAAGTGGGGTTTCCTTATAATGGAGCTTTTTCTAACGGTAAATACATGAAATAACCGTTAGACTAACTAAGGTAATTTGCCTCTCACATATTCTATCGGTAAAAACATACATGTACCGTTAGAGAATGTACATTACTGAGCAAGTACAGGCATTGTTCTGTCGGTAAATATGTGTATTTACCGTTAGATGATGAATGACACACGAACATGTGTTTTTCTATCGGTGGATATGTGTATTTACCGTTAGATGATGCATGATTGAGCAAATATATGTGTTTTCTATCGGTAAATATATGTATTTACCGTTAGAGGAGGTACATGTACCAAACACACATGACACCAGTTCTCACATCCAAGGAATCATATCAATGTAACATCAAACAGATCTTACATCAAACAGATCTTAACTAGAAGATAAAGCAATATTTCAAGAAATGTTAATTTGTGGATTAACTAGGAGACACAAAAATACTTTTCTTAGGTACTTGGGACTTCATGCATCTTGCCAAAGAATTTACACATGCCAGTTCACAAATTCAGGTACAAACACACACATGCCAGTTCACCAATAAAAAATCAAGGTACATGTCTGAAACATCAGTACAAATACACACCTACCTACCAATACAATTAAATACACAAATACTCCCTACACATTCAAGTTCATGTCCCAATTAGCAATACATGATACACAAATATACAACAACATACAAATACAACAATTCACACATTCGATGTATATTAGAAAAGCTATGTCTGAAATTAACAACAGATCACGACGAGGATCCAATGGCCCGTACATTTTACATAAAAGAGAACCTTTGCAGGTTGCGACAATGCAACTACCGACTACAAGTTAGACCTGATTCATCACAAATCCATTCATCCAAAACAGCAAATGTCTGAACCACATTGGACTTAACCATAGGAGTTCAGTTCGAAGACGCCCGAGGAGCTGGAACTGCCGTCGACTTACATTGGTACGTATTGGTGATTTCCTCGGACTCAAACTCGATCAACTCAACTCAACTCAACTCCACTAACAAAAAGAACCTACCTTCCAACATGTTGTTCTGTGTAGTGATGGTGTAGAATGGCTGTGCAAATAACAACAATTCTTCTTCTCCAAGCAGGTAGGCATCTGGCCACAAGCTGGTGCATGCAAAAAAATGTAAGATGCTTTCTATAGGTCCTGATTTGAGAAACATGCCGGCCTTAAGGATCTTCTCGACCGAGCCAACCAAGATCTCGCCCTTCACATCCTTCCAGCTCTCGACGGTGATATTCACCGTTTCTTTCGCCAACAAGCCAACGTAGGCAGTGTACTGCGATGAAGAACCGTGAAATACATTGCCCCTCATGAGCATCATCCAAGGACCTACACAGGTCATAATCATATTGAAAAGAAGACACATCAAAATGAAGGATACAAAAATTGCAGAATAATTGCCATAATCGGATTAGAATAATCTAACAATATTGCCAAAATTTCACGTACCTTGCTTGGGTTGCCGAAGTCTAGAGGGTGTAGATGGAGATGCGGAGGTGCAGCGGTCTCTTGTAGAGGTGCGCCGGCCGTCCATGGAGCTTACGGGTTAGGACTACGAGCGCCAGATGAACTGTGAGAATGAAAGAGACAAACCTGTCTATTTATAGTACTAGATAAGTTCTATCGGTACAAAAATCGCATACCGTTAGTAATTTTATGTATCTTCTAACGGTATACAATAATTTACGATAGAATAAAAACATCTATAGAAGGGGAATGGTTCTATCGGCACAATACATATTACCGATAGGAATTTTTGTACATACTTTGTCGGTATATACGTACATTGCCGATAGAATAATACTAGTTGTAGAAGGCGAACAGTTCTAAAATATTTTTGCTATATTCTAACGGAATAAACATTCAATACCGATAGAACAAAACTATTTGACGACGAACAGTTGTAAGAAATTTTCGATATATTCTAACGGTACAATAATCCATTACCGATAGAATAAAAATATTTGTAGAAGTCGAATGGTTCTATCGGCACACTACATATTGCCGATAGGAAATTTTGTACATACTCTGTCGGTATACGCATACATGACCGATAGAATAAGTCTAGTTGTAGAAGTCGACCAGTCCTATCGGCGCACAACATTCTCCCGTCAGTACTTATGCATATCTTCTAACGGCAAATATGTTCATCACCGCTAGAGTAAATCATACTGCTTCTTCTATCGGTAAGTTTCTTATAAACCGATAGAAAAAATATACCCGTTGGCCTTTTATGACCGCGAGGCACATTTTCTATCAGTTTTCTGCTAAATCGCTAATAACCGGCAGGTTTTGTGAACGATCCTAGCGAAGAAAACGTGACGCGGGCTGACCGGGTGACTGATCCTCCCCCGCCGGGCAAGCACAAGAAATAACACGGAGATTTATACACGCTCGGGTCCCGGTGGGGGCCCTAGTCCTGTCGGCGTGCTCCCGACCGGAGTCGGCTGGGGAGGCTCTCTCCGGGGGAGAGGCTTCCGGAGCACACCTGTGAGTTTAGCTATTCCAATAATAATGAATTGGTCCTCCTACAATAGGGGGTACAAGGGCTATTTATAGTCCCAAAAGAAGCAAAAAGACTAAACTACCCCGGACGCTACCGTCGGATTGGGGGGTAGCAACGTCCTTCTCTCGGTCAAGTGCCTTGGATGCTTGACAGGTGGTCGCTGATTCCCGAGGTGCTCCTCGTGTAACCTGCACGTGATCAAGAACCAAAGACTTTACCTTTAGAAGGGCGGCCATGCTCGGGACATGCACCGTAGGCAATGTCCCCGGGCAAACGGCGGCGCCCGGGACATGCCCCGGAGGCAATGTCCCCGGGCAAAAGGCGTCGCCCGGGGCAGGCACCGGAGGCAATGTCCCCGGGCAAAAGGCGGCACCCGGGACCGGCACCGGAGGCCAGGTCCTGGGAACCAAAAGGCGGCGCCTGGGACATCCCCCGGAAGCAAGGTCCTAGGAGCCAAAAGGCGACGCCTGGACATGCCCCGGAGGCAAGGTCTAGGGAGCCAAAAGGCGGCGCCCGGGGCAGGCACCGGAGGCCACGTCCCCGGGCGAAAGGCAGCGCCCAGGACCGGCACCGGAGGCCACGTCCCGGGAGCCAAAAGGCGGCGCCCGGGGCAGGCACCGGAGGCCACGTCCCCGGGCGAAAGGCGGCGCCTGGGACCGGCACCGGAGGCCAGGTCCCGGGAACCAAAAGGCGGCGCCCGGGATATGCCCCGGAGGCAAGGTTCCGGGAGCCAAAAGGCGGCGCCCGGGACATGCCCCGGAGGCAAGGTCCCGGGAGCCAAAAGGCGGCGCCCAGGGCAGGCATCGGAGGCCACGTCCCCGGGCGAAAGGCGGCGCCCGGGACCGGCACCGGAGGCCAGGTTCCGGGAACCAAAAGGTGGCGCCCGGGACATGCCCCGGAGGCAAGGTCCCAGGAGTCAAAAGACGGCGCCCGGGGCAGGCACCGGAGGCCATGTCCCCGAGCAAATGGCGGAGCCTAGGGCAGGCACCAAAGGCCACGGTCCCCAGGAAAATGTGACGCAACTTACCTAGACTTAGTCTCGCGGAGATTTCCCCCAACATATCCAAACACCAATTCCATAACATATTCATATCCATGTCCATACATGTATCCAATCCATAACAATATATATCCACAATACGACATAACAACATATATCCATAACACGACATAACTCTTAACAACATATATCCATAACACGACATAACTCTCTCCCCCTTTGTCATCAAACAACCATAAAGGGAGAAAACATACACACAAGTAGCATAGATACATAAGTAACAATTAGATCTAGGACTGCGGAGGATGATCAGAGGAAGAGTCACCGCGACGACGACGCTGATACTGGCCTGCATCAAAACGCCCCCACAGCTCAGATATGTCCTGACTCATAGAATCGATACGAGGCTTGATGACATTGAGCCGATGATCGATGGAGCTCAGTCTAGAGTCAACCTCATCGAAGTGGGTCTCGAATCTCATAGACATCTGATCGAGACGCTCCATGATCATCATGCAGGGAGCCAAGACATCAGGGCTAGGAGATATGGAGTAGGACTGGAGTGGAGAAGGAGCTCCCGCTACCGGAGACATGTGCTCATCTTCATGAGCTGGTGATCCTATGTGGTTTTCATATCTGATAAGAATCCCCAAACTCTTCATCCGGTAGTACTCCATCGAGGAGGGACGAGACGCTCGATGCAGCCCAAAGTAGGTCAAGGTGTGAGCTATGAAGGGTGCGAAGCGCAGAAGCCTCTTCGAGTCCATCTGAACTTCCTGCATCTCGTGGAACAGGAACTTGACGATATCAAAAGGAGTCTCGTCAACTTGGGCCTTCAGCAGATGCAACATGGTAGATGTAACGGCCCCGCGATCTCCAGTTTTGAGCAAGATAGTCATACGGTTGAGCTTTTCAAGAATTGCAACCGGAGGTATCAGCTGAGAGACTTTACCGATATTTGGGTCTGGATTGTCAAAGACGTGGACAACGTCTTCGACTCGAACTTCATCGAAGGCAAACAAGTTGTTGTCAACATGCTCAATCTATAGAGCTTCTTCAAACTGTGCCTTCGTGAGTGTTCTCTTCGAGTTATTGTTCATGAAGACTATGTGGGATCGATCCGAGGCTACATGGAGAGATGCAAAGAAGGATCGGATGATATCCACATTCCATTTCCAGTCTTCCTTCATCTCAGTGAAGGAGTACATACTGATCGCCAGGAATTTGCCCCTCAGTGGATAATTCACCTCGCTCTCAATCAAATTCCAGTCAATGGATTGATGCTCGAAAACTTTGGCAGAGGAGAATCGGGTATAGTATTGTGACATCTGAAAGGCATTCCAGAAGTTCCTTTCAGTGCAGGTCCTCGGATGCTCATAGGGATTCTTTCGACGAAGCCGCCGAATCGCACTAGCGGAGAAAGTCTAATGACCCCTGGGTTGCTGATCACCGCTACTGCTGCTACTGTCATCTAAGTCTGAGTCTGCAATGGGAGAGCCTATGGGAGATGCTGAAGCAGCATCGTCCTCATCTATTGCCAAGGAATCCCAATCAATGGGTTGCGCCTGTTGGGAAGATCCAGGGCCATGGCGACGGCTAGTCTGTTTCACTCGTCCTGACATGCTGACTCTGGTAGAGAGAGAGATAGATATAGAATTTGATCAAGATATGATTCGATGAGAATGCCATGAGATGCATGAACTAGTCCTCATGTGTATATGAAAGCTCATTTGACTCGATATGAACTATTCCACATTCAGCATTTACTAACAGAGGCTCGCTTAGATTTCATATTATCACTTTCTGCAATTTAGTTGTGATTTGATTCAATTTTAGCCCTAGTCGTTTAGCTTGGTTCATTGTTAAGAATTTAATGCAAGCCAAAGTAATCATCCTCTATATACTCATCTATATATTCATCTTGTGCATGACATACTACTAGAGTAAATTTGCAAGAATGTGATAAGAATGTGTGTTTTCTCAAACAATATATCAAGTGTATTTCATTTGCATGAGATTCATAATAAATTGTGTCACAAATTCTAACCCTAGAAGGCATCTTGATACTCAAGTCATGCATGTCTATGAAATGATCCAATTTTGCAAAAGTCAATTGAGATGAGACTAATCCTAGATGCCAATTTCATGAATTTCTAAGCAATTTAGGCATGCAAAATCATTAACACAATTTCAAACCCTAGAATGAAATGAAATGCAATGCATGAATCAGAGAGGAGAAGAAAACTAACTCAAAACAAGTAACGAGGAGAGGCACAGGAGCCCAAATCTGAAGCCGGACGAGAGGAGGTCGGACGGATCCTTGTGTTCGCAGAAGAGGTGAGCAATGGGGTGAGAAAGATGAACAATAGAGCAAAAGAAGAGAATCTGACGATTTGGGGAAGAAAGGGACTTCGGGAAGTTTTAATGACTGAATAGATATGCACACACAGGACAAAGTCTGATCTGGCCGGACAATGTCCGATATGGCCGGACGGAGTCCGAACTGGGCGGAAAAGTTCGGTCAGTTCAGAGAAGTTCCTGAAAGTTCTGAATTTTTGAATTTTTCGCAAATTTGCTTTAACCAGGGGTTTAATTCCAGTATGAACTCAAATACCATGTTGGGAGTAGAGATAGATAGCCTTGAGTTGGATATGAGAGAAGAAGATCTTGATATGAACCTCCAAAAGATGTTTTCGGGTAAAACGAGTAACACAAAACGAATTTTCACCAAATCTTCAAATCTCAATGAAACTTGGATTTTTCTGAGATGTTTGGACTTGTATGAATTTAAAATACTATTTCAAGCCAAAACATGGAAGAGATTTTGGCTCAAACAGCGAAATTCATGAAATGCATGTTTTGGGAACTTTCGTGTCAAGGGTCGTTTTCGGGAGACTTGGAAAATGTGATAACTTGCAAACCATTGGTCTTTTGAGAAAAAGTTCAACATGAACTATCTTCAAATGATTACGCTCTAAGTGTTTCATGTAGAAAGTTTTTTGTCAAAACTCAACCGATCTTAATTTATGGAAATAAGTCATTTTAGGCCAAAACAAGATCCTTAGATCTTCAATTTTGTCAAAATTCTTCATTTTAGCTCAAAATCCTTTCTTTTCACTTTCAAAACCTTTGAGAACATATTTGAAAGGTATTTTTGAAGGTTTTGTGTTCTTTTTACACATTTTGAAAAGTTTAGCACTTTTTCACCCTTTTGATTTGAAAATGACTCTTTTAATAAAAGACATGCATAATTTTCATTTTTGTACACAATTTTGGGGTATACAAGTATTCAATGAGCTTGAAGTTGCACCCCCTTAATGTGCCATCCAAGTTTTGTTGAGAAGAGACAAAGAGGTGAACTTTTGGTCTTTTTCTTCAAAATAGGAAGTGATTGGCATTGATGCCTACATTGATTAAATATGTATATATATATATATATACATATATATAAGTAATAGTATACATGCTAGACACAATCATACTAAGGACCATTCCAAAACAAGCAAGAGATCAAATAACATTTGAAATGTCAATAGCATTCAATTCATTTCTTAACTTGCTAAATCTTGACTCATCCAAGGGTTTAGTGAATAAGTCCACTAATTGATTTTCGGTTGAAACATGACTAATCACTATATCCCTCTTTGATACATGATCCCTTAGAAAGTGATGTCTAATGTCAATGTGCTTTGTTCGAGAGTGTTGAACGGGATTGTTAGCAATTTTAACGACACTCTCATTATCACATAAAAGTGGAACACAATTGACTTTTATGCATAATCTAGCAAAGTTTGCTTCATCCATAATAGTTGTGCACAACAACTACCGGCCGAAACATATTCCGCCTCGGCGGTTGAGAGTGCAACCGAATTTTGTTTCTTTGAAGTCCATGAGACTAATGATCTTCCTAGAAGTTGACATCCACCGGAAGTACTTTTTCAATCAATTTTACAACCGGCATAATCAGAATCCAAATATCCTAGAAGATCAAAGCTAGCATTCTTAGGGTACCAAAGGCCTATGTTTGGTGTATGTTTTAAGTATCTAAAAATTCTTTTTACTGCAGTTAAGTGACATTCTCTAGGAGCAGCTTGAAACCTAGCACACATGCATACACTAAACATAATGTCCTGTCTAGAAGCAGTAAGATATAATAAGCTACCAATCATATAACGATATAATTTTAGTTCTACCGGTTTACCTCTCTCGTCCAAGTCCAAATGACCATTTGTAGCCATGGGAGTCTTGACTGGCTTTGCATCATCCATGCCGAATCTCTTGAGCAAATCCTTCACGTATTTACTTTGACTCACGAATATTCCTTCTTTGATTTGCTTAATTTGAAGTCCGAGGAAAAAGCTCAATTCTCCTATCATAGACATCTCAAATTCCTTGGACATAGTTTCACCAAAAGCTTGACAAAGAGATTCATTAGTGGAACCAAAAATTATATCATCGACATAGATTTGGCAAACAAAGAAGTCATCATTTATGATTTTGGTAAAGAGAGTTGTATCAATTTTTCCAACCTTAAAACCTTGTGAAATTAGAAAATTTCACAATCGTTCATACCAAGCCCAAGGGGCTTGCTTAAGACCATAAAGGGCTTTTGAGAGTTTATAGACATGATTTGGATATTTTGGATCTTCAAAGCCGGTGATTGCTTTACAAATACAAGTTCTGAAATTTCACCATTTAAGAAGGCACTTTTAACATCCATTTGAAATAATTTGATTTCAAAACTTGATGCAAATGCAAGTAAGATACGAATGGCTTCTAGTCTAGCTACGGGAGCAAAAGTTTCATCAAAATATAATCCTTGAATTTAAGAATAACCTTGTGCTACCAATCTAGCTTTATTTCTTACAACTATGCCATTTTCATCTTGCTTATTTCGAAAAACCCATTTTGTACCAATTATATTGTGATCAAGAGGTTTTTCTACAAGTTTCCAAACATTATTTCTAGTAAAGTTGTTCTATTCATCATGCATGGCATTTACCCAATCTGGGTCCGCTAGTGCTTCATCAATGCATTTGGGCTCAAGACTAGAAATGAAAGATGCATGCTCACAAAAAGATGCGATTCTAGAAATATTTGGTTGACGGGGTGATCCTTAGTGATGGTTTGATGAAGTCTTGGATTTTGCAATGCTTGATCCTCATTTTCCTTTATCTCCAAATCAAGATCAACTTGAGTAGTAGCCTCCGGAACCATAGAAGCTACTTCATTTTCTTGATCGGGTGACTTTGAATCTTCATCTTTAGGCTTGTGTCCCCAATCGCCATGATCTTCATAGCTTCTCGTAGTTCCTCATTTCCTACATTCTCAAGATCTTCATGCTCTTCTTGAGAGCCATTAGATTCATCAAACTCAACATTGCAAGTTTCCTCAATGCATTCGGTTATGGTGTTAAAACATGATAAGCTTTGCTAGTTGATGAATATCCAACAAGAAAACCCTCATCAACACGTCTTTGAAATTTTCCAAGATGCATGCGTTTTTTTAGAATGTAACATTTACAACCAAAAACTCGAAAATATGAAATATTTGGTTTTCTTCCAACAATTAGCTAGTAGGGAGTTTTGTTTAACAATGGATGAGTGTAAAGCCGGTTTATAGCATAACAAGCAGTATTGACTGCCTCGGCCCAAAACCTAGTGGGGGTTTTATATTCATCCAACAAAGTTTAAGCCATTTCGATTAATGTTCGATTTTTCCTTTCCACAACACCATTTTGTTGAGGAGTATATGGCATGGAAAATTCGTGTTTAATTCCAGATTCATCACAAAGCTCAATAAAATCCGAGTTTTGAAACTCTCCACCATGATCACTTCGAAGTTTCTTGATGCAGAATTCAAATTCATTTTCAACACGTTTTGCAAATCTTTTAAACACACTTGGGGCATCGGACTTATGATTTAAGAAGAAAATCCAAGTAAATCGGGAGAAATCATCAACAATGACAAAGCAATAATTGCTACCACCAATACTTTGAGTTTCCGATGGACCAAACAAGTCCATATGCAAAAGCTCAAGTGGTCTAGATGTTGACAAAACGTTTTTAGCGGGATGAGTACTAGCAACTAGTTTCCCCGCTTGACAAGCACTACAAAGTTTATTCTTTTCAAACTTTACATTTTTCATACCCAAGACCAAATCTCTTTTTAAAAGCTTGTTTAACTGATGCATCCCAACATGAGCCAAACGACGATGCCAAAGCCATCCCAAGGAATTTTTGGCAACGAAGCAAGTTGAAATGCAAGAATCTTTTGAACCGAAATCCACCAAATACAAATCTCCATATCGAAAACTTTTGAATATTAGAGATTTGTTTTCTAAGCTTTCAATGATAACACCATTTGGTTCAAAAATTCATCGAAGACCCAAATCACAAATTTTTGCAACCGAAAGCAAATTGAAGTTCAAGGATTCAACAAGTAATACATTTGAGATGGAAAGGTTGTTTGTGATTGCAACTTTACCTAACCCAATTACCTTTCCTTTTCTATTATCACCAAACGTGATTTTGTCAATGTCATTGCAATCATTCTCAAATGAGGAGAAACGACTTCCATCACCGGTTATGTGTTGAGTGCACCCGTTATCAAGCACCCAATGCCTCCCACCAGTTTTGTAATTTACCTAAAAGAAAGGTTAGACGCTTTTAGGTACCCAAACTTGTTTGGGTCCTTGGAAGTTAGCAACAAGGGTTTTTGGAACCCAAATCCTCTTTTTATGTTTATTTAGGTAAGGTAAACCAATAAATTTAGCAATTACTTTTCCATACTTGTTTTTCTTAAGCATGTAATGGGAGTGAGACTCATTTTCTTTAGCTCTAGAAGTTGAGGGACGATTATTTGATAAATGATCTACATCATGGCATTTGTGACAAACCATATTAGTAGCTTTAACAAAAGTCACTTTAGTACTCAACTTCTTTCTTTTGTTCAGTTCATATTCTAAACCTTCCTTCCTAAATGAACATCGTTGCTCACTAAGAAGTTTGTCTAAGATTTCTTTTCCTTTAAAACATTTTGCTAATCCTAGATTTAGCTTTTCCACTTGTGCTTTGAGTTCTAAATTTTCTAAAATCAAATTTGAGTTGTTATCAACAATTTTATCACAAGTATTTTCATGATTGATTTCTAAATCATTACAAGTGACTGATTTTGAATGAGAGACAATATGAGATGATTCATCTAGCATATCACAAGTAATTCCTATATCACTAGTTTGTTTAGAATCAATAATTTCATTGACTAGAAGTGCCTCATGCGAGTCATTTAGTTTGGCATATAAATCGCTAAGTGTTGTATATTCCTTTTTAAGCATTTTATTTTCCTTAGTTAACCTACCTAATGCCTCATTTAATTCCATAACCATATCAACAAGTTCCTCGTAAGAAGGTTCAAGATCCGATACCTTTGCATCATCACTCGCCATAAGACACAATGATGACTCATTTTTGAACGAAGAGGCCTCTCCAATAGCAATTCCCGCCATCTTCTTGGAAGTTGATGGGACTTCATCATCCGAGTCGGATTCCTTAGATCCGGAGTACCATTCACCAATATAAGCTTGGCCCTTGCTTCTATTGTTGTAGAACTTCTTAAAGAGCTTCTTTTTACCTTTTGATCCTTCACCGTCATCCTTCCTCTCATGTGATCTTTGATGATCACTCTTCTTGTTTGGACATCTTGAGGCAAAGTGTCCCTTCTCATTACACTCATAGCATGTAATGTTCTTGAATCCGGTTTTCTTGTGCGGTCCTCGCCTTTTGTCAAAATCAAACCCTTTCTTGTTGATTTTGTTTAGGAGCTTCCGGGTCTTTCCCACAAGGAGAGCTAGATCACCATCGGAGCTCTCATCTGAGCTATCCTCCTTGGCCTCCTCGACATTTGCTTTAAATGCCAAATTTTTCTTCTTTGATCCGGATGCTTCCGCAATTCCTTTCTTCTACTCTTTTTTCATTTCATGGGTAATAAGAGTACCCAAGAGCTCGGTTGGAGTTGTGGATGTGAGATCACCATTGATAAGCACTGTCACAATTGTATCAAAGCTCGATGGTAAGATCATAAGCATTTTACGCACAATATCAATATCTTCAAACTTTGTACCTAAACTTTTGAGATCATTGATTAAGAGATTGAGTCGAGTGTACATATCACTAACATTTTCAGATTCAAGCATGAAGAAGGAGTTGTATTCTCTAGTTAATTTAATTAGCTTAGCTTCTTTGACCTTAGAGGTACCTTCATAAATTACTTCTAAGGTTTTCCACATTTCATAAGATGTATCAAGATTACTAATGCGGTTGAACTCACTTAAGTCTAGACCATTAAATATGGCATTTTTTGCTTGAGCATTTGCTTGGAGGATTTTTGCTTCTAGAGGTGTGAGATTCTCTAAATCAATGGGAGCTCTAAAACTGTTGGGGGAAATCTCTGCGAGACTAAGTCCAGGTAAGTCACGTTACATTCGTCTGGGGACGTGGCCTCCGGTGCCTGCCCCGGGCGCCGCCTTTTGCCTACCCCGGACGCCGCCTTTTCGTCCGGGGGCGTGGCCTCCGGTGCCTGCCCCGGGTGTCGCCTTTTCGTCTGGGGACCAGGCCTCCGGTGCCAGCCCCTGGCGCCGCCTTTTGCCCGGGGACCAGGCCTCCGGGGACGTCGGGCCGCCTTTCGCCTGGGGACGTGGCCTTCGGTGTCTGCCTCGGGCGCCGCCTTTCGCCCGGGGACGTGGCCTCCAGTGCCTGCCCTGGACGCCGCCTTTTGCCCGGGGACCAGGCCTCCGGTGTCTGCCCCGGGCGCCGCCATTCGCCCGGGGACGGGGCCTCCGGTGCCTGCCCCGAGCGCCGCCTTTCGCCCGGGGACGTGGCCTCCGGTGCCTGCCCCGGGCGCCGCCATTCGCTCGGGGACGTGGCCTCCGGTGCCTTCCCCGGGCGCTGCCTTTTGCCTGGGGATATGGCCTTTGGTGCCTGTCCCGGGTGCTGTTGTCCTTCCGGGGGTAAGAGCCCTTGGTCCTGGGTCACGTGCGGGTCGCGTGGCAAGTGCCTCGGGAATCAGCGGCCACCTGTCAAGCATCCAAGGCGCCTGACCGGGAGAAGGACGTTGCTACCCCTCGATCCGACGGTAGCGTCCGGGGTAGTTTAGACTTTTTTGCTTCTTTTGGGGCTATAAATAGCCATTGTACCCCCTGTTGTAAAGACAGGTCATTCATTATTGCTAGAATAGCCAAACTCACTGGTGTGCTCCGGAAGCCTCTCCCTGAGAGAGCCTCCCCAGCCGACTCTGGTCGAGAGCACGCCGACAGGACTAGGGCGCCCACCGGGACCTGAACCTGTATAAATCCTTGTGTCACTTGTTGTGTTTGCCTGGCGGGGGAGGACCGGTCACCCGGTCAACCCGCGTCGCGTTTTCTTCGCTAGGATCGTCCACAAAACCTGCTGGGGTATTCGCAATACCACGACAAATGGCGCCGACCGTGGGGACTCGTGACAAGACGCCATGGCTCCCCTAAGAACAAGGGCCCGTGCCCTTCCAGGTGACGCCGGTCCCAGTGACCCGGCCCCACCCGTCCGGGACACGTCTGTCCGGGAGCTTCCGCCCGGAGGCGGCCAGACCCAGGTACCGCCTCCCACCTTCCCTCTTAACTTAGGTAGTTTGACCTCCGGGTCGCTCCCGGAGACTGCGGGAGCCTCGGCCGGGGCCAGTCTCCCCCCGACGGCTCCCCCGGCTCCCCGAGATGCCCTGCTTGAGGCTTTGGTCGAGGGCCAGCTCCTCGCCCAGCGCTCTATGGATGAGCTGCTCCGCCTGTTGGCGCGGCCGCCGGCCCCCACATATGCGCCGTACCCATATCCGGGGGCTGTGCCCCTATTTATGGGTCACCCGATGGTTCCTCCGGTCTCTGGAGGTTTGACCGCCCCCGTATGACCCCACCGGGGGGTATCCTCCCCCTGCGGGTCATACGTCCGGACCCTTCCCGGCATCCGGGTCCTTCCCGGTGCCGGGGGGCTACTTCATGCCCGGGCCCTTCGTGGCACCAGGGGGATACCCCGTTCTGGGCCCATTCCCGGGGCCGGGGGTTTTCCCTGCGCCGGGAGCCAGTCCCGCCCCTCGCGTCGCGTTTACCACACCGGGGGCGGTCGACACAGCAGCTCCCGTGCCTCAGCGGACCTCCCCCCGCATCGGCTCCCCGGTTCCGGACGTTGCCGCGAGGGCACCCCCCTCGCCGATTCCGGATATTACAGGGGCTTCCCCCTTTCCGGTTCCGATCATCGCCGCGGGGGCTCCCTCCACATCGGTTCCGAATGTCGCCGCGAGCGCCCCCTCCCCGGTTCCGGATGATACAGGGGCTTCCCCCTTTCCGGTCCCCGAGATCTCCACAGGGGGCTCCCCCCAGCCAGCCCCGATAGCTTTCGGGCCGGCAGCTACAGTGCATGAGCTCCCTCCTCCTCCGGGGCCGCCCCCGAGGGTGCCCTCGTCGGACCAGGCCCGTTTCTCCCGGGGGGAGGTCGAGCGAATGCATACTTCCAAGTGCGGGGAAGAACTTCCCCAGGGACGCAAGTGCGGAGAGCCTCGCTCTCGTACCGGTCGGGGGAAGAGACCCGCCGAGCAGCCAACCTCTCCTCGGGAGAGCCCGGACGTCTAGGAACTCAGCCCCGGTCCAGAAGAAAAGCGTCCCCACCGCCACTCCGGTGGACCTCTTGGGCCGCTTCCCGACTCCGATAACGAGGGCGCGTCCCCCGTCAAAGAAGATAGCGACCGGGACTCTCCCCGGGAAGTACAGGGGTCTAATCAGCCCCTATGCCGCCGACTTTGGAGCATTCGGTGGCCACGGCCTTATCGCCCGCCGCACATCGAGCTCTACAATGGTGAGGCCGACCCTTACGAATTTGTGCAGGTATATTCCACAACCATCTCCGCGGCCGGGGGGACGAGACGGTGCAGTGCAACGACTTCCCCCTCTACCTCACCGGGATAGCCCGCTCCTGGTTCGACAACCTGAAGGCCGGCTCCATCAACTCTTTCGCGCAGCTCAAGCGTGAGTTCTGCGCGAACTTCCAGGGGAACTACGTTCGCCCCCTGGACTCTTCGCAGCTGTACACCGTCCATCAGAGGACGGGGGAGATGATCCGGAGCTTCTTCAAGTGCTTCGCCCAAGTGAAGAGCAAAGTGGCTCACGTCCCTGACTCTACGGTCATCGAAGCATGCAAGAGCGGGATCCTCCTGGGGGGGCTCCACCGGAGGCTCTCCCTGAAGCTGCCTGACGAGGATTGACACCCAGGTCACTTCTAAGAAACTTTTGGTTCAAGACAGGTTCGAACCAGACATGTATCTGGTGATGCGAACTCAAGCTATTATGAGGGGCATCGCCATGAGGTCGCAAGCTTCACGCGATCAGGTCGCGGATTTCGTGCGATCAGACCGTAGGCCTTGCGCGGTCAGGAGTTCGTATGCTATACGCGAACTACACATTCAGGATATTGCGCGGTCAGCCAATATCCCGCGGTCAGAACATCTGCCGATCAGGATACTTGGGATCTATCTATTCGGTTGCCCATACAACAGGATATTCTAAGTATCCCGAAGATTCCTACACGTGGAGAATCAACCGTCAGAAGGTTAACACATACAGTTATCCGTGAATAACACGTGTTTAACCTGCGTAGAGGTTAAGAGCAGTTCCAAAAAACCGCATCCAACCGTCCGTGCAACCGTTTGATGCAGTTTCCACCACATGGCACCCTTTCGAGCAGTATAAAAGGATGACATGGAGCATCAATCGGGGGGACGGAGGATCGATCATCCGAAACATCAATCGAGAGATCGGAAGATCAAGAAACCCAAAATCATCCAAGTTAGCCAAGTCTACGGCCCACCTCATATAACATTTTAGTAAGCCTTCTTTGGCTTATCCTTGTACACTTTTACAGGGAAAATCCTCGCCTGTGAGGATTTTTTCCTCCATTTGTAAATCTTTTTACCACACCTAGTGAAATCTCAACAGGACGTAGGGCTTTTACTCCCACCATCGAGGGCCCGAACCTGTCTAAACTCTCTGTGCTCCTGTTCACCATTGTTCAGCATACCTTCCCGAAGGGTCATCTTGAAAGGTCTCATAATCACAAATTCTGCATAAGTTCGGCTGAGGACCCTGAGTCCGAATCGTCGACAGCTGGCGCCCACCGTGGGGCCTTTCTCAAGGCGTCCTAATTGAAATTCGGAGGTTCGCCGAAACATGGCTGGAGCATATGATTCCGAGAATGATTTCGATCTCGAGGATTATGCCCATATACCAATGCCTTCTCCAAGTGATCCTGTTCCGATGGAAGAGGTCGAAGACCAGAATCTTCCACAGGTTGAATCATCTCCCCAAGTCATGTCAATCGACCAAGAGGTAACTGGCACAAGGTCAGAACCCACAAAGGTTCTTAATGTGCTAGGTGATGAATCCGGCCCGTCATACGATCCCGCTGAGGGAAAATATGATGGTGACCCTGAAGTTAGCCCAGGAAGGTTCGACCCTGATAACCTCCACTGTCTCTTTGATTTCGAGTCCAACGCGGAACAAACCGAGATGTTTTCCCCATCGGCGACCTCTCTCCCTAGGCAGTTTGCTGCGTTGTCAGAAGAAGCTCCCGATCAACAGGCTGCCAGGGAAGAACAAGATCGCAAACAGAAGGAGGAGCAAGATCTCGAGCAACAGAACAACAAACTACGCAGAACTGCCCTAGAGGCTCTTCAAGATGCGCAGACTCGTTACGATGCTGCCCCGAGTTCTTCTCGACGGTCGCGTGGTCGTAGACGTGACTAGACTCCTTCCTTACCACCGGAGCATTTCCCAGTGGACGAAGAAACAATAACACCTGGTGCCCCTAGGAGAAGTACCCATGGTCGACTGCGATCTATCGCGGAAGTCATGCGCAATTTTCCTCCTACGGTCACGGATGCGCAGAGACCGGCCTTTTTCAGGATCCTGGCGGAAAGACTGGATGAGGTCGCATCCGAGGCGACCCCAACAGCCTCTTCCCGCTCAGTGACACATTCCCGTGAACGAGATGGTCCTCATTTCGGTTCTGGCTGGCAGAGTTACCCGCCGCCTGTACCATCCCAACAGGACAAATACCGGCGAATGCAGGACTCTCGTAGTAGGGATCGAGTTCCCGTTCACTCTCGTTTGGGACCTCGAGTAACCTCGCCATTAAGTGAGTTTGCTCGAAACCCAACCGAAAGTCGCAGGACGGTTCACGGTCCTTACGTTGGTTGCAAAGCTTTCTCGCCTGGCCTACGAGCAGTCGTTTGGCCCGATAAGTTTCAACCAGGGGCCATTGAGAGGTTTGATGGAACTCAGAACCCATCCGAGTTCCTTCAGATCTATATTACTGCCATCCAAGCAGCAGGAGGCGATGACAAGGTCATGGCCAACTACCTGCCAACAGTCCTCGCAGGACCGGCTAGAACCTGGTTGTTCAATCAGCCTGAGGGTTCCATCTACAATTGGGAAATGCTATGTGATGCCATCCTCAGCAATTTCCAAAACTGTTACCAAAAGCCGGGTAAGGAGGACGACCTGCATAGACTACGGCAAACTTCGACCGAAACACTTCGGCTGTTTGTCAAGAGGTTTGTCGGGGTAAGAAATACCATCCCGAACATATCTGATGGCTCCGTAATCAGGGCATTTAAGCATGCCGTTCGATACCGGAGATTCACTGAAGACTTGCTTATCCACCCTCCTCGATCAGTGGCCGATCTGTTCGATATGGCTGATCGATACTCCGATGCAGCCGAGGCAGTCGAATGGAACCGAATGGTTGACAAGGGGGACCTACCGCCCCAACCAGGCTTCAAGGACGCCAGGAAAGAAGATTCAAGCAAAAAGCCGGAGTCTTCACCGGGTGGGAAGTCAAAAAAGTCGAAGAGGAACCGCTCTGGACAGTACCGTGAGGTCGCAGTCGCGGAGAAACCACCTTCGACCAAAGGTAATAAGTCTTCTTTTAAAAGTAAAACTGCTTCTGGTGGCCGGGATTCCGACCAGCCAGAAAAATCAACTAATCCACAGCAGGGCAAGAGGTGGTGTCCACTCCACAACTCCGCAGGCCACGACCTCAAAAACTGCAGGAGTTGGTTGAAACAGCTGGATGATTTCTACCAAGGAGCTGGGCCAATGCCAACCTTACCGCCTAAAGAGCAGGCGTGCGGGGTTAGAGACGTCGACGGAGACGAAGAAATGGCTTACCAGGTGACGAGGATTGACACCCGGGTCACTTCTAATAAACTTTTGGTTCAAGACGAGTTCGAACCAGACATGTATCTGGTGATGCGGACTCAAGCTATTCTGAGGGGCATCACCATGAGGTCGCAAGCTTTAGCGATCAGGTCGCGGGTTTCGTGCGATCAGACCGTAAGCCTTGCGCGGTCAGAAGTTCGTAGGCTATACGCGAACTACACATTCGGGATATTGCGTGGTCAGCCAAATCCCGCGGTCAGAACATCTGCCGATCAGGATACTTGGGATCTATCTATTCGGTTGCCTATACAACAGGATATTCTAAGTATCCCGAAGATTCCTACACGTGGAGAATCAACCGTCAGGAGGTTAACACGTACAGTTATCCATGAATAACACGTGTTTAACCTACGTGGAGGTTAAGAGCAGTTCCAAAAACCGCATCCAACCGTCCGTGCAACCGATTGATGCAGTTTCCTTCACATGGCACCCTTTCAAACAGTATAAAAGGATGGCATGAAGCATCAATCAAAGAGGAGGAAGAAAATCATCTATGTTAGCCATGTCTACGGCACACCTCATATAGCATTTTAATAAGCCTTCTTTGGCTTATCTTTGTACACTCTTACAGGAAAAATCCTCGCCTGTGAGGACTTTTTCCCCCATTTGTAAACCTTTTTACCACACTTAGTGAAATCTCAACAGGACGTAGGGCTTTTACTCCCACCATCGAGGGCCCGAACCTGTCTAAACTCTCTGTGCTCCTGTTCACTATTGTTCAGCATACCTTCCCGAAGGGTCATCTTGAAAGGTCTCACAGTTATAAATTCTGCATAAGTTCGGCTGAGGACTCCGAGTCCGAATCGTCGACAGCTGGCGCCCACCGTGGGGCCTTTCTCAAGGCGTCCTAATTGAAATTCGGAGGTTCGCCGAAACATGGCTGGAGCATATGATTCCGAGAACGATTTCAATCTCGAGGATTATGCCCATATACCAATGCCTTCTCCAAGCGATCCTGTTCCGATGGAAGAGGTCGAAGGCCAGAATCTTCCCCAGGCTGAATCATCTCCCCAAGTCATGTTAATCAACCAGGAGGTAACTGGCACAAGGTCAGAACCCACAGAGGTTCTTAATGTCCTAGGTGATCAGTCCGGCCCGTCATACGATCCCGCTGAGGGAAAATATGATGGTGACCCTGAAATTAGACCAGGAAGGTTTGACCCTGATAACCTCCACCGTCTCTTTGATTTCGAGTCCGACACGGAACAAACCGAGATGTTCTCCCCATCGGCGACCTCTCCCCCTAGGCAGTTTGCTGCGTTGTCGGAAGAAACTCCCGATCAACAGGCTGCCAGGGAAGAACAAGATCGCAAACAGAAGGAGGAGCAAGATCTCGAGCAACAAAACAACGAACTACGCAGAACTGCCCTAGAGGCTCTTCAAGATGCGCAGGCTCGTTACGATGCTGCCCCGAGTTCTTCTCGACGGTCGCGTGGTCGTAGACGTGACCAGACTCCTTCTTTACCACCGGAGCATTTCCCAGTGGACGAAGAAACAATAACACCTGGTGCCCCTAGGAGAAGTACCCATGGTCGACTGCGATCTATCGCGGAAGTCATGCGCAATTTTCCTCCTACGGTCACGGATGCGCAGAGACCGGCCTTTTTCAGGATCCTGGCGGAAAGACTGGATGAGGTCGCATCCGAGGCGACCCCGACAGCCTCTTCCCGCTCAGTGACACATTCCCGTGAACGAGATGGTCCTCATTCTGGCTCTGGCCGACGGAATTACCCGCCGCCTATACCGTCCCGACAGGACAAATATCGGCGAATGCAGGACTCTCGTAGTAGGGATCGAGTTCCCGTTCACTCTCGTTTGGGACCCCGAGTAACCTCGCCATTAAGTGAGTTTGCTCGAAACCCGACCGAAAGTCGCAGGACGGTTCACGGTCCTTACGTTGGTTGCAAAGCTTTCTCGCCTGGCCTACGAGCAGTCGTTTGGCCCGATAAGTTTCGACCAGGGGCCATTGAGAGGTTTGATGGAACTCAGAACCCATCTGAGTTTCTTCAGATCTATATTACTGCCATCCAAGCAGCAGGGGGCGATGACAAGGTCATGGCCAACTACCTGCCAACAGTCCTCGTAGGACCGGCTAGAACCTGGTTGTTCAATCAGCCTGAGGGTTCTATCTACAATTGGGAAATGCTATGCGATGCCATCCTCAGCAATTTCCAAAACTGTTACCAAAAGCCGGGTAAGGAGGACGACTTGCATAGACTGCGGCAAACTTCGACCGAAACGCTTCGGCAGTTTGTCAAGAGGTTTGTCGGGGTAAGAAATACCATCCCGAACATATCTGATGGCTCCGTAATCAGGGCATTTAAGCATGCCGTTCGATACCGGAGATTCACTGAAGACTTGCTTATCCACCCTCCTCGATCAGTGGCCGATCTGTTCGATATGGCTGATCGATACTCCGATGCTGCCGAGGCAGTCGAGTGGAACCAAATGGTTGACAAGGGGGACCTACCGCCCCAACCAGGCTTCAAGGACGCCAAGAAAGAAGAATCAAGCAAAAAGCCGGGTCTTCACCGGGCGGGAAGTCAAAAAAGTCGAAGAGGAACCGCTCTGGACAGTACCGTGAGGTCGCGGTCGCGGAGAAACCACCTTCGACAAAAGGTAATAAGTCTTCTTTTAAAAGTAAAACTGCTTCTGGTGGCCGGGATTCCGACCAGCCAGAAAAATCAACTAATCCGCAGGAGGGCAAAAGGGGGTGTCCACTCCACAATTTCGCAGGCCACGATCTCAAAAACTGCAGGAGTTGGTTGAAACAGCTGGATGATTTCTACCAAGGAGCTGGGCCAATGCCGACCTTACCGCCTAAAGAGCAGGTGTGCAGGGCTAGAGACGTCGATGGAGACGAAGAAATGGCTTACCAGGTACCTCAAAATCATGTTAATGTCATTTTCGGAGGTTCCTCCTCTTTCGTTTCCAAAAGGCAGTTTAAAACCTTTTGCCGAGAGGTTAACCAAACGGAGACATCCCTTGGTGAACCTCAATATCCCCGTTGGTCGGATATGCCTTTGACGTTCGATCGCGCTGACTGTCCTGTGGGGCTAACTCGACCATTGAGGTTACCTCTGGTTATTACCCCAATCATCAGTAACGCGAGAGTCGAAAGGGTCCTGATCGATGGGGGAAGTTCCCTTGATCTTTTATTGGTCAAGACACTCGACGAGATGCAAATTCCTCGTTCGAAGATCAAGCCCATAATCCATCCGTTTTATGGGATAATCCCAGGCCCCTCCATGATGCCATTGGGACAAGTGGTCCTCCCGGTCACTCTGGGAGAACCAGATAACTTTCGAACAGAATTGGTTACTTTCGATGTAATCGATTGTGATTCAGCTTATAATGCAATCTTTGGCAGGCCGACTCTTGCTAAGTTCATGATGGCAACGCACTATGCTTATCAGTGCGGGAAATTGCCTGGCCCCAAAGGTGTCATTTCGGTCCGAGGTAGTCGCAACGTGGCGCTCACGTGCGACCGGCTATCTTTGGAGATGGTCGATCAACTTCCCCTCCGGGACGCTCAGGTCGCCACTGTCGCCACCGATGCGATCAGGGCTGCTCCTCGACCAGATGAGAAACTCAAACAAGTTCCTTTGTACCCAGATGACCCATCCAAGACAATTCGGGTTGGGTCAGCCCTGGATGACAAATGGGAACTCGACCTCGTTGCTTTCCACCGGGCTAACGCAGATGTGTTTGCGTGGAAACCGTCCGACATGCCCGGTGTCCCAAGGGAAGTAATTGAGCACAGGTTAGCAATTCGACCTGGACAACGACCAATAAAGCAAAAGCTCAGGCGTTTTGCCACCGACCGACAGGAAGCCATCCGAGAAGAGTTAGACAAACTCTTACAAGCCGGGTTCATCCGCGAAGTGAATCACCCGGACTGGCTCGCCAATCCGGTCATGGTCCGCAAGTCAAATGGCAAGTGGCGCATGTGCGTCGACTATACTAGCCTCAACAGTGCCTGTCCGAAGGATGACTTTCCCCTTCCCCGCATCGATCAGCTGGTCGACTCCACTGCGGGTTGCGAACTGATGAGTTTTCTGGATGCCTACTCAGGATATCATCAAATTAGCATGGCAGAAGACGATGAAGAGAAAACTGCCTTCATCACCCCGTTCGGCACATACTGCTACGTCAGAATGCCGTTCGGTCTCAAGAACGCTGGTTCCACGTACCAGCGCTTGATGCAAAAGACCTTTCTTTCCCAGATAGGGCGTAATCTCGAAGCATATGTAGACGATTTGATTGTAAAACGTACCAAAAGATTGTCTCATTTGGACGATCTTGCTGAAACCTTCTGTAACTTGAATCGCTTTGGAATAAAATTGAACCCGGAGAAATGTTCTTTCGGGGTTTCTTCAGGAAAGCTTCTTGGTTTTCTTGTGTGTTCCAGGGGCATTGAAGTTAATCCTGAGAAAATCAGAGCTATTGAACAAATGAGGTCGCCCTCGACCATGAAGGATGTTCAACGCCTGGCTGGTCGCATGGCGGCTTTAAGTCGCTTTATATCGCGATTAGGCGAAAGGGGACTACCTTTCTTTAAAGCCTTGCGGAAACATCATAACTTCACGTGGTCCGATGAGGCCGAAAAAGCGTTTCAGGAGGTAAAAACATATCTTTCCAGTCCGCCGGTATTGGTGTCTCCTGAAAAGGAAGAACCATTGCTTCTGTATTTGGCGGCCACCCCACACGCGGTCAGCGCAGTTCTGATCGCGGAAAGGGAAGGAGTGCACAGACCCGTCTACTATGTGAGCGAAGTACTTCATGGTCCTAAGGAGCGCTACCCTGAGGTCCAGAAGATACTTTACGCGCTACTGATGGCTTCCCGTAAGCTACGACATTACTTTCAAGCACACAAGATCACAGTACCCTCCTCTTTTCCTTTAGGGGATATTGTCCGAAATCCAGAAAAATCTGGTCGAATCGCCAAATGGGCGGTCGAATTCGGTGCCTTCGAGATCCATTTCACCCCTCGCACGGCGGTTAAGTCTCAGGTTTTGGCCGACTTTGTGGTCGAATGGACCAACCCTGAGCCACCCGTCCAGTTGGCAAAGGAACTGGAGTGCCCCGATTATTGGACAATGTACTTTGACGGCTCCCGTAGTTTTCAACACTCGGGGGCTGGAGTGGTCTTAGTTACGCCTCAGGGCGAACAGCTTAAGTATGTCATTCAACTACACTTTGTTGCAACCAACAATGCAGCAGAGTATGAAGGTCTTCTTGCAGGACTCCGGGCAGCAAAATTCCTCGGAGTCCGTCGATTAGTGGTGAGGGGGGACTCACAGCTGGTCGTAAACCAGGTAAACAAGGAGTACAGCACCTCCGATGAGACAATGGCTCATTACCTGGGGGAAGTGAGGAGATTGGAAAAACACTTCAGTCACTTCGAAGTCCAATACATCCCGCGAAAGGACAATATTCTCGCAGACCAATTATCTAAAATTGGATCCTCACGCTCATCCGCTCCAGCAGGAGTGTTCATTGAACACTTGGACCATCCTTCGATCATGACTTCGGTCGAGGATGATCTGGCAATAGCCTTCGTTGCCAACCTCGGTCAGGAACAAGATTGGACTCATCCATTGAGGGTCTATCTTGAACATGGGACCCTACCCGAGGACGAAACCAAAAGCGATCGGTTAATTCGAAAGGCGCGTCTGTACAAACTCATAGATGGGGTTATGTACAGAAAGGGTACTCAAGGAGTATTCATGCGCTGCATATCTCAGGAGGAAGGAAAATCCCTCCTGAAAGAGATACATGACGGTGTATGCGGTGCACACGCATCATACCGAACACTGGTCGGAAAAGTTTTTCGACAGGGATTCTACTGGCCTTCGGCACTCGATGATGCCAAGCTTATGGTCAAGATGTGTCCACAGTGTCAGTTTCATGCAAGACAGATTCATCAACCTGCTTATGCATTGCAAACTATTCCTCTCGCATGGCCCTTCGCAATCTGGGGAATGGACATCGTCGGTCCTATGCCACAAGCGGTCAATGGGTACAAGTTTCTGTTCGTAGCCATTGACACGTTCACAAAGTGGATTGAGGCCGAACCAGTACGAAATATTACTGCATCAGCCGCACAAAAGTTCTTTCACAAGAACATTGTGGCACGATTTGGTGTTCCAAACCGTCTCATCACAGACAACGGTTCTCAGTTCGCTAGCGGTTTCTTCCTAGACTACTGCGATCAGATTGGAACCAAGGTGTGCTTTGCTTTTGTGGCACATCCACAAAGCAATGGTGCCGTAGAACGGGCCAATGGGCAAGTATTGCAAGGCATCAAAAAACGTGTTTTTGATCGCCTCAAGACCCGCTCGGGGGCTTGGGCAGACGAGCTTTATACTGTTCTATGGGCACTACGGACTACCTCTAGTCGAGCCACCGGTGAGACACCCTTCCATTTGGTCTATGGGGCCGAAGCTGTGTTGCCTATGGAAGTTAGTATTGGATCTGTTCGCACGAATCAATTCGAACAGTTCAACCAATCCGAACAGCGATCGCAAGATCTCATCCTCCTGGAAGAACGGCGTGATCGCGCCCTGATCAAGTCCGCGGTATACTTGCAGGCTCTACGCAAGTATCACAGTAAAAAGGTGCGACCACGTGATCTCAACGTGGGCGACTTGGTTTTACGAAAAATTCAAGACCAGTCTAACCGCAATAAATTCTCCCCAAAGTGGGAAGGACCATACACTATCGTCTCAGTGCCGCGGCCAGGATCTGCGCGGTTAGCCATGGAGGATGGTCGGATTTTGTCCAATACTTGGAACATCGATCAACTTCGCAAGTTTCACGTGTAAGTATTCCAATCACTTTTTTCCTGTTCAATTAGCATCTTTTCATAAAAAACATGTCTTGTTTTCATACAATGAGTGTTTTTCTTTAAGCCCAAATTATACAAATTCGACCTGGGGGCTGATCGCCGGCGGTTAGGTTATTACAGTATTTTTCAACCGGATTCGCTGGTCGATCCCATGATCACTTCCAGATAAGTCACTCCTAAATAAGCCGTTTCTCAACGCACACGGGACTATCTGGCTAGTCCTCGGTCATCTGGGTGGCTACCAGTTTGCAATAAGGTTAAAATGTTACTTTAATCTTGACCATCGGCTTGAAGCACATATCCCTGGTCATCATACTTATGTTTTCCCCTCTGCTTAAAATACTAAGGCTTCAGTATTCGTAAAACAGAGGCGGGGGCTAGAGGAATATACTTATAGTATGAAACTTATGATGTGAATATGCACTTTCTTTTGAAAAAATAGTTTTACATACATAGCATTGTAATTACAATTGTTTGGTTACAAAATATAAGGATCATTCGATCCTCAGCTCAGCCAAGAGTTTGTCAACGAAGGGTTTGACTTCTTCTATAACGGCGTCAAGCAGTTCTTCACTCTCGACCTCAACCGGTCCCACCAGCGCGCTCAGATTCGCATCTGGGCCATGGTGAAGTCGAACCCGGCTGAGTACGGCAGAAGCGGCTGATCGGACTCTCGTCCTGATTATCTCTTCACGTCGCCGTAAATCTCCAGGGAGATATTCGAGCAGTGATTCTGCTTGAGCTGTGAGCAGTGATGACCAATCGCTGACACTTGGGTCGTCCTTCCTCAACTCCACCACGTTGGTATTCAAAAGGTTGGTCACGGCCTTCAGTTTTTCGAAGACCAGTAAGCTCAACTCTTTGACCGCTCGGTCGGTATGGTTGAGCGAGGACTCGAGAATCATCTTGTCCTGGCCGAGCTGTGTAATGCGACCTGCTTGTGCTGTACAGAGAAAAGAGGTTATTAACAAGAAACGGTTTTAAGTCTTCTCAAGTTGAGAATCGACTTACCAGCCTTCTCAGACTGAAGCTTATTGATTTCAGTCCGTAGTTTCTTGAACTCTGTAACTGAGTTCAGCCTCATCTTGGCTAACTCTTTCTTCAAGAATGTAACCTCTCTGCAGCAAAATCAGGTCAGTCACAATTAAAGCCTACTTATATTTACAGAAGAATGACGATCCTCACTTGCGCAAGCCGTCACGATCTTTTTGAATAGCCGCCATGCTAGCCATTGCAGCATGCGACTGGCTCGTCACCCATGACAAGCCCTGCGATACAAAGCAAGAGAGTCAAGTATGCTCTAAAGGCGATTCAAGCGCCGAAACAGGGGTGATCATACCTTCATAAACTTATTTAAAGCGGCATCATCCATGCTAGCAGGGATCCTTGCTAACGCGCCGGAAGTGCCTGCGACAGGGACAGTCGATGGGAGTGCCGGCTGGACGCCACCCCCAGAGGTCACTGGTTGCGACCCGGTCCCTGTACTTGTTTCACCTCCCGCGGTCCGGACGACTTCCTGAACCACGGGAGTAGAGCGCTCTTCATTAGAGGCTCCCTCATCAGCCCTAGCTTCAACCTCCCCAGTGGCGGTTGAAGGTGTAGGTGCTGTCTTGTTTTGCCTAACAGGAAGAATGGGTCAGGCAGCTTTTATCTAAGATTACTGTCAAGTAAGAGTTCTTACCTTATTTGAAATCCCATTCGTTCCTGGGACTTCTGGGAAAATTCCCCTTGCGAAGGAGAGCCGTCTCCGGTTCTTGCCTTCCTTATGGTAAATAAGACAGCACCCCCCTGGAAATGTCATGTTATAGGCATATTCTTAGGGAACGGGTAAAAACACATAGAAAGATCTTTACCTGGGCCACCGGACTAACTGGTGGGGCTGCATCCGAAGGCCTTGGCCATTCCTGAGTTGCTGGAACCGTCACAGCCGGCCTTTGTTCGTCTACCTCCTCCTCTGTCCGCGGAGGAGGAGGATTTTCCTCCCTGGAACCCCCAGTGGTCCCAGGGGGAAGCTCTCCTTCCTGTATGTACATTAACTTATCAAATGTGCAGAAAGAGCCATGGAGGGAATGATCGAAAAGATCCTTTACCTTAGTCGTCCCTTCGACCAGGGAAGTAGAGATGATTGACCCTGAAACCTCGGGGGCTTCAGGAATTGGAAGGTCACCCACGACCACAAGATCTTCGGTGGTCGCAGGGTCAGCCACGGCCACCTCTTCGGCAGCTGTGGTTTCTGCGGGGCAGCTTGGGGCATCGCTGGATGGAAGATCCGCGATCTTCCCCCTTCGAAGGATCAGAGGAACGTCATCCTCTTCCTCCTCGCTCCCCTCTCCCTGTACGACGAAGAAGTGATTCCATGTCGCGCCTGAAAAAGTAGCAGGAATGCGATATCTTACCGCAGTCTTTCTTGCGGGACGAGGAACGCTTCGTGAAGACCCCTCCCCAGGGTTCAGCTTGGTCTTCTTAGGGGCAGGACTCTTTGTCCTGGGTCTCTGGGAGACCTTCTTCACATTCTTCGCCGCCGGCTTCTTCAGAGAGCCGACATTTTCACTTGGGAATGTCGCATCCGCAAACCTCCCTAGGAGCTATTTTCATTCCAATGAAATTGATTAGTGCTGGACATGCATGAGACCTGCAAAACATAGGCCAAGTGGAAAGTGTACCTTTCGGTGCTCCTGTTTAAGGTCGTCGCCGGCATGAATCAAGCTTTGGGGGCGAGGCGATCCCTTGGGGCCCTCTACCTCGGCGTTGTACGCCCTGAGGAGGTAGTTAGTCCGCCTCTCAATCTCGGCTGAGGGCAGGACTGTTCCCAGATACGAGTTAAATTGATGCATTTCAAGAATGACATAAAAGGATTTCAATGTCAGAAATGAATACCTTCATTATAGTCCAGGGTAGTATCCGCCATGGACTTGATCTCCCAAGCCGGATGAGCCCTTTTAAGCAGGGGGCTCACCCGGTTCTTCACAAAGTCTCGGATGACGTCACGTGCCGTCAACCCTTGTTCGACTAAGTGAAGGATCACCTCGGCGTGCTTCGTGAACTCCGCGTTCATCGCCGGGAGAGTATCCAACTCGCTCGGCTTCTCCGGCCGCGAGTTCTCAAACCACAACCCGCTCTCGGTCGGCGGGGTGCAGTAAAACCATTTTTGGTGCCACCCATGCACAGAATCTCGCAGGGGTGGGGAGGGATACTCCTTTTTATCCCTCAGCCGGAAGTAGATGCATCCGGCGGCGTTGGTGCTCTTCGACCACGCCGAAAAGTAGAATCGTCGGAAAAGATCCACGCTAGGATATATTCCGACGAAGGCTTCACAGAGATGCTGGAATACTGCAAGGATCAGCATCGCGTTGGGGTGGAGGTTGATCAGTTCCCACCCGTAATGTTCAAGGACGTCCTTAAGGAACCGACTCTCAGGGAATCGGAACCCGCAACGCAGATACTCCTCGAAAACCACCAACTCGCCTTCTTGGACAGTTGGGGTTTCTTGGTCCTTCTCCGCAGGTCGCTAGTTAATGAGCAGCCGCGGAGAAAGGATCTCCTCCTTCTCTAGCGCCATCAGGCTCTCCTCAGAATGGTGAATGGATCTGCTCCAGGACGCCATCTTTGGTGTAGAATCAAAGGGGAAGCTGGCGATTTGGGGAAGATGAAGGCTGAAGAAAATGAGGGTTTTGAGCGGCGGGAACTCTAAGGGTTTTTCACGGCTGAGTGGCTTCCTCAAGAAGCTACCTACTGCTTTTTATAGACCCAAAACAACGCATTAATGAGTAAACGGCTCATTTCAAACGTTCCATTGAATACTTTATTCATTTCCCATAATGGATACTGTCTCTGATGGACCCGATAAAGTACTCAGGCGTCGGATCTGAAACAAAAAGACTTCTTTGTTTTGGAAACTGAAAGTGTAAAAGGACTGAAAAATTCTCAGTACTTTTCAGAGGACGTTTTTCCTTTTTTATACTTTGAACATTTTTTTCGAAAAAATCATGTAACTCAATTTTTGACGTACTGGAATGTTTCTAATTGGGTTATGGTTTTATCGAAATCATGTTTTAGGCTGAAACTTCGATCCTAATCGGAGTGACGGCCTGACCAAGTCCCAACTCTGGTCGAACCTTAGTTCTGACCGCGGCTTTAAAACTGATCGCGGAATCAGGGCAGGTCGCGGTGCTTTTTTTCTTAAAAGTGATTTTGATCGCAGAACTAAAATTTCCTGTGTATGAATGGTCGCGAACGTAAAGTTCATGGCTATATTTTCGCACAGAAGATGTGGAGAATATTTCATGAGAAATAAAGAACTTTTATTTCTTACATTCTTTACATACAAAAGGGATGCAGTCGATCAAAACATCGACTTGCTCCGAAAGAAGTTTACAAAGTTCCCCAAGGGACATATTGGTGTCAGAAGGATCTACACTGACAACCCCCAGGGAACTAGCAACTACCCTAAGTCTATCTATATCGTCCCTAACAACAGACGCACTATTGTCCCTAATCAAGTCAGAGAGTTCTCGCTGTTGCTGAGCGAAGTCCCTCTCTCGACGGAAATGGTGCGCCTCTTCTCGGGATCGATCAAAACATTCTGCTAAACGCAGAATCTTCGAGGCCATCTCCTCGGTCTTCTTCTCCAGGGCATTCTTCTCTTCCAGAAGGGTCTGTCCGGAAGGAAGAGATGGAGCAGCAGAAGGCTGATCGCTGGAGCCTCCTACCTCCTGCATTTTGCAAAAGTTAGTCATACTAACTAAAATTATCAGCAAAAAGGGAGAAGAATTGTTACCTGTCCCGGACCCGTTGATACTCCCATCTTGGGAGGAAGATCATCATATGGTGGAAGAGCAACCTCCCCAGAAGAAGATTGCTTCGCCAACCCAATATGGCAATCATCTGATCGAGGGATAGTCACCGCTTGCCGACCAGGATGTTGATCACCCAAAAGGATGGGGGAATTGGACGTGAAGGGATCTTTTCCTAAGGATAAGGGCCTAACTTGCCGAGAGGCATGAACGAGGAGGGTCAAAGGAACTGAAGGAAGAAAGAAACTCGCTACGTTCTTCACCTTTGTTCCACTGGAAGATCCTTCGTCAACCTTGGGTTTCTTCCTTAAGGGAGACAGGACTTCATTCGTTTGAGACCCTTGTTCGACAATTTCCCCTTCATCGCTCTCAATCTCGATGATTTCGTGATCTGCCATTGGGAGGAGTATGTGAAAAGGAAGGAGGCAGGATAACAAGAAAAAGACTTAGGCGTGAGAGGGAAATTGTAAATCTTTACATGTCCAGGGGTCTGGTATTTATAGCCGCCAGGGCGACGGTTCGCCTCCCAGACACCTCGGGTTTCGTTAAGACATTTACAATTTTACCTCGAGATAAAAATCTCTATGGCGCCATCATTGCCCGTCACGTAATGTCAGAACCCGTCTTGAAAAACCAACCGTTTTCACTTAGTGCGCCACTAAGTGGAGAAGTTAAAGGGCCGGGTTAAAAATCCAATGCACGGTTTTTAAATTCGAAATAAACACGTCTCTTCGTTTTTTTTTCGAATTTGGGGGCTAGCTGACGAGGATTGACACCCGGGTCACTTCTAATAAACTTTTGGTTCAAGACGAGTTCGAACCAGACATGTATCTGGTGATGCGGACTCAAGCTATTCTGAGGGGCATCACCATGAGGTCGCAAGCTTTACGCGATCAGGTCGCGGGTTTCGTGCGATCAGACCGTAAGCCTTGCGCGGTCAGAAGTTCGTAGGCTATACGCGAACTACACATTCGGGATATTGCGCGGTCAGCCAAATCCCGCGGTCAGAACATCTGCCGATCAGGATACTTGGGATCTATCTATTCGGTTGCCTATACAACAGGATATTCTAAGTATCCCGAAGATTCCTACACGTGGAGAATCAACCGTCAGGAGGTTAACACGTACAGTTATCCATGAATAACACGTGTTTAACCTACGTGGAGGTTAAGAGCAGTTCCGAAAACCGCATCCAACCGTCCGTGCAACCGATTGATGCAGTTTCCTTCACATGGCACCCTTTCAAACAGTATAAAAGGATGGCATGAAGCATCAATCAAAGAGGAGGAAGAAAATCATCTATGTTAGCCAAGCCTACGGCACACCTCATATAGCATTTTAATAAGCCTTCTTTGGCTTATCTTTGTACACTCTTACAGGAAAAATCCTCGCCTGTGAGGACTTTTTCCTCCATTTGTAAACCTTTTTACCACACTTAGTGAAATCTCAACAGGACGTAGGGCTTTTACTCCCACCATCGAGGGCCCGAACCTGTCTAAACTCTCTGTGCTCCTATTCACTATTGTTCAGCATACCTTCCCGAAGGGTCATCTTGAAAGGTCTCACAGTTATAAATTCTGCATAAGTTCGGCTGAGGACTCCGAGTCCGAATCGTCGACACCAGGTACCTCAAAATCATGTTAATATCATTTTCGGAGGTTCCTCCTCTTTCGTTTCCAAAAGGCAGTTTAAAACCTTTTGCCGAGAGGTTAACCAAACGGAGACATCCCTTGGTGAACCTTAATATCCCCGTTGGTCGGATATGCCTTTGACGTTCGATCGCGCTGACTGTCCTGTGGGGCTAACTCGACCATTGAGGCTACCTCTGGTTATTACCCCAATTATCAGTAACGCGAGAGTCGAAAGGGTCCTGATCGATGGGGGAAGTTCCCTTGATCTTTTATTGGTCAAGACACTCGACGAGATGCAAATTCCTCGTTCGAAGATCAAGCCCATAATCCATCCGTTTTATGGGATAATCCCAGGCCCCTCCATGATGCCATTGGGACAAGTGGTCCTCCCGGTCACTCTGGGAGAACCAGATAACTTTCGAACAGAATTGGTTACTTTCGATGTAATCGATTGTGATTCAGCTTATAATGCAATCTTTGGCAGGCCGACTCTTGCTAAGTTCATGATGGCAACGCACTATGCTTATCAGTGCGGGAAATTGCCTGGCCCCAAAGGTGTCATTTCGGTCCGAGGTAGTCGCAACGTGGCACTCACGTGCGACCGGCTATCTTTGGAGATGGTCGATCAACTTCCCCTCCGGGACGCTCAGGTCGCCACCGTTGCCACCGATGCGATCAGGGCTGCTCCTCGACCAGATGAGAAACTCAAACAAGTTCCTTTGTACCCAGATGACCAATCCAAGACAATTCGGGTTGGGTCAGCCCTGGATGACAAATAGGAACTCGACCTCGTTGCTTTCCTCCGGGCTAACGCAGACGTGTTTGCGTGGAAACCGTCCGACATGCCCGGTGTCCCAAGGGAAGTAATTGAGCACAGGTTAGCAATTCGACCTGGACAACGACCAATAAAGCAAAAGCTCAGGCGTTTTGCCACCGACCGACAGGAAGCCATCCGAGAAGAGTTAGACAAACTCTTACAAGCCGGGTTTATCCGTGAAGTGAATCACCCGGACTGGCTCGCCAATCCGGTCATGGTCCGCAAGTCAAATGGCAAGTGGCGCATGTGCGTCGACTACACTAGCCTCAACAGTGCCTGTCCGAAGGATGACTTTCCCCTTCCCCGCATCGATCAGCTGGTCGACTCCACTGCGGGTTGCGAACTGATGAGTTTTCTGGATGCCTACTCAGGATATCATCAAATTAGCATGGCAGAAGACGATGAAGAGAAAACTGCCTTCATCACCCCGTTCGGCACCTACTGCTACGTCAGAATGCCGTTCGGTCTCAAGAACGCTGGTTCCACGTACCAGCGCTTGATGCAAAAGACCTTTCTTTCCCAGATAGGGCGTAATCTCGAAGCATATGTAGACGATTTGGTTGTAAAGAGCACCAAAAGATTGTCTCATTTGGATGATCTTGCTGAAACCTTCTGTAACTTGAATCGCTTTGGAATAAAATTGAACCCGGAGAAATGTTCTTTCGGGGTTTCTTCAGGAAAGCTTCTTGGTTTCCTTGTGTGTTCCAGGGGCATTGAGGTTAATCCTGAGAAAATCAGAGCTATCGAACAAATGAGGTCGCCCTCGACCATGAAGGATGTTCAACGCCTGGCTGGTCACATGGCGGCTTTAAGTCGCTTTATATCGCGATTAGGCGAAAGGGGACTACCTTTCTTTAAAGCCTTGCGGAAACATCATAACTTCACGTGGTCCGACGAGGCCGAAAAAGCGTTTCAGGAGGTAAAAACATATCTGTCCAGTCCGCCAGTATTGGTGTCTCCTGAAAAGGAAGAGCCATTACTTCTGTATTTGGTGGCCACCCCACACGCGGTCAGCGCAGTTCTGATCGCGGAAAGGGAAGGAGTGCACAGACCCGTCTACTATGTGAGCGAAGTACTTCATGGTCCTAAGGAGCGCTACCCTGAGGTCCAGAAGATACTTTACGCGCTACTGATGGCTTCCCGTAAGCTCCGACATTACTTTCAAGCACACAAGATCACGGTACCCTCCTCTTTTCCTTTAGGGGATATTGTCCGAAATCCAGAAAAATCTGGTCGAATCGCCAAATGGGCGGTCGAATTCGGTGCCTTTGAGATCCACTTCACCCCTCGCACGGCGGTTAAGTCTCAGGTTTTGGCCGACTTTGTGGTCGAATGGTCCAACCCTGAGCCACCCGTGCAGTTGGTAAAGGAACTGGAATGCCTCGATTATTGGACAATGTACTTTGACGGCTCCCGTAGTTTTCAACACTCGGAGGCTGGAGTGGTCTTAGTTACGCCTCAGGACGAACAGCTTAAGTATGTCATTCAACTACACTTTGTTGCAACCAACAATGCAGCAGAGTATGAAGGTCTTCTTGCAGGGCTCCGGGCAGCAAAATTCCTCGGAGTCCGTCGATTAGTGGTGAGGGGGGACTCACTGCTAGTCGTAAACCAGGTAAACAAGGAGTACAGCACCTCCGATGAGACAATGGCTCATTACCTGGGGGAAGTGAGGAGATTGGAAAAACACTTCAGTCACTTCGAAGTCCAATACATCCCGCGAAAGGACAGTATTCTCGCAGACCAATTATCCAAAATTGGATCCTCACGCTCATCCGCTCCGGCAGGAGTGTTCATTGAACACTTGGATCATCCTTCGATCATGACTTCGGTCGAGGATGATCCGGCAATAGCCTTCGTTGCCAACCTCGGTCAGGAACAAGATTGGACTCATCCATTGAGGGTCTATCTTGAACATGGGACCCTACCCGAGGACGAAACCAAAAGCAATCGGTTAATTCGAAAGGCGCGTCTGTATAAACTCATAGATGGGGTTATGTACAGAAAGGGCACTCAAGGAGTATTCATGCGCTGCACATCTCAGGAGGAAGGAAAATCCCTCTTGAAAGAAATACATGACGGTGTATGCGGTGCACACGCGTCATACCGAACACTGGTCGGAAAAGTTTTTCGACAGGGATTCTACTGGCCTTCGGCACTTGATGATGCCAAGTTTATGGTCAAAATGTGTCCACAGTGTCAGTTTCATACAAGACAGGTTCACCAACCTGCTTATGCATTGCAAACTATTCCTCTCGCATGGCCCTTCGCGATCTGGGGAATGGACATCGTCGGTCCTATGCCACAAGCGGTCAATGGGTACAAGTTTCTGTTCGTAGCCATTGACACGTTCACAAAGTGGATTGAGGCCGAACCAGTACGAAATATTACTGCATCAGCCGCACAAAAGTTCTTTCACAAGAACATTGTGGTACGATTTGGTGTTCCAAACCGTCTCATCACAGACAACGGTTCTCAGTTCGCTAGCGGTCTTTTCCTAGACTACTGCGATCAGATTGGGACCAAGGTGTGCTTTGCTTCCGTGGCACATCCACAAAGCAATGGTGCCGTAGAACGGGCCAATGGGCAAGTATTGCAAGGCATCAAAAAACGTGTTTTTGATCGCCTCAAGACCCGCTCGGGGGCTTGGGCAGACGAGCTTTATACTGTTCTATGGACACTACGGACTACCTCTAGTCGAGCCACCGGTGAGACACCCTTCCATTTGGTCTATGGGGCCGAGGCTGTGTTGCCTATGGAAGTTAGTATTGGATCTGTTCGCACGAATCAATTCGAACAGGTCAACCAATCCGAATAGCGATCGCAAGATCTCATCCTCCTGGAAGAACGGCGTGATCGCGCCCTGATCAAGTCCGCGGTATACTTGCAGGCTCTACGCAAGTATCACAGTAAAAAGGTGCGACCACGTGATCTCAACGTGGGCGACTTGGTTTTACGAAAAATTCAAGACCAGTCTAACCGCAATAAATTCTCCCCAAAGTGGGAAGGACCATACACTGTCGTTTCAGTGCCGCGGCCAGGATCTGCGCGGTTAGCCATGGAGGATGGTCGGATTTTGTCCAATACTTGGAATATCGATCAACTTCGCAAGTTTTACGTGTAAGTATTCCAATCACTTTTTTCCTGTTCAATTAGCATCTTTTCATAAAAAGCATGTCTTATTTTCATACAATGAGTGTTTTTCTTTAAGCCCAAATTATACAAATTCGACCTGGGGGCTGATTGCCGGCGGTTAGGTTATTACAGCATTTTTCAACCGGATTCGCTGGTCGATCTCATGATCACTTCCAGATAAGTCACTCCTAAATAAGCCGTTTCTCAACGCACACGGGACTATCTGGCTAGTCTTCGGTCATCTGGGTGGCTACCAGTTTGCAATAAGGTTAAAATGTTACTTTAATCTTGACCATCGGCTTGAAGCACATATCCCTGGTCATCATACTTATGTTTTCCCCTCTGCTTAAAATACTAAGGCTCCAGTATTCACAAAACAGAGGCGGGGGCTAGAGGAATATACTTATAGTATAAAACTTATGATGTGAATATGCACTTTCTTTTGAAAAAATAGTTTTACATACATAGCATTGTAATTACAATTGTTTGGTTACAAAAAATAAGGATCATTCGATCCCCAGCTCTGTCAGGAGTCTATCTACTAGGGGCTGGACTTCCTCTATGACTGCATCGAGCAGCTCTTCACTCTCGACCTCAACCGGACCCACCAATGCGTTCAGATCTGCATCTGGGCCATGGTGAAGTCGAACCCGGCTGAGTACGGCTGCTGCGGCTGATCGAACCCTGGTTCTGATCGCCGCTTCGCGTCGCCGTGTATCTCCAGGGAGATACTCGAGCAGTGAATTCGCCTGGGCAGTAAGCAGCGATGTCCAGTCATTTATACTGAGGTTGTCTTGCCTCAGTTCTACCACATCGGTCTTCAAAAGATCAGCCACGGCCTTTAGTTTTTCGAAGATCCGGAGGCTCAGTTCTTTGATTGCCTGATCGGTGTGGCGAATTGAGGATTCAAGAATCTCCTTGTCTCGACTGAGCTGCGTAATCCGACCAGCTTGCGCTGTACAGAGAGAGAAGATTATTCGCATATTATGGATTCAAGCCTTCCTAGTTAGGAATCGGCTTACCAGCATTCTCTGATCGAAGTCTGTTGAGTTCAGTTTCTTGTTTCTTAAACATTGAGACTGAACCGGCCACCTCCTTCTTCAAGAATGTAACCTCTCTGCAGCAAAGTCAAGGCGGTCACAACCAAGATGTACCCATGCTAACCAAAGGGTAATGGTACTCACCTGCGCAAGCTGTCGCGTTCTTTTTGAATGGCTTCTGTACTGGCCATCACAACACGCGAATGGCTTGTTAGCCAGGATAATCCCTGTGGTGCCAAAGAAGAAGATCAAAAGTGTCCTAAGTACGATTCAGACACGAAAGCAGAATTTTATTATACCTTCATAAACTTTTGTAAAACGGCATCATTCAGTTCAGCGGGAATCCTCGCTAGAGCCTCCGACGTGCTCACTACAGGGATAGTTGGCGGGAGTGCCGGCCGGACGCCACCCCCAGAGGCCACTGGTTGTGACCCGGTCCCTATACTTGTTTCACCTCCCGCGGCCCGGACGACTTCCTGAACCACGGGAGCAGAGCGCTCTTCATTAGAGGCTCCCTCATCAGCCCTAACTTCAACCTCCCCAGTGGCGGTTGAAAGGTTAGGCGTTGTCTTCTTTTGCCTAACAGGAAGGATGGGTCAGGCAGTTTTTATCTAAGATTACAGTCAAGTAAGAGCTGTTACCTTATTTGAAATCCCATTCGTTCCTGGGACTTCTGGGAAATTTCCCCTTGGGAAGAAGAACCGTCATCGGTTTTTGCCTTCCTTATGGTAAATAAGGCAGCACCCCCCTGGAAATGTCATGTTATAGGCATATTCTTAGGGAACAGGTAAAAACACATAGAAAGGTCTTTACCTGAGCCACCGGGCTAACTAGTGGGGCTGCACCTGAAGGCCTTGGCGACTCCAGAGTTGCTGGGACCGTCACAGCCGGCCTTCGTTCATCTACCTCCTCCTCTGCCTGCGGAGGAGGAGGATTTTCCTCCCTGGAATCCCCAGTGGTCCCAGGGGGAAGCTCTCCTCCCTGTATGTACATTAACTTATCAAATGTGCAGAAAGAGCCATAGAGGGAATGGTCGAAAAGATTCTTTACCTTAGTCGTCCCTTCGACCAGGGAAGCAGAGATGATTGACCCTGAAACCTCGGGGGCTTCAGGAATTGGAAGGTCACCCGCGACCACAAGATTTTCGGTGGTCGCAGGATCTTCCACGACCACCTCTTCGGTAGTAGTGGTCTCTGGGGGGCAGCTTGGGGCATCGCAGGATGGAAGATCCGCGATCTTCCTCCTTCGAAGGATCAGAGGAACGTCATCCTCTTCCTCCTCGCTCCCCTCTCCCTGTACGACGAAGAAGTGATTCCATGTCGCGCCTGAAAAAGTAGCAGGAATGCGATATCTTACCGCAGTCTTTCTTGCGGGACGAGGAACGCTTCATGAAGACCCCTCCCCAGGGTTCAGCTTGGTCTTCTTAGGGGTAGGACTCTTTGTCCTGGGTCTCTGAGAGACCCTCTTCACATTCTTCGCCGTCGGCTTCTTCAGAGAGCCGACATTTTCACTTGGGAACGTCGCATCCGCAAACTTCCCTAGGAGCTGGTTCGCAGTCCATTACAAGGGATTAGCGCTGGACACTCACAAAACCTGCAGAGCCAAAGCTGGACAAGGAAATTACCTTTCGGCGCTCCTGTCTGAGGTCATCACCGGCATGAATCAAGCTTTGCGGGCGAGGTGATCCCTTAGGGCCTTCTACATCGGAGTTGTAGGTCCTAAGGAGGGAGTTGGTCCGCCTTTCAATCTCAGATGAAGGCAGGACTGTTCCCAAACTCAAGTCAGAATTTGTACAATTCAAAAAGGAGAAAGTTCAGCACCAAAGAAATAAATACCTTGACTGTAGTCCAGGGTGCTATCAGCCATGGACTTAATCTCCCACGCCGGATGAGCCCTTTCACGCAGAGGACTCACCCGGTTCTTCACGAAGTCTCGAATAATATCTCGAGCCGTCAATCCTTCATTGACCAAGTGAAGAATCACCTCGGCATGCTTCGAAAGCTCCGAGTTCATCGCCGGGGGAATGTCTAACTCGCTCGACTTCTCCGGTCGCGAGTTTTCAAACCATAAACTGCTCTCGGACGGCGGAGAGCAGTAAAACCACCTCTGGTGCCACCCGTGCACCGAATCCCGTAGAGGTGGGGAGGGATACTCCTTTTTATCCCTCAGCCGGAAGTAGATGCATCCGGCGGCGTTGGTGCTCTTCGACCACGCCGAAAAGTAGAATCATCGGAAAAGATCCACGCTGGGATATATTCCGACGAAGGCTTCACACAGATGCTGGAATACTGCAAGGATCAGCATCGCGTTGGGGTGGAGGTTGATCAGTTCCCACCCGTAATGTTCAAGGACGTCCTTAAGGAACCGACTCTCAGGGAATCGGAACCCGCAACGCAGATACTCCTCGAAAACCACCAACTCGCCTTCTTGGACAGTTGGGGTTTATTGGTCCTTCTCCGCAGGTCGCCAGTTAATGAGCAGCCGCGGAGAAAGGATCTCCTCCTTCTCTAGCGCCATCAGGCTCTCCTCAGAATGGTGAATGGATCTGCTCCAGGACGCCATCTTTGGTGTAGAATCAAAGGGGAAGTTGGCGATTTGGGGAAGATGAAGGCTGAAGAAAATGAGGGTTTTGAGCGGCGGGAACTCTAAGGGTTTTTCACGGCTGAGTGGCTTCCTCAAGAAGCTACCTACTGCTTTTTATAGACCCAAAGCAACGCATTAATGAGTAAACGGCTCATTTCAAATGTTCCATTGAATACTTTATTCATTTCCCATAATGGATACTGTCTCTGATGGACCCGATAAAGTACTCAGGCGTCGGATCTGAAACAAAAAGACTTCTTTGTTTTGGAAATTGAAAGTGTAAAAGGACTGAAAAATTCTCAGTACTTTTCAGAGGACGTTTTTCCTTTTTTATACTTTGAACATTTTTTTCGAAAAAATCATGTAACTCAATTTTTGACGTACTGGAATGTTTCTAATTGGGTTATGGTTTTATCGAAATCATGTTTTAGGCTGAAACTTCGATTCTAATCGAAGTGGCGGCCTGACCGAGTCCCAACTCTGGTCGCACTTTAGTTCTGACCGCGGCTCTGAAACTGATCGCGGAATCAGGGCAGGTCGCGGTGCTTTTTTCTTAAAAGCGATTCTGATCGCAGAACTAAAATTTCCTGTGTATGAATGGTCGCAAACGTAAAGTTTATGGCTATATTTTCACACAGAAGATGTGAAGAATATTCGTGAGAAACAAGAAACTTTTATTTCTTACATTCTTTACATACAAAAGGGATGCAGTCGATCAAAACATCGACTTGCTCCGAAAGAAGTTTACAAAGTTCCCCAAGGGACATATTGTTGTCAGTAGGATCTACACTGACAACCCCCAGGGAACTAGCAACTACCCTAAGTCTATCTATATCATCCCTAACAACAGACGCGCTATTGTCCCTAATCAAGTCAGAGAGTTCTCGCTGTTGCTGAGCGAAGTCCCTCTCTCGACGGAAATGGTGCGCCTCTTCTCGGGATCGATCAAAACATTCTGCTAAACGCAGAATCTTCGAGGCCATCTCCTCGGTCTTCTTCTCCAGGGCATTCTTCTCTTCCAGAAGGGTCTGTCCGGAAGGAAGAGATGGAGTAGCAGAAGGCTGATCGCTGGAGCCTCCTACCTCCTGCATTTTGCAAAAGTTAGTCGTACTAACTAAAATTATCAGCAAAAAGGGAGAAGAATTGTTACCTGTCCCGGTGCATAACCCGTTGATACACCCATCTTGGGAGGAAGATCATCATATGGTGGAAGAGCAACCTTCCCAAAAGAAGATTGCTTCGCCAACCCAATATGGCAATCATCTGGTCGAGGGATAGTCACCGCTTGCCGACCAGGATGTTGATCACCCAAAAGGATGGGAGAATTGGACGTGATGGGGTCTTTCTCTAAGGATAAAGGCCTAATTTGCCGAGAGGCATGAACGGGGAGGGTCAAAGGAACTGAAGGAAGAAAGAAACTCGCTACGTTCTTCACCTTTGTTCCACTGGAAGATCCTTCGTCAACCTTGGGTTTCTTCCTTAAGGGAGACAGGACTTCATTCATTTGAGACCCTTGTTCGGCAACTTCCTCTTCGTCACTCTCAATCTCAATGATATTATGATCTGCCATTGAGGGGAGTGTGTGAAAAGGAAGAAGGCAGGATAACAAGAAAAGGACTTAGGCGTGGAGGGAAATTATGAAGCTTTACAAACCCAAGAACCTGGTATTTATAGCCGCCTGGGTGACGGTTTGCATTCCAGGCGCCTCGGGTTTCGTCAAAGCATTTACAATTTTACCTCGAAGATAAAAACAATTCTACGGCGCTATCATTGCCCGTCACGTAACATCAGAACCCGTCTTGAAAAACCAACCGTTTTCACTTAGTGCGCCACTAAGTGGAGAAGTTAAAGGGCCGGGTTAAATATCCAATGCACGGTTTTTTAAATTCGAAATAAACACGTCTCTCTGTTTTCTTCGAATTTGGGGGCTAGCTGACGAGGATTGACACCCAGGTCACTTCTAATAAACTTTTGGTTCAAGACAGGTTCGAACCAGACATGTATCTGGTGATGCGAACTCAAGCTATTCTGAGGGGCATCACCATGAGGTGGCAAGCTTCACGCGATCAGGTCGCGGGTTTCGTGCGCTCAGACCGTAGGCCTTGCGCGGTCAGGAGTTCGTATGCTATACGCGAACTACACATTCGGGATATTGCGCGGTCAGCCAATATCCCGCGGTCAGAACATCTGCCGATCAGGATACTTGGGATCTATCTATTCGGTTGCCCATACAACAGGATATTCTAAGTATCCCGAAGATTCCTACACGTGGAGAATCAACCGTCAGAAGGTTAACACATACAGTTATCCGTGAATAACACGTGTTTAACCTGCGTAGAGGTTAAGAGCAGTTCCAAAAAACCGCATCCAACCGTCCGTGCAACCGTTTGATGCAGTTTCCTCCACATGGCACCCTTTCGAGCAGTATAAAAGGATGACATGGAGCATCAATCGGGGGGACGGAGGATCGATCATCCGAAACATCAATCGAGAGATCGGAAGATCAAGAAACCCAAAATCATCCAAGTTAGCCAAGTCTACGGCCCACCTCATATAACATTTTAGTAAGCCTTCTTTGGCTTATCCTTGTACACTTTTACAGGGAAAATCCTCGCCTGTGAGGATTTTTTCCTCCATTTGTAAATCTTTTTACCACACTTAGTGAAATCTCAACAGGACGTAGGGCTTTTACTCCCACCATCGAGGGCCCGAACCTGTCTAAACTCTCTGTGCTCCTGTTCACCATTGTTCAGCATACCTTCCCGAAGGGTCATCTTGAAAGGTCTCATAATCACAAATTCTGCATAAGTTCGGCTGAGGACCCTGAGTCCGAATCGTCGACACTGCCCCGCCTCCGCCGACGAGCTCTTCAACATATTCGAAAAGTACGCTCGGGCGGAGGAGGGTGACCTCTGGAAGAAGACCCAGGGGGCCCCCGCCCCCACTGATCGGGGGGCCAGGGACCCCCTCAAACGTCCCAGGCAGGGGGGGCGTAACCAGCCACGGCCTCGGGACACCTTTGTGCTCAAGGGCAGAGGCGGCTCGCGTGACCCCCCGAGGGGCAACCGCCCCTTCCCCAAGCCGAAAGGCCATGGGGGAGGACAGTCTTCCCGCGGTTGGGAAGCCCCCGCGGGGAGAAGCAGGGAAGGACTGTGGTGCACCTTCCACGGGTCCAGTACCCATGCTACCCGAGAGTGCCACCAGCTGCTGCAGCACTTCGCGGCGTTCCTCGACCAGCATGTGCAGGGGGGGACTCCGGCCTCCTTGCCCCCTCGGCCAGCTGTACCGGCCCTTCCTGCTCCTACGGGGGGTCAGCAGGGGCAGACGCAGGAGGGGGAGGCGTCAGAAACTCTCCCCTTCCAAACTTCCCAGCGTCGTATCAACGTCATCGTGGGAGGGTCCTCCTCCGGGCGGGACTCTTAAGTGCCAGCGTAAGGAGTACGCGCGCGAAGTCAAGGTAGTGGGGGTGCTGCACACGTCTCCGCCACCCAAGTGGTCTGACGTTCCCCTCACCTTCACGGCGGAAGACGCGCGGGGTTCGCTTCCCCCACGACGACACGCTCGTCGTCTCCGCCACCATCTACAACTGCCACCTGGCCCGCATCCCAGTGGATGGCGGGAGCTCCGCCGACGTCCTCCACCTGGAGGCCTTCAGGGAGATGCAGGTGGATGAGAAACTTCTACAGCCCGCGGCAGGGCCCCTGCAAGGGTTCGTCCCGGGGAAGGTGATCTACCCCGTGGGGAAGGTGGATCTCCCCATGACATTTGGCACCCCGGAGAACTACCGGACCGAGAAGGTCCGATTCGACGTAGTGGACTTCCCCTCCTACAACGCGATCATGGGGAGGACCATGATCAACCGCCTGGGGGCTGCCCACCAAAACTACCTCTGCATGAAGACCCCCGGGCCACACGGCGTGATTAACATCCGGGGAGACCAAGACATGGCCCGCGCTCTATACGAGCGCGCCGCTGCCACAATTGGAAGCGTCATCATCATTAAGGCACCCGGGGGGGGGGGGGTCTCTCCCCTGGAACCAGATGTCGCGGCGATACCGCCCGTGAGGCCCCTCCCCAAGCCACGTCCGGAATGGGGCCTCCAGAAGGTCCTGCTGTCCCCGGACGACGGGGGCAACCCCGTCCGGGTCGAGGCGAAGCTTCGTGAGGAGCATGCAGCACAACTTGCGGCTTTACTGCGCGAAAACTCTGACATTTTCGAGTGGAAGCCCTCGAACATGCGGGGCGTCGCCCGGGGGGTCATTGAGCACAAGCTCGCGGTGACCTCCGGTCAACCCCCCGTCAAACAGAAGCTGAGGAAACTCTCCCTTGAACGCCAAGAGGCGATCAAGGTGGAGATCGCCCGACTCCGAGAGGCGGGGTTGATCCGAGAGGTTTTGCACCCCGAGTGGCTCGCAAACCCCGTCCTCATGAAGAAGTCAAATAGCAAGTGGCAGATGTGCGTGGACTTCACCAACCTCAACCGCGCCTGCCCCAAGGACAACTTCCCACTCCCACGGATTGACCAACTGGTTCACTCCACCGCGAGGTGTGAGTTGATGAGCTTCCTGGACGCATACTCGGGCTACCATCAAGTCTGGAACGTTCTGCTACGTCCACATGCCCTTTGGGCTGAAGAACGCGGGAGCGACCTTCCAGCGCCTCATGACGCTGGTCTTCAAAGATCAAGTCGGCCGCAATGTCGAAGTCTACGTAGACGACGTGGTAGTCAAAAGTCCCTGCGCAGTCGCCCACATCGACGACCTCGCGGAGACCTTCCGCAACCTCCGCGTGTATGGGATGAAGCTCAACCCGGAGAAGTGCGCCTTCGGCATGCGCAGGGCGAAGCTTCTGGGTTTCCACATGTCCCAACAGGGCATAGAGGCAAATCCCAAAAAAATTCGGGCGTTCCTGGATATGCCCCCGCCGCGCTCCGTCAAGGACATCCAGCGGCTCGCCGGCCGCTTAGCCACACTGAGCCGCTTCGTCTCACGGTCGGGGGAACGAGGCCTGCAATTCTTCAAGATCCTCCGGGGGCTCGAGGGGTTCCGATGGACCCCCGAGGCCCAGGAGGCGTTCGACGACCTCAAGAAGTACCTCACGTGCCCTCCAATGCTCGTGAGTCCGTCTCTAGAAGAGCCCTTGCTACTCTACCTTGCCGCGACCCCGGTCGCCGTAAGCGCGGTGTTGGTGAAGGAGCAAGGGGGGCAGCAGCATCCCGTGTACTACTTGAGTGAGGCCCTCCAAGGGGCCAAAACTCGGTACACAGAGATGGAGAAGATCTGCTATGCCCTCCTGATGGCGTCCTGGAAGCTTCGCCACTACTTCCCGGGACACCCCATCACCATCCCGTCGTCCCTACCGCTGGGGGAGGTGCTGCGGAACAAAGAGGCCACCGGCCGGATTGGGAAGTGGGGGGCTGAGCTCACCCCCTTCTCCCTGTCCCTCACAGGCCGCTCCGACATCAGTCATAGGTCCTCGCCGACTTCGTGGGGGAGTGGACTCCTGCCTCCAGGCCCGAGGACGAAGACCTCCCCGCGCCGCCCCGACGCAGTGATCATTGGACACTCATGTTCGACGGGTCGCTGTGTCTCACCGGGGCTGGTGCGGGAGTAATCCTCTGGAGCCCCGAGGGGAAGGAACTCGAGTATGCGGCATGGCTCAAGTTCTGAACTCGAGTATGCGGCACGGCTCGAGTTCCCCGCAACCAACAACGTCGCCGAGTACGAGGCTTTGCTCCTCGGGTTGCGCCTTGTGCGCTCCCTGGGGATCCAGCGCCTCCTAGTGAAGAGAGACTCTCAGCTCGTAGTTTCCCAAGTGGACAAGTCTTACGTGTGCGATGACGCAAACTTGAGTCTTTATTTTCAGGAGGTGTGAATGATGGAGAGGCATTTCGATGGCCTCGAGGCCCGGCATATCCCGAGAAGGGACAATGACCGGGCCGACGCCTTGGCCCGGGCAGCCAGCGCCCGGGAATCGCTCCCCAAACGGGCCTTCCTGGAGATCATCGCAAAGCCCTCGGTGGCCTCCCTGGACACAGGCTACGAGCCTCGCATCCCGGAGGTCGCCGAGATCACCCGGGCTCCATCATGGATGGACCCCCTGGTCTCCATCAAGGGGGAGGGGGACCCTCCCAACGAGACCGAGGCTAAGCGCCTCGGGGCCAAAGCCCGGGCATACCTCCTGCTGGAGGGGAAGCTCTACAAGCAGGGGGCTTCCGCCCTCCTCCGTTGCCTCCCACGGCCGGAGGGACTCCAACTTCTTGAAGACATCCACGTGGGGAGCTGTGGCTCTCACCTAGCCCTGCGTGCCATCGCAGCCAAGGCTCTCCGGCAGGGCTTCTATTGGCCCACGGTCATGCGCGACGCGTGAGACCTTGTCTCCGCGTGCGAGGCTTGTCAGAAGATGGCCAAGGGTTCGAACCTCCCCCCGTAGCGCTGCAGACTATCCCCATCACTTGGCCCTTCGCGCGCTGGGGGATTGACCTCCTAGGACCCTTCCCCCCAGCGCCCGGAGGACTCAAGTATGCGGTGGTTGCGGTCGACTACTTTACAAAGTGGGTAGAGGCAGAACCCTTGGCCAGCATCACGTCCAGCGGTTTTTCTGGAAAAACGTCGTTTGTCGTTTTGGTGTCCCCTGGGAAATCACTATTGATAACGGGACCCAATTCAACTCGGCTTATTTCCGGGAATTCTGTGATGGCCTAGGGCTCGTCATCCACTTCGCCTCAGTGGCCCATCCCCGGAGCAATGGGGCTGTCAAGAGGGTCAACGGCGTGATCCTATAGGGGTTGCGCCGGTGACTCGAGCAGGCCGCTTCTAAGCGGGGTGCATGGGCAGAGGAGCTCCCTAGCATCCTCTGCTCCATGCGCACGACCCCGAGGCGGGCGACGGGACGTACTTCCTTCTCCCTAGTCTACGGGGCCGAGGCAGTTCTCCCCCCGGAGATAGGCTTCCAGTCGCTGCGAGTCGAGCTCCTAGACGGAGCTACGACCGCAGCGTACCAAGCCAACGAGGCCAACCAGCAGCTGGAGATCGACCTCGTGGAGGAGGAACGCGACCGAGCGTACCTCCACCACGCCATCTACGAGCGCGAGATGGCGCGCGCATACAACCAGCGCGTGCGCGAGAGGGCCTTCCGCCTTGCGGACCTTGTCCTCAAGCGCGTCACAGACCCCCAAGCCCAGGGCAAGCTCTCCCCCAAATGGGAGGGCCCCTACAGGATCTCCGCGGTCCTGGGCTCGGGGGCTTACAAGCTCTCCAATCTCCAAGACCAGGACCTGAAGCACACGTGGAACTTGCGTTTACTTCACAAGTTTTACGTCTAGCCTACGCAGGCATGTCCCCTCCCCCGGAGCGATCACGCCAGAGGGGGAGGGGGGATGTTGTAATCACCTTTCTGTCCCTGTTCGCGACTTCGCGGGGAGAGGCGTTGTATTTTTTTGCATTATCAATACAACTGGATTTTTCTCCTCAACTGCCTCATTGCAGGTTCTTCACATTACCGCCTCTAACGGCGATGCCCTCCCCGCAAGGACGCCCTCCCCACGAGGAAGTGGGCTCTCAGACCCAACAAGTCCCTCCTGTAGGGCGGCTTACGATAAGCCCTCGTGGACTGAGGGTGTAAGCGGCAACCCGGTCCTGCGGGACCGTGGTAACGGGTCACTTTGGGAGACTAGTCCCCTACCCAAATACTCAGACCCATCATCGGGCACATCCTCCTCCGGGAGTCGATGGTCTCCCCAGTGGGACGGATTTCTTGGATATTCTTCTCCATAGACTCTATTCCCGGCTCCCCGTTCTCACGGCGACCAGACGATTGTCTCCCGGAAAGTTTATCTCCGGAAATCTCATCTCAGGCTTTCTTGGATATTTCTTTTTCGGAGACCTTATTCCCGGCTCCCCGTTTTCACGGCGACCGGATGATTGTCTCCCGGAAAAATTATGGATTTCTTGGATATTTGTTTCCCGGAGACCCTATTCCCGACTCCCCGTTCTCAAGGCGACCGGACGATTGTCTCTCGGAATGTTCACCTCCGGAAATTTTGTCAGGTTTTCTCTGATGTTTCTTCCCCTGAGACCTTATTCCCGGCTCCCCGTTCTCACGGAGACCGGACAATTGTCTCCCGGAAAGATTTTCCCCAGAAACCTCGTTTTCAAATTTTCTAACCTGGAAAAATTCTTATGTCACCCCCACAGTGCGCGGAGCTACCCTCCGGCCCACTGTGGGCAGGGTGGGGGGGGGATAAGGAACCCCTGGGTGTCGTCCGGACCATCCACGAGCAAACTTAGCTCATTATCATCAAAAGAAGTCGTCGAGACCATCCTAGAAAAACAAGCAAACTTAGCTCTATCTTATCAATAGAAGATTCTCAAAGCAACAAGAAGCAAACACAGCTTTATTAATCATTCAACCGGAGGACATCTTCCCCCTTCGGTGGGCATCGAAAATAGTACAACCCGGGTCATAACCCGAAAATTCTCTACGTCCTAAGACTCCTACGCCTAATAGTCCCGGAGGCCCTCCAAGAGCTCCCGGGTCACGTCCCGGTACAATGCGCGTACACGGCGCTAAGCTCCCCGGAGCACGTCCTCGGGCCAATATTTGTAGCGTGCCGATGGAAGTATCCGAAGATGGGGGATCATCCTGGACCCCGGACACGGAGGGGATAATTCGGCGCGATGATTGTCAAAATTTTCCAAGTGCCACTCCGGATGCCATCTTAACCGGATCGGCTCCCAGACAACATCCCCGCTGCACTCCCCGATGATGAGACTTAGCAAGATCAAAGCGGCTTGGGCGTCCCCCGGGGGGCACCTGCCGGGGCTCAAAGGCCTCGCCCCCGGGGAACCTCTTTCGGACCTTCGCCCGGGAGTAACCTCCCGGGAATCCTGGTAACAATGTATTCATTCAAGACGTAGAAAAATTTTCAATTCCATTGCATTTCAAAATGTCTTTTTACAAGTGTCTGGGGCTTCTTCTAAGAAGCTACCGCGAACAAAATTCTAAGAAAGCAAAAGAAGGGTCCTATCTAAGACCCGGGGGGAGGCTCATACTTTGTCACCGGCGTCCTCCCCCCGGGGGGCTTCCGCTGGGGCCGGGGCCGGGGCGTCCTCTCTCGGAGGCGCCGGTGCCGGGAACCTCACCTGGACGATCCGGTCGTAGAAGCCCCCGGTGAGCTGCTCCACCTCCCGGTGCGAGGGCTCGAAGAATTCATGGAAGCTCCGGGGGATGCGGGCCCCGATCGCTCGGGCGCCCAACCCCCGGTACTCCACGAGCCCGACCGCGGCCGCCACCACGGGGATTGCCCGGCCTCGTGCCCGAGCATCTGCGGCCTTCGGGATCACGGAGACTTGTGCGTTAAGAAAACGCACAGCCTCCGTGAGTGTGGCCGGGAGCACCTCCGAGCTGCTCCCGGAGCCTAGGCTCACTCCAACGCCCTTGAGGGCCGAGCGAACGGAGCGGCCTGCGTCCATCACCGCCTAGACTCTCAAGCCCTTGAGCTCCCGGAAGGCCTCCTCCTTCGCCTTGGCCTCTTGCCGGAGGTGGTCGTTGACGGCCTCGGAGACATGGACTTGGGCCCAGACCCAGGCCTGCTCCTGGAGGGCTTCGTCCCGCTGCCCCAGGAAGGCGGCGACCCTCTCCTCCACGTCCTTCAGCAGCCGGCCGATCCACTGCTCAAGCCCCCAGGTAATAGCCGCCCCCTACAAACTCCAGAGTTAGAAAAAATTCAAGTGTAGGGTGCCGAAAGAAAGCATCCACCTGCTCGGGTAAGTACCTGGATTTGGAGAGACTGAAGCTCCCCAAAACGCTCACGGAGCGTCCCCTCCGAGACGTAGGCCTGGACCTTCCGGGTCTGTAGGCCCTTTGCGTAGCGGTCAACCTCCCCCGCGGAAAGTAGCGTGGTCTCCCGCGCGACGCCGGTCCCGTCTCGGCCGATGAGGGGACCCCGAACCTGAGCGCCCGGCATAATGTGGGCCGGGGTGGCGGTGGTCGGCGTCTTCGTCGCCGAGGAGGTAGCCACCGAGGAACAGGCCGAAGAGCTCTCGGAAGGGGTCCCTCCCTAGGGAGAAACCATCAGCCCTTTCCCCTTCCCGGGATGTGGGGCCCCGGGGACCTCCACTTCCGGAGGGACCTCATAGACTGAGGGGCTCCCCCCTCATCTACCGGCCACTCCATCCGCGGAGGCAAGGCCTCCGCGAACCTCACCTCCGGCCTCTCCAGCTCCAAAGGTGCCGGGGGCGCCGGGAGGGCCGCCACCGAAGGCGGCGAGGGGGCGTAGTCTGCCGAATCGGACGCCGCCCCGCCCGCGGCGGGTCCCTTCCCCCGGGCATCGGCGGGGCTCACCGGGGGAGGGGGCGTTGCTTCCTTCTGGGCCGGCGCCCGGGCGCTCAAGGTCCCGGGGGTCTCGTCCCGGGCCTTCGCCGACGTCGAGGCCGGCGTCGTCCATGGACTGGGGGCTTTTTGGACTCTGGCCTTCTTAGGCTCATAGCCCCAGGCAGCTTCCTTCCCCCGCTTGTGCGATCCAGGGGTAGGGAGGGGCTTCCTCTCCGATAGCTTTAGCCTGAAGGCCTCGGCTACCAGGTTCTGGGGAGGGCCCTCCCCCACGAGGCGCACAATGCGCTCGTGCTCATCGGCGAAGTACCTCCCCAGGAGGTTCTCCGCCTTCTCCCTTGCCGCCGGGTACGGCTGGACTGCGAAAGGTAAGAGTTGGAAAAATTTTGAAAAATTTGTAGATGCAATGAACCAGGTAATCGAAGACTTACGTCGGGTCACCAGTTTCACCAGGGGCCGTTGTTCCGGGCACATCCCGATCCCCCTCCTCCCACGCGAGTAGTGGGAGATCCTCAAGAGCATCATCTCCTCGGCGGTGTCCCACATAGAGCGGGTGCCCCGGCAGATGATGACCTTCCCGAGGAGCTCGAGCTCCTCGTCCGTCCACACCGGGGGCTTCAGCGCGGAAGACCGGCTGTAGGTGGGGGCCTCCGAGGAGTACACCACCCCCTCGTCCTGGACCCGGAGGTAGAACCACCTCCGAATCCAGTCGCCCCAGTGGTCCCGGGAGGCCGCCACCGGGTAATCGGCTACCCAGGACAGTAGCATATGCACCATCACCGAGCCGAAGGGGGAGTTGGGTCCCCCTTTACCATGTGGGAGCTCCTCGCCGCCGGCTCGTAGAAGTACCGGAAGGCTCGTTGGGTGGGCTCCCGTCCGGTCGCCGTCTCGAAGAGCCATATGAATAGGCCCATCCGGACGATGGCGTTCGGCGTGAGGTGGTTCAGAGCCACCCCATATTCCTTCAAAAACTCTCGGAGCAATGGGTGCACCGGGAGTCGGAGCCCCGCCTCGAGGAAGGCCTCAAAGGCCACAACCTCTCCGGGCCTGGGGCGGGGGGCTCCATCCTTCTTCATGGGGACCCGGACGTCCCCGTCCTCGACGACTCCCCGGTCAACCAGGGACTCTAACTCCCCGGCCGTGAACTCGGAGGCCCAGAGGAAGTCTGGAGCGACTTCCTCCGAGGGCACCTCCGTGGTCTTCGCACGGCCCTTGGGCGCCATCAGGTTTGGTTTCTTCCGGTGGCTAAAGCTTCCGGGAGCTGGAGACACCTAACGGTTCTGGAGGCTAAGGTTCCGGAGGCTAAGCTTCCGGGTGCTAACTACCGGGAGAGGGCTACCGGGAGAGCTAAGGGCGCTGGAGTGAAAAATTTGGAATGAGCTCCCCGGGCCCCCCAAGGCTCTATTTATAGAGGTGAAGCGTGGCCTAGATGGGCGCCATGTGGCACTTCGCGGTACATCTGTGACGTTGAATTTCAAACCGCGCGCGGGAAACGAAGGAACGGGCGCGCAAACTGAGGCGTCGGTTCGAACCGCGAGCGCATTTATGGCCAAACGACCCGGTCATAAGCGCGCGGCACGGGAATCGAAGCGTCACGGCTCCGGTAGCTTGGCCGGGAGATTTTCCCGGTGACATGTAGCATACCCACCGGGGACTTGAGCATCGTCCCGGGGGGCATAGGGGGCTGCTGTTGGGGGAAATCTCCGCGAGACTAAGTCCAGGTAAGTTACGTCACATTCGTCCGGGGATGTGGCCTCCGGTGCCTGCCCCGGGCGCCGCCTTTTGCCCGGGGTCATGGCCTCCGGTGCCTGCCCCGGGAGCCGCCCTTCACCCGGGGACGTGGCCTGCGGTGCCTGTCCCGGGTGCTATCGTCCTTCCAGGAGCAAGAGCCCTTGGTCCTGGGTCACGTGCGGGTCGCGTGGCAAGCTCCTCGGGAATCAGCGGCCACCTGTCAAGCATCCAAGGTGCCTGACTAGGAGAAGGACGTTGCTACCCCTCGATCCGAAGATAGCGTCCGGGGTAGTTTAGTCTTTTTTGCTTCTTTTGGGGCTATAAATAGCCCTTGTACCCCCTGTTGTAAAGACAGGTCATTCATTATTGCTAGAATAGCCAAACTCACAGGTGTGCTCCGGAATCCTCTCCCCGAGAGAGCCTCCCCAGCCGACTCCGGTCAGGAGCACGCCGACAGGACTAGGGCCCCCACCGGGACCCGAAGCTGTATAAATCCTCGTGTCACTTGTTGTGTTTGCCTGGTGGGGGAGGACCGGTCACCTGGTCAACCCGCGTCGCGTTTTCTTTGCTAGGATCGTCCACAAAACTTGCCGGGGTATTCACAATACCACGACAAAAACCGTCTCTAGTGACCCTCCAAACGTTAAGACTAATGGATTCTAGGTAAACCGCCATCTTAATTTTCCAATATCAATAATTATCACCCTTGAAGAAGGAGACCTTTCCATTATAGTTTTCTTTGATCGACAACATCCTCTCTCTAGACGGTTAAGCCTAAAATGAGAGACCTAGGGCTCTGATACCATGTGTTGATCGAAGGATGCCGACTAGAGGGGGGTGAATAGGCGGTTTTTCAAATTTTACTTTTAATCTAGTAGTTAACAACCTAAAATGCAATATCAATACTCAAATGATATAAATGACTACACAAAGTAAGTTTTGCAATTACTAAATAGTCAAGAGGAACAATTCAATCTCTAGAAGTATAAAGCAAGTAATAGAAGTAAACGAAGAGATCGAATTTTTCCCGAGGTCTCGGAAATTTTCCGATTTCCACTAATCCTCGTTGGAGCGCTCTTCACTAGAGCTTTTGCTTCGATTTCACTAGAGGTAGCCCTTCTCCTCTCCGGATAGGCGAGCTCCGAGCCTTTACAACCAACCGCCGGTCCTCTCCGACACACACCGTCGATGGAGAGATCGCCGAACCTCCCGGGTCGTCTAGGTGACGGCAATCACCAAGAGTAATGAGCCTAGCACCTTGCTTGATCAACCTCAAAGCTTGAAGGACAAATATGGAAATGCAAATGGCTCGATTTCAACTTCTCTCAACCAGCACTCAATGTTTTGCTAAGGATTTGGCTTCAAATGCAAGAGAATGAGTGTGAGAGGCTTTGCAAGCTGTTTCACTAAGCTTGAGAGATGAATTTCGTGTGTGTATAGCTTCTACAAATAGTAGGGTTTATATAGTCTCAGCAAAACGGTCGTTTTCAAGAAAATTGGGCGAAAGTTGTACTGGCCGGACATTGTCCGGTCACTTCGGACAATGTCCGGTCAGTACAAATAAAATGACTATTGCTCACGAGAGTTTCAAGTGTCAGTAGCCGTTTGAGAATTTTTGTAAAGGCCAGACGGATGGATTTGTCCGGACAAAACGTCCAGACAAATGTATATGTCTCTGTTAACACTCATATTTAACATCACATACACAGGCTGGACAAATACGATTTGTCCAGACAAAATGTCCGGACAAATGTATATGTCTCTGTTGACACTTAGCTTAAAACTTCACAGCAAATATATAGGCCGGACGTATGTGATTTTGTCAAATGTCCGGACAAATCCATACGTCTCTGTTAACACATGTATTTTCAACTTCTCAGAAATTGTATTGGCCGGACATTGTTCGGTCACTTCAGACAACGTCCGGTGCGTTTCGACCAAATGCCCCCAGACAAATTCATTTTTCTCAACTTAAACTTGTCATCTGAAAATGTATTGGTCGGACATTGTCCGGTCATTTCGGACAGTGCCCGGACTAAATCGGACAAAAGCTCCAGACAAGTTTATTTGTCTCTGTTTATCGTTTTGCAATTTTCAGAAGACATTTGTATTGGCTGGACATTGTTCGGTCACTTCAGACACTATCCGGCCAGTTCAAAACGAAAACAGAATTGCTGAATTTTACTCAATTTCAATTAGGGGCTATATGCATATGCAAATATGTTTCCAAAGACATCAAGGTTGATCAAATGACTTGTTCTAAGACCCCTCTTAATAGTACGACCATCTAACCTAGAAATTTTCAAAAAAATAAAAATTCTAGGTTTAGATACTTGTACTTTTGTCGGAGTTTTCGTCATTTTTGCTTCATGGAGTCTTGATAATCTTGATTTGCACTTTTGTGATGCTTTTTTCTCTAATTAACCTGAGTCTCAAACACATAGGTTAGTCACATATATTACGGATGTCATTAATCACCAAAACCCTAATTAGGGCTCAAGATTCAACACACTTCGCGATTCGACCAGATTTCTCCGAATTCCGGATAATATCTCCCAAAGGAAAGGACAAAGGCATTGTAATTTTGTGTGCCTGGAAGTAATGTCGTAGCTTACGGGAATCCATTAGCAGTGCGTAAAGTATCTTCTGGACCTCAGGGTAGCGCTCCTTAGGACCATGAAGTACTTCGCTTATGTAATAGACGAGTTGATGCACACCTTCTCTTTCCGCGATCAACACTGCACTGACCGTGTAAGGTGTGGCTGCCAAGTAAAGAAGTAATGGTTCCCCTATATTAGGAGAAACCAAAACCGGCGGATTGGACAAATATTCTTTGACCTCCTGAAATGCTTTCTCGGCCTCATCCGACCAGGTAAAACCATTGTGTTTGCGTAGAGTTTTGAAAAAAGGTAGTCCCCTTTCGCCTAGTCGTGATATGAATCCGCTTAATGGCGCCATGCGACTTGGTAGGCACTGGACGTCTTTAATGGTCGAGGGAGACCTCATTTGCTCGATGGCCCTGATTTTTTCGGGATTAACCTTGATTCCTCTGGAACAAACAAGAAAGCCTAGAAGTTTACTAGATGAAACTTCGAAAGAACAATTCTCTGGATTTAACTTTATTCCAAAACGATTTAAACTACAGAAGGTTTCAGCAAGATCGTCTAAATGAGACAGACTTTTTAAGCTTTTGACAACCAAGTCATCTATGTAAGCTTCAAGATTACGCCCCATCTGGGAAAGAAAGGTTATTTGCATCAAGAGCTGGTATGTGGAACCGGCGTTCTTGAGACCAAACGGCATTCTGTCGTAGCAGTAGGTGCCAAATGGTGTGAGGAAGGCAGTCTTCTCTTCATCCTCTTCTGCCATGCTAATTTGATGATATCCTGAGTAAGCATCTAGGAAACTCATCAGTTCGCAACCCGCAGTAGAGTCGACTAGCTGGTCAATGTGGGGAAGGGGAATATCATCCTTTGGACAGGCACCATTCAGGCTGGTGTAGTCGACGCACATGCTCCACCTGCCATTTGACTTGCGGACCATGACCGGATTTGCAAACCATTCTGGATGATCGACTTCGCGAATAAATCCGGCCTTCTGGAGCTTATCTAACTCCACTCGGATAGCTTCCTGAAGATCAATAGCAAAGCGCCTGAGCTTTTGTTTTATTGGTCACTATCCAGGTCGAATTGCTAACCTGTGCTCAGTTACCTCCCTTGGGACACTGGGCATGTCAGATGGTTTCCACGCAAACACATCTGCATTAGCTCGGAGGAAAGTAATGAGTTTGAGTTTCTATTTGTCGTCCAGGCCTGACCCAATCTGGATTGTTCTAGATGGATCATCTGGGTATAATGGAACTAATTTCAATGTTTCATCTGGTCAAGGAGTAACTTTGATCGTATTTGTAGCTATTGTGGCAATCTTGGCGTCTCGACGGGAAGTTGATCTACCATCTCCAGGGACAACCGATCACACGTCAATGCTACATTGCGACTGCCTCGGACCGAAATAACGCCTTTTGGGCCAGGCGGCTTGCTGCACTGGTAAGCGTAGTGCGTTGCCATCATAAATTTAGTGAGAGTTGGCCTGCCAAAGATTGTGTTATAAGCTGAATACAATCAATTACATCGAAAGTAACCAATTCTGTTCGAAAATTATCTGGTTCACCCAGCGTGACTGGGAGCACCACCTGTCCCATCGGCATCATAGAGGGACTAGGAATTATCCCATAAAACAGATGGATTATGGGCTTAATTTTTTAACGAGGGATTTGCATCTCGTCCAATGCCTTGACCAATAAAAATGTCCAAGGAACTACCTTCGTCGATCAGGACTCTCTCGACTCTCGCCTTAATGATAATTGGGGTCACTACTACAGAAATGCTTTTCACTATCGCTTAAAAATCCACTCTACTATCGGTTCTCTTACCGATAGTGATCGGCACGATAGTCGAAACGTAGCACACTACTATCGGTTGAAAACCGTTAGTAAAACATCTACATTCCCAATGTTCACTAATCGCTATCGACTATTTCTTCTATCGGCTCGGATCTAAACCGATAGTAATGTGTATGTTTTTTTCTATCGGTTGGGATCTAAACCGATAGTATTGTGTAGACACGTTTAGTACTGGAAATTTTATTCTATCGGTTGTTGTATATGAACCGATAGTACTGTAATTTTTATTCTATCGGTTGTACTATATAACCGATAGTACTGTGTAGTTTTTCCTATCGGTTATGTACTCGACACAGTTAGTACTGGAATCTTGCACCTATACATACAGCAATACAGAGATACATTGGATCATTCACAAATACACCAATATTTACAAATATACACCAATATTTACAAATATACACCAATATTCACATGTTGAATTTGTTCACAGATACACTAATACAGTAATATACACATGCATTGGACAAATTGAATTTATTCACATATTGATAGAGTTTATTCACAAATACATCAATGAATCTATTCACATATTGAGTTTATTCACAAATACAGCAATCAACACATTCAATATATATTACACAAGTCAGTTACAATCGATCGTTGATTGCCACTTCTTCCATGACATATTGAGCCCAAATTGTTCGCAGCTCCTTCAATTGAGGCAACTCATATTGCTCTTTCAACATGGCGCTCTGCATATATGCGTGTATGAAGTTAGGATCGTATGTCACATCCAATTAAAGTTCGACTTTGAGTCAGGAAAAATGGTTACCTTAGGGAATTGGGCAAAGTATCTCCTGATCAGGTCATACATGAATCTCATGACATAGAAGGCACATTCCCACGATTGTGGCTGCTGATGGCACTGGGAAAATTGCATATGCAAAGACATAAACCCACATTAACTCGAAAAAATTAATTAAGCTTAAATTAAAAAACTCATCATGAGTACTTCCATCCGTATTAATTACCTCATATTCTTTCCAAGAAATTGTTGTGCCCTTCGACGCGTCATGCCTCCATCCAGCACTAACATAATTTTTGAAAGCCCTGTATTTAATGTAGCATTGCCGGTTAATATGTTATCATTAATTAGCTAGTCAGAGAAAAATTTAAAACAACTGTGTTACTTATGCGTCTATGTGCCACGTGAGGGTGAAAACATGCGCCACCCTGTCGCTCATCGAATCGAGGTAATAGACCTCATTCATCCATGGGCAAATGATGGCGAGGATCCAGTGGCCCCTACATTGCATATATAAGTGAACCGTTTCATACATATGTTAGGCGTAACATACAAGAATGAGTTAAATTAGTAGGAAATGCACTAACCTTTGGTGGTACGGCGCAAGGATGAACTCTCGGTCCTGCTGCGCTAGTAGTGCCCTTGATATGTATTCCTCCGCATGTGCTTGGTCGTGCTCTAGCATCGTGAGGCTTATTTTCTCTGGGTCGAGGAAACCCACCTTGTCGCATGCCCTCATCGACGCCAGCCTATACATGCACCTGGATGCAAAGTAGACATTAGTGAGTAGTGCATACAAAGTGATTAGATTTATGAAACGAACTGTGATAACTTCAGACAACAGCAAACTCACAGGACTCCAGTCCGTATGACGGACATATCAAGCTCCCACCAGTTGAGGAGGTCGAATAAATCCTCGTGGGCCACTGATATGCTCTCGGCCTCACGGTGAAAATGGCCTGGCCTGAAGTGAACCAAGAAGTTGATGTGGCGCCTAGACTGGGTCAAGTACCACTCGTGGAGACTTCTTGTTATTTGATCCATACTGTGCAGAAGGTACTCCAACATGAGTGGGGACCCGTTCTTGAACGTACCCGGCTGGCTTTGTTTGGCCTTGCCCTTGCCTTTGGGCAGGGAGCGAGTGTATACCTTCGAAGGTTGGGGTGTGGTGCCGCCGGCCTCATTTGATGGCGAAGGGTTTGAGGCCGTCGGAGGAGGCATGGGGGCCGAAGGAGTTCGCTCATGCGTTGTGGCGGGGGTGGTGTCCTCAGGAAGTGAGTTGGTATCCATCGTCCACTTTAAGTACAAACGCATAAGTTAGATTTTGCAAATTGAGTATATTAACTGAGTTGTAAGCTAGAATGGCTAGGGTTTACCTCCTATAGTCTAACACCCTTCTTGGGCCACTGTATGTACGAGCCCAATGCCTCGCCAATTGTCCGCATTTCATCCGTTGGGACGGGCAACGGAAAAGAGCTGTAGCTCGGGCCATGTCCACCTGTACCTTTGCGAATCCAGGCTCCAGAGGTACGCAGTGGATCCGGACATCCTCCCAAGACTGGTATACGACCCCGTTTGCAACCGCAACTGGTTTGTCGCCTATGTTGATCAATAGGCTACAGCTCTTCGGCTTCTGCAATTTGCAACAATTATAACAGGTTAGCGAAACAATTCTAACGTAACGGGAGTGGCATCAACCAAACTGCATATATAGCTCAACAGTTGCAATACCTCGATCAGGTCCACCGGATCCACGTGAACCTTCGAGCCGCAACTACTCGGCCTGGCAGCGTCGACCTCGGCAGCTGGATCTAAACCCTTGGACTGCACAACCTGGCTGAGGCGTTCATACTTCTCGTTCATTGGAGAGAACATGTCCGCGAATTGTACAGTCACATCTGCCCATATCTTCTGAGATAGCTCCACTCCCCTTTCCTTCCAGCTGCCAGCCTTCTTCGCCTTTTGCCCGGGCTCCGAGAAGCCTTCCTTCCATGGCACCACACCCCCCAAGGTTCGCGTCCGCCCTAGATGCTCCTTGTTCCTTAGAGCCCGGGTAAGGATGTCGTTCTCCCTATGGGGAGTGAACAATCCCTCGGTCGCCTCCTTCGAGCAAGAGATCTGTTACATTGAAAGCTCTCCATTGTGAGGAAGAAATATATTCAAACTTGTGCGCACACTAGTGATCATAGTTTTTTGTACCACACTATATGATTCCAACCAGGAAGTTAGCCAACTTACGAGTCGCTGCACGACCTCGACGTCCCTGGGGTTTGGGAACGCCACAGTCCCCGTGGCCGACAAGGTCCCTCTGGCCATCCACCAGCGCTTGCATCGCTGATCGCGGATCTCGGAGAGTGGTAGGTCAGGGGAGTCGACGAAATTCGACGCCTCGTCTTCACCCTTCTTCCCCGCATAGCCACGAGAGCCGAGCCGGTGTGGGTGGTCGTTCCTCCTCTGGATTGCCTTGTTCTTCTCGCTGAGGGCCTTCATACCAGAAACAAGAAAATTAATGCACCGCTGCTTACTACATACAATGGTGTAACCAAGCAAAGGAACCATACATACCTTGAACTCAGGAGTCCCCTTCTGTTGGGCGAATTGCTCCCATACCTCCTCCGTTATGAAGAGGTACTTCTCGCATGGAGATTTGCCTTTAGCGAGAAAGGTATTGACGAGGACGCACTTGAAGGTTTTCCACGTGTTGTTCATGTCCTTCAAGCAAGCTATCTTGGGACCATCGTCGGGGATGTTCCACTTGGCCTGTTTCAAATGGTGCATATAAGCAGGACTTACCTAATCTCTGGGATAAACCATGGGAATGTGATTCCTCAAGAGTTCAGTTATTTTGATTAATTTTACCTTCACTTCCACTCACAGCCTATCCCTCTCGTCGGCCTTGACGTCCTTCCAGCTCTGGACGGTGATCTTCACCCTTTCCTTCGCCAACAAGGCAACATAGGCAGCATAGTGGCCGGCGTTCTTCCCGATCGGTCTCCCGAACTGGTTGAACTCACATGAAAGATCCGCGCGTTTGGCCAAACGACCCAACATCGTCGCGCCTTGCGCCTTCCTCTTGCGCTGGGACGAGGCAGCGCCATCTACGTTCGCCCTCCCCGAATCACTACTATCAGCCGAGGAAGATGCTGACATGGCTTTACCTAAAATTCCATGAACAGACCATCAATTGATATGAAGATTAGCAGTGCAAACTATGCTAGCCTCTTTGCAGGAACATAAAGTCTTTTAAAATTTAAATGAACCAAAATTTCAGATGAAAATTAGAAAATGGGATGTAATTAACAGAAAATTCAGATTAGTAGTGAAAACTATGACATACTCTATTTCCTATCAGTTTTCCAAGTAAAACTGATTGTACTCAAGTTTATATTCAGGAAAATTTATAAGATTAGCAGTGTAAACTATGCTAGTCTCTCTGTAGGAACATAAAGTCTGTTAAAATTTAAATGAACTAAAATTTCAGAAGAAAATTAGAAAATGGGAAGTAATTAACAGAAATTCAGATTAGCAGTGCAAACTATGACAGACTCTATTTCCTATCGGTTTTACAAGTAAAACCGATAGTACTCAAGTTTATATTCAGGAAAATTTATAAGATTAGCAGTGCAAACTATGCTAGTCTCTCTGCAGGAACATAAAGTCTATTAAAATTTAAATGAACTAAAATTTCAGATGAAAATTAGAAAATGGGAAGTAATTAACAGAAAATTCAGAGTAGTCTATTTCCTATCGGTTTTCCAAGTCAAACCGATAGTAATCAAGTTTGTATTCAGTAAAATATATAAAATTAGCAGTGCAAAATATGCTAGTCTCTTTGCAGGAACATAAAGTCTGTTAAAATTTAAATGATCAAAAATTTCAGATGAAAATTATAAAATGGGAAATAATTAACAGAAAATTCAGATTAATCTATTTCCTATCGGTTTTCCAAGTCAAACCGATAGTACTCAAGTTTGTATTCTGTAAAATATATAAAAGTAGCAGTGCAAACTATGCTAGTCTCTCTGCAGGAACATAAAGTCTGTTAAAATTTAAATGATAAAAAATTTCAGATGAAAATTATAAAATGGGAAATAATTAACAGAAAATTCAGATTAGTCTATTTCCTATATGTTTTCCAAGTCAAACCGATAGTAATCAAGTTTGTATTCTGTAAAATATATAAAGGTAGCAGTACAAATTATGCTAGTCTCTCTGCAGGAACATAAAGTCTGTTAAAATTTAAATGATCAAAAATTTCATATGAAAATTAGAAAATGGGAAATAATTAACAGAAAATTCAGTTTACGGTATTTACTATCGGTTCTAAATAATAAACCGATAGTGGACTACACTGTATGGCAAATTCCTAGTGATTATCATCAAATCTGTCATTCTCATAGCTATCAAGTTTGTAGTTCACGAATTTTACTCTAGTTTTATATTTGTAAACCATTGAACCACATATGAACCATTGCATATAAATTTAAGCAATTGACGCGAGCGGTTTGGTCAAGAACACTTACAGTCATTCGTGGAGTTGCCGGAGGCGGTGGCTCGATGCAGTGGCCGGAGGCGGTGGAGAAGCTAGGGTTTTCCGGATTGCGATCGGCAATGGTGGCACAGAGGAGCGAAGAAACGAACGTCGGAGAAGCTAGGGTTTGCCGCGCGTGAGTATTTGGAATGTGATCAGTTGCACTGGAGGGAAAATCGTGCGAGGTTATACCCTAATACATGAATATTTACTATCGGTCCATTACCAGAAAACCGATAGTAAATACATTTAAGTTAGGGTTTAAAGTGTGGGATTGTTCACTATCGGTTTTATTATTACTAACCGATAGTAAATTAAGAACAGGGGCTCATAACACAGTACAAATCACTATCGGTTATGAACAATAAACCGATAGTAAAGTTTAATTTCATATCGGTTTGGCAGTTGAAACTGATAGTAAACTACAATGTTATTGACCCTAAAGGATTTTTCTTAGAACAATTACATATAATCTCAGCACATCATTTTTGCATTGTATTTCACTATCGGTTAGTAACAATAAACCTATAGTATATGTTAATTTCATATCGGTTGGGAAGTTGAAACCGATAGTAGAATACTGTGTTATTGACTTAAAGGGATTTCCTGAGAACAATTACAGATGCGTCTCAGTACATCATTTTGCACTTGTAGAGACACCTGAAACCCCATGCAAATGACTTCCAATAATTTTGAAATAAATGAATAGTAAAGATCAATCATGGAATGAAAATTTACAGTTTTCATATTGATTTGTGAAAAGAATCAATTATTGCTCAAATCAAGTATATACTCCAATTGAAATGAAAATTTGCATAAATGATTCTCAATGCATCACGTATGTTTTCCCAAAGAATTTTTGAAAAATGATTTGAAGAATTCTTCGATTAAAGATCCAAGTAATATACATCACTTACATATTGCAAATTAGTCAAGAATGGTTGTCCACCCATAATCCTTCTTCGTGGTCGTCTCGCAGGTAACTTGTTTCATCAATATCTTCGGTAGGTACAGATTGAAGAATTCCATCTAAAAATGGAGGTAGTTCGTCGAACTGATCATGCTCTTCTTCATCCACAACGTCTTCGACCCCAACAATACGTCTCTTACTGTGAAGGACAACGTGCAACTTTGGGTTGGCCGGGTCAACGATGTAGAACACCTGTGTGGCTTGCTCAGCAAGTATAAATGGATCATCTTAGTGTGCGACTCTACTGAGATCGACGAGAGTAAACCTATAATTGTCGACTTTAACACCTCAAGGGATTTCAACCCATTGGCATCGAAACAGAGGAATCTTAAGTAATACATAATCAAGCTCCCATATTTCCTCAATAACACCGTAATATGAGTCGAGTGCCCTTACTGCCCTGGCATCCTCCGAAATAGCAAGTAGTGTCACTCCACTACATTGCATAGTACTCTTCTCGTCCTGAGTTCTTGTGTAAAATGAATAGCCGTTGATGTCATACCCCTGCCAAGTCCCTACAGTAAATCTAGGCCCTCTGGCCAACCATGTAACAACTTCATCTACGTCGCCCTCAGAAGCTTGCAGGACTCTATTTTCGATCCACCCAGCAAACTTCCTATTATGTTCTCTGGTGACCCAAATCTCTGGCTTCGAGGGATTCTGTTTCCGTAACATTTCCTTGTGCTCGTGTATGTATGGCTCCACCCCCGTCATGTGCTGTAAGACCCAAAAATGGGCTTTTGCATATAGATCACTAGAGGGGACGACTGCTTTAAATCTAATCGTTCCAATGCCCTGAAGCCTGCCCTCATGCCGGGACGTAGGAACGCCAATTGGGTCAACCTCGGCCATATAGTTGGTGCAAAATTCGATCACCTCCTCAGCAGCATAACCTTCAATGATACTGCCCTCAGGCCGATGTCTATTCCTTACATATCCCTTCAAGGTACACATAAATCTCTCAAATGGATACATGTAGCGCAGGAACACGGGTCGACAAAACTTAATTTCTCTGACAGGGTGAACAATTAGATGGACCATAACATCAAAAACAGATGGAGGGAAATACATCTCCAGCTGACAAAGAGTTGTAGTCACATCGCGTTGCAAATCATCCAGTCCATCCAGATCAATTATCTGCAAGGACACAGTTGCAGTAAATATTCAGATCCAAAAAATTTGACAAGTTCCACGAATGGAGCTAATTAACGTGCTAGGAGTACACGCTTACGTACCTTGCCAGATATTGTGTCGAAGAAATAACATAGCTTTGTAATTGTCTCTCTGGCTTTGACTGGGAGAATGCCTCTGATAGCAATGTGAAGCATTTGTGACATCAGTACATGACAATCATGGGACTTCATACCAACCAGTTTCAAGTCTTTCATGGACATAAGTTTTTTCAAGTTCGCAGAATACCCGCATGGAACTTTGACACCATGTAGGCACTGACAGAGTTCTGTTTTTTCTCTTTTTGGCAAAGTATAGCAGGCTGGGGGAGGTATGTCCGCTTTCACTTCTCCAACGGTGCAAGCTCAGTCCTTATGCCCATGTCGAGCATGTCACGGCGAACGTTGATGCCATCTTTCGTCTTTCCTGGAATGTTCAACAACAAACTAGTCAAACTGTCACAAACATTTTTATCTACGTGCATGACATCAATGCAATGTCGAACTTGTGAGTGCTCCCAATATGGCAGATCCCAAAGAATCAATCTCTTCTTCCAAACATTTTTTCCTGGAGGTTTAGAACATTTACCGAACTCAACTTTGATGTCCTTCACGCGCAAGTAAAGCTCCTTACCAGTCACAAACACTGGGGCTGATCCTTTCTTAGGCTTCCCATTGAATGACTTCCTCTTCTTACAGTAGGCGTGATGCATCGGAAGGAATCTGCGGTGATCCATGTACACTGTTTTTCTGCAGTTCGATAACCACATGCTTTCAGTTTCATCCAGGCAAATAGGACAAGCCTTGCCTCCTTTCGTATTATACCCCGACAAATTTTCATAGGCCGGGAAATCATTTATGGTGCAAAATATCATAGCCCGCAATATGAAATTCTCTCGCTTATGTGCATCCCACACCCGCACCCCTTCGCTCCACAATTTATGTAAGTCCTCAACTAACGGTGATAGAAACACGTCAATATCATTCCCGGGTTGTCTGGGTCCTGAAATTAGTAACGACATCATGATGTACTTGCGCTTCATACATAACCAAGGAGGAAGATTGTAGATGCATAAAAGAACCGGCCAAGTACTATGTCGACTGCTCATATTTCCGTGTGGATTCATACCATCCGTACTCAGCCCAAACCTTATATTCCTCACTTCGCCGCCAAACTCACCGAATGTTCTGTTAATGTTTCTCCATTGAATGGAATCAGCTGGATGTCTTAGTTTTCTGTCTTGTTTCCGACCTTCAACATGCCAACGCAAGTACTTCGCATCTTTCGGATTTGCAAACAGCCGTTTCAATCTGGGAATCACAGGCAAATACCACACAGTTTTGGCCGGAGGCCCTTTCTTTACCTCATCACATCCATTGTGATAAATTCTGTCCCCATGCTTATACCGCGATGCACCGCATCTTGGACAAACATGCAAATCCTCGTACTCGTTACGGTACAGAACACAATCATTTGGGCATGCATGTATTCTTTCGATTTCCATTCCCAATGGACACAATAGTTTTTTGGCCTGGTAAACCGATCTTGGCAACTCATTTCCCTCTGGAAGCATGTCCGCTAACAGATCCAATAGCGCCGTGAAACTCTTATTGCTCCAACCGTTTCTTGCCTTCAAGTTATATAATCTCAACACAGAAGACAACTTTGTAAATTTTGCACATCCGGGGAACAAAGGCTTCTCAGAATCAACAATTAATTTCTCAAATTTAGCTAAATCGTTTTCGCTGTAGTCTTCTTCTACATCACGTAACATTTCATCTAAATTGTCGTCATCTACATGGACTTCCGAATGAACAATACCAATGTTCTGATCATGATCATCATTTCTGCAATCCACTTCCGGGTGCTGCTGAGTGGTAGCGGTGCTCGTTTCCTCAAGATCTTCACCATGCCATATCCAACGGGTATAGCGTGCGTTAAAACCACGATGAATCAAATGACTCCTAATCTGATCAAAGTTGCCGAACCTTTTTAAGTTCATACAATCTATACAAGGACAATGCATATCTTTCTCTCCCTTCTTCGCCTTTTCTTGCTCAGCAAATTTAATAAACCCATTCACACCCTCCAAATACTCAACAGTAGTACGTTTTATTCCATACATCCAATATTCTCGGTCCATCTACAATTATTTCACAAAATTGACAAATTCAAATAAATAATTAATGACTCAAGGCATGCATATATGCATGAAACATAATTAGCTAGGCCATATGTGTGTACATGAGCTGCTAAATTAAATTAAATGGATTTGTATATATGAAACCCTAATTAACTTGATGCATGCATTAATTGGAAGAGCGAGCCAACTAGCTAGCTGCTTAAATTCAGCAAGCTATAGCTAGCTAGCCAACCTAGCCTTCTAGCTAGTTTGGAGCTACATGTATCTAGTTTAATGAATTGCAAGTAGAGAGAGAGAGGGAGAGTGTGAAAGAGTGATTGAGAGAGAGAGAGAGAGGTGATGAGAAGATGACAATACCGAGGGGGATGGAAATATGATCAACCTCTCAGCTAGCTTCTCCAGATCACTCTAGCTTGGAGTCGTGCGCGGCTGAAATGATTCCAACATGCAGAGCGCAGAGCAGGGGTCGACCTAATTAAGTTGTACAATTTTACTATCGATTCAAAAACACAAACCGATAGTAAAATAAGGTCCCCACTGTCATAACCATTAGTTTATATGAAGTTATTTTACTATCGGTTTGTTTTATATAACCGATAGTAAACTTTACTATATTGTATCAGTTAGTACAGTAAGAACCGATAGTAAAAAGTCAGTAATTTCACTATCAGTTATGCGAGAAAAGCCGATAGTACTATTTAATATATTATATCAGTTGGTACAGTACGAACCGATAGTATAAAGTGAGTAATTTTACTATCTGTTACGATTGAAAACCTGATAGTACTATTTTAATATATTATATCGGTTGGTACAGTAATAACCGATAGTATAAAATGCATAATTTTACTATCAGTTAAAAATAGAAAAATGATAGTACTATTTAATATATTATATCGGTTTGTACAGTAATGACCGATAGTAAAAAGTATTTGCATTTCACTAACGTTGGACTAGTGTGTAACCGATAGTAAAATGCCTCTTTTCCGCCGTTGTCGTCCTATTCTATCGGATTTTTCCCAGATTGCTTATAACCGTTTAGAAAATATGAGTTAGTGGAATGCACTTCTGTAGTAGTGGGTAATGACCAAAGGTAGCCTCAGTGGTCGAGTAAGCCCAATAGGACAATCAGAGTGATCGAACGTCAAAGGAGTATCTGACCAACGGGGGTACTGAGGTTCGCCAAGGGGAATTTCTACTTGGTTTACTTCTCGGTAAAAAGCTTTAAACTGATGTTTAGAAACAAAAGAGGAGGAACCTCCGAAAATAACATTGATGTAATTACGAGGTACCTGGTAGGACATTTCTTCGTCTCCGCTGGCGTCTCTTAGCCCGTAAATCTGTTCTTTTGGTGGCAAAGTTGGCATTGGTCCGATCCCATGGTAGAAGTCATTTAATTGCTTCAACCAACTCCAGCAGTTCTTGAGGTCATGTCCCGGAGAGTTGTGGAGTGGACACCACTTCTTGCCTTCCTACGGGTTAGTCGACTTCTCTGACTGGTCGGCGTCACAGCCATCAGAAGCAGTTTTATTCTTAAATGAAAATTTTTTACCTTTGGCCAACGGAGGTTTTTCTGTGACTGCGACCTCCCAATACTGTCCAGCTCAATTTCTTTTTGATTTCTTTGATTTCCCGCCTGATGAAGATTCTGGCTTCTTGTTCGAATATTCTTTCTTCACATCCTTGAGACCTGGCTGAGGCGGTAAATTTCCCTTATCCACCATCCAATTCCACTCGACAGCCTCGGCCGCGTCGGAATAACGATCAGCCATATCAAAGAGATCGGCTACTGACCGAGGGGGGTGGATAAGTAGATCTTCCGTAAACCTCTGATATCGAACGGCGTGTTTAAATGCCCTGATAACGGAATTATCGGATATGTTTGGGATGGTATTCCTCACCCCGATGAACCTTTTGACAAACTAACGAAGAGTTTCCATCGACATTTGTCGCAGTCGATGAAGGTCGTCCTCTTTTCCCGGCTTTGATAACAATTCTGGAAATTGTGGAGGACGGCATCACACAACATTTCCCAGTTATATATCGAACCTTCAGGCTGATTGAATAGTCAGGTTCTTGCCGGTCCCTCAAGGACTGTGGGCAAATAGTTGGCCATGACACGGTCATCACCACCTGCTGCCTGAATAGCAGTGATGTAAATTTGAAGGAACTCCGATGGATTCTGAGTTCAGTCAAATCTTTCGATGGCCCCTAGTTTAAACTTGTCTGGCCAGACGACTGTACGGAGGCTGGGTGAGAAAGCTTTGCAACCAACATAAGGACCATGGAGAGTTATGCGGCTCTCAATCTAATCTCGGGCGACCTCACGCGAAGGAGATACGACGCGCGGTCCCAGATGAGAGCGGACAAGAATTCATTCCCGATCGAGAGAATTTCCCACCCATCTGGCTTTGTCATGCTGAGACGGCCTTAGCGGTAGTCGATTACGTCTGCCGAAACTAGAGTAAGAATACTCTTTTTCATGGGAACGTATTGTTGACCGGGAAGAGGCTGTAGGGGTCGCTTCGGATGCGACCTCATCTAATCTTTCCGCCAAAATTCTAGCAAAAGCCATTTTTGCGCATCTGTAACAGTAGGGGGAAAGTTACGCAGGACCTCCATGATTGATCGAAGTCGGCCATGTGTGCTTCTCCTTGGTGCGCCAGGTGTCACCGTTTCTTCGTTCACCGGTAAATGCTTCGGGGGTAAAGAAGGTGTCTGGTCGCGCCTGCGACCATGCGGGCAACGGGAGGAACTAGGAGCGTCATCATAACGAGCTTGCGTATTTGGCAAAGCCTATAGGGCTATTTTGCGGAGTTCATCATCTTGCCACTCGCGATCTTCATCCTCCTTTTGTCTGCGCTCTTGTTCTTCCTTTTGTCTGCGCTCCTGTTCTTCCCTAGCAGTCCGCTGATAGGAAGTTTCCTCTGATAGGCCAGCGAATTGCTTAGGGAGCGAGGTCGCCGAAGGATAGAACATCTCTGTTTGTTCCGAGTTCGACTCGAAATCAAAAAGACGGTGGAGATTATCAGGATCAAACCTCCCCGGACTGAATTCCTGGTCACCATCACCTTTACGCTCGACAGGGGTGTGCGATGGTTCAGATTCAACCCCTAATACAGTCGAACCAACATCAGGTTCCAAATCTGCCTCTCCCATCCCCTGGTCGATGGACATGACTTGGGTGGGGGAACCAACCTCAGGAATGTCTTCACCTTCGACCTCCTCCATTGGAACAGGATCACTAGACCAAGGAATTTGTATATGGTCATAATCATCGAGATCGAAATCGTTTTCAGAATCATATGCCCCAGACATGGCTCACCGAACCTCTGGATAAAGGAAAGAACACCTTGAGAAAGGCCCCACGATGGGCGCCAGCTATCGACGATTCTGACTTGGGGTCTTTAGTCGATCTTACACAGATTTGTGAGTTGTGAGACCTTTCAAAATGTTCCTCCGGAAAGGGATGATAAGTAATGTCTGTGGGGGCACAAAGAAATTTATACAGGTTCGGACCCTCGATGGTGGGAGTAATAGCCCTACGTCCTGTTGTGATTTCACTAGATATAAGAAAATGTTTACAAGTGGAAGAAAATATGATCACAAGTGAAGATCTTTTATATATTATTGTCTATCTAACTATGACTAAGCCAGCTAGTTATGCTAACTTGAGAGAATCCTTGTTAACTTCACCGTCCCCAGCATTGTGCATTTGTCCACCTTTTTATACTGAACAAAAGGGCGCCAATGCAAAACAGCCTCGGACGGTTGCGGGGGTGCAGTTTTAATAACCGCATTTAACTTCCACGTAGGCCCAACACGTGCAATCAAGGGATAACCACACATATTAACCTCCTGGCAGTTGTCTTCATATGTGGAGGAATCATCACGATCCTAGGGATATGCCTGTTACAGAGCTAAGCATTCCCGAGTTACTCTGGTCAAGGACAATCAATGACCCTCTGACCGCGTATTGTCTGCGGCCTCCTGACCGCGCAATGTCTGCGATCTCATGATCACACAAGGTCTGCGATCATAAATCATCCTTGTGTCCGCGCTCTTCAGGTCATCTGAGATCATGGCAATGGACTCATACATGTCCAATTAGAATCTGTCTTGAACCAGACGTGTGTTATTCTGAACTAGCTCAGGTGACAATCCTCGTCACAACCCCAAAACTCGTTTAGACTTAATCAGTGATCCATTAAGCTAGAAAGACGAATACGCTTGTTCCTTCTGGAATTCGACCATCAAGTTCCCAACATTCAACTGTCCACTTGCGGTATTACAAAATCACACCGTTTTATGTGTGATCAAGTTTTTGGTGCTGTCACCGAGGAACAACCGTAATTCATCTTTTTAGATTAATTTTCGTTGATATAAGTCAGTCTCACTTCTCAATCTTGTTTCTATTTTTCTTTTTGTTTTTTTTTGTGCACCACTAACCTTCAGGGAAGTACTGCAAATCTGATATGATCAAGTTTTAGAACGAGCCACATTGGACAATCAAATACCGGACGAAGGCGAATCACCAAAGATGGGTGAACAAAAGAAATTGAAGGATTATGGAATCCCGTTCAGCATGGGGTTTCAGTCAGGTATTCTTAGACCAACAATTGAAACTGATAATTTTGAAATGAACCCTGCACTATTGAATCTGATACAACAAAATCAATTCAATGGTATTACCACTGAAGATCCTTCACTGCATCTCCATATTTTTCTTGAACAATTAATGGAGTTTCGTAGGATACGCTACTACTTCATCTCTTTCCTTTCTCTCTTTGAGATAAGGCGAGAGTATAGTTGTACACTCTACCGCCCGCTTCAATAGCAACGTGGAATGAACTCTCACGCATTTTTCTCAATAAATTTTTTCCTCCATATAAAACTGCATATATTCAAAATCAGATTGTTTGTTTTACTCAACAGGGAGGAGAATCACTCTACCAAGCATGGGATCGGTACAAGGAACTTTTGAGGTCGTGTCCACACCACGGCCTGGAAAAGTGCCTTATAGTTCAAACATTTTATAATGCTTTGAATTACACGGCATAGATGAATGTTGACGCCGCAACTGGCAATGCACTCATGAACAAAAGCGTTGACGAAGCATACAATCTAATTGAACGTATGACACAAAATTACAAGCAATGGGGGAATGAACATGCTGCATCAAGATTGATCCAACCGCAACACCAACTCCCTCAACAACAACAGTCGTACCAAGCACCATGGCCATCGTTTCAGCAACAAAAACAACAACCACCGTACCGGCCACCACATCAACGACAAAATCAACCTGAACAATCCAACATTGAGCGCATGCTAGAAGCTTTTCTAAAAAATCAAGAGAAAGAAAAAGTTGCACTAAACCAGAAGATCGAATCCATCTCTACACACGTTCGCATGCTTGAGACTCAATTCGTGCGAATGGCCAATCTCACATCAATGATTTCTAACCCTCTAACTTCTCAACCTATCAACCATCGTAATTCTGAACATATTAATGTTATATCTTGCGTTGATACTGTTGATTTGAAAGGTGAAGGAACTTTCCAAAAAGAAAAGGTGCAACCGGAACCAACGAAAATGCCTACTGAGGATTTGACACCAACGACCGAACTTAAGTATGATGATCTATCTGTGCTGGCAAACGACCATGGTAAGGATGAACAATCAAAAGAAACAGAATCAGGTAATAATGAGGTAACATATGTTTCTAAACCAACTCCAGCTTTTCCAAGTTGTTACCTCCAGTCTAATTCTAATGACAAATCCTTTGATATCCTGAAGAAATCAAATGTGACAGTGCCTTTTGCTGATCTTATCACTGAAATTCCTTCATATGGAAAATTCTTAAAAGAAATTCTTACAAATAAAAGGGATTTGGATGATTTAGAAATATCTCAAATTGATATATGTGAGGGTACAATTGCTTTTCATATGGGGAATGAGAAAATATTTTTTAAATTGCCTGAAATAGCTAACTGCCCTATGTATGAGGACACCACATGCAGGATAGACCCTCTTGAGACTATATTGCAGGATAAACAAATTGGAAATGCTGCTCTAGATGACAACACAGAGATGAGCAATAAAAAGAATGATGATGCCACCACAAACATATCATCATTGCACAATCGACTCTTCACGGTAAGAAATCATGACAATCCCTATGCGAACAAGGTAGCAAATCTCACACCCCTTCCTTCTTCCATGAAATATATGCTTCTTGATAGAGATAAACATAATCCTATGCTTGTAGAGGCCAATAACTGATAAACCATCAAATACATTGACCAATACATTAGCACTGCATCGCAAGGCATTAGGATATTCTATTGATGATCTAATTGGTATAGAGCCTCCACACCGATTAAACCTAGCTACGATGAAAGCTGAAAAATATAAATTTCTAGACAATAGGCTTAGGTCTCCCACTGCACCAAACATTGAAATCATTATTGGGAACCTCCATAAAGATCATGCTATGGTCTGAGTCAAGCGGGACGTTAAACCAGCGCTTATCGGGAGGCAACTCGATGGTTTTTTTTTTATTTTTCCTTTCTTCTTGCTCTTTCTTTTTCCTTTTCTTTTTCTTTTTTTCTTTTTCAGGGCCAACCAAATTCAGATTACGACATTCAAATCCACATCACAGCATGTTCAAAAAAAATTTGTGAATCTGACGTGCGATCTCCAAGGTACGCAAGTTTATCTTTTTATTTTCCTTTTCTTTTTTGTTTCGTTTTGTTTTCTTTTCAGGTTTTCGCTTGCGACACCTTGGATTGCACCATTGGAGTTGTGTGGACCACAACATTCTCTTCCACCACAGCATCTTCAACAACATCTACCTCCAAACACCACGACCGCAAACGGCAATTAGTATCAATCTCCATACATTGAGGACAATGTCTGATTTAGCTTGGGGGTGTTCACTTAACCATTTACTTAGTCTTTATCGAATCATCATTCCACCACATTCCATCATAAACTAAAAAATAAAAGAAAGATTTATCACTTGGAATGCCTAGTTTTGAAGATAATCTTTAATCAATTAGATGATCATTCTATCACATCTTTGCATATGATCTATTGAACTTAACTCACTTAAACATTTCAATTGCTTATGTTTAGTTTTTATCTTAAAGTGACCATTAAAGTTTGAACTTATCCATTAAATTGTACTCGACTTCTTCCAAATTGAAGATTTCTAATAGAACCATTTTTTGGAATTAACTCTCTTATGTTACTCTTTATGCCTAGATTGCTAATTGCCCTTCTCTTTAAAAATAAAAAAAATGTGTAAAAGTAAGTATAATCGACCTACTGGGGGGAGGCGGTGGTAAATCGTCGACCAGCTGTACATGGAATAATAATGCAAGATAAGTCAGCATGATCATTGATTGATAGTTAAGTTTCACGGACCATGAATATGAGATATCAAGTCAATGTCGTGGACACATGTTGGAGAACATGTTGGTTGGATTGACGCATCTTGAGGCACTGTTGAGTTATTGTTAGTGTCATCAGTTTGTTTCTAATAGTTATTTTGATTTATCTTTAGACCTGGGATCATGACAATTTCATACATGCATAGTAGCATACTTGGTGTCATCAATCGCTACTTTTAACCGAGTAGTCGTAAAGGTGACATACAGATATGTTACGAACCAGATGGTTAAAAGTGAATGGTCGAGATGGAATTTGCCCCTCTCATATTTTAAGAGAGATATCTCTGGGCCTCTTGATGTAATTGGACTAAGAAAATGCATGGCCGTGCCGAATATAGTTGAGAGTCAATTGTGGAAAGGTTAGTCCATTAAAAGATCAAGAAAGGACTGAGCTATTCAAGGATGACACGTTTCTCACCTTGAGTTCGATCTGGTATCGTGAGGCAAGAGATAATCCATGATAAGTTGTATATGTTCGTCAGATATATATTCGTGTATATGCTGGTAGTCATAATGTTTTTCTAGGGACCACTTATGACTTGTGACTCGAGAAGTTATTTTCGGTCATGGCCAAATATACACGAACCTACAGGGTTACACACTCCAACAGAGCACTAATTCTAAAGGGATCTGAAACGGGTTCCCTATTGGTAATGGGTTTACCATTAGGATTAGGGTTCGCATTTGAGTATGAATTATCTGCAAGGCCCTATAAAAGGAGATGAGGCGGGCATACAAAGTATCTGATCTATTCAGACCGCCACCACCATCCACGAGATAGATCTCATAGAACCCTAAACCACGTGTACTGGTGCTAGCACACGAACATGCAGTGCTCCTTGCCCAGACGTGTGGACTTCTGTAGACGTGTGGCTGCTACTGTTGCATTGCTGGTCATGATCCGTTTGTGACATCGAATCTTCTTCCGCTACTACGTTGTCGCATCCGCGCATCTAGTGGTAAACTTCTGATCTAAGATTTTATGCTTGCATGGTTCTTGGGTTTTCGGGTTAAATTTTGAATTTATCACTAGAGTAGCAACCCGTATTCCAATAGATGGGCCACCCCACGCTGGGCAATCACAGAGAGTGACATAAAGGATTATGTAAGTTCCAGTTCTAGTGGGAACCATACTTCTATCGATGCACCCTTGGCATAAGCAGCCGAGGGTGGTTGTCTCATGGGGAGAGAGCTCTAAACGCACTTATTGGTTAGTGTGCATTGATTGCCAATGAATTAATTGTGTTACAAGAGAGAGGGTACAAGGGGTATATATAACCCTCAAAAGATGTAAATGACTAAACTACCCTAGTTTGGATCGTCGCATCAAGGGGACGATGGTCCTTTCATTGGGCACGAGGCGTGGATCGTTGACAGATGTCTTATTTGATTCTCAAAATGCTTTTGGAGGTGTCAGCGCCTAGAGAGCCCATGCCTCTCCCTGGGAATCAGGGCCCGAGGAGGTTTGGGCTCTTACCCAGGGAACCACCTGAGGAGGCATGAACCCCCTACTCAAGGAACCACCCAGGATGGCTTGGGCCCCAATCTAGAGAATTGGGGCTTAGGGACCTGGGCTTTTCCTGGGAATCGCCCAGGGAATCAAGGCTTGGAGACTTGGCCCCTTCTTGAGAACTGCCTAGAGAGGTCTGGGTGCTTACCCAAAAAACCACTTAGGGAAGCATGGGCGCTTACCCAAAAAACCACCCAGGGAGGCATGGCCCCTACTCAGGGCCACTCAAGGAACTGAGGCTTGGGGACCTGGGCCTTTTCTGGGAACCGCTTGGGGGAGGTTTGGCCCCTATGCAGGAACCATCCAAGGAACTGGGGCTCAAGGACCTAGGCTGTCGACGATTCGGACTCGGGGTCCTCAGCCGAACTTATGCAGAATTTGTAGTTGTGAGACCTTTCAGGGTGACCCTCCGGGAAGGTATGTAGAACAATGGAGAGCGGGAGCACAGAGAGATTTATACAGGTTCGGGCCCTCGATGATAGGAGTAATAGCCCTACGTCCTGTTGGGATTTCACTATGTGTGGTAAAGATTTACAAGATGATAGGAAAGGGCCCTTACAGACGAGGGTTTTTCCTATATAAGTGTACTAAAAAGGAGCCAAAGTGGCTTATAAAAGACTATCTAGTGTAGGCAGTAGACTTGGCTATTTGAGAGGTGTTGAATCTCTTGATTCTTCTATTGATCAATTGAACTGTCTTAATTGATCTCTTATCAACTGATCTCTCTTTGATTCATCCCATGCCACCCTTTTATACTGGTCGAAAGGGTGTCATATGAAGAAACTGCATCAAACGGTTGCTTGAACGGTTGGATGCGGTTTTTGGAACTGCTCTTAACCTCCACGCAGGTTAAACACGTGTTATTCATGGATAACTGCATGTATTAACCTCCCGACGGTTGGTCTTCTACGTGGAGGAATCTTCGGGATATTTGGTATATTCCGCTGTACGGACAGACGGATAGATGAACTCCAAATTCCCTGGTCCAAAGTATTCTGATCGCGGGATGTTGGCTGACCGCGCAACATTCCAGACATCCTGTTCGCGTATAGCATATGAACTTCTGACTGCGGAAAGCCTGCGATCTGATCGCGTAAAGCTTGCGACCTCATGGTGATGCCTCTCAGAATAGCTTGAGTTCGCACCGCCAGACACGTGTCTGGTTCAAACCTGTCCTGAACCAAAAGTCCATTAGAAATGATCCGGGTATCAATCCTCGTCAGCTAGCCCCCAAATTCGAAGGAAACGAAGGGACATGTTTATTTCGAATTTTAAGACCATGCATCGGATTTTTAACCCGACTCTTCAAATTCTTCACTTAGTGGCACACTAAGTGAGATGGTTGGTTTCCCAAGACGGGTTCTGACATTATGTGACGGGCAATGATAGCGGCGGAGAAATATTTTTAACTCGAGGTAAAATTTGTAAATGCTTTGTAGAAACCCGAGGCGCCTGGAATGCGAACCGTCACCTTGGCGGCTATAAATACCGGGTCCCCGGATCTGTAAAGCTTCACAATTTCCTTCCATGCCTAAGTCCTTTTCTAGACAACTTGCATTTTTCCTCTCTATACACTCTTCCTGATGGCAGATCACAACATCATCGAGATTGAGAGTGATGAAGAGGAAGTTGTCGAACAGGGGCCTCAGATGCCTGAAGACTTGTCTCCTTCAAGGAAGAAACCCAAGGTTGACGAAGGATCTTCCAGTGGAACGAAGGTGAAGAATGTAGCAAGTCTCTTTCTTCCTTCAGTTCCTATAACTCTTCCCGTTCATGCATCTCGGCAAGTTAGGCCTTCGACTTTGGAGAGAAATCCTTCTCCGTTTTCTCCATTTCATTCCAATTCTCCCATCCTTTATTTGGGTGATCAATATTCTGGTCGGCAAGTGGTGACTATCCCTCGACCAGATGACTCCCATATTGGGTTGGCGAAAGCAATCATATGGTGGGAAGGTTGCACTTCCACCATCTGATGATCCTCTTCCCAGGATGGGTACATCAACGTGCCATGAACTGGGACAGGTAATAATTCTCCTCTTCTTTTGCTGTAAGTTATAGTCAGTACAACTAACTTTTGCAAATGTAGGAGGTTGGAGGCTCCAGCGATCAGCCTTCTGCTGTTCCATCTCTTCCTTCTGGGCAGACTCTTCTGGAGGAGAAGAATGCCCTAGAGAAGAAGACCGAAGAGATGTATTAGGAGATTCTGCACCTGGCAGAACGCTTAGAACGATCCCGTGAATAGGCGCGCCAGTTCCGTCGAGAGAGGGATCACGCTCAGCAACAGCGAGAACTCTCTGACTTGATCAGGGACAATAGTGCGTCTCTTGTTAGGGATGATGTAGATAGACTTAGGCTAGTCGCTAGTTCCCTGGGGGTTGTCAGTGTAGATCTTACTGACAACAACATGCCCCTTGGGGAACTTTGTAAACTCCTTTCGGATCAAGTCGATGCTTTGATCGACTGTATCCCTTTTGTATGCAAAGAATGTAAGAAATAAATCTTTCTTTTTCATATGAATATTCTTCACATCTTCTGTGCGAAAATATGGCCATAAACATTATGTTCGCGACCATTCATACACAGGAAATTTCAGTTCTGTGATCAGAATCACGCTTTAAAAAGCACCGCGACCTGCCGTGATACCGCGATTAGATTTGAAGTCGCGGTTAGAACTGAATTGCGACTAGAGTTGAAGCTCGGTCAGACTGTCACTTCGATTAGAATCAGAGCTTAGTCTAAAACATGGTTTCGACCAAACCACAACCCGGTTAGAAATATACCAGTACGTCAAAAATTTAGTCATGGGGTTTTTTCATAAAAAATGTCCGAGGCATTCAAAGGAAAAATGCCTTCTGAAAAGTCTTAGAAAACTTCTCAGGTTTTAGCCCTTTCAGCTTTTGAAACAAAGAAGTCCTTTTATTTCAGATCCAACGCCCGGGATGCTTTAAAGGGTCTACCAGAGATAGTATCCATTATGGAAAATGAATAAAATATTCAAAGGAACAATAACCTCATTAATGCGTCTCCTCGGGTCTATAAAAGGAGCAGATGCCTTCTTGAGGAAGCCACACAACCAAGAAACTCTTAGCTTTTCCACCGCACAAAACCCTCATTCTTCCCCAGCCTTCGTCTTCCCAGAAAATTATCAACTTTTCTTTCAATCCTCCACCAAAAATGGCGTCCTGGAGCCGATCCATCCACCATTCCGAGGAGAATCTACTGGCATTGGAGAAGGAGGAGATCCTTCCTTCGCGGCTGCTGATCAACTGGCGGCCCGCGGAGAAGGATCAAGAAATCCCAACCGTCCGAGAGGGCGAGTTGGTGATTTTCGAGGAGTACTTGCGATGCGGATTCCGATTCCCCGAGAGTTGGTTTCTGAAGGATGTCCTTGAGCATTATGGGTGGGAGCTAATTAACCTCCACCCCAACGCGATGCTGATCCTGGCGGTGTTCCAGCATCTGTGTGAGGCATTCGTCGGAGTGTATCCCAGCGTGGATCTTTTCCGGCGATTCTACTTCTCGGCGTGGTCAAAGAGCACCAACGCCGTCGGATGCATCTACTTCCGGCTAAGGGATAAGAAAGAGTATCCCTCCCCACCCCTGCGAGACTCCTTGCACGGGTGGCACCAGAGATGGTTCTACTGCTCTCCTCCATCCGAGAGCAGTCTGTGGTTCGAAAACTCGCGGCCAGAGAAGTCAAGCAAATTGGATGCTCCCCCGGCGATGAACTTGGAGCTCCTGAAGCACGCCGAGGTGATCCTTCACTTAGTCGGACAAGGGTTGACGGCACGCGACGTCATCCGAGACTTTGTGAAGAACCGAGTGAGCCCCCTGCGTGAAAGGGCTCATCCGACTTGGGAGATTAATTCCATGGCGGATAGCACCTTGGACTACAACGAAGGTATGCATTTCTGGCACTGAGCTTTGTCATTTCTGGAATCCATGAATCTTAACTCGTGTCTGGGAGCAGTCCTGCCCTCATCCGAAATTGAGAGGCGGACTAACTCCCTCCTTAGGGCATACAACGCCGATGTAGAGGGCCCCAAGGGATCGCCTAGCCCGCAGAGCTTGATTCATGCCGGCGACGACCTCAAACAGGAGCGCCGAAAGGTACATTCTCCATCCGGCCCCTGCTTTGCAGGTCTCATGCATGCCCAGCACTAATCAATTCCATTGGAATGTGAATCAGCTCCTAGGGAAGTTCGCTAATGCGACGTTCCCGAGCGAGAACGTCGGTTCCATGGGGAAGCCGACGATGAAGAACCTGAAGAAGGTCTCTCAAAGACCCAGGACAAAGAGTCCTGCCCCCAAGAAGGCCAAGCCAAATCCCGGGGAGGGGTCTTCACGAAGCATTCCTCCTACCACAAGAAAGACTGCGGTAAGATATCACATCCCTTCTATTTTTCCAAGCACGGATTGGAATCACTTCTTCGTTGTTTAGGGAGAGAGGAGCGAGGAGGAAGAGGATGATGATGTCCCCTTAGTTATCCGGAGGAGGAAGATTGCAGATCTCCCATCCGGCGATGCTCCAAGCTGCTCCACCGAAACAACCGCCACCGCAGAGGCGGTCATGGCAGACCCCGTGACCACTGAGAGTCCTGTGGTCGCGGATATCCCCCCAGCTCCTGAAGTCCCCGAGGCTTCAGGGTCAATTGCCTCTGCTTCCCTGGTCGAAGGGACGACCATGGTAAGGTTTTCCCACAGTCGTGCTTTCTTCAATTCCTTCTGTATATTTTGACAAGTCAATGTTTACAGGGAGAAGAGCTTCCCCCTGCGACTACTGCGAGTCCCAGGGAGGAAAATCCTCCACCTCCGCGGACAGAGGTGGGGGTAGTTGTGCAGAGGCCGGCTGTGGTTGCGCACGAGGTGCCGGCTCCAGCGATCCAGGAGTCGCCAAGGCCTTCAGATGCATCCCCACCAGCTGGCCTGGTTGCCCGGGTAAAGACTTTGTTATTTGTCTTTATTTTTTCCTAGAAATGTGCTCATGGAAGAACACACCCAGGGGGAAGATGCCCTGTTTAACAAGAGGAAGGTTAGGACCGAAGACGACCTTCCTTCTCAAAGGGAGCCTTCCTTGAAATCCCAGGAGTGGATAGGATTTCATATAAGGTAAGAACCGTTATCTTGGTTAGAATGAATGGTAATAACCACAAATCAAGATTGCTCAAATTGTCTTCTTTGTCAGGCAAAGAAAAACGGTGTCCAGCCCTTCAACTGCCTCAAGAGGGGTTGAAGTCGCGGCCGGTGCAGGAGCCTCCAATGAGGAGTGCTCCACCCCCTTGGTCCAGGAAGTCATTCAGACCGCGGGGGGAGTGGTAAGTGCAGGAACCCAGTCGCGACCAGCGGCGACTGGGGGTAGTGCCCAGCCGGTACTCCCACCGACTGTCCCCGTTGTAAGCACATCCGGGGCTCCGGCGAGCTTTTTGGATGATGCTGTTTTACAAAAGTTTATGAAGGTATTATGAACTTCTGTTCTGGCGCCTGAATTGTTCATGAGACACCTTTAACCTTCTCTCTTCGCATCACAGGGTTTATCCTGGATGACGACCCAGTCAGGTGCTGTAATGGCAAGTATGGAGGCCATTCAGAGAGAACGCGATAGCTTGCGCAGGTGAGGATCATTACTCTTTGGTTCGTATGGATGCAATTTGGTTATGACTGCTCCCTTGACTTTGCCACAGAGAGGTATCATTGTTGAAGAAGGAAGTGGCCAAAGTTAGGCTCCATTCAATCTCGGTGGCTAAAACCAAGAGATCGAAATCAACAAACTGCTGTCACAAATTGCTGGTAAGTCGATTCCTGATTGAGAAGACTTGAATCCATAACATGCGAGTAACCTCTTCTCTTTGTACAGCGCAAGCGGGTCAAATAACACAGCTTAGTTAGGACAAGGGGCTCCTTGAATCCTCTATTCACCACACCGACCGGTCGATCAAAGAGCTGAGCCTCTTGGTCTTCGAAAAACTGAAGGCCGTGGTTGATCTCCTGAGGGCTGATGTGATCGAGCCGAAGAGAGATAACCTCAGCCTAGGCGACTGGTCATCGCTAATCATGGCCCAGGCAGAGTCACTGCTCGAGTATCTCCCTGGGGATACACGACGACGAGAAGAGGCGATCAGAACCAGGGTTCGATCGGCCGCGTCAGCCATCCTCAGCCGGGTTCGACTTCACCATGGCCTAGATGCAGATTTGAGCCCATTGGTGGGACCGGTTGAGGTTGAGAGTGACGAGCTACTTGATGCCGTTATGGAGGAGGTCGAGCCCTTTGTAGATAAACTCCTGACCGAGCTAGGGATCGAGTAATCCCTATTTTTGTACCAAATGAATTGTATATAATGCAATATATGTAAGAAACCCTTCTTTGAAAGAAAGTAGAAAATTTTGCGATTTCACATCATAAGTTTCATACTATAAGCATATCCCCCTAGCCCCCGCCTGTGCTTATGAATACTGAAGCCTTAGTATTATAAGCAGAGGAGAAAACATAAGTGTAACGACCAGGGGTGTGCGTTTAAACCAGTGATCAGGATCAATGTAACGTCTAATCTTATTGCGAACTGGTAGCCACTCAGGTGACCAAGGACTTGCCAGATAGCCCCGCATGCGTTGAGAAACGGCTTATTTAGGAGTGACTTATCTAGAAGTGGTCATGAGATCGACCAACGAATCCGATTAAAACGTTGTAATGATCTGACCGCCGGCGACCAGCCCCCAGGTCGAATTCATATGATATGGGCTTAGAGAGAAATACTTATTGTATGAAAGCAAAACATGTTTTGTTTTATGAAAAGATGCTAATTGAACAGGAAAAGGGATTTGAGTACTTACATGTAAAACTTGCGAAGCTGATCGATGTTCCATGTATTGGACAAAATTCGGCCATCCTCCATGGCTAACCATGCGGATCCTGGACGCGGCATTGAGACAACAGTGTAAGGGCCTTCCCACTTAGGGGAGAATTTGTTGCGGTTAGACTGGTCTTGAATTTTTCGTAACACCAAGTCTCCCACGATAAGATTGCGTGGTCGCACCCTTTTACTGTGATACTTGCGCAAAGCTTGCAAATATCACTAGTACAGAAATGCAGTCTACTAACCCCTATCTTCTATCGGTTATTAGCGAAACAGCACAAAACCGATAGAAAATGTGCCTCGCGGTCATAAAAGCCCGACGGATGTATTTTCCCTATCGGTTTCTAAGAAACTTACCGATAGAATAAATAGTATGATTTACTCTAGCGGTGATGAACATATTTGCCGTTAGAAGAGATGCATAAGTACTGACGGAAGAATGTTGTGCGCCGATAGGACTGGTCGACTTCAACAACTAGACTTATTCTATCGCTACTGTATGAATATACCGACAGAGTATATTAAAAATTCCTATCGGCAATATGTAGTTCGCCGATAGAATAGTTGACCTTCTACAAATATTTTTATTCTATCGGTAATGGATTCTTTTACCGTTAGAATATATAGAAAATTGCTTAGAACTGTTCGTCTTCTAATAGTTTTATTCTATCGGTAATGAATGTTTATACCGGTAGAATATTGCACAAAATATCTTAGAACTGTTGGCCTTCTACAACTAGTAATATTCTATCGGTAATGTACGTACACACCGATAGAGTATGTACAAAAATTCCTATCTGTAATATTTATTGTGCCGATAGAACCATTCGGCTTCTACAGATGTTTTTATTACTAACGGTATTCTGTTTTCTTACCGATAGAAAATATATAATTGTATAAATACACGGGTACGTCTCTTTCATTCTCACAATTCATCTGGGGCTCGTAGTCCTAACCCGTAAGCTCCATGAACGGCCGGCGCACCTCTACAGGGGACCGCTGCACCTCCGCACCTCCATCGACGCCCTCTAGACGTCGGCATCCCAAGGAAGGTACGTAAAATTTCTGCAATATTGTTAGATTATTCTAATCCGATTATGGCAATAATTCTGCTTTTTTTGTATCCTTCATTTTGATGTGTCTTCTTTTCAATATGATTATGATCTGTTCAGGTCCTTGGATGATGCTCGTGAGGGGCAACGTATTTCACGGTTCTTCATCGCAGTACGCTGCCTACGTTGGCTTGTTGGCGAAAGAAATGGTGAAGATCACCGTCGAGAGCTGGAAGGACGTGAAGGGCGAGATCTTGGTTGGCTCGGTCGAGAAGATGCTTAAGCCCGGCGTGTTTCTCAAATCAGGACCTATAGAAAGCATCTTACATGTTTTTGCATGCACCAGCTTGTGGCCAGATGCTTACCTGCTTGGAGAAGAAGAATTGTTGTTATTTGCACAGCCATTCTACACCATCACTACAGAGAACAACATCTTGGAAGGTAGGTTCTTTTTGTTAATGGAGTTGAGTTGAGTTGAGTTGAGTTGATCGAGTTTGAGTCCGAGGAAATCACCAATACGTACAAATGTATGTCGACGGCAGTTCCAGCTCCTCGGGCGTCTTCGAACTGAACTCCTATGGTTAAGTCCAATGTGGTTCAGACATTTGCTGTTTTGGATGAATGGATTTGTGATGTATCAGGTCTAACTTGTAGTCGGTAGTTGCATTGTGGCAACCTGCAAAGGTTCCCTTTTATGTAAAATGCATGTATGGGCCACTGGGTCCTCGTCGTGATCTGTTGTTAATTTCAGACGTGGCTTTTGTAATATACATCGAATGTGTGAATTGTTGTATTTGTATATTGTTGTATATTTGTGTATCATGTATTGCTAATTGGGACATGAACTTGAATGTGCAGGGAGCATTTGTGTATTTAATTGTATTGGTAGGTAGGTGTGTATTTGTACTGTTGTTTCAGACATGCACTTCAATTTGTGAACTGGCATGTGTATGTTTGTACCTGAATTTGTATTGGTGAACTGGCATGTGTATGTTTGTACCTGAATTTGTGAACTGGCATCTGTAATTTCTTTGGCAAGATGAAGTCCCAACTACCTACGAAAAGTATTTTTGTGTCTCCTAGTTAATCCACAAATTAGCATTTCTTGAAATATATTGCTTTATCTTCTAGTTAAGATCTATTTGATGTTACATTGATATGATTCCTTGAATGTGAGAAATGGCATGTGCATGTTTGTCCCAGTTTGGTAACAGTACCTCCTCTAACGGTAAGTACACATATTTGTTCAGTCATGCATATTCTAACGGTAAATACACATATTTACCGATAGGAAGCACATATATTTGTTCAGTCATGCATATTCTAACGGTAAATGCACATATTTACCGATAGAAAAATACATATATTTGCTCAGTCATGCATATTCTAACGGTAAATACACATATTTACCGATAGGAAGCACATATATTTGTTTAGTCATGCATATTCTAACGGTAAATGCACATATTTACCGATAGAAAAATACATATATTTGTTTAGTCATGCATATTCTATCGGTAAGTACACATATTTACCGATAGAAAAATACATATATTTGCTCAGTCATGCATAGTCTAACGGTAAATGCACATATTTACCGATACAAAAACTAATGCTCGAGTGTCATGCATCATCTAACGGTAAGTACACATATATACCGATAGAAAAACTCATGTGCGTGCTGTGTCATGCATGATCTAACGGTAAGTACACATATTTACCGATAGGAAAACACATATATTTGCTCAGTAATGTATATTCTCTAACGGTATGTGTGTGTTTTTACCGATAGAATATGTGAGCGGCAAATTACCTAAGTTAGTCTGACGGTTATTTCATGTATTTACCATTAGAAAAATGTCCATTATAAGGAAAACCCCACTCGACCATTGCTGAGCTGCTCTTTAATTTGTTCTGTTGCACTCTGTGTCCCTCTGTTTGTGACGAAAGTTCCAGCTACACTGCTAGGGTGATCAGCGCAGGCTGGAGGGAAGTTGATTGCACCCCTCTCTTTAAGGTATGCTTAATCGTCGACACTTATCTCTCTCTCCCTCTAGATCTCCCTTCCTCTCTACTTGCAAGCTAGCTGTATTGTGTAGTTCCAAGTTTGTAGCTCTAAGCTTGGGAGGTTGGTAGCTGGAAATGCGTCATGTTTTAGGAGCTAACTAGCTTGTATTGTGTAGTTAGCTAGGTTAATTAGTGTTAATTTCGTCAGGCTAGGGTTCAACACATGTATCTGTTGTAAGAGGCCGTACATGTACATATACATAACTTAATCGGGCAGGTTTCATGCATGGCTTACTCGTTAAATTTTGTTAATTGTAGATGGACAGGAAATATTGGATGTATGGAATAAAACGTACTACTCTTGAATATTTGGATGGTGTGAATGAGTTTATTAAATTTGCTGAGCAACAAAAGGAGAGGAAGGGAGAGAAAAATATGCTCTGTCCTTGTACAGATTGTATGAACTTGAAGAGGTTTAGCAACTCTGATCAAATTAAGAGTCATTTGATTCATCGTGGTTTTAACGCGCGATACACCCGTTGGATATGGCATGGCGAAGATCTTGAGGAAACAAGCACCACTACTACCAATCAGCACGACTCGGATGTGGATTGCAATAATATCGATGATCATCCCAATTTTGGTAATGTTCATTCCGATGTGCACGTAGATGATGATGATGACAATCTAGATGAGATGTTACGCGATGTAGAGGAAGATTACAACGAAAATGACTTCTGTGAATTTGAGAAACTGATTGCTGACTCTGAGAAGCCTCTGTTCCCTGGATGTGCAACATTTACAAAACTGTCTTCTGTGCTGAGATTATATAACTTGAAGGCAGGAAACGGTTGGAGTGATAAGAGTTTCACGGCACTATTAGGTCTTCTAGCGGACATGCTTCCAGAGGGAAATGAGTTGCCAAGATCTACTTACCAAGCCAAAAAATTGTTGTGTCCGTTGGGAATGGAAATCGAAAGAATACACGCATGCCCAAATGATTGTGTGTTGTACCGTAACGAGTACTCCAGTTTGCATGTTTGTCCAAGATGCGGCGCATCGAGGTATACGCGTAGGGACCGGATTGACAGTGAACGTCACGAGGTAAGGAAAGGGCCCCCGGCAAAAACTGTGTGGTACTTGCCTGTGATACCTAGATTGAAGCGGCTGTTTGCAAATCCGAAAGTCGCGAAGCACTTGCGTTGGCATGCTGAAGCCCGGAAACAAGACGGAAAACTGAGACACCCAGCTGATTCTATTCAATGGAGAAACATCAACAGAACATTTGCTGAGTTCGGCGGCGAACTTAGGAATGTAAGGTTCGGGCTGAGTACAGATGGTATGAACCCACATGGTAATATGAGCAGCCGGCACAGCACTTGGCCGGTTCTTTTATGCATCTACAATCTTCCTCCTTGGTTATGCATCAAGCGCAAGTACATCATGATGGCGTTACTAATCTCAGGACCCAGACAACCCGGAAATGATATTGACGTGTTTCTAGCGCCTTTAATCGAGGACTTACAGAAATTGTGGAGCGAGGGTGTGCAGGTGTGGGATGCATACAAGAAAGAGAATTTCATCTTGCGGGCCCTGATATTTTGCACCATAAATGATTTTCCTGCCTACGGCAATTTGTCGGGGTATAGTACGAAAGGAGCCAAGGCTTGCCCTATTTGCCTAGATGAAACTAAGAGCATGTGGCTGCGAAACTGCCGGAAAACAGTGTACATGGGTCACCGCAGGTTTCTTCCGGTGCATCACACGTACCGTAAGAAGAGGAAATCATTTAACGGGAAGCCTGCGAAGGGATCAGCTCCAGTGTTTCTGACCGGTAAGGAGATTTACTCACGCGTGAACGACATCAAAGTTGAGTTCGGTAAGCATTCTAAACCTCGAGAAAAAAATGTTTGGAAGAAGAGATCGATTCTCTGGGATCTACCGTACTGGGAGCACTTACAAGTTCGACATTGCATTGATGTCATGCATGTAGAGAAAAATGTCTGTGACAGTTTGATTGGTTTGTTGTTGAACATTCCGGGAAAGACAAAGGATGGTGTGAAAGCTCGTCGTGACATGGTGGAAATGGGGATAAGGACTGAGCTTGCACCTTTAGAGAATGGAAAGCGTACATACCTCCCCCCGGCCTGCTACACGTTGTCCAAGAGCGAAAAAACAGAACTCTGTCGGTGCCTGCACGGTGTTAAAGTTCCATGTGGGTACTCCGCGAACTTGAAAAAACTTGTGTCTATGAAGGACCTAAGACTGGTTGGCATGAAGTCCCACGACTGTCATGTCTTGATGTCACAGATGCTTCCCATTGCTATCAGAGGCATTCTCCCAGTTAAAGTCAGAGAGACAATCACAAACCTATGTTATTTCTTCAACGCAATATCTTGCAAGGTAAGTACGTGCACTCGTACTATAAGTTCACTACCTCCATTTGTGGAGCTTAATTAGAAGATTTTTCTGATATGAATATTTGGCGCAACTGTGTCCTCGTAGGTAATTGATCCCGATGGACTGGACGCTTTGCAACGCGACGTGGTTACAACTCTTTGTCAGCTCGAGATGTATTTCCCTCCATCCTTTTTTGATGTTATGGTCCATCTGATTGTTCACCTTATCAGAGAAATTAAGTTTTGTGGACCTGTGTGCCTGCGCTACATGTATCCATTTGAGAGATTTATGGGTGTATTGAAGGGATACGTAAGGACTCGTCGTCGACCCGAGGGGAGTATCATGGAAGGTTATGCCGCCGAGGAGGTGATTGAATTTTGCACAGATTATATGGCCGGGGTTGACCCAATTGGTGTTCCTAGGTCCCGACACGAGGGTAGGCTTGAGGGAATTGGAACGATTGGATTCAAAGCTATTGTCCCCGCTCGTGATGTGTACGCAAAATCACATTTTTGGGTCTTACAACACATGACGGAGGTCGAGCCATACATACACGAGCACAAGGTAATGTTACGGTCACAGAGTCTTTCGAAGTCAGACGTTTGGGTAAGCAGAGAACATAACAGGAAATTTGCTGAGTGGATCCAAGAAAGAGTCACGCGAGCTGCCGAGGGCTCCGTAAGTGAAACTGTGACATGGTTGGCTAGAGGCCCAAGATTCACTGTAGGGACTTGGCAGGGGTACGACATCAATGGGTATTCATTTTACACAAGAGCTCAAGACGCCAAGAGTAGCACGCAATGTAGCGGAGTGACACTGTTTGCTATTTCCGAGGATGCCAGGTCAGTAAGGGCGCTGATCTCATATTACGGTGTTATTGACGAAATATGGGAGCTCGATTACGGATTACTTAAGATTCCCCTGTTTCGATGCCAATGGGTCGAAATCCCTCGAGGTGTTCAAGTTGACAGTTACGGGTTTACTCTCGTCGATCTTGGTAGAGTCGGACACCAAGACGATCCATTCATACTTGCAAAGCAAGCCACACAGGTATTCTACATCGTTGACCCGGCCAATCCAAACTTGCATGTTGTCCTCCACAGCAAGAGACGTATTGTTGGGGTCGAAGATGTTGTCGACGAAGAGGAGTATAACCAATTCGATGAAATACCTCCATTTTTAGAGGACATTCAATCTATCCGTACTGAAGATATCGACGAAACAACGTATCTGCGAGATGACCATGAAGAAGGATTATGGGTTGAGAACCATTGATGATTAATTTCTATTTCAGGGATAAATGCCAAGCAAACAGCCCACAAGTTCTGCAGCAAGGTGAGGAACTTATCATTAATACATCAGGCAGTACATTTTTCTTTAGAATTTAATGATAAGCTAGTTCACAGCATTAATACATCTCAATTTTACTCCACAGCATGAGTTCTAACATGTACAGTACCTTTATCCTGTAAATATTTAATTCTTCCCTTCAAATAGCACTTGCAAAAATCTCATCGCAGCCTCTTCAAATTAAGTTCAGCAAAAATCCCTTTTTTCTGACGGTATTATGTTATTTATACCGATAGAGAAGGACATCTTCTCTCAGGCACTTCAAAACGTTTTCTATCGGTATTGTTCTATTGTACCGTTAGAATAAATTCGTTTGTTCACCGTATTTGTTGTCTGACGTTTTTTTCCTGTTTTTACCGATAGAAGAAGACTCTGCCGCTTTGAATTCTCAAACGTGTCGCCATGCGTCGCCTTGGAAACTCTATAAGTACCTCGCCATGCGTCGTGGTATTTTGTTGTTTTTCTAATTCTCGAACGGTTCGACTCCTCATCTTCTCTTTCACAATGGCAACCTCCATGGGATCGTCATCCACGGCCTCCCCGGTAAGAACTCTAAATCTCCTCGGTTTACCCCTGTATTGTTAATCCATGTTCAGTTCATTCTTGACCTGTTGATTTGCACAGGGAATGGTAGCCGTGGAAGACACTGCCAAAGTGAAGGCTGACCTGAGGGCCCTCCAGGAGGAGCACAAGCTCTTTACAGACAAGCACACTCAGCTACGGCTTGACCTTGACGATCTCTTCCAGCGCATTAAGCGCATGAAGACGGATGGTGACAATGCTAGGGCGAGGACGAGGCGTCTTCGCGAGGAGAAGAAAGCCGCGGATATGACCATCACTGGCTGCAGTTTGACTATGAAGGATACCATAGCGAAGCTGAGGGAGGTCGCAGGCCTTCTTGACGCAGTAGTAGTTGATCCTAGGGACAACTTGTCGCTAGAGGAGTCCTGCGTCCTGGCTGCAAGTCTAACTGACTCTATTCTACCTGCAGCCAGGGCTAAGACCACCCCTTGACCTAGCATTTTGGGTTTTATTTTTTTTTGTAAGTGATAAAACAACAATGAATGAACAATTTCTTTTTATGTTAATTTTCCAATTTTCCGGCTATCTTCCCTCTTTCTTTAACATTCTGCAGCTTTCAACCACGGTCTGTTTGATGTTAAATTGTGTACCTTTTCATTACTCTGACGGTATTTTGTTGTTTTTACCGATAGAAAAAGGGCACACAAATCTCAAGCACTTAATCAAAAAAATTTTCTAGGGAAAATTGGGCTCACGGGATTTTTTTGTTTATACCGATAGAAAAGGGCACCTTTTCATTACTCTCACGGTATTTTGTTGTTTTTACCGATAGAAAAATGGCACCCAATCTCAAGCACTTCAAAAAAATTTTCTGTGGAAAATTGGTCTCACGGGATTTTATTGTTTATACCGATAGAAAAATGCATCCACTAATTCAAATATTTTTCCGGGAAATTTACTTTTTCTATCGGTATTATTTTGTTGTTTCGATAGAAAATTACATAAGTCTATCGGTATCATTTTGTTATACCGATAGAAAAGTTCCTCCGCTACTTTATTACTCGTACACGGCCCTTTAGTTTCCCTCCACTCGAACAGTTCCACCTTAGAGCACTGCGTCTCTTCGAGAGCGAAGAAAACCCCAACCTCCGCCGTGAGCACTCACTTCCTCTCTCCCACACGACGATCGCCGGCTGGACACTGGTTCGTCACTGCCACCGGTTCTTATTTTCGTCCTTCGCCCGCCGCTGCTGCGTTCTACACCGCCTCTCCATCACCAGAACTGATCGCCGCCGTAAATACCCTAATTCGTCGTTCTATTTCCAGCATCTTCTTTATTTGATCCTAGTGTTTTGCACGTACTAATTCTTTGAGTTTTGCAATTACACTAGGGTTCCCTATTGTGTTGGCTTATGTACATTCCGCAGGCAATGTTGATTTTAATTAGGGTTTACATAATATGTTCCAGTGCTGTAATGAACCTGTTTTGAGATTTTAACTTCTCTATACTGCTGTATGTGTGATCAATTGTATCCAACTGCCATGTAATGCAGATTATATGTTGGAGGTGTTCTTACACATATTCTATCGGCAGCTCATGTGTTTACCGATAGAAAATTTTTCTGCACAAGTAGTAAAACTTAATTTGGATCTGGAAGGACATGAGCCATGCAATGTATTAGTTTGGTTGGGAATTTTTACTCACTTCATATGAATATATGGCAATGTGGATGGGTCTTCGATGTATATGTTTCAAATGCCTATATACATGACTTTTCCCAACCTCATAGCTGTGAAGTCCTGATGACTCACAAACAGGCTAGGCTAAAGATTATGCACAGTGGCACTTAGATGCTTGTGTGCATATTTACGTGTGAAATAATAATGCTGGCCCATGAATATTAGTGTAGCAAATCATCGAGAATGTTATGTGATGACAGTGAATGGTGGCTTGTCAACAAAATTCCATATGTAGAGAACATTGTTATGTTCTATCGGTATCTCACGTGTTTGCCGATAGAAAAATTGTCTTGTGTGGAGGTAATTGTTATGGTCTATCGGCAGCTCATGTGTTTACCGATAGAAAATATTTCTGAAGACTTCAGTAAGTAATTTATGCATGTCTTTCTTTTTGTATTATTTTCCCTTTTGCCGCCCTAGTTAGTCTCCAGTCCTGGGCTGAGTTATGGAACTCCAAGGCGAATTAATTGCCATATATATGGTTTGTTGAAGGTTTTGTAGGGGAAGACATGTCGTCGTCTTCATCGGATGGTACTAGTGGTTCGACTAGGGCCAACCCCATCGTAACTACTGAAGATGGGGCTGTTACATCCCAGCGCAAGAGGGTGGGGCGAGGCGCGACGACGTTGGGGCGTTTGGCCAAACGCACTGATCTTTCTTGTGAGTTCAACCAATTTGGGAGGCCGATTGGAAAGAATGCTGGGAGGTACACGGCCTACGTTGGGCTGTTGGCGAAAGAAAGGGTGAAGATCACCGTCCAGAGCTGGAAGGACGTGACGGCGGACGAGAGGGATAGGTTGTGGGCGGAAGTGAAGGTTAAATGAACTGAAATCGCTGAACTCTTTCGTAATCACGTTCTCTTGGCTTATACTAAAGTTTAACTAACTCGTGATTAATTGTATGCATTTTTCAAAAACAGGCTAAGTGGAACATCCCTGACGATACACCTAGGACTGCCTGCTTGAAGGACATGAACGGAACATGGAAAACCTTTAAGAGCTGGCTCGTCAGTCACTTCCTAGCTGCGGGGAAATCTCCTTGCGAGAAGTACCCCTTCATATCGGAGGAGGTATGGGAGGAATTCACCAAGCAGAAGGGGACTGAGGAGTTCAAGGCCCTTAGCGAGAAGAATAGGGCGATCCAGAAGAGGAACGACCACCCGCATCGGCTCGGATCCCGGGGCTATGCGGGGAAGGAGGAACAGTGAAAGAAGGAAGACGAACAAAATCCTGTCATCGACACCCCTGAGTTGCCGCTCTCCAAGATCCGGGATGAGAGGTGCAAGCGATGGTGGAGGGGGAGGGGGTCCGTGTCGTCCACGGGGTCTGTGCAGTTCGCAACCCCTGGGGACGCCGACGTTGTGAGGCGAATGGTAAGTTGGCTAACCTCGTAAACTGTGTGCGCACAAGTGTATATAAGGCAATTTGTCTCACAAGGTACCTTCAAATGTAACAGATCTCTTTTGAGAAGGAGGCAGCGGAGGGATTGTTTACCCCGCAGAGGGAGAACGACATCCTCACCCGGGCTCTAGGAAATAAGGAGCATCCCGGGCGGACACGGGCCGTGGGAGCCAGTGGTCGTGGAAGGCCGGTTTCGTAGATCCGGCTCCACCGAGGAAGAAGGCCCGCACCTGGAAGGAAAAGGAAGCTGACCTCTCCGATAAGATACGGGCTGAGGTACGGGAGGAGATACGGGCGGAGATGCGGGCTGAGATACGGGCTGAGGTACAGTCTGAGGTGCAGACCGAGGTCGCACAAATGAGGGAAGAGTTCGCACGGTTGAGACAAGCATTGCTGGCCAAGAGTGCAAATGCGGATCCCCAGGACGACGGTACCCCGCGGGGTCGGATAAGCAGTTGCGCTTCGAAGGTACTCGCGGATCCAGTGGATCTACTTGAGGTACTGCAAGCCTTCATCTGTGCACTTAAGTTGATGCAAGCCTTCATCTGTGCACTTAATTGTTACAAATTTGCAGAGGCCGGAGGGCTGCATCCTACAGAATCACGTAGGCGCCGGGCAGGAAGTGGTTGGACACGGCTTCGTATATCCGTCTGGGCCGGATGTCCGGGTCCACTGTGTACCTCTGCGGTTGGGTTTCGCAAAGGTACAGGTGGACATGGCCATGCCGGGCTACAACGATTCTCCATTGCCAGTCCCAACAGAGGAACTGCAGACACTTGCTGAGGAAGTGGGCTCCTACGTACAGTGGCCCAAGAAGTGTCTTGTAATACAACCGGTAAATCCTACACATTTTAGATTACATCCTACTCAGTACACTCAACTTGCATAATCTAACATACGTGCTCATTAATTGAAGTGGCCTGCCGCGGGGCATGAGGGCCGATCTCGTGCGAACCTGGACACATCAAAGACGGCCTCGACCCCACCCAGCGCATCCACGCCTTCACCTCGGAAGAAAGCCGCCATCACCTCGCCCTTGCCTTCGAAGGTACGCGCTCAGTCCCCGGCAAAAGGCAAGGGCGGCAAAGGCAAGGGCAAAGGGCGACAGGGACTGCCGCGGACGTTCACGAACGCGCTCCCACTCTTGTCGGAGGCATCTTTGTGGAAATTGGATCGATCAACCAGAGACCTCCACGACTGGTACCTACATCGAGCTCGGCGCAGCCTGAACTTCTTAGTTCCCTACAGGCCTGGGCAGTTCCACCGTGAGCCCGGGACTATATCCGTGGCACACGAGGATCTGTTCGACCTCTACAACTGGCGGGAGCTCGATATGTCCATCATACGGACTGGAGTCCTGTGAGTTTGCTGATGCTATGTATTGCTGTTTTCTAACTCTGTTTGCTAACTCTGCATTAATGTTGCAGTTCATTTGAATACTGAGTAACTTTCTGTGAAATTAATATTAATCTCGTCCTTCGCATGCAGGTGCATGTACAGGCTAACATCGGAGGCTGCGTGTGACAAGGTGGGTTTCCTCGACCCAGAGAAAATAAGCCTCACGATGCTAGAGCAGGACGCCGCGCACGCTGAGCAGTACATATCCAGCGCGCTGATGGCGCAGCAGGACAGGGACTTCATTCTGGTGCCGTACCACCAAAGGTTAGTGCATTTCGTACTAATTTAACTCAATCTTGTATGTTACACCTGAGATGTACTTTGAGCTAGCGGTCCTCTTTTACGTACAATGCAGGGGCCACTGGATCCTCATCGTGATCTGTCCGCCGAGGAACGAGGTGTACTACCTCGATTCGATGCGTGACAGATTATCGATGGAATATGTGCTCAAGGGGAATATGGAGGCGTAAGTAACTTATATGTTTGATTTATATTTTGACCTCACTAGCTAATGATAATACATTAACTGGCAATACTAACTGAAATGCAGGGCTTTTGATAAATATGTGTCCGCTGGAGGGAGGCATGCCGCACCGCAGGGCTCCGTACTAGCTTGGAAAGAATATGAGGTACTCACGAGACTTTTTGTTTATGCTTAATTAGTTTATGGAAACAATATATAGCTAACATGTCTTCGCATATGCAATTATCTCAGTGCCATCAGCAGTCGCAATCGTGGGAATGCGGGTTTTATGTGCTGCGCTACATGTACGACCTAGTGCGGACAAACTTTTCCCGATTCCCCCAGGTAAGCATCGATAGCTAACTCAAATTTCAAAAATGGGTGTCACGTTCTAAATTAGGATCGAAGTTAGTTACTCAGTATGCACACATGCTTGCAGATCGCCATGTCGAAAGACCAATATGAAAATGCAAAGATTATATATCTTCGACAAATCTGGGCACAATATGTCATGGAGGAAGTAGCGCCCAACCATCCAGCATGACAATTTTTTCCTTTTTGTGTACTCTGCATAGACTGTTCATATACATGTGAATAAATATATATATGTGAATAAATGTCCACATTGGATTGCAATCTGTATTTGTCCATACATATGTGAATAAATGTGAATAACTGCCTAATGTGTCAATTTGTTCTGTGAATTTACCTTGCATCTGTACTGTATTGTGTATCCAATCTATACTGTATTGCATCTGTACTGTATATGTGAATGTACTGTATTGTGAATGCAAATAAAGTACTGTATATGTGAATGCTCTATCGGTAAATTCATCAACAATCGAGAGACTACTGTACTTTTTTCTATCGGTACAATCAAAATTAACCATTAGAAGAGTGTGACCTTTCCTGCCGGTGAACTCATACATATCCGATAGAGTACTAAGCTTTTTTCTGTCGGTAATCTTGTAGTTAACCGTTAGAATAGTGGTACTTTTCAATCCGCTAGCGACGAGTTTTCTATCGGTAAACTTGTAAGATGCCGATAGAATACTATGATTTTTCCTATCGGTAAACTTATAATTAGCCGTTAGAATAGTGGTACTTTTCCAACCGCTGACGACGAGTTTTCTATCGGTACACTCCAAATATACCGATAGAATATTATGCTTTTTTCTGTCGGTAAACTTGTAATTAACCGTTAGAATAGTGGTACTTTTCCAACCGCTAACGACGAGTTTTCTATCGGTACACTCCTAATATGCCGATAGAATATTATGATTTTTTCTGTCGGTAATCTTGTAATTAACCGTTAGAATAATGGTACCTTCCTTGCCGCTGGACGTAAGAATACGACGGGTTTTCTATCGGTAGATTCATAATATGCCGATAGAATAGTGAACTTCTTCTGTCGGTTATTTACCGATAGAAAATGTCCAGTCTTGTTCTATCGTGTCTATCTCTATCGGTACAAAAACCGATAGTAGAAGGGTGTTTTTTACCGATAGAAGACTGCATTTCTGTACTAGTGTATGCCGCGGATTTGATCAGAGCGCGATCTCGCCTTTCTTCCAAGAGGATGAGATCTTGTGATCGCTGTTCGGACTGATTAACCTGTTCGAATTGTTCTGTCTGAACAAAACCAATACTCACTTCCGTAGGCAATACAGCCTCGACCCCATAGACCAAATGGAAGGGCGTCTCACTGGTGGCTCGACTAGAGGTAGTCCGTAGTGCCCATAGAACAGTGCAGAGCTCATCTGCCCAAGCCCCCGAGCGGGTCTTAAGGCGATCAAAAACACGCTTTTTGATTCCTTGCAGTATCTGCCCATTGGCCCGTTCTACGGCACCATTGCTTTGTGGATGTGCCACAGAAGCAAAACACACCTTGGTCCCAATCTGATTGCAGTAGTCCAGAAAAAGACCGCTAGAGAATTGAGAACCATTATTCGTGATGAGACGGTTTGGAACACCAAATCGTGCCACAATGTTCTTATGGAAGAACCTTTGTGCGGCTGATGCTGTAATAATTCGTACCGGTTCGGCCTCAATCCACTTTGTAAACGTGTCAATGGCTACGAACAGAAACTTGTACCCATTGACCGCTTGTGGCATAGGACCGACAATGTCCATTCCCCAAACCGCGAAGGGCCATGCGAGGGGAATGGTTTGCAATGCATAGGCAGGTTGATGAACCTGCCTCACGTGAAACTGACACTGGGGACACATCTTGACCATATGCTTGGCATCATCGAGTGCCGAAGGCCAGTAGAATCCTTGTCGAAAAGCCTTTCCGACCAGTGTCAGATATGACGCGTGCGCACCGCACACACCGTCATGTATTTCTTTCAAGAGGGATTTTCCTTTCTCCTGAGATATACAACGCATGAATACTCCTCGAGAACCCTTTCTGTACAGAATCCCATTTATGAGCTTGTACAGTCGCGCTTTTCGAATTAACCGATCGCTTTCGGTTTCGTCCTCGGGTAGGGTCCCATGTTCAAGATAGACCCACAAAGGATGAGTCCAATCTTGTTCCTGACCGAGGTTGGTAACGAAGGCTATTACCGGATCATCCTCGACCGAAGTCATGATCGAAGGATGGTCCAAGTGTTCAATGAACACTCCTGCCGGAGCGGATGAGCGTGAGGACCCAATTTTGGATAATTGGTCTGTGAGAATGTTGTCCTTTCGCGGGATGTATTGGACTTCGAAATGACTGAGGTGTTTTTCCAATCTCCTCACTTCCCCCAGGTAATGAGCCATTGTCTCATCGGAGGTGCTGTACTCCTTGTTTACCTGGTTTACGACCAGCTGTGAGTCTCCCCTCACCACTAATCGACGGACTCCGAGGATTTTGCTGCCCTGAGCCCTGCAAGAAGACCTTCATACTCAGCCGCGTTGTTAGTCGCGACAAAGTGTAGTTGGATGACATACTTAAGCTATTCGCCCTGAGGCGTAACTAAGACCACTCTAGCCCCCGAGTGTTGAAAACTGCGGGAGCCGTCAAAGTACATTGTCTAGTAATCGGGGCACTCCAACTCCTCTGACACCTACACGGGTGGCTCAGGGTTGGTCCATTCAACCACAAAGTCGGCCAAAACCTGAGACTTAACCGCCGTGCGAGGTGTGAAATGGATATCAAAGGCACCGAGTTCGACCGCCCATTTGGCGATTCGACCATACTTCTCTGGATTTCGGACAATATCCCCCAAAGGAAAGGAGGAGGGTACTGTGATCTTGTGTGCTTGGAAGTAATGTCGTAGCTTACGAGAACCCATCAGTAGTGCGTAAAGTATCTTCTGGACCTCAGGGTGACGCTCCTTAGGACCATAAAGTACTTCGCTTACATAGTAGACGGGTCTGTGTATTCCTTCCCTCTCCGCGATCAGAACAGCGCTGACCGCGTGTGGGGTGGCCCCCAGATACAGAAGCAATGGTTCTTCTTTGTCGGGAGACACCAATACTGGCGGACTAGACAGATATGTTTTTACCTCCTGAAATGCTTTTTCAACCTCATCGGACCATGTAAAATTATGATGCTTCCGCACGGCTTTAAAGAAAGGCAATCCCCTTTCACCTAGTCGCGATATGAAGCGACTTAAGGCCGCCATGCGACCAGCCAGGCGTTGAACATCTTTCATGGTCGAGGGCGGCCTCATCTGTTCGATGGCCCTGATTTTCTCAGGATTGACTTCGATGCCCCTGGAACAAACAAGGAAACCAAGAAGCTTTCCTGAAGACACCCCGAAAGAACACTTCTCCGGGTTCAATTTTATTCCAAAGCGATTCAGATTACAGAAGGTTTCAGCGAGATCGTCCAAATGGGACAACCTTTTGGTACTTTTTACAACCAAATCGTCTACATATGCTTCGAGATTACGCCCTATTTGGGAAAGAAAGGTCTTTTGCATCAAGCGCTGGTACGTGGAACCTGCGTTCTTGAGTCCGAACGGCATCCTGACGTAGCAGTAGGTGCCGAACGGGGTGATGAAGGCAGTTTTCTCTTCATCTTCTTCTGCCATGCTAATTTGATGGTACCCTGAGTAGGCATCCAGCTGGTCGATGCGGGGAAGGGGAAAATCATCCTTCGGACAGGCACTGTTGAGGCTAGTATAGTCGACGCGCATGCGCCACTTGCCATTTGACTTGCGGACCATGACCGGATTGGCGAGCCATTCCGGGTGATCGACTTCTCGAATGAACCCGGCTTTTAGGAGTTTATCCAACTCCTCTCGGATGGCTTCTTGTCGGTCAACAGCAAAACGCCTGAGCTTTTGCTTTATTGGTCGCTGTCCAGGTCGAATTGCTAACCTGTGCTCAATTACTTCCTTTGGGACACCGGGCATGCCGGACGGTTTCCACGCAAACACGTCTGCATTAGCCCGGAGGAAAGCAATGAGCTCGAGTTCCTATTTGTCATCCAGAGCAGATCCGACCTGAATTGTCTTGGATGGATTGTCTGGGTACAAAGGAACTTGTTTGAGTTTCTCATCCGGTCGAGGAGCAGCCTTGATCGCGTCGGTGGCGACAGTGGCGACCTGAGCGTCCCAGAGGGGAAGTCGATCGACCATCTCCAAAGATAGCTGGTCACACGTGAGTGCCACGTTGCGACTTCCTCGGATCGAGGTGACACCTTTGGGGCCAGGCAATTTTCCACACTGATAAACATAGTGCGTTGCCATCATGAACTTAGAGAGAGTTGGCCTGCCAAAGATTGCATTATAAGCTGAATCACAATCGATTACATCAAAAGTAACCAATTCTGTTCGGAAGTTGTCCAGTTCTCCCAGTGTGACCGGGAGGACCACTTGTCCCGAGACACCTTTCCAAATAGTGTATGGCGCTAAGGATGTATTGCCCATGGAAATTCATATTGGTTCTGTCCGAATAGATCAATTCGATCAGATTGATCAAGTCGGACAACGTACTCAGGATTTAATCCTCCTCGAAGAAAAATGTGATCGAGCGCTGATAAAGTCAGCGGTATATTTGCAAGCTTTGCGGAAATATCACAGCAAGAGGGTGCGGCCAAGTAGCCTTCACGTGGGTGATCTGATTTTACGAAAAATACAAAACCAGTCTAACCGCAATAAGTTCTCTCCTCAGTGGGAAGGCCTTTTTCAATACCGCGGCCAGGATCGGCTCGGTTAGCAATGGAGGATGGCAGGATCTTATCCAATACTTGGAACATCGATCAACTATGCAAGTCTTACGTGTAAGTTCTCCAATCTCTTTTCCTTTTCAATTAGCATGGTTTAACAAAAAGTCGTGAATACTTTTATTCAGCTCATGTTACGTTCATTCCTTTCCCTGGAGCTGATCGCCGATAATCATCTTGATACAATACCCTGATTGGATTCATTGGCCGCTCTCATGGTCGCATCCAAATAAGACATCCCTCAATAAGCCATTTCTCAACGCACACGGAACTTAATGGCATGTATTAAGGTCTGTATCGATATGATTGGATGATCGTATCTAAGTTGAAATATTTCTTAGACATTTCTGATCATCATAACATCCATATTTTCTCCTGAGATTATAATACTAAGTCTTCAGTACTTATGATCTCAGGAGGGGGCTAAGGGAATATGGTCATAACATGAAATGAAGAAAAGTACTTTCTTTTGCGAAAATTAAAGCATGCATCTGCATTGTATAATCACATATTTGCGGGTACAAAAGTTGTTACATTAACAATCAAGATAAGCCAAGTTCTTTCAAGAGATTTTCGATCAAGGGCTTGACTTCCTCTATTATGGCTTCAAGCTGATCTTCACTCTCGATCTCTGCGTCTCCTACCACTGGTTTCAAATCGAGATCAGGGCCATGGTGAAAATGGAGTATGCAAAGGATTGTGGAGGCTATAGATTGCACATTTGTCCTCATCACCTCTTCCTGTCGCTTTGCATCTCCAGGAAGATAATTGAGAAGTGATTCAGCCTGAGCTGCAACCAAGGTGGCTAACTCACTAAAGCTAGGATTGACCTTTTGAGATTCGATCACATCAGCTTTGAGCAGAGTTGCCACCGTCTTCAGTTTTTCAAAGACGGTTGATTGAGTATTGCTAGCGTTGGAGCTCGATGGTCGCCTAAAGGTCATTCTTTTCTTTCGAAAGATGGCTTATTTGATCTCCTTGTGCTACATGAACACGGCAGTTAATTTTCACAGCGGTTCATGTAACGAAATAATGTTTTCTGATCGGGAGGGGAATTACAAGAAAACTTTGATTGCGCTTCGTTAAGTTTCCTCTCTAAAGAGGAAAATCTCGCGGCTGCTGTTTCTTCTTGGTTCTCCCGGTCAGCCATGCTCTTGTTCAGGAAGGCATTTTCTCTATATCAAGAAAGGCAATTGAGCTATGCTTAAATAAGAATTCAAGTTAGCACAAATAAGAAGTATCACACTTACTGCTGCAACTGACTGATCTCCCACTGTACGACCTTGATGTGTTTTACCACAGTTGTTGATCTGGTCGCCAACCGGGTCAGATCCTGGAACAATAGTAAGACATTGCTTTTAATGTTTGAATATTCCCAAGTTTCTGAGAACTCGCAAATAATAAAAAGAGTTTTGCGTACCTCTATGAAATCGCTGAATGAGCTGCTCTCAAAATCAAAATGAGGTCGAGTCTCGAGGCATATTCTGTCCGCGGCAGGGGCAGCAGATGACCTTTCCTGCTGATCCCCCTCTGTGACCGGGGTTGCGGTTTCCATCCTTTGGGATTGGATCTTCGCTTCCATTCCCTCCACAATGGCCTGAAGAACTTCTTCGGCCATGGGAATAGAACTTGGTTCTCCCACGACCTCTACAGTAGGTGTTGTGCCAAGGCTTGTCGAGGTCGCCAGAGTGCTGAGCGCGGCATCCCTGCGCCTAAAATAAACAAACAGATTGTGAGTTAGAATGACTCATGTCGGTTATCTCTAGATGGCCATAGGGGAATTCTTACTTTATTCAAACCCTGTCCATGGCTTGGGTTTCGATGATGAGCTCCTGGGAGAAAGAAGCCCACTAGGTGCTCCTGGGAGATTATCGTCGTCTGTACTTGTTTTTCTCTTCTTAAATAGGATAGTGTCTTCTTCTCCCTGTATGTACACAATCCTATGGGTATATGCAAAGGAATGATAAAGAACAAGTGTAAGGATTCTTACCGCAGTCGCTCCCTCGATCAGTAAGGGAGGAGTTGTCAGTCTTGGGGCTTCACAAGCCTCAGGCACAGGGGTTTCGCCCGTAACCACAGGATCATCAGTGGTCACGGGGTCTAGTATAGCCATTCCTGCTCCTGCCGTCAGGGACAGGATCCCAGCTACACCAGGGTTGGCCGGTGTCCTCTTACGCTGGATGAGAGGGACGTTGTCTTCTTCGTCCTCACTCCCCTCACCCTGTACGACTAAGAAGTAATTTCTATTCATACTTGGGAATATGGGGGGTACAGAATATCTTACCGCCGTTTTCTTCGCGACCGCAAATTTCTTTTGCGAAGAAGCCCCTCCTGAGATCTTCTTAGGTTTTCCAGGAGCAGGCTCCTTCATCTTGTGCCTCGTAGGGGTTCTCTTCGCCTTCTTCGTGGCTAATTCCCTCGAAGGACCAGCATCATTGCCTAGACGTTTCGTCCCAGCGATTCTTCCCAACAGCTGTATTATCGAATATGAATGCCTTGGTGATCCAAGTCCAATAGATGGTTTGCAACAAAACTCGTCGAAAAAGATTGTACCTTTCGGCGCTCCTGTTTGAGATCATCGCCGGCATTTATTAAGCTCTGGGGGTGAGGTGACCCTTTAACTCCTTCTGTTGCGACATTGTGAGGCCGTAGAAGATAGTTTGTTCGTTTTTCGATTTCGGACAAAGAAAGAACTGCGTCACAAAAACAAACAACTTACTTGACATGTCTTTATTCGTCAATAGAGTTGTATATTTTGTAAACCAGAGGACATACCTGTGTTGTAATCTAAGGTGGTGTCCGCCATGGACTCCACCTCCCAAGCCGGGTGTTCCCTCTCACGAAGGGACTCATCCTATTTTTTTCAAAGTCGCGGATGATGTCGTATGCTGTTAGTCCCTGTTGGACCAGATGAAGAATGGCTCTGGCCTGCTTCTCTAATTTTGCACCTAGAGAAGGAATGGAGTCCATTTCACTGTGTTTCTCCAGTCGGGTGTTCGCAAACCAGAGTCCGCTCTCCGATGGAGGGGTGCAGTAGAACCATTTATGATGCCATCCGTGCACCGAATCTCGCAGAGGAGGGAATGGGTACTCTTTCTTCTCCCTTATGCGGAAGTAGATGCACCCGGCGGCATTGGCACTTTTCGACCACGCTGAGAAGTAGAAGCGTTGGAAAAGCTCCACGCTTGGCAGCACTCCAACGAATGCTTCGCATAAGTGCTGAAAGATTGCCAGGATCAGAACAGCATTTGGGTGGAGATTCACCAGCTCCAACCCATAATGATTGAGGCTTCCCCGAAGGAACTCGCTTTCCGAGAATCGAAACCCACAATGCAAATATTCTTCAAAGATCACCAGTTCGCCTTTGCGAACAGCTGGGGTTTCTTCGTCCTTCTCCGCTGGCTGCCAGTTGATCAGCAACCGCGGGGGGAGAATTTCTTCCTTCTCAAGTGCTATTAAGCTTTCTTCGGTATAGTGGATGGAACGGCTCCATGATGCCATCGCTACTGAGGTTTGAAGAAAGGCGACAGCTTTGAGAGGACAAGGGAAAGAAGTGCAAAAGAGAGTTTTGTGCGGTGAGAATGTCTAAGGCAACGAAGGGTTTTTGGTTGTGAAGCTTCTCCAGTAAGCTACCTTTTCCTTTTATATGCCTGAGACAATCCTTTGCCAGATATTGTATTAATTTCCCATAATGGGTGTCTTTCCTCTCGGGACCCGTTATCCATACCCTGTAATGAATTCGAAACAAAATGTACCTTTATAATTTTATTTCGCATTCGGGGGCTATGGTGCAGATAAAAATATGAGAAATTCGCAAAGTTTATCAAAGAAGTAATCCCTTATGGCTTCGGAGTAAGCTTATATCTTGTATACTTATCACAATGCAATTCTGTGATCGTTACGATATGGGTGATCGGAACATCTGTGATTGCCACACGACCAAGATATTGTGCTAGGATTGTAGCACTGATTCTGATCGCAGTCTACGGCCTCAATGCTATTCTGAGACCGAAGAACTGTCATGAGCCAGTTTCGGACAGAAATTTACCTGTGCATGTTTGGTCGTAGAGGCATTTTGTGTAACCATTTCTTCGCATAGAGTGTATAAAGAACCTTAATTCTGGATTATAAGTTTTTCCATAATATTTTTAAGGGATCAAGTATGTAAGGAAAAGAAATTCTTTATTTTTGGTAATTTTTACATACAAAAGGGACAGGCGACCAAAGCATCGACCTGGTCCGAAAGTAATTTACAGAGTTCTCCTCAGGACATATTGGCGTCAGTAGGATCTACACTGACTGCCCCAAGAGAACTAGCAATGGCTCTTAAGCCTATCTACATTATCCCGAAGCAAATAAGCGCTACTGCTCCTTATTGTATTGGAGAGTTCTCACTGCTGACGAGTATAGTCCCTCTCCAAGCGAAATTGGCGCGCTTCTTCACGGGAATTTTCATAACATTCTGCCAGATGCAGAATGGCCGAAGACATCTCCTTAGAATGCTTCCCCAGCGCCTCTTTTTCTTTTTGGAGAGTTCGCTCGAAGACTACACCAAAAAGGACCTGGACTTTAGCAGGCTGGTCGCTGGGGGCTCCAGAGATTTTTGTCTCCTGAGCATGCATGTGTTAGTTTTAAAATAAAACGACCACCAGAGAGAATAAAGATAATTACCAATCCTCGCAGTAAAGTTGAATGGGAGGATGTGGAGCTTCCCCTAGGAAGTAGATCACCCGACAAAAGTTGAGGACCATCTGGTCGCGGGAGTGCAAACTTCCCACAAGAAAGTCGATCACCCAACAAAAGTTGGTGATCAAGAACAGGTGCATCATCTGGCCGTGATGATGTGAGACTCCCTCCAGAAGTGGGAAAGTTGGAAGGATTGTTATGGATCTCCAAAGGTGGAGATGAGAGTTCGAACTGTCGAGTCGCATGCACAGGAAGAACCACAGGAGGCAAATAAAGAGTGCAATGATGCATCCTCAACATTTGCACCTATGAATGCAGCTCCACTGGAGGATCCTTTGTCAACCCTCGATTTCTTCTTCGGAGGAATCAGTTCCTCAGTCACCTGTAGGTTCCAAAATACATTGTTTTGGAAACGACCAGGATATTAAAGCAATGACTTGAACCAGATTTTCAGAAAAGTCATATCTTCTGGGAATCGTGGTCGAGTTCAGATGTTACTTCTTTTTCTTCCTCATCACTTTCAATCTCAATAATGTTCTTGGGTCTTGATCCGCCATCGAGACAAGAACAGAAGACAAGAGAGTATGACCAGAAAACAGAAGTAGCTCTAAAAAGACTTAGTCGTGTAAAAGGTTCATGAGTTCAAGGAACCAAAAGGTGCTTCTATTTATAGAGCCGGAGGCGTCGGTTTATTTCCACACACGTCTCAGATTCTTAAAACGCACTTACGGTTTCCATCACAATGGGTATATTAAGTCATTTTTACTTGGCAAGAAAAACTCAGTTTCTTCGGGAAACAAACCGTCACACGGCGGAACAGTTTCAAATTGAAGCGTCGGGTTCATAATTCAATGCAAGATAAAAATTTGAAGTAAATATGTCTCTTCCTTTTCTTCAAATTGGGGGGCTAGCTGACGAGGATTATCACTCGAGCTAGTTCAAAATAAAATACATTTGGTTCAAAGACAGAATCAGATTAGACGCGTTCTCAGACGACCTGAAAGGCGCGGACACAAAGATAGTTTATGTTCGCAGCCCTTGCGCGGCCATGAGGCCGCAGACAATGCGCGGTCATGAGGCCGCAGACAGTGCGCGGTCAGAGGGTCGCTGACTATCTGCGATCAGGGTAACTCGGGAGTGTCTAACGGGCATATTCCTAGGATCATGGTAATTCTTCCACGTATGAAGACAACTGCCAGGAGGTTAACATGTGTGGTTATCCCTTGATTGCACGTGTCTAGCCTGCGTGGAAGTTAAGTGCAGTTATCAAAACTGCATCCTAGCAACCGTCCAAGGCCGTTTCGCATTGGCGCCCTTTTGGCTAGTATAAAGAGGTGGTCGAATGCACGATGCAAGGGACGGTTAAGTTGACAAGCACTCCCAGAAGTCAGCATAACTTGAAGACTTAGACATAGTTAGATAGACAATACTATAGAAAAGATCTTCGCCTGTGATCATCTTTTGTTCCCCTTTGTAATCATTTTCCCTTGCATAGTGAAATCACAACAGGACGTAGGGCTATTACTCCTACCATCGAGGGCCCGAACCTATATAAATTCTTTTGTGCCCCTATAGATATTGCTTATCATACCTCCTCGGAGGAACACCATGAAAGATCTCACAACTCACAGATCTGCGTAAGATCGGCTGAGGACCCCAAGTCCAAATCGTGGACAGCATGTGAGGTTTGCTTCCCCCACGATGATGCCCTCATTGTCTCCACCACCGTCTTCAACTGCCGGCTCGCCTGCATCCTCGTGGATGGTGGAAGCACCTTAACGTCCTTTACCTAAAGGCATTCAGGGAAATGCATGTCGACGAGAAGCTACTCCATACCGCAGTTGGCCCCTTGTAGGGCTTCATCCCGAGGAAGACGATCTACCCTGTTGGGAAGGTCAACCTCTCCATGATGTTCATCACGTCGGACAACTACTGAACAAAGATGGTCCAATTCGACATGGTGGACCTCCCCTCATCCTACAACGCCATCATGGGGAGGACTACCATCAATCACTTCAGGGCGGCGATTCACTAGACCTATCTATGTACGAAGATCCCTGGGCCTCAAGGTGTAATCACCACTCGGGGAGACCAAGATGTCGCCCGCGCCCTTTAGGAGCGAGCCACCTCTATGATTGGGGACGTGAACCTGATTAAGGCCTCGGAGGAGGGGGCTCTCCCCTAACTCCCGAGGCGTTGATTCCTCTCCACGGGAGATTCCTCCTGAAATTGCATTTGGAGGGGGACCTTTGTAAGGTCCAGCTCTTCCCTGGGGACGACAAGAAGACTGTCAAGATTGAGGCCGACCTCCTTGAGGAGTACACGAACCAACTTGTCACCTTGGCAAAAACTCTGATGTTTTCGTGTGGAAACTGGTGGACATAAAGGGTATCCCCGGGATGTGATCAAGCACAAGCTACGGCGGCACCTGGCCACCCTTGGTAATGCAAAAATTAAGGATGCTCTCTCTCGAGCGTCAAGAGGCCATCAAGACCGAAATTGAGGCTTCAAGAGGTGGAGTTCATTCAGGAGGTTTTGCACCCCGAATGGCTGGCTAACCCCATCCTTGTTAAGAAGGCCAATGGTAAGGAGAGGATGTGCGATTAATTTGAGAAACTTTAACTCAACTAAACAAACTCTAACACACGTTGACTAACTTGTACCATTTCAAATTGGGTTAGCATAGGTATAGTAACACTCTTTATTCCCTGTTTGGATGATCAGTTTTCATCCCAATCCTGAGAGATTTGGATAAGCGAAGATTAGGATAGCAATAGATATAGGAAGTTGTTCAGTTTGGCCGGACTTGGGTAGGAAGGCCCAGTCCGGGTGGAAGTAAAGAATTTAGGTAGTTGACCAGTTTTGATATCCTGTACTTGTTGAGATCTCCTCCCTCCCCCTCCTGACGCACCACGCCTAGGGGTGGAAACGGGTCGGGTTTGGATCGGATAGTACCTAAACTCACATCCGCATCCACATCTTTCTTCCGGATACGGATACAGATGTAGATAGTTACAGATGCTGATACGAATATGAAAGAAATGGATACGGATACAGAGCGGATATTTTTTGGATACGGACATGGATACGGAGTGGATATTTTACGAATACGGACATTAATATTAAACGGATTCGGAGCGGATACGGACACTGATATATGAAAATTCAATTATAATCAGTTAACACGAATATTATTACAAGAAGTATGAAATCTTCCAAACTATTTTACAAGTAGTATGAATGCTACTACAAGCAGTATGAATGTTACTGCAAATTCAATTTGGTATTACTTGAGGCCACGATTGTCATTGTTTTCATTGTTACTGCAAATTCAATTTGGTATTTTCACATTTCATGAATTAGTAACATGTCAAACTAAAATATTCGAAACAGCCAAGCATAATAGTGATTTGAAGATATCAGATATGTCATCCCCCTTGACAGATACATTGTAGAACACTATTGATCCACAAATCACAACTCAACACTACTAAACTTGTGAACTATTGGTTCACAAATCACAAAACTGAAAACTATCATCCATAGTTATATTAATATACTACGTGCCGTCGACTGGAGGAGGCGGAGGATGCCCATCGATTGGAGGAGGAGGCGACTGGAGGCAGAGGAACTAGGGTTTGTGGGCTTGTGGGTTATATATATATATATATATAGAGGTTCGAATTCAGGTTTGATTGAAATATACCAGATACGAATGCGGATACGGGTTAAACCAGATCCGACCCGGCTCCATTTCCGCCCCTAACCATGCCACTATCGAGGCCTCTTCTAGCGTCGACGCCCAAGGCTCCCGCCTTCGCCATCAACCCAAAGGCTCCCACTTCGACTCCAAGACTCGAAGTCCTACCCTCGAGGTCCCCTTATTTGTCAGCTCACGACTGGTGTCAATGCTGCTCCCTGCCAAGGCTCCCGTGAGTTGCCGTATGCCATCCTGCGGCGCCGTTGTAGCGTCTTGCCAGTTGCTGGGGCCTTTCACTGAGAAATCTCGGCCTGAGACCAATCTATAGGACCATTTGTTACTACTATCATTAATTTACCCTCTAACCAGTGCATTCTTTCTCCATTATAGTAGCTTCCTATTGCGCTTGCTTGAGTAGTTTATTGAAGTCTTCCTGGTAGGTTCATTCATCTATATACAGCATCCAAACCTAATTAGCCCTCACCTAATCTAATTCACTTGAAATTAGTCTTTGAGCTCTTCAAGTCAACATCCATGGCGGAGGGCGTTGTTGGCTCCCTGATTGTGAAGCTCAGCATGGCCATCGTGAGAGAAGTGGCCATCTTTGGTGCCAGGAAGCGTTGCAGTGAGGCCTCTGCCCTTGCAGGACTCCTCGGCGAGATCCGCGAGGTGAAGGAGGAGCTAGAGAGCATGCAGGCCTTCCTGCATGGTGCCGAGCGGTTCAAGGACACCAACGAAACCACCGGCATCTTCGTCAAGAACATCCGGAACCTCGTCTTCGAGATCGAGGACGTCATGAACGAGTTCACCTATAAGCTGGAGGAAGGAAAACATCGAGGATTATTCACGACAGGCGACGTTTAGATGCTAAGCTACAAGAGATCAAGATCAGGCTAGAAACTGCAGACAGGAGAAAGGTCAGGTATGACATGAGAGGAATCAGTAATGCCCATTGCAGATCTAAAGATCTGAACTCGTACTTCCCAGCGGTGGATGATGATCTTGTGGGAATTGAGAAGAACAAGAAGCTACTGATGAATTAGCAAGAAGATGATATGGAACAGCAGAGTTTAATCACCACAGTGAAAGATTAGGATAGCGAACTGAGAGGGGTGAATTGGTTTTACAAAATAACTCAGATATTCCAAATATAACTATCCCAAATCATAATACCATCTCTCTTGTTGTCCAAAAATCTCCATAAAAAAACAAAAAGAGAAATAAAAAGAAACAATCAACAATCGACTGCAAAGTATTTAAACAATTAATTATCTATATAACCAATTGTGGGTATTTAAATTATGAGTATTTAAATTGTGAATATTTAAACAATCAATTGCGAGTATTTAAACAATCATATACAAAAATTTAAACAATCAAGAAAAAGAGAAGATTTAACTTCTTATAAAATATTCAAAAACCAAGAAAAGAGTCAAGAATACAAAAGCTCTAAGTACAACAAGCAAAAACTCTCTCAAAGGGATGACAAACTCTCCATAGGATCCCTCTCTTATGTAGGGGATGATAAACTCTCCATAACATCCCTCTCTTATATAGATTCACTCCACACCTAGGATAGTCTCCACAACCCATATAGAACTAATCCTAATATCTGGTGGAGGTTTGGGCCTAAAGCCATTTAGTCTAACTCCTAATCACTCATTTTACAATATTCGGAATTACAGAATTTTCTGCACAGTAGACACTAAAACAGACATAATCATCTAAACTCTGATTTTGACGTTCTTGGATCCGTTGGAAGATAACTTCAAGATCTACAATTTTGATGTTAGCACTTTTCTGAGATTAAGTCACAATCAATGCAGAATCATCTCTCAAGTAGAGCTTTTTTGCATAACCTTTCATAAGGAGTCCATAAGCCGTCTCAATGACTTTCTTGGGCATTGTGAGCACCACTTGTGCTCACTATGATGTCTCCACGTGTCCACCTTAATAACAAATGGCTCACCTCTAACCGGGAAGTCTATCCTATTTCGGACCTCGACTGACAATCTCCACACTTCCACTGGTTCGAGCCACTTCGTACATCTTGGTGCAACACAGTTCTAGATATTTGGTGTAGTAATGTCCAGCATCTCCGCAAGTCTCTAGTTCCTCCGACATATCCCGAACCCATTGAGTCTCCAGCTCGTACATGTGCGTCACGTAGATGGTCTAACCTTGTTGTGAGCACACCATAATTTCGGAATACCTAAAACTTGCATCACAACCAAAAGAACTCATCATATAATACTGTTCAAACATAATGACAACATAAACAAACACAGAAAGATATATCTAATTCAAAATATTGTCAAATCACAAATCACACAAATTTAGGCAATCACATGGGTTTACAAGTTTGGGGCATGAGTGGAGTTGGTAAAACCACTTTGGTTGCCCATGTTTACAACATTGTGAAGATGGAATTTGATGTTTCTATGTGGGTGAACGTATCGAAAGGCTACCAGGTTGAAGATCTGCTGAAGCAGATTGTCAAAGGGTTCAACAACAGTGACCCCAACATTGAACTTCATGTCGATGTTGCTAGCATGGAAGCACAAAGCTTACTCAAGATCATCAGGGATTATTTGCACGGAAAAAGGTACATTTTGATTCTGGATGATGTTTGGGGTGTTGATGTGTGGTTTAACATCAGAGCTGCCCTCCCTTTTGATGGCATTAGTAGGTTTGTGATCACATCAATAATTCATGAAGTAGCCATGCTAGCAACTAAAAACTATGTGATTGAGTTGAAGCCACTAGAAGAAATATCATTCATGGGAGTTATTTTGCAAAGAAGCATTCTGGAAAGATCACAACAAAATCTGTCCACCAGAGCTAAAGCATTTGGCTCAAAAATTTGTGCAGAAGTGTAATGGCTTGTCCATTGCCGAATGTTTTTCCAAATAACCTAAACAAAATAAATTCAAAAAATAACCCGTACCTTTTAAATTTTGCAAAAACGGCCCTCTGTCGCGAACGCGGGCGCGCGACTGATCTTCAGTCGCTAGCCCAGCTAGCGACTGAAGACGTGGCACGGCACAACGCCTCGCTGGCCCAGGTGCCGTACCACGCCAGCTTTCAGTCACTAGCCCAGCTAGCGACTGAAACCTGCGGTGTTTCAGTCGCTAGCCCGGCTAGAGACTGAAACTTTACACCCCCGGGACAAATACAATTGAGAAAATTTTGGCCTGTGGTCGCGGTCAAAGGACTTTGTGATGATTTCTCTTGGGAATTAGGACTTGTTTGCAAATCTTGAGATTGGGAGGGCTGATTTGAGATCTAATTTCACACACAAGTGTAACTTTATTCCAGGAGCTTATTCAGTAGGAGTTTTGATGAAATTCGAAAAGATTCGATGATTTTGGGATAATTCGAAAACAGGGTACTTTAGGGTAATTAGGGTAATTAGAGTTTTGGAAAATGGCGAGACTTGAAACTAAGGCCTCGGATGGGATTTTGAAAATCTTACAGAAGGGAAAGTTGCTCAGAATAGTGAATGGGAGATACTCCTTGAATTAGATCGAAGTTTGGAGATGAGATGTGGGTTTTAGCCTTTTTAGGGTCCGCGGAAAATCTGAAAAAGGTATAAGCCGCGATAATTTTGGGCTGATTTACGAAAAGGGGCAAGACGACAAAGTTTTGGCATTAGTACCGTACAAGTACATACTAATTTCGCATTTATACCGTGCTTTTGATACCTAGTTTTGTCTCATTGGTTCGACACATTTGTATGAAACCAGACGTCTCCGCGCAAAAGATGGTAGGTGCAAAAGCCGAAAAGACTAATCATACGAAAACTGAAAAGATGAATAGGTAAAGGCTGAAAAGCAGAAATGCAGAGTCATACAAAAGTAGAACAGTAGAAATGTGCGACAGAAAACCCCAAAAAGTTGGAAACCTAACAAAAATGTGCGACAACTGAACAGTCCGAGAAAAGCCTACATAGGACTACTGCCCCCTCCTGCTCCTCTGTGGGGGGGGGGGCTGATACTCCGATGGTGTGTACCGACAGGGGGGCTGACGATCCCTGACGCGCTGCCTCCTCGCTGGTGGTGTCTGCGCAGATGGCGAAGACTGGGAAGGTTGTGTCGGCTGCGTAGGCGGCGGAGCATCGGCAAGGAAGCTAGGAAGCAGATGTGTCGGCTGCGTAGGATGCTGCTCTGCCTGGTCGAGAGGCTGGTGCCATGGAGGATTATCAAGCTCCTCATTCGAAGAGCTATCGGCAAGCACGAAACCCGTGTGTGGTGGTGGAGGGCGCGACGACGACGGATGGTCCGCTGGTGGCACATGCGGCCAACGACCCAGCGCCGACGGTGATGGTGGGGGAATCACAGTCAAGTGAGGTGGCAGCAGCACTCTGAAACCGACCAGAATCTGATCGACCTGCCGCTCGACCTCTGAACAATGCGTACACATCGTCGCTGGGCATGGTGGGTCCGAGGCGGGACCGGACCATCATGTCCCGTGCACCAGCAGAGATGCCGCCGAGGATGTCTAGCTGTGCACACGAATTAATGCAATTATAAAACGACAATCCATGTGAAAATAAGGTTACAAAGAGCTAAGGAACTCACAGAAGAGTGGATTCACCCAATTAGGCGTCGGTCGTAGCGGTCGTCGATGGTGGCGGGAGGGATGGGCTCATCAAGCGCGGCTGGTGGACCGCCCGCCAATCGGTAGATCGTGCGAGGTTGGTACCAGGACAGATAGGAAAAATGGATGTCGGGGCTGTACGGCCTGTGCTCCTCGACCGTGCGCGGTGGGCCCAATCCATCCACTCCTACACATAGGGCTGCTGCCAACGAACGAAATCGTCCCTCACTCGACCCTTCCTGGATTGCCTGCGGACAAAGCAATTAGTTAGTGATGAAAATTATGTATAAAATAACATGTGAATGTAATGCATATTTGACGTACTCGTGGATATGGTGCGGGATCTGTCGAGCAGGCAGCACGGGGACAAGCTGGCGCAGCCCGAACTGGCGCATAACTCGCTCAGGAGAGTAACCCTCAATCATGTGCGAGAAGACGAGCAAAACCTAGGTGCACCAGTACACAGCATCCTGCGTACAAAGAGAAGAAAGGCCGACTGGAGCGATGGATTGGAGGTTCGCGGTGGTCCACGGATCCCAGATGACGCTGTCGTCGAGAAGCAGATCGAAGCTCGTGGCGTACGAAGGATAACAGAGGTGCGCCTGATCTGTGGCCCACCTCAAACTCAGCCTAGCCCACCTCCATCCCATCACAGGGCCGTCTCTCGCATCCCCAGCTAATGCGAACTGATCCCGCGGAACCAGTGGTCGACCGATGGGGACATGCTCGTACGACCACATCTGCAAGAGGATGGCGCACCCAGAGAAAAGAGAGCTGACCAGGTCTCTGCTCGTGGCATCGCACAACCCCCTATAGGTGTGGCAGAGCACGGCGGATCCGAAACTGAACCGTGGCACGTGCCCTAGGGTCGAGTCGGCAATACTCCTGGTGAGCTAAACGTACTGCCGCTCGCAGATGTCTCCGTGGGTGCCAGGGAAGAGCAACCACCCAAACAGGTACAGCAAGTATGCCTCAAGGTGGCTCCTGAAGACCTCTGGAGCGGCCACGGGGAGTGCACCATCGCGCACTGCGCGAAGGTAACTCTGGGGAACTCCCGCGTCCTGCGCAAACCCCCCCTAGACCTACTCCCTCGAAGCGCTGTGGGAAATCTAGGCGCCATGCAGCTCTCTCGGTGGCCGCTGGGACATATATCACCTCACGGATAGGCAGGCCAAGCAGCATGCTGACGTCCTGCAGTGTGATAGTGAGCTCGCCAAAACTGAAGTGGAACGTGTGCGTCTCAGGCCTCCACCGATCCACAAGCGCAGTAATGAGGGCTCGGTCAAAAGGGAATCGCCTCGCCTGATCTACCATGCGGGTGAACGGCAACAGTCTGGCCTCGAGCAAATAAGGCCCGAACCACTCATCTAGAGGCCACATCTCACGCGGTGTCCTCATGCGCAGAGCTGGGAGAACGGTGCCCTGTAGAAGGCGTCGAGCACGGTGACACTCCTGATGGTGTTGTGCAATCAGCTCGTGAAGCTGATGGTCGTTCGCCATACCTGCAGTTGTCACATATTGGTTGAGAAGTTGAAACACTCAGTACATAAACAAACATTCAGTACTACTTACGAAAATTCACGAGAAGGCATTAGGGAAATTAAGTACAACTGATATAGGGAAATTCAGTACAACTCACGACAAAACATTCAGTAGTTCAAACATTACAACATTACAGTTTTATTTAGGAAAATTAAGTACAACTCATACAGGGAAGTTGTATTGCTTTAGTTTTGCGACGAAGTCGATGCGCCTGCCACCCGCGGGCATCGATTTCTTGTGTGACCAGGCTGCCTGCAAGCGCTGCATTTACGTAGGTCATCCTCACTCTCCGCTGCATCCATATCATTATTTATCCTTCTGGATCGACGTCGGCCGACATGACCTACGAGGAGCCTCTTGTCTGGGATCCACGTGATGGCATCTTCCGGGGATAGTTCTCGATAGCTTTCCCTCGCCGCAAACTCATTGAAGACACCATCCCAGGTTTTCTGCAGGTACTGCAGAGAATAATAGGTTGAGATGTACCGCGCCGGATCGATCCCAGGAACAGAGCAGGCAGCGATGACATGCGAGCAAGGAATGTGCAACATTTGAGGCTTGTTGCATGTGCATTGGACATTTGCATTTGAAATTCGACATTCGTGGACCCTACCAGCCCGCAATGTGCCACGGACATGTTTGTGCCTTAGCCGAACCTCTTACTTCCCGTGCAAGCGACTCAGCACTGTGACATCATGTGTCAACGACTTTATTTCTGAAATTCGAGGTAATCATTAATCTTTTTGGGCCAGTGTACTAAGGGGTCATGCACAAGGCTTGATGCCGCCAAACTCCTGCTGTCGTAGTACGCTACTGTGCGATAGAATGTCATCTCAACTATTGCAGTGAGTGCTAAGCATCGCACACCTTTCAGGACGAAGTTGTACACCTCGGCCAAATTTGTTGTCATGATTCTGTACCGAGCCCCACCTGTGTCGTGAAGCAACGCCCACTTCTCCATTGGTTTGGGCTGAATCCACTGACTGAAACTGAGACGACCCCGGCGGCTTCCCACGCCGGTATCGCCGCAATCTTCTGCAACGCCTGCCTGTTGCAATTCCGCCAACGTACTTTCCTCCAGCGACTTCCATATTTGTGAGAACTTTGACTCTTGGTTCTGTTTGGCAAGCCGTTTAAACACGAGCATCAGGCGCTTGCTCTTGAAACGACTGTAAAAATTCGCGCCAAGATGCCGAGAGCACCAACGACTCTGCAAGTCATCCCAACTCAGCGATGGATCCACTTCCGATCGCATGTACTCCATCGCACTCAGCATTCCTCCATTTCAATCATGAATCAAGCACACGCGCTCTCGGTCTTTCACGACCTCATTCTTCAATGTGCCCAAGAACCACAGCCAACTGCTATAGTTCTCCTCTCGACCACGGCATATGCTATGAGGAGAAGCTGGCCATTGGCATCAACAGCCACGGCAGTCAGCAGAGTTCCCTGGTATTTTCCAGTCAAAAATGTTCCGTCAATGCAAAGCACGGGTCTCATGTGTTGCATCTAGGCCTTCATGCCTAACCCTAATTTTGATGATTAATGAAAACAAAGTGTTCCGGACTAATTGTGCTTTTGAGATTGATTGATACAGGGATCAGTTGGGAAGAAATACAAGATGATCAAGATGAACCCGACTTGAAGTAAAGCACAAGATGTAGGAGAGCAAAAGACAAGACGCAAATCATGAAGATGCGAAAGACCTAAGGTATTGTGAGTTTTTATTTTTACCGATCTCGGCGTTTGGAGATGATCGGTTAGGGCAATTATTTTCTAGTTTTAACCGTACTATAAAGAGGGGTGGCGAAAGTCCTCTCTTTATCTCCAACACAAACCGAGAAACCTAGGTCAATGCATTGCACCTTTCTTTGGTTGGATTTGGCTTTGAAGTTATTTGAAAAATCTGGTTTTTCAGTTCAGTTTTTGACAGCAGAAGAGTTTTTCGTTTTTCTAGAAAGATCTAGGAAGATCTGGCTTTTTCTTCTGTTGACAAAAATGTAGTCCTTGAAATTATCTTTCCAACGAGCTATTAAACACCTCTTTTGGATTTCTGGATTTAAAGTTATCTCTGTTTTTGTTCAAGCTGACTATCAGTTTGCTAAACTAACTGTCAGTTTGAATGTCAGTTCGTGTTAACTGACATTTGTCCAGAGAGGGTGTATTTTGGGCTCAAATTTTTTGTAATAAACTGACTGTCAGTTTGTCCATACTGACTGTCAGTTGGGGTTTCGACCACAGAGGTTTTAACTGAGTTTCTATTTGTTTTTGGTCGAGACTGTGGTCGAACTGACTGTCAGTTGGTGTAACTGACTGTCAGTTGTGGGTTTCAGCTTTCCTTTTACGACCACGAACGGCTAGCAAAGTTTATTCCGTAAATTTTGTCAGCCGTTGTGTATGTAACTGACTGTCAGTTTGCATAACTGACTGTCAGTTTGAGTTGCTGATTTTCAGCCCTAGCTCCAACGGTTCTTTTGTTTCTTGAGGCTATAAATAGGGGCTTTGGGCATGTGTTTTATATAACAAACAGCAGCATTTCATATACACTCTTGAGCTTTAGTTTTCTACTTAGAATCTTGATCTTTTGATCAAGTTAAGTGTTTTCCGATCCACCGAGCATTTTAGTTCTTTGCATTTTGCATTCACTTAGCTTCTCGGTGCGTGTTTGGAGGTCTAGAGAAGACCTCGCTGCCTTTTACTCTTGGTGAGCGCCCTCACCTATACGGTTCGGAGGCGTGGCCGTTGATCTCTCCATTCGGAGATTGTGGGAGAGGCTCGTCAAGTGTGTACAAGGCATCGGTGCTCGCCTTTCCGGAGTGGACAAGGAGCAACCACTAGTGATAATATCCTTTGTGGATATTGAGGCAAGACTCAAGTGATTTGAGTGCTTCAACGAGGATTAGTGGAGACTGGGCGAGTCTCCGATACCTCGGTAAAAATCATTGTGTTCGTTCTCTCTTTCCCTTGCTTATTTTATTTGTCTTGATTTGCATTTATTTGCTTTAAACTTTAAAAGTTTTTAAAAGCCTCCTATTCACCCCCCCTCTAGTCGGCATCCTTGATCCAACATCATGTACCTGAACGATGCAACGCACTGTTGGAATGCCCAGAAAAATCTCCGCAGTACCATGCTGACGAGGATTGACACCCGAATCAGTTCAAATAAATGCACTGTTGGTTCAAGACAGATTCGAGCCAGACACGTGCCCGACGATGTGAACTCAAAATTATTCTGAGAAGCATCAGCCCGAGATCGCAAGCTCTGTGCGATCAGGTCGCAGGCTTTGCGCGATCAGATCGCAGTCAATCCGCGGTCAGGAGTTCGTATGCTATACGCGAACAGAATGTCGGAGATGCTGCGCGGTCAGCCAACGTCCCGCGGTCAGAGCATTTTCGACCAGGGTACTTGAGGTTTACCTGTGCGGCTGTCCTTATAGCGGGAATATCTCGAGTATCCCGGAGATTCTTCCACGTGGGAGATCAACCGTCGGGAGGTTAATACGTGCAGTTATCCATGAATAACATGTGTTTAACCTGCGTGGAGGTTATGAGCGGTTCTCTAAAAACTCAACTGTCCAAACAACTGTTTGATGCAGTTACGGCATGGCACCCTTTCGACCAGTATAAAGGAGTGGCGAGATGCATCAAACGGAGAGAGAGATCAACATCTCTAATACAAGCAAGATACAACACATCTCAACCACTCAAAACAGCCAAGTCTACGGCCTAGATTAAATAGTATTTACAAGCCTTCTGGGCTTCTTCTTGTACATTGATATAGGAAAAACCCTCGCCTGTGAGGGTCGTTTTCCCATTATCTTGTAAACCTTTACCACTTATAGTGAAATCCCAACAGGACGTAGGGCTATTACTCCCACCATCGAGGGCCCGAACCTGTATAAATCTCTCTGTGCTCCTGTTCTCCATTTTTCTACATACCTTCCCGGAGGGTCATCTTGAAAGGTCTCGCTATTATAAATTCTGCATAAGTTCGGCTGAGGACCCCGAGTCCGAATTGTCGACAGCTGGCGCCCACCGTGGGGCCTTTCTCAAGGCGTCCTGATTTTGATCCGGAGGTTCGCTGAAGCATGGCTGGAGCATATGATTCCGAGAAAGATTTCGATCTCAAGGATTATGCCCATATTCCAATGCCTTCTCCAAGTGATCCTGTTCCGATGGAGGAGGTTGAAGGCCAGAATCTTCCAGAGGTGGAATCATCTCTCCAGGTCATGTCGATTGACCAGGGGGCGACTAGCGTAAGGTCAGAACCCACAGAGGTTCTTAATGCGCTAGAGGATGAATCTGGTCCGTCATACGACCCCGCTGAGGGGAAGGATGATGTCGACCTGGAAATTAGCCCGGAGAGATTTGACCCTGATAACCTTCACCGTCTCTTTGATTTCGAGTCCGACTCGGAACAAACCGAGATGTTTTCCCCATCGACAACCTCTCTCCCTAGACAGTTCGCTGCCTTGTCGGAGGAAACTCCCGATCAACAGGCTGCTAGGGAAGAACAAGATCGCAAACAGAAGGAGGATCAAGATCTCGAGCAACAAAACAACGAACTACACAGAACTGCCCTAGAGGCTCTTCAAGATGCGCAGGCTCATTACGATGCTGCTCCGAGTTCTTCTCGACGGTCACGTGGTCGCAAGCGTGACCAGACCCCTTCTTTGCCTCCGGAGCGCTTCTCGGTGGACGAAGAAACAATAACACCTGGTGCCCCTAGGAGAAGCACCCATGGTCGACTGCGATCTATCGCGGAAGTCATGCGTAACTTTCCTCCTACGGTCACGGATGCGCAGAAACAGGCCTTTTTTAGGATCCTGGCGGAGAGACTGGATGAGGTCGCGTCTGAGGCGACCCCAACAGCCTCTTCCCGCTCGGTAACACGTTCCCGCGAACGAGAGTGTCCTCACTCTGGTTCTGGCCGACGAAGTTACCCGCCGCCCGTACCGTCCCGACAGGACAAGTACCGGCGAACGCAGGATTCCCGTAGTAGGGATCGAGTTCCTGTCCACTCTCGTCTGGGACCACGAGTAACTTCACCATTGCGTGAGGTCGCCCGAGACCCGGTCGAGAGTCACAGGGTAGTTCACGGTCCCTACGTTGGTTGTAAAGCTTTCTTGCCCGGCCTACGTGCGATCGTTTGGCCTGATAAGTTTCGACCAGGGGCCATTGAGAGGTTTGATGGAACTCAGAACCCATCTGAATTCCTTCAAATCTATATCACTGCCATCCAAGCGACGGGAGGCGATGACCGGGTCATGGCCAACTACCTACCCACAGTCCTTGAGGGACCGGCTAGAACTTGGCTGTTTAATCAGCCCGAGGGTTCCATTTACAATTGGGAAATGCTGTGCGACGCCATCCTCAGCAACTTCCAAAACTGTTACCAAAAGCCGGGAAAAGAGGACGATCTTCATCTGCTGCGACAAACTTCAACCGAAACTCTTCGGCAGTTCGTCAAGAGGTTTGTCGGGGTAAGGAATACCATCCCGAACATATCTGATGGCTCCGTTATCAGGGCATTTAAGCATGCCGTTCGATACCGGAGATTCACCGAAGACTTGCTATCCACCCTCCTCGATCAGTTGCCGATTTGTTCGACATGGCCGATCGATACTCCGATGCGGTCGAAGCAGTCGAATGGAACCGAATGGTCGACAAGGGTGACTTACCACCTCAACCAGGTTTTAAAGACGCCAGGAAAGAAAATTCAAGCAAGAAGCCGGAATCTTCGTCAGGTGGGAAGTTGAAAAAGTCGAAGAGGAATCGCTCTAGACAGTACCGCGAGGTTGCAATCGCAGAAAAGCCGCCTTCGACCAAAGGTAACAAGCCTTCATTTAAGAATAAAACTGCCTCTGGTGGTCGGAGTGCCGACCAGCCGGAAAAGTCGACTAATCCGCAGGAAGGCAAGAAGCGGTGTCCACTCCACAACTCCGCAGGCCACGACCTCAAGAACTGCAGGAGTTGGTTGAAGCAACTGGATGACTTCTACCAAGGAGTTGGGCCAATGCCAAACTTCCCACCTAAAAAACAGGCGTGCGGACTTAGAGACGCCGACAGAGACGAGGAAATGTCTTACCAGGTACCTCAAAATCATATTAATGTTATTTTTGGAGGTTCTTCTTCTTTCATTTCCAAAAGGCAGTTTAAGGCCTTTTACCGAGAGGTTAACCAAACGGAGACATCCCTTGGTGAACCTCAATACCCCCGTTGGTCAGATACGCCTTTGACATTTGATCGCACTGATTGTCCGGCGGGGCTTACACGACCATTGAGGCTCCCTCTGGTCATTACCCCGATCATCAGTAACGCGAGAGTTGAAAGGGTCCTGATCGATGGAGGGAGTTCCCATGACATTTTGTTAGTCAAGGCACTCGACGAGATGCAAATTCCTCGTTCGAAGATTAAGCCCATAATTCATCCGTTTTATGTGATAATCCCAGGCCCATCCATGATGCTGTTGGGACAAGTGGTCCTCCCGGTCACACTGGGAGAACCGGACAACTTCCGAACAGAATTGGTTACTTTTGACATAATCGATTGTGATTCAGCTTATAATGCAATCTTTGGCAGGCCAACTCTTGCTAAGTTCATGATGGCAATGCACTATGCTTATCAGTGCGGCAAATTGCCTGGCCCCAAAGGTGTCATCTCGGTCCGAGGCAGTCGCAACGTGGCGCTCACGTGCGACCGGCTATCTTTGGAGATGGTCGACCAACTTCCCCTCTGGGACGCCCAGGTCGCCACCATCGCCACTGACGGGATCAAGGCTGCTCCTCGACCAGATGAGAAACTCAAACTAGTTCCTCTGTACCCAGATGATCCATCCAAGACAATTCGGGTCGGATCAGGTCTGGATGACAAATAGGAACTCGAGCTTGTTGCTTTCCTCTGGGCTAATGCAGATGTGTTTGCGTGGAAACCGTCCGACATGCCGGGTGTCCCAAGGGAAGTAATCGAGCACAGGTTAGCAATTCGACCTGGACAACGACCAATAAAGCAAAAGCTCATGCGTTTTGCTGTTAACCGGCAGGAAGCCATCCGAGAGGAGTTGGATAAACTCCTAAATGCCGGGTTCATCCGTGAAGTTGATCACCCAGAGTGGCTCGCCAATCCGGTCATGGTCCGCAAGTCAAATGGCAAGTGGCGCATGTGCGTCGACTACACTAGCCTCAACAGTGCCTGTCCGAAGGATGATTTTCCCCTCCCCTCATCGACCAGCTGGTCGACTCAACCGCGGGTTGCGAACTGATGAGCTTCCTGGACGCTTACTCAGGATACCAACAAATTAGCATGGCAGAAGAAGATGAAGAGAAAACTGCCTTCATCACCCTGTTCGGCACTTACTGCTACGTCAGAATGCCGTTCGGTCTCAAGAACGCAGGTTCCAGGAGGTGAAGACATATCTATCCAGTCCACCAGTATTGGTGTCTCCCGACAAAGGAGAACCATTGTTTCTTTATCTGGCGGCCACACCGCACGCGGTCAGCACCGTTCTAATCGCGGATAGGGAAGGAACACACAAACCCGTCTACTATGTGAGTGAGGTGCTTCATGGTCCTAAGGAGCGTTACCCTGAAGTCCAGAAGATACTTTACGCACTACTGATGGCTTCCCGTAAGCTACGACACTACTTTCAATCTCACAAGATCACAGTACCTTCCTCCTTTCCTTTGGGGGATATTGTCCGAAATCCAGAGAAGTCTGGTCGAATCGCCAAATGGGCGGTCGAACTCGGTGCCTTCGAAATCCATTTCACGCCTCGCACGGCGGTTAAGTCTCAGGTCTTGACCGACTTCGTGGTCGAATGGACCAATCCTGAGCCACCCGTGCAGGTGCCAAAGGAATTGGAATGCCCCGATTACTGGACAATGTATTTCGACGGCTCTCGTAGTTTTCAACACTCGGGGGCTGGAGTGGTCTTAGTTACGCCTCAGGGCGAACAGCTTAAGTATGTCATCCAACTACACTTTGTTGCAACCAACAACGCAGCAGAGTATGAAGGTCTTCTTGCAGGGCTCCGGGCAGCAAAATTCCTGGGAGTCCATCGATTAGTGGTGAGGGGAGACTCACAGCTAGTCGTAAACCAGGTAAACAAGGAGTACAGCACCTCCGATGAGACAATGGCTCATTACCTGGGGGAAGTGAGGAGATTGGAAAAACACTTCAGTCATTTCGAAGTCCAATACATCCCGCGAAAGGACAACATTCTCGCAGACCAATTATCCAAAATTGGGTCCTCACGCACATCCGCACCGACAGGAGTGTTCATTGAACACTTGGACTGTCCTTCGATCATGACTTCGGTCGAGAATGATCCGGTAATAGCCTGCGTTACCAACCTCGGTCAGGAACAGGATTGGACTCATCCATTGAGAGTCTATCTTGAACATGGGACCCTACCCGAGGACGAAACCGAAAGCGATCGGTTAATTCGAAAAGCGCGTCTGTACAAACTCATAGATGGGATCTTGTACAGAAAGGGTACTCAAGGAGCATTCATGCGTTGCATATCTCAGGAGGAAGGAAAATCCCTCTTGAAAGAAATACATGACGGTGTATGCGGTGCGCACTCGTCATATCGGACACTGGTCAGAAAAGCTTTTCGACAAGGATTCTACTGGCCTTCGGCACTCGATGATGCCAAGCATATGGTCAAGATGTGTCCTCAGTGTCAGTTTCATGCGAGACAGGCCCATCAACCTGCCTATGCGTTACAAACCATTCCCCTCGCATGGTCTTTCGCGGTCTGGGGGATGGATATTGTTGGTCCTATGCCACAAGCGGTCAATGGGTACAAGTTTCTGTTCGTAGCCATTGACACGTTTACAAAGTGGATTGAGGCCGAACCGGTACGAAATATTACCGCATCAGCAGCACAAAAGTTCTTTCATAAGAACATTGTTACTCGATTGGAGTTCCGAACTGTCTTATCACCGACAATGGTTCTCAGTTCGCTAGTGGTCTTTTCCTAGACTACTGCGATCAGATCGGAACTAAGGTGTGCTTTGCTTCTATGGCACATCCACAAAGCAATGGTGCTGTAGAACGGGCCAATGGGCAAATATTACAAGGCATCAAAAAATGCGTGTTTGATCGCCTTAAGAATCACTCGGGGGCTTGGGCAGACGAGCTCTATACCGTTCTATGGGCACTACGAACTACCTCTAGTCGAGCCACCGGTGAGACGCCCTTCCGTCTGGTCTATGGGGCCGAGGCTGTATTGCCTATGGAAGTTAATATTGGGTCTGTTCGGACAGAACGATTCGAATAGGTTAATCAGTCCGAACAGCGGTCACAAGATCTCATCCTCTTAGACGAAAGGTGTGATCGCGCTTTGGTGAAGTCCGCGGTATACTTGCAAGCTCTGCGCAAGTATCACAGCAAAAGGATGCGACCACGTAGTCTTCACGTGGGTGACCTGGTTTTACGAAGAATCCAAGACCAGTCTAATCGCAACAAATTCTCCCCGAAGTGGGAAGGTCCTTACACTGTTGTCTCGGTACCGCGACCAGGATCCGCGCGATTAGCCATGGAGGATGGTCGAATCTTGTCCAATACTTGGAACATCGATCAACTTCGCAAGTTCTACGTGTAAGTACTCAATCCCTTTTCCTGTTCAATTAGCATCTTTTCATAAAAACAAAAAACGCTTTGGTTTCGTACAACGAATATTTCCCGTTACGCCCATGTGCTGCGAATTCGACTCGGGGGCTGGACGCCCGCGGTTAGATCATTACAACGTTCTAGTCGGATTCGCTGGCCGATCTCATGACCGCTTCCAGACAAGTCACTCCTAAATAAGTCGTTTCTCAATGCACACGGGGCTTTCTGGCAAGTCTTCGGTTATTTGAGTGGCTGCTGGTTTGCAAACAAGGCTAGGCGTCTCTTTGATCATAATTGTTGGTTCGATCACACATCCTTGGTCGTTATATTCACTTCTCTCCTGCGTTTGTAATACTAAGTCTTCAGTATTCACAATCACAGGCGGGGGCTAGGGGGATATGTTTACAATATGAAACGAACACAAAACAAGAATGGTATTTTCAAAAATGAATTTCCGCATGCATTGCATTGTATACAATTGTTTCTGTACAGGTATAAGGATCATTCGATCCCAAGCTCAGTCAGGAGCTTATCTACAAGGGGCCTAATCTCCTCCATGACGGCGTCAAGCTGTTCTTCACTCTCGACCTCAACCGGTCCCACCAATGGATTCAGATCTGCATCTGGGCCATGGTGAAGTCGAACCCGGCTAAGGATGGCGGAAGCGGCTGATCGAACTCTGGTTCTAATCACCTCTTCTCGTCGCTGTGTATCTTCAGGAAGATACTCAAGAAGTGACTCCGCTTGGGCCATGACTAGCGTAGACCAGTCATCTTGGCTGAGAGTATCTCTTGTGGTTTCGACCACATCAGCTTTCAGAAGATGAGCCACTGCCTTCAATTTTTTGAAGATTGAACGGCTCAGCTTTCCGATTGCCTTTTCGGAGGTATGAATAGTGTCTTGAAGGAGTTTATTGTCCTGACTGAGTTGTTCTATTTGACCTGCTTGCGCTGCAACAAGAGAAAAAATTACTCGCATGTTATGAAGACAAGTCTTCCTAATCAGGAATCGACTTACCAGCAAGTTGTGACCGCAGTTTGTTGTTCTCGATCTCTTGGTTCCTAACCACTGAGATCGAATGGAGCTTGACTGTGGCCACTTCTTTGTCCAACAATGCCACCTTTCTGTAGTAAAACAGAAGGAGTGGTCATAACCAACTTGTATCTTTACAAGTTGAGGAGTATTGATCCTTACCTGCGCAAGCTGTCTCGTTCTTTTTGTATGGCCTCCATGCTCGCCACCGTAGCACGCGATTGGGCCATCATCCGGGATAGTTCTTGTGATGCGAAAAAGGCAGTTAAAAGTGTTCTATGTACAATTCAGGCACCCAGAGAGAGGTTCCTCATACCTTCATAAACTCCTGTAAGGAGGCATCTTCCGAACTGACAGGAAGACTCGTTGAAGGCCCTGTTGTGGCCACAACAAGGGCAGTTGGTGGGAGTGCTTGCTGGGCACTGCCCCCAGCCGCCGTTGATTGCGACTGGGTTCCCGCGCCTGTTTCTCCCCTCACGGCCCGGACGACTTCCTGGACCGAGGGGGTGGAGCGCTCCTCACTGGAGGCTCCTACACCAGTAGTGGCTTCAACCCTCTCCGAAATGGTTGAAGGGCTGGACGCCGTTTCTTTTCGCCTGACAAAGGGAAGAAGAATCAAACGATCACAATTCGTGACCATCATTTCTAATACAACCAGGATAAAGGTTCCTACATTATTTGAAATCCCATTAGCCTTTGAGATTTCAGGGAAGGTTCCCCTCGAGAAAGGGGACAACTGTCGTCTGTCCTGATCTTCCTATTGGAGAACAAGGCATCTCCCTCCTGAGTGTGTTCCTCTGTGAGCACATTTCTAGGGGAAGATGAAGACGAATGAGAAGAATCTTTACCTGGGCAATCGGTCCCGTTGGTGGGATAGCATCCGGAGGCCTCGAGGGCTCCTGGACTTCTGGGGCCGGCACCTCGTGTGCAACCGCCACAGGATCTTGTGCAACTACCTCCGCTCCGGTCTGCGGAGGTGGAGAATTTTCCTCCCTGGGACTCGCAGGAGTCACAGGGGGAAGCTCTTCTCCCTGCACAAGCATTAACTTATCAAACGCACAGGGGGAATTGAAGGAAACAAGACTGTGAGAGAATCTTACCACGGTCGTCCCTTCGACCAGGGAGGTAGAGGACTGGCCCTAAAGCCTCGGGGGCTTCAGGAGCCAGGGGATCCTCCGCGACCACAGGGCTTTCGGTGGTCGCGGGGTCTGCTACAGCTGCCTCTGCGGTAGCAGTCGTCTCTGCAGAATGGGTTGGAGTGTCACCGGATGGAGAGCCCGTGATCTTCCTCCTCCGGCGAATCAAGGGGATGTCATCATCTTCCTCCTCCTCGCTGCCCTCTCCCTGTACGACGAAAAAGTAATTCCAGTTCGCACCTGGAAAAATCGGAGGGATGTGATATCTTACCGCGGTTTTTCGGGCGGTAGGAGGAGTGCTTCGTGAAGACCCTTCCCCAAGATTTAGCCTGGCTTTCTTGGGGGCGGGATTCCTCGTCCTGGGTCTCGAGGAAACCTTCTTCACGTATTTTGTCGTTGGCTTCCCCAGGGAACCGATGTTCTCGCTGGGAAATCTCGCCTCAGCGAACCTCCCTAAAAGCTGATCTCATTCCAATGGAATTATTAGCGCTGGACATACATGAGACCTGCCAAAAACAGAGGCTGAGTGGAAAATGTATCTTTCGGCGCTCCTGTTTAAGGTCATCGCCGGCGTGAATCAAGCTTTGGGGGCGAGGCGATCCCTTGGGGCCCTCTACCTCGGTGTTATACACCCTGAGAAGGTAGTTAGTCCGCCTCTCGATCTCAGTTGAGGGCAGGACTGTTCCCAAATACAAGTTAAAATTGGAGCATTCCAAAAATGACATAAAAGGATTTCGGTGCCAGAAACGAATACCTTCATTATAGTCCAGGGTACTATCTGCCATGGACTTGATCTCCCAGGATGGATGAGCCCTTTCACGCAGGGGGCTCACCCGATTCTTCACAAAGTCTCGAATGACGTCGCGTGCAGTCAATCCTTCTCTGACTAAGTGAAGAATCACTTCGGCGTGCTTCATGAACTCCGCGTTCATCGCCGGGAGAGTGTCCAACTCGCTTGGCTTCTCCGGCCGCAAGTTTTCAAACCACAGCCCGCTCTCTTTCGGCGGGGTGCAGTAAAACCATTTATGGTGCCACCCATGCACTGAGTCTCGCAGGGGTGGGAAGGGATACTCTTTCTTATCCCTTAGCCGGAAGTAAATGCATCCGGCGGTGTTGGCGCTCTTCGACCATGCCGAAAAATAGAATCGTCGGAAGAGATCCACACTGGGATATACTCCGACGAACGCCTCGCACAAGTGTTGAAACACCGCCAGTATCAACACTGCATTTGGGTGGAGGTTGATTAGCTCCAACCCGTAGTGCTCGAGGACGTCCTTCAGGAACCGACTCTCAGGGAATCGGAACCCGCAGCGCAAATACTCTTCAAAAACTACCAACTCGCCTTCTTGGACGGTTGGGGTTTCTTGATCATTCTCCGCGGGCCGCCAATTGATCAGCAGCCGCGGAGGAAAGATTTCCTCCTTCTCCAATGCCACTAAACTCTCCTCAGAATGGTGGATTGATCGGCTCCAGGACGCCATCTTTTGGTGGAGAGTCAAAGGAAAAGTTGGCGACTTTTGGGGAAGACGAAGGCCGAGAGTTTTGTGCGGCGGAAATGATGAGGGTTTTTGGCTGTGTGGCTTCCTCAAGAAGACACCTGCTCCTTTTATAGACCCGAGGAGACGCATTAATGTGAGTAACGTTCTATTCAAACATTCCACTGAGTATTTTATTCATTTCCCATAATGGATACTGTCTCTGGCAAACCCGTTAAAGTATTCCAGGCATCGGATCTGAAATAAAAAGACTTCTTTGTTTCAGAAACTGAAAGTGCAAAAGCTTGAAAAGTTTCTCAGAGTTTTTCAGAGGACGTTTTTCCTTTATGTACCCTGAAAACTTTTACGAAAAAATCCTATGACCTAATTTTTGGACGTATGGATATATTTTGACCGGGTTGTGGTATGATCGAAACCATGCTTTCGATTAAGATCCGATTCTAATCGAAGTGGCGGTCTAACCGAGCCACAGTTCTGGTCGCGGTAAGTTTCAGTTCTAACTACGGCTTTAAACCTGATCACGGTATCAGAGTTGGTCGCGGTACTTTTATAAAAGTATGTTCTGATCGCAGAACTAAAATTTCCCTGTGTATGAATGGTCGCGAAGGCATTACTCATGGCCATATATTTGTACAGAAAATGTGAAGAATATTCATATAAAGAAAGAAATTTTATTTCTTACATTCTTTACATACAAAAGAGATACCGGCGACGAGAGCGTCGACCTGATCCGAAAGAAGTTTGCAGAGTTATCCTAGGGACATGTTGTTGTCAGTAGGATCTACACTGACAACCCCCAGAGAACTAGCAACTAACCTAAGCCTATCTACATCATCCCTAACAAGAGGTACACTACTGTTCCTAATCAAGTCAGAGAGTTCCTGCTGTTGCTGAGCATGGTCCCTCTCTCGACAGAACTGATGTGCCTCTTCACGGGATCGTTCAAAACATTCTGCCAAATGCAGAATCGCCGAAGACATCTCTTCGGTCTTCTTCTCCAGGGCATTCTTCTCCTCCAGAAGAGTCCGTCTGAGGGGAAGAGATGGAGTAGCAGAAGGCTGATCACTGGGGCTTCCTATCTCCTACATTTGCAAAGGTTAGTTATGTTAATCATAAACCATCAGCAAAAAGGAGATATGGATTGTTACCTATCCCTGCTTGTGACATGTTGATATAGCCATCCTGGTAAGATGACCACCAGATGATGGAAGTACAACCTTCCCACTAGAATATTGCTTCCCCAACACAAGTTGAGGATTTTCTGGTCGTATAGTCACCTCTTGCCGACCAGAAAATCGATCACCCAAACAAAAGCAGGGAATGTTTGGGAAGAAAGCTGTAGAAAGAAAAGATGATGACTCATCTTCTACCTTTGCTCTGCTGGAGGATCCTTCGTCAACCTTGGTTTTCTTCTTTGAAGGAGATGGATCTTCAGGCATTTGAAGCTCTTGCTTGAGAACTTCCTCTTCATCACTTTCAATCTCGATGATGTTGTGATCTACCATCGGGAAGTATATGAAGAGAAGGATGAAGGTGACTTTAGAAAAGACTTAACCGTGAGAAGAAATTGTGGAGCTTTTGCGAAACTAAAGACTCGGTATTTATAACCATCAGGGTGACGGTTCACATTCTAAGTGCCTTGGGTTCTTAAAAGCATTTACAATTTTACCTCGGGTTAAAAAACATTTCAACAGCGTCATCATTACCTGTCACATAATACCCAGAGTCTGTCTCGGGGAACCAATTGTCCTACTTAGTGCGCCACTAAGCGAGGGATTTGAAGAGTCGGGTTAATAATCCAATGCATTTCTTTAAATTTAAAGTAAACACGTCCCTTCGTTTTCTTTAAATTTGGGGGCTAGCTGACGAGGATTGACACCCGAATCAGTTCAAATAAATGCACTGTTGGTTCAAGATAGATTCGAGCCAGACACGTGCCCGGCGATGCGAACTCAAGATTATTCTGAGAAGCATCAGCCCGAGATCGCAAGCTCTGTGCGATCAGGTCGCAGGCTTTGCGCGATTAGATTGCAGTCAATCCGCGGTCAGGAGTTCGTATGCTATACGCGAACAGAATGTCGGAGATGCTGCGCGATCAGCCAACGTCCCGCGGTCAGAGCATTTTCGACCAGGGTACTTGAGGTTTACCTGTGCGGCTATCCTTATAGCGGGAATATCTCGAGTATCCCGGTGATTCTTCCACGTGGGAGATCAACCGTTGGGAGGTTAATACGTGCAGTTATCCATGAATAACACGTGTTTAACCTGCGTGGAGGTTATAAGCGGTTCTCTAAAAACTACATCCAACTGTCCAAACAACTGTTTGATGCAGTTACGGCATGGCACCCTTTCGACCAGTATAAAGGAGTGGCAAGATGCATCAAACGGAGAGAGTGATCAACATCTCTAATACAAGCGAGATACAACACATCTCAACCACTCAAAACAGCCAAGTCTACGGCCTAGATTAAATAGTATTTACAAGCCTTCTGGGCTTCTTCTTGTACATTGATATAGGAAAAACCCTCGCCTGTGAGGGTCGTTTTCCCATTATCTTGTAAACCTTTACCACTTATAGTGAAATCCCAACAGGACATAGGGCTATTACTCCCACCATCGAGGGCCCGAATCTGTATAAATCTCTCTGTGCTCCTGTTCTCCATTTTTCTACATACCTTCCCGGAGGGTCATCTTGAAAGGTCTCGCTATTATAAATTCTGCATAAGTTCGGCTGAGGACCCCAAGTCCGAATCGTCGACACATGCACCTAGGAATCACAGCACCCTCGGAGCCGATTGCCGGCGTATCAACAATTGCGGTGACTGTGCCTGGATTTGCTTCGCATATGCGCCACAACAGCCTCGGTACTAAGTTGTATGCCTCAACATATATACCAAAAAGCTCCTCCAGCGTCTTCTGTTTAGCCCTCCATGCCTTCGCGTACTTGATATTATAACCGTACTTCTCCGCGACATGTGCAATTATCACTTTCGATGTCATTGCCGTATTTTCCTTCACTACTAACACTTCAGACTAGCAACAAAACTGGAAGTGATATTTCTATGATGCTGCACCATGCTCTCAGCCAGACATCCGTGGTCTTCGACTCTGGTCACCCGAAAGAACGGGCCATCTTGTGGCCGAGTGACACGTACGTACCATGGACAATTCTGGACTAAGCACCTCACAGTCCACAGGCTCAGATTTGATTTGACCACCCGGAATGGCCTATTTAGTGAAACAGCCCACGCAGTTATGGCTTTCTTTGCATCCTTTTTACTCCAAAACAACTGTCCAAGCTGGATGGTTGATTCATTATAGGACCATCGCGAACCCAGCTCATCACGAACCACAGCGCTAATCAAGGATGATGGATCAGTCCACTCACTTATAGAATTCTGCTGTTCCATGGGTTCATCAGGAGATTCATACATTTCTGACGGATTAGTATACCCCTCATTAAAATTCTCCTCCAATTCTGGCAGTTCTTCAGCTGCATCTACTTGATGGCCACCAAATGGAGTTGTATCTCTTACAGTTTGCAAAGGTACACTGCCAGTTGCACTAGCATTGGTACTGCCACCTACACCGGTATCGGCACCGCCACCGCCATCGTGACCTCCGGTACAGATATTAGTGCTGCTCTTTTCTCTTTCAACTGAATGGCTGCCCTCCGAACTATGTGCTAAGATTTCAACGTACAGTATGATGATTCCGACACCATAGCCTGGATTTTTCACAAAGCGTCGAAACGAACCCCATGATTTGCCACCTTTCAGTCTCTTCAGCACCCATTTGTTTCCATCCGGAACCATGCCTTCGACCCTGAGATTATCCGTCGCAACATTGAGTTGTAACAGGTCGACTAACCACATCTCCAAATCATTGAAAGACATTGACTGTGGTTGTCTTATTTGACCGTAAACATACATACAACCACCAAGATCATCACCGTTTGCTCCATTACGGATTACACCAGCTCCGTAATAAACGCAAACCGTACTGGGTTGCTCCATAGCCTAATCAATTTGTCATTCTGTATTAGGCTTAAACAGGATAGTGCAACGATGCGCAATAACTGTAGCAGAGTGTAATTAGAGGACCAACATTGCTCAAAGTACTAGAAAAAACATGATTTTTCAAATAACAGAAATTTTCCCCTCTCCCTCTAAACCCATGCGGGAAAGGCCAACACGGTGAGGGCGACAGTGGTGACGACTACGGCAACGAGGCCGCGATCCCTAACCCTAACTGATTGACAACCCTACCCCTAACCCTAACAAAAAAATCAACCCTTAACCCTAACTCTAACTGAAAACTAACCCTAACCCTAACCCTAACTAAAAGACAACCCTAACCCTAACCCTCAATCTATATATTATCAATCATTTTAATGTACCTACTAATAAATGTTTACATCTACATATTAACAAATATTTTAATCTATGTGCATACTAATAAAATTCAAATTTGAAAAATATCACATTTTTTAGTCCATCACATACTAATAAAGTATAGGTTCCACAAATTTTTAAATCTACAAACATACACTAATATACAAGTTCTTTAAATTTTTTAGAAGATTACATTCACTCATTTACCATCCGTACAAAAATATAATCTAAATCATATCTAAATATACGAGTTAACGATCTAATTATTCTAAATATACGAATTAATGAAAATATACCTCAGTGAACAGATTTGAGGAACGTTAAAAAAAAAATTTCTCCTCCTCTTTCTTCTCTCCTCCTCTTCCTTCTCTTCTCCTCTTCTCTCTCTCTGCTAATTTCTGAATTTTCGGAAATATGAAATGGCCGTACTGTGTGAAAGCGATGCGCGGTGTTTAAATACCGTTTCAGTGGCTATTGGGCTACACGATTTTTGCCTACAACCCTAAAAAAAAATAGCCCCTCTCCCTCTAAACCCATACGGGAAAGGCCAAGACGGTGAGGGCGACAGCGGTGATGACTACGGCAACAAGAAAACTAACTCTTAACCCTAACCCTAACTGAAAACTAACCCTATCCCTAACCCTAACAAAAAAACCAACCCTTGACCTGAACCCTAACCCTGACTAAAAGACAACCCTAACTCTAACCCTAACCCTGACTAAAAGACAATCCTAACTCTAACCTTAACTAAAAGAAACTTTTCAAACTACATATTAACAATCATTTTAATATACATACTCACAAACGTTTACATCTACATATTAACAAATATTTTAATCTACGTGCATACTAATAAAATTCAAATTTGAAAAACATAATATTTTTTAGTGGTTTTTTAAATTTTTTAATCTGTGAACATACACTAAGGTTCTTTCAATTTTTTAGTTCATCGCATTCACGCATTTACCATCCGTATAAAAATATATTCTAAATCATATCTACGTACTACGAGTTAACGATCTAATTAATCTAAATATACGAGTTAAAAAAAATATACCTCAGCGAATAGATTTGAAGAATCTCCGAAAAAAGTTTTTCTCCTCCTCTTTCTTCTCTTCTTCTCTCACTCTAAACATATTTCAGTAATTTCTGGATTTTCGAAAAAAATGAACTCGGCCGTACTGTGAAAGGGACTGCTGGTGGTTAAATAGGCATTTCAGTCGCTAGCCCGGCTAGCGACTGAAAGCTGGCGTGGCATGGCACCTGGGCCAGCGGGGCGTTGTGCCGTGCCACGTCTTCAGTCGCTAGCCGGACTAGCGACTGAAAATCAGTCGCACTCCCGGGTTCGCAACAGAGGGCTTTTTTGCAAAATTTAAAAGGTACGGGTTATTTTTCGAATTTATTTGTTTTTTTTTTGTTATTTGGAAAAAAAATTCCCCATTGCCATTGCATGCATAGGCAGGTTATTGTCCTGCAAAAGCCAAACTCACTCTGAATGGGAAAGCTTGTACAATGAACTAGAGTTGCAGCTAAAGAACAATGTGATCCTTGATGTTAATATTGTTCTAAAAATCAGTTTGGAGGACCTTCCATGTGATCTTAAGAACTGTTTTCTGCACTGCACTATATGTCCGGAGGATTATTTAATCACAAGGAAAAGACTAATCAGGCACTGGGTGACAGCAGGATTCATCAGGGACATAAGGAGCAAAACAATGGAGGAAGTTGCAAGTGACTACCTGAATGAACTTGTAAGCCGGAGTCTGTTACAAGTAGTAGAGAGGAATATAAATGGAAAAGCGCGGATCTGTCGAATGCTTATATATTATCCGTCTTCTTGCTCTCACAAAATCAAATGACGAAAGATTTTGTACAGTTTACGACGGCTCCAGAACATTTTCAGGAGGAGATACTCGTTGCTTGTCAATTCAGATTGCAAATGTCGACCAACTATCTCGATCAAACGCACCTCATCTCCGCTTGCTCTATGTTTTCGACAGTGGTCTAAGCATTGATTCATTGACAAATTTCTTGAAATCTTTCAGCTTACTGTCAACTTTGGACTTACAAGGAGTTCACATCAAGAGACTGCCAAATGTGGTCTTCAACCTGTACAATCTGCGCTTTCTAGGTCTTAGAGACACTGATGTTGAGACTCTCCCAAGATCGATAGGAGGATTGCGAAACTTGCAAGTCCTAAATGCCTGCAATACCAAACTACTTACTTTGCCGGACGAAGTGGTGAAACTTGGAAACTTGAGATACCTGAATATAGGTACTGTCCCAGAAGATGCCGACAACAAGGTGGTCTTTTTCGGTGGAATCAGGGTGCCTAAGGGCATAAGGCACCTGACAAGCTTGCAGGTTCTGCAACTTGTCGAAGCGAACACTGACATTCTTCTCCACCTTGGAGCTCTGATAGAGTTGATGACTTTGCCTGTCACCAAAGTGCGAAGTGAACAGTGCTGATTTGTGTGGTGCTATCACGAAAATGACTCATCTTTTTCATCTCAGAGTTAAGGCGACAGATGACAAGGAATTGCTGAACCTGGATGAGCTCCGTTTACCTCCAACACTTGCGAAGTTCTCTTTAGGAGGGCAGCTTGATAAGAAATCAATGACTCAGATCATCTCATCCTATACTCATGTTGATAACCTCACCTTGCTGAACCTGACATTCTCCAAACTAGATGAGGACTCATTTGACTGTCTCTTGAACTTGCATGTTTAGCGCCATCTTTATCTTCTAAAGGCTTATGAAGGGGAGGCACTGCGCTTCCGTGCATCTTCGTTTCCAAAACTCCGAGGATTATCGATATGGGAATATGGGATGCTCCACGGCTCAACAAAGTTGAAATAGAACAAGGTGCAATGCAAAGCCTGGTCAAGCTAATACTCAGAGACCTCCCTAAACTAAAGATCCTTCCTTGTGGCATATAGCATCTCACGGCTCTTGATAATTGCATCTGCAAGAAACATCTGAAGAGCTTATAGAGAAGCTTCGGCAAAAAGAGGAACCAAGCAACTGCAATGGAGATATTGTGAGGAGGATTAGCCACATCAAATGGGTTAGTGTTAAGACTTAACAAGAAGAACATATGGGAGAGGATCCAGTGATTGATGCAGCTTATGTACTTGTGAATATACTGATGCATAAATGGGGGTTCAATTCTGGTATATTCATGTTCCTTTGTACTCTGCACAACAGCTGAGGTGACTGAGTGAATGTTTGGGGTTTTGTATCTCAAATCCTTCCATACTTGTACGTTAGAAACGAAAATTAATATTTCCATATAAATCCTCGAATAAAAGTGGTTTAATTTTCATATCATTAGCCACCTATATACTCTCTCCGTCCTTAAAAGATTTACGTTTCTGATTTTTTTTAGGGTCGTTGGGAAGTAATTTTGATCATTAATTTTTATAATTATATATTATAAAATATTAATATTATGAAAGTAGTTTTTACAACAAATATATAATATCATTTCATTGTGACTAATCTTGATAATTATATATATACATTAGTGACAAAATTTTGACTACACTAAGTCTAATGCAACGCTCTTTTAGACACAGAGAGAATACGTCTCAACTCAGTTCCTGCATGTATCATCCAGAATTTTATTTTAAAATGAACTGTAAAAGAATTAGATCCTTTTTTATTTCTTATATTTTTCATTTTCTTTTAAAAGAATTGCTTATATATGAGAAGCAGCACACCTTGACCAAGTTAAGAACAGAGCAAGGTGCAATGCAAAGTCTAGTTGAACTGTCATAGGACTGCTCAGAATTAAGGGTTCTTCCTCATGGGATTGAAGAAATACACACATCTGTGCAGAACTACACTACTGCCAATCTTACCGCACCTCGACCGGTGGGCTGTGTAAAGGCCGCAGCCGCTGCCCACCAATGATGGCTGTTGGAACTTTGTTCCGTGCCGTGGGCCGTGGCTCCATTTTTTGAAGGCGTATGCAGGGAATTAGCCGCGCTTTATTGCAACCTCGTTTGCAAAACTGCGACTAGTGTCAATATGGGATGCTCCATATATCTCAATAAAGTTGCAATAGAGCAGGATGTAATGCAAAGCCTTGTTGGCCTGTGTATCAGAGACTTGCTCAAAACTGAATGTCTTTTCTCGTGGCATTGAGTATTGTACAGCCCTTGAGGAATTGTATCTACTAGAAACTTCTCAAAAACTCAGAAACAAGATTGAGAGAAAATCGCATGAAGATCTCATTGAGGTTAGCCACATCAAACCGGGTTTTATTGATTAATCAAGGACATCTATGTATGTATGTATTGGTTTTCTGCAATATTCCTTCCGGTTCTGTACATAAGTAGCGTCTTAAGTACATCTTTTTTTAAAAAAAATTTATTCAAAATTAATGTGATATTTTTAAAATCATCAAAATTTCTTATACAATAGATACTTAACTAAATGTCTCAGAAATGATCAGTAGTGCTAATTGGAACGCCTGTCAGCTTAAGTAGTTCTTTTTCGAACTGTGATTGTTTGCTGTTGGCATATTTGGATGCGGAGGAATAAAAAAAAATCTACAAGGATATTCCCCAATTAAGTTTAGGTGGTTTAGGGTGGTGATTGATTGTATGTTTCTTGATAGATCTAGAATGAGAGCTCTTTTTTGGGTTTCTTCTTTCTAATTCTCTTTTTTTTTATCTTCTACTCTTTACATTTACAGTTATTTAATTTTTCTGGAATGATTATCATATAAATGTTTATATTTTACTTCTATTTTTTATATATAAAAATTATGAGTACCTTAATTACATCTAATTTTTTTTTGTATATTCATTATCTTTAATGTCATTTCGTTAGAGTTGTCCCCTATTACTTTCTAAAAAATTGGATAAACCATATATATATAGCGACATAGAGCATATAGAAATAAGTAATGGACTGGACTTATAAATGACATCGTTTTCCTATCTATAATTAAAAATTCACAAATACTTCCAAAACTAATGGTCCTTCCTTGTGTCATTGAGTCTTACATACCATGATTGCCATGATTTTTCTTCCATGATCTTGCAAATATAATCCGGTCACTTTATAAATTTCATATTTGCAATACCTTCTACACAATAGTTCCATTATTTTTAGATTATCCTATTCCATCTCCTTCCAATATAATTTTATTAGCCTCTTTGCTTTTAGGTAAGAGCCTATATTTCATATAAGTCAACCATTGCCTTAAGGTCCACTTGACATCTTCCCATAAATATGGATAGATTCCGACAGGCAGCCCAACTGACCCCAGCGTTTTATATTACTGGGAAAACCTTTTTTCATAAAACTACAAAATTTCTGAAATTGTGATTTATCTATTGATAAAAGTGTGATTGAATCAATATATTAGTAAAATATCCAATGAAAAATATAAAATATCAAAAAATTTGTATGAGCATAAAAAAGTTTACCCCTATTTTATTTTATTTTTCATGTAAAACATTGTTTCCTCTAGTCCATTTGACCTAACTTAATTTAAGTTTATAAGCTGGCTTATTATAAACTCAATAAGTTGGTGGAGAGAGATTTAAACTAAATTGAGATTCTACTTCAAAAGAGTCTTCAGTTTAAAAGATAAGTCTGAAATTTAAATCTCTTATTTGACCTAATAGCTTATCTAAAAAGATAAAATCCAAATAAATTAGACAAAATATACCAAATTCTTCGGTCAGCTCATTATTCTCCTCCACGTTCTTTATTTACATCATTTCAATTAGAGTTCACCAATCAAGCACCAGTATGAATGAAAATGTGTCTGAAAATATCTGTCTGGTCCAAAAAAAAAGTGACCATAGCTTACTAGTTTACAATTCCGACAGGATCTAGATAATTTTTTTCAGATCTTTAGACGGACACGAATCCGGATTCGGGACTGAGATATCTGATGGATCCAAATAACTAATATCATTTAAAAAAATGAAAATGGATATTCGGATTTATTATACTTTGCATATATAAGACCCATACAAAATGCTACACCCTAGCCCAAATACGAATGAGGGTAGCCAACCTGTACCCTTCCTCTCAAGTTCTCAGGTCTCGTGCATCCACGGCAACAAAAGCAATATCTGTGATGTTTTAGATTACTTGTTTCAATTCTATGTGGTGAAATTATACAAGTTTTGGGGTTGTAGATGGCTCAGATCTGGATGCATTATAGGGTCAGATCTTCCCAGATTTTGGAGACATGTTCTGAATTCAAATTTTATTTTTTATTATGGTGTATTATTCTAAGTGTTTTGAAAAATATTATGGTCATAACTATGAACCAGTTGTTCAAGAAATGTATACATATAATATATAATTAGAATGGAAAATCTTGTTCAGTTCAAATCTTTTTTGAGATTCTCTTGTTCAGTTTAGAAACTAATGAAAACCTAATGACCCTTGCTATGCTCATGTTGGTTAGTTCATATCTTATTTTGATCCTTGTAAGTTTGTCTTTTAGATTTTTGTTCAGGATATATTCAGTTTTTCCCTCATATTTTTTTTCTTTGTTTCTAGTTCAAATTTGTCTAGAACTTGTAATACTTGTATTGTTCAGTTCACTTATCAGAACAATTTTGATTCACTTGTATTACTATTGGCTCAGTTTTTGCCAGCGTGAGTTGAAATGTGTGATGTGATATGAAAGTGGAGTGCAGTTTATATGTCTCTTTTTCGTGTATCATTTTATGTTTTCTTCTCTATAATTTGTGGTCATTTGTGATTTGCACTAATTGTTTTAGTTCACATCTCATAAAGAAGAATACAAACGGACACACAAAAAGGAAACAAACAAATCGCAACAATGAAAGTGTTTCTTATGAGCATGTTGTACATAGTAATATATATTATCTATCATCTATCATCAGGTATGGTATTGATTATGTTGAATTTAATTTTTAATAATGGAAATTTGACTTTATATTATTGAACTTTGGTGCTTAATATACCAATGAATTTTTGCCTATTGATTGTATGCCACTATTTTTTGAAGACTAATGTTCGGTGCCACTACTAAATAAAAGACATCAGTTAAACGTCAAGTCGGCGGTTTTGGGTTGCAAAATAACCTGTTTGCCCCTGTCAATAAGCCTAAGAATAATAGTGTAGTTTTTGTGTATGCCACTGTATTATATGGTAGTTATTGCGGGCAATTGAGTGATAGAGTTGGAGAAAAAATGCACCGTTGGAGTCAAATTTTCCGCCAAAAATGAGTGGTTGGCTGCCTATATAAGTATGGTGTGGTCCTTGGCAACCTGTGTTCATTTTTGAACATGTCTCAAGCATCTTCAAATTGGAATCAAAGGGGTGTGCCTAGTGGCAATGAGAGAGCAGTTCTTTGCCCAAATTGTAGGATTCCTGCCAATGTTTTCATTTAGAGGACCACAAGAAACCCATAAAGGATCTTCTACAAGTGTCTACGATTTGCCGTAAGTTTCTTTGTTCTTAGTGTTTATTTGAAGTTTTGCTTTGAACAGACATGGGTTATGATTTGGGGTTCTAAAGTTCTTAGTGTTGATTTGGAGTTGTTTTGATTTGTGCAAACTGGTGGTTCCAATACTGACAATGGGCAGACATAGGTGATTCAATTGATGCAGATGATTCAGAGATGAACATGTGGATTTTGGAGCAAAGAGTGGAAAATATTGAGAAGTTGTGTGCAAAGATGGAGAAATTAGCATTTGCATGTTTCTAGACGATGTTGTATATAGTGCTTGCGAAGTAGGGGAAGTGTTGCTTAAGTGTATCATGTAGGGTTAGTGAAGCAGCATATACCTAGATATTTCCTAGTAATGCAAAATGGGTTATCCAGTAAAATGCAAGATATGATAGAATAGATAGCATCCATACATATCCAAGGTTGCATTACACTTAACAAAGTCATAACAAAATGCGAAGCAAAGTTGCTCCAAACATCCTGCATAACTCCAGACATAATAGAGTCTAACAACCATGTCAGTAGGGTATTCAGTACTAACAGAAGACAACTCTAGGCGTAAGCTTCAAGCAGACATAACATCCATCTAGCAAAAGACAACATATTCAGTAGGATTTTTGGTATTAGCAAAATATAACCTAATCAAGTTCAATTCTTGGCTGGTGAAGTTCCAGCATGCGTTGTTTTGCTTCTAGTCCCAAAAGCATGACTATCAGGTGGTGCAGAGATGGTCTTGGACTTGGATGGTGGTGATGTTAGAACATTCTGCTGTTGCTGGGAAGCAGCTTCAACCATGTTTGAGTTCACCCTCTTAAGACCATTGAGTCACTTCCTCTTTCTACTTGAGCAATACCAAGGCATATTCAAATTAAATGCAAGCCATAATTGCGCAAATCATGAACGGGTATAATTGCATATTGTAACCGGCGCACGTTCACCTCCAAGTGACCCTTCATTTCTATAACCCGACGGCCGGCGGCAAGTTATAAAAGAGGGGATCGCCGAAGAGAGCGAAGAGATTCGAACGGGGCAGAGAAATTTAGCATAGCAAGGCTTTAGAGGCAAATAGAGAATATGAGAGTCGTTTTTAGTTCATTCAAGAACACTTCTTGTTTTTCTCAGTAACCCCCTATACACTTAGTGAAATCACAACAGTAGTAGGGCTATTACTCATCATTAAAAGGCCCGAACCTATATAAATCCTGTCTCCGGTGACTATATCTACAGTTATCCCCTTGAGTGTTTTGTTAGAAGTGTTTCCCTTCGGTATTATCAAATTTGTGTAAGTTCGGCTTGGAATCTTGTTCTAATCATCGACATTAGGATTTAGTCTACGTTGATGTTCAATGGAGGTTTTTGTTTCATCAACTAGAGAGATCCTATGCATACAAATTTTAGAACTAATCCTTCGATATCATCAATTGAATAATCTAGGGTATTGCGATGCACATGAAGTAAATAAATCAATTTTTCTAGTTGCGAATCGGTCGAGTTTGCATTAACAATAACGAGTTGCATCTCATCACCATCCAAAAAGACATATTTCAATGAAGAAGAGTTTTAAGTGTAGGTTTATTTACCTTTGCCTGAGGTGGTGGAGTCAAAGATGTCCTCTTTGGATGGTTCTTTTGTTGGTTCGTCTTCATTTGTTTGTCTTCTTCGCTGCTATCTGTTTTTTCGCTTTCAAGAATTTCATCCGTTTCTTTTTCCAAAGTGAGTCGAAGTGGTGATTCCTCTTCCAGGACTTCTTCTAGAGTGTTTATGCTGCAAAGTTTTCCCTCATACATACACACTACTACAGAAATGCAATCCACTAACCCATAGCTTCTAACGGTTATAAGCAATCTGGGAAAATCCGAGAGAATAGGATGACAGCGGCGGAGAAGAGGCTTTTTACTATCGGTTATATACTGGTCACCGTTAGTGAAATGCAAACATTTTTTACTATCGGTCATTACTGTACCAACCGATATAATATATGAAATAGTACTATCGGTTTTTCTTTCGTAACTGATAGTGAAATTACGGACTTTATACTATCGGTTCGTACTGTACCAACCGATGTAATAGATGAAATAGTACTATCGGTTTTTCTTTCGTAACTGAGAGTGAAATTACGAACTTTTTACTATCGGTTTGTACTGTACCAACCGATATAATAGATGAAATAGTACTATCAGTTTTTCTTGCGTAATTGATAGTGAAATTACGGACTTTTTACTATTGGTTCGTACTGTACCAACCGATATAATAGAGTAAAGTTTACTATCGGTTATATAAAAAAACCGATAGTAAAATTACGTCATATAAACTAATGGTTATGACAGTGGGGATCTTAGTTTACTATCGGTTTGTGTTTTTAAACCGATAGTAAAATTGTACAACTTAGGTCGACCCCTGCTCTGCGCTCTGCATCCTCGATTCATTTCTACCGTACGTGCATCCACGCTCCAAGCTAGAGTGATCTGGAGAAGCTAGCTGAGAGGTTGATAATTCGATCCCCCTCGGTATTGTCATCTTCTCATCACCTCGCTCTCTCTCGATCACTCTTTCACACTCTCCATCTTTCTCTCTACTTGCAATTCATTAAACTAGATACATGTAGCTCCAAACTAGCTAGAAGGCTAGGTTGGCTAGCTAGCTATAGCTTGCTGAAGTTAAACAGCTAGCTAGCTGGCTCTTCCAATTAATGCATCAAGTTAATTAGGGTTTCATACATATTCATTTAATGTAATTAAGCAGCTGTACACACATATGGCCTAGCTAATTGATGATGTTTCATGCATATATGCATGCCCTGAGTCATTAATTATTTATTTAAATTTGTCAATTTTGTGAAATAATTGTAGATGGACTGAGAATATTGGATGTATGGAATAAAATGTACTACTGTTGAGTATTTGGAGGGTGTGAATGGGTTTATTAAATTTGCTGAGCAAGAAAAGGCGAAGAAGGGAGAGAAAGATATGCATTGTCCTTGTATAGATTGTATGAACTTAAAAAGGTTCGGCAACTCTGATCAGATTAGGAGTCATTTGATTCGTCGTGGTTTTAACGCACGCTATACCCGTTGGATATGGCATGGTGAAGATCTTGAGGAAACGAGCACCGCTACCACTCAGCAGCACCTGGAAGTGGATTGCAGAAATGATGATTATGATCAGAACATTGCACTACCACAGAAACAGACATCCTGGACGGCACATCACAGACGGTTATGAACTGTTCAATGGAAAACCGTCTGTGAAGGCCTGTCGGGAGAATATGTTCAGATATCACAGACGGTTCTGACGTCAAAAAAAACTGTGACAGTAAACCAGACGGTTCTGAACACAAAACCGTCTGTGATAGTATACTTATCACAGACGGCTCTAACCTAAAAACCGACTGTGATATATACAATCGGTTCCCAGCTAAGAACCGTCTGTGATAGTCTAATTATCACAGACGGTTCTAACCTAAAACCCGACTGTGATATATACAGACGGTTCTGAGTTCCGAACCGTTTGTGATAATTAGACTATCACAGACGGTTCGGAACGCAGAACCGACTGTGATTTATACAGTCGGTTGTAAACCACGAAGCGTCTGTGATAGTGTAGTTATCACAGACGGTTCTGATGTATGAACCGACTGGAAAAGTACCGGCGCTTCGAATTCTCAACTGTGATCATTTCTGTCTCCGATCTTCGCGCGCGGCGCCTACGAGAACACGAAGCATCGCTTTGGAAGTTCTATAAATTGACAGTGGAAAAATTGTCATTTACTTTACAAGTTTTTATAGTTCTCAGACTGTTTGACTCCTTAGCTTCTCTGCGCCAATGGCATCCTCGATGGCATCGTCAGCCTCGCCCTCCCCGGTATGAACTCTCAATCTTTTGGACTTACCCCTGTATTGTTAATCCATGTTCAATACATTCTTGACCTGTTGATTTGCACAGGGAAGGGGAGCCGTGGAAGACACTGCCAAAGTCAAGGCCGAGCTGAGGGCCCTCCAGGAGGAGCACAAGCTCCTCACGGAGAAGCACACTCGGCTACGGCTTGACCTTGACGATCTCTTCCAGCGCATTCAGCGCATGAAGACGGATGGTGACAATGCTAGGGCGAGGACGAGGCGTCTTCGCGAGGAGAAGAAAGCCGCGGATATGACCATCGCTGGCTGCGGTTTGACAATGAAGGATACCATCGCGAAGCTGAGGGAGGTCGCAGGCCTTCTCGACGCTGAAGTAGTTGATCCTGAGAAGGACAACTTGTCGCTGGAGGAGTCCTGCGTCCTGGCTGCAAGTCAAACTGACTTTATTCTAGATGCAGCCAGGGCTAAGACCACTCCTTGACCTAGCATTCTGTATTTTTACTTTTTTTTTGTAAGTGATGAAACAAATTATTGAAAACTTTGTTCTTATGTCAACTTTCTAATTTTCCAGCACATTCTTGGACTGCATGCAATTAATCTTCCCTCTTTCTTTATCTTTCGTTGGCTTTTGTCGAACATTCGACCATACAAAGGTATGTACACTGTGTGCGATCAAGGAACGACTATCGCGATCTTTGGTTTGTGATCGGAGCCCTTGAAATAATATAGAAACAATATAGAGGTCGCAGGTCCCATGCAAATAATATAAAAAGAATATAGAAGTTATATATCAACGTGCTTTGAAATATCACAAACGGTTCTGAGGTAAAAAACATCTGTGATAGTCACATTAGAGACGGTTTTGATAACAACAGTACATATTAAAGACGGTTCGGACATCAGAACCGTCTGTAATATTAAAGCAGACGGTTTTGATCTCCCAACCGTCTGTGATAGTCCCAACAGTGCAATTTTCTACAAGCAATTGTTGATAACCGCACATAATAACTGAGCAGATGAAGAGACTTAATTATTTACTTCAAATTTAATTTGCATCGAATTATGTAATCTGACTCTTCAACTTCCTCTCCTCGAATTCTCGACCTCTATCAATATCACAGACGGTTCTTAACTCCAAACCGTCTGTGATAGTAAACAGACATATTAAAGACGGTTCGGACATCAGAACCGTCTGTAATATTAAAGCAGACGGTTTTGATCTCCCAACCGTCTGTGATAGTCCCAACAGTGCAATTCTCTACATGCAATTGTTGATAACCGCACATAATAACTGAGCAGATGAAGAGACTTAATTATTTACTTCAAATTTAATTTGCATCGAATTATGTAATCTGACTCTTCAACTTCCTCTCCTCGAATTCTCGACCTCTATCAATATCACAGACGGTTTTTAACTCCAAACCGTCTGTGATAGTAAGACATATTAAAGACGGTTCGGACATCAGAACCGTCTGTAATATTAAAGCAGACGGTTTTGATCTCCCAACCGTCTGTGATAGTCCCAACAGTGCAATTCTCTACATGCAATTGTTGATAACCGCACATAATAACTGAGCAGATGAAGAGACTTAATTATTTACTTCAAATTTATTTTGCATCGAATTATGTAATCTGACTCTTCAACTTCCTTTGCCGTGTTGCAGTTTATCTCCCGAGAAGTTGTATATCATGAATTTATTGGCCTTGAAAACCAGTACTAGTGCGCTTTTTAGAACTCGAGGCACCCGCGCATATGAACCGTCACCTTCTGTTTCTATAAATAGCGAAGCTCCTAAATCCCTGTCTTTATTCCCTCCTCAACTCCCACCTTGATGGCGAGCCGAGATTCCAGTGAGGTTATTGAAATTGAGAGTGATGAGGAAGAGATAAGGAATGAACTCGATCAGGATCTTCAGAAAGTAAGTCCTCTCTGAAACTCTAATGCAGATCTTTCTTTTATGACTTGATTACCTCGAAACAAATGCATTTCGAAATCCACAGGTGGTTGAGGAAATGATCCCTCCAAAGAAGAGACTTAGAAATGATGAAATATCGTACAGTGGAGCTGCAGCGAAGACTCTAGAGGGTGCTGAGGCCTGTGTTGCCACATTGCCCCTTGCAACCCCTCCAGTTGCATCGACTCCACCTTTGGAGATCCACAATAATCCTTCCAATATCCCCTCTCCAACACCTTTGTATCATCAGCTTTTCTGGGGTAAGGCTCACACTTCCACGTCCAAATCCACTCCGAAGCTGGAGAAGCATATATATGTGCAGGAGGAGAAAGCTGCCTTGTGCAGAGCTCTCCAAAAAAAAAAAGAGGCGCTGGAGAAGCATTCTGAGGGGATGTCTTTTGCCATTCTGCACTTGGCAGAGTGCATGCTTTGAGTTGCAGCTTCATCTCCACCTTGGTTGTATCAACTTTAATTTCTTGGATGATCCTACTGATGCCAAATCCACTCCTTTGGTGAGAGATGATGTTGATAGTCTTAGAGCCATTGGTAGTTCTCCTGGGGCGGCCAGTGTAGATCCTACTGATGCCAATACGTCCCTAGGAGAACTTTGTAAATTACTTTCGGAACAGGTCGACACTAATCAATTGGTCGCTTAATTAATAGTATCTCTTATGTATGGAAAGATTGTAAGAAATAAGAAATTTCTTTTCCTTATATATCTGGCTTTCGATTGATTATGTAACTGATAATCACCAAATGATGTTCTGTGTAAAAATGTTAACAAGAAAATACTGCTGCGATCAAGACGGTTTTTAACTGAAAACCGTCTCTGCTTGAAAGATTACACACGGTTTTAATTTCAGACATATATATAAAACAAATATGAAAAACAAGATAAAACCAAACAGTCTGAAAGTTCATTTTTGTAAATACTAACATTGAAATAACATAGAACCAAATATGAAAAACATGTGGAACAACTGATGACCAGTAGTCGAATGCAAACAAAAAAACCGGGATATTAAAGACGGTTCGGACTTTAAAACCGTCTGTGTTATCACAGACGGTGCTGAGGTAAAAACCGACTGTGATAACAACATACACAGACGGTTCTGAGGTAAAAACCGACTGTGATAATAACGTAGACGGTCGGATGTGATAACACAGACGGTTCAGATGTGAGAACCGACTGTCATAATCAAATACACAGACGGTTCTGATGTAAAGCGGACGGTTTGGAGTTCATAACCGTCTGTGATATTTCTTTCATACTTACACAAATTGCAGCGATATTACCGACGGTTGATAGATTGAAAACCGTCAGTAATATTCTTTTCTTCAATAATGCACTGATATTACCGACGGTATTATATAGAACCGTCTGTACTGAACCTGGTATAAAAGGTCTTTTGGCGGATGTTTTGAGCTAGTCGTACTCTCTTGCTCGACCTACACTGTCCAGTTCGAAGAGATTTGGGGCAAGGAAGAGCGAAATCTCGAAAGGCAGGGGGAGCATTTGGGGGCAAAAATTTGAGGATCGAACCAAGGTTGGTTACTTGCTCCCAAGGCGTACACATTACTTGATTTTATCATCAATATCGATCTCCATTGATTTACTAATTAGCATGTGTATGAATTTGATTTATTGCAGATGGTCCGAGACTGGATGTATAATGACAACCGAGTGGGTGAGGAATACATGAAAGGTGTTTTTGATTTCGAAAAGGTTGCTGTGCAAGACATGGAGAAGAAGGGTTTACCATATATGTACTGTCCTTGTGTAGACTGCCAGAATATTAAGATGTTCACCAACTCATCTCAAATTGTCGCTCACTTGATCCGACGTGGTTTCAAAAAGGGGTACACGTGTTGGGTCCACCATGGAGAAGAGCCAACTGCAGAAACAACTGCCACTCAGGTTGAGGAACAGGACATGCCGGATCCAAACAACGACTTCGACGAGGATATGCCAGAGGATGACCATTTAGATGACATGTTGCGTGATGTCGAAGGAAATTACAGTGAAAAGGGGTTTGGCAAATTCAAGCGCTTGATTGAGGACTCAGAGAGGCCGTTGTTCCCTGGTTGCAAGTCGAAATACACAAAGTTGGCCTCTGTGCTTGAACTGTTAAAATTGAAGGCAAGCAATAGCTGGACCGACAAGAGTTTCACAGCACTGTTAGATCTTTTGGCGGACATGCTCCCGGAAGGAAACGAGTTGCCAAAAAACACCTACCAAGCGAAAAAGCTGTTGTGTCCTTTGGGAATGGAAGTAGAAAGGATACACGCACGCCCTAATGATTGCATCCTTTACCGTAACGACTACAAAAATATGCATGTTTGTCCGGTGTGCGGCGCATCCCGCTATAAGCGTACTAAGGACCGAACAGACGATGGCGACTGCACGGAGATAAAGGAAGGACCTCCTGCTAAGGTGTTGTGGTATTTGCCAGTCATTCCCCGCTTGCAGCGTTTGTTTGCAAACCGTAAAGAGGCAAAATTACTGCGTTGGCACTCGGAAGACCGGAAGAAGGATGGAAAGTTGAGACACCCCGCTGATTCTTCGCAGTGGAGAAACATCGACAGGGAATTTGTTAACTTCGGAGCAGAATTGAGGAATATAAGGTTCGGGTTGAGTACCGATGGAATTAATCCTTTTGGTAACATGAGCAGTCGGCATAGCACTTGGCCGGTTCTTTTGTGTATCTACAACCTTCCTCCTTGGTTGTGTATGAAGCGCAAGTACATCATGATGTCTCTACTTATCTCAGGACCAAAACAACCCGGAAACGATATTGATGTGTACCTAGCACCATTGATAGAGGATCTCCTAACAATGTGGAATGAAGGGGTGCAGGTATGGGACGCATACAAACGAGAGAACTTCATCCTACGTGCTATGATATTCTGCACCATCAACGATTTCCCAGCCCTTGGAAATTTGTCGGGCCGTACTACGAAAGGAGCCAAAGCCTGCCCCCACTGCGAAGATGACACTGAGAGCGTGTGGCTGAAGAATTGCAGGAAAACAGTGTACATGCGTCACCGTAGGTTTCTTCCGAAGAATGACGCGTACCGTAAGAGGAAGAGGGAATTTGACGGCCACAACGAAGATGGTTCAGCCCCGAAGCCTACGCGCGGGAAAGATGTTTACTCACGGGTGAAGGACATAGACGTTGTGTTTGGAAAGGGTGGTAAATTGAAACCCCGCACGAAGAACACTTGGAAGAAGAGATCGATATTTTGGGACTTACCGTATTGGGAGCATTTAGAGGTTCGTCATTGCATTGATGTCATGCATGTAGAGAAGAATGTTTGTGACAGTTTAATCGGCCTATTGCTGAACATTCCAGGGAAGACAAAGGATGGCATCAATGTGCGGCGTGACATGATCGAAATGAGGATCAGGCCCGAGCTAGCACCGAGAGAGGACGATAAAGGCCGTATATACCTCCCCCCCGCATGCTACACTTTGTGCAAGGCTGAGAGGACAGAACTCTGTAAGTGTCTCCATGGTGTTAAAGTTCCATCGGGTTACTCCGCAAATATGAAAAAGCTTGTGTCCATGGGCGATTTGAAATTGCTGGGTATGAAGTCTCATGATTGTCATGTGTTGATGACACAAATGCTTCCTGTTGCCATCCGGAGTATTCTGCCGCATAAGGTCAGAGAGACGATCACGAGGCTATGTTTTTTCTTCAATGCAATTTCTTCCAAGGTCATTGATCCCGATGGACTGGATTCTTTGCAGAGCGAGGTGGTTCGAACTCTCTGTCAACTTGAGATGTATTTTCCTCCATCGTTTTTTGATATCATGGTCCATCTCACCGTCCACCTTGTCAGAGAAATCAAGATATGTGGACCCGTGTTCCTACGTTATATGTATCCATTCGAGAGGTACATGGGTGTACTTAAGGCCTACGTGAGGAATCGGTCCCGGCCCGAGGGTAGCATTGCCGAAGGTTATGCAGCGGAAGAGGTTGTTGAGTTCTGCGTCGATTACATGGCCGAGGTAGAAGCAATAGGAGTTCCTGTGTCTCGTCACGAGGGGAGGCTTGATGGTGTTGGCACTATCGGACGGAGAGCCATCACTCCTGATTTCGATATGTACTCGAAAGCTCATTTTTGGGTCTTGCAACACATGACGGAGGTGTCTCCGTACATCGACGAGCACAAGGAGATGCTACGACAAGACAATCCTCGCCGATCCGAGGTTTGGATCACGGGACAACATAACAGTCGATTCAACGCGTGGATGAAGGTGCGAATCACCGGAGAGTCCGCAAGTGAGAACCTTAAATGGTTGGCAAAAGGGCCCACGTTTACTGTACAGACTTGGCAGGGATACGACATCAATGGGTACACATTTTACACGAAAGCTCAAGATCGAAAGAGCACTGTGCAAAATAGTGGAGTGAGCGTAGAAGCTTTCCATGAGGGGTTCACCAAGACAGGCCCAACAAGGGTAGTACGTGGATTGAACTCGTACTACGGGTTCATTGAAGAAATTTGGGAGCTCGATTACGTACTGTTCAAGATTCCCCTGTTTCGATGCCGATGGGTCCAAATCCCACAGGGTGTGAAGGTTGACAGTTACGGTTTCACTTCTGTGGACCTGGATCGCGTTGCTTATAAAGATGAGCCATTCATACTTGCAAATCAAGCCATTCAGGTCATTTATGTCACTGACCCGGCCAATAAGAAGTGGCACATCGTCCTTCATGGCAAGAGAAGGATTGTTGGAGTTGAAAATGTCGTAGACGAGGAGGAATACAATCAATTTGATGAGATTCCTCCATTTGGAGATGGCGTACAGGTCGATACTGAAGACACCGACGAAACCAGTTACGTGCGTATGGATCACCAGGAAGGGTTATACTTTAAAGGTAATCAACTGTACGTCTTATCTCTCTGTTTCCATCGGCATAGCTTATATCTCCTGTAATTCTCGTATTTGCAGGGCCGCGGCAAGTGGAAAGTTGAGGATAACATGGCTGTGTACGTGCAAATTGTCGGTGAAAGTTCCCATTTGTAAATTTAGCATACAATATTACGTGGAGAATGCTCAAGTTACAGAGCATTTGGACTACATTGTAACCAATTATCGGATATACGTACATAGTAACCAATTTACAGAGTATTTGGACTACATTTGAAATATCTGAGTGTTCATTTAAAACATGTTTTCGAGCATTCAGAGTTGAAAGCTACAGATCAGTTTCAATTTGTAAAACTAACGTTCAATAGAGAGATTATCAAGGACGGTTTTGACCTAGCACAGACGGTGCACAGTCGGTTCTAACCTCACAACCGTCTGTGATAATCTCTCACTATGTAGATTACCACAGACGGTCTTTATTTGAGAACCGACTGTGATAATATTATCACAGACGGTTATATATAAAACCGTCTGTGATATTTTCAACAGTGTCCGACTCTTCGAGTTCTTAACGTGCACCGTCGGTTCTCAATTCCAAACCGTCTGTGATAATCTCAGGCACAGTCGGCTCTCAACTCAAAACCGTCTGTGATAATCTCTCTGGTGACTACGATTATTATAGACGGTTGCGATGTGAGAACCGACTGTGATATATACTATTATAGACGGTTCATATGTGAGAACCGACTGTGATAATACCGACGCGGTACATAGTTCAAGGCGGGCTTTATCCCGCTCATTCTACTTCGCCCTAGCTCTGTTTGCCCTAGCTCTCTCCGCCCTCGCACCGTCCGTCGCGATCACCTCCATCGCCTCCCACCTTCTCCTCTCCGTCCGTCGCGATCACCTGCATCGCCTTTCCACCGTCAGGCGCGATCACCTCCATCGCCCTCCCGCCTCCGACGCGATCACCTCCATGGCCTCCCCACCATTTCTGTCATTCTTGTATGGGTTTTGTTATAGAATTATTAGTTGCATATTTACTTAAACTGTTCTCTCTTTCACTTATGTTAGGAACTATGTCTGGTGACGAAATGCACCACTCGGGGACTCAGGGTGACCTCGCTGGCGATGAGACGCCTGGGCCGGAGGTCGCCTCATCCGCCGTGACCCCGCAGAAGAAGGGAAAGGGGCGAGGCCGGACGACATGCGCGCGTCTGAACAAGGGGGAAAAGCAGCACGTCCAGTTCGACGACAATGGTGTGCCGGAAGCTCCGCCCAAACTTGTCGGTCAGTACCGCTCACTATGCGGCAAAGTGGCAAGGGAGCGAGTGCCCATCACCACCTCCGACTGGGGTCAAGTGCCCCCAGAGTGCAAGGATGCGCTGTGGGAAGAAGTGCAGGCGGCGTTTCACATTCCGGAGGATCGCCACTTCACCGTCCGCCGGAGGACACTTATGTCAATAAACAAGGCGTGGAGGAACTTCAAGAGCGAACTTGTCAGGCACTATGTGAAGGAGTCGACGACCCCCTTCAATGACTACCCTTTCGTGACTCCCGAGGCATGGCAGCAGTTCGTAGAGATGAAGGGCAAGCCTGAGTTCCAGGAGCTTAGTGCGAAGGCCCAGGCTAACCAGGCCAAGAACACCCACCCACACAGACTAGGCACCGGTGGGTATGTGGGGAAGAAGGCGCTGTGGAGGAAGCAGGACGAGGAAGCTTCACAGTCTTCGGCCGGCAGTCCTTATGCGGGCATAACGGACGTGCGCGCCCGCAATTGGTGCCGAGCTAGATTGACGATGGACTCCTCCGGAAGCGTCTCCGTGAATAACCCTGCGGACAGGGAAGTGATCGACCGACTGGTAAGATTGTCCGATCACGTACTATCCTCATAACACGCATGCAATGGGCTGTATTGCTAAGTTGTCCTGTTGCAGGTGACGCTGAGTGCGCAGGCGGCATCCGGAGAGTTCAACCCGAGGAGGGACAGGGATATCCTCACAGCGGCGCTAGGAAACAAGGAGCATCCAGGCCGCGTGCGCGGCCTCGGCGCCACTGTGCCTTGGAGGCATGGTTTCCCCGATGATGAGGAGGCGGCTAAGAGGAGAAAGAGATCCCACCAAGCCCGCGATGAACGGCTCAAGGAGGAGATGCGATCGGAGTTCGCTGTTCGGGACAAAGCACTCCTGCAGCAGTTGTCGGAGATGCGGTCCATGTACGAAGAGCTAAGAAAGGCGACCCAGGGCACCCCTGTTCTAGCAGCTGGCGCAGACCCAGCGGAAGTACCGACCCCCATTGGCCACCGTAGTAGTTGCGCGTCTGCGCCGGGGTCTTCGCAGACGGAGCCCTCTCCTCCAAAGTATCCGGTGGACTCTCTGCAGGTAATGACCGTTAATGCGCACTGTTTGTCTATGTTAATTCATTCGAAAGTGAGAAGCGGTGAAATTCAACATGTTAATGCGCACTGTTTGTAGGAACCCGCCTCCTGCAAGCTTATGGTCCTGGCCGGTGTCTTCCCGATCGAGGCTGCCCGTGGGATGGCGCAACCATGCACGGCCGGGGCCACAATCCATGGTGCCCCTCTATGTGAGGGTTTTGCACGTGTCCAAGTGGACAGTGTCTTTGACCATTGCAAGGGTTTTCCATTGGAGAAGCCGCCAAACGACGAGATTACCACTCTCGGCGATGCGGTGCACACGTTCGTGCAATGGCCCAAGAAAGACATCGTCCTGTATGAGGTAATTCCCCCACCAGTTTCATAATTTGTACTGTAATAATAGCCCTCAGAGTTAGTGTCCTAATACGTAGGTTCTTACATCGCAGACATCACAGACCGAGACGCGGCCTACTAGCCAGCATACCCCTTCGACGACGAAGCTGACTCCGAGTAAGAGGCAACCATTCAAGAAGCTGGCTATGAGGGGAAAAGCAAAGAAGAGCGCGTCGAAGGAGAGCGAGAAAGAGTGCTCCAGCTCTCATGCCGTTCTCTCTGGGGATGCCCATGGCCTCCGATACCGCAATTTCGAGCATGGGGTTAGCATGCCAGAGCCTGCATGCATGGTACATGAGGAGGACAAACCAGACCAGGACGCAGCGTCCGACGCACATCATGGTCAAGTACACCGTGGCAGAGTTCCATCACGACGTTGGGACCTACTCGGTGACCTTCGAAGACCTGCACAATTTGCTAAACAAAGATGCGCTCGACTTGTCAATCCTACGGTCTTGGGTGCTGTAAGTATCCTACTATCCGTGCATATACGGATATATGTCATTTATTAATTGGTTACTTCCGTGCAGCTGCATGGCCAACTATGCCAAATCCAAGGGCATACCTGTTGGTTTTTTGGACCCCCAGATGGTAGCCGAGGTGATGTTTAGGACCGGCACAGACTTCGTTGTCGACTACATCAAAAGAGGGTTGCTTGCTCAGGTCGACAAGGAGTATATACTTGTACCCTACAACCAGAGGTGAGTGCTTTCATCAGTACTTCACCCGTAGATTAGTGTCTCCATGTGCACACCCCCAAATTTAGATTAAATTTTTAATTCTCTACGTGTAATATGTAGCTACCACTGGATCCTGCTGCTACTTATTCCGAAAAGCAACAAGGTGTTCTACCTTGACTCATTGCAGAGGAAAGGGTACTCGTATTGCGGCGCACGAGATGTATTCGGAAGGTGATGTGGACCTGTCTTGCATGCATCTAGATTTACTGTCCTCAAATTGTCAATTTCGGCTATCCTCAAACTGTCAATTTTGACTATCTACAGGGCTTTCACGAAGTACTTTGCCGAGGTAGGGAGACAACACGAGCGGCGAGCCGATAAGTTTCAGTGGTTACAATTTTCGGTACAAATTTCAACTGGCATCTGTTTTATTTTATAACTTGTCCCCACCTAACTCTCGGTCTGTAAATTGGCAGTGCCATCAGCAGCCGGACGACAATACATGTGGGTTCTACGTGATGCGCCACATGTATGACCTGATCATCACCCCTCACCGGCCCGATTTCCCCGAGGTATTACAACTGCTCCCCTTAATTTGTCTCGATTTGACAGAATTTACAACTTAATTCAGCTAATTTTTTATGTACCAACTCTTGCTGCAGGGGGTCGACTTCCCTTCAGAAAGCCTTGACCCTCGGCAGATTGGTAATGTCCGAGGGATGCTCGCTGAGTTTTTCCTTTCGGAGGTCATATCACCCAAGGGGAAGTTTAGGGACCCGCAAGGTTCGTATTAGTGCGGCCTTACATTTATTTGTACATCTAACACACTTTAATTGTCGATTACATTTATTTGTTCAATTGTACATATTTTTGAGTTCTGTGCTGTATATATGAAATGCTATACAGAGAGGGGTGCAAATATATTTGAGTACTGCATGTGCATATGAAACTGTATATATTTGAGTACTGTACAAATATAATTCTGAGTTCAATTGTACAAATATATATGCATGAGACTGTATATATTTGAGTACTATGCATGTATGAAATTCATGAACTGTATATATGAAAATGCAATTTGTACAGAGGACATCTGTGAATGTTATAATCTCAGACGGTTTGTAAGCTCAAAACCGTCTGTGCATGCACAGACGGTTTTGATCTTACAAACCGTCTGAGATTATAACAGTAACAGATAATAACACATCGCAGATGGTTTTGACCTCAGATCCGCCTGTGATATCAGACTATCACAGACGGTTTCAATATTAACACCGTCGCTGATATCGCAGATTGGTTTAACATCAAAGCCGTCTGTGATACTCATACTCACAGACGGTTCTGACATCAAAGCCGTCTGTGATATTTGAGTATACACAGACGGTTCTGATGTTAAAACCGTCTGTATATACTAAAGTATCACAGACGGTTCTAATGTTAAAACCGTCTGTATATACTAAAGTATCACAGACGGTTCTGATGTTAAAACCGTCTGTGTATACTCAAATATCACAGACGGTTCTGAAAACAGAACCGACTGTGACTATCACAGACGGTTCTGACCTTGTAACTGTCTGTGAAATATGAGTATCACAGACGGTTTTAACATCAGAACCGTCTGTGTATACTCAAATATCACAGACGGTTCTGAGAACAGAACCGTCTGTGATAGTGTGACTATCACAGACGGTTCTGACATCAAAGCCGTCTGTGATATTTGAGTATACACAGACGGTTCTGATGTTAAAACCGTCTGTATATACTAAAGTATCACAGACGGTTCTGATGTTAAAACCGTCTGTATATACTAAAGTATCACAGATGGTTCTGATGTTAAAACCGTCTGTGTATACTCAAATATCACAGACGGTTCTGAAAACAGAACCGACTGTGACTATCACAGACGGTTCTGACCTTGTAACTGTCTGTGAAATATGAGTATCACAGACGGTTCTGACAGTATCACAGACGGTTCTGACCTTATATCAGTCTGTGAATGGATATATCACAGACGGTTGAAAACATCAAAAACCGTCTGTGATAGTACATGATTATCACTGACTCGAATATCACTGACGGGTAAGAACCGTCTGTGATGTCTGTTTTGACCCGACTGTGATGATATATTCTGTAGTAGTGTTGGTAATGTTCATTCGGAAGTCCATGTAGATGACGACAATTTAGATGAAATGTTATGTGATATAGAAGAAGATTACAGCGAAAACGATTTAGCTAAATTTGATAAATTAATTGTTGATTCTGAGAAGCCTTTGTTCCCTGGATGTGCAAAATTTACAAAGTTGTCTTCTGTGTTGAGATTATATAACTTGAAGGCAAGCAACGGTTGGAGCGACAAGAGTTTCATGGCGCTATTGGATCTGTTAGCGGACATGCTTCCAAAGGGAAATGAATTGCCAAGATCGGTTTACCAGGCCAAAAAAACTATTATGTCTGTTGGGAATGGAAATCGAAAGAATACATGTATGCCCAAATGATTGTGTTCTGTACCGTAACGAGTACGAGGATTTGCATGTTTGTCCAAGATGAGGTGCATTGCGGTATAAGCATGGGGATAGAATTTATCACAATGGATGTGATGAGGTAAAGAAAGGGCCTCTGGCCAAAACTGTGTGGTATTTGCCTGTGATTCCTAGATTGAAACGGCTGTTTACAAATCCGAAAGATGCGAAGTACTTGCATTGGCATGTTGAAGGTTGGAAACAATACGGAAAACTAAGACATCCAGCTGATTCTATTCAATGGAGAAACATTAACAGAACATTCGGTGAGTTTGGCGGCGAAGTGAGGAATATAAGGTTTGGTTGAGTACGGATGGTATGAATCCACACGGAAATATGAGCAGTCGACATAGCACTTGGCCGGTTCTTTTATGCATCTACAATCTTCCTCCTTGGTTATGTATGAAGCGCAAGTACATCATGATGTCGTTACTAATTTCAGGACCCGGACAACCCGGGAATGATATTGACGTGTTTCTATCACCGTTAGTCGAGGACTTACATAAATTGTGGAGCGAAGGGGTGTGGGTGTGGGATACACATAAGCAAGAGAATTTCATGTTGCGGGTCATGATATTTTGCACCATAAATGATTTCCCGGCCTATGAAAATTTGTTGGGGTATAGTACGAAAGGAGGCAAGGCTTGTTTTATTTGCCTGGATGAAACTGAAAGCATGTGGTTATCGAACTGCAGAAAAACATTGTACATGGGTCACCGCAGATTCCTTCCGATGCATCACGCCTACCGTAAGAAGAGGAAGTCATTCATTGGGAAGCCTGAGAAAGGATCAGCCCCAGTGTTTGTGACTGAAAAGGAGCTTTACTTGCGCGTGAAGGACATCAAAGTTGAGTTCGGTAAATGGTCTAAACCTCCAGGAAAAAATGTTTGGAAGAAGAGATCGATTCTTTGGGATCTACCATATTGGGAGCACTTACAAGTTCGACATTGCATTGATGTCATGCACATAGAGAAAAATGTTTGTGATAGTTTGATTGGTTTGTTGTTGAACATTCCAGGAAAGGCGAAAGATGGCATCAACGTTCGCCGTGACATTCTCAACATGGGCATAAGGACTGAGCTTGCACCATTGGAGAAGGGCAAGCAGACATACCTCCCCCCGGCCTGCTATACTTTGTCAAAAAGAGAAAAAACAGAACTCTGTCAGTGCCTATATGGTGTCAAAGTTCCATGCGGGTATTCTGCGAACTTGAAAAAACTTGTGTCCATGAAAGACTTGAAACTAGTTGATATGAAGTCCTATGATTGTCATGTACTGATGTCACAAATGCTTCCCATTGCTATCAGAGGCATTCTCCCAGTCAAAGTCAGAGAGACAATTACAAAGCTATGTTATTTCTTCAACACAATATCTGGCAAGGTACGTAAGCGTGTACTCCTAGCAAGTTAATTAGCTCCATTCGTGGAACTTGTCAGATTTTTTGGATCTGAATATTTGCTGCAACTGTGTCCTTACAGGTAATTGATCTGGATGGACTGGATGATTTGCAACGCGATGTGACTACAACTCTTTGTCAGCTGGAGATGTATTTTCCTCCATCTTTTTTGATGTTATGGTCCATCTAATTGTTCACTTTGTCAGAGAAATTAAGTTTTGTGGACCCGTGTTCCTGCGCTACATGTATCCATTTGAGAGATTTATGGGTATCTTGAAGGGATATGTAAGGAATCGACATCGGTATGAGGGCAGTATCATTGAAGGTTATGCCACCGAGGAGGTGATCGAATTTTGCACCAACTATATGACCAGGGTTGACCCAATTGGCGTTCCTATGTCCCGGCATGAGGGCAGGCTTCAGGACATTGGAACGATTGGATTTAAAGCAGTCGTCCCCTCTAGTGATCTGTATGCAAAAGCCCATTTTTGGGTCTTACAGCACATGACGGGGGTGGAGCCATACATACACGAGCACAAGGAAATGTTACAGAAACAGAATCCTTCGAAGCCAAAGATTTGGGTCACCAGAGAACATAACAGGAAGTTTGCTGGGTGGATCGAAAAGAGAGTCCTGAAGCTTCTGAGGGCGACGTAGATGAAGTTGTTACATGGTTGGCCAAAGGGCCTAAATTTACTGTAGGGACTTGGCAGGGGTATGACATCAACGGCTATTCATTTTACACAAGAACTCAGGACGAGAAGAGTACTATGCAATGTAGTGGAGTGACACTACTTGCTATTTCGGAGGATGCCAGGGCAGTAAGGGCACTCGACTCATATTACGGTATTATTGAGGAAATATGGGAGCTCGATTATGTATTACTTAAGATTCCTCTGTTTCGATGCCAATGGGTCGAAATCCCTCAAGGCGTTAAAGTCGACAATTATGGGTTTACTCTTGCAGATCTCAGTAGAGTCGCACACCAAGATGATCCATTTATACTTGCTAAGCAAGCCACACAGGTGTTCTACATCGTTGACCCGACCAACCCAAAGTTGCATGTTGTCCTTCACAGTAAGAGACGTATTGTTGGGGTCGAAGACGTTGTGAATGAAGAAGAGTATGATCAATTCGACGAACTACCTCCATTTTTAGATGGAATTCTTCAATCTGTCCCTACCGAAGATATTGACGAAACAAGTTACCTGCGAGACGACCACAAAGAAGGATTATGGGTGGACAACCATTCTTGACTAATTTGCAATATGTAAGTGACGTATATTACTTGGATCTTTAATCGAAGAATTCTTCAAATCATTTTTCAAAAATTCTTTGGGAAAACATACGTGATGCATTGAGAATTATTTATACAAATTTTCATTTCAATAGGAGTATATACTTGATTTGAGTAATAATTGATTCTTTTCACAAATCAATATGAAAACTGCAAATTTTCATTCAATGATTGGTCTTTACTGTTAATTTATTTCAAAATTATTGGAAGTCATTTGCATGGGGTTTCAAGTGTCTTTACAAGTGCAAAATGATGTACTGAGACCCATCTGTAATTGTTCTCAGGAAGTCAATAACACTGTATTCTACTATCGGTTTCAATTTCCAAACCGATATGAAATTAATCTCTACTATCGGTTTATTGTTCATAACCGATAGTACTTCATTTTGTGTTATGGGACCCTGTTCTACATTTTGGTTTTTTCTTGTACATTGGATTAATTTACTATCGGTTAATAATCATTAAACTGATAGTGAAATACAATGCAAAATGATGTACTGAGATCATCTGTAATTATTCTAAGGGAAATCCTTTAGGGTCAATAACATTGTATTGTACTATCAGTTTCAATTTCCAAACCGATATGAAATAAAACTCTACTATCGGTTTATTGTTCATAACCGATAGTGATTTATACTGTGTTATGAGCCCCTGTTCTTAATTTACTATCGGTTAGTAATAATAAAACCGATAGTGAACAATGCCAACACTCCAAACCCTAACTTACATTGTATTTACTATCGGTTTGGTGGTTATGAACCGATAGTAAATATTCATATATTAGGTTATAACCTCGCACCATTTTCCCTCCAATGCAACTGATCACATCCAAATACTCGCGCGCGGAAAACCCTAGCCTCCCCGACATTCGCTTTTTTGCTCCTCTGCGCCACCATTGCCGATCGCATTTGGGTTCTCCACCGCCTCCCTCCACGGCATCGCGCCACCGCCTTCGGCCACTCCACGAACGACTGTAAGTGTTCTTGACCAAACCGCTCGCGTCAATTGCTTAAATTTATATGCAATAGTTCATATGTGGTTCAATCGATTAGAAATATAAAACTAGACGAAAATTCATGAACTACAAACTTGATAGCTATGAGAATTACAGACTTGATGAAAATCACTAGCAATTTGTCATATAGTGTAGTCCACTATCAGTTTCTTATTTAGAACCGATAGTAAAGACCATAATCAGAATTAAGACTAACATAGTTAATTACTATCGGTTTCAATTGTCAAACCGATAGGAAATAGAGTATGTCATATCAATTTGTTATTGTCAACCGATAGTACATTGAAAAGTCTGAATTTTGCAGAGTTCATATTTCATTTGTGAAAAGAATAAACTATTGCTCAAATCAAATACATTTGAAATGAACATTTAAAGAAATGATTTTCATTGCATGAAATATATTTTTCTGATGAAATTTTCCAAATAGGATTAATTTTACAATCAAGAGTTATCAAATGACCTTTATGTTAAGCAAGAAGGTATCAGTTCGACAACTCTTTGCAAATTGAGTTTATAAATCCACTTTAAATCTATTTTGAAGACCATGTTGATAGGAATTGATGATTTTTGGCCTTTTAAATGAAAATTTGACATTTTAACAAAAAGAGGTGGTTCATCATTGCCATTCCATTTTAGTTATGAACTTTGTTATGTACCTTTCTTCATATCAATTGATGGTCTGTTCATAGAATTTTAGGTAAAGCCATGTCGGCATCTTCATCGGCTGATAGTAGTGATTCGGCAAGGGCGAACGTAGATGACGCTGCCTCGTCCCAGAACAAGAGGAAGGCGCGAGGCGCGATGATGTTGTGCCGTTTGGGCAAACGCACGGATCTTTCATGTGAGTTCAACCAGTTCGGGAGACCGATCGGGAAGAACGCCGGCCAGTACACTGCCTATGTTGGTTTGTTGGCGAAGGAAAGGGTGAAGATCACCGTCCAGAGCTGGAAGGACGTTAAGGCCGACGAGAGGGATAGGCTGTGGGTGGAAGTGAAGGTAAAATTAATCAAAATCACTGAACTCTTGAGTAATCACATTCCCTTGGTTTATCCCAGAGATTAGGTAAGTCCTGCTTATATGCACCATTTGAAACAGGCCAAGTGGAACATCCCTGATGATGGTCCCAAGATAGCTTGCTTGAAGGACATGAACAACACGTGAAAAACCTTCAACAGCGTCCTCGTCAGTACCTTCCTCGCTAAAGGCAAATCTCCATGGGAGAAGTACCCCTTCATAACGGAGGAGGTATGGGAGCAATTCACCCAACAGAAGGGGACTCCCGAGTTCAAGGTATGTATGGTTCCTTTGCTTGGTTACACCATTGTATGCAGTAACCAGCGATGCATTAATTTTCTTGTTTCTGGTACGAAGGCCCTCAGCGAGAAGAACAAGGCAATCCAGAGGAGGAACGACCACCCACACCGGCTCGGCTCTCGCGGCTATGCGGGGAAGGAGGAGTAGTGGAAGAAGGCTGAAGATGAGGCATCGAATTTCGTTGACTCCCCTGACCTACCACTCTCCGAGATCCGCGATCCATGATGCAAGCGCTGGTCGCTGGCCAGAGGGACCCTGTCGACCATGGGGACTGTGGAGTTCCCAAACCCCAGGGACGTCGAGGTCGTGCAGCGACTCGTAAGTTGGCTAAGTTCCTGGTTGGAATCATAGAGTGTGGTAGAAAAAACTATGATCACTAGTGTGCGCACAAGTTTGTATATATTTTTTCCTCACAATGGAGAGCTTTGAATGTAACAGATCTCTTGCTCGAAGGAGACGACTAGGGATTTTTCACTCCCCATAGGGAGAACGACATCCTTACCCGGGCTCTAGGGAATAAGGAGCATCCAGGGCGGACGCGAACTATGGGGGGTGTGGTGCCATGGAAGGAAGGCATCTCGGAGCCCGGGCAAAAGGCGAAGAAGGCTTGTAGCTGGAAGGAAAGGGAAGTGGAGCTGTCTCAGAAGATACGGGCAGATGCGACTGCACAATTCGAGGACATGTTCGCTCAAATGAACGAGAAGTATGAACACCTCAGCCGAGTTGTGCAGTCCAAGGGTTTAGATCCAGCTGCCGAGGTCGACGCTACCAGGCTGAGTAGTTGCGGCTCAAAGGTTCACGTGGATCCAGTGGACCTGATTGAGGTATTGCAACTCTTGAGCTATATATGCAGTTCGGTTGATGCCACTCCCGTTACGTTAGAACTGTTTCGCTAACTTGTTATAATTGTTGCAAATTGCAGAAGCCGGAGAGCTGTAGCCTATTGATCAACATAGGAGACAAACCTGTAGTGGTTGCAAACGGGGTCGTATATCAGTGTTGGGAGGATGTCCGGATCCACTGCGTACCTCTGGAACCTGGATTCGCAAAGGTACAGGTGGACATGGCCCTCCCGGGCTACAGCTCTTTTCCGTTGCCCGTCCCAACGGACGAAATGCGGACAATTGGCGAGGCATTGAGCTCGTACATACAGTGGCCCAAGAAGGGTGTTAGACTACAAGTGGTAAACCCTAGCCATTCTAGCTTACAATTCAGTTAATATACTCAATTTGTAAAATCTAACTTATGCGTTCGTACTTAAAGTAGACGATGGATACTAGCTCACTTCCTGAGGACACCACCCCTGGCACAATGCATGACCGAGCTCCTTCGGCCCCCATGCCTCCTCCGACGGCCTCAAAACCTTCGCCATCAAATGAGGCCGGCGGCACCGCGCCCCAACCTTCGAAGGTATACACTCGCTCCCCGCTCAAAGGCAAGGGCAAGGCCAAAGGCAAGGCCAAACAAAGTTAGCTGGGTACGTTCAAGAACGGGTTCCCACTCGTGTTGGAGTACTGTCGACGATTCGGACTCGGAGTCCTCAGCCGAACTTCTGCAAAATTTGTAATAGCGAGACCTTTCAAGATGACCCTCCGGGAAGGTATGTAGAAAAATGGAGAACAGGAGCACAGAGAAGTTTATACAGGTTCGGACCCTCGTTGGTGGGAGTAATAGCCCTACGTCCTGTTGGGATTTCACTATAAGTGGCAAAGGTTTACAAGATGGTGGGAGAAAACCTTCACAGGCGAGGGTTTCTCCTCTACAAGTGTACAAAAAGAAGCCAAAGAGGCTTGTAAATAACTATCTAATCCAGGCCGTAGACTTGGCTGTTTGAGTGGTTGAGATGTGTTGTATCTCGCTTGTATCAGAGATGTTGTTCTCTTGATCGATCTCCCTTTGTTTGATACTCCATACCGCCCTTTTATAATGGTCGAAAGGGTGCCATGTGGTAAACTGCATCAAACAGTTGCTTGGATGGTTGGATGCGGTTTTTAGAGAACAGCTCTTAACCTCCACGCAGATTAAACACGTGTTATTCATGGATAACTGGACGTATTAACCTCTTGACGGTTGGTCTTCCACGTGGAGGAATCTTCAGGATACTTGGAATATTCCCGCTATAGGGACAGCCGGACAGATGAACTCCAAGTATCATGGTCGAGAATGTTCTGACCGCGGGATGTTGGCTGACAGCGCAACATCTCGGACATTCTTTTCGCGTATAGCACACGAACTCCTGACCGCGGACTAGCTATGGTCTGATTGCGTAAAGCCTGCGTTCTGATCGCGCAAAGCCTGCGACCTCGGGCTGATGCTCCTCAGTATGACTTGAGTTTGCACTGCTAGGCACGTGTCTGGCTCGAATCTGTCTTGAACCAACAGTGCATTTATTTGAACTGACCCGGGTGTCAATCCTCGTCAAGTACCTTCTGCGCAACATGGATCAAATAACCAGAAGTCTCCACGAGTGGTACCTGACCCGGTCTAGGCGCCACATCAACTTCTTGGTTCACTTCAGGCCAGGTCATTTTCACCGTGAGGTCGGGAGCATATCGATGGCTCACGAGGATTTGTTCGACCTCCTCAACTGGCGAGAGCTTGATATGTCCATCATACAGACTGGAGTCCTGTGAGTTTGCTATTGTCTGAAGTTATCACAGTTCATTTCATAAATCTAATCACTTTGTATGAACTACTTACTAATGTCTACTTTGCATCCAGGTGCATGTATAGGCTGGCGTCGATGAGGGCATGTGACAAGGTGGGTTTCCTCGACCCAGAGAAAATAAGTGTCACGATGCTAGAGCACGACCAAGCACATGCGGAGGAATATATATCAAGGGCACTACTAGCGCAGCAGGACCGAGAGTTCATCCTTGAGCCGTACCACCAAAGGTTAGTGCATTTCCTACTAATTTAACTCATTCTTGTATGTTACGCCTAACATATGTATGAAACGGTTCGCTTATATATGCAATGTAGGGGCCACTGGGTCCTCGCCGTCATTTGCCCATGGATGAATGAGGTATATTACCTCGATTCGATGAGCGATAGGGTGGCGCATGTTTTCACCCTCACGTGGCACATAGACGCGTAAGTAACACAGTTGTTTTAAATTTTTCTCTGACTATAATTAATGATAACATATTAACTGGCAATGCTAAATTAAATACAGGGCTTTCGAAAATTATGTTAGTGCTGGAGGGAGGCATGACGCGTCGAAGGGCACAACAATTTCTTGGAAAGAATATGAGGTAATTAATACGGATGGAAGTACTCATGATGAGTCTTTTAAGTTAAGCTTAATTAGTTCTTTCGAGTTAATGTGGGTTTATGTCTTTGCATATGCAATTATCCTAGTGCTATCAGCAACCACAATCGTGGGAATGTGGCTTCTATGTCATGAGATTCATGTATGACCTGATCAAGAGAAACTTTGCCCAATTCCCTAAGGTAACCTTTTTCCTGACTCAAAGTCGAACATTAATTGGATGTGACGTACGTTCCTAACTTCATACACGCATATATGCAGAGCGCCATGTTGAAAAAGCAATATGAGTTACCTCAATTGAAGGAGCTGCGAACAATTTGGGCTCAATATGTCATGGAAGAAGTGGCTATCAACGATCGATTGTAACTGACTTGTGTAATATATATTGAATATGTTGATTGCTGTATTTGTGAATAAACTCAATATGTGAATAGATTCATTAATGTATTTCTGAATAAACTTGATCAATATGTGAACAAATTCAATCTGTCCAATGCATGTGTATATTACTGTATTAGTGTATTTGTGAACAAATTCAATATGTGAATATTGGTGTATTTGTAAATATTGGTGTATTTGTGAATGATCTAATGTATCTTTGTATTTATGTATGTATATATGAAAGATTCCAGTACTAACAGTGTTGAGTACATAACCGATAGGAAAAACTACACAGTACTATCGGTTATATACTACAACCGATAGAATAAATATTCCAGTACTATCAGTTCATATACTACAACCGATAGAATAAAGTTTCCAGTACTAACTGTGTCGAGTACCTAACCGATAGAAAAAACCTACACAATACTATCGATTTAGATCCGAGCCGATAGAAAAAACCTACACAATACTATTGTTTTAGATCCGAGCCGGTAGAAGAAATAGTCGTTAGCGATTAGTGAACGTTGGGAATGTAGATGTTTTACTAACGGTTTTCAACCGATAGAAGTGTGCTACGTTTCTACTATCGTGCCGATCACTATCGGTAAGAAAACCGATAGTAGAGTGAATTTTTGACCGATAGTGAAAAGCATTTCTGTAGTAGTGATAGTTAACAAGATTTAACATTTTAAACAAAATTTTCTCCTCTCCTATGTGAAAAGTGATTCGTCCCTCATGAACATCAATGGGGACATCTGCTGTCCGGAACATTGGTCGTCCTAACACTACTACAGAAATGCTTTTCACTATCGGTTAAAAATCCACTCTACTATCGGTTCTCTTACCGATAGTGGTCTGCATGATAGTAGAGGGGCAGCACACTTCTATCGGTTCAAAAACCGTTAGTAAAACATCTACAATCCCAACGTTCACTAATCGCTATCGACTATTTCTTCTATCGGCTCGGCTTTAAACTGATAGTATTGTATAAGTTTTTTCTATCGGCTCGTATATAAACCGATAGTATTGTTTAGGCCTTTTGTATCAGCTAGGATCTAAACCGATAGTAATCTAAACATTTTTTTCTATCGGCTCTTATATAAACCGATAGTATTGTTTAGGCCTTTTGTATCGGCTAGGATCTAAACCGATAGTAATCTAAACATTTTTTCTATCGGCTCTTATATAAACCGATAGTATTTTGTGGACACATTTAGTACTGGAAACTTTATTCTATTGGTTGTTATGTATAAACCGATAGTATTGTGTAGACACAGTTAGTACTGGAAATTTTATTCTATCGGTTGTAGTATATAACCGATAGTACTGAAATATTTATTCTATCGATTATATTATATAACCGATAGTATTGTGTAGACACGTTTAGTACTGGAAACTTTATTCTATCGGTTGTAGTATATAACCGATAGTAATATTAGTTTTTCCTATCGGTTATGTAGTGGCACGGTTAGTACTAAATATTTACAAATATACATACAGCAATACAGAGATACATACAGCAATATACATACAACAATACAGAGATACATTGGATCATTCACAAATACACTAATATAGTAATATACACATGCATTGGACAGACTGAATTTATGCACATATTGATCGAGTTTATTTACAAATACATCAATGAATCTATTCACATATATTCACAAATCAATGAATCAACACATTCAATATATATTCACAAATACAGCAATCAACACAAGTCAGTTACTATCGATCATTGATAGCCACTTCTTCCATGACATATTGAGCCCAAATTGTTCGCAGTTCCTTCAATTGAGGCAACTCATATTGCTCTTTGAACATGGCGCTCTGCATATATGCGTGTATGAAGTTAGGATCGTACGTCACATCCAATTAAAGTTCGACTTTGAGTCAGGAAAAATGGTTACCTTAGGGAATTGGGCAAAGTTTCTCCTGATCAGGTCATACATGAATCTCATGACATAGAAGCCACATTCCCACGATTGTGGCTGCTGATGGCACTGAGAAAATTGCATATGCAAAGACATAAACCCACATTAACTCGAAAAAACTAATTAAGCTTAAATTAAAAGACTCATCATGAGTACTTCCATCCGTATTAATTACCTCATATTCTTTCCAAGAAATTGTTGTGCCCTTCGACGCGTCATGCCTCCCTCCAGCACTGACATAATTTTTGAAAGCCCTGTATTTAATTTAGCATTGCCGCTTAATATGTTATCATTAATTAGCTAGTCAGAGAAAAATATAAAACAACTGTGTTACTTACGCGTCTATGTGCCACGTGAGGGTGAAAACATGCGCCACCCTGTCGCTCATCGAATCGAGGTAATAGACCTCATTCATCCATGGGCAAATGATGGCGAGGATCCAGTGGCCCCTACATTGCATATACAAGCGAACCGTTTCATACATATGTTAGGCGTAACATACAAGAATGAGTTAAATTAGTAGGAAATGCACTAACCTTTGGTGGTACGGCGCAAAGATGAACTCTCAGTCCTGTTGCGCTAGTAGTGCCCTAGATATGTATTCATTCGCATGTGCTTGGTCGTGCTCTAGCATCGTGAGGCTTATTTTCTCTGGGTCGAGGAAACCTACCCTGTCGCATGCCCTCATCGACGCCAGCCTATACATGCACCTGGATGCAAAGTAGACATTAGTAAGTAGTGCATACAAAGTGATTAGATTTATGAAACGAACTGTGATAACTTCACACAACAACAAACTCACAAGACTCCAGTCCGTATGATGGACATATCAAGCTCCCGCCAGTTGAGGAGGTCGAACAAATCCTCGTGGGCCACCGATATGCTCCCGGGCTCACGGTGAAAATGGCCTGGCCTGAAGTGAACCAAGAAGTTGATGTGGCGCCTAGACCGGGTCAGGTACCACTCGTGGAGACTTCTGGTTATTTGATCCATATTGCGCAGAATGTACTCCGACACGAGTGGGGACCCGTTCTTGAACGTACCCGGCTGGCTTTGTTTGGCCTTGCCTTTGGCCTTGCCCTTGCCTTTGGCCGGGGAGCGAGTGTACACCTTCGAAGGTTGGGGTGTGGCGCTGCCGGCCTCATTTGATGGCGAAGGGTTTGAGGCCGTCGGAGGAGGCATGGGGCCCGAAGGAGTTCGCTCATGCGTTGTGGCCGGGGTGGTGTCCTCAGGAAGTGTGCTGGTATCCATCGTCCACTTTAAGTACAAACGCATAAGTTAGATCTTGCAAATTGAGTATATTAACTGAGTTGTAAGTTAGAATGGCTAGGATTTACCTCCTGTAGTCTAATACCCTTCTTGGGCCACTGTATGTACGAGCCCAATGCCTTGCCAATTGTCCGCATTTTGTCCGTTGGGACGGGCAACGGAAAAGAGCTGTAGCCCGGGAGGGCCATGTCCACCTGTACCTTTGCGTATCCAGGCTCCAGAGGTACGCAGTGGATCCGGACATCCTCCCAAGACTGGTATACGACCCCGTTTGCAACCGCAACAGGTTTGTCGCCTATGTTGATCAATAGGCTACAGCTCTTCGGCTTCTGCAATTTGCAACAATTATAACAGGTTAGCGAAACAATTCTAACGTAACGGGAGTGGCATCAACCGAACTGCATATATAGCTCAAGAGTTGCAATACCTCGATCAGGTCCACCGGATCCACGTGAACCTTCGAGCCGCAACTACTCGGCCTCGCAGCGTCGAGCTCGGCAGCTGGATCTAAACCCTTGGACTGCACAACTCAGCTGAGGCGTTCATACTTCTCGTTCATTTGAGCGAACATGTCCGCGAATTGTGCAGTCACATCTGCCCGTATCTTCAGAGATAGCTCCTCTTCCCTTTCCTTCCAGCTGCCAGCCTTCTTCACCTTTTGCCCGGGCTCCGAGAAGCCTTCCTTCCATGGCACCACAACCCCCATGGTTCGCGTCCGCCCTGGATGCTCCTTGTTCCCTAGAGCCCGGGTAAGGATGTCGTTCTCCCTATGGGGACTGAACAATCCCTCGGTCGCCTCCTTCGAGCAAGAGATCTGTTACATTGAAAGCTCTCCATTGTGAGGAAGAAATATATACAAACTTGTGCGCCACTAGTGATCATAGTTAGCCAACTTACGAGTCACTGCACGATCTCGACGTCCCTAGGGTTTGGGAACGCCACAGTTCCCGTGGTGGACACGGTCCCTCTGGCCAGCCACCAGCGCTTGCATCGCTGATCGCGGATCTCGGAGAGTGGTAGGTCAGGGGAGTCGACGAAATTCGACGCCTTGTCTTCAGCCTTCTTCCACTGCTCCTCCTTCCCCGCATAGCCGCGAGAGCCGAGCCGGTGTGGGTGGTCGTTCCTCATCTGGATTGCCCTGTTCTTCTCGCTGAGGGCCTTCGTACCAGAAACAAGAAAATTAATGCACCACTGCTTACTGCATACAATGGTGTAACCAAGCAAAGGAACCATACATACCTTGAACTCAGGAGTCCCCTTCTGTTGGGCGAATTGTTCTCATACCTCCTCCGTTATGAAGGGGTACTTCTCGCATGGAGATTCGCCTTTAGCGAGGAAGGTACTGACGAGGACGCTCTTGATGGTTTTCCACATGTTGTTCATGTCCTTCAAGCAAGCTATCTTGGGACCATCATCAGGGATGTTCCACTTGGCCTGTTTCAAATGGTGCATATAAGCAGGACTTACCTAATCTCTGGGATAAACCAAGGGAATGTGATTACTAAAGAGTTCAGTGATTTTGATTAATTTTACCTTTACTTCCGCCCACAGCCTATCCCTCTCGTCGGCTTTGACGTCCTTCCAGCTCTGGACGGTGATCTTCACCCTTTCCTTCGCCAACAAGCCAACATAGGCAGCATAGTGGCTGGCGTTCTTCCCGATCGGTCTCCCGAACTGGTTGAACTCACACGAAAGATCCGCGTGCTTGGCCAAACGACCCAACATCGTCGAGCCTCGCGCCTTCCTCTTGCGCTGGGACGAGGCAGCGCCATCTACGTTCGCCCTCCCCGAATCACTACTATCAGCCGAGGAAGATGCCGACATGGCTTTACCTAAAATTCGATGAACAAACCATCAATTGATATGAAGAAAGGTACATGACAAAGTTAATAACTAAAATTGTTGTGCCCTACGCTAGTCTCTCTGCATGAACATAAAGTCTGTTGAAATTTAAATGAACCAGAATTTCAGATGAACATTAGAAAATGGGAAGTAATTAACAGAAAATTCAGATTAGCAGTGCAAACTAAGACATTCTCTATTTCCTATCGGTTTTAAAAGGAAAACCGATAGTACTAAGGTATGTATTCAGGAAAATTTAAAAGATTAGTAGTGCAAACTATGGTAATCTCTCTGCAGGAAAATAAAGTCTGTTAAAATCTAAATGAACCTAAATTTCAGATGAACATTAGAAAATGGGAAGTAATTCACAGAAAATTCAGATTAGCAGTGCAAACTAAGACATTCTCTATTTCCTATCGGTTTTAAAAGGAAAACCGATAGTACTAAGGTATGTATTCAGGAAAATTTAAAAGATTAGCAGTGCAAACTAAGCTAATCTCTCTGCAGGAAAATAAAGTCTGTTAAAATCTAAATGAACCTAAATTTCAGATGAACATTAGAAAATGAGAAGTAATTCACAGAAAATTCAAATTAGAAGTGCAAACTATGATATACTCTATTTCCTATCGGTTTTCCAAGTCAAACCGATAGTAATCAAGTTTATATTCAATAAAATCTATAAGATTAGCAGTGCAAACTATGCTAGTCTCTCAGCAGGAACATAAAGTATGTTAAAATGTAAATGAACCAAAATTTCAGATGAAAATTAGAAAATGGGAAATAATTAACAGAAAATTCGGTTTAAGGTATTTACTATCGGTTATGAATAAGAAACCGATAGTGTACTACACTGTATGAAAAATTGCTAGTGATCATCTACAACTAAAATTTATGAAACTAGGTTTTTGAAAACAAAAAGATTACAAATTATGAAAACAAGGGTTTTAGAAACAAGAAGTGATGAAATTAGGGTTTTAGAAATCAGAGAGAAAATCTAGGGTACTGGTGATTCCATGACCATTGGGCTTAATTACTATCGGTTCTGAATAAGAAACCGATAGTGGGCTACACTGTATGACAAAATGCTAGTGATTTCCATCAATTCTGTCATTCTCATAGCTATCAAGTTTGTAGTTCATCAATTTTACTCTAGGTTTATATTTTTAATCCATTCAACGGGATATGAACCATTGCATACAAACTTAAGCAATACACGCGAGCGATTTGGTCAAGAACACTTACAGTCGATCGTGGAATGGCTAGAGGCGGTGGCGCAATGCAGTGCCGGAGGCGGTGGAGAACCCGATACTGATCGACAATGGTGGCGCAGAGGAGCGAAGAAGCGAACGTCGGCGAATCTAGGGTTTTCCGCGCGAGTGTTTGGAAATTGGAATGTGATCAGTTGCACTGGAGGGAAAATCGTGCAGGGTTATAACCTAATGTATGAATATTTACTATCGGTTCATAACCACTAAACCGATAGTAAAAACATGTAAGTTAGGGTTTTCAAAATGGGCACTTTTCACTATCGGTTTTATTACACCAAACCTATAGTAAACTAAGGACAGGGGCTCGTAACACAGTATAAATCACTATCGGTTTATCGTTCAACCGATAATATAGTTTAATTTCATATTGGTTTCAGTATTATAACCGATAGTAAAATACAATGTTATTGACCCTAAAGGGTTTCTCTTAGAAGAATTACAGAGGATCTCAGTAGTATTTTAATATCGGTTTTATGACAATAAACCGATAGTATATATTAATTTCATATCGGTTTGGAGGTTGAAACCGATAGTAGAATACTGTTGAATTGATCTAAAGGTATTTCCTGAGAACAATTACAGATGGGTCTCAGTACATCATTTTGCACTTGGAAAGACACCTGAAACCCCATGCAAATGACTTCCAATAATTTTGAAATAAATTAACAGTAAAGACCAATCATGGAATGAAAATTTGCAGTTTTCATATATATTTGTGAAAAGAATCAATTATTGCTCAAATCAAGTATATACTCCAATTGAAATGAAAATTTGCAGAAATGATTGTCAATGCATCACGTATGTTTTCCCAAAGAATTTTTGAAAAATGATTTGAAGAATTTTTCGATTAAAGATCCAAGTAATATACATCACTTACATGTTGCAAATTAGTCAAGAATGGTTGTCCACCCATAATCTTTCTTCGTGGTCGTCTCGCAAGTAACTTCTTTCGTCAATATCTTCGGTAGAGACAGATTGAAGGATTCCATCTAAAAATGGAGGTAGTTCGTCAAACTGATCGTACTCTTCTTCATCCACAACGTCTTCGATCCCAACAATACGTCGCTTACTGTGAAGGACAACGTGCAACTTTGGGTTGGCCGAGTCAACGATGTAGAACACCTGTGTGGCTTACTCAGCAAGTATAAATGGATCATCTTTGTGTGCGACTCTACTGAGATCGACGAGAGTAAACCCATAATTGTCGACTTTAACACCTCGAGGGATCTCGACCCATTGGCATCGAAACAGAGGAATCTTAAGTAATACATAATCGAGCTCCCATATTTCCTCAATAACACCGTAATATGAGTCGAGTGCCCTTACTGCCCTGGCATCCTCCGAAATAGCAAGTAGTGTCACTCCACTACATTGTATAGTACTCTTCTCGTCCTGAGTTCTTGTGTAAAATGAATAGCCGTTGATGTCATACCCCTGCCAAGTCCTTACAGTAAATCTAGGCCCTCTGGCCAACCATGTAACATCTTCATCTACGTCGCCCTCAGAAGCTTGCAGGACTCTATTTTCGATCCACCCAGCAAACTTCCTATTATGTTCTCTGGTGACCCAAATCTCTGGCTTCGAGGGATTCTGTCTCCGTAACATTTCCTTGTGCTCGTGGATGTATGGCTCCACCCCCGTCATGTGCTGTAAGACCCAAAAATGGGCTTTTGCATACAGATCACTAGAGGGGACGACTGCTTTAAATCCAATCGTTCCAATGCCCTGAAGCCTGCCCTCATGCCGGGACGTAGGAACGCCAATTGGGTCAACCCCGACCATATAGTTGGTGCAAAATTCGATCACCTCCTCGGCGGCATAACCTTCAATGATACTGCCCTCAGACCGATGTCGATTCCTTACATATCCCTTCAAGATACCCATAAATCTCCCAAATGGATACATGTAGCGCAGGAACACGGGTCCACAAAACTTAATTTCCCTGACAAGGTGAACAATTAGATGGACCATAACATCAAAAAAGGATGGCTGGAAATACATCTCCAGCTGACAAAGAGTGGTAGTCACATCGCGTTGCAAATCGTCCAGTCCATCCATATCAATTACCTGCAAGGACACAGTTGCAGCAAATATTCAGATCCAAAAAATCTGACAAGTTCCACGATGGAGCTAATTAACTTGCTAGGAGTACACGCTTACGTACCTTGCCAGATATTGTGTTGAAGAAATAACATAGCTTTGTAATTGTCTCTCTGACTTTGACTGGGAGAATGCCTCTGATAGCAATGGGAAGCATTTGTGACATCAGTACATGACAATCATAGGACTTCATACCAACCAGTTTCAAGTCTTTCATGGACACAAGTTTTTTCAAGTTCGCAGAATACCTCATGGAACTTTGACACCATGTAGGCACTGACAGAGTTCTGTTTTTTCTCTTTTTGACAAAGTATAGCAGGCCGGGGGGAGGTATGTCCGCTTTCCCTTCTCCAACGGTGCAAGCTCAGTCCTTATGCCCATGTCGAGCATGTCACGGCGAACGTTGATGCCATCTTTCGTCTTTCCTGGAATGTTCAACAACAAACCAGTCAAACTGTCACAAACATTTTTCTCTACGTGCATGACATCAATGCAATGTCGAACTTGTAAGTGCTCCCAATATGGCAGATCCCAAAGAATCGATCTCTTCTTCCAAACATTTTTTCCTTGAGGTTTAGAACATTTACCGAACTCAACTTTGATGTCCATCATGCGCAAGTAAAGCTCCTTACCAGTCACAAACACTGAGGCTGATCCTTTCTCAGGCTTCCCATTGAATGACTTCCTCTTCTTACGGTAGGGGTGATGCATCGGAAGGAATCTGCGGTGACCCATGTACACTGTTTTTCTACAGTTCGATAACCACATGCTTTCAGTTTCATCCAGGCAAATAGGACAAGCCTTGCCTCCTTTCGTACTATACCCCGACAAATTTCCATAGGCCGGGAAATCATTTATGGTGCAAAATATCATGGCCGCAACATGAAATTCTCTCACTTATGTGCATCCCGCACCCACACCCCTTCGCTCCACAATTTATGTAAGTCCTCGACTAACGGTGATAGAAACACGTCAATATCATTCCCGGGTTGTCTGGGTCCTGAAATTAGTAACGACATCATGATGTACTTGCGCTTCATACATAACCTTGTAGATGCATAAAAGAACCGGCCAAGTGCTATGTCGACTGCTCATATTTCCGTGTGGATTCATACCATCCGTACTCAGCCCAAACCTTATATTCCTCACTTCGCCGCCAAACTTACCGAATGTTCTGTTAAGTTTCTCCATTGAATGGAATCAGCTGGATGTCTTAGTTTTCCGTCTTGTTTCCGACCTTCAACATGCCAACGCAAGTACTTCACATCTTTCGGATTTGCAAACAGCCGTTTCAATCTGGGAATCACAGGCAAATACCTCACAGTTTTGGCCGGAGGCCCTTTCTTTACCTCATCACATCCATTGTGATAAATTCTGTCCCCATGCTTATATCGCGATGCACCGCATCTTGGACAAACATGCAAATCCTCGTACTCGTTACGGTACAGAACACAATCATTTGGGCATGCATGTATTCTTTCGATTTCCATTCCCAACGACACAATAGTTTTTTGGCCTGGTAAACCGATCTTGGCAACTCATTTCCCTCTGGAACCATGTCCACTAACAGATCCAATAGCGCCGTGAAACTCTTATCGCTCCAACCGTTGCTTGCCTTCAAGTTATATAATCTCAACACAGAAGACAACTTTGTAAATTTTGCACATCCGGGGAACAAAGGCTTTTCAGAATCAACAATTAATTTCTCAAATTTAGCTAAATCGTTTTTGCTGTAGTCTTCTTCTACATTACGTAACATTTCATCTAAATTGTCGTCATCTACATGGACTTCCGAATGAACATTACCAATGTTCTGATCATGATCATCATTACTGCAATCCACTTCCGGGTGCTGCTGAGTGGTAGCGGTGCTCGTTTCCTCAAGATCTTCACCATGCCATATCCAACGGGTATAGCGTGCGTTAAAACCACGACCAATCAAATGACTCCTAATCTGATCAGAGTTGCCGAACCTTTTTAAGTTCATACAATCTATACAAGGACAATGCATATCTTTCTCTCCCTTCTTCGCCTTTTCTTGCTCAGCAAATTTAATAAACCCATTCACACCCTCCAAATACTCAACAGTAGTACGTTTTATTCCATACATCCAATATTCTCGGTCCATCTACAATTATTTCACAAAATTGACAAATTCAAATAAATAATTAATGACTCAGGGCATGCATATATGCATGAAACATAATTAGCTAGGCCATATGTGTGTACATGAGCTGCTTAATTACATTAAATGGATTTGTATATATGAAACCCTAATTAACTTGATGCATGCATTAATTGGAAGAGCCAGCTAGCTAGCTGCTTAAATTCAGCAAGCTATAGCTAGCTAGCCAACCTAGTCTTCTAGCTAGTTTGGAGATACATGTATCTAGTTTAATGAATTGCAAATAGAGAGAGAGGGAGAGTGCAAGTGAAAGAGTGAGAGAGAGAGAGAGAGAGGTGATGAGAAGATGACAATACCGAGGGGGATGGAAATATGATCAACCTCTCAGCTAGCTTCTCCAGATCACTCTAGCTTGGAGTCGTGCGCGGCTGAAATGATTCCAACATGCAGAGCGCAGAGCAGGGGTCGACCTAATTAAGTTGTCTAATTTTACTATCGGATCAAAAACACAAACCGATAGTAAAATATAAGGTCTCCCACTGTCATAAACCATTAGTTTACATGAAGTCATTTTACTATCGGTTTTTTTATATAACCGATAGTAAACTTCACTATATTGTATCGGTTAGTACAGTAAAAACCGATAGTAAAAAGTCAGTAATTTCACTATCAGTTACGCGAGAAAAACCGATAGTACTATGTAATATATTATATCGGTTGGTACAGTATGAACCGATAGTATAAAGTGATTAATTTTACTATCTGTTACGAACGAAAAACCGATAGTACTGTTTTAATATATTATATCGGTTGGTGCAGTAATAACTGATAGTATAAAGTGCGCAATTTTACTATCAGTTAAAAGTGGAAAACCGATAGTACTATTTGATATATTATATCGGTTTGTACAGTAATGACCGATAGTAAAAAGTATTTGCATTTCACTAACGTTAGACTAGTGTGTAACCGATAGTAAAATCCCTCTTTTCCGCCCCTGTCGTCCTATGCTATCGGATTTTTCCCAGATTGCTTATAACCGTTAGAAAATATGGATTAGTGAAATGCACTTATGTAGTAGTGTAATATTATAGGTATAGCAACATCTCTATCCATATCATGAATGATAAATCAACTGAAAGATAAAATCTATTGACTTGAAGAGATACATCTTCTAGAATTCCTTCCGAATGCTTCACCGAGCGATCGACAAGTTGCAAAACCATGCATATAAGTTTGATCTCATCCATGCTCAAACGTTGTGCAATGGTGAGAGGCATCACATTCACGCTTGTGCCTAGATCGCAAAAAACTTAATTGACATGTATCGTACCTATGTTGCAAGGGATGGAGAATCTCTCTTGATCCCGCAGATTTGCTAGCATCCTGTTCTGGATTAAAACATTACAATTTTCGGTCAAAACAACAGTTTGAAATTCACTCAAATTCTTCTTTTTAGTGAGTATGTCTTTTAAGAATTTTCTATAAGAATGCATTTAAGTTACCAAATCAGTGAAAGGTACAGTGACATTAAGTTTTTTCAAGATTTTCATGAATTTTTCAAATTGTTTATCGAGATTTGCTTTAACGTACTTTCTTGGGAAAGGTAGAGTTGGATTATAAACACGTATTACATAACTTTCTCCACTTTCCTTTTCTTTTGGTTCAGCGATCTTATCGTCATCCTGTGTCAGTGATAATGATACTTCCGTTGTTTTACTTGCCGGTAGTGGTTCGGTGGGTGGTGTTCATTCCAATAGTTTTATTCCACTTCTTAGGCTCACTACATTAGAAATAAGAGGGTTAGAACAAGCTATATAATTATTTTGTCAAGAATTACGAGGATTAATTGGTTGATAAGGAAGAAGGTTATAGATCAAAATTATTAGTCTCGGAAGAATAAAAAATTTCAGTATAATTTAATCTCAAAGTCATATGGGAATTTAACTCGAATTTTGAGATTAAATTATACCCAAATTTTTTATTCTTTCTGGACTAATATCTTTTGATCTATAAGTCGAATTGATAATTTATTTGAACTAGTGTAATAGTGACTCAAAACGATCAGATCGACATAAATTGATTCTCAACCAGACTTATATATTTGAAGATATATAACAATATATAATATTTTGTGATATATAGTTCCGATTGATAATCCGTTTGTGTCGATTTAATCATTTTGATTTCACGATTCCACTAGTTCAAACAGATTATCAATCTAAGTTATAGATCAAAAAAATATCGATGCCGGAAGAATTGAAATTTTCCTGTACAAAACTAAATTTTGTGTTAATGAAAAAAATGAAAGTTGTTACTATCGCATTCTGGGAGTACGGCAGACTCTTTTTGCAGGTTTGTCTTTGCCGCATACTAGTTGTGCAGCAAAGAGGTCTTAGCGTTTGCCGCACTCCCGCTGTTATGTGTCACGTCTAGATCCAACTCCATTTTTTTAAAAAAAAAGTTATTTTTTGCAAATTTTTGAAATACTAAGTCAAATTTGTAATTTTTTTAAAAGGTTATGTATATAAAATCCATTCATTGGAGATTTGTTTCTTATATTTTTATACCTACAGGTATTGTTTTATCAGTTATTGCTCTTGCTCTTAACATTTGCTCTTGTTTCAATTCAGATGTTTTAAATACAAGTTTTTTTGGAGCTCGAGGTCATTCAAGTTTCAGGTGTGACTGTTAAGATAGAGCTATTACATCAACTTGTCACTAGAAGATCAATGTTCTATGACAGTCTAGTAGTATTTCAGCATGCATGACTTTACTCAAAAAGGAGCTTTCTTATAACTAGTGTTTTCAGATACCATTTTCATGTCTTGATTGATAATGTGCTATGCTTTTATAATTTGCCTAGCATGAATTTAATCAATGTGTACCTCATTTCTTTGAGGACGTTTGTCTTATTGTCGAAACCATCATGGTTTTTCAAATACACCTGATGGTATTTTCTTATTGGGCCCTCGTGACTGTTTTTTATATTATTCGGCATGATTTCTTTTTTTAAGTAAATGTGGTATTCTATACTTTTTTGGGGGATGTGGCTTTTTTTGTAAATGTGGTGTGAGTTGACATTTGTAATATGATATGGGTTTTGTCAAGTTGATTATCATATGAATTGATAACTTAAGTCAAAATTTATCTCCATTTCAAGCATATGAGTTGAGATTTCACTTCAAGCATGTTACATTTTAGCTGGTTTCATACAAAACAGGTTTGACCTCAACTAGGTTTTAGTTGAAAGAATTTCTCAGTCGAGCTTGTTTCACTTGAACCATATATTTACCCATTGTTGCAAAAGTGGCCAATTAAGGTGCAAGTAGTATCTCTCCACTTTTTATATATGAGGTTATAATAAGAGGTTTTAGCGTCTAAATTGGTCACTTAAGTGGGCAAGCGTCAGCTTGAATAATCGTTTTTGCAACTCAAGTAGACTCAAATAAATATAAAGTTTCTCCTTCCTTTTTTTTATTGGAGCAAATTTCATGCAAAAGCTGTTGGTGCCTCAAGCAGGTTTCTTGTGGAGTTGAGCAAAAGATGTTGATACCTCAAGCAAATTTTTAGTCTATGCGTAAGATGTTGATACCTCCAGCAGGTAGTTTGCTGCTTGCTCGCCCTTAATCCTGACTGAACTATCAACTGAATAGGGGCACCAGACTAAACAATCAACTAAAAATAATAGAATTTAAAAAAACAGCTTCAAATAATAAAGTTTCAAAAAACTATGCTGTTACATTGTAGGTTTTAATTCAATAACATGTTTCACTCAAAAACTGATGGTTCATTAGAGTTAGTTTGACGTGAACCATGCTCTTGTTGTTACCTGGAATGGGGTTTAGTCGAATAGCATGTTTCACTCAAAAACTACTCGATCCATGCCATTAGATCAAGCAAATTTCATGCTAAAATTTGTTGTTGCCTCAAGAAGGTTTCTTGTGAAGTTGAGCAAGCTTTACTTTATGCGGAAGATGTTGATACCTTGAGCAGGCAGTTCTCCGCTTGCTTGCTCTTAATCCAGACTGAATTATCTGAACTATCAACTGAGTGGGGGCACAGCACCAGACTAAACAATCTTTCAAGATGTTCTTGAGGCCGAGGGCATCCGGACATAGTAGGCCACCAGTGATATGAAGTTTGTCTTGTTCTCCAGAGCTTGAGTTTATCTTTCTTCTGAGTTGTTTTCATATGGTCTTCTGCATGAGGCTTCTTTTACCCTGTTTTCAGTTTTAGACTGCGTTGCTGGTTTCATCTTTTTACAAACTGTCCCTCTTGTATTTTCGTTCCTCTTCTTTTCTCTTATTTACAATTAAAACCCACTCCTCTCCTCTCAAGTTAGCCTCTTCCTGCAATATAGATGCAAACACAATAACACACATGCACATATACACAAACACTGCTCCATTACCCCCTTTCTCTGCATACACACTCACATACATATACCAAACATACACACACACACACACAAACACAGCACTCACTGCTCTCTCTCAGCAAGTATATAGACATACACCTGCATATACACAAGTACATAGACCCAGATACACACACACAAAAACATAAGGCGATAAGAGTGGCCTACACCTGAGAACGTGAGACAAGTGCAGAATTTTCATGGACTTGCAGGTTTTTACCGTATGTTTGTGAAATATTTCAGTGCCATCGCTGCCCACTTAATAATTTGACAAAGAAAGATGTTCTATTCAAGTGGGAAGAAGAACAAGAATACGCCTTCCAAGAGCTGAAACGACAATTGTGTGAGGCGCCACTGCTAGAACTACCGGACTTCAGTAAGATTTTTGAGGTTGAATGTGATACTAGTGGCATTAGTATTGAAGGTGTGTTGATGAAAGAAAGTAACTCAATTGCATACTATTTTGAAAAACTAAGTGGTCCAAATCTAAACTATAGTATTTATGATAAAGAACTATATGCATTAGTTCGAATTTTGAAGACTTGGCAACATTATTTTTGACCTAAAAAATTTATCATACATTTTAATCATGAATCATTGAAAAATCTTAAGGGTCAAGATAAATTGAATTGTAAACATGCTTAATGGGTTAAAGTTATGGAGACCTTTCCATATGTTGTAAAACATAAGATGGGTAAACATAATATTGAGCTGATGCATTGTCTAGGAGATGTGCTTTGATTACCGAACTAGATACTAAAGTGCTTTGGCATTGAATTGATTAAAACGCTTTATTCTGATGATATTTTGATTTTAAAGACATGTTTTCTAAGTGCACATAAGGTAAAGGTTGGGATAAATTTTATGTGCATGATAGTTTCTTGTTTTGAGTTAACAAACTAGGCATTCCATCTTGTTCAGTTCGTAGTATTCTCTCGCAGGAAGCACATGCTGGTGGCCTAGCTGGTCATTTTGGCGTCAAGAAGACTTTGGAGGAGCTAACGGACCACTTCTTTTGGTCCTACATGCGCTGTGACGTGACGTCCAATGCCACTTCGAGAGATGCAGCGCTTGTTTAAAAGCTAAGTCTCGCCTCAACTGTCACGGTTTATATACTCTATTATCTATTTTTAGTGTACATTGGTAAGATATATCTACGAATTTGTTTTAGAGTTATCTACAACTCAGAGGGGGAGGGACTCTATATTTATCATAATTGATAGGTTTTCTAAAATAGTGTATTTTATTCCCTATCATTAGAGTGATCATGTTTCACACATTGATGATCTGTTTTTCAAAGAGATTATGTATTTGCATGGAGTGCTCAAAATCATTATTTCAGTTCGTGAAACTAAGTTTTTGAGCTATTTTTGGAAGACTTTGTGGGTATGGATCTTTTGTCCTTACCATTACAGGAAAGAGTTAACTTAGATGGTACGAAGAGGGTGGAATCGGTGAAGACATTGCATGAGGAGACGCAGAAGAACATCGAGAAGATGATTGCTAAATACGTGAAGCAAGCTAACAAGGGCAAGAAGAAGGGATTTTCTAGTCGGGAGATCTTGTGTGGCTACATCTACGCAAGGAATGTTTTCCCCAAAAGTGCAAGAGTAAGTTATTGCCTTGAGGAGATGGTTTGATTAAGGTATTTGAAAAGATTAATGATAACTCATACAAAATCGTGGTACTTGAGAAGATTATATGGATGTGGGTGCAATGTTCAACGTTAAAGATTTACTTTCTTTCTTTGGAGAGTCTAAGTTGAGGACTACTCCATTTCAAGAGAGGGAGGCTAATGATGACACCCCTAGCAACAATGGGGTGATGACAGTGTTAATGAGAGCATATGGGGTGATGAGTATTTGCACCCTCGGAGAGTGTTGATGGCTAACTTTCTCCATTTAAGCCACCAGGGTGTTCAAATTGAAAAATGATTTGGATGCTTCATGTGTGCAACTCATATATATTTGGAAAGTCTATCAGGTATATTTTCATACACAACAAACGGTGTATCATTTGGAAATTTATGGACAGAGTTATGGTCGTTTTATTGTGGGTTGTGCAGACTGTCATATGTAATACAAGAGCTATAATTCAAATTTAAAGTGATGCCTATGTGCAGCCATGTGCCCATTCAAAATTAAGTACAAGTGTGGTCTTTCTAACCTAAATAGGAGTCCCTCCATATGTATCCTAATATAAACCGAATAGAAACCTACCAGCATGTGCGCCAAATTAATCCGAGTTGGACTCTATTTCATTTATCAATTCTATTTGGATACAAGCCTTTGGGTGGGAATTTATTTTATAAGATACTTAGTATTATGAATTTTTCTTTTCTTATTAAATTAGGATTCGACCAATGTAGTCTAAGGTTGTCGGCTATATAAGTCACGCATGATGCACCATGTAATATAACCAACATGAATTTGAGATTTTAGACACTTTTTAATAAAGTTTATGCCATTTAGTAAGATTTGCGAGTCTTAAGATCATTGATTTTTTTATTCTTGAGGGGATTATATAACACCGAACTATGTTTCACTCAGTTTGGGCCTTCACATCAACATGGCATAATTACGTGGGCTGATTTTGTTGGTACGTGAAAGACGATTGTCTTGATAGCTCGTCACATGTGCGATATCTCTTGATGCGAGTTATCTTCTTCCTGATTTTGCAACGTGAAGATTGAGCCAATTTAGTTGCTCATGTGTATTCTATACGTGTGAGCATATCACTGAGCCCTGAGCGAGTCTATGCTATCTCACAAGTGATTGCGAGCCTACTGTGTTAATCAAAAGATGGCATGACGGTATTTTTGTGCTCTTGCCAATCCTAGGCTCTAAAACTGCCTTCCTTGGAGACTAAATTGTTAGGATATGAAACATCTTTTAGTTCCCATTTCCGCTTTTATTCATATGCCCAATAAATAACACATAAAATTAAATCATTCACTGTCTCACATTGTCAATCTCATCTCTCATATCTCAAAAATTAAATACCTCTATAAAGTAATATATTTTTGTAATGGAGTTATATCACGAGAAACTGACATGAAAATAAGAGTTATTTTGGGCTAGTGAAAAGGATAATTTTGGGTGGTGAAAATGCTTATAGGTTGACTGGATAGAGAAATGATGTGTTATTAACCTGTGAGATTTGTGAAAGAAAATTAGAATTTCATTAGATTGAAACTTAATTATAATAAAAATTATTCCACAAATTTTTTTGTAAACAAGTTTAAATAAAGTGAAACTGAGTAAGATGTCGTGGGACTCGACTTAACCAGAAACAAAAAGAAGTAAAAAATTTGACTCAAAAAGGCAGCTCATTTTTTTTTTCAAAGTCCAACGCCGAGTTGAGGTGAGTCAGAGTCTCAAAATCTTTCCACACCCCCGCTTGCCAGTTGCCACATGGGTCCGCCAGTGCGTGCAGTTACTTCTGTCCTCAACTCTGCGCGGTACGCCTGCAGGATTTGACCCCTGAGCCATTGAATGACAAAAAAAGTCGTTCATCAATCATCACGCTTATCTCCTTGCGATCTGATTTGATCTCGGGGATCTCTCCACGTTATTACAGCATCCACGCCTAGAATAGGACTGATGAATTAAAGTTGGAGCATTCAAATGTTACTCCCTGGGATTCATACGCGCTCGACTAGAGGTAAAAAAGATCCCGGTCAAACATAGGTTTTGCAAAGTTTAGTCATGTCCTTGTAAATTCACAATTGTTCGATCTGATGATATTGAGGCATCCTCAAATCTTAATCTTGATATCAGCTATGAGTGGTATCCATGTACCTGCATGTCCATTGGTCAAAAAAGATAACAAAGATATCTCCTCGACCATTAGTGTAACAGCTTCTTCTCAAATCCCACATCTCTTTGCCTTAAGAAGGAAATTAGTATATTATACAAGCAAGAATAAAGAGTTTTGTACAGTTTGGACATAGCTCTTTTATTTTAAGATAATTATCTGTGGGGACTTTCCCTACTGTTTTGCTAAAAAATGTGTGCACTATACAAGTATGAAGTACCCATCCATTGAATTGGGTCTCAGTAACTTTGAGTCTAGATAATACATTTGAATACCCGTTTTTTTTTAACTAGATATCTGTATCTATATCGAATAAATTTATATCTGACTGGATAGCTAAATCCAAACCATATTCACTATCTGCCAAAAATAACATCGGATCGCTAGGATATCTATCATTTCTAACATTTTGAAACCCACTAATTGGGCACTGTTCATTCTTCTTCACTCTGGCGCATCCACGTCGCTGTTTTTTTTTTGCCCGTCGGATGTCTTCCGTTTGGTGCTGTGATCGTGCCGCGTCGCGCAGCCCCTCGTCGTTTCTCGCTCGGCCACGTCTTGCTTTTTTCTCCTCCGCTCGATGTTGCCATTCAGCCGTTCGGATTGCTGCGGGTGTCGCGGTTGGTGGTGTGCACGATACTTGCCTTTCATTGGTCCGCGTCGGCCTGTTTTTCCCTGTCGTCTGATTCTTTGCTTCGGCGGCCTCGATTTGTTGCTGTCTGCAGGCAGGTGAGTTCTCTGTGCGGCTTCGATTTGCGTGTCCTCTTGGTGTGTTTTTCTCCGCGATGGTTTGCTTCGTTTCCTTTTTGCTTCGTCGGTAGGTGCATTGGTGCCTGCTGCTGCTTCGCCGTTGTTCTGGTCAGTTCTTTCTTCCCTGCTTGCTCCTGTGCTGTGTCTTTTGTGTTTTTTTGCTTCCATTCTGTGCTCTCAATGTGTGCTGCTCGTGTTGCTTTCTGTTTTGTGTTCTTATTTTTACAGGTTTCGGCGTCGTCGCCTGCTGTCTGTTTGCTCCTGGTGCGGTTCCTGTTTCTTGCTGATGCTTTTCTGTGCGCATCCCTGTTTGTTTCTGTTTTTTTCTCTATATTTGGTGATGCTTTAGAATCATCACAGCTTTGCCTTCGTTGCTTTGTCTTTGTTAATTTTATGTGATATGCTTCAGATGGTTAATGATGCCTCTCGTGTGTTATTATGTATTGGTTATTTTTACTTGCTTCCTTGGATTGCATCTGTGTGTTGGATATACTGTTTTTCCCATGTTGAGTCTGCGTCGACCAGATTGGGGTGTGTGTGCTGTGTTTTGCCTTTGCGCACGACCGCGTTGCATCCTCTCTCTACTGCTTTTGGTCATCAGACACCGATTAGTTAGCTCAGGTTGGTTATGCATGAATTTGACATAACTTCATATATCAAAAATGACATGGAGTGTGACAGCTATTTTTTCTATTTGTTCAATACAGTGATACAGCACATGAAAATTATAGTTGCGCACGACCGGGTTGCACGACCGGGTTGCGCACGACCGGATATACAGATTGGTTTTGTGCTGGTCGACAGCAGCAGACGACCTCAACCAGTTTCGTTCCTCCGTTCTTGCTTTACTCGCCCGCTGTTATCGACCAGTCTGGACTAGCCTCGACCACCGGTTGCCTTTGTACGTTTTGTCTACTGTTGCATCCCAGTTTGTGTCGACCAGTTGCGGTTATTGGTTATATATACTGGATTGGAGGCTTTGATGTGGATGAATTGTTTTCGCCTAACCGTATATACTAGATCATATTTATATTTGGTGATGTATACGAATTAGCATATCAATTTCTCTATATACAGGGGAAGATAGCTTGCAGCAAATGCAGTATAATAGTGTACTGTACATGCTTTTCATGATGTATAGATTTCATTACCTGCATGTTATCCCTTTTTCTTTTTTCCCACGCCGACCTGCATGTTATCTTGGACCAGTCGTTACTGTGTATGCATTATCTTTAAGTAAGGATGAGGGAATATTTGCCTGATGTTTCATCCCAAGTTTCTTTATCTATTAAATAGGATATATGGGAAAAGTTTAAATTGATCTTTCGTTTGATGAGATATTTTTATGCTGATTTATTCAGGTTTGGTCACTGCTCAAACCATGTTTCATCTGTCTATGCATATATGTGGATTCTGCTTTTTTCAGCTATGTATTGTAAAAACAAATTGCTGCCATTCAGAAACAAATTTGGATACAAACATTTTCATGGTGGACATTTTCTACTTCATATTTTGATTTTTAGTAGGTGCTTCAAGGTTGCGCATCAGATAAAGGAGATTTCACAATGGTCTAAGGTAATTCATAGAGCATCAGGATAGATTGATCAGTGCACAAACTACTGGTACCACCAAAGATTTGAATACTGGAAATGGAGGCCACGTGGTTGGTGATGGGAGGAAAAAACAAAGCCAAAGCTAAATCATTAGTGCACTTATTTGAGTCCTAATTTTCCATTGGGCCACGGCCGCGTGTCTGCATTTGACTACCACTAATCATCCTTATATGTCCATGATATGATTTTTCAGTACATGTTTGTTTAATGTGCGACAGCCAAATCATTTTTTGGCCAACTTTTTACCAGAGTGAAATGAAAAAAAAAGTAATATAAATTTTGTCCACAAGCATCATGCTTAATCAAGATCAGATGATTATCAAGAGAAGCTGGTGCTTAGTAGGTCAGGTGAAAATCTAGCCGCAAAAAAATTGTTTATTGCGCTGTGTTTTTTTTACTTGTCAATGTAGATACTCATTGAGTTCTTTTTGTGGTAGATGATTGTGATATATGTATGTAATAAGTTTGTATTCTACGTTAGGTAGAACTGAATTAGGATTTTAACTTTTATTTTAAGATATTTTTATATCTGGTAGCCTCATTGGTCCTAAATATAATGTGATTAATCATGGGAGTTAACCAATGCATCTCTGCATTACAAATTTTACTCCTTGCAGCCTCTGCATTTTTTGTGAGGGACTCGACTCTTTTCGACACTCCAACACAAATATATTTTGAGACTGATGTCCCATAAGATTTTTTTATTGAGCTGAACACACCAAAATTGCTATCAAATATTTGTCGTTTCCACGAACGATAGTTTTGCAAGCATTGTCTTATGTAAGCATTTTTTTGTAATTGAGGATTTACATTCTTTTTTTATCAGTCATTTAATCTATGTGCCAGTAAAATTTTCATAGTGTGACCGCTGATGTCTATAAGTGTTGACATATATTATATGAGGCTCGTATTTTAGCGCATTTGTTAGCAAATTTACTTCATCATCGGTTGTCAATGTAGATATTTACCAATCTCTTTTCATGGTAGCTGATTGTCATGTATATATCAGATAAGCTTATATTGTTATACTAAAGATATTTACTAAAGTATTTACTTAACAACTGATGGCTTACCAAATTTTTGTATCAAGATAGAAACAGCAAAATTCATGATTCCTCCTCGAAATAACAGATGGTCAAAGAGGTTCTATGCATACGAAAATTGGATGTTTCTTCTCGATTTGAACCGCCATATGCTTGCATATCGACCCACACAGAATTTACTTTACGATTTTTTTTTATATATGATTAACCTGTTTTGATGATGGTTTTTATCCCCAGTGGGAGTCAAATCTTTGTCATTTTCAGGAATGGTTTTTTTTGTAACAATCATGTTATGTAAAGATTTACCCTGTTTTTTTGCTTTGTCATTTAATGTATGCAACAATGAAATTTGCATAAGATGATCTTTCATCTGAATGAGTGTTAACATTATATTATATGAGTCATATTTTACCGCATTTCTTATAAAATTTATTTCAATATAATAATAATTTTACCAATTTTTGTTGCTGTATGAATATACAGATTGGTGAAAATAATTTGTTACTATGCTTCAAGTTTTTTACATCTTGATCATCCATTCTCGATGTAAATACTCATCGATTTCTTTTCGTGATAGCTGATTCTTAACTATTTACTTGAAAACAACATCTTGCTCATCCTTTGCTGATGTAAATACTCACCGATTTCTTTTCCTGCTAGCTAATTGTTAGGTATTTGGTTAAGAACTAATGCGTCATAAGATTTTTGTATGAGAGTAAAAAATGTAAAAATTTCTGTCGAATGTTTGTCGTTTCTGCACCCGTTTTATTCGTCGGGTTCACGTTTGTCCGATTGTCTTACTACAGTTCTCCGAGCATTTGTGGCAAAAAACTCTGCCACCTTACTACATATATTATTCACCCATGGGTGCCTTCTGTTGATTATGGAGTCTCAATCCCGCAACAATTTCCGTGTTCGGCGTTCATGTCGTATACATTCTTCACCTATCGAATTTCCTCGTCCAAGTTCAGCTTTGGCTGCAGAGTCTCGTCGTCGCCGTACGGAAGCGCTCCGACGTCGTCATCATCCAGGTTTTATATCGTTGTTTCCTGTTCAGTATATTTTCTCTTGTGTCGCAACTATGGATGATAACATTTTGTGCCATTGTCCTGCACCAGTTGATGCTGCCCACTCTATTCCATCTCATGATGCTTCTGCGTCATCATCGTCACACACTCCATCCATTCCTTCATTCACTAGTGCTTCCGGTATACTATAAAATTATCATTGGTTAGCTGCTGCCTCCATGGTTTATGCATCTTTTACTTATTCTCACTTTTATTCATTCTCCATATGTCCATAGATCCTGTTGATTCTGCGCAGCTGCGCCATACTCGTAAGTTCGTCTACTTGCTTACCATTCATGTTTTCCAGTTTCTGCCGCCCTCTACTTCTGCCATCTCTCGCACCATATGTTCATATGTCATATTATTTCTTCTTTCCTAAGTCTTTGCTTCTGGTTAGGTACCATTTTTTCTCCTATATATCTTGGTGGTCCTGTTCATACCTGTCAATATTGTGGTGCTCTATTTTGGTATGAAGAACGGATTCGGAGGCAGCGTCATACATCTTCTCCGCAATACTCTTTATGCTGTAGAGCTGGCAGCATCAAGCTACCTTCATATCAACTGCCTCCTCAACCTCTCTTGGATTTACTTACATTTGCTGATACTTCGTTGTCACTGCATTTCTTCAAAAACATTAGACAATATAACTCTATGTTTGCCATGACATCTATGGGAGCAAATATTGTTAACTCAGTTAATGATGGCCGCGGTCCATATGTGTTTAAAATCAGTGGTCAAATATGTCATCGCATTGGTTCGCTCTTTCCTGCTGAAGGTGTTACACCAATATATGCACAGCTCTATATTTTTGATACTGCCCATGAGGTTGCCAACAGAATCAATATCGCTTCTTCGTTTGGAGATACCCGCTTTCAGGCAAATGAACATTTGGTTCAGCTTTTGATTCGTATGCTTGATGTTCACAATCCTATTGTCAGATTGTTTAGGACAGCTCGTGATAGATTTCCTGTTCCAGCAGATGACCACTATTCTATCAGAATCTATGCAAACCCAAATGCTCACGGTAATATATATAGTGCTCCGATTGCAGCTGAAGTGGTTGGTTTGCTTATAGATGATACTGATACTACAAATACAGGCAGAGACATCATTGTCGAAGATCGAGCATCAACATTGCAACGCATTAGTGAGGCGCATTGTAGATTCATGTCTATGCAATATCCTATTCTATTCCCATATGGCGAAGATGGATACCATCAGAATCTCCCGTATCAGCCTTCCATTCGATCTGCGTCAATAGGGAGAAAAAGTGTTACAATGGCTGAATATTATGCATATAGATTACATGATAGGGTTGGCGATTTCAATACACCACAGCGTTGCAAAGCATTGACGCAAGCTTATATCGTTGATAGCTATCGTTGTGTTGAAGAAGCTCGCTTGAATCACTATAGGAATAAAGCTTTCCAGCAAAAATATAGAGCAAGTTCATACAAATCTTTGGTTGATTCTCTTGGCAGAGGCATTAGTTCTGCTTCATTTACTGGTCAGCGTATTATTCTTCTAGCATCATTTACTAGTGGACCTCGCTACCTATATCAAAACTACCAAGATTGTGTTGCTGTTTGCGGGAAATATGGATGTCCTGATTTATTCATCACTTTCACATGCAATGCATCATGGCCGGAAATTGCTGATGCTTTGCGCCATATACCACGCCAGCATCCATCTGATAGACCTGATCTTACGAATAGAGTTTTCAAGATGAAACTCAATATGCTTCTTGATGATATTACAAAAAAACGATTCTTTGGCGAGATAAATGCAGGTTATCTTTCTATCTATACATTCCCCTTCTTATCGATTTTTCGTTATTGTTTGTGTCTCTAATGATTTCGAATTTTTTCTCATTACATTTCTTTCGCTTCCTCTATTTTTTTACGTGTTTGTTGCAGTGATCTACACTGTTGAATTTCAGAAGCGGGGTCTCCCCCACGTCCACATTATTATATGGCTTAAGAAATCTGGTGCATTGACTGTTGCACAGATTGATTCTATGATATCTGCTCGATTGCCAGATCCTATCATTGACCCCATTGGATATCAAGCTGTTACTTCTTTTATGATGCATGGTCCATGCGGAGCTGCAAATCCGCGATCTCCTTGTATGTCTCAAGGCAGATGTTCTAAGTCTTATCCTAAAGCTTTTTGCGCCAACACAGTTTTGTTAGACCATCGCCATGCACAATATAGTCGCCCAGATGATGGTGTCAATGTTCTCATTAATGGTGTGCATCTGGACAACCGATTCGTTGTTCCACACAATGTTGATCTGCTTGTCAAATATCAAGCCCACATAAATGTTGAACGAGTCAACCATGATGGCATGCATAAATATCTCTTCAAATATATTGCGAAAGGTTTTGATTCTGCTAAGATAGGATTTCATCGTGGTGCTTCTGGTGATGCTATAGAAAATTTTAATGAGATCACTAACTATTTGAATTGTCGTTGTGTGACCCCCAGTGAGGCAGCTTGGCGCTTGCTACAATATGACATACATTATACTGATCCTTCTGTTGAGCGGCTCCCTGTTCATCTCCCTTTCCTCAATAATGTTGTTTTCACAGAGGACGATGACATTGAGCAGCTACTTGACAACCCTGCAAATGCGGTCACAAAATTGACTGCATGGTTTGATGCAAATCGTCAATATCCAACAGCGCGTCAAACAACATACGTTCAATTCCCAGAATATTGGACATGGCATGCTGATGGTAAATGTTGGTCTCCTCGGAAAGCATCTAGAAAGATTGGACGCCTTGCACATATTGCTCCAAATCAAGGTGAACTATATTATCTACGCATGTTGCTTCATATTATAAAGGGAGCAACATCTTTTAGCGCGATGCGTACTATCCAAGGTCATGAATACCCAACCTATAGAGCTGCATGTGAGAGCATTGGTCTGTTGGGCAATGACCGTGAGTGGTTTCATGCACTTAGTGATGCTTCTGCTTGGGCTGTTCCTTACCAACTTCGTCAACTTTATGTCACATTACTGCTTTTTTGTGAGATTTCTGATCCAACAAAACTCTTTGAAGAATTTTCGTCTCTCATGTCTGAAGACATAGCATATTGCATCAGTCAATCAGCAATTGCCTATCCAACCAATTTCGTGCATCAGCATATCAGAAACAGTCTTCTGCTTGAAATAGATAAGTTACTTGCACATTCTGGTTATTCTTTATCACACTTCCAATTGCCGCTTCCAGATGAACAGTCGCCTTTGACAAATAACAGCCTCATAATGGATGAATTATCTTTTGTGATAGATGCTGACTCTGCACACCCAATAATTGCCTCTTCTAATCTTAATGTTCTCCAAAAACAGATTTATGATGCTGTGATTGCATCTGTGGATGGTCACCTTGGTTACACTTTCTTTGTGTCTGGTCATGGTGGCACTGGCAAAACCTTCTTATGGACTGCTTTATTAAATGCTATCAGATCACAAGGAAAAATCGCTTTAGCAGTGGCATCGTCAGGCATTGCAGCACTTCTTTTACCTGGTGGTCGAACATCACATTCACGCTTCAAAATACCCATTGACATACACAGCCATTCTATGTGTGCTATAAAAAAAAAACACGCAGCTATCAGAACTGCTTCAACAAACATCTCTTATCGTCTGGGACGAAGCTCCTATGAGCCATCGATACTCATTTGAAGCATTGGATAGGACGCTTAGAGATATATTATCTGATGTATACCCAGATTCTCAAAATAAACAGTTTGGTGGTGCAACTATAGTTTTAGGAGGTGATTTCCGTCAGACACTTCCAGTTATACATAAGGGAACAAAAGATCAAATAGTTGCTGCATCCATCGTTTGCTCACATTTATGGCATCAGTGTTCTGTCTTCGAATTGATTGAAAATATGAGGCTTCGCTCACGAGATCTCACTGCAGCAGACAAGGATGAGCTTAAACATTTCTCCGAATGGTTGCTTGCTGTTGGTGATGGCGTCATACCTCATGTTTCTACTGAAAATGGTATTGATGATCCTTGGATTCAAATACCTGCATATCTTTTGTTGGCTCCTTCAGAAAGACATATTGAAGGTCTAATTTCTTTTGTATATGATTCGTTTGTTAATTCACATGATGCACCATCCTACCTCTGTGATCGAGCTATATTAGCACCGACAAATGATATCGTGACCACTATCAATGAATGCATGATTAATCGGCTATCTACAGAAGAAATGTCATACTATAGCTCAGATTCTATAGATGATGCGATGGGCAATTATTCAGAGCTTCAATCACTTTATCCTCCAGAATTTCTTAATACAATATCCCTTGGTGGATTACCTGAATATCACCTCCGCCTCAAGATAGGCATCCCAATTATGTTGCTTCGAAATTTGGATTCATCTCGTGGCCTTTGCAATGGCACTAGATTGATAATCACGCAATTAACGCATCATGTGATTGAAGGAGTTATAATCACCGGAAAAGCCAAGGGCAGCAAGGCTTATATTCCTAGAATAATAGCTACATCTGCGGATTCAAGATGGCCGTTCAAATTGAAGCGTCGACAATTCCCAGTTCGTGTTTCATATGCTATGACCATTAATAAAAGCCAAGGGCAAACTTTGAATAGAGTTGGTGTTTATCTGCCTTCACCTGTCTTTTCTCATGGCCAACTTTATGTTGCATTATCGCGCGTTACATCACCAAAAGGCCTCAAAATATTGATTGAAAATGTTCCCTTTGAAAATGCTGATTGTACACACAATGTTGTATATAAAGAAATCTTTCATCATATGACTGCAGCCATAGCCTGATAGCTCTTAAAGTGTATTATATTACTTCTTGTAATACATTAAACGTTGTTGCAGCTAATGAATATATTTTTCTTTGTTGTTGGTCATATTATTACTTCTATATTTTTCTGTTAATACCGCAATTTATTTTACAGTTACTGCATAACAATAATGCTTCTGATGATGCCATGTAAGATGTTTTTTTATTGAATCTAATGAATAGAATTCTCTTTGTTCATCCCAAATTTATTCTGCTTTATTAGATTAAATATTGACGATAGTTTATTGATGCTAACATATATACAGAAAAACTGTTTAGAAGATATTTGTCAAATTCTTTTTTTTCAGCTTGATATATGTTCAGATTCTTACTTTTGTATCAATACCCAACGTCAACATTTTTTAGGAAGCAAAAACAATTTCCTTTTTTTATTTTCCTTTGTCCTGACGTATCTTTGCTAACAGTCTTTGCTGTACATACCTGACAAAATATCTTACTGCCTTGGTATACATTAGGATTCAAATCTCAGATGCTATTCTTCATACTGTACATGTTTATACACATGATTTTACTATTTTTCTATATTATTACCTCCATATCATTCTACAGCCAATATTGTTATTGATTACAATAGTATAAAAATATTTATTATAAAAACAATATGATGCCACCATTTTTTCGTGCCATTTGACCTGTTCGTTTCTACATTATCCATAAAATTAAATTTCAGTATTGCATTCTGATTTATAACTAAACTTTATTAATCTTCCTAATTATCTTCTTTTTTCTTATATCCAGATTTTTTTTTCTTTTTCCTGTTAACTATCAGATTCATTTTTGTCTTCCACTCATCTTAGTAATTTCTTAGCAAACTGAATGCATACATTTTGCTTCTTCACATGTGTTTCTCATATTCTAATTCTATCTATTGTTGATCCCATTGCACATTCTTATCTAATATTATCTCACTTTCTCATGATTTCCATGGTTTGACATTTTTTACACGCGTTTCCTATTGATATTCAAAATCTTCACTTACATGTTATCCACACAGATAAGATTCAGTCTTGTGTTCTAATTTCTCATCAGATTATTATCTTCATCATTGTTTAACGAACGACATTTTCTTATATATCTTTTTCGTATTCTTATTCTGCGTATTATCAACCTGATTACATATTTTTATTTGACATTATCTTGCTTTCCTGCAATTTCCACAGTTTCATATTTTTCAAGCTTCTTTTGTGCTGTTATTTCGGCTCATCATTTATATATTATCTATATACGTAGCATTCAATGCCAGATTCTGATTACTGATTAAATTTTTCTACTGTTTTTCATTATTTTATTTTTTATTATGTTCAAATTGTTTATCTTTTTTCCCATTAGTTATCAGATGAATTTTTTCTGTTTCACCCATTTTGTGAATTTATTCACAAACTACGACCGTTGATTTTCGTCTCACAAACGTTCACTTTTCTTTCCCTATCTCCTATTGACTGTCATGAATGAATTTCTCTTTATTTCATCCCAAATTTCATCACCTTTGGTGCATTAAATTTAGACAGATAGCAATGGCTATTTTATCTAATACCTATTCGTTTCAGCATTGATGGTATAATACATTGATCATGACTGAACTCTATTGACTCTAATGAATAGAGTTCTCTTTGTTTCATCCCAAATTTAATCTGCTTCATTACATTAAATATTGACGACAGTTTATTGATGCTGATATATATATAGAAAAAATATTTACCACATATTTGTCGGATTCTTTTCCTTCAGTTTTGTATGTTTTCAGATTCTTATTGCAATCTCCTTTTTTTATTTGTCTTTATTTTAGGGTATCTTTCCTAAGAATCTTTCATGTACATGCCTGGGACATATCTTGGATTTACATCTGTAGCTGACCTTTTCTGGGATCAAATTTGATCCATGACCACTTTACACTGACACTTAGGTAGTGTGCTTTAACTAGCTGTTCGCCTGAATTTTTTTTTTAAAACTGTTCTCCAGATTGTTTGGCAATGTACTTAAACATGCATTAATTAATCTTCTTTACTTTTTTATATTATTTCCCTCTTAATATTTTACTTCTCTTGTATTATTTTCCTTACTACACTTTGGCACTGTACGTTGATTCGCTGAGACTGACTAGCTATGATCTAACTTATCTGTTCTCCATTTAAGAGATGTGACTTTACACGTGCCTCTGATGTGTTTGTCCTACCATAGGATTCATATTCGGAGTTTAATGTTAATTCAATTTTGTTTCGATGCACACTTATGACTACAAGAATGTACAGCTTATAAGTCTTAAATTTTAAATTTGAAAAAGCAGCATACATACATCTTTGCCTTCGTCTTCTGATATTTCTCATGTTCTAACCCAGCTATCTACATATATTACATAGTAGTGGGTGGTTAATTATTATTAATTCATTCAGAAGCTAGTCTTGAAGAATGCATTGTTTCTGATCCAAATGAATACATCTATTTTTATTCTAAAATTGTATAAATCACTCCGCAACGGGATGTGATTTGTAATCCAAGACAATGATTACATCTTCTCGATTATTTTTTGCAGATAATAGATGTTTGTGCCATCTTTTCCTGCAATTACAATTTATGTACCAACAATAATTTCTGCAATAATATTCTTTGTTTCATTCATTTTTTCTTTTGTCATTACCATTTTTGCTGATATTATTTGACAGGTGCTCATGGTTGCAGTTTCCACTCTAAAAGATTTAGTCATTGGCCAACAAAATTCCAAAGTATACGGCAGGATCATTTCCCTATGGGAAGCAAAAAATCTCAGATCAACAGCATCTGATCCACTGATCAGCATTGATGGCCTGCTTCTTGATGAAGATGTGTGTTCATTTTTGTTTCTTTATTTCCTCATTTATTACTGTTACTCGTGATGTTATTTCTATCAATTCCTGTTTCTTTTATATTATTTCATTCTTCCTTCTACAGGGCACCAAAATGCAACTAACTATTCCTAAACGATGTGCCGCTCAGTTTCGCGGGCAGCTTAATCAAGGATTTGTTTACATGATAACAAACGCTGACATAGTCAGTACATCTGCCAAATCATACATTTATCCATGTGCAAATCATATGCTTCAGTTTACCCTTGCAACAAAAGTGCATCAACTTCAATCCAGAGGAACGGATATCTTGCATCACAGTTTTTCTTTTTGCAACTTTGACGATATCTTAACTTATGAAACACCAGCGAATCCTCTTATAGGTATCTTTATTTATTAACATATATTATTCTTTACCTCTATATCTTCTGAGTTTTGTTTCCCATTTTTATATTGCAGATTTGCTCGGTGTCATAAGCTACGTTGGTCCTCATGACTATGTTGGCACATCAACAAAGAAATATAGGCAAATAGACATACGAGATGAGAAGTTCGTCCTATTTACATGCAGTCTGCATTATATTATTTATTCACATCTGCTACCAGCTTTTAATTAATTGATATTTCTTATATTTTCATTACCTACTTATAGCGAGCAATCACAACGGATAATTTTGTGGGAAGAACATGGAGAACGATTTGATGAAGAATCTGTTATTGCAAAAAGTCATGACAACATTGTTGTTGCGATATTTGCAGGCCTCCGCATCCGACGATACATGGGTTGATTATAGTTTTCCACATTGCTGCTTTCTACTTACTATGGATTTATCTCAAACATAGAACCTATATTTTATTTATCTATACTTTTTAGGTCAATCACAAGCACTATCAACATCAGCTACTCAAATATATATCGATCTTGATGCACCTGAAGTGACTGAATTCCGTTCAAGGTTTTCCTCTTCTTGGCTTCTTCTTTTAAATATGTGTATTATTTCTGTTTATGTAGATGCATTGCTATTGACAATATTTCTTTACTTTATTTTGATAAACTCACAAATTTTTTTGTTGCATTATTTCTACTAAGATATCAATGGCAGAAGCCAACTCTCCAACTTCAATTACCTCAACCAATGCAGCGTCGTACATCAGATATTGTTGCCAAAATATATACACTTGCTGAAATTGCAAACATACCACTATCAGATTTTCAGGTATCATTTACATATATAGTATTAGACCATAATGCAATCCATTGTCAACATCTGTTCTATATAATATATATAATTTCTCAATTATTATTTGTTCTGACTTATTTTAAACAAATGAAGGGAGGCACTAGATACAACTGCATCGCATCTATTTCGCACATAATTCCAAGCATTACCTGGTGGTATCCAGCATGTTATAGTTGCAAAATTGCTTACTACACAATCCCATCCGTTCCGCAATGCTCAAGCTGCCATAGACCCGGCAAACCTGTAGCTGCGTTAGTCTCCTATCTCATATTATTTAAATTTCATGCTTCATCTCATATATATGTCTCATATTGTTTCTATCTGATAATACAGATACAAGCTTCCGCTAACTTTGACTGATGGCACGACTTCACTAGATGCACTTGCATTCTCTTACGTTGCTGAACAACTTGTGGGGCGCACAGCTGGTGAGGTATCACAAGGCATGAAAATTAGTCCGCATCATCTGCCTCCTCTCTTATCACAATTCAGCACTGGACCAGTAGTATTTCACATAGGAGTTAATGAGAAGCATAGCATAGATTATTCTATTAAATATGTTATCAGAAAAGTATCTCCTATTCCACAAAATCAGCCTCCATTATTGCTAGCATCTTCAGATCTTGTGCCTACTCCACCCATTGACCAGATGGAGACACCTAATATAAAAATTCATACACCACAGGCCATAGTTCAATCCTCAAGCACGACATCCACTGCACTACATCCAGTTATACATACAATCAAAGCAACTGACAAAAAACTTGATACATCACAACGATCTATGATCACTACTCATCCGGATGAATCATCGACAGATATGTCTCTCACGACTCCATCAGAAATAACTCAAAGGTTTCAAAATCTTATTTACTGCATTTATATGTGCATCATTCTTCAACTCTATACATTGACTCAATGTATCTTTTACAGCATACTATCTCCAAGTGTCTCCCAACTGCTGCAGCCAAGCTCACATTGGTCAACTCCATCTGTCACGCAGAATATTTTGTCAGTGAAAGATGAGGAAGCAAGGTATTCCATTTTTTTGACCCCAACACTTATTACTAGATATGATTGCTTATCTAAACAAAATCTTGCTGATGACAGTACACATTCAGTTAAACGGGTTCTTTTCCCCGACCATGATTCCAAACGTCAAAAAAAGGGGTACCTCCTTCTTTACTTCCGCACTACACAACCATGGCTTTTGTCATTGCAAATGTATTTACAATATATTATCTTTACAGTTCACCAGACTCGCCATCTGACAGTGCTTGATAGTTTGTAACCAGTATATACAGCACATGATATAACTTTTTGAGGTGGTTTCCTTAGACAAAACACATGTTACCTCTTTCATCTCAAACAATCTATGTTCATCTTCTCATCATGTATATCGATTTTGCAGATGTCTCACGTTCTCGGCTCTTCACTTAATGCACGCAAACGCTGTCTTCAGTTTCAAACCTTGCTCATGCTGCAGCTACCATCATATGTACATTATCTTACTGTTACTTCTGCTTTTGGGTGGAAAACAATATCTTACCTGTTCAAACTGCAAAACTCTGCTCATTATTATATACTAAATCCAGTATCAGCTGTCCTCTTAAGATTATGCGACAGATCTTACTGACATACAGACAACACCCATCCTACTGACACAGATACAACACCCATGGTTTCATTTGATTTACCATAAATATAGATAATGTTAAGATTTGATCAACAATAACATGAATACTCATCTATATGATGCAGTCGCTTTACGTCAAAACATACTGCTCTGAAAAACCTCCATACGACAGCACAGTAAGCCACTGGTTATCTACCTAGCTGCAATCATCGACATCTGATTATAGGTATTTCATCCCAACAAGATAACCAAACAAGACACGTTTACAGTTCTGTACAGAATTTATCAATAAGATGACGTCAGCTGTATGACTAAACTAACAATTCTCTTATCTAATTCCTACAATTATGTAGCTATTTCCAGTGCGACATCAAAAATGTGCCCATCACACCTCCTAAATGACAAAAATATTTCAAAATTCAAAAAATAACAGACACATACTTTTATCCGGTTTGACACCCATCATCATTTGCTCATCACATCCCATCAGATTAGTTTTTCAGTTTCAGTAAATTTTCAGTTATTTCCCAAATTATTTTTCTACTTTCCATTATTAATATTTTTTTTAAATTATTCCTCAATTGTGTTTTATGTGTTGCAAACATCAAGCATACCAAATTTGAGGCAATTTTGAGTTCATTCGACCACTATTTCACCACTTTTAAACATTGCACAAAGAAAAATATCTGATGGTCAAAACTACACCGAAGCACTCTGGTCGAATGAGGAGAGTTGATCGAAATAAAAATTCTGAGCGTGGTCGATTGACAAAAACAGCTCTGTCCAACTTTTAAACGTGGTCAAATACTGGTCAAATGAACTCCAAATTGGCTCAAATTTGGTATGCTTTATCCCTGAAAGACATACAACACAATTGTGAAATAATTTTGCATAAATGATGAAAATTCTCACATAAAATATCGTGTCAAACAATTTCCAACCATGAAATAATAGGATGCTCATCATTTTTTTAAAATTCTACCACGATTGTGTTTGAAGTGTTTCGCAGATCAAGCATACCAAATTTGAACCAATTTGGAGTTTATTTGACCACTATTTCACCATGTTTAAAAATTGCTCAAACAATACTATCTAACCGGAAAATGCTGGCCGCGGTCAAATGAGAAAAGCTTCTCTGTCTAATTTTTAAATGTAATCAAATACTGGTCAAATGAACTCCAACTTGCCTCAAATTTGGTATGCTTGATCCCTAAAAGACATACAACACAATTGTGAAATAATTTTCCATAAATGATGAAAATTCGGACATAAAATGTCGTGTCAAACAATTTCCAACCATGAAATAATAGGATGCTCAACATTTTTTTTAAATTATTCCTCAATTGTGTTTTAAGTGTTGCCGGCATCAAGCATACCAAATTTGAGGCAATTTCGAGTTCATTCGACCACTATTTGACCACTTTTAAAGATTTCACAAAGAAAACTATCTTAGTTCTGTCCAACTTTTAAATGTGGTCAAACACTGCTCAAATGAACTCCAAATTTGCTCAAATTTCGTATGCTTGATCCCTGACAGACATACAACACAATTGTGAAATAATTTTGAATAAATGATGAAAATTCTCTCATAAAATATCGTGTCAAAGAATTTGCAACCATGAAATAATAGGATGCTCATCATTTTTTTAAAATTCTTCCACAATTGTGTTTGATGTCTTTCGCAGATCAAGCGTACCAAATTTGAGCCAATTTGGAGATCATTTGACCACTATTTCACCATGTTTAAAGATTGCACACAGAATACTATCTAACCGAAAAATGCTGGCAGCGGTCAATTGACAAAAACAGCTCTGTCCAACTTTTTAAAGTGGTCAAATACTGGTCAAATGAACTACAAATTGGCTCAAATTTGGTATGCTTGATCCCTGAAAGACTTACAACACAATTGTGAAATAATTTTGCATAAATGATGAAAATTCTCACATAAAATGTCGTGTCAAACAATTTCCAACCATGAAATAATGGGATGCTCAACATTTTTTTTAAATTATTCCTCAATTGTGTTTTATCTGTTGCAGACATCAAGCATACCAAATTTGAGGCAATTTCCAGTTCATTCGACCACTATTTGACAACTTTTAAAGATTGCACAAAGAACAATATCTGATGGTCAAAACTACACCAAAGCACTCTGGTCCAATGAGCGTGGTCGATTGACAAATACAGCTCTGTCCAACTTTTAAATGTGGTCAAACACTGGCCAAATAAACTCTAAATTGCCTCAAATTTGGTATGCTTGATCCCTGAAAGACATACTACACAATTGTGAAATAATTTTGCATAAATGATGTAAATTCTCACATAAAATATCGTGTCAAACAATTTCCAACCATGAAATAATAGGATGTTCATCATTTTTTTAAAATTCTTCGACGATTGTGTTTGAAGTGTTTCGCAGATCAAGCATACCAAATTTGAACCAATTTGGAGTTTATTTGACCACTATTTCACCATATTTAAAAATTGCTCAAACAATACTATCTAACCGGAAAATGCTGGGCGCGGTCAAATGAGAAAAGCTTCTCATTCCAATTTTTAAATGTCGTCAAATACTGGTCAAATGAACTCCAACTTGGCTCAAATTTCGTATGCTTGATCCCTAAAAGACATACAACACAATTGTGAAATAATTTTGTATAAATGATGAAAATTCTCCCATAAAATATAGTGTCAAAGAATTTGCAACCATGAAATAATAGGATGCTCATCATTTTTTTAAAATTCTTCCACGATTGTGTTTGATGTCTTTCGCAGATCAAGCGTACCAAATTTGAGCCAATTTGGAGTTCATTTGACCACTATTTCACCATGTTTGAAGATTGCACACAGAATACTATCTAACCGGAAAATGCTGGCCGCGGTCAATTGACAAAAACAGCTCTGTCCAACTTTTAAACGTGGTCAAATACTGGTCAAATGAACTCAAAATTGGCTCAAATTTGGCATGCTTGATCCCTGAAAGACATACAACACGATTGTGAAATAATTTTGCATAAATGTTGAAAATTCTCACATAAAATGTCGTGTCAAACAATTTCCAAACATGAAATAATGGGATGCTCAACATTTTTTTTAAAATTATTCCTCAATTGTGTTTTATGTATTGCAGACATCAAGCATACCAAAGTTGAGGCAATTCCGAGTTCATTCGACCACTATTTGACCACTTTTAAAGATTGCACAACGAAAAATATCTGATGGTCAAAACTACACCAAAGCACTCTGGTCCAATGAGGAGAGTTGATCGAAATGAAAATGCTGAGCGTGGTCGATTGACAAAAACAGCTCTGTCCAACTTTTAAAAGTGCTCAAATACTGGTCAAATGAACTCCAAATTGGCTCAACTTTGGTATGCTTGATGCCTGAAAGACATACAACACAATTGTGAAATAATTTTGTATAAATGATGAAAATTCTCTCATAAAATATCCTGTCAAAAAATTTCCAACCATGAAATAAAAGGATGCTCATCACTTTTTTTTCAAATTCTTCCAGAATTGTGTTTGAAGTGTTTCGCAGATCAAGCATACCAAATTTGAACCAATTTGGAGTTCATTTGACCACTATTTCACCATGTTTAAAAATTGCACGAACAATACTATCTAACCGGAAAATGCTGGTCGCGGTCAAATCCGAAAACCTTCTCTGTCCAATTTTTAAATGTCGTCAAATACTGGTCAAATGAAGTCCAACTTGGCTCAAATTTGGTATGCTTGATCCCTAAAAGACATACAACATAATTGTGAAATAATTTTGCATAAATGATGAAAATTCTCACATAAAATGTCGTGTCAAACAATTTCCAACCATGAAATAATGGGTTGCTCAACATTTTTTCAAAATTATTCCTCAATTGTGTTTTATGTGTTGCAGACATCAAGCATACCAAATTTGAGGCAATTTTGAGTTAATTCGACCACTATTTCACCACTTTTAAACATTGCACAAAGAAAAATATCTGATGGTCAAAACTACACAAAAGCACTCTGGTCGAATGAGGAGAGTTGATCGAAATGAAAATTCTGAGCGTGGTCGATTGACAAAAATAGCTGTGTCCAACTTTTAAAAGTGTTCAAATACTGGCCAATGAACTACAAATTGGCTCAAATTTGGTATGCTTTATCCCTGAAAGACATAAAACACAATTGTGAAATAATTTTGCATAAATGATGAAAATTCTCACATAAAATGTCGTGTCAAACAATTTCCAACCATGAAATAATAGGATGCTCATCATTTTTTTAAAATTCTTCCACGATTGTGTTTGAAGTGTTTCGCAGATCAAGCATACCAAACTTGAACCAATTTGAAGTTTATTTGACCACTATTTCACCATGTTTAGTAATTGCTCAAATAATACTATCTAACCGGAAAATGCTGGCCGCGGTCAAATGAGAAAAGCTTCTCTATCCAATTTTTAAATGTCGTCAAATACTGGTCAAATGAACTCCAACTGGGCTCAAATTTGGCATGCTTGATCCCTGAAAGACATACAACACAATTGTGAAATAATTTTGTATAAATGATGAAAATTCTCTCAAAAATATCGTGTCAAAGAATTTCCAACCATGAAATAATAGGATGCTCATCATTTTTTTAAAATTCTTCAAGCGTACCAAATTTGAGCCAATTTGGAGTTCATTTGACCACTATTTCACCATGTTTAGTAATTGCTCAAACAATACTATCTAACCGGAAAATGCTGGCCGCGGTCAAATGAGAAAAGGTTCTCTATCCAATTTTTAAATGTCGTCAAATACTGGTCAAATGAACTCCAAATTGGCTCAAATTTGGCATGCTTGATCCCTGAAAGACATACAACACAATTGTGAAATAATTTTGCATAAATGATGAAAATTCTGACACAAAATGTCGTGTCAAACAATTTCCGACCATGAAACAATAGCATGCTCAACATTTTTTTGAAATTATTCCTCAATTGTGTTTTATGTGTTGCAGCCATCAAGCATACCAAATTTGAGGCAATTTCGAGTTCATTCGACTACTATTTGACCACTTTTAAAGATTGCACAAAGAAAACTATCTGATGGTCAAAATTACACCAAAGCACTCTGGTCGAATGAGGAGTGTCATCGAAATGAAAATGCTGAGCGTGGTCGCTTGAGAAAAACAGCTCTATCCAACTTTTAAATGTGGTCAAATACTGCTCAAATGAACTCCAAATTGGCTCAAATTTGGTATGCTTGATCGCTGAAAGACGTACAACAGAATGGTGCAATAATTTTCTATAAATGATGAAAATTCTCTCATAAAATATCGTGTCAAAGAATTTGCAACCATGAAATAATAGGATGCTCATCATTTTTTTAAAATTCTTCCACGATTGTGTTTGAAGTGTTTCGCAGATCAAGCATACCAAATTTGAACCAATTTCGAGTTTATTTGACCACTATTTCACCATGTTTAAAAATTGGTCAAACAATACTATCTAACAGGAAGATGCTGGCCGCGGTCAAATGAGAAAACCTTCTCTATCCAATTTTTAAATCTCGTCAAATACTGGTCAAATGAACTCCAACTTGGCTCAAATTTGGTATGCTTGATCCCTAAAAGACATACAACACAATTGTGAAATAATTTTGCATAAATGATGAAAATTCTCACATAAAATGTCGTGTCAAACAATTTCCAACTATGAAATAATAGGATGTTCAACATTTTTTTTAAGTTATTCCTCAAATCTGTTTTATGTGTTGCAGGCATCGAGCATACCAAATTTGAGGCAATTTCGAGTTCAACTCAACCACTATTTGACCACTTTTAAAGATTGCAAAAGAAAACTATCTTAGTTCTGTCCAACTTTTAAATGTGGTCAAACACTGGACAAATGACCTCCAAATCGCCTCAAATTTGGTATGCTTGATCCCTGAAAGACATACAACACAATTGTGAAATAATTTTGTTTAAATGATGAAAATTCTCAATTAAAATGTCGTGTCAAACAATTTCCGACCATGAAACAATAGGATGCTCAACATTTTTTTGAAATTATTCCTCAATTGTGTTTTATGTGTTGCAGCCATCAGGCGTACCAAATTTGAGGCAATTTCGAATTCATTCGGCCACTATTTGACCAATTTTAATGATTGCACAGAGAAAACTATCTGATGGTCAAAATTACACCAAAGCACTCTGGTCAAATGAGGAGAGTTCATCGAAATGAAAATGCTGAGCGTGGTCGCTTGAGAAAAACAGCTCTATCCAACTTTTAAATGTGGTCAAATACTGCTCAAATGAACTCTAAATTGGCTCAAATTTGGTATGCTTGATCCCTGAAAGACATACAACACAATTGTGAAATAATTTTGTATAAATGATGAAAATTCTCCCATAAAATATCGTGTCAAAGAATTTGCAACCATGAAATATTAGGATGCTCATCATTTTTTTTAAAATTCTTCCACGATTGTGTTTGAAGTATTTCGCAGATCAAGCATACCAAATTTGAACCAATTTGGAGTTTATTTGACCGCTATGTCACCATGTTTAAAAATTGCTCAAACAATACTATCTAACCGGAAAATGCTGGCCCAGTCAAATGAGAAAAGCTTCTCTATTCAATTTTTAAATGTCGTCAAATACTGGTCAAATGAACTCCAACTTGGCTCAAATTTGGTACGCTTGATCCCTAAAAGACATACAACACAATTGGGAAATAATTTTGCATAAATGATGAAAATTCTGACATAAAATCTCGTGTCAAACAATTTCCAACCATGAAATAATAGGATCCTCAACATTTTTTTCAAATTATTCCTCAGTTGTGTTTTATGTGTTGCAAGCATCAAGCATACCTAATTTGAGGCAATTTTGAATTAGTTCGACCACTATTTGACCACTTTTAAAAATTGCACAAAGAAAACTATCTTAGTTCTGTCCAACTTTTAAACGTGGTCAAACATTGGTCAATTGAACTCCAAATTGCCTCAAATTTGGTATACTTGATCCTTGAAAGACATACAACACAATTGTCGAATAATTTTGTATAAATGATGAAAATTCTCTCATAAAATATCGTGTCAAAGAATTTCCAACCATGAAATAATAGGATGCTCATCATTTTTTTAAAATTCTTCCACGATTGTGTTTGATGTCTTTCGCAGATCAAGCGTACCAAATTTGTGCCAATTTGGAGTTCATTTGACCACTATTTCACCATGATTAAAAATTGGACAGACAATACTATATAACCGGAAAATGCTGGTCGCGGTCAAATGAGAAAAGCTTCTCTCTCCAATTTTTAAATGTCATCAAATACTGGTCAAATGAACTCCAAATTGGCTCAAATTTGGTATCTTTGATCCCTAAAAGACATACAACACAATTGTGAAATAATTTTGTTTAAATAATGAAAATTCTCACATAAAATGTCGTGTCAAACAATTTCAGACCATGAAACAATAGGATACTCAACATTTTTTTTAAAATTATTCCTCAATTGCGTTTTATGTGTTGCAGGCATCAAGCCTACCAAATTTGAGGCAATTTCGAGTTCATTCGGGCACTATTTGACCACTTTTAAAGATTGCACAAAGAAAACTATCTGATGGTCAAAATTACACCAAAGCACTCTGGTCGAATGAGGAAAATTCATCGAAATGAAAATGCTGAGCGTGGTCGGTTGAGAAAAACAGCTCTATCCAACTTTTAAATGTGGTCAAATACTGCTCAAATGAACTCCAAATTGGCTCAAATTTGGTATGCTTGATCCCTGAAAGACATACAACACAATTGTGAAATAATTTTGTATAAATGATGAAAATTCTCTCATAAAATATCGTGTCAAAGAATTTCCAACCATAAAATAATAGGATGCTCATCATTTTTTTAAAATTCTTCCAAGATTATCTTTGATGTGTTTTGCAGATCAAGCATACCAAATTTGAGCCAATTTGGAGTTGGCCACTATTTCACCATGTTTAAAAATTGCACAGACAGTACTATCTAACCAAAAAATGCTGGCCGCGGTCAAATGAGAAAAGCTTCTCTGTCCAATTTTTAAATGTCGTCAAATACTGGTCAAATGAACTCCAAATTGGCTCAAATTTGGTATGCTTGATCCCTAAAAGACATACAACACAATTGTCAAATAATTTTGCATAAATGATGAAAATTCTCACATAAAATGTCGTGCCAAACAATTTCCAACCATGAAATAATGGGATGCTCAACATTTTTTTTAAATTATTCCTCAATTGTGTTTTATGTGTTACAGGCATCAGGCATACCAAATTTGAGCCAAATTCGAGCACTATTTGACCACTTTTTAAGATTGCACAAAGAAAACTATCTGTTGATCAAAATTACACCAAAGCACTCTGGTCGAATGAGGAGAGTTGATCGAAATGAAAATGGTACGCGTGGTCGATTGAAAAAACAGCTCTGTCCAACTTTTTAATGTGGTCAAATACTGGTCAAATGAACTCCAAATTGGCTCAAATTTGGTATGCTTGATCCCTAAAAGACATAAAACACAATTGTGAAATAATTTGGTATAAATGATGAAAATTCTCTCATAAAATATCGTGTCAAAGAATTTCCAACCATGAAATAGTAGGATGCTCATCATTTTTTTAAAATTCTTCCACGATTGTGTTTGATGTGTTTCGCAGATCAAGCATACCAAATTTGAGCCAATTTGGAGTTCATTTGACCACTATTTCACCATGTTTAAAAATTGCACAGACAATACTATTGTAACATCCCAAATTTTGCCATCTCTTTAGCTTGTCAGCCGGTATATGTTCATTGGATTCTTGGATGTCTCAACCCCATTTTGATCTTTATCTCAGAATTATGATCTCAGGTGTGCCACCACCTTAATTTAAAAAGTTGGCAACCAAACTCCGCCTTTCAGACCATTTTCGCTTTTTAGTCCAAAAGCATTGCGGATTAGTCCTTTTTAGATTTGTCAGAAGCTCAAAAAGACCAAAAGTCTCAGACCATCTCCAAACTTTGATCTGATTCAGTGAATATCTCCCATTCACTATTCTAGACATTTTTCTCTTCAGGAAGAATTCCAAAAACTGAACCGAAACCCTAGTTTCAGCCTCGCCAAAGTTTCAAACCCTAATTACCCTGTTTACCCTAATTACCCTGTTTTCGATTTTTGTCAAAACCACCAGATCTTGTTGGATTTCACCATTTTTCCTGCTGTATGAGTCCAAATGAATTAGTAGCACTCACCTGCAAAACCAGAACTCAGATCAGCCCCTTAGATCTCCATATTTGCAAATAGGCCCAAGATCCCGAAAGAAAACCTTGCAGATTAGTCCAAATCCCTTGCAGTTCAGTCCAAGCATTACAACCAGGCCCTTGTGCCATTTTCGACCTCGACCAGGTTGCACGACCAGAGCCTCGCCACCTCGCCTCGCTGCAGGACTCGCCGCCGACGAAGTCTCGCCCGCAGCCACCGTCACCGCCACGTAGAGCCACCTGTGCGCAACCGTGCCGCCACCGTGGAGCAACCTCAGCGCGCCTTGCCATGATTCTCCCGCGCGCGCGTGCTCCAGCAGCAGCAAAGCAACGCCACGTTGCAGCCATGCCGAAGCCAGTGATCCCGTCGCCCTGCTCCAGCCCGATTTCGCGTGATTCTTCTTCCCTGGCTCAGTCCTTGCCGCGTCCCGACGTCGTCTCGAAGCTTTCTCCGGTGTCAGCCACAAATCCCGCCCGATATGCTTCAACTCCCGAGCTCAGCGCATCGCCTATATAAGCTCCCTCCCTTGCCCAGAATCATTTCGCACCACCCCGTAGCTTCATTGCTTCAACCATAGCACCAGAGAGTAGCAGCTTTCCCAGCGCCGCCGTGAACGGTTTCTTCCCCGGCGAGCCACCTCAGGAGCTCACGATGCCAGCTTCACCCGAAGCTCCTCTCTTCAATCTAAGACTACCAGTGAGTTCCTCTCGTTCCCCTCTCCGTATCATGGCATTTAATTGGCCCCCGGCGAACCCTAACGCCGGCGATCGCCGGAATATCCCAAATCCCCTGTTCCTTTAATACTGCTCGATTCGATCCGAATTAAACCTCGTGCCAGTGGTGAAAGATGTTCAGTGGAACCCTTTGAGCAAGCCTACGAACTTGGATTTTGAAATTGAGCTGAGATTGTGGTTTTCCCGTAGATTGCGCGCCACCAGCAAGCCGGCTCACGCTGCCAAGCTTCTCCGGCCATCCTCCGGTGGATTTAACGCCAGCAGTAGCCTTCACACCTCACCCTCTCACTCCCTGAGCAAAGAATCGAGCTCAAAGTCTTTAAATAGAAAACCCCCAATCTCCAGTGTCGTCTTCTCCAGCGCCGGTCGCCGGAATTTCTCCCCGGCCGATCTAGCCCCGCACACTTTGTCCCTTAGATATATCTCGGTACCCTGAGCAAAATTGTCTACTAGCTCGATCCCTGAATCGACCTGGATCAGAAGTTATTTCAATGCCAAGATCACTGTCCAGTAACTCAGGCCACCGTGTTTACTCGCTTGATTTGGCCACCCTCCGGCCACTTTCTGCCCTTAAGCCTATTGAGAGTTTTGTTCCTGTTGCCAAGGCCTAACCCCCAGACAAAGTTGTTCATCAATTGAAGCCCTGGATCAAAAGTTATGCCATGCCCTAGTTCCTAGCCATGTCCAGCACTATGTCAGTGCATGTCCAGCAGTGGCATTAGATGGTTTATACCTGTTACACTTGAGCAATTGAAATGCCACCTTGTCCATTAGATTCCTGGAGTTGTTTTCTACAACTTTCTCTACTGCCACTTTTCCAGAAAACCTACCTAAGACCGATTTAGGGCTATTTCAAGCCATAAGCCGAATGTCAGCCCTTCGACATTCAAGTCCTTTTGAGCCCATCTCTTCGATCAATATCAAGTGACTTTGTCCAAACCCTTTCCCCTGCATGCATGATATAATTTATGTATCATTTCCCATAAAGACTATCTTTTGTATGCTTATGTAGTGTATGTGTGTATTATCTGTATCCGCCGTGGAACCAGACATTGAAGGAGCGGAAGAAATCTTCGAAGAATTACCCAAGTAACTAGACCCAACATTGCAAGGCAAGTCTCAAACCCTTGATCATGTCTCACCTGCTATTTTGAAATGAAGTATGTTAACTGTTTTCCAGTATATGCATGCCTTAGATTCAAATAAGAATTATGTTTCAATAAAATGACTAGATATGACCTAAATGATTGTAAAGCCCCTTTTGACATTGAATATCCCTGCACCCTTGTTACCCTAGATTATCATGCTTAGGCTATGCTATGCTCGATGATTATATGATAAATGTTAAATGGTCACATATGAGAAAAGCATGTTCAAAACCCCTTTTTGTGAAAGAAAATGTGATTGGAATCGATAGTGAGGATGGTTTGATTGGATGGTGCTGTGTGCGCACTGGGAATGTGAAAGACTCCTCACTAAAGATTCATAAGGACTAGAACCTTGTGTTGTGCTTCTATGCGGCATGAAAAACGTACCAACCACCTGCCTGTTTATGGGACGGGCGCAACTTAGTAGCTTTCTTTAGTGTTAGCTTTTCCCTGCAATGGTTGTCGGTCCAGTGTCTTGCGAGAACTGGTGGGCCGCAGAAGGCCATGAGTGATGTGAGTTCAGAAAAATCATGAGAGGAAAAGGTGGAAAGAAGGAAGACGCCCTAAGCCAGATTAAGTCGTGCGCGACTGTAATCAAGAGAGGCTATGTGTCTTGCGAGAACATAGGCCCAGGCTAGGAAGTAAGGCAGTGGGGAGGACCCACAACGGTACTTGAGACTTAACTGTCTATTTACCGGGCAGGGAAATAGTTAATACTAGGACTGTAAACTGTTGTGTCACTTCAGCCTTGTCACATGCGTAAAAGTCGCATGGAGTTGGCCTGACTTGAAAGCTGAGTGATTGGTGGATTAAGGTGGTACACCTTTGCAAAGTTTAAAAAGTATCGGATACTCTGAGCTCCCAGGTCATGGAGTCTGCGCGCTGTGGATTCTATTCACGTCGATGCAGCACAAGTAGCTTTTGGAAAGTTTTTCACAAAATTTGAGTAAAGTGGTGACTCATGAAAGACCGCCACACACAACATTTCAGAAAATCTAGCTTAGAATTTTAAAAGCCCTGCTTTTGAAAACAAAGGTCTTTTCTTCAAAATGAGAGTGAAAATCTACTCTATTACTATATATATAAAACCAAGACCCCTTTTCTTGAAAACCCCTCATCTATGTATCTGCATTCTCATAACGGGACTTGCTGAGCATTGTGGAAAATATGCTCACCCTTGCCTTTACAAACAAATTCAGAAGAAAAGATTCAAGGATCCCGATCCCTTTAGCCTTGAGCACCGAGAAGAGGAAGGAACCTGTCCAGACGATTTGAGCTTCTAGGAGGGTCATGCGCCAAGTTGAGTTCGATGTGGTAAAGGCCCGAGCCGAACCGCTGCAGAAGGAAATGAAGACCTCTGTTACTGCTTTCGTGTTATCGTTTTTGATTCTTGATTTATGAAAAACCCTCTACTTTGTATCAACTTTAATTAATGCCATTCTTGGCTTTATGATAATGTAATAGTGGTCCTCGTGACCTTGTACTCATTCTATCTATTTGACTTATTGATTAAAGTGAATCCTGTTGTTGTGAGCTTGTGATGTACCTTTCTGTGTGCAATCCACCTGGGCGGTTGCCATTGGAATCCTCAAATGAGGGTCCCACAGAACTTGGTATCAGAGCAAAAGGCTCGACTATAGGACGTGACCCTTCTATAGACATTGGCGTCCCTAGAACAAAATCGTTAGAGTATTTGACTAAAATCTATTTGTGAAAACCTAATTTGTCTAAGAAAAATATATTATGTAGTTATTCTTTTTGATTATTTGAAAAAGCTTTAAACGTTATTTCCAACTTTTAGGTGTTTTGCATTATGTCCCCTTAGATAGTTTTCGTGCCTTAGTAGTAGTCTACGAAATCCCAGAACGTGGAATTGGACCTGATGGACGCAGATGAAGATCAGGAGGACTCAGAAGAGGTAGAGCCTTATGATTCTTCCAATACCGATGTGTGATCCCAGACTTTCCCTGGTTTAACCTTTTGTGCCTAACCACAACATCTTTTGTGTAGAAGTTGCTTGTCTTGATGTGTGTTGGTTGCTAAATATTCCTATAGGCCGTAGAGGCAAAACTATGTATTTTATAAAAATATAATTTATGAAAAGCATCTTGCACTTTCCAATCCCTGTCTCACGGATTGATCTCAATTTTCCGCTTGTACCCTATCTGTGTTTCCCTCCGAGTCAGCAATCATTTCTTTGACCACCTATTAGAACAGTTTGGTTAACAATAGAGGAAGATCTCATGATAGAAAATCCGAGGAAGATACCAGTAACATGAAGATTACAGAGACTGTACCAACCACAATCAACCCGGATTGTCATCTGTTATGCCACAAGGAGGAAATGTCAACGATATACAGATTTGAATAGAGCAAAATAGACAGCAGGCAATGTCAGTGCAGAACCAGATCTTAGAGCATTCTAATCCAATCCAATCCCCTAGAGCTAGAATGCCAATCAAATCCATCTGTAGAAATATTGCCTTCTGTATCGGCAACCTAGAATTCCTGGCAAATTTGCTAGTTCTGAATCTTCAAGAGTTAGACATAATTCTTGGAATAGGTTGGCTAGCAAAACGCAGAGGCCAGATAGATTGTGAGAAAAAGACCGAAAGAGAACAAGTCACATTCTGCGCAGAAGGAAAAGGAAAAGAGAAGGGAAAGGGAAAAGAAAAGAAAAAGGAAAAGAAGAAGAAAATAAAATAAAATAAAATAAAAGAAAAGGAGAGAAAAGAGGAAAAGAAAGATCTATGCTAATCAACTGTGTAGACAGCTTGAACAGTGTTGAAGAGATCAAAGTAGAAGATGTCTCAGTAGTCAACGAGCACCTGTAAGTTTTTCCTGAAATAATCCCCTGGAATGCCACCAGACTGAAGTATAGAGTTTGCCGTCAAGTTGGAACCACAATCGGCCCCATGCGCAAGGAAACTTGCATGTGTGGCGAATCAGGAATAGGAAGAGATGAGAAAGCAAGTGGAAGAATTGGAAGAAAAAGGATTCATCAGAACAAGTTCTTGGGGAATCCCAATGCAATGCAACGCAATGAAATGCAATGCAGTGCTGTTTTGGATAATGAACCCCAATGTAATGCTATTCGCCAAGAGGAAAGATATCAACTACAGGAAGTTGAATGATATGACAATCAAAAACAAAGTAGCCTCTACCAAGGATCGATGATCTCTTTGATTAACTTAGAGGAGCGACAATAATTTCAAGGATCAACTTGAGATCCGGCTATCATCAACTGAAAATTAGAGAAGAAGATATCCCAAAGACTGTATTCATGACAAGATATGGATTGTATGAGTTCACAGTGATGCCATTCGGACTAAGGAATACACCAGTGGAATTCATGAACCTGATGAATAAAGTTCTCATGGAAATACCTAGACAAGTTCATTATTATGGTCGTGGATGATATTCTCAATTTCTCCAAGACGGAAAAAGAGCATGTTCAGCATCTCAGACTAGTGTTAAGGAAGCTAGCATATCATCAGTGGTACGCCAAGTTGGATGAGTATGCCTTCTGGCTGAAGGGTATTCTTTTCTTAGGCCACATCATTTCAGGTGAAGGAATATGCATGCACCTGTCAAAGACCCAAGCTGCATCAGCCAAATCTACAGTACCCAAGACCCACGACAGCCAAGTACCCGGCTTGTCACAGAAGCCACTATCAGCGTGATTATCCCCACACTGCTATCATTGTGGACGATTCGATCACCCCTGAGAGAGATCCCCTAGAGGAATTCGCCAGATCCAATAGCCAGGAGAAGTGAAGGTCAACGACACCTGCAGTTCAGACGCAAATCCCAATACAATAGTATGGACAAAAAGCCCCAACTGCAAGAGAAAGATTTCCAACTAACCATAGAAGAGATCGAGGAAACCCAACACCAACTCAAGGTAGAATCAACTATGTCACATCAAAGGAAGAAGGAGGCCGTCAGACATAAATTTTTGCTATTTAAAGTAGACTGAATATGACGTGTCTAGTGTATCCTATCACTATCCAGTTTCCCGACTCTAGGATGTCAGTAAAAGTCAGTGTATGAAGGAGTAAAATTCAATATGAGCAGAAAGAAGTTCCCTGCTAAACTACTGGCACTAGAACTACTTGGTTGAGATGTTATATCTGGAATAGACTGGTTGTTAGAACATAACGGACAAATGGATTGTGAGCGTAAGGCCGTTGCCCTTACTGGTCCTAATGGAAAAGAAGTTTTGTTCCAATCCTGAGAGAATGTTAGTAGAACATCCAGCCCAAGACCTGCACAGTTCGAAGAAAGAAGTAAACCAGAAGTTGGAAGATACCCGAGCGTATTTCCAAAAGAGTTACCGGAAAAGCCCCTGATTAAGGTTTTGAACTCAATGTTGAATTGAAACTTGGGACGGCACCCGTATCTAAACACCATATCGGATGTCTGTCAAGGACCAAGAGGAACATGCTGACCACCTATGAACAGTTTTGGATAAACTAAGGTAGTAATAATTTTATGCTACACTGGATAAGCGTGAATTCGGACACAGGAATTTCATTTTTAGGTCACCACATGACAGTCAAAGGAATACAAATAGATCGAGTTAAAAGTCGAGGCCGTAAAAGAATGAAAGCGACCAGAATCAGTGACAGAAGTCAAAAGTTTTCCTGAATTAGCTGAGCACTACTACCGATACATTGAAGGATTTTTCCAAGCTAGCCAAGCCGCCCACTAGCTTGTTGAAAAAGGATGTCCAATTTAAGTGGACAGAAGATTGTCAGAAGAGTTTCGAAGAATTGGAGCAAAGGCTAACAACTACACCAATTCTAGTACTCCCTGATAATAGGAAGAATTTTGAGATATGTTGAGATGCATCAAGGCGTGAGCTGAGTTGTGTCTTAATGCAAGGAGGAAGAACAGACGCACTTGCATCCAAGCAACTGCAGTCGCATGAGGAGAATTATCCTACCCATGATGTGAAGTTAGCAACAGTAGTTCATACACTCAAGAATTGCAGACATCACCTACTAAGGAATCAATGTGAAATCTACTCAGACCACAAGAACTTGAAGTATGTTTGCCCAGTAGAATTTGAACATGAGGCAATGTTGATGACTAGAGTTAATAAAGAACTGTGGCCTAGACATGCATTACCATCCTGGTAAAGTTAATGTCATTGCAGACACTTCGAGCAGAAAGGTTTACTGCAGCAGCATTGTTGCACTAGAGTTAATCGAGGATTGCATCAGCAAATGATTGAATCAGTAAATCAAGGTTCTGTGGCCATATACGTTGTCAGTTACACCAACCTTGGAAGAAGAGATTCGAAAATCATGAGGAAGTGATAAAGGAATTCAGGAAATCAAAGAGAATATGAGGATCGGAAAAGAAGTAGAATTTTGAGAAGATGAACAAGGTACGATTTGGCATGATAAAAGGACGTATGTTCCAGAGGTTAAGGAGATCGAGACACTAATTTTGAAAGAAGCTCATAACATCACCCCGGAAGTATTCGGACTTGAGGGATCAATTTTGGTAAAGTTGCATGGATAGAGATTGCCGAGTATATGGAAAAGAGTGACCCATGTTAGAGGATGAAGACCAAGCATCAAAGACTAGCAGGATTGTTACAGCCACTAACCATACTAGAGTGGAAGTGAGAAGAAGTTAGAATAAAACTTTATCACAGGACTTCCGAAGACTAAGAATAATTATGACTCTGTGTGGATGATCGTGAACAGACTAGCAGAAGTAGCGTACCTCATACTAGAGCAGATGACTTACGATGATGCCAAGTCAGCAGAAATTTACATGACTAGGATTGTGACACTACATGGTATACCCAAGAGGATTGTATCAGATCGTGGAAGCATGACCCACTTCAAGATTTTGGAAAGGTCTGCATGAAACCCCAGAAACAAGGTTGAACTTCAGCACAGCTTACCACCCTCAGACTGGAAGATGGATAGAACTAGTGAATTAAATACCGAAGGATAAGTTGCAAGCATGTGTGCTCAAATATGGAATTTCATGAGAGTTATGCTTGCCATACACAAAATTCACCACACCAATAGTTACCATACTAGTTTGCAGACATTCCCGATTGAAACTCTATACAGTTGCAAGTGTAGAATGCCTTTACATTGGTCAGAAGTTGGAGAAAGACAACTAATCAGCTCAGAAATAGCTCAAGACGTAGGAACTCATGTACGAATTATTAAAGAGAAGGCGAAGACTGTACAGCCAAGACGAGAAGAGTTATGCTTATAGCAACAGAAAAAGGAAAATTATCTTTCGAGAAAGCTGAATACATATATCTCAAGGCAACACCTTAAGAACGAGTACGACGATTTAGGATGAAAGGAAAACTAAGCCCAAAGTACGTTGGACCCTACAAGATTCTAGAGAAACAAGGAGAAGTAGCATACAAACTTTACTACTCAAATTAGCAGAAGTTCATGACGCATTCATATGCCTCAATTAAGGAAGTACCTAAAGAAACCAATATGGCAGATATATCCTAAGGAAGAGACCAGACTTGACATATCAGGATTACCCAGTTAAAGTGTTAGAGGAAATTGAAATCAAGGACCATTCGACTCTGCAGAGATTCAATGGAACAACCACTCAGAAGAAGAGTCAATATGGAAGAGGGACTGCATCAAGATTTCCCTTACCTGTTTTCAGACCTACCAGAATCTCGAGGACGAGATTGTTTTTAAGGAGGGTAGGTTGTAACATCCCAAATTTTGCCATCTCTTTAGCTTGTCAGCCGGTATATGTTCATTGGATTCTTGGATGTCTCAACCCCATTTTGATCTTTATCTCAGAATTATGATCTCAGGTGTGCCACCACCTTAATTTAAAAAGTTGGCAACCAAACTCCGCCTTTCAGACCATTTTCGCTTTTTAGTCCAAAAGCATTGCGGATTAGTCCTTTTTAGATTTGTCAGAAGCTCAAAAAGACCAAAAGTCTCAGACCATCTCCAAACTTTGATCTGATTCAGTGAATATCTCCCATTCACTATTCTAGACATTTTTCTCTTCAGGAAGAATTCCAAAAACTGAACCGAAACCCTAGTTTCAGCCTCGCCAAAGTTTCAAACCCTAATTACCCTGTTTACCCTAATTACCCTGTTTTCGATTTTTGTCAAAACCACCAGATCTTGTTGGATTTCACCATTTTTCCTGCTGTATGAGTCCAAATGAATTAGTAGCACTCACCTGCAAAACCAGAACTCAGATCAGCCCCTTAGATCTCCATATTTGCAAATAGGCCCAAGATCCCGAAAGAAAACCTTGCAGATTAGTCCAAATCCCTTGCAGTTCAGTCCAAGCATTACAACCAGGCCCTTGTGCCATTTTCGACCTCGACCAGGTTGCACGACCAGAGCCTCGCCACCTCGCCTCGCTGCAGGACTCGCCGCCGACGAAGTCTCGCCCGCAGCCACCGTCACCGCCACGTAGAGCCACCTGTGCGCAACCGTGCCGCCACCGTGGAGCAACCTCAGCGCGCCTTGCCATGATTCTCCCGCGCGCGCGTGCTCCAGCAGCAGCAAAGCAACGCCACGTTGCAGCCATGCCGAAGCCAGTGATCCCGTCGCCCTGCTCCAGCCCGATTTCGCGTGATTCTTCTTCCCTGGCTCAGTCCTTGCCGCGTCCCGACGTCGTCTCGAAGCTTTCTCCGGTGTCAGCCACAAATCCCGCCCGATATGCTTCAACTCCCGAGCTCAGCGCATCGCCTATATAAGCTCCCTCCCTTGCCCAGAATCATTTCGCACCACCCCGTAGCTTCATTGCTTCAACCATAGCACCAGAGAGTAGCAGCTTTCCCAGCGCCGCCGTGAACGGTTTCTTCCCCGGCGAGCCACCTCAGGAGCTCACGATGCCAGCTTCACCCGAAGCTCCTCTCTTCAATCTAAGACTACCAGTGAGTTCCTCTCGTTCCCCTCTCCGTATCATGGCATTTAATTGGCCCCCGGCGAACCCTAACGCCGGCGATCGCCGGAATATCCCAAATCCCCTGTTCCTTTAATACTGCTCGATTCGATCCGAATTAAACCTCGTGCCAGTGGTGAAAGATGTTCAGTGGAACCCTTTGAGCAAGCCTACGAACTTGGATTTTGAAATTGAGCTGAGATTGTGGTTTTCCCGTAGATTGCGCGCCACCAGCAAGCCGGCTCACGCTGCCAAGCTTCTCCGGCCATCCTCCGGTGGATTTAACGCCAGCAGTAGCCTTCACACCTCACCCTCTCACTCCCTGAGCAAAGAATCGAGCTCAAAGTCTTTAAATAGAAAACCCCCAATCTCCAGTGTCGTCTTCTCCAGCGCCGGTCGCCGGAATTTCTCCCCGGCCGATCTAGCCCCGCACACTTTGTCCCTTAGATATATCTCGGTACCCTGAGCAAAATTGTCTACTAGCTCGATCCCTGAATCGACCTGGATCAGAAGTTATTTCAATGCCAAGATCACTGTCCAGTAACTCAGGCCACCGTGTTTACTCGCTTGATTTGGCCACCCTCCGGCCACTTTCTGCCCTTAAGCCTATTGAGAGTTTTGTTCCTGTTGCCAAGGCCTAACCCCCAGACAAAGTTGTTCATCAATTGAAGCCCTGGATCAAAAGTTATGCCATGCCCTAGTTCCTAGCCATGTCCAGCACTATGTCAGTGCATGTCCAGCAGTGGCATTAGATGGTTTATACCTGTTACACTTGAGCAATTGAAATGCCACCTTGTCCATTAGATTCCTGGAGTTGTTTTCTACAACTTTCTCTACTGCCACTTTTCCAGAAAACCTACCTAAGACCGATTTAGGGCTATTTCAAGCCATAAGCCGAATGTCAGCCCTTCGACATTCAAGTCCTTTTGAGCCCATCTCTTCGATCAATATCAAGTGACTTTGTCCAAACCCTTTCCCCTGCATGCATGATATAATTTATGTATCATTTCCCATAAAGACTATCTTTTGTATGCTTATGTAGTGTATGTGTGTATTATCTGTATCCGCCGTGGAACCAGACATTGAAGGAGCGGAAGAAATCTTCGAAGAATTACCCAAGTAACTAGACCCAACATTGCAAGGCAAGTCTCAAACCCTTGATCATGTCTCACCTGCTATTTTGAAATGAAGTATGTTAACTGTTTTCCAGTATATGCATGCCTTAGATTCAAATAAGAATTATGTTTCAATAAAATGACTAGATATGACCTAAATGATTGTAAAGCCCCTTTTGACATTGAATATCCCTGCACCCTTGTTACCCTAGATTATCATGCTTAGGCTATGCTATGCTCGATGATTATATGATAAATGTTAAATGGTCACATATGAGAAAAGCATGTTCAAAACCCCTTTTTGTGAAAGAAAATGTGATTGGAATCGATAGTGAGGATGGTTTGATTGGATGGTGCTGTGTGCGCACTGGGAATGTGAAAGACTCCTCACTAAAGATTCATAAGGACTAGAACCTTGTGTTGTGCTTCTATGCGGCATGAAAAACGTACCAACCACCTGCCTGTTTATGGGACGGGCGCAACTTAGTAGCTTTCTTTAGTGTTAGCTTTTCCCTGCAATGGTTGTCGGTCCAGTGTCTTGCGAGAACTGGTGGGCCGCAGAAGGCCATGAGTGATGTGAGTTCAGAAAAATCATGAGAGGAAAAGGTGGAAAGAAGGAAGACGCCCTAAGCCAGATTAAGTCGTGCGCGACTGTAATCAAGAGAGGCTATGTGTCTTGCGAGAACATAGGCCCAGGCTAGGAAGTAAAGCAGTGGGGAGGACCCACAACGGTACTTGAGACTTAACTGTCTATTTACCGGGCAGAGAAATAGTTAATACTAGGACTGTAAACTGTTGTGTCACTTCAGCCTTGTCACATGCGTAAAAGTCGCATGGAGTTGGCCTGACTTGAAAGCTGAGTGATTGGTGGATTAAGGTGGTACACCTTTGCAAAGTTTAAAAAGTATCGGATACTCTGAGCTCCCAGGTCATGGAGTCTGCGCGCTGTGGATTCTATTCACGTCGATGCAGCACAAGTAGCTTTTGGAAAGTTTTTCACAAAATTTGAGTAAAGTGGTGACTCATGAAAGACCGCCACACACAACATTTCAGAAAATCTAGCTTAGAATTTTAAAAGCCCTGCTTTTGAAAACAAAGGTCTTTTCTTCAAAATGAGAGTGAAAATCTACTCTATTACTATATATATAAAACCAAGACCCCTTTTCTTGAAAACCCCTCATCTATGTATCTGCATTCTCATAACGGGACTTGCTGAGCATTGTGGAAAATATGCTCACCCTTGCCTTTACAAACAAATTCAGAAGAAAAGATTCAAGGATCCCGATCCCTTTAGCCTTGAGCACCGAGAAGAGGAAGGAACCTGTCCAGACGATTTGAGCTTCTAGGAGGGTCATGCACCAAGTTGAGTTCGATGTGGTAAAGGCCCGAGCCGAACCGCTGCAGAAGGAAATGAAGACCTCTGTTACTGCTTTCGTGTTATCGTTTTTGATTCTTGATTTATGAAAAACCCTCTACTTTGTATCAACTTTAATTAATGCCATTCTTGGCTTTATGATAATGTAATAGTGGTCCTCGTGACCTTGTACTCATTCTATCTATTTGACTTATTGATTAAAGTGAATCCTGTTGTTGTGAGCTTGTGATGTACCTTTCTGTGTGCAATCCACCTGGGCGGTTGCCATTGGAATCCTCAAATGAGGGTTCCACAACTATCTAACCGGAAAATGCTGGCCGCAGTCAAATGAGAAAAGCTTCTCTATCCAATTTTTAAATGTCGTCAAATACTGGTCAAATGAACTCCAAATTGGCTCAAATTTGGTATGCTTGATCGCTAAAACACATACAACACAATTGTGAAATAATTTTGCATAAATGATGAAAATTCTCACATAAAATGCAGTGTCCCCCTAAGCTCGCATTGCACCAGTGCTTGCAACTAGTGCCAGCCTCTTCCCAACAGAGAGTTGGTCCTCAATCTTCACTGCAGTTGCCACAATGTCACCCAAAAAAGTCACCAAGAATCCTCCAGTAGACTTTCAAAAAAATTTAACGCCCACAACCAGAAATTATTTTTCGACCACCCTTTGAGATACAAATAACATCTTCACTACTTAGAAAATGATTCTACGACCAGATTTCTCCCACAACTCATGATTCTACAACCAGATTTCTCCTTCCATAACGACAACTCACCTTACACTTATCCAATTCTTCGTCAAACATTTGAAACGCATCTACATTCGGTTTGTATTTCTCAAGCAAACCAAATTACTCCTTGTCATATCTATGTATAAAACCAAACCATACTTTTATGTATTTATACAACCAAACCATACTTTTTTGATTTTTTACTTCAAGCCATTTACGACTGCTCTTACCAACCTCTCATACCCTATACTCCAACTCACCATGGTCACAACTTTGTCTTCCTTACTCTTATGTGACATGCAGCTCTATTATTGAAAGTCATTGACATAACACAAAAAAAATTAATTAACTCAGTTAATACTGCATCGCCTATTCTCTATTCATTTTGTTTTACTTCCTTCTTTACATTCCATCTCTCTACTGCATATACTACTGTTCGTCTATTGACAATGCATCAACCACATTGCCATGTAAGTGCTACCTTTTACTTTTCCCCACCATTTTCTCTTTCCCCACAACCAACTTGAAAATAATGATTAACCAAATCAGCCAACATATTCAATCCATTTAACAACATATACAGAAACATCGTTTGAGTCACCTAGAGCCTTCCTTATCGTATGCATTATCCAATCAAACAATAGATTATCGCAATTTACTGCTTCACATCCATTTTTTAGTTTCTACCACTTTCATTGAACTGACACAGCGTCCACCAACTCATCAAACAGATGCCAAACTGATTCATAACTGCAATAATCTATACTCGCCTTCTCAACCAACCACTACAAAACCTCATTTGAAAATTTCCCATCCGTTCAGTGCAAGTGATTCTTCTACAACCAAATTTCTTCTTCGACGACCACACCTCACTTTATATTTGTGCAGTTCAATCAAAGTACACACCCATTCCAACATTTTATTTCCTTTAATCAAACAAATCATTCACACTAAATTTATGACTCCACCAACAAAACTTTTCAACTACAAAATTAATCATCACACCATAACACCACTCTATGATAACTCACAATCTAATCTTATACATTATGTAATTACAACAAATAAATTAAAGTAAACAATATACCCTTTACATATAAACACAAAACTTTTATTATTCCACACACCACTACAGTAAAAAAATACACACATAAAACCAACAAATTTTAAAAAACTACACACATAATACCAACTAATTTTTTCCCAATATTTTACCATTTATAAATATATTTCCTCTTTACCCGCAGCAACGCGCGGGCCCCAGCTAGTTGTTGGAGTTGTAGAGACCAGTAGCATGACCTATAAATAAGGACACCAGTTAGTAGTTGATCTTTTACACACACAAGAAGATTTGCTCTCACATTCGAGAAAAGGCATGCGTGAAGATAAATTCTTAATATAGGAAATTATTAGAAGAAACATGAATGAAGGTAAATTCTTTTGTATAGGAACTTATTATAGTAATTTAGGTTGCATAAAATTGTGCCGAAAAGATCTTAGTTAAAATTTTCAGCTCATTTCATTTTTCTATTTTGTTCTAATTATTTTTTAATAACTATTTAATTAATTTTGTTTATTAAGGTAAACGTTTGACAGAGACAAAACAATCATCAAAAGGAAATGGAAAAGAAAGAGGTAAAGTTATTTTTTTCTTTAAAAAAATGTGTCTTATATTATACTAGCTGGGGAGTAAAAACCATCAAATATCTAAATGAATATTTCTATTAAGAAAAGTGTTTCTGGTATTTTTTGAGGTTCTTAATGGCCATTTTCTTTCATTTCCATAACCCATCTAATTATCCGTTTTCTGGCTAGCATAAATTTAAAGGTGTGCCAATGATTTGCATGTAACTTTTCGTTCTGTTGCATTGGCTCAACTTTCCAGGCAAGCTATGTTTTTCTCTTTTGGTCTTCTGGAAAAACTGAGGTGAAAGCTCTTATGTTATTCTATGTATAATTTATCTGTCTTGTAAATCGACAGATAGAGATACCACTAGACGTACACACAACAATAAAAAAGAAGTGATGAACATATTTGGCTTTGCACGGTTAAGTGAAATCTGACACCTAGGCTTGCATGGGAAGACCAAGGAATTTTTTGTACGGAAAACTTAAAGTTAAAAAAAAATTTAAAAATGATGTGTAATAAAAAAAATTACAAAAATGACCTAAGTCGCCATCTGGGATGGCGACTTATGACATTTGGCCTTCAGTCGCCAACCAGGATGGCGACTGAAGGCCACATCATCAGTCGCCATCCTGGTTGGCGACTGAAGGGCCAGATTCAAAAAATCGGTTTTTTTTAAAAATTAGCATTCACAATTGCGTTTCTTTTAAAAATAACATTGAAAATTGTATTTTTTTAAAAAAAACATTCAAAATTGTGTTTTTTTAAAAAATAACATTCAAATTTGTGTTTTTTTTAAAATTAACATTCAAGTTGTGTTCTTTTTTAAAAATAACATTCAAATTTGTGTTTTGTTTAAAATTAACATTCAAATTTGTGTTATTTTTAAAATTAGCATTCAAATTTGTGTTTTTTTAAAAATAACATTCAAATTTGTGTTTTTTTTAAAATTAACATTCAAATTGTGTTCTTTTTTAAAAATAACATTCAAATTTGTGTTATTTTTAAAATCAGCATTCAAATTTGTGTTTTTTAAACATAACATTCGAATTTGTGTTTTTTTTTAAAATTAACATTCAAATTGTGTTCTTTTTTAAAAATAACATTCAAATTTGTGTTTTTTTAAAAATTAACATTCAAATTTGTGTTATTTTTAAAATTAGCATTCAAATTTGTGTTTTTTTTAAAATAACATTTAAATTTGTGTTTTTTTTAAATTAACATTCAAATTGTGTTCTTTTTTAAAAATAACATTCAAATTTGTGTTTTTTTAAAAATTAACATTCAAATTTGTGTTTTGTTTAAAATTAACATTCAAATTTGTGTTATTTTTAAAATTAGCATTCAAATTTGTGTTTTTTTAAAATTAACGTTACATAGTCGACTGGCTGAGAAACTAAGGAGGAAAAGACCCGTGGTTGGCCGCGTTGATTAATCAGTATATTTCGTGGTTGGTTCAATCTGTCGAGTATGATGTTCCCAAAAACCAAAATGAACATAAAAAAGTAGTGAAAACATGAGAATACTAATATAATCGAAAATAATACAACCATGAGAATCCATATCATATTCCATAAAAGGAGAACATAAAAAAAAACTACTGTCGGCCCCTCTTCGGACGATGCCTCCGGTCGCGCTGAAACGGCGATGGCGAATAGGTGCTGCGCGAATGCACTATCCTCTGCGAGGGCTGTCGACCGGGAGGCTGAGCACTCGGCTGACCGAGGCCTATATCAGGAGCGTCCATCGGGTCCTGCGACGGTGGAGGCGCCTCACCAAGCTGCGAAGATGCCAATTGATGTTGGTTCTGATTGGCGTCGTCACTCATCTGGAACATATCGGCATACTGGGCATACGATGGGTCGCGGACCACCTGGGGGTCGGCACGGACCGACTGACGAGGAATGTATGGTGGGTGCCTAGCAGGAGACCGAAGCGGACCAGCCGACGAGATAGGCACCGTCTGCTCAGACATAGCGATGTACTTGTCATTTGAGTCGAATGTGACGTCGAAGCCCAAACTGGAATCAGAAGTGTGTGCGGAAGGCGGCCCTCGGGGACCCTCAGAGATCCGTACACCACCACGCGATGAGAAGTCCACATGAGGTGCAACACCTGTACGGTACGAGCGAGTCGAGGGCACACCGAGATAAATGGGTGTGGCGACGGCCGTACCTGAAGGGCCGGCTGTGTCAGGATGATGAGCGGCTGAGTGCGACGGTGTATGACTGGGTCGGGCCCGTGGACGTGGAGGTGCAACAAAAGTCGACGAAGTGGCGGCACTCTCAAGGGTCAGCTGCGAGGCGAGTGGGTCAACGTAGGCGATGGCCTTCTCGTACTCGTCGGGCGTGATAGGCAGACCTGCTTGCCTCCGCTGGACTAGTGGCCGTGTCACGGAACTGATTGCATGGATGCCGTCAGCCTGCAAGACGGTAAGACAATAGGAGGCAGAAATAAAAATAACAAGTAGGTCATGGGCTGGCGGCATGTACCTGGCGGTGTACCCGAGATGCGTGATGTCGGTCGTATGTCTGATGCACGCTCGGAGCAGGCACGTCTGCAGGCGCCGGAGGTGGCGGGGCAATGCGAGCTGCGGTGCGAGGGAGGTACCATCGGAGGTAGTTGCCGTATGTCGTGGAATCGTACGCCCTCTCCTCACGCACGACATCTATCGCTGTTGTCTACTCCCAGCAACGAATGTAAGGAGACTGTCGGTCCTCCCAACTGACAACCTTCTTGCCCTTGCGACTCTGCCTGCAAAAAAAACAAAGGTGTTCAGTTATTTCACAGAGGCAAAACACTATGCGTGGAGATAATCGAGAACTTACTCGTGCTGGTCATGCGACAAATGATGCGGGGCGTCTGGAGGAGGGATCGTCTGGAACAAGCCAAACTGGCGCATCACCCTCTATAGAGCATACACCTCCAACATATGGCTGAAGACAAGAATACAGCGGGTGAGCCATAACTCCCGGTCCTCCGTACACACCATAGAGATCGCCTGGAGTTTCGCCGGAGGTTTTGTAACCCTGGCGAGTCTTCACCATCCACAGGATAGGAAAGTTGCTCTGATACCAACTTGATCCGTTTGAGACCTAGCCTTGGTTTTCGCACTAGGCTCGCCCAGATTCTAATATACGGAATAATGGGATCTTACTCGGAAATACCGGAACCCAAAGGTTGATCGAAAACACAGTTCAAAGTAATTGCACAACTCTTTATTTCAAAGAGGGCTTTACACGTCGAACGTTAGGTCGCACTCGCCTACGTCGAAGGAACTATGTGTCTAAGACTTCAATCTAGACTTGATTGTATTCGATTGAATTCGATGATCTAAACTAGACCTATTACAAGGTATTTATAGTCCAATCGTATGAGTACGTATCAGACTCAATAACCTAAACGTATTAGACTCATATAACTAATCCTAAACAGATAAGCTTAGTTATACACATTCTGATCGGATTACAATTCCGAACAGGGAACGAATTCCTTTTCCTGGTCGCGGACCAATCCAAAGTCGCGGACCCATATGCGATCAGGACTTGGAGATCCTCCCGGATCATGACTCCCTTGTTGAGAAGGAGCCAACCCCTGTTGCGACCTCTCGATCGAACTGGAGATGTGGAAATTGGGTTTGTCCATCTTCTCTGGTGTACCACTTTGCCGCACGTGCTCGTTGATCTTTCCGAGCGATTCGAAAAGTCACCTTCTTCTCCAGAATCACATCTTCACGTAGAGATTCGTCTCGTTGATAGACCAAATCTTCAACAGATGGTACTATGGTATCTGGTTCATCATCCAGCATTGAAAGCTCAAAGAGTTTGAGGTGCTCAACATTAACAACCGAGTAGACATCCATGTATGGAGGTAACTCGAGCTGACAAGCATTATTACCCACTTTTCGCAAAATCTGAAAAGGACCATAACGAATGGGTTTGAGCTTCTTACCTTCACCTTTAAGTCTCTCCTTACTCAAATGTAACCATACCATATCACCTTCTTGAAATTGCGCATCAACTCGGTGCCGATCATATCGCACCTTGTACTTGAGTTGAGCTTTCAGCAAGTTCTGTTCAACCTCACGATGGAGTCGTTGAATACCTTCCAGGAACTTTTGTGCTCGATCCTGATCAGATGCTTCCTTGCTGTTCTGTGCTGAGGTAGGGATCACAAACTCCATGTCGAATGGACTCTGTGGTAGAAATCCTAAACAGACCTCAAACGGTGACTTTCCAGTCGAACCATGCACTGCTCGATTAAAAGCAAATTGCAGGTACGGTATGCTTTCATCCCAGGTCTTCGGGTGCTTCGAGTTATATCCTCTTAAAAGATGAACAACTATGCGATTAACCACCTCGGTTTGACCATCAGTTTGCCGATGAAAAGCAGTACTCCTCTTCAGCTTGGTGTCCATCATCGTCCAGAGCGATCGCCAGAAGTGACTAAGGAACCGGGTATCGCGATCAGACACAATAGAAGTCGGCAGTCCGAAGTGTGTCCAAACGTGTTGAAAGAATACCCGAGCTGCCTCTTCTCCCGTGATAGTCTTCCGACAAGGTATAAGAATAATCATTTTGGAGAACCGATCAACGACCACGAATAGATAGTCGTTGCCACGTCGGGTTTTAGACAATCCTCCCAAGAAATCCATGGATATGCTCTCCCATGGGCGCGATGGAACTGGCAAAGGAGTGTACAAAACTAATTTTCGGTTTGCCGGTTTCGAGATGCTGCAGAGACCACAGCCTCGAACAAAACTAGCCACATCTTGCTGCATACGCGGCCAGAACACATGTCGGTGAAGATTTTGCAAAGTCTTTGTAACCCCAAAGTGACCAGCTATCTTCGATGTATGCGCTTCTCGCAACCATTGAATTCGAGGTGCTCCACGAGGTATGCAAAGTAAATTGCCCTTGTACAAGAGTCCTTCTCGACGAACGAACTCCGTAGGTTTCCCTGTTTCGAGTTCAGTCAGTACTGTTTGAAAATCAGGGTCTTCACTGTACATAGTGGCATAGTCATCATGACATGTGGGCTCGATCTGCATGAATGCTGATAAGCAGAGGGCCGTAACTGGTGGTCGCGACAACATGTCCGCCAATTTGTTGTGTACGCCCTTCTTGTACTTAATCACCAGATTGAACTGCTGCAGATACGACATCCACTTCATGTGCCGAGCTTGCTGTAGCTTGGACTGAGTTTGCAAATATTGCAATGGTTGATGGTCGGTGTGGACAACAGTCTCTTTACCCAAGAGGTAGCACCGCCAATGTTTCACGGCCTGATGCAGTGCGCATAACTCCTTATCATAAGTCGGGTAGTTCTTCTGAGCTGCCTAGAATAACTCGGAGTGATATGCCACTGGTCGACCTTCTTGCATGAGCACTGCGCCCATTGCATAACCTGAGGCATCGGTTTCTAGCTCGAACGGTTTCTGGAGATTCGGCAAAGCTAACACAGGCGCCTCGCTGATCTTCCTTTTCAGCAAGAGAAACGTGTCCTCATGTTTCCCTGTCCACTCGAACTTCTGATCGATCCTGGTTAATGCATGCAATGGAGAAGCCACAATCGAGAAGTGTCGGATGAACTTCCGAAGATATTGGCATGCTCCCACAAAACTACGCACATCCATAACTGTTCGTGGACGCGGCCATTCGTGAATCACTTTTACCTTATCTGGGTCGATTTGCAACGTGCCGTTGCTGACCAGGAATCCAAGGTAAAGTAGAGTTTTCTGGCCGAACTCGCACTTCTTACGGTTGAGGCGAAGTCGATGTTGTCGAAGCTGATCGAACACCTTTTCGACATGAATGAGGTGCTCATCCCACGAATGACTATAAACCAATATGTCGTCGAGGTAAACGATCACAAAGTCATCGATGAACTGTCTCAATACGTCATTCATAAGACGCATGAAAGTTGCCGGGGCGTTGCAGAGACCAAACGGCATGACCAGCCATTCGAACAGACCTTGTCGTGTTTTGAATGCGGTCTTCCACGTATCCTCCTCTCGGATGCTGACTTGATGATATCCTGACTTAAGATCCAATTTGGAGAAGACAACAGCATGCTTCAATTGGTCTAACAGGTCGTCAATACGGGGAAGGGGGTACCGGTTCTTGATGGTGATCTTGTTCAGTGCTCGATAGTCGATGCACATACGCTAAGTCCCATCTTTCTTTGGTACTAACACCACAGGAGATCCACAAGGTGAACTACTTGGTTGAATGACACCATCGTTCAGCAACTCACCAAGTTGTCTTTTGATCTCTTCATTCTCCAATACTGAGTTGCGATACATACTCAGATTGGGCAGTGTCGCATCGGACACAAGCTGAATTTCGTGCTCGATTGGACGTTTCGGCGGACGACCTTGGGTGGTCTCGAACAGATCACTGTATTTCTCCAGTAGTCTTGACAAACGACCAGAATCTTCTCGGCACGCCAACGACAACGCTGGTCGAGTACCCTCACTTTGTCCAATGGGTCGAATCATGACAAGCACATACTTGTGACATGCATTAACAATCCGTTTGGCTTGATTTGCGGTAATCAAGTTCGAAGTATTGACGTGGACGTCTCTACTGATCACGAACTTAACTCCGTCTTTGGTGAGGTCGTACTCTTGTGCTCGCCGATGGAAGTGAGTGTCTCGATCATACAGATACGGACTCCCAAATATCACCTGACAGATATCGATAGGGACAACATCGCATTGCACCTCATCGATGTACCGTGCAGAGATCGCAAACTTCAACACACACTGACTCGTAATCTGTTGGTTCACGTCGGATGTAAACCAACCCAGCGGATATGGTCGCGGGTGTGTGGTTGTCTTCAACCCAAGTCGTCAAACCAGTCCAGCGGAGACCAGATTCTTCTGACTTCCGGGATCAAATATCGCTGCGACCACTTCGTGCTTCACCTGGATGTTGATGGTGAACAAGTCCTCCGTCGGGTAATGGTCGTTCGGTGGATCCGAACCCTTCTCCTTCGGCATTGCCATCAGAGACAAGGTCGTATCCGCCTCATTAACCGAATTCACTCGGACAACTTCTTCGTCGGGTGAAGTCGCAGTAGCTGTGGTTGTTCTTTTCCCTGGTCCGTTTTTCTTTGGTCGAAGTTCAGGATGAAGCTTGTAGTATTTGTCCTTCATATGTCCCGCGACTTGACAATGCTCACAAAAAGCACCCGTGCCCGATTTTGAAGCGTTCTTCTTCGGACTCGGCTTTTTCTTTGTCGAGGTCGCACTTTCCTTCGTGCTTTTGTTTCTGCGGGATTTGTTCTTCTTCTCGATCGCCATAGCAGTTGTGCTCGCGGTCGCGATATCTTGGACGCCGAACAGACTTAGCTCAGTACTGATCGATTTCTGAAGTCCAGATGTGTATTTCTGAAATACCTGAGGGTCGGATAGTGAGATGCCAATGACCATTGCTTGTCGTCGAAACTCTGTCGTATAGTCTTGGACGGTCTGGTCGCGCCGTTGGTACAGTCTGTGCCAACGCTCCCATCTCTCCTCAAGGTATCCCATCGGATAGAATTCTTGTCGTAGGAGTCGTTTGAATTGACCCCACGCAAGGTCGTCAGCTTCACCACTGGCGACAAGGGCCTTCCATCATGTCTTGGCGTGGTCCTTCATCTTCAAAGGTGCAAATTTGACCTTTTGAGCGCTACTGAACCCTTTCAGGTCAAAATAGATCTCAAGTTGATCGATCCAAGAATCCAGCTTTTCGGCATCGATCACCCCATCATATATGGGTATATCAATCTTAGCGTCGACCTTAAAAGATCCGACAGCTAAGGAGGTGTTGGCGAGGTCGTCGGTTTTGTGGTCGCCTTCGTCTTCATTTTCGTCTGCCCTACGCAAGTCTTCACCAGTCTTCTCACCCGTAACCTTCCCTACTTCAGGAGGTACAATCATGGCCTGCTGCTTAATCCAAGCTAGCACGGTTTCCATGTCGGTGGAGAGCTTAGCCACTTGTTCGGCTAGGTTAGCTTGAACGGAGGTATCGTCAGACATTGTCGGAGACGCGGCTGTAGGAACCGTCAATTGATCGCCTGGAGTTTCGCCGGAGGTTTTGTAACCCTGGCGAGTCTTCACCATCCACAGGATAGGAAAGTTGCTCTGATACCAACTTGATCCGTTTGAGACCTAGCCTTGGTTTTCGCACTAGGCTCGCCCAGATTCTAATATACAGAATAATGGGATCTTACTCGGAAATACCGGAACCCAAAGGTTGATCGAAAACACAGTTCAAAGTAATTGCACAACTCTTTATTTCAAAGAGGGCTTTACACGTCGAACGTTAGGTCGTACTCGCCTACGTCGAAGGAACTATGTGTCTAAGACTTCAATCTAGACTTGATTGTATTCGATTGAATTCGATGATCTAAACTAGACCTATTACAAGGTATTTATAGTCCAATCGTATGAGTACGTATCAGACTCAATAACCTAAACGTATTAGACTCATATAACTAATCCTAAACAGATAAGCTTAGTTATACACATTCTGATCGGATTACAATTCCGAACAGGGAATGAATTCCTTTTCCTGGTCGCGGACCAATCCAAAGTCGCGGACCCATATGCGATCAGGACTTGGTCGCGAAGCCGTATGCGATCAGGACTTGGAGATCCTCCCGGATCAGGAACTCCGACGTCGTGGTGGAAGGGCTCCTGGCCCAGAGGTAGTGGATGAAACCTCTCGTCGAGCATGCCGTCCCATCCGGCAGGAGTGGGTGGTGGTACCTAGACCTGCCCGCGAATCGGGAGTCCGAACAACATCGCCATATCCTCCAGGGTAATGGTCATCTCCCCCCACCGGAAGTGAAATGTGTGCGTCTCGGGTCTCCACCTGTCCACCAGAGCAGAGACGAGTGATCGGTCGTGCCTGAAAGTCTCTAGTCTGGTGATCATCCTACAAAAAGGAAGCAGCCCCGCCGCCCTCAGCCGTGCGATGTATCTCCTGTCGAGAGGCCAAGACGTGCCGGACGATCGCAGGCGGAATGGCTGAAGCTCCTCTCCGGATCGCACCGCTCGAGACCGATGACGATCGTCGCAGTAGTGATCGAGTAACTCAGGAAACTGTGGACGAGGGTGAGCCATGCCTGCAAACAAGAACATTAGGTTAGTACATCATCAAATACACAAGAGGAACGAATAAGTGTTGCACAACATTACTGAGTCATGTTCGATTAGGTCCGAATGCATCAGGACATGTCTTCCTCGTGTGGCCAGGCTGTCGGCAAACGGCACACTTTTGTAGCTCATCACGTTCTGCGTTATCCATGTCATTGCCAATTCGCATTTTCCGCTGTCGTCCAGGGCCTTTCCGCTCCAAGTGCGGTGGTGGAACATATCGGATCTCGCCTGCCCTACACGACCGATCTTTGTAGTGCTGCTGAGTCCCCCAAATCTCAAAGTCTGCAGTCCATGTCTCGGCAAGGTACCGTGAACCATAGTAAACTGACAGGTACATCTCGCTCGACTTGTTGTTGTGCGCACACGCGGCCATCACATGAGAGCACGGTTTATGCAATAGAGTTGGCTTGTTACAAGTGCACTTGACACCGTCTTCAAATGTCACTCCTTGCCTCTTGATTTGTCACATGTATCCACCCCCCACGTTCTTACTGCGCAGATAAACGACCCAACTTTGCCTTCTGCTGTTAGGAATGCACTCGACTGAGTGTTTCTGAGCGGCCGCGGCTTTCATTTCTAAGTACCTTTGTACTTCATGAGGAAATTTTGGTGGTGTGACCCAAAACAATGCTCTTGCAGCTAGCTGTACCTCTCTCGTAGAAGTATTTGGCTGTGCGATGCCATGTAAATTCCACAATTCCAGTGAGCGGCAGACCTCGCACCCCCCTCAACACAAAATTGTATACCTCCGCCATGTTAGTTGTCATTACGCCATATCTGGCACCTCCCTCATCGTGCAATAGAGACCACTTCTCAGGAGCATTGTCACTGATCCATTCACTAAATTTCTTTGGCCTTGACCTTCGGGTGCGTCGTCTCGCCACATCTGTAGTCTCCACGACATTTTCTTCATCTTCTGGATGTTGTGAACTGCTTGCCTCTGACCTTTGAGATTTACCTAGATATGAAGTTTCTTGTTCTAACTCGTCCCAAAGTTGTTGGAACTTATGGCTTTAGTTCTGATCGCACAACCGCTTGAACTTCTTCATAAGTCATGCGCTTTTGTAGTGTGTGAAGAAGCTCGCCGCAAGGTGTCGTTTACACCACCGACTGATCAAGTCATTCCAGCTGTACTGCGGGTTCTCAGTGGACAACATGAACTCAATGGCACTTAACAGACCCTTGTGTCTATCATGGATTACACATACATTCCGTCTGTCTTTCACGATGGTTTGTTTTAGGTTTGCAAGGAACCATACCCAGCTGTCTGTACTCTCTCCTTCCACTAAGGCGTACGCCATGGGAAGTAGCTGGTTGTTTGCATCTGCAGCAACTGCTGTCATCAGAGTTCCCTTGTACTTCCCAGTTAGAAATGTGCCATCCACGCAAAGTATTGGCCGCATGTACTTGAACACAGAGATTACTTGACCAAATGACCAGAATATAAGCTCCATGTACTCAGCTCCAGGAACTATCTCACCATTTCTGCCGACAACTGGGATATGGACCATATCCATCACAGTACCAGGGTTGGTGTCAACGATTTGTTGGATCAATCTGGGCACATAGTTATATGAATCATAGAAAGATCCAAATAACATCTCAAGACCAAGTTGCTTGGCTCTCCATGCCTTCCCATATTGAATGATGTACCCAAATGTGTCATTGATTTGGCTCACAATTTGTTTTGGTGGCATATCAAGATTTGCATGAAGGTTCGACAAAATTACACGTGCTACAAATGCGGACGACATATTCCTATGACTCTGTGATACTTCTGTCACCGAACAGTCATGTTCGGTGATCCTGGAAACAATGAAGTGTTCATTGTTCCTGTACCGAGCAATACGAACATAAAATCGACATCCTTCCACCTTGCACTTCACTGCGTACAGTCGCGGATTTGTTCTGTCAACCTTGAAAGACCGACGCAGTGTCACAGACCACATCGCCACGGCTTGCTTAGCCTCCTCCTTGCTTCGAAAATGTTGTCCCAATGTTAATCTGTGCTCACTCCCTGCCCACTCCGAACTGCAATCGTCGTGGATTCGCGCATGCTCAAAACCACTAGGATCTAGCCATTGTTGTGGAGGTCCCATTCCACGATAGTCTTCTTCACTAGAGGAATCCGCATAGTCTGCGTCCACCTCCGACCCTTCGCTGCCTGAAACTTCCAGACCCTCGTCTTCACCTTCGTCGGCATAAGCCTCATCCCCAGGCCACAAATACCTGCCCATGAATTCTGCGTTGGGCATATCCGCAGAATTATGGGTCATGGTTGGATCAATGATCGTATGTTGTCCTCCAATTAATGGTTCGGGTACAAGTTCTACTGCCGGTTCTGGTACAATATTGTCTAGCTTTGTCACATACAGTATGCAGTCATCTGGCCCATGATTGGGATTTATCACCCTCCTAACAAGAGAGGCCCATGATCTATCACCTCTAAGTTTACACAATTTTCAACAAGATGTCAAACCAATAGGTACCAGCGCTTTTATGACAATTTTGTGTAAACATGGGTCAATATTTAGGATGTCCATGACTCGGGTCTTAAGGTCTTCAAAATTAAGAACACTAAGATCATTCAATTCCATGTCTACACGGTGACAGCCACTTATGTCATCTCCAGATGGTCTATTTCTAATGATTTGTTCCCCGTGGAAAACATAGACTACTCTTGTTTCCGACATTGTCTACAACATAAGTATTACAAACATCAGCTATCATATCTCCAATATATTTTGCACATTACTCTACACTCATCCTTAAGACATGTGCGACTTATTTTTTAACATCTCAACTAATCGAAGTACACTGCATTAACGACATCGCATCACATCTAATCTACAATTCCTATATTATCATCTCACATATCAATAATTTAATTATTTACTACTCTTAATCAATACACATCTTACATCTCATTCATAAACATATGAAATTTACATAATATTACACAACAAATCAAAATTATATATACATTATATTCATAAATGCCGAACATATTTAAATACGGCACAAATCAAATATGTATTTCTGCACATTTTCTACGAATAAACCGTATGTCCTAAATTATCGATTCACTATTTATTAATCTAATTTATTCGCTTAATATATAACATTTCTACATAACATATCTATATTTACAACACATCTACGTAACAGATCTACACATTTCTAAAACAGATCTACACATTTTTAAAACAGATCTACAAATTTCTAAAACAGATCTACAAATACAACACATCTACATAACAGATCTACACATTTCTAAAACAGATCTACACATTTTTAAAACAGATCTACAAATTTCTAAAACAGATCTACAAATTCCTAAAACAGATCTACAAATTCCTAAAACAAATCTATAAACTCCTAAAATAGATCTGCATTCTACACTAATTATCACTAAAAATTTTTGTGATTGTACCTTTCTTCTTCTTCTCCTTTCTTCTTCTTCTCCTCCTCCTTCTTCTCCTTCTCCCCCTCCTCTTCTCCTTTTCTTCTTTTCCTATTCTTTTTTTCCCCTCTCCTCCTCCCTTCTCGTCTCTTCTCCCTCTCTGCCGTGACCCCCCGTGAAATCTATTTTTTTTTTCGCGTTTCCAACTTCAGTCGCCACGGCCCCCACTATATAGCCCCCATCAGTCGCCATCCCGTATGGCGACTGATGTCCCCTCCGTTTGCTTTTTGCGGAAAGTCGCCACGCGGGATGGCGACTGAAGTCATTTTTTCAATTTTCTTTTATTACATGTTATTTTTAAATTTTTTTTTAACTCTAGGTTATCCATACAAAATATTCGAAGACCAAGGGCAAAAAGAAGCGAATTGTGGATGAATTCTGAAGTGCTTCATATATTACTTCAGTAGTGCAGTACAATGAATGTGAAAATGGTCTTCTTGACATCCTCTGCTTATATCTGTATATTTAGATTTGGATTTGGAGTATGAATTTTTAGATTTGGATTTGGATTTAGATTTGGAGTATTTTAGTGCTTGTGAACTGAAAACTAAAATGTCAACAATAATTGGTAGAACGTGCTTCTGTTTTGTTTTCCTGAATTTCTTCGATTAGTACATGTATTGACGTAGATTGGTTACATAGCTAGATAGCTACATATTTATGGAGTAACAATTGACTTGCTATAATAAAGTAAATTCTCACACTGGAACACTCGATGATATGCAGACCAAGACAAGGGTAAAAGGAACGAAGCAAAAAAGACTTCGGGTACAACTTGTCGTGTCGAACAGGGTTCTGAATTCTCTTATCATTCTGTAATTATTTGGTGTTGTTGGTTACGTTAACTGACGTTTTGAATTTTTTAGGATCAGTGATTATTAATGTAACGGATGCAACATACAATTTCGATCTCGAGGACGAAAGTTGGAGCTCTGTGGGTACTGATTCTCCATAATCGTCTTCCATGATGCAATTTCGTCTTGAAGATTTGAAGCTATGATACAAGTCGTTAATTACTATGTTTTAGTAAGTAGCAAGGAGGCATTCCACGGGAATAATTTGCAGTATGCACCACGAGAAATCTAAATTTTAGATCTGTTTAATCAAATCAGGCATCTATCCTAACTGCCACAGAAATAATAGTAAGCCCGCATTCATCTAGATGTGAGGCATTCAATATATACGGGTGTATATAAAAAATGTCGGCTTGCACCAATATTTAATAAGCACAGTTATTATATGCCATTTGTTGTAATTTGATTAGTCCAACACACACTTAGATCACAAACAAAAATAGCAATAGATAAACACATGAGAAAATAGAAAAAAAAACACATACTCGTTTTACTCCTATTCAATCTCTCTTCTTATACAATACACCTATTATATAGCGAGTAGCTATAAAAACCCTAAAGATATTTTAGTAATATCTATATTGTTGTAAATTATTGTCGTTGCGAAGTCTACTTTACACACACCAATTACAAGCAACACAGAGAGAAAAATAGGGAGAATGGCAAGTGAAAATCTTTATTCAATCAGTCATCTCTTTTTTACATAGCACAAATATATATAAAGCCAAAGTTGGAGTTACTCTCGGGGCATATTTAATAATGTTCATATGATATTCTATTTACAACACTACCTTTGGACATTGCTACGATTTGCATATGCCTCGTTAAAAACTCAGCTGAAAAATCTAGTGGAAAAAAAAGTCGAAGAAAAGAGTATATAGCACATGTGTATTGTTGTGTTACACACGATGTCTCATTAAAAACATTAAATTAAGAAAATCCAGTGAAAAAATTTAATTAAGGGAAAAAGTGCAACATTGGTTGATCTTCTGGATCTTAAATATATTGAGTAATAGGATTAATGTGTGATCATAGTCTTCTAAGCCTGCACATCCCAATGCTGTATACAAATTTCTCAAAAGTAAACATAGATAGGGACTTAGTGAACAAATCTACTAGATTTTCACAAAATCTAGTCCTTTGTATTATTAACTCACCACTCTTCTGGAGATCGTGATGATAAAAGAATTTTAGTGCAATGTATTTAATCATATTTCATTTAACAAAGCCACTACACATTTGTGTAACACAAGCGGTGTTGTTCTCATATAGGACAGTGAGGGTATTTTTAGTTGTAACACCACATGACTACTGGATATAATGTATCAACCATCTAATCTACACACATTCACGTGAAGCTTCAATAATGTGATTATCTTTGAGTGATTGTTGAAGTTGTCACTAAAGTCTATTTGATAGACCTCCAAGAGATTGTTGTATCACCATAGAGATAAATATAATCAGTCTAGAACCTAATATTATGTGGATCGGATAAATAGCTAGTGTCCGTATAACCTACCAAAATCATTTTATGATTTTTCTAATAGTACAAACCAAGATCTTTTGTACCTTAGAGGTATCTGAGGATATGTTTAATGTCATTCCAATATCTTATGATTGAAAATGCATTGTACTTTACTAACAAACTTAATGCGAATGATATATCAAATCTGGTGCAATCTACGAGGTATAATAGTGCTCATATGACATTCAAATAAGAAACTTCTGGTCTTAATATCTTGATCATCATTATTTTCTCTTGGTCTCAATGAGACATTGTCCGCCCCTGGGAGTCGCATGACCATTGATGTGCTAAGAGGATAAGACTTATCCATGTTAAACCTCTCTAGAATCTTGTTCAGATAGGTGGACTGATGAATAAATATTTCTTCAGAGAGATGCTCGATATGTAGGCCGAGACAATATTTGGTTTTTCCCAAATCTTTCATCTCAAATTTCTTCATTAGGTATGAGCTCACTTCCTCTATTTTCTTTGTGGTTACAATAATATTTAAGTCATCAACATAAACCGAGATAATACATGAACTATTTGGTGAGTTCTTTATGAACATACAAGGACATATATCATTATTTGCATATCCCTTCATTCAAGAGGAATTCACTTAGTCGGCTATACCACATTTTACCTGACTGTTTCATGCCATATGACGACATTTAAATTTAATGCAATACATGTTTCGATTATCATTCTCTACCATATTAGAGATCTTGAGTTCTTCAGGGACTTTCATATAAATATTAGAATCTAGTGACTCATATAGATACACAATCACAACATCCATTAATTGTATATTTAAATTCATGTCTGCTGCAAGAGATATCAAGTAGTGGAATGTAATTCCATCCATAATGGGAGAATATGTTTCCTCAAAATCAATATTAGGTCTCTGCATGTACCCTTGAGGTACCAATCTCGTTTTGTATCTTACCACCTCATTCTTCTAATTTCTCTTCTTTATAAAAACCGACTTGTATCCTAATGAGATAACTTCTTATTGTGTTCGAACTATTGATCTAAAAAATTTTTTCTTTTATTTAACGAGTGTAGTTCAGCCTCAATTGTTTCCTTCCATTTAACCCAATTTGAACACTTCCGGCACTATACTATAGATTTTAGTTTTGAATCCAAATTCTCATCTAAGATAGTTTGAGCAATTGTGAAGGCAAAATAGTTGTCGACAACTGTTGTATTTTTATTATAGGTCTCTCATGTGTCCACATAATTTGTGGACATCTCATTATTAATATCGACCATCTCTTCGTAATTTTCGAAAACGATAAGAGTCTGATTGTTCCACAATTTTATCATCATGTTGTGCATGTTCTAAGTGGCTGGAGTTCTATCCACTAGTACAGAAATGCAGTCTACTAACCCCTATCTTCTATCGGTTATTAGCGATTTAGTTGAAAACCGATAGAAAATGTGCCTCGAGGTCATAAAAGGCCATCGGGTGTATTTTTCCTATCGGTTTGTAAGAAACTTCCCGATAGAAGAAGCAGTATGATTTACTCTAGCGGTGATGAACATATTTGCCGTTAGAAGAGATGCATAAGTACTGACGGGAGAATGTTGTGCGCCGATAGGACTGGTCGACTTCTGCAACTAGACTTATTCTATCGATACTGTATGAATATACCGACAGAGTATATTCAAAATTCCTATCGGCAATATGTAGTGCGCCGATAGAACCGTTGGCCTTCTACAAATATTTTTATTCTATCGGTAATGGATTCCTGTACCGTTAGAATATATAGAAAATTGCTTAGAACTGTTCATCTCAAATAGTTTTATTCTATTGGTAATGAATGTTTATACCGTTAGAATATAGCAAAAATATCTTAGAACTGTTGGCCTTCTACAACTTGTAATATTCTATCGGCAATGTACGTACACACCGATAGAGTATGTACAAAAATTCCTATCGGAAATATGTATTGTGCCGATAGAACCATTCGCCTTCTACAGATGTTTTTATTACTAACGGTATGCTGTTTTTGTACCGATAGAAAATATATAGTTGTATAAATACACGGGTATGTCTCTTTCATTCTCACAGTTCATCTGGGGCTCGTAGTCCTAACCCGTAAGCTCCATGGACGGCCGGCGCACCTCTACAGGGGACCACTGCACCTCCGCACCTCCATCGACGCCCTCTAGACTTCGGCATCCCAAGGAAGGTACGTAAAATTTCTGTAATATTGTTAGATTATTCTAATTGATTATGGCAATAATTCTGCTTTTTTTGTATCCTCCATTTTGATGTGTCTTCTTTTCAATATGATTATGATCTGTTCAGGTCCTTGGATGATGCTCATGAGGGGCAACGTATTTCACGGTTCTTCATCGCAGTACGCTGCCTACGTTGGCTTGTTAGCGAAAGAAACGGTGAAGATCACCGTCGAGAGCTGGAAGGACGTGAAGGGCGAGATCTTGGTTGGCTCGGTCGAGAAGATCCTTAAGCTCGGCGTGTTTCTCAAATCAGGACCTATAGAAAGCATCTTACATTTTTTTGCATGCACCAGCTTGTGGCCAGATGCTTACTTGCTTGGAGAAGAAGAATTGTTGTTATTTGCACAGCCATTCTACACCATCACTACACAGAACAACATCTTGGAAGGTAGGTTCTTTTTGTTAATGGAGTTGAGTTGAGTTGAGTTGAGTTGATCGAGTTTGAGTCTGAGGAAATCACCAATACGTACAAATGTATGTCGACGGTAGTTGCAGCTCCTCGGGCGTCTTCGAACTGAACTTCTATGGTTAAGTCCAATGTGGTTCAGACATTTGCTGTTTTGGATGAATGGATTTGTGACGTATCAGGTCTAACTTGTAGTCGGTAGTTGCATTGTGGCAACCTGCAAAGGTTCTCTTTTATGTAAAATGTATGGGCCACTGGGTCATCGTCGTGATCTGTTGTTAATTTCAGACGTGACTTTTCTAATATACATCGAATGTGTGAATTGTTGTATTTGTATATTGTTGTATATTTGTGTATCATGTATTGCTAATTGGGACATGAACTTGAATGTGCAGGGAGTATTTGTGTATTTAATTGTATTGGTAGGTAGGTGTGTATTTGTACTGCTGTTTCAGACATGCACTTGAATTTGTGAACTGGCATGTGTATGTTTGTACCTGAATTTGTATTGGTGAACTGGCATGTGTATGTTTGTACCTGAATTTGTGAACTGGCATGTGTAATTTCTTTGGCAAGATGAAGTCCCAAGTACCTAAGAAAAGTATTTTTGTGTCTCCTAGTTAATCCAAAAATTAGCATTTCTTGAAATATATTGCTTTATCTTCTAGTTAAGATCCGTTTGATGTAAGATCTGTTTGATGTAAGATCTGTTTGATGTTACATTGATATGATTCCTTGAATGTGAGAAATGGCATGTGCATGTTTGTCCCAGTTTGGTACCAGTACCTCCTCTAACGGTAAGTACACATATTTACCGATAGGAAACTTACCGATAGAATAAATAGTATGATTTACTCTAGCGGTGATGAACATATTTGCCGTTAGAAGAGATGCATAAGTACTGACGGGAGAATGTTGTGTGCCGATAGGACTGGTCGACTTCAACAACTAGACTTATTCTGTCGGTACTGTATGAATATACCGACAGAGTATATTAAAAATTCCTATCGGCAATATGTAGTGCGCCGATAGAATAGTTGGCCTTCTACAAATATTTTTATTCTATCGGTAATGGATTCTTTTACCGTTAGAATATATAGAAAATTGCTTAGAACTGTTTGTCTTCAAATAGTTTTATTCTATCGGTAATGAATGTTTATACTGGTAGAATATTGCAAAAAATATCTTAGAACTGTTGGCCTTCTACAACTAGTGATATTCTATCGGCAATGTACGTACACACCGATAGAGTATGTACAAAAATTCCTATCGGTAATATTTATTGTGCCGATAGAACCATTCGCCTTCTACAGATGTTTTTATTACTAACGGTATTCTGTTTTTGTACCGATAGAAAATATATAGTTGTATAAATACACGGGTATGTCTCTTTCATTCTCACAGTTCATCTGGGGCTCGTAGTCCTAACCCGTAAGCTCCATGGACGGCCGGCGCACCTCTACAGGGGACCGCAGCACCTCCGCACCTCCATCGACGCCCTCTAGATGTCGGCGTCCCAAGGAAGGTACGTAAAATTTCTGCAATATTGTTAGATTATTCTAATCCGATTATGGCAATAATTCTGCTTTTTTTGTATCCTTCATTTTGATGTGTCTTCTTTTCAATATGATTATGATCTGTTCAGGTCCTTGGATGATGCTCGTGAGGGGCAACGTATTTCACGGTTCTTCATCGCAGTACGCTGCCTACGTTGGCTTGTTGGCGAAAGAAATGGTGAAGATCACCGTCGAGAACTGGAAGGACGTGAAGGGCGAGATCTTGGTTGGCTCGATCGAGAAGATGCTTAAGCCCGGCGTGTTTCTCAAATCAGGACCTATAGAAAGCATCTTACATTTTTTTGCATGCACTAGCTTGTGGCCAGATGCCTACCTGCTTGGAGAACAAGAATTGTTGTTATTTGCACAGCCATTCTACACCATCACTACACAGAACAACATCTTGGAAGGTAGGTTTTTTTTGTTAATGGAGTTGAGTTGAGTTGAGTTGAGTTGATCGAGTTTGAGTCCGAGGAAATCACCAATACGTACAAATGTATGTCGACGGCAGTTCCAGCTCCTCGGGCGTCTTCGAACTGAACTCCTATGGTTAAGTCCAATGTGGTTCAGACATTTGCTGTTTTGGATGAATGGATTTGTGATGTATCAGGTCTAACTTGTAGTCGGAAGTTGCATTGTGGCAACCTGCAAAGGTTCCCTTTTATGTAAAATGCATGTATGGGCCACTGGGTCCTCGTCGTGATCTGTTGTTAATTTCAGATGTGGCTTTTCTAATATACATCGAATGTGTGAATTGTTGTATTTGTATATTGTTGTATATTTGTGTATCATATATTGCTAATTGGGACATGAACTTGAATGTGCAGGGAGTATTTGTGTATTTAATTGTATTGGTAGGTAGGTGTGTATTTGTACTGCTGTTTCAGACATGCACTTGAATTTGTGAACTGGCATGTGTATGTTTGTACCTGAATTTGTATTGGTGAACTGGCATGTGTATGTTTGTACCTGAATTTGTGAACTGGCATGTGTAATTTCTTTGGCAAGATGAAGTCCCAAGTACCTAAGAAAAGTATTTTTGTGTCTCCTAGTTAATCCACAAATTAGCATTTCTTGAAATATATTGCTTTATCTTCTAGTTAAGATCCGTTTGATGTAAGATCTGTTTGATGTTACATTGATATGATTCCTTGAATGTGAGAAATGGCATGTGTATGTTTTGTTGCATCTAGGTCTTCATGCCTAACCCTAATTTTGATGATTAATGAAAACAAAATGTTCTGGACTAATCGTGCTTTTTGAGATTGATTGATACAGGGATCAGTTGGGAAGAAATACAAGATGATCAAGATGAACCCGACATAGAGTGAAGCACGAGATGTAAAAGATCAAAGACAAGACGCAGATCATGAGGATGCGAAAGACCTAAGGTATTATGAGTTTTTATTTTTACCGATCTTGGAGTATGGAGATGATCGGTTAGGGAAATTATTTTCTAGTTTTAACTGTACTATAAAGAGGGGTAGCGAAAGTCCTCTTTTTATCTCCAACACAAACCGAGAAATCTAGGTCAATGCATTGCATCTTTTTGGTTGGATTTGGTTTTGAACTTAATTTGAAAAATCTGGCTTTTCAGTTCAGTTTTTGACAGCAGAAGATTTTTTCGTTTTTCTAGAAAGATCTAGGCAGATCTGGCTTTTTCTTTTGTTGACAAAAATGTAGCCCTTGAAATTATATTTCAAACGAGCTATTAAACACCTCTTTTGGATTTCTGGATTTAAAGTTATCTCTGTTTTTGGTCATGCTGACTGTCAGTTTGCTAAACTGACTGTCAGTTTGAATGTCAGTTCGTGTTAACTGACAATTGTCCAGAGAAGGTGTATTTTGTGCTCAAAATTTTTGTACTAAACTGACTGTCAGTTTGTCCATACTGACTGTCAGTTGGGGTTTCGACCACAGTGCTTTTAACTGAGTTTCTACTTGTTTCTGGTCGAGTTAGTGGTCGAACTGACTGTCGGTTTGCAGAACTGACTGTCAGTTTGCATAACTGACTGTCAGTTGTGGGTTTCAGCTTTCCTTTTACGACCACGAACGGCTAGCAAAGTTTATTCCGTAAATTTTGTCGGCCGTTGTGTATGTAACTGACTGTCAGTTTGCATAACTGACTGTCAGTTTGAGTTGCTGATTTTCAGCCCTAGCTCCAACGGTTTTTTTGATTCTTGAGGCTATAAATAGGGGCTTTGGGCATGTGTTTTACACAACAAGCAGCAGCATTTCTTATACACTCTTGAGCTTTAGTTTTCTACTTAGAATCTTGATCTTTTGATCAAGTTGAGTGTTTTCCGATCCACCGAGCATTTCAGTTCTTTGCATTTTGCATTCACTTAGCTTCTCGGTGCGTGTTTGGAGGTCTAGAGAAGACCTCGCTGTCTTTTACTCTTGGTGAGCGCCCTCACCTAGACGGTTCGGAGGCGTGGCCGTTGATCTCTCCGTTCAGAGATTGTCGAAGAGGCTTGGCAAGTGTGTACAAGGCATCGGTGCTCGCCTTTTCGGAGTGGACAAGGAGCAACCACTAGTGATAATATCCTTTGTGGATATTGAGGCAAGACTCAAGTGATTTGAGTGCTTCAACGAGGATTAGTGGAGACTGGGCGAGTCTCCGATACCTCGGTAAAAATCGTGGTGTTCGTTCTCTTTTCTCCTTACTTATTTTATTTGTCTTGATTTGCATTTATTTGCTTTGAGCTTTAAAGTTTTTAAAAGCCTCCTATTCACCCCTCCCTCTAGTCGGCATCCTTGATCCAACATGTTTGTCCCAGTTTGGTACCAGTACCTCCTCTAACGGTAAGTACACATATTTACCGAAAGGAAAACACATATATTTGCTCAGTCATGCATATTTTAACGGTAAATACACATATTTACCGATAGAAAAACTCTTGCTCGTGTGTCATGCATCATCTAACGGTTCGTACACATATCTACCGATAGAAAAACTCATGTACGTGCTGTGTCATGCATGATCTAACGGTCAATACACATATTTACCGAAAGAAGAAGTCCTGTACTTGCTCGGTAATGTACATTCTCTAACGGTATGTGTGTGTTTTTACCGATAGACTATGTGAGCGGCAAATTACCTAAGTTAGTCTAACGGTTATTTCATGTATTTACCGTTAGAAAAATGTCCATTATAAGGAAAACCCCACTCGACCATTGCTGAGCTGCTCTTTAATTTGTTCTGTTGCACTCTGTGTCCCTCTGTTTGTGATGAAAGTTCCACGCCCGCAGCTACACTACTAGGGTGATCAGTGCAGGCTGGAGGGAAGTTGATTGCGCCCCTCTCTTTAAGGTACGCTTAATTATCGACACTTATCTCTCTCTCCCTCTAGATCTCCCTTCCTCTCTACTTGCAAGCTAGCTGTATTGTGTAGTTCCAAGTTTGTAGCTCTAAGCTTGGGAGCTTGGTAGCTGGAAATGCGTCATGTTTTAGGAGCTAACTAGCTTGTATTGTGTAGTTAGCTAGGTTAATTAGTGTTAATTTCGTCAGGCTAGGGTTCAACACATGTATCTGTTGTAAGAGGCTGTACATATACATATACATAACTTAATTGGGCAGGTTTCATGCATGGCTTACTCGTTAAATTTTGTTAATTGTAGATGGACAGGAAATATTGGATGTATGGAATAAAACGTACTACTCTTGAATATTTGGATGGTGTGAATGAGTTTATTAAATTTGCTGAGCAACAAAAGGAGAGGAAGGGAGAGAAAAATATGCTCTGTCCTTGTACAGATTGTATGAACTTGAAGAGGTTTAGCAACTCTGATCAAATTAAGAGTCATTTGATTCGTCGTGGTTTTAACGCGCGATACACCCGTTGGATATGGCATGGCGAAGATCTTGAGGAAACAAGCACCACTACTACCAATCAGCCCGACTCGGATGTGGATTGCAATAATATCGATGATCATCCGAATTTTGGTAATGTTCATTCCGATGTGCAAGTAGATGATGATGATGACAATCTAGATGAGATGTTACGTGATGTAGAGGAAGATTACAACGAAAATGACTTCTATGAATTTGAGAAACTGATTGCTGACTCTGAGAAACCTCTGTTCCCTGGATGTGCAACATTTACAAAACTGTCTTCTGTGCTGAGATTATATAACTTGAAGGCAGGAAACGGTTGGAGTGATAAGAGTTTCATGGCACTATTAGATCTTCTAGCGGACATGCTTCCAGAAGGAAATGAGTTGCCAAGATCTACTTACCAAGCCAAAAAACTGTTGTGTCCGTTGGGAATGGAAATCGAAAGAATACACGCATGCCCAAATGATTGTGTGTTGTACCGTAACGAGTACTCCAGTTTGCATGTTTGTCCAAGATGCGGCGCATCGAGGTATACGCGTAGGGACCGGATTGACAGTGAACATCACGAGGTAAAGAAAGGACCCTCGGAAAAAAACTGTGTGGTACTTGCCTGTGATACCTAGATTGAAGCGGCTGTTTGCAAATCTGAAAGTCGCGAAGCACTTGGGTTGGCATGCTGAAGCCCGGAAATAAGACGGAAAACTGAGACACCCAGCTGATTCTATTCAATGGAGAAACATCAACAGAACATTTGCTGAGTTCGGCGGCGAACTTAGGAATGTAAGGTTCGGGCTGAGTACAGATGGTATGAACCCACATGGTAATATGAGCAGCCGACACAACACTTGGCCGGTTCTTTTATGTATCTACAATCTTCCTCCTTGGTTATGCATGAAGCGCAAGTACATCATGATGGCGTTACTAATCTCAGGACCCAGACAACCCGGAAATGATATTGCGTGTTTCTAGCGCCTTTAATCGAGGACTTACAGAAATTGTGGAGTGAGGGTGTGCAGGTGTGGGATGCATACAAGAAAGAGAATTTCATCTTGCGGGCCCTGATATTTTGCACCATAAATGATTTTCCGGCCTACGGCAATTTGTCGGGGTATAGTACGAAAGGAGCCAAGGCTTGCCCTATTTGCCTAGATGAAACTGAGAGCATGTGGCTATGAAACTGCCGGAAAACAGTGTACATGGGTCACCGCAGGTTTCTTCCGGTGCATCACACGTATCGTAAGAAGAGGAAATCATTTAACGGGAAGCCTGAGAAGGGATCAGCTCCAGTGTTTCTGACCGGTAAGGAGATTTACTCGCGCGTGAACGACATCAAAGTTGAGTTCGGTAAGCATTCTAAACCTCGAGAAAAAAATGTTTGGAAGAAGAGATCGATTCTTTAGGATCTACCGTACTAGGAGCACTTATAAGTTCGACATTGCATTGACGTCATGCATGTAGAGAAAAATGTCTGTGACAGTTTGATTGGTTTGTTGTTGAACATTCCGGGAAAGACAAAGGATGGTGTGAAAACTCGTCGTGACATGGTGGAAATGGGGATAAGGACTGAGCTTGCACATTAGAGAATGGAAAGCGTACATACCTCCCTCTGGCCTGCTATACGTTGTCCAAGAGCGAAAAAACAGAACTCTGTCGGTGCCTGCACGGTGTTAAAGTTCCATGTGGGTACTCCGCGAACTTGAAAAAACTTGTGTCCATGAAGGACCTAAGACTGGTTGGCACGAAGTCCCACGACTGTCATGTCCTGATGCCACAAATGCTTCCCATTGCTATCAGAGGCATTTTCCCAGTTAAAGTCAGAGAGACAATCACAAACCTATGTTATTTCTTCAACGCAATATCTTGCAAGGTAAGTACGTGCACTCGTACTATAAGTTCATTACCTCCATCTGTGGAGCTTAATTAGAAGATTTTTCTGATATGAATATTTGGCGCAACTGTGTCCTCGTAGGTAATTGATCCGGATGGACTGGACGCTTTGCAACGCGACGTGGTTACAACTCTTTGTCAGCTCGAGATGTATTTCCCTCCATCCTTTTTTGATGTTATGGTCCATCTGATTGTTCACCTTATCAGAGAAATTAAGTTTTGTGGACCCGTGTGCCTGCGCTGCATGTATCCATTTGAGAGATTTATGGGTGTATTGAAGGGATACGTAAGGACTCGTCGTCGACCCGAGGGGAGTATCATGGAAGGTTATGCCGCCGAGGAGGTGATTGAATTTTGCATAGATATATGGCCGGGGTTGACCCAATTGGCGTTCCTAGGTCCCGACACGAGGGTAGGCTTCAGGGCATCGGAACGATTGGATTCAAAGCTATCGTCCCCGCTCGTGATGTGTACGCAAAATCACATTTTTGGGTCTTACAACACATGACGGAGGTCGAGCCATACATACACGAGCACAAGGTAATGTTACGGTCACAGAATCCTTCGAAGTCAGACGTTTGGGTCAGCAGAGAACATAACAGGAAATTTGCTGAGTGGATCCAAGAAAGAGTCACGCGAGCTGCCGAAGGCTCCGTAAGTGAAACTGTGACATGGTTGGCTAGAGGCCCAAGATTCACTGTAAGGACTTGGCAGGGGTACGACATCAATGGGTATTCATTTTACACAAGAGCTCAAGACGCCAAGAGTAGCACGCAATGTAGTGGAGTGACACTGTTTGCTATTTCCGAGGATGCCAAGTCAGTAAGGGCGCTGAACTCATATTACGATGCTATTGACGAAATATGGGAGCTCGATTACGGATTACATAAGATTCCCCTGTTTCGATGCCAATGGGTCGAAATCTCTCGAGGTGTTCAAGTTGACAGTTACAGGTTTACTCTCGTCGATCTTGGTAGAGTCGGACACCAAGACGATCCATTCATACTTGCAAAGCAAGCCACACAGGTATTCTACATCGTTGACCCGGCCAATCCAAACTTGCATGTTGTCCTCCACAACAAGAGACGTATTGTTGGGGTCGAAGATGTTGTCGACGAAGAGGAGTATAACCAATTCGATGAAATACCTCCATTTTTAGAGGACATTCAATCTATCCGTACTGAAGATATCGACGAAACAACGTATCTGCGAGATGACCACGAAGAAGGATTATGGGTTGAGAACCATTGATGAGTAATTTCTATTTCAGGGATAAATGCCAAGCAAACAGCTCACAAGTTCTACAGCAAGGTGAGGAACTTATCATTAATACATCAGGCAGTACATTTTTCTTTAGAACTTAATGATAAGCTAGTTCACAGTATTAATATATCTCAATTTTACTCCACAGCATGAGTTCTAACATATACAGTACCTTTATCCTGTAAATACTTAATTCTTCCCTTCAAATAGCACTTGCAAAAATCTCATCGCAACCTCTTGCTTCTTCAAATTAAGCTCTCCAAAAATCAATTTTTTTCTGACGGTATTTTGTTATTTCTACCGATAGAAAAGGACATCCGCTACTTTCATGTGTCGCAGGCACTTCTCTCAGTCACTTCAAAAGTTTTCGAAAAGTTTACTTTTTCTATCGGTATTATTCTATTTTACCGTTAGAATAAATTCGTTAGTCTCACGGTATTTGCTGTCTGACGGTTTTTTCCTGTTTTTACCGATAGAACAATACTCTGGCGCTTTGAATTCTCAACCGTGTTTCCATGCGTCGCCTTGGAAACTCTATAAGTACCTCGCCATGCGTCGCGGTATTTTGTTGTTTTTCTAATTCTCGAACGGTTCGACTCCTCATCTTCTCTTTCACAATGGCAACCTCCATGGGATCGTCAGCCACGCCCTCCTCGGTAAGAACTCTAAATCTCCTCGGTTTACCCCTGTATTGTTAATCCATGTTCAGTACATTCTTGACCTGTTGATTTGCACAGGGAATGGGAGCCGTGGAAGACACTGCCAAAGTGAAGGCCGACCTGAGGGCCCTCCAGGAGGAGCACAAGTTCCTTACGGACAAGCACACTCAGCTACGGCTTGACCTTGACGATCTCTTCCAGCGCATTAAGCGCATGAAGACGGATGGTGACAATGCTAGGGCGAGGACGAGGCGTCTTCGCGAGGAGAAGAAAGCCGCGGATATGACCATCGCTGGCTGCGATTTGACTACGAAGGATACCATAGCGAAGCTGAGGGAGGTCGCAGGCCTTCTCGACGCGGTAGTAGTTGATCCTAGGGACAACTTGTCGCTAGAGGAGTCCTGCGTCCTAGCTGCAAGTCTAACTGACTTTATGCTACATGCAGCCAGGGCTAAGACCACCCCTTGACCTAGAATTTTGGGTTTTATTTTTTTTGTAAGTGATAAAACAACAATGAATGAACAATTTCTTTTTATGTCAATTTTCCAATTTTCCGGCTATCTTCCCTCTTTCTTTATCATTCTGCAGCTTTCAACCACGGTCTGTTTGATGTTAAATTGTGTGTACCTTCTCATTACTCTAACGGTATTTTGTTGTTTTTACCGATAGAAAAAGGGCACCAATACTATAATCTCAAGCACTTAATTAAAAAAATTTTCTGGGAAAAATTGGTCTCACGGGATTTTATTGTTTATACCGATAGAAAAAGGCATCCACTACTTCAAATATTTTTCCGGGAAATTTGCTTTTTCTATCGGTACTATTTTGTTGTACCGATAGAAAAGTACATAATTCTATCGGTATCATTTTGTTGTACCGATAGAAAAGTTCCTCCACTACTTTTATACTCGTACACGGCCCTTGAGTTTCCCTCCAGTCGAACAGTTCTACCTTAGAGCACTGCGTCTCTTCGAGAGCGAAGAAAACCACAACCTCCGCCGTGACCACTCACTTCCTCTCTCCCACACGACGATCGCCGGCTGGACATTGGTTCGCCACTGCCACCGGTTCTTATTTTCGTCCTTCGCCGGCCGCCGCTGCGTTCTACACCGCCTCTCCATCACCAGAACTGATCTTCACCGTAAATACCCTAATTCGTCATTCTATTTCCAGCATCTTCCTTATTTGATCCTAGTATTTTGCACGTACTAATTCTTCGAGTTTTGCAATTACACTAGGGTTCCCTATTGTGTTGGATTATGTACATTCCGCAGGCAATGTTGATTTAAATTAGGGTTTACATAATATGTTCCAGTGCTGTAATGAACCTGTTTTGAGATTTTAACTTATCTATACTGCTGTATGTGTGATCAATTGTATCCAACTGCCATGTAATGCACATTATATGTTGGAGGTGTTCTTACACATATTCTATCGGCAGCTCATGTGTTTACCGATAGAAAATATTTCTGCACAAGTAGTAAAACTTAATTTGGATCTGGAAGGACATGAGCCATGCAATGTACTAGTTTGGTTGGGAATTTTTACTCACTTGGTATGAATATATGGCAATGTGGATGGGTCTTCGATGTATATGTTTCAAATGCCTATACATGACTTTTCCCAACCTAATAGATGTGAAGTCCTGATGACTCGCATACCGGCTAAAGATTATGCACAGTGGCACTTAGATATCTTTATATTCCATTAGCATTTGGTTTGTCAGATTATGCACAGTGGCACTTAGATGCTTGTGTGCATATTTACGTGTAAAATAATAATTCTGACCCATGAATATTAGTATAGCAAATCATCGAGAATGTTATGTGATGACAGTGAATGGTGGCTTGTCAACAAAATTCCATATGTAGAGAACATTGTTATGTTCTATCGGTATCTCACGGGTTTGCCGATAGAAAAATTGTCTTTTGTGAAGGTAATTGTTATGGTCTATCGGCAGCTCATGTGTTTATCGATAGAAAATATTTCTGAACAGTTCAGGAAGTAATTTATGCATGTCTTTCTTTTTGTATTATTTTCCCTTTTGCCGCCCTAATTAGTCTCCAGTCCTGGGCTGAGTTAGGGAACTTCAAGGCGAATTAATTGCCATATGGTTTGTTGATGGTTTTGTATGGGAAGACATGTCGTCGTCTTCATCGGATGGTACTGGTGGTTCGACTAGGGCCAACCCCAACGTAACTGAAGATGCAGCTGTTACATCCCAGCGCAAGAGGGTGGGGCGAGGCGCGACGACGTTGGGGCGTTTGGCCAAACGCACGGATCTTTCTTGTGAGTTCAACCAATTTAGGAGGCCTATTGGAAAGAATGCTGGGAAGTACGCGGCCTACGTTGGGCTGTTGGCGAAAGAAATGGTGAAGATCACCGTCCAGAGCTGGAAGGACGTGACGGCGGACGAGAGGGATAGGTTGTGGGCGGAAGTGAAGGTTAAATTAACTGAAATTGCTGAACTCTTCCGTAATCACGTTCTCTTGGCTTATACTAAAGTTTAACTAACTCGTGATTAATTGTATGCATTTTTCGGAAACAGGCTAAGTGGAACATCCCCGACGATACACCTAGGACGGCCTGCTTGAAGGACATGAACGGAACATGGAAAACCTTTAAGAGCTGGCTCGTCAGTAACTTCCTCGTTGCGGGGAAATCTCCTTGTGAGAAGTACCCCTTCATATCGGAGGAGGTATGGGAGGAATGCGCCAAGCAGAAGGGGACTGAGGAGTTCAAGGCCCTTAGCGAGAAGAATAGGGCGATCCAGAAGAGGAACGACCACCCGCATTGACTCGGATCCTGGGGCTATGCTGGGAAGGAGGAGCAGTGGAAGAAGGAAGACGAGCAAAATCCTGTCATCGACACCCCTGAGTTGCCGCTCTCCGAGATCCGGGATGAGAGGTGCAAGCGATGGTGGAGGGGGACGGGGTCCGTGTCATCCACGGGGTCTGTGCAGTTCGCAACCCCTGGGGACGCCGACGTTGTGAGGCGAATGGTAAGTTGGCTAACCTCGTAAACTGTGTGCGCACAAGTGTATATAAGGCAATTTGTCTCACAAGGTACCTTTAAATGTAACAAATCTCTTTTGAGAAGGAGGCAGCGGAGGGATTGTTTACCCCGCAGAGGGAGAACGACATACTCACTCGGACTCTAGGAAATAAGGAGCATCCCGGGCGGACACGGGCCGTGGGAGCCATTGTGTCGTGGAAGGCCGGTTTCGTAGATCCGGCTCCACCGAGGAAGAAGGCCCGCTCCTGGAAGGAGAAGGAAGCTGACCTCTCCGATAAGATACGGGCTGAGGTACGAGCGGAGATGCGGGCTGAGATACGGGCTAAGGTGCAATCTGAGGTGTAGTCCGAGGTCGCACAATTGAGGGAAGAGTTTGCACGGTTGAGAGAAGCATTGCTGGCCAAGAGTGCAGATGCGAATCCCCAGGACGACGGTACCCCGTGGGGTCGGATAAGCAGTTGCGCTTCGAAGGTCCTCGCGGATCCAGTGGATCTACTTGAGGTACTGCAAGCCTTCATCTGTGCACTTAAGTTGATGCCACTCCCATTCTGTTAGAGTTGTTTCGCTAACCTGTTTTAATTGTTACAAATTTGCAGAAGCCGGAGGGCTGCATCCTACAGAATCACGTAGGCGCCGGGTAGGAAGTGGTTGGACACGGCTTCGTATATCCGTTTGGGCCGGATGTCCGGGTCCACTGTGTACCTCTGTGGTTGGGGTTCGCAAAGGTACAGGTGGACATGGCCATGCCGGGCTACAACGATTCTCCGTTGCCAATCCCAACAGAGGAACTGCAGACACTTGCTGAGGCAGTGGGCTCCTATGTACAGTGGCCCAAGAAGTGTCTTCTAATACAACCGGTAAATCCTACACATTTTAGATTACATCCTACTTAGTACACTCAACTTGCAAAATCTAACATAGGTGCTCATTAATTGAAGTGGCCTCCCGTCGGGCTACCAGGGGACTGCGCCCCCAGCTCGGGGCATGAGGCCCGATCTCGTGGGAGCCTGGACACATCAAAGATGGCCTCAACCCCACCCAGCGCATCCACGCCTTCTCCTGCGAAGAAAGCCGCCATCACCTCGCCCTTGCCTTCGAAGGTACGTGCTCAATCCCCGGCAAAAGGCAAGGGCAAAGGGCGACAGGTACAGCCGGAGAGGTTCAGGAACGGGTTCCCACTCATGTCGGAGGCTGCTTTGCGCAAATTGGATCGATCAACCAGAGGCCTCCACGAGTGGTACCAAGATCGAGCTCGGCGCAACCTGAACTTCTTAGTTCCCTACAGGCCTGGGCAGTTCCACTGTGAGCCCGGGAGTATATCCGTGGCACACGAGGATCTGTTCGATCTCTACAACTGGCGGGAGCTCGATATGTCCATCATACGGACTGGAGTCCTGTGAGTTTGCTGATGCTATGTATTGCTGTTTTCTAACTCTATTTGCTAACTCTGCATTAATGTTGCAGTTCATTTGAAATGTAGTAACTTTTTGTGAAATACTAATGTCGTCCTTTGCATGCAGGTGCATGTACAGGCTAGCATCGGAGGTTGCGTGTGACAAGGTGGGTTTCCTCGACCCAGAGAAAATAAGCCCCACGATGCTAGAGCACGACGCCGCGCACGCTGAGCAGTACATATCCAGTGTGCTGATGGCGCAGCAGGACAGGGAGTTCATTCTGGTGCCGTACCACCAAAGGTTAGTGCATTTCATACTAATTTAACTCAATCTTGTATGTTACATCTGAGATATACTTTCAGCTAGCGGTCCTCTTTTACGTACAATGCAGGGGCCACTGGATCCTCATTGTGATCTGTCCGCCGAGGAACGAGGTGTACTACCTTGATTCGATGCGTGACAGATTATCGATCGAATATGTGGTGAAGGGGAATATAGAGGCGTAAGTAACATATATGTTTGATTTAAATTTTGACCTCACTAGCTAATGATAATACATTAACCGGCAATACTAACTGAAATGCAGGGCTTTTGATAAATATGTGTTCGCTGGAGGGAGGCATGCCGCACCGCAGAGCTCCCTACTAGCTTGGAAAGAATATGAGGTACTCACGAGACTTTTTGTTTATGCTTAATTAGTTTATGGAAACAATAGCTAACATGTCTTCGCATATGCAATTATCTCAGTGCCATCAGCAGCCGCAATCGTGGGAATGCAGGTTTTATGTGCTGTGCTACATGTACGATCTAGTGCGGACAAACTTTGCCCAATTCCCCCAGGTAAGCATCGATAGCTAACTCAAATTTGAAAATTGGGTGTCACGTTCTAAATTAGGAAGTTAGTTACTAAGTATTCACACATGCTTGCAGATCGCCATGTCGAAAGACTCATACGAAAATGCAAAGATTAGAGCTCTTCGACAAATCTGGGCTCAATATGTCATGGAGGAAGTTGCGCCCAACCATCCGCCATGATAATTTTCTCTTTTTCGTGTACTATGTGCATAGACTGTTTATATACATGTGAATAAATATATATGTCAATAAATGTCCACATTGGATTGCAATTTGTATTTGTCCATATATATGTGAATAAATGTGAATAACTGTCTAATGTGTCAATCTGTTCTGTGAATTTACCCTTCTTTGCATCTGTACTGTATTGTGTATCCAATCTATAATGTATTGCATCTGTACTGTATATGTGAATGTACTGTATTGTTAATGTAAATAACGTACTGTATATGTGAATGTTCTATCGGTAAATTCATTCACAACCGACAGACTACTACCACTTTTCTATCGGTAAACTCATCCACAACCGAGAGACTACTGTAGTTTTTTCTATCGGTACACTCAAAATTAACCGTCAGAATAGTGTGACTTTTCCTGCCGGTGAACTCATCCACAACCGAGAGACTACTGTAGTTTTTTCTATCGGTAAACTTGTAATTAACCGTTAGAAGAGTGTGATTTTCCCTGCCGGTGAACTCATACACAACCGAGAGAGTACTAAGCTTTTTTCTGTCGGTAAACTTGTAATTAACCGTTAGGATAGTGGTATTTTTCCCAGCGCTAAACATCAGACTACGACGGGTTTTCTATCGGTAAACTCATAAGGTGCCGATAGAATAGTAAGATTTTTTCTGTCGGTAATCTTGCAATTAACCGTTAGAATAGTGGTACTTTTCCCACCGCTAAACGTCAGACTACGACGGGTTTTCTATCGGTACACTCTTAAGATGCCGATAGAATTGTTAATTTCTTCTGTCGGTTATTTACCAATAGAAAATGTTCTGTCTTGTTCTATCGTGTTTATCTCTATCGGTACGAAAACCGATAGTAGAAGGGTGTTTTTTACCGATAGAAGAAAGTTTTTCTGTACTAGTGATCACATCCCAAATTTTAGACCCTGTTAAAAATTTTTATACTAATTTTAAAACAATTCCAGGTATATATATGTGTGTATTCCTATGTATGTGCAAAAGTATAAACCTAACTAAAGATGCCTTCTAGACAAATCATGCATATGTATATGCAGTATAAATATTAATTAACCTCTTGAGGAAGAGACTGCAACGTAAAAGGATCTAACAGCAGCAAAACGAGAGAGAAAAATTCTCCACGTAGTCCTGACACCAGAAACATCAGGAGAACCTGCTGCAGTAGAGATATACATGTATACAGTGAGCAATACAAAGATTATACACACACACAAATACATACACACAGTGGCAGCCGAGTAGTACTCTCTCTGTCTCTCCCCCTGTGTTCTTCAGAACAAGAAGCAGCAGCAGAAAGCAACACCAGGTTAGCAGTTTTGGCCCAACTTCTGTACATTATTTGATTCTTATGTTCCTTAGTAGCTGTAAGTTCAATCCCTAATCTTCTACAGCGAGTACTGCGATGGCAACACAGTTTTCCTGTTTTACTTCTTTTACTTCCACTATAACGTGCCGGGTCGTTTTCATTTTGAGTATATCCTTGACGTTGCCAAAATCCCCAATTACAATTTTGTTGCTTCTTCTTCTCCAGTGTTGGCAAAGCTACAAGACATGTCTTGTTCTAGTAGCTGCGCTGTGGAGAGAAGTCTCGGTGGAGCCATCGTTGAAATTGCCGTCTTGATCACATTCCATAGATGCCATAGAAGCTCTCCAGTAGGCCTTTGGCTTAATTCCCATCGCCGTTGTCGTCTTCATGGCCGACTGTGTCAAGCTACTGGCACCGCCGTTGAGTTCCAGTCACTGACCAACAAGAGCCCTATCAGGATCATCGTCGTTGAGCTTGGTGAGACCCTCTGGTGTTGTGGCCCCAAGCCCGACCCAAACCACCGGCGAAGACTTCACCACCACTATCCACCGCGTGCTCTGAGTGCCAGCTAGAGTTAGCCAAAGAAGATGTTGTGCGTTGAATGCCAGCCGCTGACATTTACTAGGTTAGCCGATTAGTTTTAGGGTTTCATTTAAAATTCCAATCGTGTCATTTTGTTTATTACATTGATTAGAGTCTAACCATATAATTTACACCTCATGAGATCATCTGTTAATCCATAAATGACAAAAAGAGTTGAAACCCTACTTAGGTTATATTTATACTGCAGTTTAAAGTTGTCAAAAACATTAAATTATTCCAGAAAACCTGAAATTCCAATTGATTTGAACAATTTTGAACCTTTTACCTATTTTGTACACATTTGTCTTCGAGACCTAGCTCAACTTCGACCTCTAAGACTTGTTATTTAATCCTTTTTCTGTTTTCAAAAACGTCGAATGCATTTTATCCTGTTTTCATTTTGTTTTGTTTTTTATTTCCATTCAGACCTCCTATGGTTCAATTTATTTGATTCAACCATTGTATCGACTTAAGTATAAGCATATTAGATCTTTAGCGTACATTCTATTTTATGCGTTGAATACTATGATCTTATTTTGATCAATAATGTACTTTAATTATAAATAGGACCCGAAACACCTACTACCGAAGAACAAGTTGCCGAGACTGTACCAGAAGATCCAACCCTAGAGGAACGAGACAAGTCAATTGACCTTGATCATTTATATTTAAAATATTACATTACAATATTAGAATTTTATTAAATTTAAATGTTTTATACTATTAGTATTATAAACAACTAATTTAATAGACAACTAATGAATAAAATGAAGATCATACCACGGATAAATATGATTTTAAACACTACGAGATAATAGAATTGATAAGAGAAACTTTAATAATTCCATTATGTAGTTCAAATATATGGCAATTAAAGGGGTATGTTACTAAAAATGAACTGTATGTCATATTAAATATTATATTATAAAGAAAAAATGCTCGGGTAGAGTAGATTGAGGTGATGATGGTATGTGAGGCACATGGGTGATGTGGTCAGTTTTTTACCCGAACACTTAAGGACTAAATTATTGTACCTTACTTCTAGTGCCATGTTACCATACTAACCACAAGCTTGGTATGGGACGGGCATGACTTAGTAATTTTGTCAAATATTTAACTTAGCTCTGCATAGATAGTGAGAGATGAAAGTGATGTGTTTATGAGATGTGGTCCCTCTATTGATTCACTGTTAGATAAAGGGGGGACCCTACCGTGGACTAGCACTGAAAAGGGACTAAGGTAGGGGTATGACTCACTACAACAGCTACGGATTTTGTTTAATACATTATAAAATCTTGGCTGGGCTGAGCAAAAGTTATTATAGGCAGTGAGAAAATCGTGTAATCTTCAATTCAGTCGCATGCAGTATTGTTGCATGTATATGCGCTGACAGTGGTAGTCGAAGTAAATTGTGGAAAAAGTAGTACACCTCTATAGAGTGTAAAGAATGTATTTGAATACTCCATACCCTCGGATTAGGGTATGTCATGGTTAATGAATTTATTATGTGGTTGGGCACAAGTACATTTATGAATTACATTTTAAGATGTCAAATTCACGTTTAAAAAATTAACTATGATATATATGTACTGCATTTTCATTAAAGTGAATAGGAAGTTAAATTTCTGCAACCACTATACTACAATGATGAATTATGAATTGATTTATCATAAATATTTCCATGAACCTACCATCATGTTTACTAATTCTTTGAATATATATGTATTTTGCTACAATTGGCTTGCTGAGTACTCTGTACTCACCCCCAAAGTCTTAAATTATTAGAAGAATATAAGCTCACCAAGAACTACCCGAGGACGAACCAGTTTGATCAATTCTTTTAAGGTCGCGGCTCACTACCGAGCTCAATTGTGGGAATGGTTGTTGTCCACGTGTAACATAAATAAGACCTAGCCATGATGGCCTTGGCTGTAAAAAATTACTGTAATGTTGTATAATTAAATGTTTATAAGTCATGGTTGTGATATACACCCTTTACAACTATATTCTGAGGAGTTGTAACCCACGGGAGAATTTGCCCTGACAAACCCTGTAAGCCACCCCATCACATTTTTGACAACTTATAGGCAAAATTCACACGAGTTTACATGAAGAGAGGAGTTCGCACCTGATATTTCTCTATCAATAAGTATGTAATTTAGTAATACATATTTCGATGAATATACATATATTATGTTACTAATACATTATATGATTAAAAATTAAAGCATAATAAAATTTCAATCATTTTAATTAGTGATTTTTACTGATATAAATGTGTTATATATTTTTAAAATATACTAAATTTATGTAAATAATTCAATATTCATATGTTAATTTAGTTATTCCGGTTATTTCGGTTTTTGATAAACCAAAATAGTCGAATTTATCAGTTATTTTAGCTCAATTAAACCCAATTATCCCCTTTCAATTGGTTTTTGCTCAGCATTAGCTGCTGTACAGAGAGTATAAAGGAGCATGTTTCCAAAAGAAAGAAAAAGATGGGGACCAAACTAAGACAAGCAAACCAATTGGAAGCAGCTAGTACACGATAATCCAGCTGACAACGACGTGACTTTTGAGATGCCATGCCACTGGGCTGAAATATGATGGATAAATTAGAGTGTTAGGATCAATTGAACATTTAAGATTGATTATCATTAGTTTACAAAAAATATTATTTGTATCCAAGTTGTGTATTGATATTGTATTTATTTTTCAAATCCACCACAATTAGTCCTCTATAATAGGACATGATTTTTATTTCAATTAATCATATTCACATACGTCAACTAATTCATACAATTTCGATACTTCAATTCAATGTGGTCAGCAACACTCTTTAGTGTTGACAGATTCATTTCATTTGTACAACATTTGGACCTCATCAGACCCAAACCTCGCTAATTCACTCGATGAGGACCCATTTGGGTGCCTCTTGGATTTGTATGGTTTGGTTGAGCTCCATCTTTCGAAGGCGTCTGAAAGGAAGGAGTTGCGCTTCCCTAAAATCTCATTTTCGAAACTGCGAATATTAGGAATATGGCAGTGCTCCATATCTCAATAAGGTTGCAATAGAGTAGGGTGCAATGTGAACCCTTGTTAAGCATTATATCAGAGACTATCCAGAACTGAAGGTCCTTCTTGATGCCATTGAGCATCTTACAGCCCATGAGAAATTGTGTCTGCTAGAAACTTCTCAGGAACCAGAACCAAGTTTGTGAGGAAATCACATGAAGATTAGCCACATCAAACGGGTTACTATTCGCTAATATCAAGGACAACAGATCTATCTATGGCCTATTGGTTTTCTTCATTATCTATATTTTATGGGTTTTAAATTTATAAATCTTATTATGTCCATCGGTATAATTATAAAATTATAAAATTATTTATAGGTATATCTAATTTGGTTTAATTTGAAATATCATCTCATCAGAAACTCAATGGTGCAAACAAATAGTGTATTGAACATTTGATTTAAGAGATATGATCATCTAAAGTTTGAATGGATTGATGTTCTTTTGAGATAAAAAAGATTCCTCGGCAAATTAGAAATACTTCTTCGAGTTCGTGCATGACTAAATCGATCAGTTGAGTTCTACCATCAAAAATAGAGATAAACATTCGATGAATTATTGGCTACCGTCTAAAGTTACAGATGATGCGCATGGAATTTGAAAAAGAGATGAAATCTTAGCGAGCAATCGAGTTTGCTCCTCTAGCTTGCGTCTAAGCTAAACCGATGGGACTCTGAAGTTGGAGATTAATGCAGCATCAGGCTATAAATAGGAACCAAAATCAAAGGTCTGATTATCCCTCATATACTTCTCTACGCAGTTTCATAGCTATATTTTCAAAGCAGAGAAAATAGAATTAGATTTCCACAATTATATCTTTGAGGAAGAAATTTTTGTCTCTCTATTCTTGAGTGGTGTGCTCATTATCTAAAATAGGTGTTTATTCTAAAAATTGATTGAGAGCAATGTCGGGTATACAAGGTGTAGCCGAACAGATTTTCAAAGTTATAAAGTTGTCAAGGCTCATCTGTTGCTTGGTCTCATTTACTACCTGGCACGACAAAACCAAAAATAATGGAATATAGCACTACGATCTATTAGACGAAGATGTAGATCCAACTAGATGACTAGTTCGAACTCCGTAACATAATAGTGTGTCTTCTTCCTCTCTTTTGGTTTTTATTGATTTGGATTTATTTTTTGCTGCAATTTTAATTTTCCTTGCTACGGATATATTTATGTATGTATGTATGTATGGCTTATGGACTTAAAAATGGCATATTTTTGACAATTCCCCCATCTTTGTATAGGTTCCTGAACAGCACATAAACTACTTTTCCTTGCAGTGCCACTATGCTGCTTAAATTTCTCTAAAAAATATTCAAGCATTTTCATATCTATTTTGGTGTTCGTCGAGAATGGTGTTTTAGACTTTTCACTCTATTCAAAATGCAATTCTGATCATTAACTTTTATAATTATATACTAATAAAATTGTTTTAACTTTTATAATTATATACTAATAAAATTATATAAAACAATATAACACTACGGAAGAAATTTTGACAAAATAAATATATTAATATAATTTTTGCATCACCGGTCTTGATAATTTTATATATACTAGTTGTCAAAGTTGATAAGACTTTGATTGCACTTATTCTAAAACACCACTCTCTTAGAGAGGGAGGGAGTTGTCTCAACTCAATTCCTGCATGCATCATTCAGAATTAGCTCTTTTTTTTATTATATTTTGCATTATTTAAAGAAATATTTGGCTTTATGCCACCGCAGAAACACCTATTTGAAAAATGCCATCAAAGAAAGGGAAGTTGGTTACGTACTACTGGAATTCAAAAATTATTTCATATGTATCATTCTTAACTTAATTTTTTTTAAAATGCCAAGAATAATCTTGTCTTTCTCTATATGTGTTTGACACTGATTTTATATTAAGACATTTTATCGAACATGAATAACATGTTAAATCCAACAGTGGCCACTATACTCATGCATGTGCCCTCGCTCGAGCCCATACTCATTGCTGCCACCACCTTCTTCATTGCTTGCTCGCACACCACACCTGCCTATGGCTGTCACAGTTGGCCAACCACTCTTTTCTTGCGTTGCACACGTGCACACACCTGCATCAATACGCACATTTTCTGGCAAGTCCTTCTCAATAGTGTATGTGTGTAGTTAATGATGGGCGCAAGACACGAGCATGGTGGGTGCCATAGGAGATGCTCTCAAGATGTTCCATATAATACTTGATAGACATTGTTTGTGTGCTTTAACTTTATGTTTGAACTTGAGGGTAAAAGAATCATTTTAAATTAGGTCAACTCTTTTGATTTTGTCAGAGTGGTATTTTAGAAATTATTTTAGATTCCAATGCGTGAGACTAATTCATCTTTTTTTTAATGACATTTCTCAAATTTCTGTTTTCGCAAATGGTAAAGACCAATTTCCCCTTGTTCAAAAACAATTACTTATATATGAGAAGTACTGCACCTTGACCAAATTGAAAATTGATCCGGATGGATCTTCAGGTCGAGTTCGCAAGGCTTCGTGACCACGACCAAACTGAGTTCGAAAAGGACTCGCGACCACGAAAAGGAGTGCGACCTTAGAAAGGTTTGCGACCTTGGGAATGATTCAATCTCTGGTCGGAATTGTAGTCCGATCCAAATATCTATAACTAAATCTTATCTGTTAGGTTTAGTTAGTGTCCGAATCTAATATGTTTAGGTTATTAAGTCTGATATGTATTCATACGATTGGACTATAAGTACTTTGTAATAGTTCTAGTTTAGATCATGGAGTCTAGATTGAACTTATTTAAGTCTTAGATACTTATAGTTAATTGATCGACGTAGGCGAGTGCGTCCTAACGTTCGACATGTAAAGATCTCTCTTTGAAATAAAGAGTGTGCTATCTTTTGAACTGTATTTCGATCAACCTTTGGGTTTCGGTAATTCGGAGTAAGATCCCGTTATTCCGCATATTGGCATTTGGGCGAGTCTAGTGCGAAAATCAAGGCTAGGTCTCAAATGGATCAAGTTGGTATCAGAGCGGATCTAGTCCAACACTTGGTCTAGGTCTCAATTTGATCAAGTTGGTATTGTTGCATCTAGGCTTTTATGCCTGACCTGATTTTGATGATTAATGAAAACAAGCGGCTCAGACTAACTGTGTTTTTGAGATACAGAGTTTGGTTGGGAAGATATGATCAAAATGAACCCAACGTAAAAGAGAAAAAGCACACGTCGCAAGGAACCAAGACGAAACAAAAATCGCAAGACTAAAAGGTGCAAAGGACCTGAGGTAAGATTTGTTTTTATTTTTACCGATCTCGGCGTTTAGAGATTGATCGGTTTAGGAAATTATTTCTTAGTTTTAACCGTACTATAATGAGGGGTTGCAAATTCTCTCTACATTTCCAACATAAACCGAGAAACTACTAGGTCACTGCATTGCATTCATTTCGATTGGATTTGATTTGGTTTTTCAGTTGAGTTTTGACAGCAGCAGAGTTTTTGCTTTTTCTAGAAAGATCTAGGTAGATCTGACTTTTTCTTTTGTTGACAAAAAGATAACCCTTTAAATTATCTTTCAAACGAGCTATGAAACACTTCAATCGAATCTCTGGATTAAAAGTTATAGCTATTTTTATCTATGCTAACTGTCAGTTTGAATTGTCAGTTTTGTTAACTGACAGTTGTCCAGTTCAAAAGACTGTCAGTTTGCATTTCGATCTCGAGCTGATTTATTTGAGTTTTCTGTTTTAACTGGTCGTTTTTGTGGTCCATACTGACTGTCAGTATGTGAAACTGACTGTCAGTTTGAGGTGTCAATTTCTATATACGACCACAAACGGCTAGCAAAATTTTATCCGTAAATTTTGTCAGCCGTTGAGTTTAAAACTGACTGTCAGTTTGCACTGTTTCTTTTATTTCGAGCTCCAACGGCTAATTTGATTCTTGAGACTATAAATAGAGGCTTTGGGCAGATGTTTTACACAACAAGCAGCCTCCCTCTCTTACATACACTTGAGCATTCGTTTTGGAGTTAAAATCTTGATCTTTTGATCAAGTCGTGAGCTTTTGAGATCCGACGAGTTTGCAGTTCGAATTATCTTTGCATACTTAGAGTTTCTCGGTGCGTGTTGGAGGTCTAGAAGAGACCTTGCAGCTTGTTACTCTTAGTGAACGCCCTCACCTAGATGGTTTGGTGGCATGGCCGTTGACCTCTCCTGTTCGGAGATTGTCGGAGAGGCTCGGCGTGTTTGTAAAAGGCATCGGTGCTCGCCTTTCCGGAGTGGACAAGGAACAACCACTAGTGAGAAATAACCTTCGTGGATATTGAAGCAAGAATCATTCATTTGAGTGCTTCAACGAGGATTAGGAGAGACCGGGCGAGTCTCCGAGACCTTGGGAAAAATCTCTGTGTTCGTTCTCTTTTTCTCTTCTATTTAATTGTGCAATATATTATTAAATTATTTTTTGTTCTTCTCGTTGCAAAAGTTGTTTTATCTAAAAAGTTTTAAAGCCTCCTATTCACCCCCCTCTAGTTGGCATCCTCGATCCTACATGTGGTATCAGAGCTTCATCTCTCAATTAATTAGGCTTTACCGGCTAGAGAGAGGATGACGTCAAATGAGGGTTTTCATCTTGGACATACCGGCCGTGCGCCTATCTTTGATGGGACTAACTATCCCTATTGGAAAATGCGCATGTCGGTATTTCTATAGGCCATGGGGCTCGATGTATGGGATATTGTTAAGCTTGGGTTTACTCCTCCGGATGATTCGGCAAGTCATTCCGATGATGACAGGAGCAAACTACACTTAAACGCCCGTGCAAAAAATGCTCTCTTTGCAGGTTTGTCTCTAAACGAGTTCAACTGTGTGAGCAACCTTACCACTGCTCACAAGGTTTGGACCACCCTCGAGGAAATATATGAGGGCACCACCAAAGTCAAAGAGGCAAAGTTGCTTATGATAAGACAACGATATGAGACATTCACCAGGTCGTCAATCGAGTCCGTGGATTCTATGTTTACTTGGCTAAACAACATTGTGAATGAACTCAAGGGGCTAGGAGTTGTTTTTACTAACATAGATATTGTAAGAAAAATGCCCAGGACTCTTCCAGAAAGCTTCGACACTCTGATGACAGTTCTGACCAACTCCGACCTATCAACCACCACACCGACGGATCTCTATGGGAACCTCATTACCCATGAGATGCATCGGAAGGAAAAGAAGGAAGCGGCCGAACCTTCGGAGACGAAGAAGAAGGCGTTGGCTTTCAAAGACGGCTCCAAAAATGACTCGAGCGATGGCTCATCCGACGAAGATCTAGCTCTTATGGTAAAGAACACTCAAAAAATTCTTCGCAGGTTACACAAGAAAGGAGTCAACATCGACACACGACCAAAAGAGCCAAAGAAATCGAACTTCAAGGACATCATATGCTACGGATGTCACGAAAAGGGACATATAGCCTTGAGATGTCCAAACAAGCACAAGACTTGGGACAAGAAGAAGAAATTCTTCAAGAAGAACAATGGTGCAAACAAAGAAGCCTGCTTCGGAGAATGGATGTCCGGAGGAGAAAGCTCCGACTCTGACTCCAACGATGAAGAAGGTTGCTCAAAGAAACTAGTCGGACTAGCTCTCGGCAATATTTTGACTCGTCCATCTCTTTGTCTTATGGCCAAAGGCGATGAAAAGGTCATTCTTCTGACCCTTCGTATGATGAGCTTGTTGAAATGATTACTGAATTAAATGAAGTTTTTGGAATCACTAAAAAGAAGTATCGAGCACTTAAGGAAGAATATTCTTCTTTACGCACTCAATACTCAGAGTTAAAAGATTCATATGAAAGTTTGCTCATTAAAGATATTACTAATGCTCCATCTAAAGTAGATGTAGCCACTTCATGTGATCTAGATGATACTTATTCTTCTTTACGCACTCAATACTCAGAGTTAAAAGATTCATATGAAAGTTTGCTCATTAAAGATATTACTAATGCTCCATCTAAAGTAGATGTAGCCACTTCATGTGATCTAGATGATACTCCTTCTAATGCTATTCCTACTAGTTCTCCTGATATACCATGTGCTTCAAATGAAACAATTTTGAATGAAAATAATGAACTTAAAGCTCAAATTGAAAAACTTGGAAAAGGATTAGAAAATTGTTATAAAGGAAAAGTATCTCTTGACCTTATTCTTAGCAAACAAAAATGCTCATTTAAAAAAGAAGGATTTGGATACTTTCCAAAAAAAGGAAATAAACCAAATACAAAAACCATTTTTGTAAAAGCATGCAACACATTTTGTTATAAATGCCATAAAACTGGTCATTCGCATGAAGCTTGTCCTTTAATGACTTCAAACTATTTTGATACTTGCTATATGCTTCAAGGTCAAAGAAAGGATATGCTATTGCAAAGTTTGTTGGTGCACCCATGCTAAATAAAAAGAAGAAATCAATTTGAGTGCCCAAAGCTTTGGTCACTAACATCGAAGGACCCAAAAGGGTTTGGGTACCTAAAAAGACTTGATTCTTTTGTTTTTGTAGTTGAACTACAAGACCGGTGGAAAACATTGGGTGCTTGACAATGGATGCTCCGAGCATATGACCGGTAACAAGAAGTTGTTCACCTCATTAGAAGACAACTCGAGCAAAAACCAAAAGATCACCTTTGGTGACAATCATCAAGGAAATGCGGTAGGCTTAGGTAAAATAGCAATATCAAATGATCCCTCAATCTCAAATGTTTTACTTATTGAATCTCTGAATTTTAATCTGCTTTCTGTTGCACAAATTTGCGATTTTGGATTTCGTTGCACATTTTATCCTAAAGAAGTTTTAGTTGAAAGTTTGAAGGAAAATTCTTTGATTTTCAAAGGCTTTCGTTTTGGAAATCTTTATCTGGTTGATTTTCACTCAAAGGATGCATCTCCTTCAACATGTCTTGTCTCTCAAACCTCAAAAGGTTGGTTATGGCATAGGAGACTTACACATGTTGGAATGCATCAACTGAAAAAGCTTTTAAAACGTGATTTGGTTGTTGGCTTAAAAGATGTGAATTTTGAAAAGGATAAACCCTGTAGAGCTTGTCAAGCTGGCAAGCAAGTAGTTACCTCACATCCGATTAAGCGTGTTCTTTCAACTTGCAAACCTTTGGAACTGTTGCATATGGATTTATTTGGACCTTCTGAGTTCCAAAGTATCGAGGGTAACAACTATGGTTTTGTTATTGTTGATGATTTTACGCGCTACACTTGGGTCTTCTTTATTTCTCAAAAATCTGAAACCCCTGATGTTTTCAAAAGTTTTGCAAAACGAGTTTCCACTAAATTTGAACTTTCTATCAAGAAAATCCGTAATGATCAAGGTGGAGAATTCGTTACTTCAACCTTAGTTGATTTTTGTGACTCGCTTGGAATTAAACATGAATTTTCTACTTCCTACACTCCACAGCAAAATGGAGTTGTAGAAAGGAACCAAGAGAAAACAAGCGGCTCAGACTAACTGTGTTTTTGATGATTAATGAAAACAAGGGGCTCAGACTAACTATGTTTTTGAGATACAGAGTTTGGTTGGAAAGATATTCAAGATGATCAAAATGAACCCAACGTAAAAGAGAAAAAGAACACGTCGCAAGGAACCAAGACGAAACAAAAATCGCAAGACTAAAAGGTGCAAAGGACCTGAGGTAAGATTTGTTTTTATTTTTACCGATCACGGCGTTTGGAGATTGATCGGTTTAGGAAATTATTTCTTAGTTTTAACCGTACTATAAAGAGGGGTTGCAAATCCTCTCCACATTTCCAGCATAAATTGAGAAACTACTAGGTCACTGCATTGCATTCATTTCGGTTGGATTTGATTTGGTTTTTCAGTTGAGTTTTGGCAATAGAAGAGTTTTTGCTTTTTCTAAAATATCTAGGTAGATCTGGCTTTTGCTTCTGTTGACAAAAATATAGCCCCTTAAATTATATTTCAAACAAGCTATCAAACACTTCAATCGGATTTCTGGATTAAAAGTTATAGCTATTTTTATCCATGCTGACTATCAGTTTGAATTGTCAGTTTTGTTAACTGACAGTTGTCCAGAGAGGTTGTTTTTTGAGCTAAAATCTTTTGAACTAAATTGACTGTCAGTTTGCATTTCGACCTCGAGCTAATTGTTTGAGTTTTCTGTTTTAACTGGTCATTTGTGTGGTCCATACTGACTGTCAGTATGTGAAACTGATTGTCAGTTTGAGGTGTCAGTTTCCATATACGACTACAAACGGCTAGCAAAGTTTTATCCGTAAATTTTGTCAACCGTTGAGTTTGAAATTGACTGTCAGTTTGCACTGTTTCTTTTATTTCGAGCTCCAACGGCTAACTTGATTCTTGAGGCTATAAATAGAGGCTTTGAGCAAATGTTTTACACAAGCAGCCTCCCTCTCTTGCATACACTTGAGCATTCGTTTTGGAGTTAAAATCTTGATCTTTTGATCAAGTCATGAGCTTTTGAGATCTGCTGAGTTTTTAGTTTGAATTATCTTTGCATACTTAGAGTTTCTTGGTGCGTGTTGGAGGTCTAAAAGAGACCTTGCAGCTTATTACTCTTGGTGAACGCCCTCACCTAGACGGTTTGGTGGCGTTGCCGTTGACCTCTCCTATTCGGAGATTATCGGAGAGGCTTAGCGTGTTTGTAAAAGATATCGGTGCTCGCCTTACCGGAGTGGACAAGGAGCAACCACTAGTGAGAAATATCCTTCGTGGATATTTCTCAAGCAGAACTCATTCATTTGAGTGCTTCAACGAGGATTAGGGGAGACCGGGCGAGTCTCCGAGACCTTGGGAAAAATCTCTGTGTTCGTTCTCTTTTTCTCTTCTATTTAATTGTGCAATATATTATTAAATTGTTTTTGGTTCTTCTCGTTGCAAAAGTTGTTTTATTTGAAAAGTTTTAAAGCCTCCTATTCACCCCCCTCTAGTCGGCATCATCGATCCTAGATGTATCAGAGCAACTATCCTGTCCTATGGATGGTGAAGACTCACCAGGATTACAAAAACTCCGGCGATACTCCAGACAATCAATTGACAATTTCTACAGTCGCGTCTCCGAAGATGTCTGACGATACCTCCGTTCAAGCTAACTAATCCGTTTGAGACCTAGCCTTAGTTTTCACACTAGGCTCACCCAGATTCTAATATGCAGAATAACGGGATCTTATTAGAAATTATCGAAACCCAAAGGTTGATCGAAAACACAGCTCAAAGTAATTGCACAACTCTTTATTTCAAAGAGAACTTTACACGTTGAACGTTAGGACGCACTCGCCTATGTTTTTGTTGAGGAACTATGTGTCTAAGACTTCAATCTAGACTCGATGATCTAAACTAGAGCTATTACAAAGTATTTGTAGTCCAATCATATGAGTACGTATCAGACTTAATAACCTAAATGTATTAGACTTGGACACTAACTAAACCTAATAGATAAAGCTTAGTTATCTATATTTGGATCGGCCTACAATTCTGACCAGAGATCGAATCCTTCCCAAGGTTGCAAACCTTTCCAAGGTCACGCTCCTTTTCGTGGTAGCGAATCCTTTCTAAACCTGACCTGAGATCCACCCGGATCATGACTCTCGTATTGAGAAGGAGCCAACTCCAAAACTGGAGATGTGGAAATTGAGCTTGACCATCTTCTCGGGTGTACCACTTTGCCGCACGTACTCGTTGACCTTTCCGACCGATTTGAAAAGACTCTTGTGTACCACTGCGGGTGGTCGTCACCTTCTTCTCCAAGATCACGTCGTCAAGTAGAGATTCTTCCCGTTGATAGACCAAGTCTTCAATAGATGATACTATGGTATCTAGCTCATCATTCAACATTGAAGGCTCGAAGAGTTTGAGGTGTTCAACATTGACAACTGAGTAATATCTATTTATGGAGGTAACTCGAGCTTACAAGCATTATTACCAACTTTTTGCAAAATCTGAAAAGAGCCATAACGAATGGGTTTAAGCTTTTTACCTTCACCTTTAAGTCTCTCCTTACTCAGATGTAACCATACCATATCACCTTCTTAAAATTGAGCATCAACTCGGTATCAATCATGTCGCGCCTTGTACTTGAGTTGAGCTTTCATCAAGTTCTGTTCAACCTCACCATGGAGTCGTTGAATACTTTCCAGGAATTTTTGTGCTCGATCCTGATCAAATGCTTTCTTACTGGTTTGTGTTGAGGTAGGGATCACAAACTCCATATCAAATGGACTTTGTCGTAGAAATCCCAAACAGACCTCAAAAGACGACTTTCCAGTCGAACCATGCACTGGTCGATTAAAAGCAAACTGCAGGTACGGTATGCTTTCATCCTAGGTCTTCGGACGCTTAGAATTAAAGCCCTCAAGAGATGAACGACTGTTCGATTTATCACCTCGGTTTGACCATCAGTTTGAGGATGAAAAATAGTACTCCTCTTTAGCTCTATGTCCATCATCGTTCAGAGCGATCGCCAAAAGTGACTAAGGAATCGGGTATCATGACCAGACACAATAGAAGTCGGTAGTCCGAAATGTGTCCAAACGTGCTGAAAAAAACCAGAGCCGCTTTGATGTGACCATGCACATCATAGATAGGACCAACACTACATCAACATGGTGGTCATCAAGAGTTTCATTCAATTCTTCGTCAGCATGGTTGTCGCCGAGTGCTACCTCGATCATTTCGCCAACATGGATTAGTGTAACTTCTTCCATGACATCTACGACCAGTTGGCAACACTTCACGGCATCCTCGACATCATCTACATCAACTATGGTGTCATCATCAACTATATGGCATCATCGACCCGCACCATGGCCAGGTCGCGTGCACAGCCGGCAAGCTCATCATGCTGATATTGCGCTATCGCCGCCAGTAGTTCGGCCTCCGCCGTGGCCACCTCCCCAAGCTCAAGACGTATTCAAGAAAGGCGCATCTCCACCACTTCGACGCCCTCTAGTCCCACAAGCCACGTCGTTGCAAGGCCGGCCCAAGAGAGAGCCCAATTTGTCCACGAGTCGGGTTCGGCCATCTCCGCATAGTCAACTTAAAACGGATGCCCAGGGCGCATACGGACTCTGTTTTGGACATTCTTGGTATGCACGGAAAAGCCCTCGACGAGATCTTTCCAACGGATCCAGTCTCATGTCTAAATTCCTTACGAATCAACGGGAATTGTCAAAATAATATGGCGACCAGAATCTGCCAGGCGCTGCGACGCTCCACTTTGGGCCCATGGCCCGTGTAACCCTAGGGTTTAATGCCCCAAACCCTAGCCGTCGCTATATATTCAGTAGCCGTCATCGTTTAGACTCGGGTTTTGCTTAGATTATTCTGTCTTCGAACAGTTTCGCCGCTTGATCGGTTTGTGACACCCCAACTTGTGAGATTAATCATTCGTATTTGCAATTCAGTTTGCTTTCTTCTGTGTTCTTGTTTGTGTTCTCGATTCGCAGCAGGGATAAGCCTTCTTGGCGAGGTCAATCACGCTCACGCGAGATTGATAACCAACGGAGTAGTGGTGTTGCGATTGCGGGGTTCAGATCGTGCCTGATTTGAAGTCGGATCGTTCTACGTCGAAGCTTCACCAATCGATCTATCACGTACCTTTCGGAAGATCGGGCACCCAGTGTCACATCACGCTTCTTCTCCCGTGATAGTCTTTTGATAGAGTATAAGAATAATCATTTTGAAGAACCGATTAACGACCACAAAGAGATAGTCGTTGTCACGTCGGGTCTTAGGCAATCCTCCCAAGAAATCCATGGATATGCTTTCCCATGGCCATGATGGAACTGGCAAAAGAGTATACAAACCTAATTTTTGGTTTGCTGATTTCGAGATGCTGCAAAGACCACAGCCTTGAACAAAACTAGCCACATTTTGCTACATGTCAGTCAAATCTACTACGGAGTTTCGGAGACAAGCAATGGTCATTGGCATATCGCTATCCGATCCTCAGGGATTTCAGAAATACACATCTGGACTTTAGAAATCGATCAGCGCTGAGTTAAGTCTATTCGGCGTCCAAGACATCCCAACTGTGAGCACAACTGCTATCGCGATCTCAACAAGAAGAATAAATCCTACAGCGACAAAGGCACGAACGAAAGTGTGACATCAACAAAAAGAAAGCCGAGTCCGAAGAAGAACGCTTCGATAACAGGCATGAGTACTTTCTGCGAGCATTGTCAAGTCGCGGGACATACTAAGGATAAATGCTACAAGCTTCATCCTGAGCTTCGACCAAAGAGAAACGAATTAGGGAAGAGAACAGCTACGGCTACTACGGCTCCACCTGAAAAAGGATTTGTCTGAGTGACTTTAGTCGATGAGGCGGACACGACCTTGTTTCTGATGGCAATGCCGAAGGAGAAGGGTTCGGATTCACCTGACGACTGTCACTCAGCGGAGGACTTGTTCACTATGAACATCTAGGTGAAGCACGAAGTGGTCGCAGCGATATTTGATCCCGGAAGTCAAAAGAATTTGGTTTCCGTTGGACTGGTTCAACGACTTGGTTTGAAGACAACCACACACTCGCGACCATATCCACTGGGTTGCTTTACATCCGACGTGAACCAATAGATCACAAGTCAGTGTGCTGAAGTTTGCGATCTCTTCTCGTTATATCGATGAGGTTCAATGCAAAGTTGTTCCTATCGATATCTGTCAGGTGATCTTTGAGAGTCTATATCTGTATGATCGAGATGCTCACTTCTATCGGCGAGCGCAAGAGTACGTACTCACTAAAAACGGAGTTAAGTTCGTGATCGGTAGAGACATCCATGTCAACACTTTGAGCTTGATTACCGCAAATCAGGCCAAACGAATCATCTATGCCTATCATAAATACGTGCTTGTTATGATTCAACTAGTTGGTCAAAGTGATAGTACTCGAGCAGCGTTTTTGTTGGCATGCCGAGAAGGTTCTGGTCGTTTGTTGGGACTTCTGGAGAAATACAGCGATTTGTTCGAAGGTACCCCGAGTCGTCCGCCGAAACGTCCAGTCGAGCACGAAATTCAGCTCGTATCCGATGCGACACTTCCCAATTGGCGTATGTATCGTAACTCGGTATTGGAGAATGAAGAGATCAAAAGACAACTTGGAGAATTACTAAATGATGGTGTCATTCAACTAAGTAGTTCACCTTGTGGATCTCCTGTAGTGTTAGTACCAAAGAAAGATGGGACTTGTCGTATGTCTATCGACTACCGAGCATTGAATAAGATCACCATCAAGAACCGGTACCCTCTTCCTCGTATTGACAACTTGCTAGACCAATTGGAGCATGTGTTATCTTCTCGAAATTGGATCTAAAGTCAGGGTATCATCAAGTCAGCATTCGAGAGGAGGATACGTGGAAAACCGTGTTCAAGACGCGATAAGGTCTGTTCGAATGGCTGGTCATGCCGTTTGGCCTCTGCAATGCCCCGGCTACTTTCATGTGTCTCATGAATGACGTATTGCGACAGTTAATTGACGACTTTGTAATCGTTTACCTCGACGACATAGTGGTGCATAGTCGTTCGTGGGACGAGCACCTCATTCATGTTGAAAAGGTGTTCGAACAGCTTCAGCAACATTGACTTCGTCTCAACCTTAAGAAGTGCGAGTTCGGTCAGCAAACTCTATTGTACCTGGGATTTGTGGTCGGCAACGGTACATTGCAAATCGACCCGGATAAGGTACAAATGATTCACGAGTGACCACGACCGCGAATATTTACGAAAGTGCGTAGTTTTGTGGGAGCATGCCAATACATTCAGAATTTCATATGACACTTCTCAATAGTGGCTTCTCTGTTGCATGCATTAACCCGGATCAATCAGAAGCTCAAATGGACAGGGAAACATGAGGACATGTTTCTCTTACTGAAGAAGAAGATCAGTGAAGATCCTGTTCTAGTTTTGTCGAATCTACAGAAACCATTCGAGCTAGAAACCGATGCCTCAGGTTACGCAATAGGCGTAGTGCTCATGCAAGAAGGTCGATCAATAGCATATCACTCTGAGTTATTTCAGGGGGCTCAGAAGAACTATCCAACCTACGACAAGGAGTTGTGTGTACTGCATTAGGCCATGAAACATTGGCAGTGTTACCTCTTAAGTAAAGAGCTGTTGTCCACACCGACCTCCAACCTTTGCAATATTTGCAAATTCAATCGAAGCTACAACAAACTTGACATATGAAATGGATGTCGTATCTGCAGCAGTTCAATTTGGTGTTTAAGTACAAGAAGGGTGTACACAATAAACTGATTGACATGTTGTCATGAACACCAGTTACGACCCTTTGCTTATCAGCATTCATGCAGATCGAGCCCTCATATCATGATGACTACACCACAATGTATAGTGAAGATCCTGATTTTCAATCAGCACTGACTGAGCTTGAAATAGGGAAACCTACAGAGTTTTTTCGTTGAGAAAGGCTCTTGTACAAAGGCAGTTTACTTTGTATACCTCGTGTAGCACCTCGAATCCAATGGTTGCAAGAAGCGCATACATCGAAGGTCGCTGGTCACTTTGGGGTTACGAAGACTTTGCAAAATCTTCACTGATATGTGTTCTGGTCGCGTATGCAGCAAGATGTGGCTAGTTTTGTTCAAGGTTGTGGTCTCTGCAGAATCTCGAAACCGGTAAACCGAAAATTAGGTTTGCACACTCCTTTGTAGGTTCCATCGCGGCCATGGGAGAGGATATCCACGGATTTCTTGGGAGGATTTCCTAAGACCCAACGTGGCAATGATTATCTCTTTGTGTTCGTTGATCGGTTCCCCAAAATGATTATTCTCATATCTTGTCGAAAGACTATCACGGGAGAAGAAGCGGTCGAGTATTCTTTCAGCACATTTGGACACATTTCAGACTGCCGACTTCTGTTGTGTTTGATCGTGATACCTGGTTCATTAGTCACTTTTGGCGATTGGTCTGGACGATGATGGACACGAAGCTAAAGAGGAGTACTGCTTTTCATTCTCAAACTGATGGTCAAACCGAGGTGGTTAATCGAACAGTTGCTCATCTTTTGAGGGGCTTTAATTATAAGCATTCGAAGACCTGGGATGAAAGCATACTATACTTGCAGTTTGTTTTTAATCGAGCAATGCATGGTTCAACTGGAAAATCACCTTTTGAGATCTGTTTGGGATTGCTACCGCAGAGTCCATTCGACATAGAGTTTGTCATCCTTGCCTCAGTGTAGAATAGTAAGGAAGTATCTGATCAGGATCGAGCAAAAAAATTCCTAGAAGGTATTCAATGACTCCATGGTGAGGTTGAACAGAACTTGCTGAAAGCTCAACTCAAGTACAAGACGCGACATGATCGACATCAAGCTGATGCTCAATTCCAAGAAGGTGATATGGTATGGCTACATTTAAATAAGGAGAGACTTAAAGGTGAAGGTAAGAAACTTAAACCCATCCATTATGGTCCTTTTTGGATTTTGCAGAAAGTTGGTAATAATTCTTGTTAGCTTGAGTTACATCCATGCATGGATATTTACTCGGTTGTCAATGTTGAACACCTCAAACTCTTCGAGCCTTCAATACTAGATGACGAGCCAAATACCATAGTTCCATATGTTGAAGACTTGGTCTATCAACGAGAAGAACCTCTATCTGATGACGTGATCTTGCAGAAGAAGGTGACGACCACCCGCAATGGCACACGAGAGTCTTTTCGAATTGGACGGAAAGATCAACGTGCACGTGCGGTAAAGTGGTACACCTGAGAAGATGGTCAAGCTCAATTTCCACATCTCTAGTTTTGATCATGGTCGCAACGAGAGTTGGCTCCTTCTCAACAGGGGAGTCATGATCCGGGTGGATCTTTAGGTTGAGTTCGCAAAGGCTTCGCGACCGCGACCAAACCGAGTTCAGAAAGAATTTGCGACCACGAAAAGGATCGCGACCTTGGAAAGGTTTGCAACCTTGGGAAGGATTTGATCTCTGGTCGGCATTGTAGTCCGATCCAAATATCTATAACTAAGTCTTATCTGTTAGGTTTAGTTAGTGTCTGAATCTAATACGTTTAAGATATTGAGTCTGATACGTATTCATATGATTGGACTATAAATGCTTTGTAATAGTTTTGGTTTAGATCATGGAGTCTAGGTTGAACTTATTTAAGTCTTAGACACTTATAGTTCATTGATCGACGTAGATGAGTGCGTCCTAACGTTCGACTTGTAAAGATCCCTCTTTGAAATAAAGAGCGTGCTATCTTTTGAACTATGTTTCGATCAACCTTTGGATTTCAGTAATTTCGAGTAAGATCTTGTTATTCCGCATATTAGCATCTGGGTAAGTCTAGTGCGAAAATCAAGGCTAAGTCTCAAACAGATCAAAAATAGGTCCGAGCAAATTTTGGCGCACCCCGCCTAGTCTAGACCACCTAACCTGCCTAAGCTCGAACAGGCTTGCCCCTGCCTGACCTAAGATCCCTTAAAATTCAAAAAGCCCAATTGAATGCCGACCGACTCGATTTTTTCAACGTGGCTTGTTTAAACCTGCTCATTCCGAACCCGGCCTACCCGACATGCATGTTGGGTTTGGGCTGGGCTGAGCTTGAGCTAGCCTAAAAGACCCAGTTTTTTGGTAGCCTGGCCTAATGCCGACCTGAGCCCGAAAATGCTGAGGTATAGTTGAAACAAAGCAAGGTGCAATGCAAAGTCTTCTCCAGAATTAAAGGTCCTTTCTCATGGAATTGAGCATCTCACAACTAAGGGTGGAACTCTAGTTCGTTGCTTGGAGTTATTTGGCCTTGGTTTGGTCAAAAAATGAGCTAAGTTCAAGCTAGCCTCATAACTCAGTACCTTACCGATCCGAAAATGAGTCAGCTTTACAATTGTTTACTAAATAAAAGTAGATCCCGGAATTATTTTAGAAAAAAAAAAAAAGAATAGTAGATCCAAGAATCTAGTTTTGTTATGTCTAAATCTTATACAAGCATCACATTCTTCAACATTTGCAAATTTTATGTTAGCAACTGCCACCGAAAGACAGTCTATAACAAAATGTGAAGATCTAGAAGTTCAAGTGTTGTGAAAATGGGATGAATTATGAGTATCTAGTGCTTTAAACGAGCTGAGCCATCCAATTTGAGCCTGATGAGCCAATTCAGCCATCCAATTTGAGTCGACTCACGAGCCTAAATAAGTCAAGTCAACCAACTCACGAGCTAGATTGAGCTAAGTTTGAGCTAGTTGCTCATGGTGGTACCATAACGGAGTTGAGCTGACTCGACCCCTCACTCTAAACTGACTAGAGCTGAGACAAGCCCTACTTACAGCCCTTGAAGAATTACACATTGTGGAGAATTGCACTGCTGCCAATCTTATACAGAAGCCTAAGCCAAGAGCAGAACCTGATGAATGCAATGTCAATACCTTAACCAAGATTGGAACACTTAAAACTTTTTTTTTTGATGAAAGAAACACTTTAACTTGACTTGATCTGTACAAAATAATCGATCAAAATTTATACTATAAATATTGAATTCTCAACTGTTAAGAAAGCATTTGTGTGAAAATTATCAGTATTGAACAAATTCAAAACTGATCCCTCTCTCTAGATAAATATTAAAATATATTTATAGTTAAATGATGTCGTTAATTGTTAAATATCAAAATATATTAAGGTAAATATTAAAAGATATTTATATTATAAATATACTATGTACTAATATTAAAATATATTTATAGTTAAATTGTGTCAATTAACGATATTTTAATCTATCATATAGATAAATTTGGAAAAATTAGCTGAAAGGCATAACAAAAAAGGATGTCACAATAAAACCATAAATTTTGAAGATGATGTATATGTCTAAGGCTCTAATATCATTAAGCCATCAGTATTTTATAATTAAATTCAAAAACCGTCGAAGTATTACAAAATAAATTACCTACTTCTAACCAAGAATAAAGATTTTTTCTGTTAGTAACTATACATGTCTAGATATCATTAAGAGATAAAATTTGAGTTTTTACTTCTTTTTGAAGAATAATAGTTCAAATTGACTTCTTACTAAAATAAATAATTATCATTACTTAAAAAAACACACACAAACCTATTCACATCAGGAGGAAGAGACGTATCCACATTTTCCATTAGCTTCAATGCATGTCCACCACGTAGAGGACTATATTGTGTACTCTCTGAGGGTTAAAGTGTCGATCAATGGGAGTCAAGCTTTCAATTGTTTTCATGGTTCCCACCAATTGTTTTTAATACATTAGTTAATTGTAGAAGCAAGTAAAAAAAAAAAAAGTTATAGTTAAGTTGAAGTAGTGTCAAATTTAGGTCATCGAGTTAGGGAAACAAGAGAAGAGGATATAAGACAAATTGTGCATATATTATTATCACACTTTCTCATTTAAAACTGTTTTGTCACATTTATTTTGAGTTATATGTTATTCCATTAACCTTTTTTTTACTATCTTAATAGTCTTTTCTCCTGAACTTTTGCAAAAGTAAAATAAATTTATTTTACTAGATATGGAAAAATGTAAAATGACTTTATTTTACTCGATATGAAAAAAATAATGAGCTAATATCCCATTGGACTATATGGTTATGGATCCACTATTACAGAAATGCAATTCACTATCGGTTAAAAATTCAGTCTACTATCGGTTCTCTTACCGATAGTGGTCGGCACGATAGTAGAGGGGCAGCACACTTCTATCGGTTAAAAAACCGTTAGTAAAACATCTACAATCCCAACGTTCACTAATCGCTATCGACTATTTCTTCTATCGGCTCGGCTTTAAACCGATAGTATTGTATAAGTTTTTTTCTATCGGCTCGTATATAAACCGATAGTATTGTTTAGACCTTTTGTATCGGCTAGGATCTAAACCGATAGTAATATAAACGTTTTTTTCTATCGGCTCTTATATAAACCGATAGTATTTTGTGGACACATTTAGTACTGGAAACTTTATTCTATCAGTTGTTACATATAAACCGATAGTATTGTGTAGACACAGTTAGTACTGGAAACTTTATTCTATCGGTTGTAGTATATAACCGATAGTATTTTGTAGACACGTTTAGTACGGGAAACTTTATTCTATCGGTTTCTGAATATGAACCGATAGTGTTGTGTGGACACAGTTAGTACTGGAAACTTTATTCTATCGGTTGTAGTATATAATCGATAGTAATATTAGTTGTTCCTATCGGTTATGTAGTGGCACGGTTAGTACTAAATATTTACAAATATACATACAGCAATACAAAGATACATACAGCAATATACATACAGCAATACAGAGATACATTGGATCATTCACAAATACACCAATATTTACAAATATTCACCAATATTCACATATTGAATTTGTTCACTAATACAGTAATATACACATGCATTGGACAGACTGAATTTATGCACATATTGATCGAGTGTATTCACAAATACATCAATGAATCTATTCACATATATTCACATATATTCACAAATCAATGAATCAACACATTCAATATATATTCACAAATACAGCAATCAACACAAGTCTGTTACTGTCGATCGTTGATAGCCACTTCTTCCATGATATATTGAGCCTAAATTGTTCGCAGCTCCTTCAATTGAGGCAACTCATATTGCTCTTTGAACATGGCGCTCTGCATATATGCGTGTATGAAGTTAATTAGGATCGTACGTCACATCCAATTAAAGTTCGACTTTGAGTCAGAAAAAATGGTTACCTTAGGGAATTGGGCAAAGTTTCTCCTGATCAGGTCATACATGAATCTCATGACATAGAAGCCACATTCCCACGATTGTGGCTGCTGATGGCACTGGGAAAATTGCATATGCAAAGACATAAACCCACATTAACTCGAAAGAACTAATTAAGCTTAAATTAAAAGACTCATCATGAGTACTTCCATCCGTATTAATTACCTCATATTCTTTCCAAGAAATTGTTGTGCCCTTCGACGCGTCATGCCTCCCTCCAGCACTGACATAATTTTTGAAAGCCCTGTATTTAATTTAGCATTGCCGGTTAATATGTTATCATTAATTAGCTACTCAGAGAAAAATTTAAAACAACTGTGTTACTTACGCGTCTATGTGCCACGTGAGGGTGAAAACATGCGCCACCCTGTCGCTCATCGAATCGAGGTAATAGACCTCATTCATCCATGGGCAAATGAGGGCGAGGATCCAGTGGCCCCTACATTGCATATACAAGCGAACCGTTTCATACATATGTTAGGCGTAACATACAAGAATGAGTTAAATTAGAAGGAAATGCACTAACCTTTGGTGGTACGGCGCAAGGATGAACTCTCGGTCCTGTTGCGCTAGTAGTGCCCTAGATATGTATTCCTCCGCATGTACTTGGTCGTGCTCTAGCATCGTGAGGCTTATTTTCTCTGGGTCGAGGAAACCCACCCTATCGCATGCCCTCATCGACGCCAGCCTATACATGCACCTAGATGCAAAGTAGACATTAGTAAGTAGTGCATACAAAGTGATTAGATTTATGAAACGAACTGTGATAACTTCACACAACAGCAAACTCACAGGACTCCAGTTCGTATGATGGACATATCAAGCTCCCGCCAGTTGAGGAGGTCGAACAAATCCTCGTGGGCCACCGATATGCTCCCGGGCTCACGGTGAAAATGGCCTGGCCTGAAGTGAACCAAGAAGTTGATGTGGCGCCTAGACCGGGTCAGGTACCACTCGTGGAGACTTCTGGTTATTTGATCCATATTGCCCAGAATGTACTCCGACACGAGTGGGGACCCGTTCTTGAACGTACCCGGCTGGCTTTGTTTGGCCTTGCCTTTGGCCTTGCCCTTGCCTTTGGCCGGGGAGCGAGTGTACACCTTCGAAGGTTGGGGTGTGGCGCCGCCGGCCTCATTTGATGGCGAAGGGTTTGAGGCCGTCGGAGGAGGCATGGGGCCCGAAGGAGTTCGCTCATGCGTTGTGGCCGGGGTGGTGTCCTCAGGAAGTGTGCTGGTATCCATCGTCCACTTTAAGTACAAACGCATAAGTTAGATCTTGCAAATTGAGTATATTAACTGAGTTGTAAGCTAGAATGGCTAGGGTTTACCTCCTGTAGTCTAACACCCTTCTTGGGCCACTGTATGTACGAGCCCAATGCCTCGCCAATTGTCCGCATTTCGTCCGTTGGGACGGGCAACGGAAAAGAGCTGTAGCCCGGGAGGGCCATGTCCACCTGTACCTTTGCGTATCCAGGCTCCAGAGGTACGCAGTGGATCCGAACATCCTCCCAAGACTGGTATACGACCCCGTTTGCAACCGCAACAGGTTTTTCGCCTATGTTGATCAATAGGCTACAGCTCTCCGGCTTCTGCAATTTGCAACAATTATAACAGGTTAGCGAAACAATTCTAACGTAACGGGAGTGGCATCAACCGAACTACATATATAGCTCAAGAGTTGCAATACCTCAATCAGGTCCACCGGATCCACGTGAACCTTCGAGCCGCAACTACTCGGCCTCGCAGCGTCGAGCTCTGCAGCTGGATCTAAACTCTTGGACTGCACAACTCGGTTGAGGCGTTCATACTTCTCGTTCATTTGAGCGAACATGTCCGCGAATTGTGCAGTCACATCTGGCCGTATCTTCAGAGATAGCTCCTCTTCCCTTTCCTTCCAGCTGCCAGCCTTCTTCGCCTTTTGCCCGGGCTCCGAGAAGCCTTCCTTCCATGGCACCACAGCCCCCACGGTTCGCGTCCGCCCTGGATGCTCCTTGTTCCCTAGAGCCCGGGTAAGGATGTCGTTCTCCCTACGGGGACTGAACAATCCCTCGGTCGCCTCCTTCGAGCAAGAGATCTGTTACATTGAAAGCTTTCCATTGTGAGGAAGAAATATATACAAACTTGTGCGCACACTAGTGATCATAGTTAGCCAACTTACGAGTCGCTGCACGACCTCGACGTCCCTGGGGTTTGGGAACGCCACAGTCCCCGTGGCCGACACGGTCCCTCTGGCCAGCCACCAGCGCTTGCATCGCTGATCGCGGATCTCGGAGAGTGGTAGGTCAGGGGAGTCGACGAAATTCGACGCCTCGTCTTCAGCCTTCTTCCACTGCTCCTCCTTCCCCGCATAGCCGAGCCGGTGTGGGTGGTCGTTCCTCCTCTGGATTGCCCTGTTCTTCTCGCTGAGGGCCTTCGTACCAGAAACAAGAAAATTAATGCACCACTGCTTACTGCATACAATGGTGTAACCAAGCAAAGGAACCATACATACCTTGAACTCAGGAGTCCCCTTCTGTTGGGCGAATTGCTCCCATACCTCCTCCGTTATGAAGGGGTACTTCTCGCATGGAGATTCGCCTTTAGCGAGGAAGGTACTGATGAGGACGCTCTTGAAGGTTTTCCACGTGTTGTTCATGTCCTTCAAGCAAGCTATCTTGGGACCATCGTCGGGGATGTTCCACTTGGCCTGTTTCAAATGGTGCATATAAGCAGGAGTTACCTAATCTCTGGGATAAACCAAGGGAATGTGATTACTCAAGAGTTCAGTGATTTTGATTAATTTTACCTTCACTTCCGCCGACAGCCTATCCCTCTCGTCGGCCTTGACGTCCTTCCAGCTCTGGACGGTGATCTTCACCCTTTCCTTCGCCAACAAGCCAACATAGGCAGCATAGTGGCCGGCGTTCTTCCCGATCGGTCTCCCGAACTGGTTGAACTCACACGAAAGATCCGCGCGCTTGGCCAAACGACCCAACATCGTCGCGCCTCGCGCCTTCCTCTTGCGCTGGGACGAGGCAGCACCATCTACGTTCGCCCTCCCCGAATCACTACTATCAGCCGAGGAAGATGCCGACATGGCTTTACCTAAAATTCGATGAACAAACCATCAATTGATATGAAGAAATTAAAGGTACATGACAAAGTTAATAATTACAATTGTTGTGCCCTACGCTAGTCTCTCTGCATGAACATAAAGTCTGTTGAAATTTAAATGAACCAAAATTTCAGATGAACATTAGAAAATGGGAAGTAATTAACAGAAAATTCAGATTAGCAGTGCAAACTAAGACATTCTCTATTTCCTATCGGTTTTAAAAGGAAAACCGATAGTACTAAGGTATGTATTCAGGAAAATTTAAAAGATTAGCAGTGCAAACTATGGTAATCTCTCTGCAGGAAAATAAAGTCTGTTAAAATCTAAATGAACCTAAATTTCAGATGAACATTAGAAAATGGGAAGTAATTCACAAAAAATTCAGATTAGCAGTGCAAACTAAGACATTCTCTATTTCCTATCGGTTTTTCAAGTCAAATCGATAGTAATCAAGTTTGTATTCAGTACAATCTATAAGATTAGCAGTCTCTCAGTAGGAACATAAAGTATGTTAAAATGTAAATGAACCAAAATTTCAGATGAAAATTAGAAAATGGGAAATAATTAACAGAAAATTCGGTTTAAGGTATTTACTATCGGTTATGAATAAGAAACCGATAGTGTACTACACTGTATGACAAATTGCTAGTGATCATCTACAACTAAAATTTATGAAACTAGGTTTTTGAAAACAAAAAGATTACAAATTATGAAAACAAGGGTTTTAGAAACAAGAAGTGATGAAATTAGGGTTTTAGAAATCAGAGAGAAAATCTAGGGTACTGGTGATTTCTATCGGTTCTGAATAAGAAACCGATAGTGGACTACACTGTATGACAAAATGCTAGTGATTTCCATCAATTCTGTCATTCTCATAGCTATCAAGTTTGTAGTTCATGAATTTTACTCTAGGTTTATATTTGTAATCCATTCAACGGGATATGAACCATTGCATAGAAACTTAAGCAATACACGCGAGCGATTTGGTCAAGAACACTTACAGTCGATCTGCAATGGTGGCGCAATGCAATGCCGGAGGCGGTGGAGAACCAGGTACTGATCGGCAATGGTGGCGCAGAGGAGCGAAGAAGCGAACGTCGGCGAATCTAGGGTTTTCTGCGCGAGTATTTGGAAATTGGAATGTGATCAGTTGCACTGGAGGGAAAATCGTGCAGGGTTATAACCTAATGTATGAATATTTACTATCGGTTCATAACCACCAAACCGATAGTAAAAACAAGTAAGTTAGGGTTTTCAAAATGGGCACTTTTCACTATCGGTTTTATTACACTAAACCGATAGTAAACTAAGGACATGGGCTCCTAACACAGTATAAATCACTATCGGTTTATCTTTCAACCGATAGTATAGTTTAATTTCATATCGGTTTCACAGTTATAACCGATAATAAAATACAATGTTATTGACCCTAAAGGGTTTCCCTTAGAAGAATTACAGAGGATTTCAGTACATCATTTTGTATTGTATTTTACTATCGGTTTTATGACAATAAACTGATAGTATATATTAATTTCATATCGGTTTGGAGGTTGAAACCGATAGTAGAATACTGTTGAATTGATCTAAAGGTATTTCCTGAGAACAATTACAGATGGGTCTCAATACATCATTTTACACTTGGAAAGACACCTGAAACCCCATGCAAATGACTTCCAATAATTTTGAAATAAATTAACAGTAAAGACCAATCATGGAATGAAAATTTGCAGTTTTCATATATATTTGTGAAAAGAATCAATTATTGCTCAAATCAAGTATATACTCCAATTGAAATGAAAATTTGCAGAAATGATTCTCAATGCATCACGTATGTTTTCCCAAAGAATTTTTTAAAAATGATTTGAAGAATTCTTCGATTAAAGATCCAAGTAATATACGTCACTTACATGTTGCAAATTAGTCAAGAATGGTTGTCCACCCATAATCCTTCTTCGTGGTCGTCTCGCAGGTAACTTGTTTCGTCAATATCTTCGGTAGGGACAGATTGAAGGATTCCATCTAAAAATGGAGGTAGTTCGTCGAACTGATCGTACTCTTCTTCATCCACAACGTCTTCGACCCCAACAATACGTCGCTTACTGTGAAGGACAACGTGCAACTTTGGGTTGGCCGGGTCAACAATGTAGAACACCTGTGTGGCTTGCTCAGCAAGTATAAATGGATCATCTTTGTGTGCGACTCTACTGAGATCGACGAGAGTAAACCCATAATTGTCGACTTTAACACCTCGAGGGATCTCGACCCATTGGCATCGAAACAGAGGAATCTTAAGTAATACATAATCGAGCTCCTATATTTCCTCAATAACACCGTAATATGAGTCGAGTGCCCTTACTGCCCTGGCATCCTCGAGGTGTTAAAGTCTGACAAGTTCCACGATGGAGCTAATTAACTTGCTAGGAGTACACGCTTACGTACCTTGCCAGATATTGTGTTGAAGAAATAACATAGCTTTGTAATTGTCTCTCTGACTTTGACTGGGAGAATGCCTCTGATAGCAATGTGAAGCATTTGTGACATCAGTACATGATAATCATGGGACTTCATACCAACCAGTTTCAAGTCTTTCATGGACACAAGTTTTTTCAAATTCGCAGAATACCCGCATGGAACTTTGACACCATGTAGGCACTGACAGAGTTCTGTTTTTTTTCTTTTTGACAAAGTATAGCAGGCAGGGGGGAGGTATGTCCGCTTTCCTTTCTCCAACGGTGCAAGCTCAGTCCTTATGCCCATGTCGAGCATGTCACGGCGAACGTTGATGCCATCTTTCGTCTTTCCTGGAATGTTCAACAACAAACCAATCAAACTGTCACAAACATTTTTCTCTACGTGCATGACATCAATGCAAAGTCGAACTTGTAAGTGCTCCCAATATGGCAGATCCCAAAGAATCGATCTCTTCTTCCAAACATTTTTTCCTGGAGGTTTAGAACATTTACCGAACTCAACTTTGATGTCCTTCACGCGCAAGTAAAGCTCCTTACCAGTCACAAACACTGGGGCTGATCCTTTCTCAGGCTTCCCATTGAATGACTTCCTCTTCTTACGGTAGGCGTGATGCATCGGAAGGAATCTGCGGTGACCCATGTACACTATTTTTCTGCAGTTCGATAACCACATGCTTTCAGTTTCATCCAGGAAAATAGGACAAGCCTTGCCTCTTTTCGTACTATACCCCGACAAATTTCCATAGGCCGGGAAATCATTTATGGTGCAAAATATCATGGCCCGCAACATGAAATTCTCTCGCTTATGTGCATCCCACACCCGCACCCCTTCGCTCCACAATTTATGTAAGTCCTCGACTAACGGTGACAGAAACACGTCAATATCATTCCCGGGTAGTCTGGGTCCTGAAATTAGTAACGACATCATGATGTACTTGCGCTTCATACATAACCAAGGAGGAAGATTGTAGATGCATAAAAGAACCGGCCAAGTGCTATGTCGACTGCTCATATTTCCGTGTGGATTCATACCATCCGTACTCAGCCCAAACCTTATATTCCTCACTTCGCCGCCAAACTCACCGAATGTTCTGTTAATGTTTCTCCATTGAATGGAATCAGCTGGATGTCTTAGTTTTCCGTCTTGTTTCCGACCTTCAACATGCCAACCCAAGTACTTCGCATCTTTCGGATTTGCAAACAGCCGTTTCAATCTGGGAATCACAGGCAAATACCACACAGTTTTCGCCGGAGGCCCTTTCTTTACCTCATCACATCCATTGTGATAAATTCTGTCCCCATGCTTATACCGCAATGCACCGCATCTTGGACAAACATGCAAATCCTCGTACTCGTTACGGTACAGAACACAATCATTTGGGCATGCATGTATTCTTTCGATTTCCATTCCCAACGGACACAATAGTTTTTTGGCCTGGTAAACCGATCTTGGCAACTCATTTCCCTCTGGAAGCATGTCCGCTAACAGATCCAATAGCGCCGTGAAACACTTATCGCTCCAACCGTTGCTTGCCTTCAAGTTATATAATCTCGACACAGAAGACAACTTTGTAAATTTTGCACATCCAGGGAACAAAGGCTTCTCAGAATCAACAATTAATTTCTCAAATTTAGCTAAATCGTTTTCGCTGTAGTCTTCTTCTACATCACGTAACATTTCATCTAAATTGTCGTCATCTACCTGGACTTCCGAATGAACATTACCAATGTTCTGATCATGATCATCATTACTGCAATCCACTTCCGGGTGCTGCTGAGTGGTAGCGGTGCTCATTTCCTCAAGATCTTCACCATGCCATATCCAACGGGTATAGCGTGCGTTAAAACCACGACCAATCAAATGACTCCTAATCTGATCAGAGTTGCCGAACCTTTTTAAGTTCATACAATCTATACAAGGACAATGCATATCTTTCTCTCCCTTCTTCGCCTTTTCTTGCTCAGCAAATTTAATAAACCCATTCACACCCTCCAAATACTCAACAGTAGTACGTTTTATTCCATACATCCAATATTCTCGGTCCATCTACAATTATTTCACAAAATTGACAAATTCAAATAAATAATTAATGACTCAGGGCATGCATATATGAAACATAATTAGCTAGGCCATATGTGTGTACATGAGCTGCTTAATTACATTAAATGGATTTGTATATATGAAACCCTAATTAACTTGATGCATGCATTAATTGGAAGAGCCAGCTAGCTAGCTGCTTAAATTCAGCAAGCTATAGCTAGCTAGCCAACCTAGCCTTCTAGCTAGTTTGGAGATACATGTATCTAGTTTAATGAATTGCAAGTAGAGAGAGAGAGGGAGAGTGCAAGTGAAAGAGTGATCGAGAGAGAGAGAGAGAAGAGTGATGAGAAGATGACAATACCGAGGGGGATGGAAATATGATCAACCTCTCAGCTAGCTTCTCCAGATCACTCTAGCTTGGAGTCGTGCGCGGCTGAAATGATTCCAACATGCAGAGCGCAGAGCAGGTGTCGACCTAATTAAGTTGTCCAATTTTACTATCGGTTCAAAAACACAAACCGATAGTAAAATAAGGTCCCCCACACAAACCATTAGTTCACATGAAGTCATTTTACTATCGGTTTTTTACATAACCGATAGTACTATTTACTATATTGTATCGGTTAGTACAGTAATAACCGATAGTAAAAAGTCAGTAATTTCACTATCAATTATGCGAGAAAAACCGATAGTACTATGTAATATATTATATCGGTTGGTACAGTATGAACCGATAGTATAAAGTGATGAATTTTACTATCTTTTATGAACGAAAAACCGATAGTACTGTTTTAATATATTATATCGGTTGGTGCAGTAATAACTGATAGTATAAAGTGCGCAATTTTACTATCAGTTAAAAATGGAAAACCGATAGTACTATTTGATATATTATTTCGGTTTGTACAGTAATGACCGATAGTAAAAAGTATTTGCATTTCACTAACGTTAGACTAGTTTGTAACCGATAGTAAAATCCCTCTTTTCTGCCCCTGTCGTCCTATGCTATCGGATTTTTCCCAGATTGCTTATAACCGCTAGAAAATATGGGTTAGTGGAATGCACTTCTGTAGTAGTGATCTGTGAGGGCCACCAATACAAATCGAGCGAGTAACAATAATGTTGGTGTTGCATCTAGGCCCTCACTTTTGATTTTGATGATTAATGATATTAAGTGTTTCGAACTAATCTATTTGCTTTGAGTGTGGTTAAAGAAATCCAGTGAAAAGACAAACATGAACAATAATGCACAAAACACCAAACGGGAAGTTGCAAACACCTAAAGTAAAAGTTTAGGATCACTTTCTACATGATTTTACCGGTCTCAGTGTTTGGAGATTGTCTGGATTTATAGAATTTTTTTTGTTGTTTGATCGTACTATTAAGAGGGATTGCCAATCTCTTCTACTACAGGCAAAAACTGAGAAACTTTTAGGTCATGAGTTGCATTCTCTCATTCACACACTTGTTCATCACTTTGGTCAAGTCTAAGAGAAATATGGATCTCAAAAATTGAAACTAGACTTAAAATATGAGATGTGACGAATTGTCAGCCCATGTGGACAGTCAACATAAGTGTCAGTTTAAGTGTGGACATTTATCCAGTAGCCAAAATTTCGAGCAGAAACTATCAATACTATGCTGACAGTCAACACGAATGTCCGCTCGAATGCGGACATTCGACCAGTACTCTGCTCGAGTGAAGACTTTCGACCAATAGCCATTCGACCAGAGGATCACACACTTTTAGGCTGAAATAGTCTGTATTGTGCTAACAGTCAGCTTGAATGTCAGCTTGAGTTCGAACATTTGTCTAGAGGCACATGCATTTTTGGGCTGAAACAGTTTATATTGTGCTGACAATCAGCTTGAATGTCAGCTTGAGTGCAGACATTTGTCCAGAGGCTCACACAATTTTTGGTCAAAACAAATTTGCTCTATGCTGACAGTCTGTCTGAGAAAGCTGACTGTCAGCACACTGTTCTGTCACAATTCCAACGGCTCTTGACTGCCTTACAACTAGCCGTTTGACACTGATGCTGACTGTTCGTCTTTGGAACTGCTTGTCAGTGTGTACTGACATTTTTCTTACACGACCAGAACGGCTAGTTAGATTGTGTGAGCTATATATACTCGTTGTGAGTATGAATTTGATATCTCTCTGAGCTAGTATTTCATGTACACTTGAGCCCAAGAATTCTTGCACAAAAGACTTGATCTTTTGATCAAAAAGCATTCATTTGGTTTGTAAGAGATCCTCCGAGGAGAATCATTTGCATCTTTAGAGTTTCTCGATGATTGTTGGCAGTCAAGAAAAGATCTCGGAGCTTATTACTCTTGGTGATTGCCATCACCTAGACGGTTTGGAGGCGTGGCCGTGATCTCTCCATAGACAAAACTTGTTGGAGAGACTCGGTGTGGTTGTGAGAGATTCGATGCTCACCTTTCCGGAGAGGAGGAGCAACCATAGTAGAAACCAAAGCTAGACTCATTCGTTTGAGTGTTTCAACGAGGGTTAGAAGAGACCGGGTGAGTCTCTGAGACCTCGGGATATATTACTTGTGTTTAATACTTTCTCTCATTTTATTCTTACCTTCTCTTGTTAAATTGATTAAATTCTTACTTGCACTTACTAAGCTCTTTTAGGCCTTAATTGTTGAAAAACTGATTTTTTGTTCTTTGTGTTGTAAAAGTTCCTTTATATCTTGCAAAAATTGTTTTACTCAAAAACATTTTAAAATCTCCTATTCACCCCCCTCCAGTCGACATCCTCGATCCTACAGTTGGAAGCATAACTAAACTATTGAATAAAATGATTCTTTATGTTTCTTTCTACTTTATTTTTTTGTATCGAAAGAAAATGTGTGTAATTATTTCTTTTAAAAGTGCTACTTTGCAAGTTTATATTTTTATAGAAAACTAATGCTATGACGACAAACAGATCATCACTACTACAGAAATGCAATCCACTAACCCATATCTTCTAACGATTATAAGCAATCTGGGACAAATCTGATAGAATAGGACGACAGCAGCGGAGAAGAGACTTTTTACTATTGGTTATATACTGGTACACTGTTAGTGAAATGCAAACATTTTTTACTATCGGTCATTACTGTACCAACCGATATAATAGATGAAATAGTACTATCGGTTTTTCTTTCGTAACTGATAGTGAAATTACGGACTTTATACTATCGGTTCGTACTGTACCAACCGATATAATAGATGAAATAGTACTATCGGTTTTTCTTTCGTAACTGATAGTGAAATTATGGACTTTATACTATCGGTTCGTACTGTACCAACCGTTATAATAGATGAAATAGTACTATCGATTTTTCTTTCATAACTGATAGTGAAATTACGAATTTTTTACTATCGGTTACTACTGTACAAACCGATATAATAGAGTAAATTTTACTATCGGTTATATAAAAAAAACCGATAGTAAAATGACGTCATATAAACTAATGGTTATTGTTGGATCAAGGATGCCGACTAGAGGGGGGGTGAATAGGAGGCTTTTAAAACTTTAAAACTTAGAACAAATAAATGCAAATCAAAACAAATAATATAAGCAAAGGGAAAAGAGAACGAACACAATGATTTTTACCGAGGTATCGGAGACTCGCCCAGTCTCCACTAATCCTCGTTGAAGCACTCAAATCACTTGAGTCTTGCCTCAATATCCACAAAGGATATTATCACTAGTGGTTGCTCCTTGTCCACTCCGGAAAGGCGAGCACCGATGCCTTGTACACACTTGCCGAGCCTCTCCGACAATCTCCGAACGGAGAGGTCAACGGCCACGCCTCCGAACCGTCTAGGTGAGGGCGCTCACCAAGAGTAACAGGCAGCGAGGTCTTCTCTAGACCTCCAAACACGCACCGAGAAGCTAAGTATATGCAAATGCAAAAGAACTGAAACTCTCGGTGGATCGGAAAGCACTCGACTTGATCAAAAGATCAAGATTTAATATAGAAAACTAATGCTCAAGAGTGTATAAGAGAGGAGGCTGCTTGTTGTGTAAAACTTATGCCCAAAGCCCCTTTTTATAGCCTCAAGAATCAAATGAACCGTTGGAGCTAGGGCTGAAAATCAGCAACCCAAACTGACAGTCAGTCATGCAAACTGACAGTCAGTTTAGTGCACAACGGCCGACAAAATTTACGGATAAAAAATAGCTAGCCGTTTGTGGTCGTTTAAGGAAACTTGAAACCCCAAACTGACAGTCAGTTATGCAAACTGACAGTCAGTTATGCAAACTGACAGTCAGTTAGACCAAAACAACGACCAGATCAAATAGAAACTCAGATAAAAACAGTTGTGGTCGAAACCCAAACTGACAGTCAGCATGGGCATACTGACAGTCAGTTTAGTACAAAAATTTTTGGCCCGAAAAACACACTCTCTGGACAATTGTCAGTTAACACAAACTGACATTCAAACTGACAGTCAGTTCAGCAAACTGACAGTCAGTCTGAACAAAAACAGCTATAACTTTAAATCCAGAAATCCAAAAGAGGTGTTTAATATCTCATTTGAAATATATTTTAAAGGACTATCTTTTTGTCAACATAAGAAAAAGCCAGATCTCTCTAGATCTTTCCAGAAAATGCAAAAACTCTTCTGCTGTCAAAAACTAAACTGAAAAACCAAATAACTGACAGTCCGTTAAAAACATCCATAACTTTTGATCCAGAAATCCAAATTGATAGTTTAATAGCTCGTTTGAAAGATAATTTCAAGGGTTACATTTTTGTCAACAGAAGCAAAAACTAGATCTGCCTAGATCTGTCTGGAAAAATGAAAAACACTTCTGCTGTCAAAAAAAATCATTTGAAAATCCAAATCTCTCAAACCAAAAACAAATCAAATCCAACCAAAATGATGCAATGCAATGACCTAAGTTTCTCGGTTTGTGTTGGAGATAAAGAGAGGACTTTCGCCACCCCTCTTTATAGTACGGTTAAAACTAAAAAATAATTTCCTAAACCGATCAAACTCCAAACACCGAGATCGGTCAAAATAAAACAAATATTACCTCAGGTCCTTTGCATCTTTAATCCTTGCAACTTTCGTTTTGGCGACCTTGCACTTGCGACCTTGACTTCCAACCTTTAACTGCGACCACAGCCAACATTGCGACCTTGCGCTTGCGACTTTGGACCTGTGACCTGGAGATCTTCCCGGATCACTTGCAGACTTTACAGAAATCGCTCTGCATAGAAATAGCTCAAAGACAAGGTTAGTCCAAAACACTTAATGTCATCAATAATCAAAATCAACATAAAAGGGCCTAGATGCAACAATCTCCCCCTTTTTGATGATTGATGACAACAAGTGTTTAAAAGAATAAAATCAAATGACTCCCCCTAAGTACATGCATAATTAACAGATATTCGGGAACTCCGCCTAAGTGCATGCATATGTACATACCCATATGAATCATTTGAGATTTAAGAGTGAATCTATAATGATGAATTTATAATAATAGATCAGAGATATCTCAAAAAACTTTCTCCCCAATCTCTCCCCTAAACATAAACAATGTCAATAATGAAGCAAGAAACTCAAGAATCTCTCCCCCTTTGTCATCAAGCACAAAAAGGCGGGAGGACAAGAAAGATCATACACTTATTTTAGATCAACTAGCATTTGATATATCAATAATGTTCAGTTCACCTCTTAAAAAGCAAAATCTTGATTCATCTAAGGGTTTGGTGAAAATATCTGCTAGTTGCATATCAGTTCTAACATAATTCACATCAATATCTCCTTTTGCCACATGATCTCTAATAAAATGGTGCCGTATTTCAATATGCTTAGTTCTAGAATGTTGAACAGGATTATTTGCAATTTTAATGGCACTTTCATTATCACATAAGAGTGGCACTTTATCAAAAATTATTCCATAATCCAAAAATGTCTGCTTCATCCACAATAATTGAGCACAACAACTGCCTGCAGACACGTATTCAGCTTCAGCTGTGGAGAGAGCTACTGAATTTTGCTTCCTAGATGACCATGATACTAATGATCTCCCCAACAGCTGACAGCTACCAGATGTACTCTTACGATCAATCTTGCACCCAGCATAATCAGAATCAGAGTACCCAATTAATTCAAAATTTGCATCTTTAGGGTACCAAAGGCCTAAACTGGGATAACATTTTAAATACCTAAGGATTCTTTTAAGAGCAGTTAAGTGACATTCCTTAGGATCAGACTGAAATCTAGCACATAGGCACACACTAAACATGATATCAGGCCTAGATGCAGTGAGATATAAAAGACTACCAATCATAGACCTATACAGTTTAGAATCAACCGATTTGCCGCTTTTGTCCATGTCCAGATGTCCATTTGTCGCCATGGGAGTTTTGATTGGTTTAGCGTCTTCCATCCCAAAGCGCTTGAGCAGGTCCTTCACGTACTTTGTTTGACTCACGAACGTCCCGTTCTTGAGTTGCTTGATTTGTAGACCGAGGAAGAAGCTCAGCTCACCAATCATGGACATCTCGAACTCCCTAGACATCATCTCTCCAAACTCATGACAGAAATGTTCATTAGTAGATCCAAATATAATATCATCAACATAAATCTGACAAATGAACAAATCTTTTTCAATTTTCTTTGTAAAGAGAGTTGTATCAACCTTCCCAATTTTAAAACCTTTTGATAATAGAAAGTCTCTAAGACGCTCATACCAAGCCCGAGGAGCTTGTTTGAGACCATAGAGAGCTTTTGACAATTTAAACACATGGTTTGGAAATTTAGAATTTTCGAAACCGGGAGGTTGCTCAACAAATACAAGTTCAGAAATTTCACCATTTAGAAAAGCACTTTTTACATCCATTTGAAAAAGTTTGATATTAAAACATGATGCATAAGCAAGAAGGATGCGAATAGCTTCAAGTCTTGCTACCGGTGCAAAAGTTTCACCAAAGTCTAAACCTTCGACTTGAGTGAAGCCTTGAGCAACAAGACGAGCTTTGTTTCTAATTACAATACCATTTTCATCTTGCTTATTTCTGAAAACCCATTTTGTTCCAATAACATTATGATCTTTGGGTCTTTCAACTAGAGTCCAAACTTCATTTCTAGCAAAGTTATTAAGTTCTTCATGCATGGCATTAACCCAATCAGGATCATTTAAAGCTTCATTAACATGTTTGGGTTCTAGAGAAGATACAAATGAATGATGTTCACAAAATGCAGCAATACGAGATCGAGTTTGAACGCCCTTACTGACGTCACCCAATATTTGGTCTAGAGGGTGATCCTTGGTGATGGTTTGGTGTTGCCTTGGTTCTTCATCTTGTACTGCTTCATCTTGACTTTGTTCTGGAGGATCAACATGGGATGATGATGCGTCTTGATCAATATTTTCAACGTTGACATCATCTTCTTGATCTTCCTCTGTTGGCTTGATGTCTCCAATGGTTATGTTCTTCATTGCTTCTTGAAGATCTTCACCTGAAACTTCATGAGATACTTGCTCCTTTTGTGAGCCATTAGTTTCATCAAATTCGACATCACCCGACTCTTCAATACAACTTGTATTTTTATTAAAAACACGATAAGCTTTACTAGTGGTGGAGTATCCGACTAGAAAGCCTTCATCTACTCTTCTTTGAAATTTACCACCAAAATTTCTTTTCTTAAGAATGTAACATTTGCAACCAAAGACTCGGAAATAAGAAATATTTGGCTTGCGCCCAACAAGAAGTTCATAAGGAGTCAAATTCAGAAGAGGATGCAAATAAAGCCGATTTATAGAATAGCAAGCGGTATGCACGGCTTCAGCCCAGAAGCGAGTAGGAGTATCATACTCACTTAGCATAGTCCTTGCCATTTCTATAAGTGTTCGATTTTTCCTTTCAACAACTCCATTTTGCTGTGGAGTGTAGGATGTGGAAAATTCGTGTTTGATTCCAAGAGAGTCACAAAAATCAAATAGAGTTGAATTAACGAACTCTCCACCATGATCACTACGGATTTTCTTGATGGATAATTCGAATTCAGTAGAAACACGTTTTGCAAAGCTTTTGAAAACATCGGGGGTTTCGGATTTTTGAGAAATAAAGAAAACCCAAGTATAGCGAGTGAAATCATCAACAATCACAAAACCATAATTGCTACCCCCGATACTCTGGAACTCAGAAGGTCCAAATAAATCCATATGAAGGAGTTCCAAAGGTTTGCAAGTTGAAAGAATGCGCTTAGTTGGATGTGAAGTAGCTACTTGCTTGCCCGCTTGACAAGCGCTACAAGGTTTGTCCTTTTCAAAATTCACATCTTTTAAGCCAACAACCAAATCACGTTTTAAAAGTTTTCTCAATTGATGCATTCCAACATGTGCAAGTCGTCTATGCCATAGCCAACCTTTTGAGGTTTGAGAGACAAGACATGTTGAAAGAGATGCATCTTTTGAGTGAAAATCAACCAAATAAAGATTCCCAAAACGAAAGCCTTTGAAGATCAAAGATTTATCTTTTAAACTTTCAACCAAAACTTCTTTTGGGAAGAATGTGCAACTAAAACCAAAATCGCAAATTTGAGCAACGGAAAGCAAATTGAAGTTCAACGATTCGACCAATAAAACATTAGAAATAGAGAGATCATTTGAGATTGCGATTTTACCCAAGCCGACCACATTTCCTTGACGGTTGTCGCCAAAGGTAATCTTTTGGTTCTCGCTTGAGTTGTCTTCTATTGAGGTGAACAACTTCTTGTTACCGGTCATGTGTTCGGAGCATCCGCTATCTAGCACCCAATGCCTCCCACCGGTCTTGTAGTTCACCTGCATAAAAAGAATTAAGTTCTTTTAGGTACCCAAACCTTTTTGGGTCCTTCAATGTTAGCAATCAAAGCTTTGGGCACCCAAATAGATTTCTTCTTTTTGTTTAACATGGGTGCACCAACATACTTTGCTATAGCATAACCTTTTCTCGACTTTTGAAGCATGTAGCAAGTATCAAAATAATTCGGAGTCATTAAGGGACATGCTTCATGTGAATGACCGGTTTCATGGCATTTATGACAAAATGTGTTGCATGCTTTAACAAATATAGTTTTAGAATTTTGTTTCCTTCCTTTCTTTTGAAAATATCCTAATCCTTCTTTTCTAAAAGAACATCTTTGTTTACTAAGGATTAGATCAAGAGATACTTTACCTTTAAAGCAATTTTCTAAGCCTTTTCCAAGTTTTTCAACTTGTGCCTTAAGTACATTATTTTCATTTAAGATGTTGTCATTTGAAACACATGGAGTGTGATGACTACTAGAGGGAGATTCATTCAAGTTACATGAAGTTGAAGCATCTACCTTAGATGAAGCATTTGTAACATCTTTTATAAGCATGCTTTCATATGAATCTTTAAGTTCAGAGTATTGAGTACGTAGGGAAGAATGCTCTTCCTTAAGCGCCTTATACTTCATCTTAGTTTTTCCAAAAACTTCATTTAATTCAGTTATCATCTCAACTAAATCATCATATGATGGATCATTGGAGTGTACCTTTTCATCGCCTTTGGCCATAAGGCACATGGATGAAGTGTTGTTGCCGAGAGCTAGTCCGGCCATCTTCTTGGAGCAACTTCGTTCGTTGTCGGAGTCGGAGTCGGAGCTCTCTCCGCCGGACATCCATTCTCCAAAACAGGCTTCTTTGATTTCTTCATTCTTTTTCTTGAAGAACTTCTTCTTCTTGTTCCACGCCTTGTTCTTGTTTGGACATCTTGATGCTATGTGTCCCTTCTCATGACATCCATAGCAAATGATGTCTTTGAAGTTGTTTTGCTTTTGCCCCTTTGGTCGTGTGTCAATGTTGACACCCTTCTTATGTAACCTGCGAAGAAGTTTTTGGGTGTTCTTTACCATAAGTGCGAGGTCTTCATCGGAGGAGCCTTCGCTTGAATCGTTCCTTGCATTAGCTTTGAAGGCCAAAGCTTTCTTCTTCGTCTCCGTGGGTTCGGCCGCTTCCTTCTTTTCCTTCTTGTGCATCTCATGGGTGATGAGGTTCCCATAGAGATCGGTTGGAGTTGTGGTTGATAGGTCGGAGTTTGTGAGAACCGTGACCAAGGTGTCGAAGCTTTCCGGCAAGGCCCTAAGCATCTTTCTCACAAGCTCAAGGTCAGTAAACACAACGCCAAGACCCTTGAGTTCATTCACAATGTTATTTAACCGAGTAAACATGGAATCCACGGACTCGGTTGATGACATGGTGAATGTCTCATATTTTTGCCTCACCATTAGCAATTTTGCCTCTTTAACCTTTGTAGTGCCCTCGTAAATTTCTTCGAGGGTAGTCCAAACCTTATGAGCAGTCGTGAGATTGCTCACACGGTTGAACTCGTTTAAGGATAAACCGGCAAAGAGTGCATTTTTTGCACGGGCATTTAAATGCAACTTTCTCCTATCGTCTTCGGATTGACTTGCCGGATCAACCGGAGGAGTAAAGCCGAGTTTAACAATATCCCATACATCAAGCCCCATTGCTTCTAGGAATACCGACATGCGCACTTTCCAATAAGGATAGTTTGTCCCATCAAAGATAGGCGCACGACCGGTATGACCGAGAAGAAAATCTCTACTTGACGACATCCTCTCTCTAGGCGGTAAAGCCTAATGAATCGAGAGACCAAGCTCTGATACCACGTGTTGGATCAAGGATGCCGACTAGAGGGGGGGTGAATAGGAGGCTTTTAAAACTTTAAAACTTAGAACAAATAAATGCAAATCAAAACAAATAATATAAGCAAAGGGAAAAGAGAACGAACACAATGATTTTTACCGAGGTATCGGAGACTCGCCCAGTCTCCACTAATCCTCGTTGAAGCACTCAAATCACTTGAGTCTTGCCTCAATATCCACAAAGGATATTATCACTAGTGGTTGCTCCTTGTCCACTCCGGAAAGGCGAGCACCGATGCCTTGTACACACTTGCCGAGCCTCTCCGACAATCTCCGAACGGAGAGGTCAACGGCCACGCCTCCGAACCGTCTAGGTGAGGGCGCTCACCAAGAGTAACAGGCAGCGAGGTCTTCTCTAGACCTCCAAACACGCACCGAGAAGCTAAGTATATGCAAATGCAAAAGAACTGAAACTCTCGGTGGATCGGAAAGCACTCGACTTGATCAAAAGATCAAGATTTAATATAGAAAACTAATGCTCAAGAGTGTATAAGAGAGGAGGCTGCTTGTTGTGTAAAACTTATGCCCAAAGCCCCTTTTTATAGCCTCAAGAATCAAATGAACCGTTGGAGCTAGGGCTGAAAATCAGCAACCCAAACTGACAGTCAGTCATGCAAACTGACAGTCAGTTTAGTGCACAACGGCCGACAAAATTTACGGATAAAAAATAGCTAGCCGTTTGTGGTCGTTTAAGGAAACTTGAAACCCCAAACTGACAGTCAGTTATGCAAACTGACAGTCAGTTATGCAAACTGACAGTCAGTTAGACCAAAACAACGACCAGATCAAATAGAAACTCAGATAAAAACAGTTGTGGTCGAAACCCAAACTGACAGTCAGCATGGGCATACTGACAGTCAGTTTAGTACAAAAATTTTTGGCCCGAAAAACACACTCTCTGGACAATTGTCAGTTAACACAAACTGACATTCAAACTGACAGTCAGTTCAGCAAACTGACAGTCAGTCTGAACAAAAACAGCTATAACTTTAAATCCAGAAATCCAAAAGAGGTGTTTAATATCTCATTTGAAATATATTTTAAAGGACTATCTTTTTGTCAACATAAGAAAAAGCCAGATCTCTCTAGATCTTTCCAGAAAATGCAAAAACTCTTCTGCTGTCAAAAACTAAACTGAAAAACCAAATAACTGACAGTCTGTTAAAAACATCCATAACTTTTGATCCAGAAATCCAAATTGATAGTTTAATAGCTCGTTTGAAAGATAATTTCAAGGGTTACATTTTTGTCAACAGAAGCAAAAACTAGATCTGCCTAGATCTGTCTGGAAAAATGAAAAACACTTCTGCTGTCAAAAAAAATCATTTGAAAATCCAAATCTCTCAAACCAAAAACAAATCAAATCCAACCAAAATGATGCAATGCAATGACCTAAGTTTCTCGGTTTGTGTTGGAGATAAAGAGAGGACTTTCGCCACCCCTCTTTATAGTACGGTTAAAACTAAAAAATAATTTCCTAAACCGATCAAACTCCAAACACCGAGATCGGTCAAAATAAAACAAATATTACCTCAGGTCCTTTGCATCTTTAATCCTTGCAACTTTCGTTTTGGCGACCTTGCACTTGCGACCTTGACTTCCAACCTTTAACTGCGACCACAGCCAACATTGCGACCTTGCGCTTGCGACTTTGGACCTGTGACCTGCAGATCTTCCCGGATCACTTGCAGACTTTACAGAAATCGCTCTGCATAGAAATAGCTCAAAGACAAGGTTAGTCCAAAACACTTAATGTCATCAATAATCAAAATCAACATAAAAGGGCCTAGATGCAACAGTTATAATAGTGGGGACCTTAGTTTACTATCGGTTGTGTTTTTTTGAACCGATAGTAAAATTTTACAACTTATATCGACCCCTGCTCTGCGCCTGCATCCTCGATTCATTTCTACCGTACGTGCATCCACGCTCCAAGCTAGAGTGATCTGGAGAATGGGTGGACAACCATTCTGGACTAATTTGCAATATGTAAGTGATGTATATTATTTGGATCTTTAATCGAAGAATTCTTCAAATCATTTTTCAAAAATTCTTTAGGAAAATATACGTGATGCATTGAGAATCATTTATGAAAATTGCATTTCAATTGGAGTATTTGATTCGAGCAATAATTGATTCTTTTCACAAATCAATATGAAAACTGCAAATTTTCATTCCATGATTGGTCTTTACTGTTAATTTATTTCAAATTTATTGGAAGTCATTTGCATGTGGTTTCAGGTGTCTTTACAAGTGCAAAATGATGTACTGAGACCCATCTGTAATTGTTCTCAGGAAAACCCTTTAGGGTCAATAACACTGTATTCTACTATCGGTTTCAATTTCCAAACCGATATGAAATTAATCTCTACTATCGGTTTATTGTTCATAACCGATAGTTTTTCATTTTGTGTTATGAGACCTTGTTCTACATTTTGGTTTGCAGTTTAGATATGGAACTGTTTGAGCTCTCGTCCAGGAACGGATTTTGTCTAAACAAAGTACATGGTAATGGATTTGTAGGAGCGACCAATACTAGTAAATTAAGGATGACAGGTTTCGGTGGACCAAAAAGCTTTGCTCATGTAGAACATAAATATTCTTGAAGAGAGTGATGTCGAAGTACTTCTCTATAGAGTCTGAAAACATAAAATTTCACTCTCGTGACTTCTATGACTGGGAATGTTGTGGTCATGTGTGGCATCAGAAATTGTTTTATTCTTAGTGTTTTAACTATCTATCTATCTATTTATTTTGTTTTACTTTTTATGAACAAAGCGGATGTGACTTCTCAATTATAAATTATTTTGTAAGATAAATCTTTTGTAAAAGACAATAATTTATTTGACTATCTATTATTGTGTATGCTGGTTTGTAGAGCATGACCAATCATTTCATCCTTCTGTTTATTTAATGTTTGCAGTTTCAAAATGTGATAATCATGTTGTTGAAGTTTTGTCGGGATATGAATTTGGACTGTAGCCTAAATCAACTTAGGAGTAATCGACTAGAAGCTTTATATTTTTCTCAATTTCTATTTTTTGTTTTCTTCAAAGCTAATTTATCCTATCTATGAAATAAATAAATTGAGTTTTAAGGTACCGTTCTGGTTTCAATCTATTTTGCATAAAAACCTACACGGTTATAGATTCTATTTTCTAAGTTTGTAGCGACTGTTTCACTTAGGCCCTATTTGGGAGTGTGACAATTTTATAACCAAACACAATTATACGCTGAAGATATAAAAAAGACAAGCAACTAGCAAATATATATTTAGTCTGAATATTTTTTGTTTCCCTTATATATGGTCGTGTTTACTCCTGACATTTTGCAGGATTCCATAATATTCATTTCTCTATATCTCTAATTTTTTTCAGAATTTTTGAAAACATGCCAAAACGGGGTCATAAACCAAAAGTGCCAAAACAAGGTCATAATCCAAAAGTGCCTGGCCTGGAACCTGCATTGAGTTTGTTTGGTCTCTATCCTCAGAACGAGTCAAGACCAAGCCTCTTGGGAATGCAAGCCTAACCCAGCTGCTCAAAAACCGGTGCATGAACTCCAGGTAGCTGCTGCATCTATATATTTTCGAATTAAATTATACTGAAATTTTCAAGTCTTTCAGCATTTATATATTTTGATTTATAAATCCGATTGACAATCTATTCGAACCATTATATTGTAAAATCAAAATGATCAGATCAACAAAACCTGATCATTAACCAAACATATATATTTTAAAATATAACAAGATATGATGTAATATATAATTTCGGTTGATGATTCGTTTATGTCAATCTGATTGTTTTTGCTTCATAATTTGAATGATTTAAACAGATTGTCAATCAAATTTATAATTTAAAAAATATTATCGCCAAACAATATGAAATATCATGTACAATACACACGCTACACTACACGCACTACCCCCTTTCAGTCATGGACAATTGATCTCTTATCGTAGCTCCCACGACATATCTTCTGTTGCGTCGCTTCTCCCAAATGCGACATTTGCCCGATCATTTTTACAAATTCATTAAATTATGAGTTATTTTCATAATTCTTTTTTTACTTGAAGTTATTTAAAAAAATCATTGTTTTTTACACAATTCTCAAAGTGTATTTTAATTGTACACTTTATATTTAATATTTTAGACGAAGATACCAACCAGAAGGTGTTTCCATATATGTTGACCAAGTGTTAACACTCAAAATTACCTGTTAGTTATAGTCATGCTTGAAACCTAATCACAGGGACGAGGGCACCACCAAATAGGCTATAAATCCTTAACATTTTAAAAAATTATAGTATAAAAATTTCGTGCCATTGCTAGTAGTACCAATAGTCGGCGGAAAGCTTGATGTTTGGTAGGCAAATTTTTCCAAAAGCAAGACAGCGGGGAGAGCTGATTGAGACAAGCAAATCAATAGGAAGCAGCTATAATACACGACGGTCCAGCTAATTCATCTAGACAACATCCACACCTTATTAGTCTTCACCTTATTCACTTTCAATTACTCTCTGAGCTCTTCAAGCCAAGATCCATGGCGGAGGGCGTTGTTGGCTCCCTAATTGTCAAGCTCGGTTTGGCCATGGCGGAGGAGGCAGCCAGCTTGGGCGGCATGAAGCTCTGCCACGAAGCATCTGCCCTTATGGGGCTCTTCGGCAAGATCCGCGAGGTGAAGCAGGAGTTGGAGAGCATGCAGGCCTTCCTGCGTGGCGCCGAGCGGTTCAAGGACATCGACGAGACCACCGGCATCTTCATCAAGAATATCCGAGGCCTTGCTTTCCAGATTGAGGATGTCGTGGACGAGTTCCCTTACAAGCTGGAGGATGGCGAACATGGAGGAGGATTTGCGACAAAGATGAAGAAGAGAATCACCAACATCAAGACCTGGCGACGCTAAGCGGCAAAGCTGCAAGAGATCATGATGGAGCTAAAGAGTGCAAAGAGTAGAAAGGGGCGGTATAACATGAGTGGATTCAAGAAAGAAGCTGGATGCAGCATTGGTACTAGTCAGGCTTCGCGTTTCGCAAGAAGAGAGGATCTTGTGGGGATTGAGGAGAACAAGGAGCTGTTGATGCATTGGCTCCAAGATGATATGGAGCAGAAAAGAATAATTACCGCGGTTTGGGGCATGGGTGGAGTGGGTAAAACCACTTTGGTTTCCCAACTCTACAACGCTGTGAAGATGAAATTTGATGCTTCCGCGTGGGTGAATGTCTCCAAAGGCTACCAAGTTGAAGATCTACTTAAGCAGATTGTTAGGGGGTTTGGCAAGAGTGACCCCAAAGATGAACTTCATCTCAACAACATTGCCAGCATGGAAGCGGGAAGCTTATTCGAGATCATCCACAATTATCTGCATGGTAAAAGTTATATTTTGGTTCTGGATGATGTTTGGGATCCCGATGTGTGGTACAAAATCAGAAATGCCTTTCCATCTAATTGCATTAGTAGGTTTGTTATCACATCAAGGATTCGTGAACTAGCCTGGCTAGCAACTAAATACTGTGTGCTTGAGTTGACGCCACTCAAAGAACGAATTTTTTTTTCCAAATAACCCTTAAAAAAAAAATTTAAAAACTAACCCCTAACTTTTAAATTTTGTAAAAACGGCTCTCTGTTGCGAAGCCAGTTGCGCGACTGATTTTCAGTCGCTAGCCCGGCTAGCGACTGAAGACGTAGCACGGCACAATGCTCCGCTGGCCCCGTGCCGTGCCATGCCAGCTTTCAGTCGCTAGCCGGGCTAGCGACTGAAACCTGCTTTTTAACCCCCAGCCGTCCCTCTCACAGTACAGCCCACTTCATTTTTTCGAATTTTTCCAGAAATTACTGAAATCTGTTTAGAGAGAGAAAAGGAACAGAAGAAGAGAAGAAAGAGGAGCAGAAAAAAAAATTTCGGAGATTCTTCAAATCTGTTCGCTGAGGTATATTTTTTTAACTCGTATATTTAAATTAATTAGATCGTTAACTCGTAGTATTTAGATATGATTTAGAATATATTTTTATACGGATGGTAAATGCGTGAATGTGATGAAAAAAAATTTAAGGTTAGGGTTAGTGTATGTTCGCAGATTAAAAAATTTAGGGTTAGTGTATGTTCGCAGATTAAAAAATTTGAAGAACTACTAAAAAATGTGATGTTTTCAAATTTGAATTTTATTAGTATGCACGTAGATTAAAATATTTGTTAATATGTAGATGTAAACATTTGTGATTATGTATATTAAAATGATTGTTATTATTAGGGTTAGGGTTCACCGCTGTCGCTTCTTTTAGTTGGGGTTAGGGTTAGGGTTAGGGTTAGTCATCACCGCTGTCGCTTCTTTTAGTTGGGGTTAGGGTTAGGGTTAGGGTTAGGGTTAGTCATCACCGCTGTCACTTCTTTTAACTAGGGTTAGGGTTAGGGTTAGTCATCACCGCTGTCGCCCTCACCGTCTTGGCCTTTCCCGCATGGGTTTAGAGGGAGAGGGGTTATTTTTTTTTAGGGTTGTAGGGAAAAATCGTGTAGCCCAATAGCGACTGAAACGGTATTTAAACACCGTGCGTCGCTTTCACACAGTACGGCCATTTCATTTTTCCGAAAATTCAGAAATTAGCAGAGAGAAAGAAGAGAAGAGAAGGAAGAGGAGGAGAGGAGAAGAGAAGAGAAGAGAAGGGTTGGTTTTTTGTTAGGTTTAGGGGTAGGGTTGTCAATCAGTTAGGGTTAGGGTTAGGGTTAGGAATCTCGGCCTCATTGTCGTAGTCATCACCGCTGTCGCCCTCACCGTGTTGGCCTTTCCCGCATGGGTTTAGAGGGAGAGGGGAAAATTTCTGTTGTTTGAAAAATCATGTTTTTTCTAGTACTATGAGCAATATTGGTTCTCTAATTATACACTCTGATACAGCTATGAAGCAACCCAATACGGTTTGCGTTTATTACGGAGCTGGTGTAATCCGTAATGGACCAAACGGTGATGATCTTGGTGGTTGTATGTATGTTTACGGTCAAATGAGACAACCACAGTCAATGTCTTTCAATGATTTGAAGATGTGGTTAGTCGACTTGTTACAACTCAATGTTGCGACGGATAATCTCAGGGTCGAAGGCATGGTTTCGGATGGAAACAAATGGGTGCTGAAGAGACTGAAAGGTGACAAATCATGGGGTTCGTTTGGACGATTTGTGACAAATCCAGGCTATGCTGTCGGAACCATCATACTGTATGTTGAAATGTTAGTACATAGTTCGGAGGGCAGCCATTCAGTTGAAAGAGAAAGCACTAATATCTGTACCAGAGGTCACGATGGAGGTGGCGATGCCGATACTGGTGCAGGTGGCAGTACCAATGCCAGTGCAACTGGCAGTGTACCTTTGCAAACTGTAGGAGATATAACTCAATTTGGTGGCCATCAAGTAGATGCAGCTGAAGAATTACCAGAATTGGAGGAGAATTTTAATGAGGAGGAGTATACTGATCCGTCAGAAATGTATGAATCTCCTGTTGAACCCACGGAACAACAGAATCCTATAAGTGAGTGGACTGATCCATCATCCTTGAATAACGCTGTGGTTCGTGATGAGCTGGGTTCGCAATGGTCTTATAATGAATCAACCGTCCAGCTTGGACAATTGTTTCGGAATAAAAAGGATGCAAAGAAAGCCATAATTGCTTGGGCTATCTCACTAAATAGGCCATTCCGGGTGGTCAAATCAAATCCGAGCCTGTGGACTGTGAGGTGCTTAGTCCAGAATTGTTCATGGTACGTACGTGTCTAGCGACAACAAGATGGCCCGTTCTTTCGGGTGACCAGAGTTGAAGACCACGGATGTCTGGCTGAGGGCATGGTGCATCATTATAGAAATATCACTTCCAATTTTGTTGCTAGTCTGATACTGTCAGTAGTGAAGGAAAATACGGCAATAACACCGAAAGTGATAATTGCACATGTCGCGGATAAGTACGGTTATAATATCAAGTACGTGAAGGCATGGAGGGCTAAACAGAAGACGCTGGAGGAGCTTTTTGGTACATATGTTGAGGCATACAACTTAGTACCGAGGCTGTTGCGGCGCATATGTGAAGCAAATTTAAGCACAGTCACCGCAATTGTTGATACGTCGGCAATCGGCTCCGAGGGTGCTGTGATTCCTGGATGCATGGTACTACGGAGATTTTTCTGGGCATTCCAATAGTGCGTTGCATCGTTCAGGTACATGAGACCCGTGCTTTGCATTGACGGAACATTTTTGACTGGAAAATACCAGGGAACTCTGCTGACTGCCGTGGCTGTTGATGCCAATGACCAGCTTCTCCCCATAGCATATGCCATGGTCGAGGGGGAGAACTATAGCAGTTGGCTGTGGTTCTTGGGTACTTTGAAGAATGAGGTTGTGAAAGACCGGGAGCGCGTGAGCTTGATTCATGATCGAAATGGAGGAATGCTGAGTGCGATGGAGTACATGCGATCGGGAGAGGATCCATTGCTGAGTTGGGATGATTTGCAGAGTCGTTGGTGCTCACGGCATTTTGGAGCGAATTTTCACAGTCGTTTCAAGAGCAAGCGCCTGATGCTCGTGTTCAAACGGCTTGCCAAACAGAACCAACAGTCAAAGTTCTCACAAATCTGGAAGTCACTGGAGGAAAGTACGTTGGCGGAATTGCGAGAAGCAGGGGTTGCAGAAGATCGCGGTGATACCGGCGTGGGAAGCGCCGGGGTCGTCTCAGTTTCAGTCAGTGGATTCAGCCCAAACCAATGGAGAAGTGGACGTTGCTTCACGACACAGGTGGGGCTCGGTACGGAATCATGACAACAAATCTGGCCGAGGTGTACAACTTCGTCCTCAAAGGTGTGCGATGCTTACCACTCACTGCAATAGTTGAAATGACATTCTATCGCACAGTACTATACTACGACAGCAGGGGTTTGGCGGCATCAAGCTTTTTGCATGACCCCTTAGCACACTGGCCCAAAAAGATCAATGATTACCTCGAATTTCAGACAAGAAAATCGTTGACACATGATGTCACAGTACTGAGTCGCTTGCACGGGAAGTACGAGGTTCGACTAAGGCACAGACATGTCCGTGGCACACTGCGGGCTGGTCGGGTCCACGAATGTCGAATTTCAAATGCAGATGCCCAATGCACATGCAACAAGCCTCAACTGCTGCACATTCCTTGCTCGCATGTCATCGCTGCCTGCTTTGTTCCTGGGATCGATCCGGCGCGGTACATCTCAACCTATTATACTCTACAGTACCTGTGGAAGACCTGGGATGGTGTCTTGAATGGGTTTGCGGCGGGGGAAAGCTATCGACAACTATCCCCGGAAGATGCCATCACGTGGATCCTAGACAAGAGGCTCCTCGTAGGCCATGTCGGCCGACGTCGATCCAGGAGGATAAATAACAATATGGATGCAGCAGAGCGTGAAGATGACGTACGTAGATGCAGCGCTTGCAGGCACCCTGGTCACAGAAGAGATCGATGCCCGCGGGTGACAGGCGCATCGTCTTCGTCGCAAAACTAAATGTTGTAATATTTCAACTACTGAATGTTTTGTCGTGAGTTGTACTGAATTTCCCTATATCAGTTGTACTTAATTTCCCTAATGCCTTCTCGTGAATTTTTGTAAGCACTACTGAATGTTTTTTTATTTACTGAATGTTTGTTTATGTACTCAGTGTTTCAACTTCTCAACCAATATGTGACAACGGCAGGTATGGCGGACGACCATCAGCTTCCCGAGCTGCTTGCACAACACCATCAGGAGCGTCACCATGCTTGACGCCTTCTACAGGGCATCGTTCTCCCAGCTCTGCGTATGAGGACACCGCATGAGATGTGGCCTCTAGATGAGCGGTTCGCGCCTTATTTGCTAGAGGCCGGACTGTTGCCTTTCGCTCGCATGGTGGAGCGGGCGAGGCGATTCCCTTTCGACCAAGCCCTCATTACTGCACTTGTGGATCGGTGGAGGCCCGAGACGCACACGTTCCACTTCAGTTTTGGCGAGCTCACTATCACGCTGCAGGACGTCAACATGCTGCTTGGCCTGCCTATCCGCGGGGAGATATATGTCCCAGCGGCCACCGAGAGAGCTGCATGGCGCCTAGATTTCCTACAGCGCTTCGAAGGAGTAGGGCCAGCGGGGGGGTTTGCGCACGACGCGGGAGTTCCCCAGAGTTACCTTCGCGCAGTGCGCGATGGTGCGCTCCCCTTGGCCGCTCCAGAGGAGGTCTTTAGGCGCCACCTTGAGGCGTACTTGCTGTACCTGTTTGGGTGGTTGCTCTTCCTTGGCACCCACGGAGACATCTGCGAGCGGCAGTACATTCAGCTCGCCAGGAGTATTGCCGACTCGGCCCTGGGTCATGTGCCGAGGTTCAGTTTCGGATCCGCCGTGCTCTGCCACACCTACAGGGGGTTGTGCGACGCCCCGGGCAGAGACCAAGTCAGCTCTCTTTTCGCTGGGTGCGCCATCCTCTTGCAGATGTGGTCGTACGAGCATTTCCCCATCGGTCGACCGCTAGTTCTGCGGGATCAGTTCGCGTTAGTCGGGGATGGGAGAGACGGCCCCGTGATGGGATGGAGGTAGGCTAGGCTGAGTTTGAGGTGGGCCACAGATCAGGCCCACCTTTGTTATCCTTCGTACGCCACGGACTTCGATCTGCTTCTCGACGACAGCGTTATCTGGGATCCGTGGACCACCGCAAACCTCCAATCCGTCGCTCCAGTCGGCCTTTCTTCTCTTTGTACGCAGGATGCTGTGTACTGGCGCACCCAGGTTCTGCTCGTCTTCTCGCACCATTGAGGGTTACTCACCTGAGCGAGTTATGCGCCAGTTCGGCCTACGCCAGCTTGTCCCAGTGCTGCCTCCTCGACAGATCCCGCACCATATCCACGAGTACTTCAAATATGCATTACATTCACATGTTATTTTATACATAATTTCCATCATGAACTAATTGGTTTGTACGCAGGCAATCCAGGAAGGGTCAAGTGAGGGACGATTTCGTTCCTTGACAGCAGCCTTATGTGCAGGAGTGGATGGATTGGGCCCACACACGCACGGTCGAGGAGCACAGGCCGTACAGCCACGACATCCATTTTTCCTATCTGTCTTGGTACCGACCTCGCACGATCTACCGATTGGCGGGCGGTCCACCCGCCGCGCCTGATGAGCCCATCCCTCCCGCCACCATCGATGACCGCTAGGACCGACGCCTAACTGGGCGAATCCACTCTTCTGTGAGTTCCTTAGCTCTTTGAAACCTTACTTTCACATGGATTGTCGTTCTATAATTGCATTAATTCGTGTGCACAGCTAGACATCCTCGGCGGCATCTCTACTGGTGCACGGGACATGATGGTCAGGTCCCGCCTCGGAACCACCATGCCCAGCGACGATGTGCACGCATATTGTTCAGAGGTCGAGCAGCAGGTCGATCAGATTCTGGTCGGTTTCAGAGTGCTGCTGCCACCTCACTTGACCGTGATTCCCCCACCATCACCGTCGGCGCCAGGTCCTTCGTTGCATGTGCCACCAGCTGACCGTCCGTCGTCGTCGCGCCCTCCACCACTGCACACGGGTTTCGTGCCTGCTGATAGCTCTTCGGATGAAGTGCTCGATACTCTTCCATGGCACCAGCCTCTCGACCATGCACAGCAGCATCCTACACAGCCGACACATCTGCTTCCTAGCTTCCTTCCCGATGCTCCGCCGCCTACGCAGCCGACACAGCCTTCCCAGTCTCCGCCAGCTGCGCAGACACCACCAGTGAGGAGGCGGCGCATCAGGGATCGTCAGCCCCCCTCTCGGTACACACCATCAGAGTATCAGCCCCCCTCCCCCCCACAGAGGGGCAGGAGGGGGCACTAGTCCGATGTAGGCTTTTCTCAGACTGTTCAGTTTTCGTACATTTTTGTTAGGTTTCCAACTTTTTGGAGTTTTCTGTTTTCTACCGTTTTACTTTTGTATGACTCTGCGTTTCTGCTTTTCAGCCTTTACCTATTCATCTGATGCTCGTTTTCGTATGATTAGTCTTTTCGACTTTTGCACCTACCATCTTTTGCGCTGAGACGTCTAGTTTCGTACAAATGCGTCGAACCAACGAGACAAAACTAGGTATCAAAAGCACGGTATAAATGCAAAATTAGTATGTACTTGTACGGTCCCGATGCCAAAACTTTGTCGTCTTACTCCTTTTCGCAAATCAGCCTAGAATTATCCCGGCTTATACCTTTTTAAGATTTTCCGCGGAACCTAAAAAGGCTAAAACCCACATCTCATCTCCAAACTTCGATCTAATTCAAGGAGTATCTCCCATTCACTATTCTGACCAAGTTTCCCTTCTGTAAGATTTTCAAAATCTCATCCGACACCTTAGTTTCAAGTCTCGCCATTTTTCGAAATTCTAATTACCCTAATTACCATAAAGTACCCTGTTTTCGAATTATCCCAAAATCATCAAATCTTGCCAAATTTCATTGAAACTTCTGCTGAATACGCTCCTGAAATAAAGTTATACTTGTGTGTGAGATTAGATCTCAAATCAGCCCTCCCAATCTCAAAATTTACAAACAAGTCCTAATTCCCAAACGAAATCATCACAAAGTCCTTCGACAGTGACCACGGGGAGGCAGCTTTCAGTCACTAGCCGGGCTAGCGACTGAAAGCTGGCGTGGCACGGCACGGGGGGCCAGCGGGGCATTGTGCCGTGCCACGTCTTCAGTCGCCAGCCGGGCTAGCGACTGAAGATCAGTCGCGCAGCTGGCTTGGCGACAGAGAGCCGTTTTTGCAAAATTTAAAAGTTAGGGGTTAGTTTTCGAATTTTTTTTAAGGGTTATTTGGAAAAAAAAATTCCTGAAAGAACACCATTCATAGGAGTTATTTTGCAAAGAAGCATTCTGGAAACATGACAATAGAATCTGTCCAGCAGAACTAAATCATATGGCCCAAAAATTTGTACATAGGTGCAATGGATTGCCCATTGCTATTGCATGCATCGGCCGGTTATTGTCATGCAAAAACCCAAGTTACTCCGAATGGGAAGAGTTGTACAAAGAATTAGAGCTGCAACTAACCAATGATGCCAGTCATGATGTCAATATTGTTCTGAAATTAGTCTGAAGGATCTTCCCTATAATTTGAAGAATTGTTTTCTGCATTGCACAGTGTTTCCTGAAGATTTTGTAATGCACAGAAGGAGGTTGATGAGGCACTGGGTGGCTGCTGGTTTCATTAAAGAAACCAATCACAAAACAATGAAGGAAGTGGCAGAGGGTTTCCTCAATGAACTTGTGAACAGAAGCCTGCTTCAAGTGGTGGAGCGCAATCAATGTGGCCAAGTTCGTAGTGTCCGAATGCATGATATTATCCGTCTTCTTGCTCTCACTAAATCAAAAGAGGAATATTTTTGCAGAGTTTATGACGACTTGGGTACATTTCCCATGGAGAAGGCACGACGTTTATCAATTCAAAGCACAAATGTCGAGGAACTGACTCAATCAAGTGGACCTAGTCCTCGTTCTGTCTCTATGTTTTTCATAGTGGTCTAAATATTGATTCACTAAAGTCCTTGTTGAAATCTTTCACCTTGTTGTCTACTTTGGATCTTCAAGGTGTTCGAATGAGGAGACTACCAAGTGAGGTCTTCAACCTGTTCAATCTACGTTTTTTAGGACTTAGAGAAACTGGTATTGAAAATCTCCCGAATGAAATAGGAAAATTGCAAAACTTGCAAGTCTTAGACCAGCTCCATCCCCGACGCCTCCACGCACTGCACGCGGGCCCCACGACTAAACAAATATTTTTTTCCCGGAAAGAAGAGAGAGGAGGCGCCTGTGGAGGCGTCAAAAGCCAGGGTCTGCATGTGGGCCCGGCTGTTTTTTATCTCGTTTTTCGTGTAATCAATTGTATACAATTTTCTTTCTTGATTTATGCATTAATATAGTTCAAATTAGATGTTGATTATATTGAGAAAATTATAGATCTTTAAATTATCTTCATATAGAGACCAAATATTGCATATATTTGATTTTTAAATTAAAAATTATTAGTGTTTTATTAAAAACACCTAAATTTAATTTTCGTTGGTCTGTACGAAGCGCCTCGCGAAGCGTCGATGGGTTGGAGTAGGGGGTGCTTCAGATGGTGCTTCGTATACGTGGCACAGAATATATTGAAGAATATTCTGTTGAACCGCCTTGCGAAGCGTCGATGGGTTGGAGATAACCTTAGATGCTTGGGATACTGAACTGTCAAATCTGCCAGTGGAAGTGGTGACACTTTGGAAGTTGAGGCATCTATACGCTGGTACTGTTCTCGAGGAAACCTACAAGAGAGTTGTTTTGTATGATGGAGTAAGAGTGTCTAAAGGCATAAGGCACTTGACCAACTTGCAATCTTTCCAGCATGTCCAAGCAAGTTCAGAGATTTTGAGTCATTTTGGAGCTTTGACAGAGTTGAGAACTTTTGGCGTCACCAAAGTTAAATAAGAGATTGCCCAGGGAAATAGGTAAAAGAAATTTCCATCCAAGATTTAATAAGAGTGAACATTGTGCTGATCTGTGCTGTGCTGTCAAGAAAATGACTAATCTTTCTCATCTAACAATATATGCAGCAGATCAGAAGCAGGTGCTGCAGATTGAAGCACTTTGTTTACCTCCAACTATTACAACCCTTGAGTTAAGAGGCCAGCTAGACAAGAAATCCATAACTCACATTACCTCGTCCAGTTTGCACCTTGGTAACCTTACAGAACTACACTTGGCCTTCTCCAAACTCGACGACGACTCATTTCCGTGCCTCTTGGATTTGCATGGTTTGGTTGTGCTCCATCTTGGAAATGCATATGAAGGGAAGGAGTTGCGCTTCCCTGCAACCTCGTTTACGAAACTGCGAATATTAGGAATATGGGAAGCTCCATATCTCAATAAGGCTGCAATAGAGCAGGGTGCAATGCGAAGCCTTGTTGAACTGCGTATCGGAAAATGTCCAGAATTACAAGTCCTTCCTGATGGCATTGAGTACCTTATAGCCCTTGAGAAATTATATCTATTTGAAACTTCTCAAGAACTCAGAAACAAGCTTGAGAGAAAATCACATGAAGATCACATGAAGATTAGCCACATCAAAAGGGTTATTATTAGCTAATATCATGGACATTAGATGTATGTATGCATGTATGGCCTATTGGTTTTCTTCAATATTCCTTCCTGTTCTGTGCATTCTTTTTTTTTTAATTTTATTTTTAGTGTGTCTGTTCCTGTGTAGGGATGTACTGATGTGCAATATATATGCATGTGTGCTTAAGCACAAGGTCATCTTCTGGATCCTATTGCATGAAAAGCTTGATACATGTGCTATGTAGGAAGAAGATTTTTAGTAGTGTTCGGATGATTGTGCCCTTTGCGGCTCATGTGTACATTTGTTCTCGTTCCATTTCAGTGTTTCTTGGAATACTTAGTTAAATATCCCGGAAATGACATCAGGGGTGCTAATTAGAATGTTTGTCGGCTACAGTTGTTCCTTTTTCGAAATTGTGATTATTGGCTGTTGGCACATCTGGAAGCAGAGGAATCAAAAAATATAGTTTAGGGAGATTTTATAGATATTATTTTGAGTTGTTCACGTCTCGACTACATTTATTATCTTTTTAACTGATTTGGATGCTTTTCCCATTATTATTTTATTTGTAAACAAAATTTCTCATGTTGGTTTCTTATTGCAATTAATTTACAGCTAAATAGATATGAAGTTTTTAAAAAGAATAGGTGTTGCGTTTGATGATTTGTCGTTGAGTATAATTGTGTCTTTTTATTTGAACAGAATAACAATTTTGTTCTACCTTAATATATTACAAGGAGTATTGCAAGTACTCGCTAACTAGATATATATAGAATGAGAGCTAATGTGGAGGAGACTTTCCTTTTTTTTTGGATTTCTTCCTTGTCATTTTCATTTTTATCTTCTTCTCTTTACATATACAATTATTTATCTTTACGAAATGGTTATAGGACAATGTTTTTATTGTACTTTCATTTTTTGTTGTTGTATTTTTTTATTTTAGGTTGTCATTTTTTTTAGTTTGTTGAATTGTTTTATTTTAGGCTGTCACATTTTTCTAAGTTAAACTTGCTGCATTTTCTCATTTTAGATTGTCGTAGTTTTCTCATTTTAGCAGTGTTTTAAATAACAATTGTCGCTTTGTAACGTTGTCACCAAAAGAGATATCGCGGAGTGCAGAGGCTATCAGCAAAACTATCCTATATTAAGTTTTCTTTTTAAAAATTCATTTCTATTTTTTTAATAGTATTTGAAACACAATAAAATTAATAGAATGATACTAAATAAAAATAAAGCAATGTCCACATCATAATTGCAAGTTTTCAATATTAGTGTCACATAAGCGATTTAAAATCCAGATTAAAACAATATAAATTGTACTTTGGCAAAATAATATTTAATATATTAAATATTGTTGGGGGAAATCTCCGCGTAACTAAGCCCAGGTAAGTTCACATCCGCCCGGGGATCGTGGCCTCCGGCGCCTGCCCCGGGCGCCGCCATTTGGCTCCCGGGACCGTGGCCTCCGGTGTCTGCCCCGGGCACCGCCATTTGACCTCTGGGAGAAGTCCCGGGTGCCACCTTTTGCCCGGGGACCGTGGCCTCCAGTGCCTGCCCCGGGCGCCGCCATTTGGCTCCTGGGACCTTACCTCCGGGAAAGGTCCCGGGCGCCGCCTTTTGCCCGGGGACCGTGGCCTCCGGTGCCTGCCCCGGACGCCGCCATTTGGCTCCCAGACCTTGCCTCCGGGGCATGTCCCGGGCGCCGCCATTTGGTCCCCGGGACCGTGCCTCGGGGGCACGTCCCGGGTGCCGCCTTTTGGCTCCCGGGACCTTACCTCCGGGAGAGGTCCTGGGCGCCACCTTTTGCCTGGGGACCGTGGCCTCCGGTGCCTGCCCCAGGCGCCGCCATTTGGCCCCCGGGACCTTGCCTCCGGGGCATGTCCCGGGCGCCACCTTTTGGCGCCCGGGACCATGCCTCCGGGGCATGTCCCGGGCGCCGCCTCTTGGCTCCCGGGACCTTACCTCCGAGAGAGGTCCCGGGCGCCGCCTTTTGCCCGGGGACCGTGGCCTCCGGTGCCTGCCTCGGGCGCCGCCATTTGGCCCCCGGGACCTTGCCTCCGGGGCATGTCCCGGGCGCCGCCTTTTGGCGCCCGGGACCATGCCTCCGGGGCACGTCCCGGGCGCCGCCTCTTGGCTCCCGGGACCTTACCTCCGGGAGAGGTCCCGGGCGCCGCCTTTTGCCCGGGGACCGTGGCGTCCGGTGCCTGCCCCGGGCGCCGCCATTTGGCCCCCGGGACCTTGCCTCCGGGGCACGTCCCGGGGGCCGCCTTTTGGCTCCCGGGACCTTACCTCCGAGAGAGGTCCCGAGCGCCGCCTTTTGCCCGGGGACCGTGGCCTCTGGTGCCTGCCCCGGGCGCCGCTATTTGGCTCCCGGGACCTTGCCTCCGGGGCACGTCCCGGGCGCCGCCTTTTGGCTACCGGGACCTTGCCTCCGGGAGAGGTCCCGGGCGCCGCCTTTTGCCCGGGGACCATGGCCTCGGGTGCCTGCCCCGGGCGCCGCCATTTGGCTCCTGGGACCTTGCCTCTAGGGCACGTCCCGGGCGCCGCCATTCAGCCCCCGGGACCTTACCTCCGGCGCATGTCCTAGGAGTCACCACCCTCCTAAAAGGTAAAGTCCCTGTTTGTTTATCACGTACAGGTCACGCGAGGGGCGCCTCGGGAATCAGCGACCACCTGTCAAGCATCCAAGGCGTTTGACCGGGAGAAAGACGTTGCTACCCCGCGATCCGACGGTAGCGTCCGGGGTAGTTTAGGCTTTTCGCTTCTTTTTGGGGCTATAAATAGCCCTTGTACCCCTCTGTTGTGAAGGATCGAGTCATTTGTATTGGAATAGATAAACTCACAGGCGTGCTCCGGAAGCCTCTCCCCCGGAGAGAGCCTCCCCAGCCGACTCCTGTCGGGAGCGCGTTGATAGGACTAGGGCCCCCACCGGGACCCGAACCTGTATAAATCCCCGTGTCATTTGTTGTGTTTGTCCGGCGGGGGAGGACCGGTCACCCGGTCAACCCGCGTCGCGTATTCTTCGCTAGTATCGTCTCCAAAACCTGCCGGGGTATTCGTAATACCACGACAAATATGGTTGACCACGACATTAAAAAATTAAGATTATATTTGTTGGGCCAACAATACAATCAAAATCTAACCCAAAATAACATATAAAACATAACATTCGTTATTTCTATATAAGACCGTAATTATTTTGTCAAAAAAGATTGTTTAATCTATATACATACAGGGGCATATAGCATATTGATAAGAGCGTAATTATTCCATAATTAAACCTAGCATTGCATTCCGGTCCCACTTGACATCGCCCCATAAATATTGATAGAATTCCGAAGCCAGCCCATAAATAATTTTTCATGTGAAACGTAGCTTCCTTTTCCTCATTTAGTCTACCTTAAGTTTTTAAGTTAGTTTAAATTACAAGTCTAATAAGTTGATGGAGAGAGATTTAACATTGTTTAAGACTTCTACTTTAAAATAGAGTCCATCTTAAAAGATAAATCTAAAATTTTAAATTCATTTAATATAAACATATCTAAAAAATTAAAACTCAAATAAACCAAACAAAATGCACCAAAATCTTTTATCAGCTCATTACTATCCTCCACATTCATTCTTAACATCTTTTGGATTAGACCGAACCAGTCAACTACTACTATGTATTTTGACTAAGAAAAGAATGAGGTGTCATGATAACACAATGCTGACATGGCACAAAAATATAGAAATAGATGATTCTGATGGGGAGACATCCAGTTCTCCAAACCACAACATCCTAGATAGGATCCTAGCCTCTGAACCCAAGGGTATCCAGAGAAATCTCCAGTTCCCCAGGTAAGGGCCTAGGCTTTCTGAGACGATTCCTTGAGTAAGGGTCCAAATCTCTTTGGACGTTTTTCGGGAAGGGCCCAGGTCCCTAAACCCCGTTCCCTGAGTAGGGGCCCAAGTATCCCCAGGTGGTTCCCGCGAAGGACCTAGGTCCTCGAGCCCCTATTCCCTAGATGGTTCTCCAGATAAAGGCTCATGCCTCCCCAGGTGGTTCCGTAGGTAAAGGTCTAAGCCTCCCCGGGTGGTCCTCGAGAAGGGGATAGGTACCCAAGCCCTGATTGCCCGAGCAATTCTCGAGAAGGGCTCAAGTCCCTGAGCCCTAGTTCCCTGGATGGTTCCTTGAGTAGGGGCCAAACCTCCCCGGGCGGTTCCAACAAAGGCCCAGGTCCCCGAGCCTTAGTTCCCTGGGTACTCCCTAGGTGGTTTCCTACGTAAAGGCCCATGCTTCCCTAAGTGGTTCTTTGGGTAAGGGCCCAGGCTTCCCTGGGTAGTCCCCCAGAAAGGGCCAAGTCCCCAAGCCCCGATTCCCTGAGCGATTCCCAGGAAAAGCACCAAGTCCCTAAGCCCCGATTCCCTAGATTGGGCCCAAGGGTGGTTCCCTGGGTAAAGGCCTAGACCTCTCCGGGCCCCGATTCCCAGGGAGGGACATGGGCTCTATTGCATCTATGTCTTTATGCCTAATCCTAATTTTGATGATTAATGAAAACAGAGTGTTTCAGACTAAGTGTACTTTTGAGACTTTTTGATACACAGCTCCGTTGGGAAGATATGCGAGATGAACAAAACGAACCCAGCGCAAAAGTGATAAAAGCACAAGTCAAGGACGAGACGCAAGTCACAAAATGCAAAGGACCTAAGGTAATATGAATTTATTTCTACCGATCTCGGCGTATGGAGTTGATCGGTGTAGGATTTTATTTTTAGTTTTAACCGTACTATAAAGAGGGGTTGCAAGTCCTCTCTAAATCTCCAACATAAACCGATAAATTTAGGTCATTGCATTGCATCTTTTCTGTTGGATTTGATTTGAAAGATTTTGTTTTTAGTTGAGTTTTTGACAGCAGAAGAGTTTTTCAATTTTCTACAAAGATCTAGGCAGATTTGGCTTTTGCTTCTGTCGACAAAAATGTAGCCCTTTAAATTATCTTTCAAACAAGGTATTAAACACTAAATTTAGATTTCTGGATTTAAAGTTATGGCTGTTCTTTTTCATGCTAACTGTCAGTTTGAATGTCAGTTTAGTTAAACTAACAGTTGTCCAGAGAGTATGTTTTTTGAGCTGAAAATTTTTGAACTAAACTGACTGTCAGTTTGCAATTTGACCTCAGCTGAGTTTATTTGAGTTTCTATTTGATCTGGTCGCTTTTGTGGTCGAACTGACTGTCAGTTTTCATAACTGACTATCAGTTTGTATTATCAGTTTCCATATACGACCACAAACGGCTAGCAAAGTTTTATCCGTGATTTTTGCCAGCCGTTGATTTTGGAACTGACTGTCAGTTCCTCATACTGACTGTCAGTTTGCACTGATTTGTTTCGATTTTTGACCTCAAACGGCTAGCTGTGTTTTCTTCGGATATTATTTCTTTCTGGTCGTGACCCAAACTGACTGTCAGTTTGAGTTGCTGATTTTCAACTCAAGCTCCAACAATTCTTTTGTTTGTCGAGGCTATAAATAGGGGGCTTTGAGCATTGGTCACTACTACAGAATTCATCATCACAGTCGGGTCAAAACAGTCATCACAGACGGTTCTTACCCGTCAATGATATTCGAGTCAGTGATAATCATGTACTATCACAGACGGTTTTCAACCGTCTGTGATCTCTCCCTTCACAGACTGTTATAAGATCAGAACCGTCTGTGATACTCATACTTCACAGACTGTTATAAGATCAGAACCGTTTGTGATACTCATACTTCACAAACTGTTATAACATCAGAACCGTCTGTGATACTCATACTACCACAGACGGTTTTAATCTCAGAACCGTCTCTGATAATTTGAGTTTCGAAGATGGTTCTGATCTTATAACCATCTGGGATCCTCACATTATCAGAGAAGGTTCTGAGATCACAACCGTCTGTGATACTCAAATTATCAGAGACGGTTCTGAGATCATAACAGTCTGTGATACTCAGATTACCAGAGACGGTTTTGATATCAGAACCATCTGTGATACTCAAATTATCAGAGATGGTTATGAAATCAGAACAGTCTGTGATACTCAGATTACCAGAGACGGTTTTGACATCAGAACCGTCTGTGATACTCAAATTATCAGAGACAGTTTTGATATTAGAACCGTCTGTGGTACTCCTAATACACAGACTGTTATAACATCAAAGCCGTCTGAGATACTTATACTAACATAGACGGTTTTGATCTCAGAACCGTCAGTAATAAATGAGTATCGCAGACGGTTCTGATGTCAAAACCGTCTGTGATACTCAAATTATCAGAGATGGTTATGACCTCAGGATCGTCTGTGTATTTAGAGTATCACAGACGGCTTTGAGGTCAAAACCATCTGCGATATTGTCATTATCAGCGACGGTGGTAATCTTGAAACCGTCTGTGATATTATACTCTCAGAACCATCTGTAATAGTGAATATCACAGACGGTTTTTAGGTTAGAGCCGTCTGTGATAGTGTTATAATCTCAGAACCGTCTGTGATACTGTGATATCACAGACGGCTCTGAGGTCAAAACCATCTGAGATAGTGATAGTGAAACCATTTGTGATATTGTCATTATCGGTGACTGTTATAATCTCAGACGGTTTGTAAGATCAAAATGCACAGACGGTTTTGATCTTACAAACCGTCTGAGATTATAACAGTCACCGATGTCCTCTGTACAAATTGCATTTCATATATACAGTTCATGAATTTCATACATGCACAGTACTCAAATATATACAGTCTCATATATACATGCACACAACTTAGAAACATGTACAAATAGCATTTCATATATACAGCACAAAACTCAGAAATATGTACAATTGAACAAATAAATGTAATCGACAATTAAAGTCAGTGTGTTAGATGTACAAACAAATGTAAGGCCGCACTAATACGAACCTTGCGGGTCCCTAAACTTCCCCTTGGTTGATATGACCTCCGCAAGGAAAAACTCAGCGAGCATCCCTCGGACAATACCAATGTGCCGAGGGTCAAAGCTTTCTGAAGGGAAGTCGACCCCCTGCAGCAAGAGTTGGTACATAAAAAATTAGCTGCAGTTGTAAATTCTGTCAAATCGATACAAAGGGGAGCAGTTGTATACCTCGGGGAAATCTGGCCGGTGAGGGGTGACGATCAGGTCATACATGTGGCGCATCACGTAGAACCCACATGTATTGTCGTCCAACTGCTGATGGCACTGTCAATTTACAGACCGAGAGTTAGGTGGGGACACGTTATAAAGTAAAACAGATGCCAGTTGAAATTTGTACCGAAAATTGTAACCAGTGAAACTTATCGGCTCGCTGCTCGTGTTGTCTCCCTTCCTCGGCAAAGTACTTCGTGAAAGCCCTGTAGATAGTCGAAATTGACAATTTGAGGATAGTCAAAATTGACAAGTTGAGGACAGTAAATCTAGATGCATGCAAGACAGGTCCACATGAATATCATCACCTTTTGAATACATCTCGTGCGCCGCAATACGAGTACCCTTTCCTCTGCAATGAGTCAAGGTAGAACACCTTGTTCCTTTTCGGAATAAGTAGCAGCAGGATCCAGTGGTAGCTACATATTACACGTAAAGAATTAAAAATTTAATCTAAATTTGGGGGTGTGCACATGGAGACACTAATCTACGGGTGAAGTACTGATGAAAGCACTCACCTCTGGTTGTAGGGTACAAGTATATACTCCTTGTCGACCTAAGCAAGCAACCCTCTTTTGATGTAGTCGACAACGAAGTTTGCGTCGGTCCAAAACATCACCTCGGCGACCATCTGGGGGTCCAAGAAACCAACAGGTATGCCCTTAGATTTGGCATAGTTGGTCATGCAGCTGCACGGAAGTAACCAATTAATAAATGACATATATCCGTATATGCATGGATAGTAGGATACTTACAGCACCCAAGACCGTAGGATTGACAAGTCGAGCGCATCTTTGTTCAGTAAATTGTGTAGGTCTTCGAAGGTCACCGAGTAGGTCCCAATGTCATTATGGAACTCTGCCACGGTGTACTTGACCATGATGTGCCCTGGTCTGGTTTGTCCTCTTCATGTACCATGCATGCAGGCTCTGGCATGCTAACCCCATACTCGAAATTGCGGTATCGGAGGCCATGGGCATCCCCAGAGCGAACGGTATGAGAGCTGGCGCACTCTTCTCGCTCTCCTTCGCCGGGCTCTTCTTTGCTTTTCCCCTACTAGCCAGCTTCTTGAATGGTTACCTCTTAGTCAGAGTCAGCTTCGTCATCGGAGGGGTATGCTGGCTAGTAGGCCGTGTGTCGGTCTGTGATGTCTGTGTGATGTAAGAACCTACGTATTAGGACACTAACTCTGAGGGCTATTATTATAGTATGAATTATGAAACTGGTGGGGGAATTACCTCATACAGGACGATGTCTTTCTTGGGCCATTGCATGAACATGTGCACCGCATCCCCGAGAGTGGTAATCTCGTCGTTCGGCGGCTTCTCCAATGGAAAACCCTTGCAATGGTCAAAGACATTGTCCACCTGGACCCGTGCAAAACCCTCACATAGAGGGGCACCGTGAATTGTGGCCCCCGTCTTGCATGGTTGTGCCATCCCACGGCCAGCCTCGATCGGGAAGAGACCGGCCAGCACCATAAGCTTGCAGGAGGTGGGTTCCTACAAACAGTGCGCATTAACATATTGAATTTCACCGCTTTTCACTTTCGAATGAATTAACATAGACAAACGGTCATTACCTGCATAAAGTCCACCGGATACTTTGGAGAGGGCTTCGTCTGTGAAGACCCCGGCGCAGACGCACAGCTACTACGGTGGCCAAGAATGGGGGTCGGTACTTCTGCTGCTAGAAAGGGGGTGCCCTAGGTCGCCTTTCTTAGCTCTTCATACATGGACCGCATCTCCGACAACTGCTACAGAAGTGCTTCGTCCTGAACAGCGAACTCCGATCGCATCTCCTCCTTGAGCCATTCATCGCGGGCTTGGTGGAATCTCTTTCTCCTCTTAGCTGCCTCCTCATCATCAAGGAAACCAAGCCTCCAAGGCACAGTGGCACCGAGGCCGCGCACGCGGCCTAGATGCTCCTTGTTTCCTAGTGCCGCTGTGAGGATATCCCTGTCCCTCCTCGGGTTGAAGTCTCCGGATGCCGCCTGCGCACTCAGCGTCACCTGCAACAGGAGAACTTAGCAATACAGCCCATTGCATGCGTGTTACGAGGATAGTACGTGATCGGACAATCTTACCAGCCGGTCGATCACTTCCCTGTCCGCAGGGTTATTCACAGAGACGCTTCCGGAGGAGGTCATCGTCAATCTTGCTCGGCACCAATTGCGGGCGCGAACGTCCGTTATGCCCGCATAAGGACTGCCAGCCGAAGACTGGGAAGCCTCCTCGTCCTTCTTCCTCCACAACGCCTTCTTCCCCACATACCCACCACTGCCTAGTCTGTGTGGGTGGGTATTCTTGGCCTGGTTAGCCTGGCCCTTCGCACTAAGCTCCTGGAACTCTGGCTTGGCCTTCATCTCAACGAACAGCTACCATGCCTCGGGAGTCATGAAAGGGAAGTCATCGAAGGGGGTCTTCGACTCCTTCACATAGAGCCTGACAAGGTGGCTCTTGAAGTTCCTCCACGCCTTGTTTATTGACATCAGTGTCCTCCAGCGGATGGTGAAGTGGCGATCCTCGGGAATGTGAAACGCCGCTTGCATTTCTTCCCACAGCGCATCCTTGCACTCTGGGGGCACTTGACCCCAGTCGGAGGTGGTGATGGGCACCCGCTCCCTTGCCACTTTGCCGCATAGTGAGCGGTACTGACCGACAAGTTTGTCCGGAGCTTCCGGCACACCATTGTCGTCGAACTGGACGTGCTGCTTTTCCCGCTTGTTCAGACGCGCGCATGTCGTCCGGCCTCGCCCCTTTCTCTTCTGCTGCGGGGTCACGGCGGACGAGGCGACCTCTGGCCCAGGCGTCTCATCGCTAGCGAGGTCACCCTGACTCCCCGAGTGGTGCATTTCGTCACCAGACATAGTTCCTAACATAAGTGAAAGAGAGAACAGTTTAAGTAAATCTGCAACTAATAATTCTATAACAAAACCCATATACTTATAATTAACCAAGAATGACAGAAACGGTGGGGAGGCGATGGAGGTGATCGCGTTGGACGCGGGAGGGCGATGGAGGTGATCGCGCCTGACGGTGGAAAGGCGATGCAGGTGATTGCGACGGACGGAGAGGAGGAGAAGGTGGGAGGCGATGGAGGTGATCGCGACGGACGGTGCAAGGGCGGAGAGAGCTAGGGCAAACAGTTGTGAAGTCTGGAAATGAGCGGGACAAAGCCCGCCTTGAACTATTAACCGTGACGAGATTATCACAGTCGGTCCAACGCTCACAACCATCTGTGATAATATTATCACAGTCAGTTCTCGCATCAGAACCGTCTGTAATAATCGACATAGCGATAATCACCAGAGAGATTATCACAGACGGTTTTGAGTTGAGAGCCGACTGTGACTCTGATTATTACAGACGGTTTGGAATTGAGAACCGACGGTGCACGTCAAGAACTTGAAGCGTCGAACACTGTTGAAAATATCACAGTAGGTTCTAAATCTATAACCGTCTGTGATAATATTATCACAATCGGTTCTCAAATAAAAACCGTCTGTGATAATCTACATAGTGAGAGATTATCACAGACGGTTGTGAGTTGAGAACCGACTGTGACAGATTATCACAGACGGTTGCGACTTGAGAACCGATCGTGCACGTGTACACTTGAAGAGTTGGAGACGCTGTTGGGAATATCACAGTCGGTTCTATATTCATACCCGTCTGTGATAGGTCAAAACCGCCCATGATAATCTCTCTATTGAACGTTAGTTTTACAACTTGAAACTGATCTGTAGCTTTCAACTCTGAATGCTCGAAAACTTGTTTTAAATGAACACTCAGATATTTCAAATGTAGTCCAAATGCTCTGTAAATTGGTTATAGTGTACGTAGATCCAATAATTGGTTACAATGTGGAGCATGCTCAAATAAATTTAACATACAATGTACGTGGAGCATGCTCAAGTTAATGTTACATACAAATGGGAACTTTCACCGACAATTTCCACGTACACAGCCATGTTATCCTCAACTTTCCACTTGCCGCAGCCCTGCAAAGACGAGAATTACAGGAGATATAATCTATACCGATGGAAACAGAGAGATAAGGACGTACAGTTGATTACCTTTAAAGTATAACCCTTCCTGGTGATCCATACGCACGTAACTGGTTTCGTCGGTGTCTTCAGTATCGACCTGTAGGCCATCTCCAAATGGAGGAATCTCATCAAATTGATTGTATTCCTACTCGTCTACGACATTTTCAACTCCAACAATCCTTCTCTTGCCATGAAGGACGACGTGCCACTTCTTATTGGCTGGGTCAATGACATAAAGGACCTGAATGGCTTGATTTGCAAGTATGAATGGCTCATCTTTATAAGCAACTCGATCGAGATCCACAGAAGTGAAACTGTAACTGTCAACCTTCACACCCTGTGGGATTTGGACCCATCGGCATCGAAACAGGGGAATCTTGAACAGTACGTAATCGAGCTCCCAAATTTCTTCAATGAACCCGTAGTACGAGTTCAATCCACGTACTACCCTTGTTGGGCCTGTCTTGGTGAAACACTCATGGAAAGCTTCTACGCTCACTCCACTATTTTGCACAGTGCTCTTTCTATCTTGAGCTTTCGTGTAAAATGTGTACCTATTGATGTCGTATCCCTGCCATGTCTGTACAGTAAACGTGGGCCCTTTTGCCAACCATTTAAGGTTCTCACTTGCGGACTCTCCGGTGATTCGCACTTTCATCCAAGCGTTGAATTGACTGTTATGTTGTCCCGTGATCCAAACCTCGGATCGGCGAGGATTGTCTTGTCGTAGCATCTCCTTGTGCTCGTTGATGTACGGAGACACCTCCGTCATGTGTTGCAAGACCCAAAAATGAGCTTTTGAGTACATATCGAAATCAGGAGTGATGGCTCTCCGTCCAATAGTGCCAACACCATCAAGCCTGCCCTCGTGACGAGACACAGGAACTCCTATTGCTTCTACCTCGGCCATGTAATCGACGCAGAACTCAACAACCTCTTCTGCTGCATAACCTTCGACAATGCTACCCTCAGGCCGGGACCGATTCCTCACGTAGGCCTTAAGTACACCCATGTACCTCTCGAATGGATACATATAACGTAGGAACACGGGTCCACATATCTTGATTTCTCTGACAAGGTGGACAGTAAGATGGACCATGATATCAAAAAACGATGGAGGAAAATACATCTCAAGCTGACAGAGAGTTTGAACCACCTCGCTCTGCAGAGAATCCAGTCCTTCGGGATCAATGACCTTGCCAGAAATTGCATTGAAGAAAAAACAGAGCCTCGTGATCGTCTCTCTGACCTTATGCGGCAGAATACTCCGGATGGCAACAGGAAGCATTTGTGTCATCAACACGTGACAATCATGAGACTTCATACCCAGCAATTTCAAATCACCCATGGACACAAACTTTTTCCTATTTGCGGAGTAACCCGATGGAACTTTAACACCACAGAGACACTTACAGAGTTCTGTCCTCTCAGCCTTGCACAAAGTGTAGCATGCAGGGGGAGGTATATACGGCCTTTATCGTCCTCTCTCGGTGCTAGCTCAGGCCTGATTCTCATTTTGATCATGTCACGCTGCACATTGACGCCATCCTTTGTCTTCCTTGGAATGTTCAGCAATAGGCCGATTAAACTGTCGCAAACATTCTTCTCTACATGCATGACATCAATGCAATGACGAACCTCTAAATGCTCGCAATACGGTAAGTCCCAAAATATCGATCTCTTCTTCCAAGTGTTCTTCGTGCGGGGTTTCAATTTACCACCCTTTCCAAACACAACGTCTATGTCCTTCACCTGTGAGTAAACATATTTCCCGCGCGTAGGCTTCGGGGCTGAACCATCTTCCTTGTGGCCGTCAAATTCCCTCTTCCTCTTACGATACGCGTCATTCTTCGGAAGAAACCTACGGTGACGCATGTACACTGTTTTCCTGTAATTCTTCAGCCACACGCTCTCAGTCTCATCTTCACAGTGGGGGCAGGCTTTGGCTCCTTTCGTACTACGGCCCGACAAATTTCCAAGGGCAGGGAAATCGTTGATGGTGCAGAATATCATAGCACTTAGGATGAAGTTCTCTCGTTTGTATGAGTCCCATACCTGCACCCCTTCGTTCCACATTGTTAGGAGATCCTCTATCAATGGTGCTAGGTATACATCAATATTGTTTCTGGGTTGTTTTGGTCTTGAGATAAGTAGAGACATCATGATGTACTTGCGCTTCATACACAACCAAGGAGGAAGGTTGTAGATACACAAAAGAACCGGCCAAGTGCTATGCCGACTGCTCATGTTACCAAAAGGATTAATTCCATCGGTACTCAACCCGAACCTTATATTCCTCAATTCTGCTTCGAAGTTAACAAATTCCCTGTCGATGTTTCTCCACTGCGAAGAATCAGCGGGGTGTCTCAGCTTTCCATCCTTCTTCCGGTCTTCCGAGTGCCAACGCAGTAATTTTGCCTCTTTACGATTTGCAAACAAATGCTGCAAGCGGGGAATGACTGGCAAATACCACAACACCTTAGCAGGAGGTCCTTGCTTTATCTCAGCGCAGTCGCTGTCATCTGTTCGGTCCTTAGTACGCTTATAGAGGGATGCGCCGCACACCGGACAAACATGCATATCCTTGTAGTCGTTACGGTAAAGGATGCAATCATTAGGGCATGCATGTATCCTTTCTACTTCCATTCCCAAAGGACACAACAGCTTTTTTGCTTGGTAGGTGTTTTTTGGCAACTCGTTTCCTTCCGGGAGCATGTCCGCCAAAAGATCTAACAGTGCTGTGAAACTCTTGTCGGTCCGGCTGTTGCTTGCCTTCAATTTTAACAATTCAAGCACAGAGGCCAACTTTGTATACTTCGACTTGCAACCAGGGAACAACGGCTTTTCTGAGTCCTCAATCAAGCGCTTGAATTTGCCAAACTCCCTTTCACTGTAATTTCCTTCCACATCACGCAACATGTCATCTAAATGGTCATCCTCTAGCATATCCTCGTTGAAGTCGTTGTTCGGATCCGACATGTCCTGTTCCTCAACCTGAGTGGCACTTGTTTCTGCAGTTGGCCCTTCTCCATGGTGGACCCAACACGTGTACCCCTTTTTGAAACCACGTCGGATCAAGTGGGCGACAATTTGAGATGAGTTGGTGAACATCTTAATATTCTGGCAGTCTACACAAGGACAGTACATATATGGTAAACCCTTCTTCGCCATGTCTTGCTCAGCAACCTTTTCGAAATAAAAAACACCTTTCATATATTCCTCACCCACTCAGTTGTCATTATACATCCAGTCTCGGACCATTTGCAATTACTCAAATTCATACACATGCTAATTAGTAAATCAATGGAGATCGATATTGATGATGAAATCAAGTAATGTGTATGCCTTGGGAGCAAGTACCAACATTGGTTCGATCCTCAAATTTTTGCCCCCAAATGCTCCCCCGGCCTTTCGAGATTTTGCTCTTCCTTGCCCCAAATCTCTTTGAACTGGACAGTGTAGGTCGAGCAAGAGTGTACGACTAGCTCAAAACATCTGCCAAAAGACCTTTTATACCAAGTTCAATACAGACGGTTCTATATAATACCGTCGGTAATATCGGTGCATTTTTGAAGAATAGAATATCACTAACGTGTTTCACTTTATTAAACCGTCGGTAATATCGGTGCATTTTGTGTAACTATGTCAGAAATATCACAGATGGTTATGAGCTCCAAACCGTCCGTGATAATTACAATATCACAGACGGTTCCTACGTCAAAACCGTCCGCTTTACTATCACAGTTGGTTTTTACTTCAGAACCGTCTGTGATTATCACTGTCGGATTTTACAGCAGACTGTACGTGATTATCACTGTCGGATTTTACATGAAAACCGTCTGTGTTAATTATAAAATCAACAATCTGCAAGATTATCACAGAAGGTTTTAAGGTCCGAACCGTCTATAATATCCTGGATTGTTTGTTTGCATTCGACTACTGGTCATCAGTTGCTCCACTTTTTTTTCATATTTGGTTGTATCTTATTTCAATGTTAGTATTTAAAAAAATGAACATTCAGACTATTTGGTTTTATCTTGTTTTTCATATTTGTTGTATATATGTCTGTGGATCTTCAAAGAATTTTGAGACTATTACAGTCGGTCCTGAAATTAAAACCGTAATCTTACAATCAGAGACGGTTTTGAGTTAAAAACCGTCTTGTTTGCAACAGTATTTTCTTGTTAACATTTTCACACAGAACATCATTTGGTGATTATCAGTTACATAATCAATCGAAAAGCCAGATATATAAGGAAAAGAAATTTCTTATTTCTTACAATCTTTGCATACATAAGAGATACAATTAAGCGACCAATTAATTAGCGTCGACCTGTTTCGAAAGTAACTTACAAAGTTCTCCTAGGGACGTATTGGCATCAGTAGGATCTTCACTGGCCGCCCCAAGAAAACTACCAATGGCTCTAAGACTATCAACATCATCTCTCAGCAAAGGAGTGGATTTGGCATCAGTAGGATCATCCAAGAAATTAAAGTTGATACAACAAAGGTGGAGATGAAGCTACAACTCAAAGCACTCTGCCAAGTGCAGAATGGCAAAAGACATCCCCTCAGAATACTTCTCCAGTGCCTCTTTTTTTTTTTGGAGAGTTCTGCACAAGGCAGCTTTCTCCTCCTGCAGATATGCTTCTCCAGCTTCTCCTAGGGACGTATGCTGGGAGGGTGAAGATGATTGCCAAGCTTTGGAGTGGATTTGGATGTGGAAGTGTGAGCCTTACCCCAGAAAGTTGATCATCCAAGAAAAGCTGATGATACAAAGGTGTTGAAGAGGGGATATTGGAAGGATTGTTGTGGATCTCCAAAGGTGGAGTCGATGCAACTGGAGGGGTTGCAAGGGGCAATGTGGCAACACAGGCCTCAGCACCCTCTAGAGTCTTCGCTGTAGCTCCACTGGAGGATCTTTCATCATTTCTAAGTCTCTTCTTTGGAGGGAGCATTTCCTCAGGCACCTGTGGATTTCGAAATGCATTTGTTTTGAGGTAATCAAGTCATAAAAGAAAGATCTGCATTAGAGTTTCAGAGAGGAGTTACTTTCTAAAGATCCTGATCGAGTTCATTCCTTATCTCTTCCTCATCACTCTCAATTTCAATAACCTCATTGGAATCTCGGCTCGCCATCAAGGTGGGAGTTGAGGAGGGAATAAAGACAGGGATTTAGGAGCCTCGCTATTTATAGAAACAGAAGGTGATGGTTCATATGCGCGGGTGCCTCGAGTTTTAAAAAGCGCACTACTGGTTTTCAAGGTCAATAAATTTATGATAACTTCTCGAGAGATAAACTGCAACACGGAAAAGGAAGTTGAAGAGTCAGATTAGATAATTCGATGCAAATTAAATTTGAAGTAAATAATTAAGTCTCTTCATCTGCTCAGTTATTATGTGCGGTTATCAACAATTGCATGTAGATAATTCGAAGGGTGGGCACTGTTGGGACTATCACAGACGGTGGGGATATCAAACCGTCTGCTTTAATATTACAGACGGTTCTCATGTCCAAACTGTCTATAATATGACTATTACAGACGGTTCTGATATCCGAACCGTCTTTACTATGCCTGGAATAATGAATTGTTCGACTTCTTCAAATATTTGTTCCCTCCTTGGAGTGTTTTGCTTCCATTCGAACTGCTCCACTTCTCTTTCTCCAAGAAATGAGGGAAAATTGCAAAATTTACATAAGAACAAATTTTTATTTCATTTTTTCAACATTAATGAAAAACAATTTCCAAGTTGACGCTTCGTGTTCCCAGGTTAGTGCGCCGCGCAAACATCAGAAATGGAAAAGACACAACACACTGTTGAGAATTTGAAGTGGAGCGCACTACTTTCTTTTCAAAATCAATATCGTCATGATAAATATTCTCGGGAGATAAACTGGAACACGGCAAAACAGTAGTTGCCACTTTGGAAGTTGAAGCATCAGATTACATAACTCGATGCAAATTAAATTTGAAGTAAATAAATGAGTCTCTTCATCTGCGCAGTTATTATGTGCGGTTATCAACAATTGCATGTAGAGAATTGCACTGTTGGGACTATCACAGACGGTTGGGAGATCAAAACCGTCTGCGTTAATATTACAGACGGTTCTGATGTCCGAACCGTCTTTAATATGTCTGTTGAATATTGAGCTATTTGACTTCTACAAATACTTGTTCCCTCCCTGGAGTTTTGCTTCCAGTTGAACCGCTGAGAATTTGAAAGAAGTTGAGAATTTGAAGCGTCGATGACTGTTCGACTATCACAGTCGGTCCTTACATAAAATCCGTCTGTAATATTACTATCACAGACGGTTTGGAGTTAAAAACCGTCTGTGATATTGAAAGAAGTTGAGAATTCGAGGCGGCGGACACTGTTGGGACTATCACAGTCGGGCCTTACATAAAAACCGTCTCTAATGTGACTATCACAGACGTTTTTTACCTCAGAGCCGTTTGTGATATTCAAAGCACGTTGATATATAACTTCTATATTCTTTTTATATTATTTGCATAGGACCTGCGACTTCTATATTGTTTCTATATTATTTGAAGGGCTCCGATGGACTGCCCTCACAAGCCAAAGATCGCGATAGTCGTTCCTTGATCAAACACAGTGCACATACCTTTGTATGGTCAAATGTTCGACAAAAGCTAAAGAAAGATAAAGAAAGAGGGAAGATTGCATGTAGTCCAAGAATGTGCTGAAAAATTGGAAAGTTGACATAAGAACAAAGTTTTCAATAATTTTTTTCATCACTTAAAAAAAAAGTAAAAATACAGAATGCTAGGTCAAGGAGTGGTCTTAGCCCTGGCTTCATCTAGAATAAAGTCAGTTTGACTTGCAGCCAGGACGTAGGACTCCTCCAGCGACAAGTTGTCCTTCTTAGGATCAACTACTACCGCGCCGAGAAGGCCTGCGACCTCCCTTAGCTTTGCGATGGTATCCTTCATTGTCAAACCGCAGCCAGCGATGGTCATATCCGCGGCTTTCTTCTCCTCGTGAAGACGCCTCGTCCTCGCCCTAGCATTGTCACCATCCGTCTTCATGCGCTGAATGCGCTGGAAGAGATCGTCAAGGTCAAGCCGTAGCCGAGTGTGCTTCTCTGTGAGGAGCTTGTGCTCCTCTTGGAGAGCCCTCAGCTCGGCCTTGACTTTGCCAGTGTCTTCCACGGCTCCCCTTCCCTGTGCAAATCAACAGGTTAAGAATGTATTGAACAGGGATTAACAATACAGGGGTATGTCCAAAAGATTGAGAGTTCTTACCGGGGAGGGCGAGGCTGACGATGCCATCGAGGATGCCATTGGCGCAGAGAAGTTAATGAGTCAAACAGTCTGGGAACTATAAAAACTTGTAAAGTAAATGACAATTTTTCCACTGTCAATTTATAGAACTTCCAAAGCGATGCTTCGTGTTCTCCTAGGCGCTGCGCGCGAAGATCGGAGACAGAAATGATCACAGTTGAGAATTCGAAGCGCCGGTACTTTTCCAGTCGGTTCAGACCTCAGAACCGTCTGTGATAACTACACTATGACAGCCGCTTCTTAGTTCACAACCGACTGTATAAATCACAGTCGGTTCTGAGTTCCGAACTGTTTGTGATATTCACATTGTCAGAGACGGTTCTCAGCTGGGAACCGATTGTATATATCACAGTCGGGTTTTAGGTTAGAACCGTCTGTGATAAGTAGACTATTACAGACGGTTCTCAGCTGGGAACCGATTGTATCTATCACAGTCGGGTTTTAAGTTAGAGCCGTCTGTGATAAGTAGACTATCACAGACGGTTTTGTGTTCAGAACCGTCTGGTTTACTGTCACAGTTATTTTTATCATCAGAACCGTCTGTGATATCTGAACATATTCTCCCGACTGGCCTTCGCAGACGGTTTTCCATTGAACAGTTCATACCTGTCTGTGATGTGCCGTCCAGGATGTCTGTTTCTGTGGTAGTGGGTTTTGTATAACAAGCAGCCTCACAACCTTATACACTCTTGAGCTTTAGTTCTTTTACAAAATCTTGATCTTGTGATCAAGTCGAGTGCTTTTCAGATCCACCGAGTGCTTTTGGTTCGCATCTTTTGCATCATATTAGTTTCTCGGTGATTGTGTCTAGAGAAGACCTTGCTACTTATTACTCTTGGTGAGCGCTCTCATCTAGATGGTTTGAAGGTGTGGCCATTGATCTCTCCAGTTCGAGTTTGTCGGAGAGACTCGGCGTGTTGTAAAAGGCATCGGTGCTCGCCTTTCTGGAGTGGACAAGGAGCAACCATTAGTGAAAAATATCATTCGTGGATATTGAAGCAAGACTCATTCACTTGAGTGCTTCAACGAGGATTCGGGGAGACTAGGCGAGTCTCCGAGACCTCGGTAAAAATCGTTGTGTTCGTTCTCTCTGTCTCTTCATTTCAATATATTAAATTATTTTTGGTTCTTCTCTTTGGTACATTTGTTTTTAATTAAAAAGTTTTAAAGCCTCCTATTCATCCCCTCTAGTCGGCATCCTTGATCCTACACGTGGTATCAGAGCAAGGTCTCTTGATTAATTAGGCTTTACCGCCTAGAGAGAGGATGACGTCTAATGAGGGCTTTTCTCTCGATCATACCGGTCGTGCGCCTATCTTTGATGGGACTAACTATCCCTATTGGAAAGTGCGCATGTCGGTATTCCTAGAGGCCATGGGGCTTGATATATGAGAAATCGTTAAACTTAGTTTTACTTCTCCGAATGATCTAGCAAGTCACTCCGATGACGACAGGAGAAAACTAAATTTAAATGCCCGTGCAAAAAATGCTCTCTTTGCCGGTTTGTCTTTAAATGAGTTCAACCGTGTGAGTAATCTTACAACCGCTCACAAGGTTTGGACCACCCTCGAAGAAATCTACGAGAGCACAACTAAAGTCAAAGAGGAAAAATTACTCATGGTAAGGCAACGATATGAGACATTCATAATGTCGTCAACCGAGTCCGTGGATTTCATGTTCACTCTGTTAAATAATATTGTAAATGAACTCAAGGGGCTAGGAGTTGTTTTTACTGACCTTGATATTGTAAGAAAGATGCTCAGGGTGCTTCCAGAAAGCTTCGACACTCTAGTCATGGTGCTCACCAACTCCGATCTGTCGACCACCACTCCTACTGATCTCTATAGGAACCTCATCACCCATGAGATGCATCAGAAAGAAAAGAAGGAAGCGGCCGAACCTTCGGAAACAAAGAAGAAGGCGTTGGCTTTCAAAGCCGGCTCCAAAATGGACTCAAGCGACAGCTCCACTGACAAAGATCTAGCTCTAATGGTAAAAAATAATCAAAAACTTCTTCGCAGGTTGCACAAGAAGGGTGTAAACATCGACAGTCGACCAAAGGGGCTAAAGCAAACAAACTTCAAGGACATCATATGCTACGGATGTCACGAAAAGGGACATATAGCATCAAGATGTCCTAACAAGAACAAGACTTTGAATAACAACAAGAAATTCTTCAAGAAGAGAAATGAAGCAACAAAAGAAGCCTGCTTCGGAGAATGGATGTCCGGAGGTGAGAGCTCCGACTCCGACTTCGATGATGAAGGAGGTTGCTCCCAAAAGCTAGCCGGACTAGCTCTCAGCAACATTTCTACTAGTTCATCCCTCTGTCTTATGGCTAAGGGTGATGAAAAGGTACACTCTAACGATCCTTCATATGATGAATTAGTTGAAATGATCACTGAATTAAATGAAGTTTATGGAGCTACTAAAAAGAAGTATAAAGCGCTTAAAGAAGAACATTTTTCTCTACGCACTCAATACTCTGAATTGAAAGAATCATATGAAAGTCTGCTCATTAAAGATATTACAAATGATCCACCTAAAGTAGATGTAGCCATTTCATGTGATCTAGATTCTGATATTATTTCTACTAATCATCATATACCATGTGCTTCAAATGATACTATCTTAAATGAGAATAATGAACTTAAGGCACAAGTTGAAAAACTTGGAAAAGGTTTAGAAAACTGCTACAAAGGAAAAATATCCCTTGATCTCATTCTGAGCAAACAGAAGTGTTCATTTAGAAAAGAAGGTCTTGGACATTTTCCGAAGAAAGGAAAGAAACCAAATACTAAAACTACTTTTGTAAAAGCATGCAACACATTTTGTTTTAAATGTCATGAAACTGGTTATTCGCATGAAGCATGTCCTCTAATGACTCAAAACTACTTTGATACTTGCTATATGCTTCAACGGTCGAAGAAAGGTTATGCTATAGCAAAGTTTATTGGCGCACCCATGCTAACACTAGTACAGAATTGCAGTCTACTAACCCCTATCTTCTATCGGTTATTAGCGATACAGCAGAAAACCGATAGAAAATGTGCCTGGTGGTCATAAAAGCCCAACGGGTGTATTTTTCCTATCGGTTTATAAGAAACTTATCGATAGAAGAAGCAGTACGATTTACTCTAGCGGTGATGAACATATTTGCCGTTAGAATATATGCATAAGTACTGACGGGAGAATGTTGTGCGCCGATAGGACTGGTCGACTTCTACAACTAGACTTATTCTATCGGTCATGTATGCGTATACCGACAGAGTATGTACAAAATTTCCTATCGGCAATATGTAGTGTGCCGATAGAACCGTTCGCCTTCTACAAATATTTTTATTCTATCGGTAATGGATTATTGTACCGTTAGAATATATCGAAAATTTCTTACAACTGTTCGTCGTTAAATAGTTTGATTCTATCGGTATTGAATGTTTATTCCGTTAGAATATAGCAAAACTATTTTCGAACTGTTCGCCTTCTACAACTACTATTATTCTATCGGCAATGTATGTATATACCGACATAGTATGTACAAAAATTCCTATCGGTAATATGTATTGTGCCGATAGAACCATTCGCCTTCTACAGATGTTTTTATTCTATCGATATGCGGTTTTTGTACCGATAGAACTTATCTAGTACTATAAATACACGGGTATGTCTCTTTCATTCTCACAGTTCATCTGGCGTTTGTGGTCCTAACCCGTAAGCTCCATGGACGGCCGTCGCACCTCTATAGGCGACCACTGCACCTCCGCACCTCCATCGACGCCCTCTAGACTTCGGCATCCCAAGCAAGGTACGTAAAATTTCGGCAATATTGTTAGATTATTCTAATCCGATTATGGCAATTATTCTGCAATTTTTGTATCCTTCATTTTGATGTGTCTTCTTTTCAATATGATTATGATCTGTGCAGGTCCTTGGATGATGCTCATGAGGGGCAACGTATTTCAGGGTTCTTCATCGCAGTACGTTGCCTACGTTGGCTTGTTGGCGAAAGAAACGATGAAGATCACCGTCGAGAGCTGGAAGGGCGTGAAGGGCGAGTTCTTGGTTGGCTCGGTCGAGAAGATCCTTAAGCCCGGCGTGTTTCTCAAATCAGGACCTATAGAAAGCATCTTACATTTTTTTGCATACACCAGCTTGTGGCCAGATGCTAACCTGCTTGGAGAAGAAGAATTGTTGTCATTTGCGCAGCCATTCTACACCATCACTACACAGAACAACATATCTTCGAAGGTAGCTTCTTTTTGTTAATGGAGTTGAGTTGAGTTGAGTTGATCGAGTTTGAGTCCGAGGAAATCACTAATACAAATGAAACTCGACGGCAGTTCCAGCTCCTCGGGCGTCTTCTAACTGAACTCCTATGGTTAAGTCCAATGTGGTTCAGACATTTGCTGTTTTGGATGAATGGATTTGTGATGTATCAGGTCTAACTTGTAGTCGGTAGTTGCATTGTCGCAACCTGCAAAGGTTCTCTTTTATGTAAAATGTATGGGCCACTGGGTCCTCGTCGTGATCTGTTGTTAATTTCAGACGTGGCTTTCCTAATATACATCGAATGTGTGAATTGTTGTATTTGTATATTGTTGTATATTTGTGTATCATGTATTGCTAATTGGGACATGAACTTGAATGTGTAGGGAGAATTTGTGCATTTAATTGTATTGGTAGGTAGGTGTGTATTTGTACTGCTGTTTCAGACATGCACTTGAATTTGTGAACTGGCATGTGTATGTTTGCACCTGAATTTGTATTGGTGAACTGGCATGTGTATGTTTGTACCTGAATTTGTGAACTGGCATGTGTAATTTCTTTGGCAAGATGAAGTCCCAAGTACCTAAGAAAAGTATTTTTGTGTCTCCTAGTTAATCCACAAATTACCATTTCTTGAAATATTGCTTTATCTTCTAGTTAAGATCTGTTTCATGTAAGATCTGTTCGATGTTACATTGATATGATTCCTTGGATGTGAGAACTGGTGTCATGTGTGTCCCAGTTTAGTACAAGTACCTCCTCTAACGGTAAGTACACATATTTACCGGTAGAAATCACATATTTGCTCAGTCATGCATCATCTAACGGTAAATACACATATTTACCGATACAAAAACTCTTGTTCGTGTGTCAAGCATCATCTAACGGTTAATACACATATTTACCGATAGAAAAACTCATGTACGTAAGTGTCATGCATCATCTAACGGTCAATACACATATTTACCGATAGAACAAGACCTGTACTTGCTTAGTAATGGACATTCTCTAACGGTATATGTGTGTTTTTACCGATAGAATATGTGAGAGGCGAATTACCTCAGATGGTCTAACGGTTATTTCATGTATTTACCGTTAGAAAAAGGTCCATTATAAGGAAAACCCCACTCGACCATTGCTGAGCTGCTCTTTAATTTGTTCTGTTACACTCTGTGTCCCTCTATTTTCGATGAAAGTTCCACGTTCGCAGCTACACTGCTAGGGTGATCAGTGCAGGCTGGAGGGAAGTTGATTGCGCCCCTCTCTTTAAGGTATGCTTAATTGTCGACACTTATCTCTCTCTCCCTCTAGATCTCCCTCCCTCTCTACTTGCAAGCTAGCTGTATTGTGTAGTTCCAAGTTTGTAGCTCTAAGCTTGGGAGCTTGGTAGCTGGAAATGCGTTATGTTTTAGGAGCTAACTAGCTTGTATTGTGTAGTTAGCTAGGTTAATTATTGTTAATTTCGTCAGGCTAGGGTTCAACACATGTATCTGTTGTAAGAGGCTGTACATGTACATATACATAACTTAATCGAGCAGGTTTCATGCATTGCTGACTCGTTAAATTTTGTTAATTGTAGATGGACAGGAAATATTGGATGTATGGAATTGATGAGGATTGACACCCGAGTCACTTCTAATAAATGGACTTTTGGTTCAAGACAGGTTCGAGCCAGACACGTGTCTGGCGGTGCGAACTTAAGCTATTCTGAGAAGCATCACCATGAGGTCGCAGGCTTTACGCGATCAGACCGCAAGCTTTGCGCGGTCAGGAGTTTGTACGCTATACGCGAACAGGATATCCGAGATGTTACGCGGTCAGCCAACATCCCGCGGTCAGAATATTTTCGACCAGGGTACTTGAAGTCCATCTGTCCAGCTGTCCATACAGCAGAATATTCCAAGTATCCCGGAGATTCCTCCTCATAGAAGACCAACCGTCGGGAATTTAATACGTGCGGTTATCCATGAGTAACACGTGTTTAACTTACGTGGAGGTTAAGAGCAGTTCTTTAAAAACCGCATCCAACCGTTCAAGCAACCGTTTGATGCAGTTTCTTCACATGACACCCTTTCGACTAGTATAAAAGGGTGGCATGGAATATCAAGAAAGGACATCGGAAAATAGATCAATTAATCATAGATTGATCAACGGAAGATTCAACACCTCTCAAATAGCCAAGTCTACGGCCTACATTAGATAGTCTTCTATAAGCCTTTTTGGCTTCTTTTTGTACACCTATATAGGAAAAACCCTCTCCTGTGAGGGCTTTTTCCCTCCATCTTGTAAATCTTTACTACGCATAGTGAAATCCCAACAGGACGTAGGGCTGTTACTCCCATCATCGAGGGACCGAACCTGTATAAATCTCTCTGTGCTCCTGTTTTCCATTGTTCTACATACCTTCCCGGAGGGTCGCCCTGAAAGGTCTCACAACTACAAATTCTGCATAAGTTCGGCTGAGGACCCCGAGTCCGAATCGTCGACAGCTGGCGCCCACCGTGGGGCCTTTCTCAAGGCGTCCTAATTTTAATCCAGAGGTTTGCTGAAACATGGCTGGAGTATATGATTCCGAGAACAATTTTGATCTCGATGATTATGCTCATATTCAGATGCCCTCTCCAAGCGATCCTGTTCCGATGGAGGAGGCTGAGGAAGAAAATCTCCCAGGGGTCGAATCATCTCTCCAGGTCATGTCCATCGACCAGGGAGTAACTAGTGCAAGGTCAGAACCTACTGAAGTTCTTAATGCACTAGGTGATGAATCCGGTCCGTCATACGACCCGTTGAGGGGAAAGATGACGACGACCAGGAAATTAGCCCCGGGAGGTTTGACCCCGACAACCTCCATCGTCTCTTTGATTTCGAGTCCGACTCGGAACAAACCAAGATGTTTTCTCCATCGGCAACCTCTCTCCCTAGACAATTTGCTGCCATGTCGGAAGAAACCCCCGATCAGCAAGCTGTCAGGGAAGAATAGGAACGTAAACAGAAGGAGGATCAAGATCTCGAGCAACAAAACAACGAACTACGCAGAACAGCCCAAGAGGCTCTTCAAGATGCGCAGGCTCGTTACAATGCTGCTCCGAGTTCTTCTCGACGGTCACGTGGTCGTAAACGTGACCAAACCCCTTCTTTGCCACCGGAGCGCTTCCCGGTGGACGAAGAAACAATAACACCCGGTGCCCCTAGGAGAAGCACCCATGGTCGACTGCGATCTATCGCGGAAGTCATGCGTAACCTTCCTCCTACGGTCACGGATGGGCAGAAACCGGCCTTTTTCAGAATCCTGGCGGAAAGGCTGGATGAGGTCGCATCTGAGGCGACCCCAACCGCCTCTTCTCGGTCGGTGACACGTTCCCATGAACGAGAGTATTCTCGCTCTGCTTCTGGTCGACGGAGTTACCCACCGCCCGTACCGTCCCGACAGGACAAGTACCGGCGAACGCAGGATTCTCGTAGGGATCGGATTCTTGTCCACTCTCGTTTGGGACCACGAGTAACTTCACCCTTGTGTGAGGTCGCTCGAGAACCAGTCGAGAGTCACAGGGAAATTCACAGTCCCTACGTTGGTTGCAAAGCTTTCTCGCCCGGCTTGCGCGCAGTCGTTTGGACCGATAAGTTTCGACCAGAGGCCATCGAAAGGTTCGACAGAACTCAGAACCCCTCCGAGTTCCTTCAGATCTATATCACTGCCATCCAAGCGGTAGGAGGCGATGACCGGGTCATGGCCAACTACCTGCCCACAGTCCTTGAAGGACCGGCTAGAACATGGCTGTTTAATCAGCCCGAGGGTTCCATTTACAATTGGGAAATGCTGTGTGATGCTATCCTCAGCAACTTCCAAAATTGTTACCAGAAGCCGGGTAAAGAGGACGATCTTCATCGTTTACGACAAACTTCAACCGAAACTCTTTGGCAGTTTGTCAAGAGATTTGTCGGGGTGAGGAATACCATCCCAAACATATCTGATGGCTCCGTTATCAGGGCATTCAAACATGCCGTTCGATACCAGAGATTCACCGAAGACCTCCTTATCCACCCTCCTCGATCAGTGGTCGACCTGTTCGACATGGCTGATCGATACTCCGACGCAGCCGAAGCAGTCAAATGGATCCGGATGGTCGACAAAGGTAACTTACCGCCTCAACCTGGTCTCAAAGATGCTAGGAACGAAGATTCGAGCAGGAAGCCGGAATCTTCACCAGGCGGGAAGTCGAAGAAGTCGAAGAGGAATCGCTCTGGACAGTACCGCGAGGTCGCAGTCGCAGAGAAGCCGCCTTCGACCAAAGGTAACAAGCCTTCATTTAAGAATAAAACTACCTCTGGTGGTCAGAGTTCCGACCAGCCAGAAAAATCAACTAATCCGTAGGAAGGTAAGAAGTGGTGTCCACTCCACAACTCCGCAGGCCACGACCTCAAGAACTGCAGGAGTTGGTTGAAGCAATTAGATGATTTCTACCAGGGAGTTGGGCCAATGCCAACCCTACTGCCTAAGGAACAGGCGTGCGGGCTTAGAGACACCGACGGAGACGAGGAAATGTCTTACCAGGTACCTCAAAATCATGTTAATGTTATTTCTGGAGGTTCTTCTTCTTTCGTTTCCAAAAGGCAGTTTAAAGCCTTTTACCGAGAGGTTAACCAAACGGAGACATCTCTTGGTGAACCTCAGTACCCTCGTTGGTCGGATACACCTTTGACATTCGATCGCTCTGATTGTCCCGTGGGGCTTACTCGACCATTGAGGCTTCCTTTGGTCATTACCCCGATCATCAGTAACGCGAGAGTCGAAAGGGTCCTGATCGATGGAGGGAGCTCCCTTGACCTTTTATTGGTCAAGGCACTCGACGAGATGCAAATTTCTCGTTCGAAGATTAAGCCCATAATCCATCCATGGGATAATCCCAGGCCCCTCTATGATGCCATTGGGACAAGTGGCCCTCCCGGTCACACTGGGAGAACCGGACAACTTCTGAACAGAATTGGTTACTTTTGATGTAATTGATTGTGATTCGGCTTATAATGCAATCTTTGGCAGGCCAACCCTTGCTAAGTTCATGATGGCAACGCACTATGCTTATCAGTGCGGAAAATTGCCTGGCCCCAAAGGTGTCATCTCGGTTCGAGGCAGTCGCAACGTGGCACTCGCGTGCGACCGGCTATCTTTGGAGATGGTTGATCAACTTCCCCTTCGGGACGCTCAGGTCGCCACTGTCGCCACCGACGCGATCAAGGCTGCTCCTCGACCAGATGAGAAACTCAAGCAGGTTCCTTTGTACCCAGATGATCCATCCAAGACAATTCGGGTCGGATCAGCTCTGGATGACAAATAGGAACTCGAGCTTGTTACTTTCCTCCGGGCTAACGCAGATGTGTTTGCGTGGAAGCCATCCGACATGCCCGGTGTCCCAAGGGAAGTAATCGAGCACAGGTTAGCAATTCGACCTGGACAGTGACCAATAAAGCAAAAGCTCAGGCGTTTTGCTGTTGACTGTCAGGAAGCCATCCGAGAGGAGTTGGATAAACTCCTAAAGGCCGGGTTTATTCGAGAAGTCGATCACTCGGAATGGCTCGCCAATCCGGTCATGGTCCGCAAGTCAAATGGCAAGTGGCGCATGTGTGTCGACTACACTAGCCTCAACAGTGCCTGTCCGAAGGATGACTTTCCCCTTCCCCGCATCGACCAGCTGGTCGACTCAACTGCGGGTTGCGAACTGATGAGTTTCCTGGGTGCCTACTCAGGGTACCATCAAATTAGCATGGCAGAAGAAGATGAAGAGAAAACTGCCTTCATCACCCCGTTCGGCACCTACTGCTACGTCAGAATGTCGTTCGGTGTCAAGAACGCACGTTCCACGTACCAGTGCTTGATGCAAAAGACCTTTCTTTCCCAGATAGGGCGTAATCTCGAAGCATATGTAGACGACTTGGTTGTAAAAAGCACCAAGAGGTTGTCCCATTTGGACGATCTTGCTGAAACCTTCTGTAATCTGAATCGCTTTGGAATAAAATTGAACCCGGAGAAATGTTCTTTCGGGGTTTCTTCAGGAAAACTTCTTGGTTTCCTTGTTTGTTCCAGGGACATTGAAGTCAATCCTGAGAAAATCAGGGCCATCGAACAGATGAGGTCGCCTTCGACCATGAAAGATGTTCAACGCCTGGCTGGCCGCATGGCGGCCTTAAGTCGCTTCATATCGCGACTAGGCGAAAGGGGATTGCCTTTCTTTAAAGCCTTGCGGAAGCATCACAATTTTACATGGTCCGATGAGGCTGAAAAAGCGTTTCAGGAGGTAAAAACATATCTGTCTAGTCCGCCAGTATTGGTGTCTCCCGAGAAAGGAGAATCATTGCTTCTTTATCTGGCGGCCACCCCACACGCGGTCAGCGCTGTTCTGATCGCGGAGAGGGAAGGAATACACAGACTTGTCTACTATGTGAGCAAGGTACTTCATGGTCCTAAGGAGCGTTACCCTGAGGTCCAGAAGATACTTTACGCACTACTGATGGCTTCCCGTAAGCTACGACATTACTTCCAAGCTCACAAGATCACAGTACCCTCCTCTTTTCCTTTGGGGGATATTGTCCGAAATCCAGAAAAGTCTGGTCGAATCGCCAAATGGGCGGTCGAAATCGGTGCCTTTGATATCCATTTCACGCCCCGCACGGTGGTTAAGTCTCAGGTTTTGGCCGACTTTGTGGTCGAATGGACCAACCCTGAGCCACCCGTGTAGGTGCCAGAGGAATTGGAGTGCCCCGATTACTGGACAATGTACTTTGATGGTTCTCGCAGTTTTCAACACTCGGGGGCTGGAGTGGTCTTAGTTACGCCTCAGGGCGAACAGCTTAAGTATGTCATCCAACTACACTTTGTCGCGACCAACAACGCGACAGAGTATGAAGGTCTTCTTGCAGGGCTCCGGGCAGCAAAATTCCTCGGAGTCCGTCGATTAGTGGTGGGGGGAGACTCACAGCTGATCGTAAACCAGGTAAACAAGGAGTACAGCACCTCCGATGAGACAATGGCTCATTACCTGGGGGAAGTGAGGAGATTGGAAAAACACTTCAGTCATTTCGAAGTCCAATACATCCCGCGAAAGGACAACATTCTCGCAGACCAATTATCCAAAATTGGGTCCTCACGCTCATCCGCTCCGGCAGGAGTGTTCATTGAACACTTGGACCGTCCTTCGATCATGACTTCGGTCGAGGATGATCCGGTAATAGCCTTCGTTACCAACCTCGGTCAGGAACAGGATTGGACTCATCCATTGAGAGTCTATCTTGAACATGGGACCCTACCCGAGGATGAAACCGAAAGTGATTGGTTAATTCGAAAGGCGCGTATGTACAAGCTCATAGATGGGATTCTGTACAGAAAGGGTACTCAAGGAGTATTCATGCGCTGTATATCTCAGTAGGAAGAAAAATCCCTCTTGAAAGAAATACATGACGGTGTATGTGGTGCACACGTGTCATATCGGACACTGGTCGGAAAAGCTTTTCGACAAGGATTCTACTGGCCTTCGGCACTTGATGATGCCAAGCATATGGTCAAAATGTGTTCCCAGTGTCAGTTCCATGCGAGACAGGTTCATCAACCTGCCTATGCATTGCAAACCATTCCCCTCGCATGGCCATTCGCGGTTTGGGGAATGGACATTGTCGGTCTTATGCCACAAGCGGTCAACGGGTACAAGTTTCTGTTCGTAGCCATTGACACGTTTACAAAGTGGATTGAGGCTGATCCGGTACGAAATATTACCGCATCAGCCGCACAAAAGTTCTTTCATAAGAACATTGTGGCACGATTTGGTGTTCCAAACCGTCTCAGCACTGACAATGGTTCTCAATTCGCCAGTGGTCTTTTTCTGGACTACTGCGATCAGATTGGGACCAAGGTGTGCTTTGCTTCTGTGGCACATCCACAAAGCAATGGTGCCGTAGAACGGGCCAATGGGCAGATACTGCAGGGCATCAAAAAACGTGTTTTTGATCGCCTTAAGACCCGCTCGGGGGCTTGGGCAGATGAGCTCTACACTGTTCTATGGGCATTACGAACTACCTCTAGTCGAGCCACCGGTGAGACGCCCTTCCATTTGGTCTATGGGGCCGAGGCTGTATTGCTTATGGAAGTAAGTATTGGGTCTGTTCGGAGAAGACAATTCGAATAGGTTAATCAGTCCGAACAGCGGTTACAAGATCTCATCCTCTTAGAAGAAAGGCGTGATCACGCTCTGATCAAATCCGCGGCATACTTGCAAGTTTTGCGCAAGTATCACAGTAAAAGGGTGCGACCACGCAATCTCAACGTGGGCGACTTGGTGTTACGAAAAATTCAAGACCAATCTAATCGCAACAAATTCTCCCCGAAGTGGGAAGGCCCTTACACTGTTGTCTCAGTGCCGCGACCAGGATCTGCGTGGTTAGCCATGGAGGATGGTCGAATTTTGTCCAATACTTGGAACATCGATCAGCTTCGCAAGTTTTACGTGTAAGTACTCAAATCCCTTTTCCTGTTCAATTAGCATCTTTTCATAAGACAAAACATGTTTTGCTTTCATATGATAAGTATTTCTCTTTAAGCCCAAACCATATGAATTCGACCTGGGGGCTGGTCGCCGGCGGTCAGATCATTACAACGTTTTAATCGGATTCGCTGGTCGATCTCATGACCACTTCCAGATAAGTCACTCCTAAATAAGCCGTTTCTCAACGCATACGGGGCTATCTGGCAAGTCCTTGGTCATCTGAGTGGCTGCCAGTTAGCAATAAGGTTAGACATTACATTGATCATGATCACTGGCTTAAACGCACACCCCTGGTCGTTACACTTATGTTTTCTCCTCTGCTTATAATACTAAGGCTTCAGTATTTATAAGCACAGGCGGGAGCTAGGGGGATATGCTTATAGTATGAAGCTTGTGATATGTTGGAAAAGATTTTTTACTTTCTTTCAAAGAAGGGTTTTTTACATACATTGCATTATATTTACAACTGTTTGGTACAAAAACAGGGATCACTCGATCCCGAGCTCGGCCAGGAGCTTATCTACAAGGGGCTTGACCTCCTCCAAAACAGCATCAAGCAGCTCTTCACTCTCGACCTCAACTGATCCCACCAATGGGCTCAGATCTGCATCTGGGCCGTGGTGCAGTCGAACCCGGCTGAGGATGGCTGACGCGGCCGATCGAACCCTGGTTCTGATCGCCTCTTCTCGTCGCCGTGTATCCCCAGGGAGATACTCGAGCAGTGACTCTGCCTGGGCCATGATTAGCGATGACCAGTCGTCTAGGCTGAAGTTATCTCTCGTCGGCTCGACCACATCAGCCCTTAGGAGATCAGCCACTGCCTTCAGTTTTTCGAAGACCGAGTGGCTCAGCTCTCTGATCGACCGGTCGGTGTGGCGAATAGAGGATTCGAGGAGTCCCTTGTCCTGACTAAGCTGTGTTATTTGACCCGCTTGTGTTGTACGAAGAGAAAAGGTTACTCGCATGTTATGGATTTAAGTCTTCCCAATCAGGAATTGACTTACCAGCAATTTGTGACCGCAGTTTGTTGATTTCGATCCCTTGGTTCTTAGCCACCGAGATTGAATGGAGCCTAACTTTGGCCACTTCCTTCTTCAACGATGATACCTCTCTGTGGCAAAATTGAGGGAGCAGTCATAACCAAATTGTATCCATACGAACCGAAGAGTAATGATCCTTACCTGCGCAAGCTGTCGCGTTCTTTCTGAATGGCCTCCATACTTGCCATTATAGCACGCGACTGGGTCGTCATCCAGGATAAACCCTGTGATGCAAAGAAAGAAGGTTAAAAGTGTCCAATGTACAATTCAGGCGCCAGAACAGAAGTTCATCATACTTTCATAAACTTTTGTAAGACAGCATCATCCAAACCAACAGGAAGACTCGCCAGAGCCCCGGATGTGCTTACAATAGGGACAGTCGGTGGGAGTACCGACTGGGCACTACCCCCAGTCGCCGCTGGTCGCGACTGGGTCCCCACACTTTCTTCTCCCCCCGCGGTCTGGATGACTCCCTGGACCAAGGGAATGGAGCGCTCCTCATTGGAGGCTCCTGCACCAGCAGCGATTTCAACCCCTCCCGAGGTGGTTGAAGGGCTGGGCGCTGTCTCTCTTTGCCTGACAAAGAGAAGGTGATCCATGCAATCATAATTTGTGGTTATCACAGCTTATTTCAATATAATTGGGATAAAGGTTCTTACCTTATTTGAAATCCCATCCGCTCCTGGGATTTCAGGGAAGGCTCCCCATGAGAAGGAAGGCCGTCATCGGTCCTAACCTTCCTCTTGGCGAACAGGGCATCTCCCCCCTGGGTGTGTTCTTCTGTGAGCACATTCCTAGGAAAAGGTAAAGATAAATGACAAATCTTTACCTGGGCAAACGGACTGGCTGGCGGGGCTGCATCTGAAGGCCTTGGCGACTCCTGGATCTCTGGAGCCGGCACCTCGTGTGCAACCACAGCCGGCCTCTGCTCAACTACCTCCACCTCTGTCCGCGGAGGTGGAGGATTTTCCTCCCTGGGGCTCACAGGAGTCACAGGGGGAAGCTCTTCTCCCTGTATGAACATTGACTTGTCAAAATATACAGAAGGAATTGAAGAAAACGCGACTGTGGTAAAATCTTACCACGGTCGTCCCTTCGACCAGGGAAGCAGAGGCAACTGACCCTGAAGCCTCGGGGGCTTCAGGAGCTGGGGGGATATCCGCGACCACAGGGCTTTCAGTGGTCACGGGGTCTGCCACGGCCGCCTCTGCGGTGGTGGTTGTTTCTGCGGAGCAGCTTGGAGCGTCATCGGATGGAGAGACCGCAATCTTCCTCTTCCGGATAACTAGAGGAACATCATCATCCTCTTCCTCCTCGCTCCTCTCTCCCTGTACGACGAAGAAGTGATTTGAATCCGCGCCTGGAAAAACAGAAGGGAAGTGATATCTTACCGCAGTCTTCCTTGCGGTAGGGGGAATGCTTCATGAAGACCCCTCCCCGGGATTTGGCTTGGCCTTCTTGGGGGCAGGACTCTTTGTCCTGGGTCTGGTAGAGACCTTCTTCACATTCTTCGTCGTCGGCTTCCCCAGGGAACTGACGTTCTCGCTCGGGAACGTCACCACGGCGAACTTCCCTAGGAGCTGATTCACATTCCGATGGAATTGATTAGTGCTGGGCATGCATGAGACCTGCAAATCAGAGGCTGGATAGAGAATGTACCTTTCGGCGCTCCTGTTTGAGGTCGTCGCCGGCGTGAATCAAGCTCTGTGGGCGAGGCGATCCCTTGGGGCCTTCTACATCGGCGTTGTAGGCTCTAGGAAGGGAGTTAGTCTGCCTCTCAATGTCGGATGAGGGCAGGACTGTTTCCAGATACAAGTTAAAAATCATGAATTCCAGAAATGACAAAGCTCAGTGCCAGAGATGAATACCTTCACTATAGTCCAAGGTGCTATCCGCCATGGACTTGATCTCCCAAGCAGGGTGAGCCCATTCACGCAGGGGGCTCACTCGGTTCTTCACAAAGTCTCGGATGACATCACGAGCTGTCAACCCTTGACCGACTAAGTGAAGGATCACCTCGGCGTGCTTCAGGAGCTCCAAGTTCATTGCCGAGGGAGTGTCCAACTCGCTTGACTTCTCTGGCCACGAGTTTTCGAACCACAGACTGCTCTCGGATGGAGGAGAGCAGTAGAACCATCTCTGGTGCCACCCGTGCACGGAATCTCGCAGGGGTGGAAAAGGATATTCCTTCTTGTCCCTCGACCGGAAGTAAATGCATCCGGCGGCGTTGGCTCTCTTCGACCACGCCGAGAAGTAGAATCACCGGAAAAGATCCACGCTGGGATACACTCCGACGAACGCCTCGCATAGGTGTTGGAACACCGCCAGAATCAACATCGCATTTGGGTGGAGATTGATGAGCTCCAACCCATAATGCTCGAGGACATCCTTCAGGAACCGACTCTCAGGGAATCGGAACCCGCAGCGCAAGTATTCTTCGAAAATCACCAACTTGCCCTCTCGGACGGTTGGGATTTCTTGATCCTTCTCCGCGGGCCGCCAGTTAATTAGCAGCCGCGGAGGAAGGATCTCCTCCTTCTCCAACGCCAGTAAAGTCTCCTCGGAATGGTGGGTGGATCGGCTCCAGGATGCCATTTTTGGTAGAGGATTGAAGAACAAGCTGATGATTTTTTGGGAAGACAAAGGCTGAGGAGAACGAGGGTTTTGTGCGGCGAAAATGCTGAGGGTTTCTTGGCTGTGTGGCTTCCTCAAGAAGGCACCTGCTCCTTTTATAGACCCGAGGAAACGCACTAATGAGGGTAACGTTTCACTCAAACGTTCTATTGAATATTTTATTCATTTCCCATAATGGATACTATCTCTGGCGGACCCTTTAAAGCATTCCGGGCATCGGATCTGAAATAAAAAGACTTCTTTATTTCAGAAGCTGAAAGGGCTAAAACCTGAAAGGTTTTTCAGGACTTTTCAGAGGGCATTTTTCCTTTATATGCCTTGAACATTTTCATGAAAAAATCCTATGACTTAATTTTTGGACGTATGAATGTATGTCTGACCGGGTTGTGGTTTGGTCAAAACCATGCTTTGGATTAAGCTCCAATTCTAATCGAAGTAACGGTCTGACCGAGCCTCGATCCTGGTCGCAACTCAGTTCTAATCGCGGCTTTGAGTCTGATCGCGGTATCAGATCTGGTCGCGGTGCTTTTATAAAAAGCGTGACTCTGATCACAGAACTGAAATTTTCTGTGTATGAGTGGTCTCGAACATAATGTTTATGGCCATATTTTCGCACAGAAGATGTGAAGAATATTCATATGAAAAAGAAAGTTTTATTTCTTGCATTCTTTACATAAAAAAGGGATACAGTCGACCAAAGCGTCGACCTGATCCGAAAGAAGTTTACAGAGTTCCCCAAGGGACATGTTGTTGTCAGTAGGATCTACACTGACAACCCCTATGGAACTAGCAACTATCCTAAGTCTATCTACATCGTCCCTAACAAGAGACGCACTATTGTCCCTAATCAAGTCGGAGAGTTCTCGCTGTCGCTGAGCGTGGTCCTTCTCTCGACGGAACTGGCGCGCCTCTTCACGGGATAGATCAAGACATTCTGCTAGATGCAGAATCTCCGAAGACATCTCTTCGGTCTTCTTCTCTAGGGCATTCTTCTCCTCCAGAAGAGCTTGCCCAGAAGGGAAAGATGGAGCAGCAGAAGGCTGATCGCTGGAGCCTCCAACCTCCTACATTTGCAAAAGTTAGTTGTACTGACTATAACTATCAGCAAAAGGAGAGAAGAATTATTACCTGTCCCAGCTCATGGCACGTTGATATAGCCATCCTGGGAAGAGGATCATCAGATGGTGGAAGTGCAACCTTCCCACCATATGATTGCTTCGCCAACACAATATGAGAATCATCTGGTCGAGGGGTAGTCACCGCTTGCCGACCAGAATATTGATCACCCAAATAAAGGTTGGAAGCATTGGGATGAAATGGAGAAAGCGGAGAAGGATTTCTCTCCAAAGTCAAAGGCCTAACTTGCCGAGATGCATGAACAGGAAGAGTTATCGGAACTGAAGGAAGAAAGAGACTTGCTACATTCTTCACCTTCGTTCCACTGGAAGATCCTTCGTCAACCTTGGGTTTCTTCCTTGAAGGAGACAAGTCTTCAGGCATCTGAGGCCCCTGTTCGACAACTTTCTCTTCATCACTCTCAATCTCGATGATGTTGTGATCTGCCATCAGGAAGTGTATGAAGAGAAGAATCAAGGTTGTCTAGGAAGGGACTTAGACGTGGGAGGAAATTGTGAAGCTTTACAGATCCAGGAACCTGGTACTTATAGCCGCCAAGGAGACGGTTCGCATTCCAGGTGCCTCGGGTTTCTACAAAGCATTTACAATTTTACCTCGGGTTAAAAAGCATTTCTACGGCGCTATCATTACCCGTCACATAATGTCAGAACCCGTCTTGGGGAACCAACCGTCTCACTTAGTGCGCCACTAAGTGGATAATTTGAAGAGCCAGGTTTAAAATCCGATGCTTGGTCTTAAAATTCGAAATAAACACGTCCCTTCGTTTTCTTCGAATTTGGGGGCTAGCTGACGAGGATTGACACCCGGGTCACTTCTAATAAATGGACTTTTGGTTCAAGACAGGTTCGAGCCAGACACGTGTCTGGTGGTGCGAACTCAAGCTATTCTGAGAAGCATCACCATGAGGTCGCAGGCTTTACGCGATCAGACCGCAAGCTTTGCGCGGTCAGGAGTTTGTACGCTATACGCGAACAGGATATCCGAGATGTTGCGCGGTCAGCCAACATCCCGCGGTCAGAATATTTTCGACTAGGGTACTTGAAGTCCATCTGTCCAGCTGTCCATACAGCAGAATATTCCAAGTATCCCGGAGATTCCTCCACGTGGAAGACCAACCGTCGGGAAGTTAATACGTGCGGTTATCCATGAGTAACACGTGTTTAACTTACGTGGAGATTAAGAGCAGTTCTTTAAAAACCGCATCCAACCGTTCAAGCAACCGTTTGATGCAGTTTCTTCACATGACACCCTTTCGACTAGTATAAAAGCGTGGCATGGAATATCAAGAAAGGACATCGGAAAACAGATCAATTAATCATAGATTGATCAACGGAAGATTCAACACCTCTCAAATAGCCAAGTCTACGGCCTACATTAAATAGTCTTCTATAAGCCTTTTTGGCTTCTTTTTGTACACCTATATAGGAAAAACCCTCGCCTGTGAGGGCTTTTTCCCTCCATCTTGTAAATCTTTACTACGCATAGTGAAATCCCAACCGGACGTAGGGCTGTTACTCCCACCATCGAGGGCCCGAACCTGTATAAATCTCTTTGTGCTCATGTTCTCCATTGTTCTACATACCTTCCCGGAGGGTCGCCCTGAAAGGTCTCACAACTACAAATTCTGCATAAGTTCGGCTGAGGACCCCGAGTCCGAATCGTCGACAGGAATAAAGCGTACTACTCTTGAATATTTGGATGGTGTGAATGAGTTTATTAAATTTGCTGAGCAACAAAAGGAGAGGAAGGGAGAGAAAAATATGCTCTGTCCTTGTACAGATTGTATGAACTTGAAGAGGTTTAGCAACTCTGATCAAATTAAGAGTCATTTGATTCGTCGTGGTTTTAACGCGCGATACACCCGTTGGATATGGCATGGCGAAGATCTTGAGTAAACAAGCACCACTACTACCAATCAGCAGGACTCGGATGTGGATTGCAATAATATCGATGATCATCCGAATTTTGATAATGTTCATTCCGATGTGCACGTAGATGATGATGACGACGACAATCTAGATGAGATGTTACGTGATGTAGAGGAAAATTACAACGAAAACGACTTCCGTGAATTTGAGAAACTGATTGCTGACTCTGAGAAGCCTCTGTTCCCTGGATGTGCAACATTTACAAAACTGTCTTCTGTGCTGAGATTATATAACTTGAAGGCAGGCAACGGTTGGAGTGATAAGAGTTTCACGGCACTATTAGATCTTCTAGCGGACATGCGTCCAGAGGGAAATGAGTTGCCAAGATCTACTTACCAAGCCAAAAAACTGTTGTGCCCGTTGGGAATGGAAATCGAAAGAATACACGCATGCCCAAATGATTGTGTGTTGTACCGTAACGAGTACTCCAGTTTGCATGTTTGTCCAAGATGCGGCGCATAGAGGTATACGCGTAGGGACCGGATTGACAGTGAACGTCACGAGGTAAAGAAAGGACCTCCGGCGAAAACTGTGTGTACTTTCCTGTGATACCTAGATTGAAGCGGCTGTTTGCAAATTCGAAAGTCGCGAAGCACTTGCGTTGGCATGCTGAAGCCTGGAAACAAGACAGAAAACTGAGACACCCAGCTAATTCTATTCAATGGAGAAATATCAACAGAACATTTGCTGAGTTCAACGGCGAACTCAGGAATATAGGGTTCGGGCTGAGTACAGATGGTATGAACCCACATGGTAATATGAGCAGTCGGCACAGCACTTGGCCGGTTCTTTTATGCATCTACAATCTTCCTCCTTGGTTATGCATGAAGCGCAAGTACATCATGATGGTGTTACTAATCTCAGGACCCAGACAACCCGGAAATGATATTGACGTGTTTCTAGCGCCTTTAATCGAGGACTTACAGAAATTGTGGAGCGAGGGGGTGAAGGTGTGGGATGCATACAACAAAGAGAACTTCATCTTGTGGGCCCTGATATTTTGCACCATAAATGATTTTCCGGCCTACGGCAATTTGTCAGGGTATAGTACGAAAGGAGCCAAGGCTTGCCCTATTTGCCTAGATGAAACTCAGAGCATGTGGCTGCGAAACTGCCGGAAAACAGTGTACATGGGTCACCGCAGGTTTCTTCCGGTGCATCACACGTACCGTAAGAAGAGGAAATCATTTAACGGGAAGCCTGAGAAGGGATCAGCTCCAGTGTTTCTGACCGGTAAGGAGATTTACTCGCGCGTGAAGGACATCAAAGCTGAGTTCGGTAAGCATTGTAAACCTCGAGAAAAAAATGTTTGGAAGAAGAGATCTATTCTCTGGGATCTTCCATACTGGGAGCACTTACAAGTACGACATTGCGTTGACGTCATGCATGTAGAGAAAAATGTCTGTGACAGTTTGATTGGTTTGTTGTTGAACATTCCGGGAAAGACGAAGGATGGTGTGAAAGCTCGTCGTGACATGGTGGAAATGGGGATAAGGGCTGAGCTTGCACCTTTAAAGAATGGAAAGCGTACATACCTCCCCCCGACCTGCTATACGTTGTCCAAGAGCAAAAAAACAAAACTCTGTCGGTGCCTGCACGGTGTTAAAGTTCCATGTGGGTACTCCGCGAACTTGAAAAAACTTGTGTCTATGAAGGACCTAACACTGGTTGGCATGAAGTCCCACGACTGTCATGTCTTGATGTCACAGATGCTTCCCATTGCTATCAGAGGCATTCTCCCAGTTAAAGTCAGAGAGACAATCACAAACCTATGTTATTTCTTCAACGCAATATCTTGCAAGGTGAGTACGTGCACTCCTACTATAAGTTCATTACCTCCATTTCTGGAGCTTAATTAGAAGATTTTCCTGATATGAATATTTCACGCAACTGTGTCCTCGTAGGTAATTGATCCGGATGGACTGGATGCTTTGCAACGCGATGTGGTTACAACTCTTTGTCAGCTCGAGATGTATTTCCCTCCATCCTTTTTTGATGTTATGGTCCATCTGATTGTTCACCTTATCAGAGAAATTAAGTTTTGTGGACCCGTGTGCCTGCGCTACATGTATCCATTTGAGAGATTTATGGGTGTATTGAAGGGATACGTAGGGACTCGTCGTCGACCGGAGGGGAGTATCATGGAAGGTTATGCCGCCGAGGAGGTGATTGAATTTTGCACATATTACATGGCCGGAGTTGACCCAATTGGCGTTCCTAGGTTCAGACACGAGGGTAGGCTTCAGGGCATCGGAACGATTGGATTCAAAGCTATCGTCCCCGCTCGTGATGTGTACGCAAAATCACATTTTTGGGTCTAACACATGACGGAGGTCATGCCATACATACAGGAGCACAAGGTAATGTTACGGTCACAGAATCCGTCGAAGTCAGACGTTTGGGTCACCAGAGAACATAACAGGAAATTTGCTGAGTGGATCCAAGAAAGAGTCACGCGAGCTGCGGAGGGCTCCGTAAGTGAAACTGTGACATGGTTGGCTAGAGGCCCAAGATTCACTGTAGGGACTTGGCAGGGGTACGACATCAATGGGTATTCATTTTACACAAGAGCTCAAGACGCAAAGAGTAGCACGCAATGTAGCGGAGTGACACTGTTTGCTATTTCCGAGGATGCCAGGTCAGTAAGGGCGCTGAACTCATATTACGGTGCTATTGACGAAATATGGGAGCTCGATTACGGATTACTTAAGATTCCCCTGTTTCGATGCCAATGGGTCGAAATCCCTCGAGGTGTTCAAGTTGACAGTTATGGGTTTACTCTCGTCGATCTTGGTAGAGTCGGACACCAAGATGATCCATTCATGCTTGCAAAGCAAGCCACACAGGTATTCTACACCGTTGACTCGGCCAATCCGAACTTGCATGTTGTCCTCCACAGCAAGAGACGTATTGTTGGGGTCGAATACGTTGTCGACGAAGAGGAGTATAACCAATTCGATGAAATACCTCCATTTTTAGAGGACATTCAATCTATCCCTACTGAAGATATCGATGAAACAACGTATCTGCGAGATGATCACGAAGAAGGATTATGGGTTGAGAACCATTAATGATTACTTTCTATTTCAGGGATAAATGCCAAGCAAATAGCCCACAAGTTCTGCAGCAAGGTGAGCAACTTATCATTAATACATCAGGTTAGTACATTTTTCCTTAGAACTTAATGATAAGCTAGTTCACAGCAATAATATATCTCAATTAATTAGTTAATTTTACTCCACAGCATGAGTTCTAACATGTACAGTACCTTTATCCTGTAAGTACTTAATTCTTCCCTTCGAATAGCACTTGCAAAAATCTCATTGCTTCTTCAAATTAAGCTGTCCAAAAATCAATTTTTCTGACGGTATTTTGTTATTTATACCGATAGAAAAAGACATTCACTACTTTAAATGTGTCTCAGGCACTTCAAAAGTTTCGCTGCGAAAAGTTTTCTTATTCTATCGGTATTATTACATTGTACCGTTAGAATAAATTTGTTAGTTCATGGTATTTCGTTGTCTGACGGTTTTTTGTTGTCCGTACCGATAGAAAAATACTGTGGCGCTTCGAATTCTCAACCGTGTCGCCACGCCTCCCTTTGGAAATTCTATAAGTACCTCGCCATGCGTCGCGGTATTTTGTTGTTTTTCTAATTCTCGAACGCTTCAACTCCTCATCTTCTCTTTCACAATGGCAACCTCCATGGGATCGTCAGCCGCGCCCTCCCCGGTAAGAACTCTAAATCTCTTGGGTTTACCCCTATATTGTTAATCCATGTTCAGTACATTCTTGAACTGTTGATTTGCACAGGGAAGCGGAGCCGTCGAAGACACTGGCAAAGTCAAGGCCGAGCTGAGGGCCCTCCAGGAGGAGCACAAGCTCCTCACGGAGAAGCACACTCGGCTACGGCTTGACTTTGACGATCTCTTCCAGCGCATTCAGCGCATGAAGACGGATGGTGACAATGCTAGGGCGAGGACGAGGTGTCTTCGCGAGGAGAAGAAAGCCGCGGATATGACCATCGCTGGCTGCGGTTTGATAATGAAGGGTACCATCGCGAAGCTGAGGGAGGCCGCAGGCCATCTCGACGCGGTAGTAGTTGATCCTAGCGACAACTTGTCGCTAGAGGAGTCCTGCGTCCTGGCTGCAAGTCAAACTGACTCTATTCTACATGCAGCCAGGGCTAAGACCACCCCTTGACCTAGCATTTTGGGTTTTATTTTTTTTTATAAGTGATAAAAGAACAATGAATGAACAATTTCTTTTTATGTCAATTTTCCAATTTTCCGGATATCTTCCCTCTTTCTTTATCATGCTGCAGCTTTCAAGTACGTTCTGTTTGATGTTAAATTGTGTGTACCTTTTCATTACTCTGACGGTATTTTGTTGTTTTTACCGATAGAAAATGGCACACAATACTATAATCTCAGGCACTTAATTATAAAATTTTTCTGGGGAAAATTAGTCTCACGGTACTTTATTGTTTATACCGATAGAAAAATGCATCCACTACTTCAAATTTTTTTCCGGAAAATTTACTTATTCTATCAGTATTATTTTGTTGTACCGATAGAAAAGGTCATCCACTACTTTATTACTCGTACACGGCCCTTGAGTTTCCCTCCAGTCGAACAGTTCCAACTTAGAGCACTGCGTCTCTTCGAGACCGAAGAAAACCACAACCTCCGCCGTGACCACTCAATTCCCCTCTCCCACACGATGATCGCCGGCTAGATACTGGTTCGTCACTGCCACCAATTCTTATTTTCGTCCTTTGCCGGCGGCCGCTGCATTATACACCGCCTCTCCATCACCACAACTGATCGCCGTAAATACCCTAATTCGTCGTTCTATTTCCAACATCTTCCTTATTTGATCCTAATGTTTTGTACGTACTAACTCTTCGAGTTTTGCAATTACACTAGGGTTCCCTATTGTGTTGGATTATGTACATTCCGCAGGCAATGTTGATTTAAATTAGGGTTTACATAATATGTTCCAGTGCTGTAATGAACCTGTTTTGAGATTTGAACTTATCTATACTGCTATATGTGTGATTAATTGTATCCAACTGCCATATAATGCACATTATGTGTTGGAGGTGTTCTTACACATATTCTATCGGCAGCTGATGTGTTTACCGATAGAAAATATTTCTGCACAAGTAGTAAAACTTAATTTGGATCTGGCCATGCAATGTACTAGTTTGGTTGGGAATTTTTACTCACTTGGTATGAATATATGGCAATGTGGATGGGTCTTCGATGTATATGTTTCAAATGCCTATACATGACTTTTCCCAACCTAATAGATGTGAAGTCCTGATGACTTGCATGCAGGCTAAAGACTATGCACAGTGGCACTTAGATATCTTTATATTCCATTAGCATTAGGTTTGTCAGATTATGCACAGTGGCACTTAGATGCTTGTGTGCATGTTTACGTGTGAAATAATAATGCTGGCCCATGAATATTAGTATAACAAATCATCGAGAATGATATGTGATGACAGGGTTATGTTCTATCGGTATCTCACGGGTTTGCCGATAGAAAAATTGTCTCCTGTGGAGGTAATTGATATGGTCTATCGGCAGCTCATGTGTTTACCGATAGAAAATATTTCTGAACAGTTCAGGAAGTAATTATTGGATGTCTTTCTTTTTGTATTATTTTCCCTTTTGCCGCCCTAATTAGTCTCCAGTCCTGGGCTAAGTTATGGAACTCCAAGGCGAATTAATTGCCATATGGTTTGTTGATGGTTTTGTAGTGGAAGACATGTCATCGTCTTCATCGGATGGTACTAGTGGTTCGACTGGGGCCAACCCCAACGTAACTGAAGATGCAGTTGTTACATCCCAGTGCAAGAGGGTGGGGCGAGGCACGATGACGTTGGGCCTTTTAGCCAAACGCACGGATCTTTCTTGTGAGTTCAACCAATTTGGGAGGCCGATTGGAAAGAATGCTGGGAAGTACGCAGCCTACGTTGGGCTGTTGGCGAAAGAAAGGGTGAAGATCACCGTCCAGAGCTGGAAGGACGTGACTGCGGACGAGAGGGATAGGTTGTGGGCGGAAGTGAAGGTTAAATTAACTGAAATCGCTGAACTCTTTCGTAATCACGTTCTCTTGGCTTATACTAAAGTTTAACTAACTCGTGATTAATTAATTGTATGCATTTTTTGAAAACAGGTTAAGTGGAACATCCCCGATGATACACCTAGGACGGCCTGCTTGAAGGACATGAATGGAACATGGAAAACCTTTAAGAGCTGGCTCGTCAGTAACTTCCTCGCTGTGGGGAAATCTCCTTGGGAGAAGTACCCCTTCATATCGGAGGAGGTATGGGAGGAATTCACCAAGCAGAAGGGGACTGAGGAGTTCAAGGCTCTTAGCGAGAAGAATAGGACGATCCAGAAGAGGAACGACCACCCGCATTGGCTCGGATCCCGGGGCTATGCGGGGAAGGAGGAGCAGTGGAAGTAGGAAGACGAGCAAAACCCTGTCATCGACACCCCTGAGTTGCCGCTCTCCGAGATAAGGATGAGAGGTGCAAGCGATGGTGGAGGGGGAGGGGGTCCGTGTCTTCCACGGGGTCTGTGCAGTTCGCAACCCCTGGGGATGCCCACGTTGTGAGGTGAATGGTAAGCTGGCTAACCTCGTAAATTGTGTGCGCACAAGTGTATATAAGGCAATTTGTCTCACAAGGTACCTTTAAATGTAACAGATCTCTTTTGAGAAGGAGGCGGAGGGATTGTTTACCCTGCAGAGGGAGAATGACATCCTCACCCGGGCTCTAGGAAATAAGGAGCATCCTGGGCGGACACGGGCCGTGGGAGCCATTGTGTCGTGGAAGGCAGGTTTTGCAGATCCGGCCCCACCGAAGAAGAAGGCCCGCACCTGGAAGGAAAAGGAAGCCGAGCTCTCTGATAAGATATGGGCTGAGGTACGGGCGGAGATACGGGCTGAGGTGCAGTCTGAGGTCGCACAAATTAGGGAAGAGTTTGCACGGTTGAGAGAAGCATTGCTGGCCAAGAGTGCAGATGCGGATCCCCAGGACGACGGTACCCTGCGGGGTCGGATAAGCAGTTGCGCTTCGAAGGTTCTCACGGATCCAGTGGATCTACTTGAGGTACTGCGAGCCTTCATCTGTGCACTTAAGTTGATGCCACTCCCATTCTGTTAGAGTTGTTTCGCTAACCTGTTTTAATTGTTACAAATTTGCAGAAGCCGAAGGGCTGCATCCTACGGAATCACGTAGGCGCCGGGCAGGAAGTGGTTGGACACGGCTTCGTATATCCGTCAGGGCCAGATGTCCGGGTCCACTGTGTACCTCTGCGGTTGGGGTTCGCAAAGGTACAGGTGGACATGGCCATGCCGGGCTACAACGATTCTCCGTTGCCAGTCCCAACAGAGGAACTGCAGACACTTGCTGAGGCAGTGGGCTCCTATGTACAGTGGCCCAAGAAGTGTCTCCTAATACAACCGGTAAATCCTACACATTTTAGATTACATCCTACTCAGTATACTCAACTTGCAAAATCTAACATACGTGCTCATTAATTGAAGTGGCCTCCCGTCGGGCTACCAGGGGACTGCGCCCCCAGCTCGGGGCATGAGGCCCGATCTCGTGCGAACCTGGACACATCAAAGACAGCCTCGACCCCACCCAGCGCATCCACGCCTTTACCTCGGAAGAAAGCCACCATCAGCTCACCCTTGCCTTCGTAGGTACGCGCTCAGTCCCCGGCAAAAGGCAAGGGCGGCAAAGGCAAGGGCAAAGGGCGACATGGACTGCCGGAGAGGTTCAAGAACGGGTTCCCACTCATGTCGGAGGCATCTTTGCGCAAATTAGATCGATCAACCAGAGCCCTCCATGAGTGGTACCTACATCGAGCTCGGCGCAACCTGAACTTCTTAGTTTCCTACAGGCCTGGGCAATTCCACCGTGAGCCCGGTACTATATCTGTGGCACACGAGGATCTGTTCGACCTCTACAACTGGCGGGAGCTCGATATGTCCATCATACGGACTGGAGTCCTGTGAGTTTGCTGATGCTATGTATTGCTATTTTCTAACTCTGTTTGCTAACTCTGCATTAATGTTGCAGTTCATTTGAAATGTAGTAACTTTCTGTGAAATATTAATGTCGTCCTTTGCATGCAGGTGCATGTACAGGCTAGCATCGGAGGCTGCGTGTGACAAGGTGGGTTTCCTCGACCCAGAGAAAATAAGCCTTACGATGCTAGAGCACGACACCGCGCACGCTGAGCAGTACATATTCAGCGTGCTGATGGCGCAACAGGACAGGGAGTTCATTTTGGTGCCGTACCACCAAAGGTTAGTGCATTTCGTACTAATTTAACTCAATCTTGTATGTTACACCTGAGATATACTTTCAGCTAGCGGTCCTCTTTTACGTAAAATGCAGGGGCCACTGGATCCTCATCGTGATCTGTCCGCTGAGGAACGAGGTGTACTACCTCGATTCGATGCGTGACAGATTATCGATGGAATATGTGGTCAAGGGGAATATAGAGGCGTAAGTAACTTATATGTTTGATTTAAATTTTGACCTCACTAGCTAATGATAATACATTAACCGGCAATACTAACTGAAATGCAGGGCTTTTGATCAATATGTGTCCGCTGGAGGGAGGCATGCCGCACCGCAGGGCTCCCTACTAGCTTGGAAAGAATATGAGGTACTCACGAGACTTTTTGTTTATGCTTAATTAGTTTATGGAAACAATAGCTAACATGTCTTCGCATATGCAATTATCTCAGTGCCATCAACAGCCGCAATCGTGGGAATGCGGGTTTTATGTGCTGCGCTACATGTACGACCTAGTGCGGACAAACTTTGCCCGATTCCCCAGGTAAGCATCGATATCTAACTCAAATTTCAAAAATGGGTGTCACGTTCTAAATTAGGAAGTTAGTTACTCAGTATTCACACATGCTTGCAGATCGCCATGTCGAAAGACCAATACGAAAATGCAAAGATTATAGATCTTCGACAAATCTGGGCACAATATGTCATGGAGGAAGTAGCGCCCAACCATCCAGCATGACAATTTTCTCCTTTTCGTGTACTCTGCATAGACTGTTTATATACATGTGAATAAATATATATGTGAATAAATGTCCACATTGGATTGCAATTTGTATTTGTCCATACATATGTGAATAAATGTGAATAACTGTCTAATGTGTCAATCTGTTCTGTGAATTTACCTTGCATCTGTACTGTATTGTGTATCCAATCTATACTATATATGTGAATGTACTGTATTGTGAATGCAAATAAAGTACTGTATATGTGAATGCTCTATCGGTAAATTCATCCAAAACCGAGAGACTACTGTACTTTTTTCTATCGGTACAATCAAAATTAACTGTTAGAAGAGTGTGACCTTTCCTGCCGGTGAACTCATACATATCCGAGAGAGTACTAATCTTTTTTCTGTCGGTAATCTTGTAATTAACCGTTAGAATAGTGGTACTTTTCAAACCGCTAGCGATGAGTTTTCTATCGGTACACTACTGAGTTGCCGATAGAATATTATGCTTTCTTCTGTCGGCAAACTTATAACTAACCGTTAGAATAGTGGTACTTTTCCAACCGCTGACGACGAGTTTTCTATCGGTACACTCCTAATATGCCGATAGAATAGTATGCTTTTTTCTGTCGGTAAACTTATAATTAACCGTTAGAATAGTGGTATTTTTCCAACCGATAAACGTAAGACTACGACGGGTTTTCTATCAGTAGATTCATAAGATGCCGATAGAATAGTGAAGTTCTTCTATCGGTTATTTACCGATAGAAAATGTTCTGTCTTGTTCTATCGTGTCTATCTCTATCGGTACAAAAACCGATAGTAGAAGGGTGTTTTTTACCGATAGAAGAAATCTTTTCTGTACTAGTGTAAATAAAAAGAAGAAATCAATTTGGGTGCCCAAAGCTTTGATCGCTAACATTGAAGGACCCAAAAAGGTTTGGGTACCTTAAAAGACATGATTCTTTTGTTTATGCAGGTGAACTACAAAACCAGTGGGAAGCATTCGGTGCTAGATAGCGGATGCTTCGAACATATGATCGGTAACAAGAAATTGTTCACCTCAATAGAAGACAACTCAAGCGAAAATCAAAAGATCATCTTTGGTGACAATCGTCAAGGAAGTGTGGTAGGTTTGGGTAAAATTGCTATATCCAATGATCTCCCTATTTCAAATGTTTTATTGGTTGAATCTCTGAATTTTAATTTGCTTTCTGTTGCACAAATTTGCGATCTTGGATTTTGTTGCACTTTTTATCCTAAAGAAGTTTTAGTTGAAAGTTTGAAAGACAATTCTTTGATTTTTAAAGGCTTTCGTTTTGGTAATCTTTATCTGGTTGATTTTCACTCAAAAGATGCATCACTTTCAACATGCCTTGTCTCTCAAACCTTAAAGGGTTGGTTATGGGATAGAAGACTTGCACATGTTGGAATGCATCAATTGAAAAAACTTTTAAAGCGTGATTTGGTTATTGCCTTAAAGGATGTGAATTTTGAAAAGGATAAACCTTGTAGCGCCTGTCAAGCTGGCAAGCAAGTAGCTACCTCACATCAGATTAAGCGTGTTCTTTTGACTTTTAAACCTTTGGAATTATTGCATATGGATTTATTTGGACCTTCTGAGTTCCAAAGTATCAGGGGTAGCAATTATGGTTTTGTGATTGTTGATGATTTTACTCGCTACACTTGGGTTTTCTTTATTTCTCAAAATCTGAAACCCCCGATGTTTTCAAAAGTTTTGCAAAACGTGTTTCCAATGAATTTGAACTTTCCATCAAGAAAATCCGTAGTGATCATAGTGGAGAGTTTGTCATCAATTCAACTTTGGTTGATTTTTGTGATTCGCTTGGAATTAAACACGAATTTTCAACTTCTTACACTCCACAGCAAAATGGAGTCGTAGAAAGGAAAAATCGAACACTAATAGAAATGGCAAGAACAATGCTAAGTGAGAATGATACTCCTACTCGCTTTTGGGCTGAAACCGTGCATACCGCTTGCTATTCTATTAATCGGCTCTATTTGCATCCACTTCTGAACTTAACTCCTTATGAACTTCTTCTTGGGCGTAAGCCAAATATTTCTTATTTCCGAGTTTTTGGATGCAAATGCTACATTCTTAAGAAAAGAAATTTTGGTGGCAAATTTCAAAGAAGAGTAGATGAAGGCTTTCTAGTCGGATACTCCACCACTAGTAAAGCGTATCGTGTTTTTAATAAACAAATACTGGTTGTATTGAAGAATCTTGTGATGTAGAATTTGATGAAACTAATGGCTCGCAAAAGGAGCAAGTCTCTTGTGAAGTTTCAGGACAGGATCTTCAAGAAGCCGTGAAGAACATCACCATTGGAGACATCAAGCCAAGAGAAGATGATCAAGAAGATGATGAGAACATTGAGAATGATGATCAAAATGTATCATCATCTCATGTTAATCCTCCCGAACCAAGTCAAGAAGAAGCAGCACAAGAAGAAGCACCAAGGAAACATCAAACCATCACCAAGGATCACTCTCTAGATCAAATATTGGGTGATGTCAGTAAGGGTGTTCAAACTCGCTCTCGTATTGCTGCATTTTGTGAACATCATTCTTTTGTATCTTCTTTGGAACCTAAACATGTTAATGAAGCTTTAAATGATCCTGATTGGATAAATGCCATGCATGAGGAACTTAAAATGTTTTCTAGAAATAAAGTTTGGACTTTAGTTGAAAGGCCCAAGGATCATAATGTAATTGGAACAAAATGGGTTTTCAGAAATAAGCAAGATGAAAATGGTGTAGTTGTTAGAAACAAAGCTCATCGTGTTGCACAAGGTTTCACTCAAGTCGAAGGTTTAGACTTTGGCGAAACTTTTGCACCTGTAGCAAGACTTGAAGCTATTCGTATTCTTCTTGCTTATGCATCAAACTTTAATATTAAATTATTTCAAATGGATGTTAAAAGTGCATTTTTAAAATGGTGAGATATCTGAACTAGTATTTGTTGAACAACCTCCCGGTTTTGAAGATTCAAAATTTTCAAACCATGTGTTTAAATTGTCTAAAGCTCTCTATGGTCTCAAGCAAGCTCCTCGAGCTTGGTATGAACGACTTAGAGACTTTCTTTTATCAAAAGGTTTTAAAATTGGGAAGGTAGATACAACATTATTTACAAAGAAAATTGAAAAAGATCTGTTTATTTGTCAAATATATGTTGATGACATCATTTTTGGATCTACTAATGAACATTTCTGTCATGAGTTTGGAGAAATGATGTCTTGGGAATTCGAGATGTCAATGATCAGTGAGCTAAGCTTCTTCCTTGGACTTCAAATCAAGCAACTCAAAAACAGTACATTCGTGAGTCAAACAAAATACGTGAAGGACCTGCTCAAGCACTTTGGGATGGAAGATGCTAAGGTAATCAAAACCCCCATAGCGACAAATGGACATCTCGACATGGATAACAACGGAAAATCGATCGATTCTAAACTCTATAGGTCTATGATTGGTAGCCTGTTATATCTTACTGCATCTAGGCCTGATATCATGCTTAGTGTATGCTTATATGCTAGATTTCATTCAGATCCTAAGGAATGTCATTTGATTGCTCTTAAAAGAATCCTTAGGCATTTGAAATGCTATCCCAACCTAGGACTTTGGTATCAAAAAAATGCAAATTTTGAATTAATTGGATATTTGTATTCAGATTATGCTGGTTGTAAGATTGATAGAAAAAGCCCATCTGGTAGTTGTCAGCTTTTGGGGAGATCTTTAGTATCATGGTCATCTAGGAAACAAAATTCTGTAGCTCTCTCCACCGCTGAAGCTGAATATGTGTCTGTAGGAAGTTGTTGTGCTCAATTATTATGGATGAAACAGACATTTTTGGATTATGGAATTAAATTTGATAAAGTGCCACTCTTGTGTGATAATGAAAGTGCCATTAAAATTGCTAATAATCTTGTTAAGCATTCTAGAACTAAGCATATTGAAATACGGCATCATTTTATAAGAGATCATGTGGCAAAAGGAGATATTGATGTGAGTTATATCAAAACTGATTTGTAACTAGCAGATATTTTCACCAAACCCCTAGATGAAACTAGATTTTGCTTTCTAAGAGGTGAACCGAACATTATTGATATATCTAATGCTAGTTGATGTGTTATTTGTGTTAAAATATATTAAATATATTTTTATTCTCTCTCTGGTAAAATCCTGCTTCTGGTCGAATTTGTCCAAACTGACAGTCAGTTCCTTTGATTAGGAGCCTGTCTTAGCCTCTAGTTGAAGTCGTTGACCATGCTGACTGTCAGTTATGTGCAATTGTCTTTGGTCGTAGCCCCTGGTCGTTTTTGAAACTCAAATTGACTGTCAGTTTCATATACTGACTGTCAGTTTCAAAACTCAGTTATGTGAACTGACTGTCAGTTTTGTACACTGACTGTCAGTTCCATGTTTATGGGTTTGGAACTGACTGTCAGTATGTCATACTGACTGTCAGTTTGTGTCTCCAAAACCCTAAAACCCTGTTTCTTTTCCCCATCCCTTTGTCTCCTCCTCGCCGCTCCTTTGTGCCTCGCCATGCCACCACACCTCGCCCGTGTGTCCTCACCGTGAGCTGCCAACACCTCGCCGCTTCACACCGCCGTCAAGCCGCGCATCGCCGCCTCGTGCATCCCCGTGCCGCTGCTTCACCGCATTTCTCCCCTCGCCGGCGTTCAATTGCTTCTTGTCGTTCGTGCTGTGCCCTAGCTCACCGTGATTTGCACATCCCTCGAAGGCCGGTTCTGTTCATCGTCGTTGTCACATCTTCGACTCCTCTGTTCGATCAGGTCCTCTGCTTTTCTTCTCAGTTCTCTATTTTTCTGTTTAAGCCATGTCTGATCAGTCGTCTTCGTCTCGCCATGTGGCCCGTCGGAGGAACGCTGCAAACAGCAGTCGTTCAATGTGTCAGACGTCTGAGACCCGGCCTTCGCCTCCGCCCGAGCGTGTCCTCATGGATTATTCCCGGTGGCACGCGAGCTGCCTTCGCACCCTTCGTGCCGTAAACCCATATCTCTCACCGCGTCCCACTGGTCGCGATGCGTGCGACGTCCTCACCTTCTACACAAACTTGCAGCTGGATCTTGTCACCAGCGTATATAGTCGCGTCCCTATATTCGCCCACCCCTCCTTCTCCTGGCAGACGATCGCATCTCGCACAGGCATCACTTCTTTGGCGGACTCCTTTGCCTCCGTCGGGATCAGAGACCTTGTCTCTGATTCTTCCCTTCACTGGGCCGATGAGCCCATCCGCCAGTTCTACTCCACCGTCTTCATCTCTCCCCAGCGCGACTCACTGACCTTCATGACGGGCCTCCAGGTTCACACCGTCATGAAAGAGCAGTTTGAGGCTACGCTTGGACTAGTTCGCCCCGCTTCTGGGCGCCAGCTCCACACTCTTCCCGACCTTGAGCATCGGGAGGTGGCCATGTTGTATTTCGGCCCCTTCCAGCTCCGTCACATCGCTGGTCTGCGCCGCGATGTTGATTTGGCCCTGTGGATCCTCCATCTCACTTTGGTCCCCATGATCGGAGACAGGGCTAGAGTCACCTATCTTGGGCTCCACGTCTTGATTTCTATCTTCCAGGAGGAGCCCTTCGATGTTGCTGATCTCATCATCAGTGAGATTCAGCACGTCATTCTTTTGCCGCGTCGCCAGCTGTTGTATGCTCCATACATCATGGCGATGCTTCTACATATCTAGGCCATAGACTCTGAGCTCCCGCGGCCCCATCAGCCTCTTCAGTTCTATCCTCCGGGTCAGGCGGATCACCGTCTCGATGCTTGCCCTGCAGTTGCTGCTGACCCTAATTCTCCTTCATCTGATGATGATGTTGCGGGGGAGTCAGAGGACGAGGCTCCAGCTCAGGAGGCTGATCCGGCTCCAGTTGTAGATGCGAGTATCGAGTCCTCCTCATCACAGCTCCAGCAGGTCATCCAGACCAGCAGCAGATCTTGCGTACTCAGCAGGAGCACCATCAGATGCTGCTTCATCTGCTTGCTCAGCAGGACGAGATCTTGAGTCGGCTGCCTTCCTCAGCATCTCCCACTAGTACAGAAATGCAGTCTTCTAACCCCTATCTTCTATCGGTTATTAGCGATTTAGTAGAAAACCGATAGAAAATGTGCCTTGCGGTCATAAAAGGCCAATAAGTGCATTTTTCCTATCGGTTTGTAAGAAACTTACCGTTAGAAGAAGCAGTATGATTTACTCTAGCGGTGATGAACATATTTGCCGTTAGAAGAGATGCATAAGTACTGATAGGAGAATGTTGTGCACCGATAGGACTGGTCAACTTCTACAACTAGACTTATTCTATCGATACTGTATGCGTATACCGACAGAATATGTACAAAAATTCCTATCGGCAATATGTAGTGTACCGATAGAACCGTTCGCCTTCTACAAATATTTTTATTCTATCGGCAATGGATACTTGTACTGTTAGAATATATCAAAAATTGCTTAGAACTGTTCGTCTTCAAATAGTTTTATTCTATCGGTAATGTATGTTTATACCGTTAGAATATAGCAAAAATATTTTAGAATTGTTCGCCTTCTACAACTAGTATTATTCTATCGGTAATGTACGTATATACCGACAGAGTATGTACAAAAATTCCTATCGGTAATATGTATTGTGCCGATAGAACCATTCGCCTTCTACAAATATATTTATTCTATCGGTAATTTATTTGTATACCGTTAGAATATATATAAAATTACTAACGGTATGTGGTTATTATACCGATAGAAATTATCTAGTACTATAAATAACCGGTTATGTCTCTTTCATTCTCATAGTTCATCTGGCGCTCGTAGTCCTAACCCGTAAGCTCCATGGACGGCCGGCACACCTCTACCGGTGACCGCTGCACCTCCGCACCTCCAGCGACGTCCCCTAGATTTCGGCATCCCAACCAAGGTACGTAAAATTACGGCAATATTGTTAGATTATTCTAATCCGATTATGGCAATTATTCTGCAATTTTTGTATCCTTCATTTTGATGTGTCTTCTTTTCAATATGATTATGATCTGTGCAATTCCTTGGATGATGCTCATGAGGGGCAACGTATTTCACGGTTCTTCATCGCAGTACGCTGCCTACGTTGGCTTGTTGGCAAAAGAAACGGTGAAGATCATCGTCGAGAGCTAGAAGGACGTGAAGGGTGAGATCTTGGTTGGCTCGGTCGAGAAGGTCCTTAAGCCCGACGTGTTTCTCAAATCAGGACCTATAGAAAGCATCTTACATTTTTTTGCATGCACCAGCTTGTGGCCAGATGCTTACCTGCTTAGAGAAGAAGAATTGTTGTCATTTGCACAGCCATTCTACACCATCACTACACAAAACAACATCTTGGAAGGTAGGTTCTTTTTGTTAATGGAGTTGAGTTGAGTTGAGTTGATTGAGTTTGAGTCCGAGGAAATCACCAATACAAATGTAACTCGACGGCAGTTCCAGCTCCTCGGGCATCTTCGAACTGAACTCCTATGGTTAAGTCCAATGTGGTTCAGACATTTGCTGTTTTGGATGAATGGATTTGTGATGTATCAGGTCTAACTTGTAGTCGGTAGTTGCATTGTGGCAACCTGCAAAGGTTCTCTTTTATGTAAAATGTATGGGCCACTGGGTCCTCGTCGTGATCTGTTGTTAATTTCAGACGTGGCTTTTCTAATATACATCGAATGTGTGAATTGTTGTATTTGTATATTGTTGTATATTTGTGTATCATGTATTGCTATTTGGGACATGAACTTGAATGTGTAGGGAGTATTTGTGTATTTAATTGTATTGGTAGGTAGGTGTGTATTTGTACTGCTGTTTCAGACATGCACTTGAATTTGTGAACTGGCATGTGTATGTTTGTACCTGAATTTGTATTGGTGAACTGGCATGTGTAATTTCTTTGGCAAGATGAAGTCCCGAGTACCTAAGAAAAGTATTTTTGTGTCTCCTAGTTAATCCACAAATTAGCATCTCTTGAAATATTGCTTTATCTTCTAGTTAAGATCTGTTTGATGTGTGATCTATTTGATGTGTTTAGATATGATTCTTTGGATGTGAGAACTGGTGTCATGTGTTTCATACAATACACAGTTTGGTACCAGTACCTCCTCTATCGGTAAATACACATATTTACCGATAGGAAAATGCATATATTTGCTCAGTCATGCATTATCTAACGGTAAATACACATATTTACCGATAGAAAAACTCATGTTCGTGTGTCATGAATCATCTAACGGTTAATACACATATTTACCAATAGAAAAACTCATGTACGTGCTGTGTGATGCATCATTTAATGGTCAATACACATATTTACCGATAGAACAAGACCTGTACTAGCTCAGCAATGTACATTCTCTAACGTATATGTGTGTTTTTACCGATAGAATATGTGAGAGGCAAATTACCTTACTTAGTCTAATGGTTATTTCATGTATTTACCATAAGAAAAATGTCCATTATAAGGAAAACCCCTCTCGACCATTACTGAGTTGCTCTTTTGTTCTGTTGCACTCTGTGTCCCTCTGTTTGTGATGAAAGTTCCACGCTTGCAGCTACACTGCTAGGGTGATCAGGGCAAGCTGGAGGGAAGTTGATTGCACCCCTCTCTTTAAGGTATGCTTAATTGTCGACACTTATCTTTCTCTCCCTCTAGATCTCCCTCCCTCTCTACTTGCAAGCTAGCTGTATTGTGTAGTTCAAAGTTTGTAGCTCTAAGCTTGGGAGCTAGCTAGCTGGAAATGCGTCATGTTTTAGGAGCTAACTAGCTTATATTGTGTAGTTAGCTAGGTTAATTAGTGTTAATTTCGTCAGGCTAGGGTTTAACACATCTGTTGTAAGAGACTGTACATGTACATATACATAACTTAATCGGGCAGGTTTCATGCATGGTTGAGTTGTTAAATTTTGTTAATTGTAGATGGACAGAAAATATTGGATGTATGGAATAAAACGTACTACTCTTGAATATTTGGATGGTGTGAATGAGTTTATTAAATTTGCTGAGTAACAAAAGGAGAGGAAGGGAGAGAAAAATATGCTTTGTCCTTGTATAGATTGTATGAACTCGAAGAGGTTTAGCAACTCTGATCAAATTAAGAGTCATCTGATTCGTCATGGTTTTAACGCGCGATACACCTGTTGGATATGACATGGCGAAGATCTTGAGGAAACAAGCACCACTACTACCAATCAGCAGGACTCGGATGTGGATTGCAATAATATGGATGATCATCCAAATTTTGGTAATGTTCATTCCGATGTGCACATAGATGATGATGATGACAATCTAGATGAGATGTTACGTGATGTAGAGGAAGATTACAACGAAAATGACTTCTGTGAATTTGAGAAATTGATTGCTGACTCTGAGTAGCCTCTGTTCCCTGGATGTGCAACATTTTCAAAACTGTCTTCTGTGCTGAGATTATATAACTTAAAGGCAGGCAACGGTTGGAGTGATAAGAGTTTCATGGCACTATTAGATCTTCTAGCGGACATGCTTCCAGAGGGAAATGAGTTGCCAAGATCCACTTACCAAGCCAAAAGACTGTTGTGTCCGTTGGGAATGGAAATCGAAAGAAAACACGCATGCCCAAATGATTGTGTGTTGTACCGTAATGAGTACTCCAGTTTGCATGTTTGTCCATGATGCGGCGCATCAAGGTATACGCGTAGGGACCGGATTGACAGTGAATGTCACGAGGTAAAGAAAGGATCTCCGGCATATCTAGTGGATCTACTTGAGGTACTGCAAGCCTTCATCTGTGCACTTAAGTTGATGCCACTCCCATTCTGTTAGAGTTGCTTCGCTAACCTGTTTTAATATTTACAAATTTGCAGATGCCGGAGGAATGGATCCTACGGAATCACCTAGGCGATGGGCAGGAAGTGGTTGGACATGGCTTCGTATATCCGTCTGGGCCGGATGTCCGGGTCCACTGCGTACCTCTACGGTTGGGGTTCGTAAAGGTACAGGTGGACATGGCCATGCCCGACTACAACGATTCTCCGTTGCTAGTCCCAACAAAGGAACTGAAGACACTTACTGAGGCAGTGGGCTCCTATGTACAGTGGCCCAAGAAGTGTCTTCTAATACAACCGGTAAATCCTACAAATTTTAGATTACATCCTACTCAGTACACTCAACTTGCAAAATCTAACATACGTGCTCATTAATTGAAGTGGCTTGCCAGCGGGCTACCATGGGACTGCGCCCCCAGCTCGGGGCATGAGGCCCGATCTCATGCGAACCTGGACACATCAAAGACGGCCTCGACCCACCCAGCGCATCCATGCCTTCACCTCGGAAGAAAGCAGCCATTACCTCGCCCTTGCCTTCGAAGGTACGCGCTCAGTCCCTGGCAAAAGGTAAGGGCAAAGGCAAGGGCAAAGGGCGACAGGGATAGCTGGAGAGGTTCAGGAACGGGTTCCCACTCGTGTTGGAGGCAGGTTTGCGCAAATTGGATCGATCAACCAGAGACCTCCATGAGTGGTACCTAGACCGAGCTCGACGCAATCTGAACTTTTTAGTTCCCTACAGGCCTGGGCAGTTCCACTGTGAGCCCGGGCGTATATCCGTGGCACACAAGGATTTGTTCGACCTGTACAACTGGTAGGAGCTCGATATGTCCATCATACGAACTGGAGTCCTGTGAGTTTGCTGATGCTATGTATTGCTATTTTCTAACTCTGTTTGCTAACTCTGTATTGTTGTAGTTCATTTGAAATGTAGTAACTATCTGTGCAATACTAATGTCGTCCTTTGCATGCAGGTGCATGTACAGGCTAGCATCGGAGGCTGTGTGTGACAAGGTGGGTTTCCTCGACCCAGAGAAAATAAGCCTCACGATGCTAGAGCACGACACCGCGCACGCTGAGCAGTACATATCCAAGACGCTGATGGCGCAGCAGGATAGGGAGTTCGTTCTGGTGCCGTACCACCAAAGGTTAGTGCATTTCGTACTAATTTAACTCAATCTTGTATGTTACACCTGAGATATACTTTGAGCTAGCGGTCCTCGTTTACGTACAATGCAGGGGCCACTGGATCCTCATTGTGATCTGTCCGCTGAGGAACGAGGTGTACTACCTCGATTCGATGAGTGACAGATTATCGATCGAATATGTGGTTAAGGGGAATATGGAGGCGTAAGTAACTTATATGTTTGATTTAAATTTTGACCTCACTAGCTAATGATAATACATTAACCGGCAATACTAACTGAAATGCAGGGCTTTTGATAAATATGTGTCCGCTGGAGGGAGGCATGCCGCACCGCAGGGCTCCCTACTATCTTGGAAAGAATATGAGGTACTTACGAGACTTTTTGTTTATGATTAATTAGTTTATGGAAACAATAGCTAACATGTCTTCGCATATGCAATTATCTCAGTGCCATCAGTATCCGCAATCGTGGGAATGCGGGTTTTATGTGCTGCGCTACATGTACGACCTAGTGCAGACAAACTTTGCCCAATTGCCCCAGGTAAGCATCGATAGCTAACTCAAATTTGAAAATTGGGTGTCACGTTCTAAATTAGGAAGTTAGTTACTTAGTATTCACACATGCTTGCAGATCGCCATGTCGAAAGACCAATATGAAAATGCAAAGATTAGAGATCTTCGACAAATCTGGGCTCAATATGTCATGGAGGAAGTTGCGCCCAACCATCCGCCATGACAATTTTCTCTTTTTCGTGTACTCTGTGCATAGACTGTTTATATACATGTGAATAAATGTCCACATTGGATTGCAATTTGTATTTGTCCATAATATGTGAATAAATGTGAATAACTGTCTAATGTGTCAATCTGTTATGTGAATTTACCCTTCTTTGCATCTGTACTGTATTGTGTATCCAATCTATACTGTATTGCATCTGTACTGTATATATGAATGTACTGTATTGTGAATGTAATTAATGTACTGTATATGTGAATGTTCTATCGGTAAATTTATTTACAACCGAGAAACTACTACCACTTTTTCTATCGGTAAACTCATCCACAACCGAGAGACTATTGTCGTTTTTTCTATCGGTACACTCATAATTAACCGTTAGAAGAGTGTGACTTTCCTGCCGGTGAACTCATACACAACCGAGAGAGTACATCCGTTTCTTCTATCGGTAAACTCATTTCCAACCGAGAGAGTACTATAGTTTTTTCTATCAGTACACTCGTAATTAATCGTTAGAAGAGTGTGACTTTTCCTGCCGATGAACTCATACACGACCGAGAGAATACAACCGTTTCTTCTATCGGTAAACTCATTTCCAACCGAGAGGTACTAAGGTTTTTTCTGTCGGTAAACTTGTAATTAACCGTTAGAATAGTGATACTTTTCATGCCGCCAAACTCATTCACAACCACTTTTTCTAACGGTAAACTCTTTCACAAACGTCAGACTACGACGGGTTTTCTACCGGTGTTCTACTAAGATGCCGTTAGAATAGAGAATTTCTTCTATCGGTTATTTACCGATAGAAAATGACATGTCTTGTTCTATCGTGTCTATCTCTATCGGTACAAAAACCGATAGTAGAAGAGTGTTTTTTACCGATAGAAGAAAACTTTTCTGTACTAGTGTCCAGCCCCTCGCAAGAGGGTGCGCCCAGCAGCATCTTCACTGGGCTCAGCTTCAGGGCCCGCTGCACCAGTTCTGGCCCCTACTGCTCCAGCGGCACCAACTTCTCCAGCTCCGGCCGCTACTCCTACGACGTCCCCAGCCATCGACGTGATTGGATCTCCTGCAGGCTCCGGAGATACAGCCGTCCTCGGTCTTTTAGATGATGATGAGCCTTAGGCTCTGAATTGTATCTTGACTCCCTTTTTGTGCTTGATGCCAAAGGGGGAGAAGTATTCTATATATTTGATGATTCTGGATGTATGACTCTTTATATTTATGTCATGGAGATATTGCTATGTTTTGGATATGACTTTTATGATAGGATATTATGTTATGGATGATTTTTAGTTATGGATATATTTGGATATGGATGAGTTTCTTATATGATGTTTTGTGATGCTCTAATATTTGTCTTAGTAGAGATATATATGATGATGTATTTCTGATGTATTTTTGTGAGTTTATATATCTGTGATGGATTTATGTGATACTCTGATAGTTCTGTTGATTTATGATTGGTTAAGTTTGTTTCTTTTAGAAAAATGTATTCATCAGTGTAAACTGTAGCATAACTAGCAGATTTATGTATTTGTTTCAGTTAAGTTTTTGAGGCTTAACTTGTGTTGGTTTTGATTAACTTTTGTTTGTTTTGTAAAAAGTTATGTTTGGTTCATTGTTTGTTGCTTATTGATTGCATCGGTTGGTTATTTTTCCTCATAAACTGATACTTGCAAGCACCGGCTATTTGTTCCTGTTAGAGATAGACCAATAGACATCATTGCATTGCTGGTTGCATTGTACAAGTTGCGAGCTTTGACAGGATCTGTCTCCAAATTTACAGTCAATTGCTTGTTCTAGCATTCAAAGTGTGCAAAGTTGCCACCATTGATGTGCTTGCCTCTAAAAGAATTTGGATTACTTTGAACTATAATGATATTTTTCTTAAATATTGTCTGTCTAAAGGGTAAAAGATGCCACAAAAATGTAAAGTTGCATTTTTTTGTGAGAGGGAAGAATTGGTTATAGCACTTACTAATTGGTTATAGCAACTGATAATTCTCCTAAATACGTCTATTTTCCTATTATTTTGCCCCCTATTTATGCTAGATTCAGTCTTAAAAGTCATTGTATATTCAAAAACAGCTACATTGGTTGCCGTTCGACTCGACTACTCGTTTTATTTATCTCTATTGTAGGTTGAACAGGTTTGAACCTATCTGCAAATTCTCAGAAATCCAAGGATTGAAATGCATAAGGTCCAAGACTCTTGAAGCTAAAACCCCAACCACCAAGAAGTTGTCTCAGATACCTGAAACCTCAAGGACTTTTATGCAAAATGGCCAAACAGTTCACAAAACCAGACCCCTTTCTTCCTCAACCGGTCCAACCCCCACTCTTCTTCCCCTTCTCACCACAGGTCGTCTTCCCCATCTCCGTCGTCCTTCCCACCGTCAGCGACCAGCCTTGGCCGGCGGTTCTCCCCCTTATTTTTCCTCTCCTGCAATTTCCCTAAACTCCTTTCTTTTTACTTCCTCCTTGCCTCTTTCTTTTTCTTCACTTCTCTTCTTGTTATCTTGTTCCCTTCTTCCTTCCTCCAGTCCTCTTCTTCTCCCCTCGTCCTTCCTCTCCCTCCTCTCTCTCTCTCCCTTCATTTTCTCCTTCCCTCTTTTTCTTCCTTTTTCTCCCTTTTCATGCTCTTGGTTCCCTTCTCGGCCGCCGTCTCCCTCCTTTCTGGCCGCCACCTCTACTTCGCAACTCCCGCCGCCACGACACCCGAGTAGCCGCCCCCGCGCCACCGGAGCAGCCGCCCCAGCGCCGGATCTGCCGAATCCGATGAGCCGCCATCATCATCCCGCAGGCTAGCCGCCTCGCGCCTCCCGTGCCGCGCCGCCACTCTCTAGCGCGCGCCGCCTCGCTGCCGATCCGCCTCCCCCCACCGATCCGACGAGCCACACCACCAGACGCCGCCGGATCTGCCGCCACCGAGCCGAATCCGCCACCGATCACGCCGCCATCGCCACCCGACGCCGCACGCTTCCACAGCTTGCACCGGCGCCGGTCCACCACCTCTGATCCGCAACGCCACCGGATCGCGTGCTCTCCAGTGCATCTCGTCGCCGATCCGCCGGATCTGTCTCACACCGCGCCGGAGCGCCTCCTACACCGCGGGCGCACCACCGCCAATCTCCAGTGTGCGCTGCCGACGTCGCTGATCTGCCCGCAGATCCGCCGACCACGTCGCCGATCGCGCCGTCTACACCACTGCAGCAGCCCACGACGATCTCAGCTACAACGAGAGCACCTTCGCCGATGACGTCCAGCACAGGACTTCAACAACTCCACCTCGCCGACATTCTTCACCGAGTCCACATCCAAATGGGCAAACAGTCGCGGCCTCCCTTCCGCGACTTGTGGCCGCGCTTGGCCGATCGCCGCGCTCATGGATGCGTCGCCGGTCGGATCACCGGCTCGTCGGCGAGGCACGTCAGATGAGTTTCTTTTCTCATGATATCTTAAGATATATATATCTAATTCACAATTTCATTTTGTGGATCTAATTATTTTAGTGTTACAATATAATAATTCAAATTTAAGGTTAATTATATTTTTGACATTGGAGGAGTCCAAAAGTTTAGTACAATTTAATATTAAAAAATTTGATCTCAAACTTCTATCGCGTGTTGGAGGCATAACAGAAACTTCTTTGTGATATTTGCCGTAGCTCCAGACTGTTATTTGTGTGGTATATTGCATCTCTTCATCCTGTATCATTTTATCCCATACATACAACTAAACACAAGAATGATCTTTTTATCATGTATGAGCTCGTATAGTTTAAAATATATGTATAATTTTTGTACATACAATCCACACCTCATTAGTCTTCACCTAATTCACTTGCACTTACTCTATGAGCTTTTCAAGCCAAGATCCATGGCGGAGGGCGATGTTGGCTCTGCACACTATTTTCATTTTGATTATGCTTTCCCTTTGCCGTCGGCCGGCGGCTTCCTTGCCGGCGGCGGTTGCCATTTTCCTCACAAGTTCATCGATCCCGCCGCGCAGTCGCCGTGCTCGAGGATGTGTCACCGGTCGGAGCGCCGGCTGCCTGGCTCGTCGGCGAGGCACCTCAGATGAGTTTCTTTTCTCATGCTGTGTGATTCATTGGCCATAGAGAGAGCGCCTATTTCTCATAAGATGAGGAGAGCTACTATTCTATTAGCAAAGCTAGCTACTGAAAGACAAGAGTGTCTATATCTGGCATGTAACTCCTTAACAGCCGTCCCTGTAGTCAGATCTACTGGGAACTCCGACAAAGAACTGGTCATTCAAAATCCAGAATAGACCAGTTCAGCACCTAAGGCAGTAGATTCCTCCCACCCTTGGTCATAACCTCGGTTGAAGAAGGAATCTATGTTCTTGGAACCAAAGAAAGAACTCCGGTATTCCGACCTTACATTTTAGCTCTGTAGGGGCTACCCTATGGGCTATTATCTCAAGGTCCTGATTAGGCTCTTCTTGTTGTCTCTTAGAGGCTAAAAAGAATTGTCTCTTGTGGGAGTGCCCGATAAGGATGAAGAGACCTGGTTACTTGAGGGTACCTTCAGAAAAAAATAGTGAAAAGGTTACCTAGCCTATGATACTCCATATCCTCTAGACTTCTCTACTTTTTTTGGCTGCTTTCTTTCATATGGATGTAAGGTTCCTAATGTTCTAACTAAGAAAGTATAGTCGTTCTCTCTTCCTCTTCCTGACCCTTCGGCCAAGCCGCTTTTTTTGTTCATTGGATTGATAGCTTTCCCTCTCCCCAACCGCTGTCATGTCCCGCTACGCTCTCGCCTCCTGTTATTCCTCAATTTCGGCTAGAAATTCTTTAATGAATTTCCATACCATCCGGGAGGTGAAGCAGAGGAGAGGAAAGCCCTCGCCCGGAGGGCAGAGGATAATTCTGACTTGTAAGCAAGTCGTAGTTATACCTTAAGAGTGAAGTACTAGACTATTTAATACCAAATAGTCAAGTACTTCTCTCGGCCCTGACGTGATAAGGCTACTAGCGCCCTCCACTCGTGCCTACTTTCACTAACCTATAGCTATTGCATGCAAGCTCAATCTTCTATCTCGCATTGCTACGCACTCGAAACAGCCAATTCGCTCGTATAGCTAACGCAACCTATAGAGTGCTATTGGAGAGTGCAGGGAGTATGATGGAGGAAGGAGTGAGAACGACTGACGATAGAGTAGGGGCAAGCCTAAATTCCTTCTCCTTTCGGCCGAGCATACTTTCATTCCTTCGACTGCAAGTTATTCTCGAACAGTGGGTTCTCTAACAGCCTATTTTTCCCTATCCTGCAAAACAGCTTCGTCTGGCAAAAGCCACTTTGGGCATGTCCCACCACTAGTGAATTTCATTGCCTGGACTTAGCCAGCTTTCAGCCATACTGACTTATAAAAAGATTGCTCCTGTGATCCTTCTCCTGTGCTAAGTCTTTGTCTCAGTGACTGCAAGATTGCTAAACAGTGACGATAGAATGCTAATTGAGGCCTATCCTTCCCGAAGGCGTCGGCTAGTTCTATTCTATTCTAACCTGTTCCTCACGATTAAAAGAAGAGTTAACACGGTCGAAGCTCAAATCCTACTTTACTTAGTTTCATCGTCCTCAGAGGATATATCTGATTAACTGACTTCATCACCACCACAGCTTACGGCTATTTAACAGTTATTTCATTCTTCTGGTATGAGTTTATCTGATCTATGTGGAATTCCTCCCTTAGGTTGGAGACTACCATTGAGGGAATGGCCCTCTTTTCTACTTTCTCTATTCTATTCTCTTACTCGGGCAGAAGTAGAGAAAACCGGAGAGAGAAAGAAGAGGTTACCAAAATTCGTATGCGCGGTAGTCACTCCATGATTCCAGTCTTCCTCTACGGAATAGATGAACTCTACGCTTCTCGCCGAGATATAGGTCTTCCAGCTGCTGTTGGGGTGGAGCACAGACTTATGTTTCTCTCACTTCGTTGATGCGAATCGTAAGTCCTGTCCCCTTCATTAATCCGTATTAGCATCGGATTAGTTACGTGGCCAAAAATCACGGCCAAAAATCAAGTGTAGAAAAGAAACTCATCTGAGGCGCCTCGCCGACGAGCCGGGCAGCCGGCGATCTGACCTGCGAAGCATCCATGAGCGCGGTGAGCCGCCAGCGCGGCCACAAGTCGCGGAAGGGAGGCAGCGATGGCGACGGCGCGGCGCGGTCGACGAACTTGTGAGGAAAACGGCAACCGCCACCGGCGAGGAAGCCGCTGGCCGACGGCGAAGGGAAAGCAAACCCTAGCGACGGCGCCATGGGACGGCTAGGCCGCTAGGGTTAGGGTACGTGTGTGTCTGTGTGTGTGTGTGTGTGGTGTGTGGGTGTGTGTGTTTTGTGTGTGTATGTGGCCGTGAGTGTGTGGGCCGTGGGCCGGTGTGTGTGTGAGTTGGTTGGGCTGATTCAGGCCCAACCGAGAGTTTTTTTTTATCTTCTTTTCTTTTTCTAATTTCAATTTTATTTTTCTTTCTAAATTAATGTTTAGTTAATTACTTTTTATTATCTATTTAAATTTTTTAATATAGTAATTTGACTAATTTAATATTACTAACTAATTAACCTTGATAATTTCTTGATCCCAAAATTTATTTACTTAGCTTAATAGGACTTTAATCAAACTAGATACACACACACACTTTCACTTTTTGATAAACCTTATTTAAATTATTTTCATCTCTAATAATTTTTTATTCAGACAAAATAATTTTAAAACTATAAAGCACTTCTATTTCAAATAACTAATTTAAATCAATTAGTATATCAACTAATCAACCTTAGCATCAAATCATTAAATTAACTTAATTATTTTAAATCTGCATTTCAGAAATTAGAAAACATATGCAAATAATATTATTCCATTTAGAACTACTCAACCCGAGATTTTATGCAAGTCCATTATGCAGTTCAATTAAACTGAATTCAAATTTTCATTTGGTCTGGGGGAGTGACGCTGCGATTCTTCAAGCGTGCTAGAAGACGTTAAGAGTTAGTTCGAACAGGGATTCCAGTTAGAATAGTAGCTCTCCTCATCTTATGAGAGATAGGCGCTCTCTCTATGGCCAATGAATCACACAGTATGAGAAAAGAAACTCATCTGAGGTGCCTTGCCGACGAGCCGGGCTGTCGGTGATCCGACCGGCGACGCATCCACGAGCACGGCGAGCCACCAGCGCGGCCAGGCGCGGCCAAAAGTCGCGGAAGGGAGGCGGCGACAGCGCGGCGCAGTCGACGAACTTGTGAGGAAAACGGCAACCGCCGCTGGTGAGGAAGCCGCCGGCCGACAGCGAAGGGAAAGCATGATCAAAATAAAAATAGTGTGCAGAGCCAACATCGCCCTCCGCCATGGATCTTGGCTTGAAGAGCTCAGAGAGTAAGTGCAAGTGAATTAGGTGAAGACTAATGAGGTGTGGATTGTGTGCAGATGAATAAATTTGCGTGCAGATGCACGAGGCGCTGCAGAGTTTTCTAGGCAAATGTTTCCAAAAGCAAGAGAAAGGGGGACCTATCGTAGCAGCCAGTACACAATACTCCAACTGGTACCACGTGACATCTGAGCAGCGAGTGGGCTTAAATTAATGGGGTTGATGTATAAGAATATTTTGTTCGTGATTAGAATCCATCGTATATTTCGGATTGGATGATCCAGATTAATTTTGGTTGTGATTTAGATTGTAAAAATACTATTTATTTTATGTACGGAAATTATACATATACTTTAAACTGTACGAGCTCATACATGATAAAAAGATCATTCTTGTGTTTAGTTGTATGTATGGGATAAAATGATACAGGATGAAGAGATGCAGTATACCACGCAAATAACAGCCTGGAGCTACGACAAATATCACAAAGAAGTTTCTGTCAGGCCTTCAACACGCGATAGAAGTTTGAGATCAATTTTTTTAAGATTAAATTGTACTGAAATTTTTGACTCCTCCAACGTCAAAAATATGATTAACGTTCAGTTTGAATTATTATATTGTAACACTAAAGTAATTAGATCCACAAAATCGAATTGTGAATTAGATATATATATATCTTAAGATATCACAAAAGTACATGACACCAAATGAATCACACAGCATGAGAAAAGAAACTCACCTGAGGTGCCTCGTTGACGAGCCGGGCAGCCGGCGATCCGACCGGCGACGCATCCACGAGCGCGGCGAGCCGCCAGCGCGGCCACAAGTCGCGCAAGGGAGGCCGCGTCGGTTTGCCCATTTGGATGTGGACTCGGTGAAGAACGCCGACGAGGTGGAGTTGTTGCAGCCCTGTGCTGGACGTCGTCGGCGAAGGTGCTCTCGTTGTAGCTGAGATCGTTGTGGGCTGCAGTGGTGTAGACGGCGCGATCGGCGACGTGGTCGCCAGATCTGCGACGGGAGGCAGATCAGCGACGTTGGCAGCGTGCGCTGGAGATTGGTGGTGGCGCGCCTGCGGGGTTAGAGGCGCTCCGGCGCGGCGTGAGACAGATGCGGTTGATCGGCGACGAGATGCGCTGGAGAGCGTGCGATCCTATGGTGTTGCGGAGCAGAGGTGGTGGACCGGCGCAAGCTGTGGAGGTGTTGCGGCATCGAGTGGCGAGGGCGGCATGATCCGCGGCGGATCCGGCTCGGTGGCGGCAGATCCGGTGGCGTCTGGTGGTGTGGCTCGTCGGATCGGCTAGGGGAGGTAGATCCACTACTACAAAATTCATTATCACAGTCGGGTCAAAACAGTCATCACAGACGGTTCTTACCCGTCAGTGATATTCGAGTCAGTGATAATCATGTACTATCACAGACGGTTTTCAACCGTCTGTGATCTTTCCCTTCACAGACTGTTATAAGATCAAAACCGTCTGTGATACTCATACTACATAGACTGTTATCACATCAGAACCGTCTGTGATACTCATACTACACAGACTGTTATAACATCAGAACCGTCTGTGATACTCCTAATACACAGACTGTTATTACATCAAAGCCGTATGAGATAATCATACTATCATAGACGGTTTTGATCTCAAAACCATGAGTAATAATATGAGTATCGCAGACGGTTCTGACCTCAGAACTGTCTGTGATGCTCATATTATCAGAGATGGTATAACCTCAGAACCGTCTGTGGTACTCCTAATACACAGACTGTTATAACATCAAAGCCGTCTGAGATACTCATACTAACATAGACGGTTTTGATCAGAACGGTTTGTGATACTCACATTATTAGAGACGGTTCTGAGATCAAAACCGTCTGTGATACTCAAATTATTACTGACGGTTATGACCTCAGGACCGTCTGTGATACTCATATTATCAGAGACGGTATAATCTCAGAACCGTCTGTGGTACACCTAATACACAGACTGTTATAACATCAAAGCCGTCTAAGATACGCATACTAACACAGACGGTTTTGATCAGAACCGTCTGTGATACTCACATTATTAGAGACGGTTCTAAGATCAAAACCGCCTGTGATACTCAAATTATCAGAGACAGTTATAACTTCAGGATCGTCTGCGATAGCGTCCTTATCACAGACGGTTGTTTCAGAACCGTCTGTGTATTTAGAGTATCACAGACGGCTTATACTCTCAGAACCGTCTGTAATAGTGAGATATCACAGACGGTTTTTATGTCAAAGCCATCTGTGATAGTGTTATGATCTCAGAACCGTCTGTGATAGTGTGAGATCACAGATGATTCTGAGGTCAAAACCATCTGTGATAGTGATAGTGTGATATCATAGACGGTTTTTAGGTCAAAACCATCTGTGCATATTATGCACAGACGGTTTTGATCTTACAAACCGTCTGAGATTATAACAGTCACCGATGTCCTCTGTACAAATAGCATTTCATATATACAGTTCATGAATTTTATACATGCACAGTACTCAAATATATACAGTCTCATATATACAGGCACACAACTTAGAAACATGTACAAGCATTTCTTATATACAGCACAGAACTCAGAAATATGTACAATTGAGATTGAACCAATATATTAATGTAATCGACAATTAAAGTCAGTATGTTAGATGTACAAATAAATGTAAGGCCGCACTAATACTAACCTTGCGGGTCCCTAAACTTCCCCTTGGTTGATATGACCTCCGCAAGGAAAACTCAGCGAGCATCCCTCGGACAATACCAATCTCCTGAGGGTCAAAGCTTTCCGAAGGGAAGACAACCCCCTACAGCAAGAGTTGGTACAGAAAAAATTAGCTCAATGCAGTTGTAAATTCTGCCAAATCGATACAAAAGGGAGCAGTTGTATACCTCCGGGAAATCTGGGAGGTGAGGGGTGATGATCAGGTCATACATGTGGCGCATCACGTAGAACCCACATGTATTGTCGTCTGGCTGCAGATGGCACTGCCAATTTACAGACCGAGAGTTAGCTGGGGACACGTTATAAAGTAAAACAGATGCCAGTTGAAATTTGTACCGAAAATTGTAACTACTGAAACTTATCGGCTCGCCGCTCGTGTTGTCGCCCTCCCTTGGCAAAGTAGTTCCTGAAAGCCCTATAGATAGTGAAAATTGACAGTTTGAGGATAGTCAAAATTGACAATTTGAGGACTGTCGTGGTATTACGAATACCCCGGCAGGTTTTGAGAACGATCCTAGCGAAGAAAATGTGGCGCGGGTTGACCGGGTGACCGGTCCTTCCCCCCCCGGACAAGCACAAGAAAAGATACGAGAATTTATACAGGTTCGGGTCCCGGTGGGGGCCCTAGTCCTGTCGGCATGCTCCCGACCGGAGTCGGCTGGGGAGGCTCTCTCGGGGGAGAGGCTTCCGGAGCACACCTTTGAGTTTAGCTATTCCAATAACAATGAATCACCCATCTTACAACAGGGGGTACAAGGGCTATTTATAGCCCAAAAAGAAGCAAAAAGACTAAACTACCTCGGACGCTACCGTCGGATTGAGGGGTAGCAACGTCCTTCTCCCAGTCAAGCGCCTTGGATGCTTGACAGGTGGTCGCTGATTCCCGAGGCGCTCCTCGCATGACCTGCACGTGATCAACAACCAGAGACTTTACCTTTAGAAGGGCGATGAGACCCGGGACATGCACTGGAGGCCAGGTCCCCGGGCCAGAGGTGGCTCCCGGGATCGGCACCGGAGGCTGGGTCTCGGGAGCCAAAAGGCGGCGCCCGGGACAGGCACCAGAGGCGACGTCCTCGGGCAAATGGCGGCGCCCGAGACCGGCCCCGGATGGCAGGTCCCGGAAGACAAAAGGCGGCGCCCGGGATCGGCACCAGAGGCCGGGTCCCCGGAGCCAAAAGGCGGCGCCCAAGGTAGGCACCGGAGGCCACGTCCCCGGGCAAATGGCAGCGCCCGGGACCGGCGCCGGAGGCCAGGTCCCGGAAGCCAAAAGGTGGCGCCCGGGACCGGCACCGGAGGCCGGGTCCCGGGAGCCAAAAGGCGGCGCCCGGGGTAGGCACCGGAGGCCACGTCCCCGGGCAAATGGCGAGGCTCGGGACCGGCGCCGGAGGCCAGGTCCCGGAAGCCAAAAGGCGGCGCCCGGGACCGGCACCGGAGGCCGGGTCCCGGGAGCGAAAAGGCGGCGCCTGAGACCGGCACCGGAGGCCGAGTCCTGGGAACCAAAAGGCGGCGCCCGGGGCAGGTGCCAGAGGCCACGTCCCCGGGCAAATGGCGGCGCCCGGGACCGACATCGGAGGCCCGGCCCCAGGAGCAAAAAGGCGGCGCCTGGGGCAGGCCCCAGAGGCCACGTCCCCGGGCGCATGTGACGCAACTTACCTGGACTTAGTCTCGCGGAGATTTCCCCCAACAGCAGCCCTTCATGCCCCTCGGGGACGATGCTCGAGTCCCCGGTGGGTATGGTACATGTCACCGGGAAAATCTCCAGACCAAGCCTCCAGAGCCATGAAGCTTCGATTCCCGTGCCGTGCGTTTATGACCCACCGCTTCGCCATAAATGCGCTCGCGATTCAAACTGGCACCTCGGTTTGCACGCCGGTCCCTTCATTTCCCGCGCACAGTTTGAACTTCAACGGCCCAGATGTACCACGAAGTGCCACGTGGCGCCCATCTAGACCTCGCTTCGCCCCTATAAATAGGGCCTTGGGGGCCCGGGAGGTTCATTCCAAACTTTCGAACTTCAGCGTCTTGAGCTCTCCCGGTAGCCCTCTCCCGGTAGCTAGCTCCCGGTAACCAAGTGTCCGGAACTTTTAGACGTAGCCTCCTGAAACGTTAGCCACCCGAAAAAACAAACCTGATGGCACCGAAGGGTCGATCGAAGACGACCGAGGTGCCCCCGGAGGAGGTCGCTCCGGACTTCCTCTGGGTGTCCGAGTTCACGGCCGAGGACATGGATTCCCTGGTCGAACACGGAGTCGTTGAGGACGGGGATATCCGTGTCCCCGTGAGGAAGGACGGAGCCCCCCGCCCCAAGCCCGGAGAGATCGTGGCCTTTGAGGCCTTCCTTGAGGCGGGGCTCCGGCTCCCGGTGCATCCATTACTCCGGGAGTTTTTGAAGGAGTACGGGGTGGCCCTAAACCACCTCACCCCGAACGCGATCGTCCGGATGGGCCTCTTCATTTGGCTCTGCGAGACGGCGACCGGGCGGGAGCCCACCCTACGCGCCTTCCGGTACTTTTACGAAATGGCGGCGAGGAACTCCCACCTGGTGAAGGGGGGACCCAAGTCCCCCTTCGGCTCGGTGATGGTGCAGATGCTGCCGTCCCGGGTAGCTGATTACCTGGCGGTGGTCTCCCGGGACCACAGGGGCGATTGGATCCGGAGGTGGTTTTACCTCCGGGTCCGGGACAACGAGGTGGCGTACGCCCCGGAGCCCCCCGCCTACAGCAGATCGTCCGCGCCGAAGCCTCCTATGTGGACGGACGAGGAGCTCGAGCTCCTCGGCAAGGTGATCATCTCCCGAGGCACCCGCTCTATGCGGGACGCCGCCGAGGAGATGATGCTCCTGAGGATCTCCCCCTTCTCATGCGGGAGAAGGGGGATCGGCATGGGCCCGGAGCAGCGGCCCCCGGTCAAGCCGGTGACTCGACGTAAGTCCCAGTTACCTGATGCATTGCAGTTACAAATTTTTGAAAATTTGACTAACTCTTTACCTTTTGTAGTCCGGCCGTATCCGGCGGCGCGGGATAAGGCGGAGAACCTCCTGGGGAGGTACTTCGCCGACGAGCACGAGCGCATCGTGCGCCTCGTGGGGGAGGGCCCTCCCTGGAAATTGGTAGCCGAGGCCTTCGGGCTAAAGCTACCCGAGAGGAAGTCCCTCCCCACCCCCGGGTCGCACAAACGGGGGAAGGACACTGCCGGGGGCTCTGAGCATAAGAAGGCCAGAGTTCAAAAAGCCCCCGGGTCCCATCGACGATGCCGGCTTCGACACCGGCGAAGCCCCGGGACGAGACCCCGGAGACTGGGCGTGCCCGGGCACCGGCCCGGAAGGAGGCAACGCCCCCTCCCCCCGGGAGCCCCATTGAGGTTCGGGGGAAGGGGCCGGCCGCAGGCTGGGCGGCGTTCGATTCAGTGGACTACACCCCCTCGCCGCCTTCTGTAGCGGCCCTCCTGGCGCCCCCGGCACCATTGGAGCCAGAGAAACCGGAGGTGAGGTTCGCGGAGGCCTCGCCTCAGCTGGTGGAGTGGCCCATAGATGAGGGGGGGAGGCCCTCGTTCTATGAGGTCCCTCCGGAGGTGGAGGTTCCGGGGGCCCTCCCGCCCAGGAAGGAGAAGGTCTGATGATCCCCCCCAGAAAGGGACCCCCTCCAAAACGTCCTCGGCCACTTCCTCGGGGGGCACTTCTTCGGCGACAAAGACGACGACGACCGCCACCCCGACCGAGATCATGCCGGGCGCCCAGGTCCGGGGGCCCGTCACCGGCCGCTATGGGACCAGCGCCGGGCGGGAGTCCCCCCTGCTTTCCGCAAGGGAGGTTGAGCGCTGCGCGGAAGGCCTGCAGACCCCAAAGGTCCAGGCCTATGTTGCGGAGGGGACGCTCAACGAGCGCTTCGGGGAGCTCCGGTCCCTCCAAGTCCAGGTATTCACCCGAAGCGGTTGCCGCTTTCTTTTGGCTTCTTACATCCAAAATTTTTCTAACTCTGGAATTTTTAGGGGGCGGCGATTACCTGGGGCGTTGAGCAGCGCGTCGTCCGGCTGCTCAAGGACGCGGAGGACAAGGCCTCCGCCTACCTGGGTCAATGCGACGAAGCTCTCTGGGAGCTGGCCCAGGTCTGGGCCCAGGTCCACGTCTCCGAGGCCGTCAACGACCGCCTCTGGCAGGAGGCGAAGGCCAAGGAGGAGGCTTTCCGGGAGCTCGAGGGGTCGAGCGTCCGGGCGGTTATGGACGCGGGCCGCTCCGTGCGCTCGGCCCTCGAGAGCCTTGGCGTGAGCCTAGGCTCCGGGGGTGGCTCTGAGGTGCCCCCGGCCACACTAACGGAGGCTGTGCGTTTTCTTAACGCACAAGTCTCCGTGATCCCGGAGGCAGCGGACGCCCGGGCGCGATGTCGGGCAATCCCCGTTGTCGCGGCCGCGGCCGGGCTCGTCGAGCACCGGGGGGTGGGCGCCCGGGCGATCGGGGGCCGCATCCCCCGGAGCTTCCCCGAGTTCTTCGAGCCCTCGCGCCGGGAGGTCGAGCAGCTCGTCGGGGGCTTCTACGACCGGATCGTCCGGGTGAGATTCCCGGCACCGGCGCCTCCAGCAGCGGATGCTCCGGCCCCATCCCCTGTGGAAGCCCCCCGGGGGGAGGACGCCAATGAAAGAATATGAGCCTCCCCCCGGGTCTTAGATAGGACCCTTTTGCTTTTTTAGGATTTTGATCCCGGTAGCTTCTTAGAAGAAGCCCCGGACACTTGTAAAAAGACATTTTGAAATGCAGTAGAGCTAGAAATTTTTCTAAGTCTTGAATTGAATGCAATGTTACCAGGGTTCCCGGGAGGTTACTCCTGGGCGAAGGTCTGGGAGAGGCTCCCCGGGGGACGCCCAAGCGGCTTTGATCTTGCTAAGCCTCATCTCCCTGAAGCACAGCGGGGACGCCGTCCGGGAGCCGGTTCGGTTAAGGTGGCATCCGGAGTGGCACTTGGACAGTTTTGACAATCATCGCGCCGAATTGTCCCCTCCGCATCCGGGGTTCCGGATGATACCTCCTCTTCGGATACTTCCACCGGCGGGATATGAATATTGGCCCGAAGATGTGCTCTGGGAAGCTCGGTGCCGCGTGCGCGCATTGTACCGGGACCTGGCCCGGGAGCTAGCAGAGGGCCTCCGGGACTATTAGGCGTAGGAGCCTTAGGATGTAGTGAATCCCCCGGGTTAGAGCCCGGGTTGTACCGTTTCCGATGCCCACCGGAGGGGGAAGATGTCCTCCGGGTTGAGTGATCATAAAGCTGTGTTGTTGCTTTCATCTTTGAGTCTTCTTTCATTTTTTTCTTGGATGGTCTGGACGACTCCTTTTGACAAGAATGAGCTAAGTTTGCTCGTGGACGGTGTGGTCGACACCCGAGGGTTCCTTATCCCCCCCACCCACAGCGGGCCAGAGGGTAGCTCTGCGCGCTGTGGGGGTAGCAAGGCCCCCGGGGTGAAGATAACCTGTAGCATAAGAATTTTTCCAGGTTAGAAAATTCTAAAACGTGGTTTCCAAGGGAAAGACCTTCCAGGAGACAATCATCCAGTCGCCGTGAGAACGGGGAGCCGGGAATAAGGCCTTGTGTGGAAGAAACTTCCAAGAAAACCCGATGAGATTTCAGGAGGCGAGCTTCTTGGGAGACGATCGTCCGGTCGCCGTGAGAACGGGGAGCCGGGAATAGGGTCTCTGGGAAAGAACTGTCCAAGAAATCCGTAATTTCTCTGGGAGACAATCATCCGGTCGCCGTGAGAACGGGGAGCTGGGAATAGGGTCTTCGGGAGGCAATCATCCGGTCGCCGTGAGAACGGGGAGCCGGGAATAGGGCTAGAAATCCTGAGGAAGATTCCGGAGAAAATCCTTTCGGGAGACAATCGTCCGGTCGCCGTGAAAACGGGGAGCCGGGAATAAAGTCTCCGGGGCAAATATATCCAAGAAAGCCTTTAGACGTCCCACTAAGGAGAGCGTCTACCCCATGAGGAGGAAGTGCCCGATGACCGGTCTGAGTGTTTGGGTAGGGGACTAGTCTCCAAAAGTGACTCGTTACCACGGCCGCTGGGGACCAGGTTGCCGCTTACACCCTCAGTCCACGAGGGCTGATCGTAAGCCGCCCTTCAGGAGGGACTTGATGGCCAACTACTTGCCTACAGTCCTCGAAGGCCCGGCTAGAACTTGGCTGTTTAATCAGCCCGAGGGTTCTATCTACAACTGGGAAATGTTGTGTGATGCTATCCTCAGCAATTTCCAAAATTGTTACCAAAAGCCGGGTAAAGAGGACGACCTCCATCGGCTACGGCAAACTTCGACCGAAACTCTTCGGCAGTTTGTCAAGAGATTTGTCGGGGTGAGGAATACCATCCCGAACATATCTGATAGCTCCGTTATTAGGGCATTCAAACATGTCGTTCGATATCGGAGATTCACCGAAGATCTACTCATCCATCCTCCTCAATCAGTGGCCGATCTTTTTTATATGGCCGATCGGTACTCCGACGCGGCCGAAGCAGTCGAGTGGAACCGGATGGTAGATAAAGGTGACTTACTGCCCCAACCAGGTTTCAAAGATGCTAAGAAAGAAGATTCAAGCAAAAAGCCGGACCCATCAACGGGCGGGAAATCGAAGAAGGGAAAGAGGAACCGCTCCGGACAGTACCGCGAGGTCGCAGTTGCAGAAAAGCCTTCTTCGACTAAAGGTAACAAGCCTCCGTTTAAGAATAAAACTGCCTCTGGTGGTCGAAATGCCAACCAGCCAGAAAAGTCAACTAATCCGCAGGAAGGCAAGAAATGGTTTCCACTCCCCAACTCTACGGGCCACGACCTCAAAAACTGCAGGAGTTGGTTGTAGCAATTGGACGACTTCTACCAGGGGGTTGGACCGATGCCGACCTTACCGGCTAAGGAACATGCCTGCGGACTTAGGGACGATGATGGAGACGAAGAGATGTCTTACCAGGTACCTCATAATCACGTTAATATTATTTTCGGAGGTTCCTCCTCTCTTGTTTCCAAAAGGCAGTTTAAGGCCTTCTATTGAGAGGTTAACCAAACGGAGACATGCCTTGGTGAACCACAATACCCCCGTTAGTCGGATACACCTCTGACATTCGATCGCTCTGATTGTCCCACGGGGCTTACTCGGCCATTGAGGCTTCCTCTGGTCATTACCCCAATTATCAGTAACGCGAGAGTGGAAAGGGTCCTGATCGACGGGGGGAGCTCCCTTGACATTTTATTGGTCAAGGTACTCGATGAGATGCAAATTCCTCGTTCCAAGATTAAGCCCATAATCCATCCATTTTATGGGATAATCCCTGGTCCCTCCATGATGCCGTTGGGACAGGTGGTCCTCCCGGTCACACTAGGAGAACCGGATAATTTCCGAACAGAATTGGTTACTTTCGACGTAATTGATTGTGATTCGGCTTACAATGCAATCTTTGGCAGGAAAACTCTTGCTAAGTTTATGATGGCAACGCACTATGCTTATCAGTGCGGTAAGTTGCCTGGCCCCAAAGGTGTCATCTCGGTCCGTGGAAGTCGCAACGTGGCACTAACGTGCGACCGGCTATCTTTGGAGATGGTTGACCAGCTTCCCCTCCGAGACGCTCAGGTCGCCACGGTCGCCACTGTCGCCACCGACACAGTCAAGGCTGCCCCTCGACTAGATGAGAAAATCAAACTGGTTCCATTGTACCCAGCTGATCCATCCAAGACGATTCGGGTCGGATCAGGCCTGGATGACAAATAGGAACTCGAGCTCATTACTTTTCTCCGGGCTAACACAGATATGTTTGCGTGGAAACCGTCCGACATGCCCGGTATCCCAAGGGAAGTAATTGAGCACATGTTAGCGATTCGACCTGGACAGTGACCAATAATGCAAAAGCTCAGGCGTTTTGCTGTTGACCGACAAGAAGCTATCCGAGAGGAGTTGGAAAAACTCCTAAAAGTCGGGTTCATTCGCGAGGTCGATCACCCGGAATGGCACGCCAATCCGGTCATGGTCCGCAAGTCAAATGGCAAGTGGCGCATGTGCGCGGAGTACACTAGCCTCAACAGTGCCTGTCCGAAGGATGACTTTCCCCTTCCCCGCATCGACCAGTTGGTCGACTCAACCGCGGGCTGTGAACTGATGAGCTTCCTGGACGCTTACTCAGGATACCATCAAATTAGCATGGCAGAAGAAGATGAAGAGAAGACTGCCTTCATCACCCCGTTCGGCACTTACTGCTACGTCAAAATGCTATTCGGTCTCAAGAACGCAGGTTCAACGTACCAGCGCTTGATGCAAAAGACCTTTCTTTCCCAGATAGGGCGTAATCTCGAAGCATATGTAGACGATCTGGTTGTAAAAAGTACTAAGAGATTGTCTCATTTGGACGATCTCACTGAAACCTTCTGTAATTTGAATCACTTTGGAATAAAGTTGATCCCAGAGAAGTGTTCTTTTGGGGTTTCTTCAGGAAAACTTCTTGGTTTCCTTGTTTGTTCCAGAGGCATTGAGGTCAATCCTGAGAAAATCAGGGCTATCGAGCAAATGAGGTCGCCCTCGACCATTAAAGATGTTCAACGCCTGGCTGGTCGCATGGCGGCTTTAAGCCATTTCATATCGTGACTAGGTGAAAGGGGATTACCTTTCTTCAAAGCCTTGCGGAAGCATCACAATTTCACATGGTCCGAGGAGGCCGAAAAAGCATTTCAGGAGGTAAAAGCATATTTGTCTAGTCCGCCAGTATTGGTGTCTCCAGACAAAGGAGAACCGTTACTTCTTTATTTGGTGGCCACCCCACACGCGGTCAGCGCTGTTCTTATCATGGAGAGGGAAGGAATACACAGACCCGTCTACTATGTAAGAGAGGTGCTTCATGGACCAAAGGAGCGATACCCTGAGGTCCAGAAGATATTTTATGCACTACTGATGGCTTCCCGTAAGCTACGACATTACTTTCAAGCTCACAAGATCACAGTACCCTCCTCCTTTCCTCTGGGGGACATTCTCTGAAATCCAGAGAAGTATGGTTGAATCGCCAAATGGGCGGTCGAACTCGGTGCTTTTGATGTCCATTTCACGCCCCGCACGGCGGTTAAGTCTCAAGTCTTGGCCGACTTCGTCGTCGAATGGACCAACCCTGAGCCACCCATGCAGGTGCCTGAGGAATTGGAATGTCCCGATCATTGGACAATGTACTTTGACGGTTCCCACAGTTTTCAACACTCGGGGGCTGGAGTGGTCTTAGGTACGCCTCAGGGCGAACAGCTTAAGTATGTCATCCAACTACACTTTGTCGCGACCAACAACGCGGCAGAGTATGAAGGTCTTCTTGCAGGGCTCCAGGCAGCAAAATTCCTCGGAGTCTGTCAATTGGTGGTGAGGGGAGACTCACAGCTAGTCGTAAACCAGGTAAACAAGAAGTACAGCACCTCCGATGAGACAATGGCTCATTACCTGGGGGAAGTGAGGAGATTGGAAAAACACTTCAGTCATTTCGAAGTCCAATATATCCCGCGAAAGGAAAACATTCTCGCAGACCAATTATCCAAAATTGGTTCCTCACGCACATCCGCTCCGGCAGGAGTGTTCATTGAACACTTGGATCGTCCTTCAATCACGACTTCGGTTGAGGATGATCCGGTAACAGCCTGCGTTACCAACCTCGGTCAGGAATAGGATTGGACTCATCCATTGAGAGTCTATATTGAACATGGGACCCTACCCAAGGACGAAACCGAAAGTGATCGGTTAATTCGAAAAGCGCGTCTGTACAAGATCATAGATGTGGTTTTATATAGAAAAGGTACTCAAGGAGTATTCATGCGCTGCATATCTCAGAGGGAACGAAAATCCCTCTTGAAGGAAATACATGACGGTGTATGCGGTGCGCACGCGTCATATAGGACACTGGTCGGAAAAGCTTTTCGGCAAGGATTCTACTGGCCTTCGGCACTCGATGATGCCAAGCATATGGTCAAGATGTGTCCTCAGTGTCAGTTCCACATGAGACAAGTTCATCAACCTGCCTACACGTTACAAACCATTCCCCTCGCATGGCCTTTTGCGGTCTGGGGGATGGATATTGTTGGTCCTATGCCACAAGAGGTCAATGGATACAAGTTTCTATTCGTAGCCATTGACACGTTCACAAAATGGATTGGGGCCGAACCGGTACGAAATATTACCGCCTCAGCAGCACAGAAGTTCTTTCATAAGAATATTGTTGCTCGGTTCGGTGTTCCAAACCGTCTCATCACAGACAACAGTTCTCAGTTCGCTAGTGGTCTTTTTCTGGACTACTGCGATCAGATCGGAACCAAGGTGTGCTTTGCTTCTGTGGCGCATCCACAGAGCAATGGTGCTGTGGAATGGGCCAACAGGCAGATATTGCAAGGCATCAAAAAGCAAATTTTTGATCGCCTTAAGACTCGCTCGGGGCTTGGGCAGCGAGCTCTACACCGTTCTATGGGCACTGCGAACTACTTCTAGTCGAGCCACCAGAGAGATGCCCTTCCATCTGTTCTATGGGGCCGAGGCTGTGTTACCGATGGAAGTTACTATTGGGTCTGTTCGGACAGAACAATTCAAACAAGTTGATCAGTCCGAACAACGATCACAGGATCTCATCCTCTTAGAAGAAAGGCGAGATCATGCTTTGACCAAGTCCGCGGCATACTTGCAAGCTCTGCGCAAGTATCATAGAAAAAGGGTGCGACCACGTAGTCTTAACGTGGGCGACCTGGTTTTACGAAAAATTCAAGACCAGTCTAATCGCAACAAATTCTCCTCAAAGTGGGAAGGCCCTTATACTGTTGTCTCACTGTCGCGACCAGGATCAGCGCGATTAGCCATGGAGGATGGTCGAATTCTGTCCAATACTTGGAACATCGATCAACTTCTCAAGTTCTACGTGTAAGTACTCAATCCCTTTTCTAGTTCAATTAGCATTTTTTTCATAAAACAAAAAATGTTTTGGTTTCATACGATGAATATTTCCCTTTATGCCCATGTACTGCGGATTCGACTCGGGGGCTGGTCGCCGGCGGTTAGATCAGTACAACTTTCTAGTCGGATTCACTGGCCGATCTCATGACCGCTTCCAAACAAGTCACTCCTAAATAAGCCGTTTCTCAACGCATATGGGACTTTCTGGCAAGTCCTCGGTCATCTGAGTGGTTGCTGGTTTGCAAACAAGGCTAGGCGTTACCTTGATCATAATTGCTGGTTCGATCTCATATCCCTGGTCGTTATATTCACTTCACTCCTATGTTTGTAAAACGAAGTCTTCAGTATCTACAATTACAGGCGGGGGCTAGGGGGATATGTTTATAATATGAAACAACATAAAACAAGAATATATTTGAGAGTATATTCATTTTCAAAAATGAGTTTGAACATACATTGCACTATACATAACTGTTTCTATACAGATGTAGGGATCACTCGATCCCAAGCTCAGTCAGGAGCTTATTCACAAGGGGTCTGACCTCCTCCATGACGGCCTCTAATTGCTCCTCACTCTCGACCTCGACCGGTCCCACCAATAGATTCAAATCTGCATCTGGGCCATGGTGAAGGCAAAACCGGCTGAGAATGGCGAAAGCGGCTGATCGAACCCTCGTTCTGATCGCCTCTTCTCATCGCTGTGTATCTTCAGGAAGATACTCGAGAAGTGATTCCGCCTGGGCAATGACTAGCGTAGACCAGTCATTTTGGCTGAGGTTATCTTTTGTGGTTTCGACCACATCAGCCCTCAGGAGACGAGCCACCGTCTTCAGCTTTTCGAAGATCGACCGGCTCAGCTCTCTGTTCGCCTTCTCGGAGGTTTGAATAGAGCCCTGGAGGATCGCCTTGTCCTGACTGAGTTGTCTTATTTGACCTGCTTGTGCTGCAGTAAGAGGAAGGGTTACTCACATGTTATGAAGTTGAGTCTTCCTAATCAGGAATCGACTTACCAGAGAGTTGTGACCGCAGCTTGTTGATCTCGATCCCTTGGTTTGAAGCCACGGAGATAGAATGAAGCTTAACCGTGGCCACTTCCTTCTTCAGAAACGCCACCTCTCTGTGACAGAACAAAAGAAGTGGTCATAAAAAATTTGTATCTATACAAGTTGAAGAGTAATGATCCTTACCTGCGCAAGTTGTCTCGCTTTTTCTGTATGGCCTCAACACTCGCTACCATAGCAAGCGACCTGGCCGTCATCCAGGATAGCTCCTGCGATGTGAAGCGAAATTAAAAGGTGTCCTATCCAGGCACCAAAAGAGAAGTTCATCCTACCTTTGTGAATTCCCGGAAAGAAACGTCTTCCGGGATGACAGGAGGACTCGTTGAAGGCCCCGTTGCGGCCACAACGGAGGCAGCCGGTGGAAGTGCCTGCTGGGCACTATCCCTAGTCGTTGTTGCTTGCGACTGGGTCTCCACGCTTGCTTCTCCCCTCATGGCCCGAACTACTTCCTGGACCAAGGGGGCGGAGCGCTCCTCATTGGAGGCTCCGGCACTAGCAGCGACTTCAACCCTCCCTGGAGCGGTTGAACGGCTAGGTGCTGCTTCTTTTCGCCTGCCAAGGAAAGATGAACCAAACAATCACAATTGGTAATCATCACAACTTATTCTAGTACAACCAAGATAGGGTTCTTACCTTATCCGAAATCCCATCAGCTTTTGGGATTTCAGGGAAGGCTCTCCTCGAGAAAGGGGACAGTCGTCGTCTGTCCTGGTCTTCCTCTTGGTGAACAAGGCCTTTTCCCCCTAGGTGTGTTTCTCTGTAAGCACATTTCTAAGGGAAGGTAAAGACAAATGGTAAGAATTCTTACCTGAGCAACCTGTCCGGTTGGTGGGGTTGCGTCCGAAGGCCTGGATGGCTCCTGGACTTCTGGGACCGGCACCTCGTCCGCAACTACCACGGGGCCTTGTTCGGTTACCTCCACTCCTGTCCGCGGGAGTGGAGGATTTTCCTCCCTGGGACTCACGGGAGTCGCAGGGGGAAGGTCTTCTCCCTGGATAAGCATTAACTCAGTAAACAAGTATACAGAGGGAATTGAAGTAAACAAGACCATGAAAGAATCTTACCATGGTCACCCCTTCGACCAGGGAGGTAGAGGCAACTGACCCTGAAGCCTCGGGGGCTTCAGGAGCAAGGGTGTTACCCGCGACCACGGGACTTTCGGTGGCCGCGGAGTCTGCTATGGTCGCTTCTGCGGTAGCAGTTATTCCCATGGGACAAGTTGGAGCATCACCGGATGGAGAGCCCGCGATTTCCTCCTCTGGCGGATTAGGGGGATGTCGTCTTCCTCCTCCTCTTCGCTCCTCTCCCCCTGTACGACGAAGAAGTGATTCCAGTCTGCACCTCGAAAAACAGCAGGAATGTGATATCTTACCGCAGTCTTCCTTGCGGTAGGAGGGACGCCCCGTGAAGACCCCTCTCCAAGATTTGGCCTGGCTTTCTTGGGGGTAAGATTCCTCATCGTGGGCTTCGAGGAAATCTTCTTCACGTTCTTCATCGTTGGCTTCCCCAAGGAACCGACATTTTCGCTTGGGAACGTTGCCTCGGCGAACCGCCCTAGGAGCTGTTTTCATTCCGACAAAATCGTCAGTGCTGGACATATATAAGACCTACAAAACAGAAGCCAAGTGAAAGGTAGCAAACCTTTCGGCGCTCCTGTCTAAGGTCGTCGCCGGCGTGAACCAAGCTCTACGGGTGAGGCGATCCCTTGGGGCCTTCTACCTCGGCGTTATAAGCCCTGAGGAGGTAGTTGGTCCGCCTCTCGATCTCAGATGAGGGCAGGACTGTTCCAGAATGCAAGTTAGCTGATGCATTTTAAAAAAAATGAATGAAAAAATCTCAGTGCCAGAGACGGGTACCTTCATTGTAGTCCAAGGTGCTATCCGCCATGGATTTGATCTCCCAAGCCGGATGAGCCCTTTCACGTAGGGGGCTCACCCAGTTCTTCACAAAGTCTCGGATGACATCGCGTGCTGTCAACCCCTGTCCGACTAAGTGAAGGATCATCTCGGCGTGCTTCATGAACTCCGAGTTCATCGCCGGGAGGGAGTCCAACTCGCTCGGCTTCTCCGGCCGCAAGTTCTCGAACCACAGCCTGCTCTCGGTTGGCGGGTTGCAGTAGAACGATTTCTGGTGCAAACCCGTGCACTGAGTCACGCAGGGGTGGGAAGGGATAGTCTTTCTTCTCCCTTACCTGGAAGTAAATGCATCCGGCGGCATTGGCACTCTTTGACCACGCCGAGAAGTAGAAGCGTCGGAAGAGTTCCACACTGGGATACACTCCGACGTATGCCTCGCACAGATGTTGGAATACTATGAGGATTAGGACTGCATTTGGGTGGAGGCTGATCAACTCCAACCCATAATGCTCAAGAACATCCTTAAGGAACCGACTCTCAGGGAATCGGAACCTGCACCGCAGATACTCCTCAAAAACCACCAGTTTGCCCTCTCGGACGACTGGGGTTTCTTGGTCCTTCTCCGCTGGCCGCCAGTTGATTAGCAGCCGCGGAGGAAGGATCTCCTCCTTCTCTAGTGCCAACAGGCTCTTCTCGGAATGATGGATTGATTGGCTCCAAGACGCCATTTTTTGGTGAGGAATTGGGGGAAAAGTTGGCCGCTTTGGGAAGATGGAGGCTGAGAAGAACGAGGGTTTTATGCGGCGGAAATCGCAAAGGTTTTGGTTGTGTGGCTTCCTCAAGAAGCTACCTGCTCCTTTTATAGACCCAAGGAGGCGCACTTCTGTGAGTAACGTTCCACTTAAACGTTCCACTGAATGTTTTATTTATTTCCCATAATGGATACTGTCTCTGGCGGACCCGTTAAAGTGTTCTAGGCATCAGATCTGAAACAAAAAGACTTTTTTGTTTCAGAGTCTGAAAGTACAAAATCTTGAAAAGTTTTTTAGGGGCTTCCAGAGAACGATTTCCTTCATGTACTTTGTACATTTTCATGAAAAAATCCTATGGCCCAATTTTTGGACGTACGGATATATTCTAATTGGCTTGTGGTATGATCGGAACCATGTTTTTGACTAAGCTCCGATTCTAATCGAAGTGATGGTCTGACCGAGTCTTGGTTCTGATCGCAGTAAGCTTCGGTTCTAACCGCGGCTTTAAGTCTGATCGCAACATCAGTGCTGGCCGCAGTACTGCTATAAAAACGCGGTTCTGACCGCAGAACTGAAGTTAACCATATTTTCACACAGAAGAGCTAAAGAACATTTATGTGAAGAAAAAGAAAAATTTTATTTCTTGCATTCTTTACATATAAAAGGGATACCGGCGATCAGAGCATCAACCTGATCCGAAAGAAGTTTGCAAAGTTCTCCTAGGGACATGTTGTCAGTAGGATCTACACTGACAACCCCCAGAGAACTAGTAACTATTCTAAGCCTATCTACATCGTCTCTAACAAGAGACGCACTACTGTTCCTAATCAAATCAGAGAGTTCCCGCTGTTGCTGAGCGTGGTCCCTCTCTCGGTAAAACTGGTGCGCCTCTTCACGGGATTGATCAAAACATTCTGCCAGGTGCAGAATCGCCGAAGACATTTCTTCGGTCTTCTTCTCCAAGGCCTCTTTTCCCCTTGAAGAGTTTGTCTGAGGGAAGGAGGTGGAATCTCAGCAGGTTGGTCGCTGGGGGCTCCAACAATTTTCGTCTCCTACATTTGCAAATGTTAGTTTTCTTAAAATATGACAAACAAGCAAAAGGAGACAGAAGCAGTTACCAATCCTCGCAAGCGACGGGTTGATATATGCATCTTGGAAAGTAGATCATCCGATAAAAGCGGATGATCACTGGATGGTGGAAGTGCAACCTTCCCACCAGGAGATTGCTTCCCCAACACGAGTTGAGGATCTTCTGATCAAATAGTCACCGCTTGCCAACCAGAAAATCGATCACCCAAACAAAAATGGGGAGCATTGGGATGAAATGGAAAAGACTGAGGAGAACATTCCTCCAAAGGTGGGGATGAAAGTTCATTCTGCCTAGGTGCATGAGGAACAGAAGGAAGAAAGAACGACGTTGCATCTTCTACCTTTGCTCTGTTGGAGGATCTCTCGTCAATCTTGGGTTTCTTCCTTGAAGGAGATGAATCTTCAGGCATCTGAGGCCCTTGTTAGAAAACTTCTTCTTCATCACTCTCAATCTCGATGATGTTGTGATCTGCCATCGGGGAGTGTATGAAGAGAAGGATGAAGGTAGCTTTGGAAGAAACTTAGCCGTGAGAAGAAGTTGTGGAGCTTTGTGATTCGAAGGCTTCAGTATTTATAGCAGCCAAGGTGATGGTTCGCCTTCCGAACGCCTCGGGTTTTTAAAAGCATTTACAATTTCACCTCGCGTTAAAAAATGTTTCAACAGCCCCATCATTACCCGTCACATAATACCCAGAGCCCGTCTCGGGGAACCAACCGTCACACTTAGTACGCCACTAAGTGGGGGATTTGAAATGTCGGGTTAAAAATCCGATGCATGTCTTTAAAAATTTGAAATAAACACGTCTCTTCGTTTTCTTCGAATTTGGGGGCTAGCTGACGAGGATTGACACCCGAGTCAGTTCAAATAAATGCACTGTTGGTCCAGGACAGAGTCGAACCAGACACGTGCCCGGTGGTGCGAACTCAAGTTATTCTGGGAAGCATCAGCCGGAGGTCGCAGGCTTTGCGCGATCAGATCGAAAGCTAGTGCGCGGTCAGAAGTTCGTATGCTATACGCGAACAGAACGTCGGAGATGTTGTGCAGTCAGCCAACATCCCGCGGTCAGAGTGCTTTCGACCAGGGTACAAGGGATTCACCTATCTCTATAACAGGAATATCCCGAGGATCCCGAAGATTCTTCCACGTGGGGGAACAACCGTCAGGAGGTTAATACGTGCAGTTATCCACGAATAACGCGTGTTAAACCTGCGTGGAGGTTAAGAGCTGTTCTCTAAACCGCATCCAAACAACTGTTTGATGCAGTTACGACATGGTACCCTTTCGACTAATATAAAAAGGGTGGCAAAATGCATCAAACGAGGAGGAAGAAGAAGAGAGATCAACATCTCTGATCAAAGCGAGATAAAACACATCTCAACCACTCAAACAACTAAGTCTACGGCCTAGATTAGATAGTTTTATAAGCCTCCCAGGCTTCTTTCTGTAAACACACATAGGAAAACCTTCGCCTGTGAAGGTCTTTTCCCGCCATTTTGTAAATCTTTACCACGTATAGTGAAATCTCAACAGGACGTAGGGCTATTACTCCCACCATCAAGGGCCCGAACCTGTATAAAACCTCTCTGTGCTCCTGTTCTCCATATTCCTACATACCTTCCCGGAGGGTCATTTTGAAAAGTCTCGCTATCATAAATTCTGCATAAGTTCGGCTAAAGACCCTGAGTCCGAATCATCGACAATGAGCAGGACAAAGCCCGCCTTGAACTATGTACCGCGTAGAGATTATCACAGTCGGTCCAACATTCACAACCATCTGTGATAATATTATCAGAGTCGGTTCTCACATCAGGACCATCTGTGATAATCGACATAGTGATAATCACCAGAGAGATTATCACAGACCGTTTTGAGTTGAGAGCCGACTGTGACTGTGATTATCACAGACAGTTTGGAATTGAGAACCGACGAAGCACGTCAAGAACTCGAAGCGTCGGACACTATTGGGAATATCACAGTTGGTTCTATATTCATAATCGTCTGTGATAATATTATCACAGTCGGTTCTCAAATAAAAACCGTCTGTGATAATCTACATAGTGAGAGATTATCACAAACGGTTTTGAGTTGAGAATCGACTGTGACTGAGATTATCACAGACGGTTTCGACTTGAGAACCGACTGTGACTGAGATTATCACAGTCGTTTTTATATTCATACATGTCTGTGATAATTCAACCGTCCATGATAATCTCTCTATTGAACTTTAGTTTTACAACTTGAAACTGATCTGTAGCTTTCAACTCTGAATGCTCGAAAATTTGTTTTAAATGAACACTTAGATATTTCAAATGTAGTCCAAATGCTCTGTAAATTGGTTACAGTGTACGTAGATCCGAAAATTGGTTACAATGTGGAGCATGCTCAAATAAATTTAACATACAATGTGGAGCATGCTCAAGTTAATGTTACATACAAATGGGGACTTTCACTGACAATTTCCACGTACAGAGCTATGTTATCCTCAACTTTCCACTTGCCGCAGCTCTGGAAAGACGAGAATTACAGGAGATATAAGCTATACCGATGGAAACAGAGAGATAAGGACGTACGGTTGATTACCTTTAAAGTATAACCCTTCCTGGTGATCCATACGCACGTAACTGGTTTCATCGGTGTCTTCAGTATCGACCTGTACGCCATCTCCAAATGGTGGAATCTCATCAAATTGATTGTATTCCTCCTCGTCTACGACATTTTCAACTCCAACAATCCTTCTCTTGCCATGAATGACGACGTGCCACTTCTTATTGGCCGGGTCAGTGATATAAATGACCTGAATGGCTTGATTTGCAAGTATGAATGGCTCATCTTTATAAGCAACTCGATCGAGATCCACAAAAGTGAAACCGTAACTGTCAACCTTCACACCCTGTGGGATTTGGACCTATCGGCATCGAAACAGGGGAATCTTGAACAGTATGTAATCGAGCTCCCAAATTTCTTCAATGAACCCGTAGTACAAGTTCAATCCATGTACCACCCTTGTTGGGCCTGTCTCGGTGAACCCCTCATGGAAAGCTTCTACGCTCACTCCACTATTTTGCACAGTGCTCTTTCGATCTTGAGCTTTCGTGTAAAATGTGTACCCATTGATGTCGTATCCCTGCCATGTCTGTACAGTAAACGTGGGCCCTTTTGCCAACCATTTAAGGTTCTCACTTGCGAACTCTCCCGTGATTCGCACTTTCATCCACGCGTTGAATTGACTGTTATTTTTTCGCGTGATCCAAACCTCGGATCGGCGAGGATTGTCTTGTCGTAGCATCTCCTTGTGCTCGTCGATGTACGGAGACACCTCCGTCATGTGTTGCAAGACCCAAAAATGAGCTTTCGAGTACATATCGAAATCAGGAGTGATGGCTCTCCGTCCAATAGTGCCAACACCATCAGGCCTCCCCTCGTGACGAGACATAGGAACTCCTATTGCTTCTACCTCGGCCATGTAATCGACGCAAAACTCAACAACCTCTTCTGCTGCATAACCTTCGACAATGCTATCCTTGAGCCGGGACCGATTCCTCACGTAGGCCTTAAGTACCCCCATGTACCTCTCGAATGGATACATATAACATAGGAACACGGGTCCACATATCTTGATTTCTCTGACAAGGTGGACGGTGAGATGGACCATGATATCAAAAAAAGATAGAGGAAAATACATCTCAAACTGACAGAGAGTTCGAACCACCTCGCTTTGCAGAGAATCCAGTCCATCAGGATCAATGACCTTGCAAGAAATTGCATTGAAGAAAAAACACAGCCTCGTGATCGTCTCTCTGACCTTATGCGGCAGAATACTCCGGATGGGAACAGGAAGCATTTGTGTCATCAACACGTGACAATCATGAGACTTCATACCCAGCAATTTCAAATCGCCCATGGACACAAGCTTTTTCATATTTGCGGAGTAACCTGATGGAACTTTAACACCATAGGACACTTACAGAGTTCTGTTCTCTCAGCCTTGCACAAAGTGTAGCATGCAGGGGGGAGGTATATACGGCCTTTATCGTCCTCTCTCGGTGCTAGCTCGGGCCTGATTCTCATTTCGATCATGTCACACCGCACATTGACTCCATCCTTTGTCTTCCCCGGAATGTTCAGCAATAGGCTGATTAAACTGTCGCAAACATTCTTCTCTACATGCATGACATCAATGCAATGACGAACCTCTAAATGCTCCCAATACGGTAAGTCCCAAAATATCGATCTCTTCTTCCAAGAGTTCTTCGTGCGGGGTTTCAATTTACGACCCTTTCCAAACACAACGTCTATGTCCTTCACCCGTGAGTAAACATCTTTCCCGCGCGTAGGCTTCGGGGCTGAACCATCTTCCTTGTGGCCGTCAAATTCCCTCTTCCTCTTACGATACGCGTCATTCTTCGGAAGAAACCTACGGTGACGCATGTACACTGTTTTCCTGCAATTCTTCAGCCGCACGCTCTCAGTCTCATCTTCGCAGTGGGGGCAGGCTTTGGCTCCTTTCGTACTACGGCCCGACAAATTTCCAAGGGCAGGGAAATCGTTGATGGTGCAGAATATCATAGCACGTAGGATGAAGTTCTCTCGTTTGTATGCGTCCCATACCTACACCCCTTTGTTCCACATTGTTAGAAAATCCTCTATCAATGGTGCTAGGTACACATCAATATCGTTTCCGGGTTGTTTTGGTCCTGAGATAAGTAGAGACATCATGATGTACTTGCGCTTTATACACAACCAAGGAGGAAGGTTGTAGATACACAAAAGAACCGGCCAGGTGCTATGCCGACTGCTCATGTTACCAAAAGGATTAATTCCATCCGTACTCAACCCGAACCTTATATTCCTCAATTCTGCTCCGAAGTTAACAAATTCCCTATCGATGTTTCTCCACTGCGAAGAATCAGCGGGGTGTCTTAGCTTTCCATCCTTCTTCCGGTCTTCCGAGTGCCAACGCAGTAATTTTGCCTCTTTACGGTCTGCAAACAAATGCTGCAAGCAGGGAATGACTGGCAAATACCACAACATCTTAGTAGGAGGTCCTTGCTTTATCTCAGCGCAGTCACCGTCGTCGGTTCGATCCTTACGCTTATAGCGGGATGCGCCGCACACCGAACAAACATGCATATCCTTGTAGTCGTTACGGTAAAGGATGCAATCATTAGGGCATGCGTGTATCCTTTCTACTTCCATTCCCAAAGGACACAACAGCTTTATCTCTTGGTAGGTATTTTTTGGCAACTCGTTTCCTTCTGGGAGCATGTCCGCCAAAAGATCTAACAGTGCTGTGAAACTCTTGTCGGTGCAGCTATTGCTTGCCTTCAATTTTAACAGTTCAAGCACAGAGCCCAACTTTGTGTACTTCGACTTGCAACCAGGGAACAACGGCTTTTCTGGGTCCTCAATCAAGCGCTTGAATTTGCCAAACTCCCTTTCACTGTAATTTCCTTCCACATCACGCAACATGTCATCTAAATTGTCATCCTCTGGCATATCCTCGTCGAAGTCATTGTTCGGATCCAACATGTCCTGTTCCTCAACCTGAGTGGCACTTGTTTCTGCAGTTGGCTCTTCTCCATGGTGGACCCAACATGTGTACCCCTTTTTGAAACCACGTCGGATCAAGTGGGTGACAATTTGAGATGAGTTGGTGAACATCTTAAGATTCTGGCAGTCTACACAAGGACAGCACATATATGGTAAACCCTTCTTCGCCATGTCTTGCTCAGCAACCTTTTCGAAATCGAAAACACCTTTCATGTATTCCTCACCCACTCAGTTGTCATTATACATCCAGTCTCGGACCATCTGCAATTAATCAAATTCATACACATGCTAATTAGTAATACTACTCTATGTACGGTCGACACGCAATAAATTATATAAATCTAGCTAGCTAGTGTTTGACGTGGAGTTTGCGGTATAAATAGTTAACTACTACTTGAACTGCAAGCAATTAGTTGGGGGCGTGGATAACACACATCATAAAGCAAATAAATAGCTACAGTACAGGTCGAAAATGAGTTACAACCAAGATTTGCTACTGTAGCTTCCCCTCCCTCTCACTCTAATTTGATCAATCAATGGAGATCGATATTGATGATGAAATCAAGTAATGTGTATGCCTTGGGAGCAAGTACCAACCTTGGTATATCCTCAAATTTTTGCCCCCAAATGCTCCCCCGGCCTTTCGAGATTTCGCTCTTCCTTGCCCCAAATCTCTTCGAACTGGACAGTGTATGTCGAGCAAGAGTGTACAACTAGTTCAAAACATCCGCTAAAAGACCTTTTATATCAGGTTCAATACAGACGGTTCTATATAATACCGTCGGTAATATCAGTGCATTTTGGAAGAACAGAATATCACTGACGGGTTTCACTTTATTAAACCATCGGTAATATCGGTGCATTTTGTGTAGAACTATCACAGACGGTTATGAGCTCAAAACCGTCTGTGATAATTACAATATCACAGACGGTTCCGAGCTCAAAACCGTCCGCTTTACTATCACAGTCGGTTTTTACTTCAGAACCGTTTGTGATTATCACTGTCGGTTTTTACTTCAGAACCGTATGTGATTATCACAGTTGGTTTTTACCTCAGAACCGTATGTGATAATTATAAAATCAACACTCTGCTCTACTATCACAGACGGTGATAAGGTCCAAACTGTCTATAATATCTTGGATTGTTTGCAGTCGAACTGTTCGACTAGTGGTCAGTTGTTCCACTTGTTTTTCATCTTATTTCAATGTTAGTATTTAAAAAAATGAACGTTGAGACTATTTGGTTTTATCTTGTTTTTCATATTTGTTGTATATATATGTCTGTGGATCTTCAAAGAACTTTGAGACTATTACAGTCGGTCCTGAAATTAAAACCGTCTGTAATGTTATTATAAGAGACAGTTTTCAGTTAAAAACTGTCTTGATTGCAGCAGTATTTTCTTGTTAACATTTTCACACAGAACATCATTTGGTGATTATCAGTTACATAATCAATCGAAAAGCCAGATATATAAGGAAAAGAAATTTCTTATTTCTTACAATCTTTGCATACATAAGGGATACAATTAAGCGACCAATTAATTAGCGTCGACCTGTTCCGAAAATAATTTACAAAGTTCTCCTACGGACGTATTGGCATCAGTAGGATCTACACTGGCCGCCCCAGGAGAACTACCAATGGCTCTAAGACTATCAACATCATCTCTCAGCAAAGGAGTGGATTTGGCATCAGTAGGATCATCCAAGAAATTAAAGTTGATACAACAAAGGTGTTGAAGAGGGGATATTTGAAGGATTGTTGTGGATCTCCAAAGGTGGAGATGAAGCTGCAACTCAAAGCACTCTGCCAAGTGCAGAATGGCAACAGACATCCCCTCAGAATGCTTCTCCAGTGCCTCTTTTTTTTTTTGGAGAGTTCTGCACAAGGCAGCTTTCTCCTCCTGCATGCACAAGGCAGCTTTCTCCTCCTGCACATATGCATGGGTTAGTTTTGAAAGACATAACTAGCAGAGAGGGTGAAGATGATTGCCAATCTTCGGAGTGGATTTGGATGCGGAAGTGTGCGCCTTACCCCAGAAAGTTGATCATCCAAGAAAAGCTGATGATACAAAGGTGTTGAAGAACGGATATTTGAAGGATTTTTGAAGATCTCCAAAGGTGGAGTCGATGCAATTGGAGGGGTTGTAAGGGGCAATGTGGCAACACAGGCCTCAGCACCCTCTAGAGTCTTCGCTGCAGCTCCACTGGAGGATCTTTCATCATTTCTAAGTCTCTTCTTTGGAGGGAGCATTTCCTCAGGCACCTGTGGATTTCCAAATGCATTTGTTTCGAGGTAATCAAGTCATAAAAGAAAGATCTGCATTAGAGTTTTAGAGATGACTTACTTTCTGAAGATCCTGATCGAGTTCATTCCTTATCTCTTCCTCATCACTCACAATTTCAATAACCTCATTGGAATCTCGGCTCGCCATCAAGGTGGGAGTTGAGGAGGGAATAAAGACAGGGATTTAGGAGCCTCGCTATTTATAGAACCAGAAGGTGACGGTTCATATGCGCGGGTGCCTCGAGTTTTAAAAAGCACACTACTGGTTTTCAAGGTTAATAAATTCATGATAACTTCTCAGGAGATAAACTGCAACACGGCAAAAGAAGTTGAAGAGTCAGATTACATAATTCGATGCAAATTAAATTTGAAGTAAATAATTAAGTCTCTTCATCTGTTCAGTTATTATGTGCGGTTATGAACAATTGCATGTAGAGAATTCGATGCGTGGGCACTGTTGGGACTATCACAGACGGTTGGGATATCAAACCGTCTGCTTTAATATTACAGACGGATCTCATGTCCAAACCGTCTGTATTCTGCTGTCCGAACCGTCTTTACTATGCCTGGAATATTGAATTGTTCCACTTCTACAAATACTTGTTCCCTCCCTAGAGTTTTGCTTCCAGTCGAACCGCTCCACTTCTCTTTCTCCAAGAACGTGCGGGAAAATTGTAAAATTTACATAAGAACAAATTTTTAGTTAATTTTTTCATCATTAATGAAAAACAATTTCCAAGTCGACGCTTCGTGTTCCCAGGTTAGTGCGCTGCGCAAACATCAGAAATGGAAAAGACACAACACATTGTTGAGAATTTGAAGTGGAGCGCACTACTTGTTTTCAAGATCAATACCGTCATGATAAATATTCTCGGCAGATAAACTGGAACACGGCAAAACAGTAGTTCCCACTTAGGAAGTTGAAGCGTGAGATTACATAATTCGATGCAAATTAAATTTGAAGTAAATAAATAAGTCTCTTCATCTGCGCAGTTATTATGTGCGGTTATCAACAATTGCATGTAGAGAACTGCACTGTTGGGACTATCACAGACGGTTGGGAGATCAAAACCGTCTGCTTTAATATTACAGACGGTTCTGATGTCCGAACAGTATTTAATATGCCTGTGGAATATTGAACTGTTCGACTTCTACAAATACTTGTTCCCTCCCTGGAGTTTTGCTTCCAGTTGAACCGCTGAGAATTTGAAAGTAGTTGAGAATTTGAAGCGTCAATCACTGTTCGACTATCACAGTCGGTCCTTACATAAAAACCGTCTGTAATATTACTATCACAGATGGTTTGGAGTTAAAAACCGTGATGTGACCATGCACATCATAGATAGGACCAAAACTACATCAACATGGTGGTCATCAAGAGTTTCATTCAATTCTTCGTCAGCATGGTCGTCGCCGAGTGCTACCTCGATCATTTCGCCAACATGGATTAGTGTAACTTCTTCCATGACATCTACGACAAGTTGGCAACACTTCACGGCATCCTCGACATCATCTACATCAACTATGGTGTCATCATCAACTATATGGCATCATCGACTCGCACCATGGCCAGGTCGCGTGCACAGCCGGCAAGCTCATCATGCTGATTTTGCGCTATCGCCGCCAGCAGTTCGGCCTCCACCGTGGCCACCTCCCCAAGCTCAAGACGTATTCAAGAAAGGCGCATCTCCACCACTTCGACGCCCTCTGGTCCCACAAGCCACGTCGTTGCAAGGCCGGCCCAAGAGAGAGCCCAATTTGTCCATGAGTCGGGTTCGGCCATCTCCGCGCAGTCAACTTAAAACGGACGCCCAGGGCGCATACGGACTCTGTTTTGGACGTTCTTGGTATGCACGGAGAAGCCCTCGACGAGATCTTTCCAACGGATCCAGTCCCATGTCAAAATTCCTTACGGATCAACGGGAATTTTCAAAACAATATGGTGACCAGAATCTGCCGGGCGCTGCGACGCTCCACTTTGGGCCCATGGCCCGTGTAACCCTAGGGTTTAATGCCCCAAACCCTAGCCGTCACTATATATTCAGTAGCCGTCATCGTTTAGACTTGGGTTTTGCTTAGATTATTCTGTCTTCGAACAGTTTCGCCGCTTGATCGGTTTGTGAGACCCCAACTTGTGAGATTAATCATTCGTATTTGCAATTCAGTTTACTTTCTTCCATGTTCTTGCTTGTGTTCTCGATTCGCAGCAGGGATAAGCCTTCTTGGCGAGGTCAATCACGCTCACGTGAGATTGGTAACCAACGGAGTAGTGGTGTTGCGATTGCGGGGTTCAGATCGAGCCTGATTTGAAGCCGGATCGTTCTGCGTCGAAGCTCCACCAATCGATCTATCACGTACCTTTCGGAAGATCGGGCACCCAGTGTCACACCAAACCGTCTGTGATATTGAAAGAAGTTGAGAATTCGAGGCGGCGGACACTGTTGGGACTATCACAGTCGGGCCTTACATAAAAACCGTCTGTAATGTGACTATCACAGACGTTTTTTACCTCAGAACCGTTTGTGATATTCAAAGCACGTTGATATATAACTTCTATATTCTTTTTATATTATTTGCACGGGACCTGCGACTTCTATATTGTTTCTATATTATTTGAAGGGCTCCGATGGACTACCCTCACAAGCCAAAGATCGTGATAGTCGTTCCTTGATCGCACGCAGTGCACATACCTTTGTATGGTCGAATGTTCGACAAAAGCTAAAGAAAGATAAAGAAAGAGGAAAGATTGCATGCAGTCCAAGAATGTGCTTGAAAATTGGAAAGTTGACATAAGAACAAAGTTTTCAATAATTTTTTTCATCACTTACTAAAAAAAGTAAAAATACAGAATGCTAGGTCAAGGAGTGGTCTTAGCCCTGGCTGCATCTAGAATAAAGTCAGTTTGACTTGCAGCCAGGACGCAGGACTCTTCCAGCGACAAGTTGTCCTTCTTAGGATCAACTACTACCGCGTCGAGAAGGCCTGCGACCTCCCTCAGCTTCGCGATGGTATCCTTCATAGTCAAACCGCAGCCAGCGATGGTCATATCCGCGGCTTTCTTCTCCTCGCGAAGACGCCTCGTCCTCGCCCTAGCATTGTCCCCATCCGTCTTCATGCGCTGAATGCGCTGGAAGAGATCATCAAGGTCAAGCCGTAGCCGAGGGTGCTTCTCCGTGAGGAGCTTGAGCTCCTCCTAGAGGGCCCTCAACTCGGCCTTGACTTTGCCAGTGTCTTCCACGTCTCCCCTTCCCTGTGCAAATCAACAGGTCAAGAATGTATTGAACAGGGATTAACAATACAGGGGTAAGTCCAAAAGATTGAGAGTTCTTACCGGGGAGGGCGAGGCTGACGATGCCATCGAGGATGCCATTGGTGCAGAGAAGCTAAGGAGTGGAATAGTCTGAGAATTATAAAAACTTGTAAAGTAAATGACGATTTTTCCACTATCAATTTATAGAACTTCCAAAGCGATGCTTCGTGTTCTCCTAGGCGCCGCACACGAAGATCGGAGATAGAAATGATCACAGTTGAGAATTCGAAGCGCTGGCACTTTTTTAGTCGGTTCAGACCTCAGAACCGTCTGTGATAATTACACTATCACAGCCACTTCTTAGTTAACAACCGACTGTATATATCACAGTCGGTTCAGAGTTCCAAACAGTCTGTGATATTCTAGTTATCACAGACGGTTCTCAGCTAGGAACCGATTGTATCTATCACAGTTGGGTTTTAGGTTAGAACCATCTGTGATCAGTAGACTATTACAGATGGTTCTCAGCTGGGAACCGATTGTATCTATCACAGTCGGGTTTTAGGTTAGAGCCGTCTGTGATAAGTAGGCTATTACGGACGGTTTTGTGTTCAGAACCGTCTGGTTTACTATCATAGTTGTTTTTGACATCAGAACCGACTGTGATAACTGAACATATTCACCCGACAGGCCTTCGCAGACGGTTTTCCATTGAACAGTTCATAACCGTCTGTGATGTGCCGTCCTGGATGTCTGTTTCTATGATAGTGATCGGCGGTGAGGCGGCGCGCGCTGGAGAGTGGCGGTGCTGCACGAGAGGCGCTAGCCGGCAGGATGATGATGGCGGCTCGTCGAATTCAGCATATCCGGCGCTGGGGCTTAAATTAATAGGGTTGATGGATAAGAATATCTTGTTTGTGATTAGAATCCACCGCACATTTTGGATTGGATGATCCAGATTAATTTTGGTTGTGATTTAGTTTGTAAAAATACTATTTATTTCTTGTACAGAAATTATACATATACTTTAAACTGTACGAGCTCATAGATGATAAAAAGATCATTCTTGTGTTTAGTTGTATGTATGGGATAAAATGATACAGGATGAAGAGATGCAGTATACCACGCAAATAACAGTCTGTAGCTGCGACAAATACCACATAGGTATGACAGAGAAGTTTCTGTCATGCCTCCAACACGTGATAGAAGTTTGAGATCAATTTTTTTAAGATTAAATTGTACTGAAATTTTTGACTCCTCCAACGTCAAAAATATGATTAACGTTCTTGCTGCCAGTTATTCTTATTGGAAGCAATTATGTCGTCGGTTGTTTGTCAAACCGTGTGTTAACTGTCACATCGTTGAACACAAGGGAAATCGTGTTCATGGTCGCATGTAATTAATGTTTTGACCATAATTTTCAACACTTAGTTCCTTCGACTAAGAATTGCTTAGATTTAGTATTACGATCAAAACTGATCATGGTCGTATATCTTATTTTAAATAAAATGTGGCTGTATGTCTCGACCCGAGCTGATCATAATACTATTAGACTCCACACCAATCTGAACTAACTATTATTATAGTACAGTTGTGGGTTAATTTATAAGTATATATATGACATGTATTAATTAATCCTTAATCAAGAGAAAGTGTTTTAATCCTCGTGAACTTCAAACCCAACAAAAAAACAGATATACAATAGTTAAAAGCAAACATCTGTATCAAATTTTTTGCATCACTTATGCAAAGTCATTGCCTTTCCATCAAGAGTTCCATAGGAAGTTCAGATGGTGACTCTGTAAAATCAGAGGAAGCATTCATAAGAAATCGTGGATCAACCAAAACAAATCTTGGAATTGCAATTGTGGAACAGCAAGATATATCAATCAGGCGAGAAGAATTTTTACCCGTAGAGCCAGGAGTACAGCATCCACTTAAGAAAGTAGAAGCAGGTGTAGAGTTAACTGACGTACTCCTATTCTCCTTTGTAGAGGTAGAAAGTAGTTGGCTTCTGTTGCCTCTTGTATTTGAGTTTGCTATGATAGTTTAACTAGTTATGCAAGTTTGTCAAACATCTTATGTATGGATAACATCAGAACAACAATCCAATCGGCACAATCAACATAACCATACAAATACACATAGCACTACTATCTTGGTCCTTTTTTTGTCTTTGGTCACAAGAGGAATGGCGGAAGCCTATCCACAATCCACAAGTCTACTTCGGCCTCTTCTTTATTAGTAAACTCAAAAGTAGTATCTAATGAGTTTTTAGCAGTAGTTGCAAGTTTAGTGTATCTGAAAGTCAAAACAAGAGGCTGACAATGAAAATGAAAGAGCACCACCACAATAAGTGATTGTAAGCTGCAATTGACAAGTTTACCAACTAAAAACAGAATTAACAAGTGTAGCTGTCTTTGACATATCAATAGGTTCATATCTTTTTCAGTTCTCACAAAGTAGTTCTCACTAAGTAGCCCTCAGGACGGGAAAAATATGGTAGAAGATAAGCCTAAAAGAAATACAAGGCAGCCTAAACGAACCCTATTGAAGTAATACCCGTTATAGTTAGTTTCAGTTCTCCACTTTAAGCTTTGATGACTTGTCTAATAAATGAATATTGGAAGGTACGTGGTGAACTTCAATATTTAGATTCTGAATTCAGAATTGCTGTAAGCCTAAGCTTAATCAAAGATGTAGCATGTGGAAGCATAAGTTCAAACTAAAACTGAACACCAACAAGGGTTTGAACTGAAAGCTGTCAAAAGTACAAGTATTACCCTTGACACATACCTCTTTGAGTTAGCTATTTTAATTCAATGCCTCTTGGAATTGACCTTAGCAACATGTCATTATGTGGGTGGTGTTCATATAGATAATTTGGAAACTACAATCAAATAGATAAGGGCAATGCCAAATTTTGGTGGGGAAAATTGCAGCATCAAACCAAGCATACTCTTAGTCCTTGTTGCAGTTCCACTCTACCTCTATTTGTTTTTCTTTTCCTCCTGAAATTGTTCTGATCTGACATTACTTTGCACCACAACTTACATTGTAACTACACCTTTGAAGTAGATATAGAGGCACTTAGATCAGATATAATTTATTATGTTTGATGGACATCTCTTCTTGTTTCTGCTAGAGGGGAAGAAGCAAGTGAAGGAGAAGCAAGTGGAAATCGGATGAAGCTTTGAGTGATCACTGCAACATATCCTGTGGGGTTAACATTGTTGCTAGGTTTTGCTTGGCTCCTGTGAAACACAAGGGTGAATGTGCTTCTTTAATTTAACTAAAAGTTTGGATCTTATCATCACTAGATGTTAGTAGTAAAAGTGAACAGCAAGTGGTATGTATGATCACTGCTGGCTTTGTCTTTTTTGTGTGGCTAATCTTATCTTGTGTTGGGTATATATTAAACGCCACATGCGTATGTTTTTTTTGTTATTTTTCTATACCGTCTTGCTTATGTTGGATGTATTTTAACATTGATTTGGTTACGTGCATCATCTCAACAAGGTTTTTGTTTTTTTCTTAGATGAATCCAGAAGCCAAACTGGGGCCCTATATGTAGGGTTTGTTTTATCCAGCTTAAAGCTTGTGTGGTTTCTAGTTAGACATCATGTTTTACTTATGGTCAAGTCCGCATGGCTGTATTAACCCCCTGCACCCTTTCTCAAAAGAAAAAAGACTTATAATTACAGAGATATATTGTCTCCTAAGATTGTTTAGTCAGGCAGTAGCGAAGAGAGTTGTTTGTTTGTTGGCATTATCTATCTCAGATGTGCAAATAGACCAGCTGTTTCCAAGTTGGTAGAGGTTATAGGCTGTATACGTTATTTCTACTTCAGCTCAGGATGCCCACCTTGAACAGTCCTGTCACAGCATATATAATTTCATCTTGCTTTGCATTCAAGCATTGTATTTGGGCTATGCTCTTTAATTTACATTGACTACTACTAGACCCATGACGAAATTGAGCGAGCAGTGAGCTCTTTTTATGAACTTCTAGAGACCCCATAATAACTCTCCTGATGCTCTTTTTGTTGAAGTTTTCTGCTTGTAGAGCAGTGAGCACTACTTCAGTGTGTCGGCGTCTGTGTTAGTTCATTGCATAGTGATCAATACTCGTACTGTGTTAGATTTAGATCAAGATTTCAATTAGTTGGTACTTGGTTGAGTAGTAGTGACCTGGTAACCAGAACCAAATGGATGGAACTTGGCTGACTGCAGGGATTCATCATATTTGCCTCTAAATGTGTCAGCTAATGTGAAGAACTGAACGACACAAAAAGAACATTTTAGTGGAATGTACATTCTTGCTTCCCAGACTGCTGCCCCGGTGTAGTGGAACGCCTCCGCCGCCAGGAGCGATACTAATTGACATATATTTGGGCATGGGCACACACATCATTTCATGTCAGCTACAACACAAAAATACTTGAAAATAACGGGAAAATAAAGGAAATGGTAAAAATTAAGTGTAACACATTTTAGGTTGGTATTTTACTCTGGCAATCTTTTGGAGTGTCATTTTTCAAAATGCCAACTTTTGAAATGGCATATATAATATATCTAAAAATCCCAGCCAATGTAAATGTATTTTTGCCAAAATTTGGGGAAGAAACCAAATAAAAAGCAAATCTGGTAAAAGCTACCAAATTTTGGCAAAAATAAGTTTCAAGCAAACAACCTCTCTCTTTGTTTACTACTTTACTGATAATCATGCACGTGTCTTACACGTCCCAACACTATTACGAATACCAAAAATTAATCAATAATACCATAATTTACTCAATTAGTGTGAAGGTGTATACCATCGTACATAATTCACACCGAAAAAATTATACTTAATCAAAATCTTGAGTAATACAAAATGTTGTCATTCGACAATTTTCGTCAGCAACCAACATTTAATTTGTCAAGTATGCCTGCAGTGACTTTAATGAGTCAAATCAGTGTAGATGGTAGGTAGTGTGCATTAGAAAGGTTACCTATGTTATTTTGAAAAATATACGACAATCGTTCTTAAATATGTTCTTTTTTCAAAACTATTTTTTTCTCAAATTTTTATTATTTTATGAATTTTAGACAAATCTTCTTGTGCTATCTCTATTAAATTGGGCTGTTAGATTTATCCTTTTCGTGCATGTGTAAAAATTAAAAACTTACTAATTATAGTAGATAAAATTTGTTTGCACATGTATTTATTAAATATATTATTATGCTTTATTAAAATATAATTGTCTTCGTAACTACACTTTTAAAAAATATGACATATTTGAGAACAGAGGTAGTAAGACAACAATTCAATACTAGAAAGGTGTTCATGCACCAACATTAACAGAGAAAAGATTACAGCAAAGTATGATTAGAACATGTGAAAAAAGCAAAATAATACAAATTTGGAGCCCTAAATCCAGTTGCATCCACCTAAGTGTGCCCATGAACATTTAAAACCTTCAAATAAACAAAGCTCAGGTTCCAAAAACATCACACCAGCAAGGAGTGATCAGTGATTCAAGAATAAATATTTACATATAATAAAAGGTATAACTTTACCTGTATATTACATGCCGATAATTGTACATTTATCTAATACTTCTGTGGTGAAGCATATTGTATTGATAATAGGAGCAGGAGATAAGAAAAAACAACATATACATGTATTTGAGAGAATAGAACTGCACGATAGATTAATACATTTCAAGCATTGTTTCCAGCAAAAGGAATGGAGTTCATAGAAGAAATATTAATAATGGTAGAAACATGACAGTATCTCCTGACAGGACCTGAGTATTTCCCCTTGGTAGACTAAGTTAGTTGGAAGAATCAAACACAAACAACAATGTTCCACAAAACATTTAACCTTCCGTGGTATAAATCACCCTAAGTATCAATGAATGATTGTTTATTTGATATATGGCACAGATATAGTCATCCAAAAACTAAAATAGTTGAATTTCCCCTTACTACCAAATTTGCACCAAAGCTACCAATCGATAACTAAATTTTCGAGTTTTGCAAATATACACTAACTAAACTTTTGATATTTCTTTTGTAATGCTCAGTACAATTTTGTGTTTGTACAAATTGGTTGGGAGCATTCACAAAGGCTTCTTTTGCTATTCTGTGGTGTCCTTATAGCCTTGTGTCAGATCAATGAAAACCTCCATTTACAGTTCAATTACTGGCTTCAGCCCTTCTTTAATTTGAGTCCCCATCATCACATCCCTTGAATTTGGCTCTTCTTTAATTGAAATTGTTACCTGTTTCTCTTCTTCAAGCATCTGAAGCAAAAAGTCAACAGCAGCAGCAGTACTTAATGCACATTTTTTGCTGTCAAAGAAGGCAACATTATCCTTAAGAGTGGAAACGTAGTGAATACTATTATCAGTACCCAATTACTAAGATCATTTTTATTTCTCCCAATACTATAGAATTATTTTCTTCAACCAAAATGTTAACTATTTTTATAGTTTTATCAAAGATAATATCTTCAAATCGTTATCCCACAATAAGAAACTTTTTTCAACTATATACACCCCAACACATAAGATTTATGCTAGTAAGCCTATATTAAGCTTCGCCAATTACCCTTTGACAACCGTAGAAGTTTGGAATCGCCCGGGAGTGCTTGTGGACCCTGGATGGCAGTGCATCGGCCAAGGCCCAGCTCGGCCCAATAGGTAGCAGAGCTCAGGTTGTTGCCGGGCTGCGCCAAATTTGCTGAGCCCTAATAGAGGGTATCCAAAGTGTGACTTACTTCCATCTCACAAAAAAAAAGTGACTTATTTCTTTCGTGTGTGCCAGTCGAGTTATATTCCTCTCGGTATGATATGCGGACTAGCATATTTTGTGCATCATCATAAAAGTCCTCAGATTTGAGATATATTATAAAAAAACGAATTGGTTATATATCACTGGAACTAAAGAATCATTTCGAATATATCATTCTTAACTTAATTTTTTGAAAAATATCAAGAATACTCCTGTCATTTCCTTCTCTATCCGTATTTGACATTACAATGGGACATTCATCAAATTTGAATAAAGCATTACTGCAATAACCTTCTTCATCACCTATTCATGCGTCGTGCCTGCCTGTAGTCATCACAGCAGGCCACCGCACTTGCCCGCTGTTGCCAACGTGCACACGCACACCTGCGTTGCTCCGCCGCAGCACTTGCTCACCACTATCGTGTGCACGCCCGCACCTACTCCGGCTGCCACTCGCACACCCGAGCCTGCTCCCACCAAGGCCACACCCGCATGCCTGCATTTGCTCCCACGCGCACCCGTGCATGCTCCCATGCTCGCCACCATCATCGTGCATGCCCGCTACCGCCGTTGCATGCCCTCAAGATGTTTGGTCAAATATGTAATAGAAATTGTAGTTAATTTTTTAATAACATATCTTAAATTTTCAATTTCATTAGTAATATATACCAAATCCCCCAAATCAAACAAGTCTTCACCGGCCATCCGATCGAGGACAAAAATTATACAGACACATGGGACCACCCATTTTGAGATTAAGCCTAATATGACAACTAATAGTTAGATACATTTGCAAGCATTGGATTCATACTAACTCGCAAGTTCTACCCCAAGCTTTTCCGTTCGTTACATGTATGATCGCAGTCATGTAACTCAAGAAAATAAAGGCTGAATCCAGGATTTCTTTCATCACTGAGCATCAACGCCTCTGTTCGTTTCTAATGAACAGGGGCTAAATCCAAGACTTCTCTTCGACTCCATCCGTCAACTCTCGAGCATCGACTCCTTCGTTTGTCTTGAATGAACAAGGGCGAAGTCTAGGACTTCACATCGTCACCAACTAGGGCCTCCCTCGTTCGGTACATGCACCCTAGGGCCCCAGGGCCGTGTAACTTTGAACGAACAGGGATCTAGACGTGGACTTTGCATCATCATCTACCAGTGTCCCCTTTTGTTCGGTGCATGCGCCCTGAGACACGTAACCTCGAGAAAATGGGGACCAAGTCCAGGACTTCTCGATGTCATCGAGCTCATTGCATGCTTCATGCAATACCCGAGTGTAGGGCCTTGGGTTTCTTAAGGTTTCCAGACCTTGGGTACGGCGACATGACATATCACCCACTTCGTAGCACGTCCAATCTTCAAATATTTTTCGAATAAAACCAGATTATCCCACAAATGTTCAAAACAGAGTAGCGATCAATCTTCGTCGCCAGTGCTGAAGTAGGATGGGTCGAAATCACAAACGTCCTCTTCTGGGTAATCTTCTTCTTTTGCACTAGTCGGCAAAACATTGCGGATGTAGTATCCAAAGTCTAACAAGGATGTACAAGGAACGAGAATGAACGCCGAGGCACTCAGCAAGCAATTTAGAATCCAAATGCATCATGCAGACCTTAGCTAGTCAAAAGAATATTTTATTATATTAAAAAAGGATAAATTTTGTGCCGAAATTCATTTGTGATTGTAAGTGATTCCATTTGTTAAGCAAAACTCTACTGGACACTTTTACCAAAGGGTGAGGCCACCTGTAGATCTGTGGTTGATATGGGTAATATGTCACTAGGTAGAAATGACAGTTGGTTATATCATTGACTTCACATTATTCATCACCCAATACATCGAATAGAAATATCACACAATTAATACAACTAATTCGAACAACAGAAAAGAACATGGACCAGAAAAGGAAGCTGCCTTTCTTGTTTTACTCCAGGAAAAAGAGCAAAGCAGTTCAGTTGCAACTGCAAGCTCCAGCAGCCATCATTTGAGCCGAGACCAACCCAACCCAACCAAACCCAAAGATTCCAAACCTTTTTGTTTTAGAATCACAACAAAAGCATGTAGAAACTACTACTTTACTGCTAAATAAAAATTAAAGAAATAGCAACACATCACCGCATGAGGTAGTGCATAATAGATGCTGAAAAGCTGTTTCTTTTTGGCCAATTCCTCGTATTGTTTTCTTTTTCTTAATACTCCACAAACGAAGACAATAGGAACAAGCAAGCACAACAAGACACAATTCCATAATTCCTCTCAAAATCAAATCTTTAAATTAATTGAAACACTAACCACATTATCTGAAATCTACACCAAAACAATCGCACAGTTCGTCGAATCAAACCACAAATGCTATAGAAGAGAGGGAGCTGATGCTGGACAGTTCTGAGACATATACAAAGATATAGATACCACGTCGTTGATGCTGGAGAGCTGGAGCTCCGCTGATGAAGAAGGATCGTTGATATCGTCGATGCCGGAGATCGTTGAGATTGGGGGTGAGAAGCAAAAGGGGAGATCGAGGAGGAAGAGAGAAGAAGAAAAGAGGGACAACGGCGAAGGCGGGAGCCGGGGGCATAGATCTGGTCTACGGCGGCGACAGTGGCTCGAGAGCAGAAGTGGTGCTCGGGTGCACCAGATCCGGCGGATCTGGTAGCGACGCGCAAAGAGGGAGGTGGAGGGCGGCGACGCGGGTGAGAAGTTGGAGTGAGGACGCGACACGAAATGGTCAGATTTTTTGCTGGGCCTCCCGTGCCCATTTTCCAAACCCCCCGGATTGGGCTTCCTGGCCCGTTTAAGATTCCCGATCCTGGCCCATCCAAACGCATTCCTAAATCTAGTCCGGATCCCAATTCCAGCCCACAAAATCTACCCGGAAACCGGCCAAATCCTGGGCTTTCAAACATGCCCTTAGTCTTTGTTTTGGTTAGATCCGTAGCTGTGGCGCCAATTTGGTCTTCGGTTTGGTTAAATTTCAGCTGCTCTGTGTATGTATTCTTGTGCTCATGTTGTGTGATTCATTGGCTGTAGAGAGAACGCCTATCTCTCATAAGATGAGGAGAGCTACTATTCTATTAGCAAAGCTAGCTACTAAAAGACAAGAGCGTCTATAACTCCTTAACAGCCGTCTCTGTAGTCAGATCTACCAAGAACTTCGACAAAGAACCGGTCATCCAAAATCCAGAATAGACCAGTTCAGCACCAGAGGCAGTAGATTCCTCCCGCCCTCAGTCATGACCTGGGTTGAAGAAGGAATCTATGTTCTTGGAAGCAAAGAAAGAACTCTGGTATTCCGACCTTAGTTTTAGCTCTGTAGGGGCTACCCTATGGGCTGTTATCTCAAGGTCCTGTTGTCTCTTAGAGGCTAAAAAGAATTGTCTCTTGTGGGAGTGCCCGATAAGGATGAAGAGACTTGGTTACGTGAGGGTACCTTTAGAAAAAAATAGTGAAAAGGTCACCTAGCCTATGATCCTCCATATCGTCCAGACTTCTCTACTTTTTTTGGCCGCTTTCTTTCATATGGGTGTAAGGTTCCTGATGTTCTAACTAAGAAAGTATAGTCGTTCTCTCTTCCTCTTCCTGACCCTTCGGCCAAGCCACTTTTTCTGTTCATTGGATTGATAGCTTTTCCCTCTCCCCAACCGCTGTCATGTCCTGCTACGCTAGCGCCTCCTGTTATTCCTCAATTTCGGCTAGAAATTCTTTAAGGAATTTCCATACCATCCGGGAGGTGAAGCAGAGGAGAGGAAAGCCCTCGCCCGGAGGGCAGAGGATAATTCTGACTTGTAAGCAAGTCATAGTAATACCTTAAGAGTGAAGTACTAGACTATTTAATACCAAATAGTCAAGTACTTCCCTCGGCCCTAACGTGATAAGGCTACTAGCGCCCTCCACTCGTGCCTACTTTCACTAACCTATAGCTATTGCATGCAAGCTCAATCTTCTATCCCGCATTGCTACGCGCTCGAAACAGCCAATTCGCTCGTATAGCTAACGCAACCTATAGAGTGCTATTGGAGAGTGTAGGGAGTATGATGGAGGAAGGAGTGAGAGAGACTGACGATAGAGCAGGAGCAAGCCTAAATTCCTTCTCCTTTCAGTCGAGCATACTTTCGTTCCTTCGACTGCAAGTAATTCTCGAACACTGGGTTCTCTAACAGCCTATTTTTTCCTATCCTGCAAAACAGCTTCTTCTGCCAAAAGCCACTTTGGGCATGTCCCACCACTGGTGAATTTCATTGCCTGGACTTAGCCAGCTTTCAGCCAGACTGACTTATCAAAAGATTGCTCCTGTGATCCTTCTCCCGTGCTATGTCTTTGTCTCAATGACTGCGAGATTGCTAAACAGTAACTCGATAGAATGCTAATTGAGGCCTATCCTTCCCGAAAGCGTCGGCTACTTCTATTCTATTCTAACCTGTTCCTCATGATTAAAAGAAGAGTTAACACGGTCGAAGCTCAAACCCTACTTTACTTAGTTTCATCATCCTCAGAGGATATATCTGATTAACTCACTTCATCACCACCGCCTCTTATGGCTATTTAACGGTTATTTCATTCTTCTGGTATGAGTTTATCCGGTCTATGTGGAATTCCTCCCTTAGGTTGGAGACTGCCATCGAGGGAATGGCCCTCTTTTCTACTTTCTCTATTCTATTCTCTTACTCGGCAGAAGTAGAGAAAACCGGAGAGAAAAAGAAGAGGTTACCAAAACTTATGCGCGGTAGTCACTCCATGATTCCAGTATTCCTCTACGGAATAGATGAACTCTGTGCTTCTCGCCGAGATATAGGTCTTCCCGCTGCTGTTGGGGTGGAGGACAGACTTATGTTTCTCTCACTTCGTTGATGCGAATCGTAAGTCCTGTCCCCTTCACTAATCCGTATTAGCATCGGATTAGTTACGTGGCCCTTAGGTACCTGCGCTATCGCTCCAGAACCTCTCAATTCACATAAACTATTTTGACGTTCCAAGTGGTTGCCACACAATCTTGATTATCAGTTTAGAAGCTATGAATGCAACAGTGCCCCTCGTTGGAGTATCTTGGATTGTTGAGTAAATAGGGGTAGGAAGTACCTTTGATGGTTGTGAGGATTGTGATCTAGTGTTTCTGTTTATGCTGGGATGCATGTGATGGTTGTGAAAACCACATATGGTAGCAATGATCCACCATTCCTGGGTGGTTGGGGGGATTAATTCACGCTAGAAATTATCACTCCTACTTAACTTTTAACAGAATAGCTTAGAGAAAATGGTAAAAATTTGGGTTTAGGCACAATTGTCACCTTGCTGTTGGTGTGGATTGCTTTGTCCTTGCTCCTCTGCTGCTGAGAATTGTCAAAATGAGAAAGAATGAGCCCTTGTTTCTTTTTTGTCTGAAGCCTAAGTTTGATTGGTGTGTGTAATACGCCTTATATGCTGTGTTGTGCATGAACCGCCTCAAATTAGGCGGAGGTGGTTGAGTTTATGTTCCGGCGAACATGTGGTCATGTTCAGGACAGGTGTATTTTGGACTAATTGCAATATCAGAAACTTTAGAGGGTTTTGTGCAAAAATTTTCAGTGTGACTGAAAAAGGTAAAATCCCGGGGACTGTTTTGAAAAATTGAGAAATACTGTCCCTCTGGGACCAAGGTCTGGTGCTTGCCTCTTTAAATTAATTTTTATTTTATTTTATTATTATTTTGTTTTATTCCTCTTGAGGCTTGGAACTCACTCGAAATGATCCGAACCTCGAACGCATGACAAACAAATATCATAAATCTATCCACACCATGTTGAAGCAAAAAAACACAAACAAAAGAAAATGGCAAAAAAAATCTGAAAACCACAAACTAACCCATTCAAAGTAATGTATAAAACTTGAGCGAGTGCTGCGGCTCCCCTTGCATTTGTTTGTCATGCGCTCGAGTTTGGATCATTTCGAGTGAGTTCTAAGCCTCAAGAGGCATAAAACAATATAATAATAAAATAAAGATTCCTTTAAAGAGCCCAGCAGCATGCCTTGGTCCCAGAGGCCCAGTATTCCTCAATTTTACAAAACAGCCCCTGGGATTTTACCTTTTTCAGGCACATTGAAAATTTTTGCATAAAACCCCCTAAAATTTTTGATTTTGCAAATTAGTCTAGAATACACCAAGCATGTCCTAAGCATGGCCAACTGTTTGCTGGAACAGTAAACTTAGCCACCTCAGCCTAATTTGGGGCCCTTCATGCACAACACAGCATATAAGGCGTATCACACACACACCAATCAAACTTAGGCTTCAAATAAAAAGGACATTAAGGTAATGCAGTATGTTCTATAGAACAGGAGAGGAGAGATGAAATCAAGCCCTAACATAGGCTCAATTCTTATTTTGACAATTCTCAGGAACAGTTCCAGGAGCAACAGCAGAGGAGCAAGGACAAAGCACTCCACACCAACATCAAGGTATCAAATGAAGAGCAGTACAAAGTCTAGAACTAATCTCATAGTCATATTAAGCATATACAATAAGTAACAACACATTAGAGTGATTTGATTATCAAACCTCACCAAACAACACAAAAATGAAACAAGGCAAACAGTTTATTCCAACTTGAACACTTGATATCCACACCAAAAAAAAGAAGAAAAAAAAAAGCACGAGTGGCAAAAAAGGTCACCAGAAAATCAAAAGAGAGGTGACGAAGAGAATTGCAAGTAATTGCCATCAAGAGCAAGCGAAACAAAACCCATACTAAGAACAGAAAACAAAAGGACATTTATATACTTTTTCTATTGTACCGTGAGGTTTAACAGCTCTTCAAATTATACATTCATGTCAGTACTTAACTGAGCTTAGCATACTTTTTTTTGAGACTTGCATCTTTACTTATGAAAAGGTGAAAGTGGACCGGGGGAAAGCTCAGAGGATCGAGAGTTTTCAAAGAATAGATTGATTTTATATATCATGTGGTTCCCTTCTACCTCTCTTCTCCGCAAAGGAGAACATAGTATTTCATTTAACTCTACACATGCTTCTACTTTTCTTAGCAGATGCTATACTCCTGGCTCTTCGGATAAGAACTCTTCTCGTTTGGTTGATATGTCTTATTCTACTGTTGCAACTCTAAAACTTGTTTTGGTTGATGCACGATTTCTTATGGATGCCTTCTCTAACTTTAGAGTCACAATCTTAACTTGCTATTGGAACTCCTCATGAAAAGGCAATGATTTTTATAAGTGATGCAAAAAATTTGATATTGGTGTTTACTTTTAACTCTTGTATATCTGTTTTTTTTTGTTGGGTTTGAAGTTGACGATGATTAAAACACTTTGTCTTGATCAAAGGTTAATTAGTAGATGTATATATACTTATTAATTAACTCACACCTGTATTACGATAAGTGTTAGTTCGGAACTAGTGTGGAGCCTAATGTTATGATCAGCTCTGATCGAGACATACAGTCATATTTTAGTTAAAATAAGGTATATGACCACGGTCAGTTTTGATCTTAATACTAAACCCACGCAACTCTTAGTCGAAGGATTAAGTGTTGAAATCCCTTGTCAAAGGGTTAATTACCTGCGACCATGGATAGGACATTCCCTCGTGTTCTAACGATGTGGCAGTTGACACACGGATTCACAAACAATCGACGACCTAATTCTTTTCCAAGGAGAAAAACTACCGGCAATGGTTGACAATCAACGGTAGTTTTATAATGGTTAACCGTCTTCTGAAGTTATTAAAGAACACAATGTGGATGATAAAGTAAATATAATATTAATAAGAAAAGAGTACTAAATGGAACATTCCTCTTTGACTTCCTTTCTTTGTAAATACACATTCTTCTAAACAAATCACATCACACTAATATGTACGGTTATTATTTAATTTTTCGAGAGTCTTAACTTGTTAAAAAAAATCCTTGTGCCATTATTGTGTTTAATCTCTTTGTTCGTTACAATTTCTTTTATCTTGTAAGCTCAATGGGTCGTCTATCGATCGTCGACAGAAGTGTATGTCTCTTTTTTTGAAGTTCACGTATAATTTTTTTTGCGGGTGTTTGTTGAGATTTGTGGTCATTTCGTATCGATGCAAGTAGATATAAATACGACGACGATAAAAATATTGGTCAATTCAGTTAGACGAAAAATAGGTGTCAAGATTAATGATCCAGTTATGATTCGCTGTGCGAAAATTTTGGATGAGAATAAACTTCTGTCTTCTCTTCTAATTTGCAAAGACTCAATCATTATTATTAGGCTTAGGTTAAGAGATGACTGGTAAGTATCTATATAAAATCGAAATATTTATTATTTTAGTGCGTTATTTAGTGTTATAATAATTTAATATCTGTAGGGAAGTATCTGTTGTCTGCCAAACATTTGACAAACTTATCAAGAATCGGGCACTTTTTCGGAATGTTCAGCGGACACAGATGTTACAAAACACCAGTTCTCCGAATGTATCGATCATTTTTTTATCCGATTTTGCTCAGTTTATTATTCGTGAGATGTTGGTATGTTTGGTGGCAAACATCGGCAAAATATAAGTTTTAATGGTGCATTCGAATCTACCGATATATTTTTTTGTGATGGTATGGTCATTTTTTATCTCATGATTGTGGAGGTAAAATTTAGTGCCACATAATGTCACAATGACTATTGGAAACTTCATGATATCATAAGACAGGCTTTCTGGGATCCTGTAACTTGTGGTTTCTACTATTTTTATAGTATTTACTTGATTATCGGTGGTCTTGTCCTGCAGAGGCTGCTTCTAATAATGATAGATTAATCGCATTTTTAACTAATTATTTTGTTTTGACATCCTACATGGATAGAATGAAGCAGTACATTTTATTGAAAAATATGGTTCAACGGATTACCCCATCTATAAGCAAAAATCTTGAATTTAATTTTGGACACCGTGTTGTTTACGAGACAAATATAAGTAATGTTCCAGCAATGGATTATACTTATATGTATTATCCAATATTCAATCCATAAACTAGAAATTTAGAGTCGAGATGTGATAATACCGAAATGTACTATTTCATTTCAACTAGGATATCTCATTATTAGAAAATATGGCTCAAATGAAGTTGTACATTTCAGTATTATCATATCTCGACTCTAAATTTCCAATTTATGGATTGAATATTGGACAATACATATAAGTATAATCGATTGCTCTAATATCCTTTAGATTTGTCTCGGTGCCCAACATCAAATTCAAGATAGATTTTGCTTATAGATGGGGTCAAGTCTTTGAATCATATTTTCCAATAAAATGTACTGTTTCATTCTATCCATATAGGATGTCAAAACAAGGTGATTAGTTAAAAATATGATTAATCTCTCATTATTAGAAGCAGCCCCTGCAGGACAAGACCATCTATTATCAAGTAAGTGCTACTAAAATACTAGAAACCACTTGTTACAGGATTCCAGAAAGTCTTGACTTGTGATATCATGAAACTTCCAATAGTCATTCTGACATGATGTGGCATTAAATTGTACCTATGCAATTATGAGATAAAAAATGACTCTACCATCACAAAAAGGTATATCGGTAGATTCGAATGCACCATTAAAACTTATGTTTTCCGATGTATGCCACACCAACATACCAATATCTCATGAATAATAAACTGAGCAAAATCGGATAAAAAAAATGACCAATGCATTCGGAGAATTGGTGTTTTGTAACATCGGTGTCAGCCGAACATTACGAAAAAGTGCCCGACTCTTGATAAGTTCGTCAAATGTTTGGTAGAAAACAGATATTTCCCCACAGACATTAAATTATTATAACACTAAATAACGTACTAAATTAATAAATATTTCAATTTTATATATATACTTACCGGCCAACTCTTAACCTAGGCCTAACAGTAATGATTGAGTCTTTATAAATTAGAAGATATGACAGAAGTTTATTCTCATTCAAAATTTTTCCCACAGTGAATCATAAATAGATCATTAATCTTGACGCCTATTTTTCAATTAGCAGATTTGACCAATATTTTTATTGTTGTTGTATTTATATCTGCTTGCATAGATACGAAATGCCCACAAATCTCAACAAACACCTACAAAAAAATTAGACGTAAACTTCAAAAAAACAAACACACACTTATGTCGATGATGGATAGATGACCCTCGATCTTACAATATAAAAGAAATTGCAAAGAACAAAAGAGATTAAACACAATAATGACATAAGGATTTTTTTTAGACGGGTTAAAACTCTCGAAGAATTGAATAACAACCTTATATCTTGTGTGATGTGATTTGTTTAGGAGGATATCTATTTACAATGAAAGGAAACCAAAGAGAATGTTCCACTCTATATTGTTTTCTTATTAATGTTATATCTACTTTTATCATCCACCTTGAGTTATTTAGTGAGTTCAATAGGGCGGTTAACTATCATAGAGCTATCGTTGATTGTCAACATTTGCTGCCAATTATTCTCCTTGGAAGCAATTATGTAGTCGGTTGTTTGCGAAACCGTGTGTTAACTGTCACATCGTTGAACGAGTGAAATCGTGTTCATGGTCGCATGTAATCAATGTTTTGACCATAATTTTCAACACTTGGTTCCTTTGAATAAGAATTGCTTAGGTTTAGTATTACGATCAAAACTGGTCGTGATCGTATATCTTATTTTAAATAGAATGTGCTTGTATGTCTCGACCCGAGCTAATGATAATACTATTAGACTCCACACCAATCTGAACTAACTATTATTATAGTATAGTTGTGGGTTAATTTATAAGTATATATATGACATGTATTAATTAATCGTTAATCAAGAGAAAGTGTTTTAATCCTCGTGAACTTCAAACCCAACAAAAAATGATATACAATAGTTAAAAGCAAACACCTATATCAAACTTGTTGCATCATTTATGCAAAGTCATTGCCTTTCCATCCAGAGTTCCAATAGGAAGTTCAGATTGTGACTCTGTAAAATCAGAGGAAGCATTCATAAGAAATCGTGGATCGACCAAAACAAATCTTAGAATTGCAACTGTGGAACAGCAAGATGTATCAATCAAGCGAGAATAATTCTTACCTGTAAAGTCAAGAGTACAGCATCCGCAAAAGAAACTAGAAGCAGGTGTAGAGTTAAATGATGTACTCCTATTCTCCTTTGCAGAGGTAGAAAGTAGTTGGCTTCTGTTGCCTCTTCTACTCGAGCTTGCTATGATAGTTTAACTAGTTATGCAAGTTTGTCAAACATCTTGTGTATGGATAACATCAGAACAACAATCCAATCGGCACAATCAACATAACCATACAAATATGCATAGCACTACTATCTTGGTCCTTTTTTTTTGTCTTTGGTCAGAAGAGGAATGGTGGAAGCCTATCCACAATCCACAAGTCTACTTCGGCCTCTTCTTTATTAGTAAACTCAAAAGTAGTATCTAATGAGTGTTTAGCAGTAGTTGCAAGTTTAGTGTATCTGAAAGTCAAAACAAGAGGCTAACAATGAAAATGAAAGAGCACCACCACAATAAGTGACTGTAAGCTGCAATTGACAAGTTTATCCAACTAAAAACAGAATTAACAATTGTAGCTGTCTTTCACATATCAGTAGGTTCATATCTTTTTCAGTTCTCACAAAGTAGTTCTCACTAAGTAGCCCTCCGAACAGAAAAAAATATAGTATAAGATAAGCCTAAAAGAAATACAAGGCAGCCTAAACGAATCCTATTGAAGTAATACTCGTTATAGTTAGTTTCAGTTCTCCACTTTAAGCTTTGATGACTTGTCTAATCACTAGTACAGAAAAGTTTTCTTCTATCAGTAAAAAACACACTTCTACTATCGATTTTTATACCGTTAGAGATACACACGACAGAACAAAACAAAAACTATTCTTACGGTAAAAAATCGTTAGAAAAGATCACTTGTTCTAACAGTTTATTACTAAAGAACCGTTAGAAAAAGTAATCTTTTCTAACGGTTCTTTAGTAATGAACCATTAGAAAAGATCACTTTTTCTAACGGTTCATGACTAAAGAACCATTAGAAAAGATATCATTAGAAAAAAATGATCTTTTCTAACGGTCCTTTAGTATGAACCATTAGAAAAGATCACTTTTTCTAACGGTTCATTACTAAAGAACCGTTAAAAAAAATATTGAACCGTTAGAAAAGATAACCATTGAAAAAAGTGACTTTTTCTAACATTCTTTAGTAATAAATCGTTAGAACAAGTGATCTTTTCTAATGATTTTTTAGTAATGAACCATTAGAAATTTTTTTCTAACGGTTCTTTAGAAAGAAACATTAGAAAAGAATACTCTTTTCTAACAGTTCTTAGTAAAAAACCGTTAGAAATCAACATTTTTGTAGTATCAATTCACAGAACAAGACACAAAACTGAATTCATCCAACTTCAAGGTACAGTCTATCAACAAATTTTCACCTAGAAAACAAAGTCTGAAGTGTTCAAAAACACTAGAAAAATAATAACTGAATTTTGCACATAAATCCTGAAAGCAGACCCAAATTGTCGGAGAGGTCTCTCCACACGAGAACCTCTGGGAGCTGCCCTGTTTACATTCAGAAACTTTCCACTGATGTCCTGTTCAAATAAATGATAGTTAGCCAAATATACAATTTTTACAGTTTTCTACTCTTTTTTAACATGTGCAGAATATTAATAATCACACCACTAAAAAATCGACCAAAAGTATCCTAACAAGAAAAATTGAATAAAAAACTAGCCCAAATTTTCCCTTATTAAAAAGGCATATAAAATAAAGATTATACAAGACAAAGAAATTACAAAAACTTCATAAAATACAAAGAAAAATAAAAGAGAAATAACAGTTGGCTGAAAAAAAAAACAGACTATATATGTCGGTTTCTAATGTCCCAACTGGGCCCAGGAACCACCCAAAATCCAGGAAACTGAACCTGATAATATCTACTATTCATCTAAATTGCAAAGCAAGATTTTGGAAAGTTACAAGTAATAAATAGAGAATAAGTTTGAATGTCATTCTGCTGATGAATACGAGTGCAATAAACAAGAATTGAAGAACATGTGTATCTTTCTGTTACAAAAAAGGTGCAATAAAATTGTATTTGTTATAAAGCCAGTGAATTCACTAATTTCTGCACAAACAAATAAGGGCATAGTTAGTCCAAAATTTCTATACAAAAATTTCTCTTTTCAAGCATTGATGGAAGCTGATGACATATAAATTGTTGGCACAAGTGTAAAGAATGAGAAAGAAGATGCATTTGTTTGTCAACATAGTATTACATTTAATAAAACTAGAGTATATCAATAATTTAGTGCTACTATTTTTACTCAATTAGCTAGCACATTTGGCAGGCTCAAAATGACTCTTTTCACTTCTTCAATGACAAAAGCATCTATGTTAAAGACATTTTGCAGAGTTGCCTAACCAATATTTAACTATGGAAAATCAAAGGTGATGCCATATAGGAGTCTATGTAAGTTTGGACCACCTGCTTCAAAAGATTAGTATAAAGAACTATTTTCTAATTTCTCCAAAAAAAATGAACTATTTTCTAGTGGTTTTTGACCTCCTATAATATTTATTTCCACGACTCTAATATCTATCTTGACTATCTTCTTCTGAATCTTTTTCTTGCTCTTGAACACTTTGGCTATCCTCTGAAGAGATTTTGTATCTTGGATTACCTATTCAATGGATACATCTAGGAACCTCTCTTACTGCATTCAGTAAACAACAATAGCAACAACTTAGAATTGATCAAATAATAACAACAGCTTGGAGTAGATCAAACAATGCATACTGGATAGTCATTATTAGAAACACAACACGTATGTATGGAGCTACTCTGAAAGGTTGGGCACTGACTGCAAATACCAATGTATCACATACCAAGACAAAGAGAAGAAGAACCTACAAGAGAAACACCCAACACATTGCTCTTTTAATAAAGCTGAACAAATTTTAGTATCTAAAAAAAAAATCAAAATAAGAGGAACTAGACCTACAGGAAATAAGCATATTACTGAATATAAGTTATCTCAACAAAAAGCACATGCCAACAAAAATGTTGACGAGGATTGACACCCGAGTCAGTTCAAATAAATGCACGACTGGTTAAGGATAGATTCAAGCCAGACACGTACCTGGTGGTGCAAACTCATGTCATTCTGAGAAGTACCAGCTCGAGATCGCAGGCTTTATGCGTCAGATCGCAGCTAGTGCGCGATCAGAAGTTCGTATGCTGTGCGCGGTCAGAAGTTCGTATGCTAGTGCGCGGTTAGAAGTTCGTATGCTGTGCGCGGTCAGAAGCAACCGTCAGGAGGTTAATACGTGCAGTTATCCACAAGTAACACGTGTCAAACCTGCGTGGGAGTTAAGAGCGGTTCTCTAAACCGCATCTAAGCAACCATTTTATGCCGTTACGACTTGGCGCCCTTTCGACCAGTATAAAAGGGCGGCATGGAGCATCAAATAGGAGGATCGAAGGATCACGAGATATAACACGTCTCACTCGAAGAGTCAAACAACCAATACAACAGCCTAAATTAGATAGCTTCCATAAGCCTTCTGGGCTTCATTTTGTACAATCATAGAGGGAAAACCTTCGCCTGTGAAGGTGTTTTCCCGTCACTTTGTAACTCTTTACTACACATAGTGAAATCCCAACAGGACGTAGGGCTATTACTCCCACCATCGAGGGCCTGAACCTGTATAAACTTCTCTGTGCTCCAGTTCTCCATAATTCTACATACCTTCCTGGAGGGATACCCTGAAAGGTCTTACGAACTACAAATTCTGCATAAGTTCGGCTAAGGACCCCGAGTCTGAATCGTCGACAGCAGTAAAAAGATTGTTATCAATAGTCCAAACTATGAAGTCAAGTCTTCCTAGTCAGGAATTGACTTACCAGAGAGCCGTGACCGCAGATCATTAAGCTCGACCTCTTGCTTCGAAAACGTGGAGATCGACATGAGCTTCTGAGCGGCCAGCTCCCTCTTCAGAGAAGCAACCTCCCAGTGACAGGAAAAATAGTTGTCATAATGAATTTGTATCTATACAAGTTGGAGGGCATATATCCTTACCTGCGCAAGCTGTCTCTTTGTTTTTGTATGGCCTCGATGCTCGCCACCATAGCAATCGATCTGGCCAATACACGGGATAGTTCCTATAATACAAAGAGAAGTCAGTGGTGTCCTATGCACAATTCAGGTATCCAAAGAGATGTTCATCATACCTGGGTATACTCCCGAAGCGAAATATCCTCCGGGATGGCGGGAGGTCTGGTCGAGGGGCCCGTCGCGACCTCGACAGGAGCAGCAGGTGATGTGCCTACTGGGCCTCAGTTGCAGTTTCTGTTGCCTGCAACTGGGTCTCCGCGCCCGATTCATCCCTCACGGTCCGGACGACTTCCTGGACCAGAGGGACAGAGCGCTCCTCACCGGAGGCTTCGGCGCCAGTAGCAACTGGAACCCTCCCTGGGGCGGCTGAAGGGCTCGGTGCTACCTCTTTACGCCTACAGAGAAAGAAGGAGTCGACGATTACTTTAGTAGTCGCCACAATTTGATCCAGAATAACCAGGATGGAGTTCTTACCTTATTTGAAATCCCATCAGCTTCTGGGATTTCAGGGAGGGCTCTCCTTGAGAAAAAGGACAGTCGCTGTCCGTCCTAATCTTCCTCTTCGTAAACAGGGCCTTTTCTCCCTATGCATGTTTCCCTGTAAGCATATTCATAAGGGATAATAAAGACTTGAGTGGTAAGAATTCATACCTGGGCAACCTATCCGGTTGGCAGGGGTACGTCCGAAGGCCTGGGTGGCTCCTGGACTACTGGAGTCGGCACTTCATCCGCGACTCTCGTGGGGTCTTGTTCGGACACCTCCTCTCCTATCCGCAGGAGTGGAGGATTTTCCTCCCTGGGACTCACAGGAGTCACAGGGGGAAGTTCTTCTCCCTGTATAAGTGTGAATTCGATAAACACATGTACAGAGAAAATTGAGAAGGTAAGACCATGAGGAAATCTTACCGTGGTCGTCCTTTCGACCAGGGAGGGAGAAGCAACTGATTCTGAAGCCTCTGGGGCTTCGGGAGCAGGGGTCTCGCCCGCGACCACGGGACTTTCGGTGGCTGTGGGGTCCGCTGCGGTTGCTTCTGTTTCTACGGGACGAGGTGGAGTCTCGCCGGTTGGAGAGTCCGCTATCTTCCTCCTCCGGCGGATCAAGGGAACATCATCTTCCTCCTCCTCCTCGCTCCTCTCGCCCTGTACGATGAAGAAATGATTCCAGTTTGTACCTGGAAGAACAGGAGGTACGTGATATCTTACCGCAGTCTTCCTTGCGGTAGGAGGAATGCTCCGTGAGGACCCCTCCCCAAGAGTTTGCTTGGATTTTTTGGGGGTAGGATTCCTCGTCCTGGGCTTCGAGGAGATCTTCTTCACGTTCTTCACCATTGGCTTTCCCAGGGAACCAACGTTTTCACTTGGGATCGCCTCTGCGAATCTCCCCAAGAGCTGTTTTATCCCAATTGTCAGTGCTGAGTGTACATGAGACTTGCCAGTAGGAGCTGGGTGAAAGATGACATACCTGTCGGCGCTCCTGTTTGAGGATGTCGCTAGCGTGAACCAAGCTCTGTGGGCGAGGCGATCCCTTGGGGCCCTCCATTTCAGCGTTGTAGGCCCTGAGGAGGTAATTTGTCTACCTCTCGACCTCGGAGGAAGGCAGGACTGTTCCCAAAAGGCCAATCAGAAGGCATATAATTGGAGCATGAGGTTTCGGTGTCGAAGTCGCATACCTTCGTTGTAGTCCAGAGTATTGTCTGCCATGGACTTGATCTCCCAAGCTGGATGAGCCCTTTCACGCAAGGGGCTCACCCGATTCTTCACGAAGTCGCAAATGACGTCGCGAGCCGTTAGTCTCTGTTGGACCAAGTGAAGAATCACGACGGCGTGCTTCATGAACTCAGAGTTCATCACCTGGACGGAGTCCAACTGGCTCGACTTCTCCGGCCGCAAGTTCTCGAACCACAACCCGCTCTCAGACGGAGGGGTGCAGTAGAACCACTTCTGGTGCCACCCGTGCACCGAATCCTACAGGGGTGGGAAGGGATACTCCTTCTTCACCCTTATCTGGAAGTAAATGCATCCGGCGGCGTTGGCGCTCTTCGACCACGCCGAATAGTAGAAACGTCGGAAGAGATCCATGCTGGGATACACTCCGACGTAGGCTTCACACAGGTGATAGAACACTGCCAGAATCAGGACCGCATTTGGGTGGAGGTTGATCAACTCCAACCCATAATGCTCGAGGATGTCCTTCAGGAACCGACTCTCGGGGAATCGGAACCCGCAGCGCATGTACTCCTCGAAGACCACCAGTTCGCCCTCTCCGATGACTAGGGTTTCTTGGTCCTTCTCGGCGGGCCGCCAGTTGATTAGCAGCCGCGGAGGAAGGATCTCCTCCTTCTCCAACTCCAGCAGACTCTCATCGGAGTGGTGGATCGATCTGCTCCAGGACGCCATTTCTTGTGAGAAATCGGGAGGAAAGTTGGCAACTTTGGGGAAGACGGAGGCTGAGAAGAATGAGGGTTTTGTGCGGCGGAAGTATTGAGGAAGGGTTTTTGGCTGAGTGGCTTCCTCAAGAAGCTAACTGCTCCTTTTATAGACCCGAGGCGGCGCACTAATGTGAGTAATGTTCCACTCAAACGTTCCACTTAATATTTTATTCATTTCCCATAATGGATACTATTTCTGGTGGACCCGTTAAGTGTTCCTAGTATCGGAGCTGAAACAAAAAGGACTTCTTTGTTTCAAGGTTTAAAGATACAAAAATATGAAAAGTTTTCCTTCATGTGCCTTGTAAATTTTCATGAAAATATCCTATGACCAAGTTTATGGACATACGGATATGTTTGATCAGATTGCGGTATGGTTGGAACCATGTCTTCGACTAAGCTCCGATTCTAATAAATGTGATGGTCTGATCGAGTTTCGGTTCTGATCGCGGTAATCTTTCGAATTGAACTTCAAGTCTGATCGCGGTATCAGTGCTGGTCGCGGTACTACTATAAAAACACGATTCTGGTCGCAGAATTGAAGTTTGCCTGTGTATGAGTGGTCGTAAAGACATTGCTTATGGCCATGTTTTCACACAGAAGATGTAAAGAATATTCATATGAAGAAAAAGAAAATTTTATTTCTTACATTCTTTACATACAAAAGGGATACCGGCGACCAGAGCGTCGACCTGATCTGAAAGAAGTTTGCAAAGTTCTCCTAGGGACATGTTGTTGTCAGTAGGATCTACACTGACAACCCCCAGAGAACTAGGAACTAACCTAAGCCTATCTACATCATCCCTAACAAGAAATGCACTATTGTTCCTAATCAAATCGGAGAGTTCTCGCTATTGCTGAGCGTGGTCCCTCTCTCGATGGAACTGGTGCGCCTATTCACGGGATCTTTCAAAGCATTGTGCCAAGTGCAGAATCGCCGAAGACATCTCTTCGGTCTTCTTCTCCAGGGCCTCTTTTTCCCCTTGGAGAGTCTGTCCGAGGGAAGGTGGTGGAGTCTCAGCAAGGTGGTCGCTGAGGGCTCCAACAATTTTCATCTCCTACATTTGCAAATGTTAGTTTTACTGATTATAACAAACAAGCAAAGGGAAACAGAAGCAATTACCAATCCTCGCAAGTGACGGGTTGATATATGCATCCTGGAAGGTAGATCATCCACTAGTACAGAAATACAGTCTACTAACCCCTATCTTCTATCGGTTATTAGCGATACAGCAGAAAACCAATAGAAAATGTGCCTCGTGGTCATAAAAGCCCGACGGATGTATTTTCCCTATCGGTTTATAAGAAACTTACCGATAGAATAAATAGTATGATTTACTCTAGCGGTGATGAACATATTTGCCGTTAGAAGAGATGCATAAGTACTGACGGAAGAATGTTGTGCGCCGATAGGACAGGTCGACTTCAACAACTAGACTTATTCTATCGGTACTGTATGAATATACCGACAGAGTATATTAAAAATTCCTATCGGCAATATGTAGTGCGCCGATAGAATAGTTGGCCTTCTACAAATATTTTTATTCTATCGGTAATGGATTCTTTTACCGTTAGAATATATAGAAAATTGCTTAGAACTGTTCGTCTTCAAATAGTTTTATTCTATCGGTAATGAATGTTTATACTGGTAGAATATTGCAAAAAATATCTTAGAACTGTTGGCCTTCTACAACTAGTAATATTCTATCGGCAATGTACGTACACACCGATAGAATATGTACAAAAATTCCTATCGGTAATATTTATTGTGCCGATAGAACCATTCGCCTTCTACAGATGTTTTTATTACTAACGGTATTCTGTTTTGGTACCGATAGAAAATATATATTTGTATAAATACACGGGTATGTCTCTTTCATTCTCACAGTTCATCTGGGGCTCGTAGTCCTAACCCGTAAGCTCCATGGACGGCCGGCGCACCTCTACAGGGGACCGCTGCACCTCCGCACCTCCATCGACGGCCTCTAGACGTCGGCATCCCAAGGAAGGTACGTAAAATTTCTGCAATATTGTTAGATTATTCTAATCCGATTATGGCAATAATTCTACTTTTTTTGTATCCTTCATTTTGATGTGTCTTCTTTTCAATATGATTATGATCTGTTCAGGTCCTTGGATGATGCTCGTGAGGGGCAACGTATTTCACGGTTCTTCATCGCAGTACGCTGCCTACGTTGGCTTGTTGGCGAAAGAAATGGTGAAGATCACCGTCGAGAGCTGGAAGGACGTGAAGGGCGAGATCTTGGTTGGCTCGGTCGAGAAGATGCTTAAGCCCGGCGTGTTTCTCAAATCAAGACCTATAGAAAGCATCTTATATTTTTTTGCATGCACCAGCTTGTGGCCAGATGCTTACCTGCTTGGAGAAGAAGAATTGTTGTTATTTGCACAGCCATTCTACACCATCACTACACAGAACAATACCTTGGAAGGTAGGTTCTTTTTGTTAATGGAGTTGAGTTGATCGAGTTTGAGTCCGAGGAAATCACCAATACGTACAAATGTATGTCGACGGCAGTTCCAGCTTCTCGGGCGTCTTCGAACTGAACTCCTATGGTTAAGTGCAATGTGGTTCAGACATTTGCTGTTTTGGATGAATGGATTTGTGATGTATTAGGTCTAACTTGTAGTCGGTAGTTGCATTGTGGCAACCTGCAAAGGTTCCCTTTTATGTAAAATGCATGTATGGGCCACTGGGTCCTCGTCGTGATCTGTTGTTAATTTCAGACGTGGCTTTTCTAATATACATCGAATGTGTCAATTGTTGTATTTGTATATTGTTGTATATTTGTGTATCATGTATTGCTAATTGGGACATGAACTTGAATGTGCAGGGAGTATTTGTGTATTTAATTGTATTGGTAGGTAGGTGTGTATTTGTACTGCTGTTTCAGACATGCACTTGAATTTGTGAACTGGCATGTGTATGTTTGTACCTGAATTTGTATTGGTGAACTGGCATGTGTATGTTTGTACCTGAATTTGTGAACTGGCATGTGTAATTTCTTTGGCAAGATGAAGTCCCAAGTACCTAAGAAAAGTATTTTTGTGTCTCCTAGTTAATCCAAAAATTAGCATTTCTTGAAATATATTGCTTTATCTTCTAGTTAAGATCCGTTTGATGTAAGATCTGTTTGATGTTACATTGATATGATTCCTTGAATGTGAGAAATGGCATGTGCATGTTTGTCCCAGTTTGGTACCAGTACCTCCTCTAACGGTAAGTACACATATTTACCGATAGCAAAACACATATATTTGCTCAGTCATGCATATTCTAACGGTAAATACACATATTTACCGATAGAAAAACTCTTGCTCGTGTGTCATGCATCATCTAACGGTTCGTACACATATCTACCGATAGAAAAACTCACGTGCGTGCTGTGTCATGCATGATCTTTCGGTCAATACACATATTTACCGAAAGAAGAAGTCCTGTACTTGCTCGGTAATGCACATTCTCTAACGGTATGTGTGTGTTTTTACCGATAGAATATGTGAGCGATACCTAAGTTAGTCTAACGGTTATTTCATGTATTTACCATTAGAAAAATGTCCATTATAAGGAAAACCCCACTCGACCATTGCTGAGCTACTCTTTAATTTGTTCTGTTGCACTCTGTGTTCCTCTGTTTGTGACGAAAGTTCCAGCTACACTGCTAGGGTGATCAGCGCAGGCTGGAGGGAAGTTGATTGCGCCCCTCTCTTTAAGGTACGCTTAATCGTCGACACTTATCTCTCTCTCCCTCTAGATCTCCCTTCCTCTCTACTTGCAAGCTAGCTGTATTGTGTAGTTCCAAGTTTGTAGCTCTAAGCTTGGGAGCTTGGTAGCTGGAAATGCGTCATGTTTGAGGAGCTAACTAGCTTGTATTGTGTACTTAGCTAGGTTAATTAGTGTTAATTTCGTCAGGCTAGGGTTCAACACATGTATCTGTTGTAAGAGGCTGTACATGTACATATACATAACTTAATCGGGCAGGTTTCATGCATGGCTTACTCGTTAAATTTTGTTAATTGTAGATGGACAGGAAATATTGGATGTATGGAATAAAACGTACTACTCTTGAATATTTGGATGGTGTGAATGAGTTTATTAAATTTGCTGAGCAACAAAAGGAGAGGAAGGGAGAGAAAAATATGCTCTGTCCTTGTACAGATTGTATGAACTTGAAGAGGTTTAGCAACTCTGATCAAATTAAGAGTCATTTGATTCGTCGTGGTTTTAATGCGCGATACACCTGTTGAATATGGCATGGTGAAGATCTTGAGGAAACAAGCACCACTACTACCAATCAGCACGACTCGGATGTGGATTGCAATAATATCGATGATCATCCCAATTTTGGTAATGTTCATTCCGATGTGCACGTAGATGATGATGATGACAATCTAGATGAGATGTTACGTGATGTAGAGGAAGATTACAACGAAAATGACTTCTGTGAATTTGAGAAACTGATTGCTGACTCTGAGAAGCCTCTGTTCCCTGGATGTGCAACATTTACAAAACTGTCTTCTGTGCTGAGATTATATAACTTGAAGGCAGGAAACGGTTGGAGTGATAAGAGTTTCACGGCACTATTAGATCTTCTAGCGGACATGCTTCCAGAGGGAAATGAGTTGCCAAGATCTACTTACCAAGCCAAAAAACTGTTGTGTCCGTTGGGAATGGAAATCGAAAGAATACACGCATGCCCAAATGATTGTGTGTTGTACCGTAACGAGTACTCCAGTTTGCATGTTTGTCCAAGATGCGGCGCATCGAGGTATACGCGTAGGGACCGGATTGACAGTGAACGTCACGAGGTAAGGAAAGGGCCCCCGGCAAAAACTGTGTGGTACTTGCCTGTGATACCTAGATTGAAGCTGCTGTTTGCAAATCCAAAGTCGCGAAGCACTTGCGTTGGCATGCTGAAGCCCGGAAACAAGACGGAAAACTGAGACACCCAGCTGATTCTATTCAATGGAGAAACATCAACAGAACATTTGCTGAGTTCGGCGGCGAACTTAGGAATGTAAGGTTCGGACTGAGTACAGATGGTATGAACCCACATGGTAATATGAGCAGCCGGCACAGCACTTGGCCGGTTCTTTTATGCATCTACAATCTTCCTCCTTGGTTATGCATGAAGCGCAAGTACATCATGATGGCGTTGCTAATCTCAGGACCCAGACAACCCGGAAATGATATTGACGTATTTCTAGCGCCTTTAATCGAGGACTTACAGAAATTGTGGAGCGAGGGTGTGCAGGTGTGGGATGCATACAAGAAAGAGAATTTCATCTTGCGGGCCCTGATATTTTGCACCATAAATGATTTTCCGGCCTACGGCAATTTGTCGGGGTATAGTACGAAAGGAGCCAAGGCTTGCCCTATTTTCCTAGATGAAACTGAGAGCATGTGGCTGCGAAACTGCCGGAAAACAGTGTACATGGGTCACCGCAGGTTTCTTCCGGTGCATCACACGTACCGTAAGAAGAGGAAATCATTTAACGGGAAGCATGAGAAGGGATCAGCTCCAGTGTTTCTGACCGGTAAGGAGATTTACTCGCACGTAAACGACATCAAAGTTGAGTTCGGTAAGCATTCTAAACCTCGAGAAAAGAATGTTTGGAAGAAGAGATCGATTCTCTGGGATCTACCATACTGGGAGCACTTACAAGTTCGACATTGCATTGACGTCATGCATGTAGAGAAAAATGTCTGTGACAGTTTGATTGGTTTGTTGTTGAACATTCCGGGAAAGACAAAGGATGGTGTGAAAGCTCGTCGTGACATGTGGAAATGGGGATAAGGACTGAGCTTGCACCTTTAGAAAATGGAAAGCGTACATACCTCCCCCCGGCCTACTATACGTTGTCCAAGAGCGAAAAAACAGAACTCTGTCGGTGCCTGCAGGGTGTTAAAGTTCCATGTGGGTACTCTGCGAACTTGAAAAAACTTGTGTCTATGAAGGACCTAAGACTGGTTGGCATGAAGTCCCACGACTGTCATGTCTTGATGTCACAGATGCTTCCCATTGCTATCAGAGGCATTCTCCCAGTTAAAGTCAGAGCGACAATCACAAACCTATGTTATTTCTTCAACGCAATATCTTGCAAGGTAAGTACGTGCACTCGTACTATAAGTTCATTACCTCCATTTGTGGAGCTTAATTAGAAGATTTTTCTGATATGAATATTTGGCGCAACTGTGTCCTCGTAGGTAATTGATCCGGATGGACTGGACGCTTTGCAACGCGACGTGGTTACAACTCTTTGTCAGCTCGAGCTGTATTTCCCTCCATCCTTTTTTGATGTTATGGTCCATCTGATTGTTCACCTTATCAGAGAAATTAAGTTTTGTGGACCCGTGTGCCTACGCTACATGTATCCATTTGAGAGATTTATGGGTGTATTGAAGGGATACGTAAGGACTCGTCGTCGACCCGAGGGGAGTATCATGGAAGGTTATGCCGCCGAGGAGGTGATTGAATTTTGCACAGATTATATGGCCGGGGTTGACCCAATTGGCGTTCCTAGGTCCCGACACGAGGGTAGGCTTCAGGGAATCGGAACGATTGGATTCAAAGCTATCGTCCCCGCTCGTGATGTGTACGCAAAATCACATTTTTGGGTCTTACAACACATGACGGAGGTCGAGCCATACATACACGAGCACAAGGTAATGTTACGGTCACAGAATCCTTCGAAGTCAGACGTTTGGGTCAGCAGAGAACATAACAGGAAATTTGCTAAGTGGATCCAAGAAAGAGTCACGCGAGCTGCCGAGGGCTCCGTAAGTGAAACTGTGACATTGTTGGCTAGAGGCCCAAGATTCACTGTAGGGACTTGGCAGGGGTACAACATCAATGGGTATCCATTTTACACAAGAGCTCAAGACGCCAAGAGTAGCACGCAATGTAGCGGAGTGACACTGTTTGCTATTTCCGAGGATGCCAGGTCAGTGAGGGCGCTGAACTCATATTACGGTGCTATTGACGAAATATGGGAGCTCGATTACGGATTACTTAAGATTCCCCTGTTTCGATGCCAATGGGTCGAAATCCCTCGAGGTGTTCAAGTTGACAGTTACGGGTTTACTCTCGTCGATCTTGGTAGAGTCGGACACCAAGACGATCCATTCATACTTGCAAAGCAAGCCACACAGGTATTCTACATCGTTGACCCAGCCAATCCAAACTTGCATGTTGTCCTCCACAGCAAGAGACGTATTGTTGGGGTCGAAGATGTTGTCGACGAAGAGGAGTATAACCAATTCGATGAAATACCTCCATTTTTAGAGGACATTCAATCTATCCGTACTGAAGATATCGATGAAACAACGTATCTGCGAGATGACCACGAAGAAGGATTATGGGTTGAGAACCATTGATGATTAATTTCTATTTCAGGGATAAATGCCAAACAAACAGCCCACATGTTCTGCAGCAAGGTGAGGAACTTATCATTAATACATCAGGCAGTACATTTTTCTTTAGAACTTAATGATAAGCTAGTTCACAGCATTAATACATCTCAATTTTACTCCACAGCATGAGTTCTAACATGTACAGTACCTTTATCCTGTAAATACTTAATTCTTCCCTTCAAATAGCACTTGCAAAAATCTCATCGCAGCCTCTTGCTTCTTCAAATTAAGTTCTGCAAAAATCCCTTTTTTCTGACGGTATTTTGTTATTTATTGTAACACCCTGGTTTTGGGGGTGAAAAGTTTTTGCTTAAAAACCCTGCATGCATGTATCTCTGTAGTAGTAGCCAGATCAGCTAAACCCTAATCTCTCTCAAACCCTAAAAATCTCCAAATCTATTATCTAGATCCAGATCAAGATCTGACCATCCAGATCTAACCTACCAGTTTCTCTGAAGATAAAAATCTTCAGGAGCCAGAACAAATTCGGACCCTAACTCTCAGTATCTAAGCCTCTCTCTCTCTGTTTTCGAAAACAGGAAATCCAGATTTACCCTAAGTACCCCAGTTTCCAGATAATTGAGTTATCTTGATTTAACCCTATCCAGACTCAAGTATCTCTTGGAATATGTTCCATGATACATCCTCAACTTACCTCAAAAAGTTGGGAACCAGATTATTTCACCTAAACACTTTTCGCGGATAAGTCCAAATTTTACTGCGAATAAGTCCTTTTCTGTTTACCTGGAAGTCTGAAAAGGCTAAAATCCACGAATCAACTCAAACTCTAGAATTTCTTTAGGGAACACCTCCCAAATACTATTTGATACAGATCTCTCTTTTGATCAGACTTCAAAATCTCTCTCCAATCACCAGAATTCGAGATCGACAAAATCCAGATCTGTTTTACCCTAATTTTACCCTATTTTCGAAAATAGGTGAAATCCCTCAAATCTTATCAAACTTTCTCCAAATTTGAGCTAAATGAGTATTAATAGAAATATTATACTCAGCCATGGAATCAAATCTCAAATTAATCCTCTTTAAGACCAGATTTACAATTTAGTCCAAAGCCCATCAAAAATCATCACAATCAGACCCCTGGTTCGACCACGGGCTACTGTTCACTACTAGACCACTCAGTTCGACTTCGACCACACCTCCTGTTCATGACTAGGCCGTTCAGCGACCACAGCTAGAGGTTTCGACCGCAGCAACCGTCTTCGACCGCGCCTGTTGAATCGATCACGAGCACTGTAGCATAGACCAGTTACTGTTCACTTGACCAGCTGTTGTCGTTGCTTCGACCTCTAGCTACAGTACTTCATCCAATCGCTTGCCGCCACGTGTGTGCTCGATGATTGGCACTGTGGATCTTCTCGGGCTCACCTCACGGCCAGCTGATTCTCCCCGATTGTGCACACCACCGGCAACGTTTCAAACAGGAAAACCCGGCCACGTGGAGTCCATGCCAAAGCCAAACATCTATTCACCTTCACCTCCACCAGAGCAGCAGGTTAAAGCCCCTAATCCAGCTGCAGGCCGTCACTTCGCCGGGATTCAGCCGAGCTGTCACCTCCAGCCCGCTTCACTTCCCCGTGCATTTCCAGCCGTTGCAGCACCTCCCCAAATCGCCTATAAATACCCCTCGGGACTTAGCCAACTCCACCACACAGAAAAACACTGGAAATCGCCACCCTTCACCGTGTCTTCTTCTTCTCCAGCGAGCAACAAGGAAGAGCTACGGTGCCAAGCCTCTACACTGCTTCCTCCTCCACTCCAGCCACTTCAGTAAGCTCCTCTTACCTCCCTCATCCTACCCGAGCATGGAATTAACTTGAAACCTCTCCAGTCGCCGGTAATTTCCTTTTCTCTCCAGTAGCTCCGACGAGCAATTAAACTCTAACCAGAGTGAATTAGCTCTCGAGCCTGTGATCAATCTTGATCAGTGGACTATTTTGAACACCCTTAAGCAACTAAAACCGACAGATTTGCTAAAATATGAAAAACCCCAAATTTCAACCTTGCATGTTCACTGTGCTTGTTGGTTTAGCTTATCTGTTGAATCTTTAGCTAATACAACTTCACCAGTATGTTTCTAGTACCCTGAGGACCATACACGAGCAAGGAATCGAGTTCAATTGCCCTAGAACAGAAATGCCCAAATCAGGATTGAGTTCATCTTTCCTCCAGCCAATATCTTCTAAATTCAGCCACTCCAGCTCAAACCACCTTGCCATTTAGATGTTTTGGACCATTTTGAGCAACTTTTTCTTCTACCACGACCCCTAATTCGTCCTAGAACAGGAGTTATGGCTATGCCCTAGTTGCTGTATTGTTTGTGCTGCAGGTACTCCAGACCAGTCAACTTCTTCACTGGTTTTCATCACTTTTCGGCCATCTCCTGCCCTGGATCCTATTGAGACATTTGTTCCTGTTGCAAATGCCTAACTGCCAGACAAAGTGGTGCATCATTTGGAGCCTTGAATCAAAAGATATGGCTAACCCTAGTTTCTGGCCATGTCAACCCTATGCCAGGCTGTGTCAGCCAGTGGCATTGAGCCTTTTCACCCACTTCCAGCCATGAACTTTGAAAATAACCTTGTCCGTTAGACTCCTGATGTTGTGATCTACATTTTATTCTACTGTCACAACTTGAATTGAGCCCTCTATCATCCATCGACCCTATGTCGATGCCTTGAACCGAATGCCAACCTAAAGACGTTCGCTGTTTTTGGGCGAACCAGTCACAACCTTGACATTACCCTGATATTTTGGAACCTTGCAAACCCTAACAACTAATCTTAACTCTAATTACCGTAGTTAAACTCAAATCGCTTCCAAATCTTGTATCACCAGAGTAATTCTCCTTGTATCATCGCATGTAGTGGATTAGTAAGAGTAGAATTGATTGTAATGCCTGTTTGCTTGTTTGATCTTGTTCAGAGCAAGAGCCCGAGATTGAAGACCCTGTCACTGAACCGTCATCAACTGCTGATACTTACGACGCGGAAGGCAAGTCATACTTTGATCATATTGAAACCCATAATTTATGAATCGCTATGCTATTCCATGAGTAGATATCTCATTAATATTGCATGTGTTGAGATCAATGATATTATGGCAGTGATTGATAGAATACTTGATGAATGTGAATTTATTAAGATAGCAGGCCATGAACTAATAAAAGTATATACATATACATTTATATTCACGAAATAGAACCCCTAGCCGTGACCAGTGTTTTGGTATGGAATGGTGGTAGCACTGGAGGTGCTTGGCTGCCCTGGGTGTGCAGGCACTGAAGGTGCATGGTTTGTGGTATGATCTGGTCACTGGCATATAAGGACTAGAACCTTGTGTTGTGCGTCTAGTGGCATGAAAAACGTACCAACCACTTACCTGGTATGGGACAGGCGCAATCTAGTAGCTCTCTTAGTGTTATCAGTTCCCTGCATGGCTTGTCGATCCGGTTTCTCACATGGAAACTGGTGGGACGCAGTTCGTCCATGAGTGATGTGAGATCAGAAAAATTATGAGAGGATAAGGTGTAAAGAAGGAAGACGCCCTACGCCAGATTAAGTCGTGCGCGACTGTAATCAAAAGAGGCTATGTGTTCTGCGGAAACATAGGCCCAGGCTAGGAAGTAAGGCAGTGGGGAGGACCCACAACGGTACTTGGGACTGGATTGTCCATTTACCGGGTAGGGATACTGTTAATACTAGGCTGCAAAAACATTGTGTGAACTCGGCCTTGTCACGTGCGTATAAGTCGCATGGAGTTGGCCCGACTTGGAAGTCGAGTGAAAAAGTGGATTTAAAAAGAGGTACATCTCTGCAGAGTTTAAAAATGTATTCAAATACTTCGTGCTCCCGAGTTTCAGGAGTATGCCGCGGTGGATTAAATCCATGGGGTGTGACACAAGTATTGTTTTATAAACTAAAATTTGTAAGCTCAAGATTACCCAAGTGGCATGTGTTGTCACGATAAGGGGCGTTGCCGTGGACTGTCATGTGTTGACGTGTCGCGGTAATACCATAATCTAGTAAACACGTGTTAGTTAAGAGGCATGTGGTTTATGCCCTAAAAGTATATGAGATACTGCTATGAGTATAAGATTGAAAGGCTTGAATAAAAGTAATGTGATATGAGGATTTATCGCCTCGAATATGGGATATATGTATCACCATCAATATGATTTATTTACTGCCATGAGTATGATCGAAAGTCGAGTAAGAAATGAGAAAGAAATGTATTTTGAGAAACCCCTCACTCTTTCCACAATAGCATAGGTTCATGTCATTTATACTATATGTATCTCTACTTTTCCTATGACTTACTGAGTACGTAAGTACTCACCCTTGCAACAACTCATCAATAGATGGGGCGTTCTACGACCTTGGAGGATATCCTGAAGGTGCTGCGGACCCAGGAGATGATGAGCAGTTTCCCCCGGAGCCCTGATGTGGTGCTGTCTTGCTGTCAACCTCTGTTCCTGTGGATTGCTTTTGGGCCTAGCTTCCATCGACTAGATGTGTTATTTTGTTGGACCCTTGTGCCTTGTAAGGCACTGTACCTCGTTTTGTACTAAGGCTTGATGGCCATACAATTATGACTACTGTATTATTTTGCTGCTCCAATGTATTCCTGTGACTGACTCATCCTGGGAAGTCAAGTGGTTCAAGGGACCAGCTGCACCGAGCTGGGCTCCTCACAGGTGATGTCGCGGTCGTAGCAGACGCAACATTTATACCGATAGAAAAGGACATCCGCTACTTTCATGTCTCAGGCACTTCTCTCAGGCACTTCAAAACGTTTTCTATCGGTATTGTTCTATTTTACCGTTAGACCAAATTTGTTAGTCTCACGGTATTTGTTGTCTGACGGTTTTTTCCTGTTTTTACCGATAGAAGAATACTCTACCGCTTTGAATTCTCAACCGTGTCGCCATGCGTCGCCTTGGAAACTCTATAAGTACCTCGCCATGCGTCGCAGTATTTGTTGTTTTTCTAATTCTCGAACGGTTCGACTCCTCATCTTCTCTTTCACAATGGCAACCTCCATGGGATCGTCAGCCACGCCCTCCCCGGTAAGAACTCTAAATCTCCTCGGTTTCCCCCTGTATTGTTAATCCATGTTCAATTCATTCTTGACCTGTTGATTTGCACAGGGAATGGTAGCCGTGGAAGACACTGCCAAAGTGAAGGCCGACCTGAGGGCCCTCCAGGAGGAGCACAAGCTCCTTACAGACAAGCACACTCAGCTACGGATTGACCTTGATGATCTCTTCCAGCGCATTAAGCGCATGAAGACGAATGGTGATAATGCTAGGGCGAGGACGAGGCGTCTTCGCGAGGAGAAGAAAGCCGCGGATATGACCATCGCTGGCTGCGGTTTGACTATGAAGGATACCATAGCGAAGCTGAGGGAGGTCGCAAGCCTTCTCGACTTGGTAGTAGTTGATCCTAGGGACAACTTGTCGCTAGAGGAGTCCTGCGTCCTGGCTGCAAGTCTAACTGACTCTATTCTACATGCAGCCAAGACTAAGACCACCCCTTGACCTAGCATTTTGGGTTTTATTTTTTTTTGTAAGTGATAAAACAACAATGAATGAACAATTTCTTTTTATGTCAATTTTCCAATTTTCCGGCTATCTTCCCTCTTTCTTTATCATCCTGCAGCTTTCAACCACGGTCTGTTTGATGTTAAATTGTGTGTACCTTTTCATTACTTTGACAGTATTTTGTTGTTTTTACCGATAGAAAAAGGGCACCCAATACTATAATCTCAAGCACTTAATCAAATTCTGGGGAAATTGGTCTCACGGGATTTTATTGTATATACCGATAAAAAAAGGCAGTTTTTCATTACTCTGACGGTATTTTGTTGTTTTTACCGATAGAAAAAGGGCACCCAATACTATAATCTCAAGCACTTTAAAAAATTTTTCTGGGGAAAATTGGTCTCACGGGATTTTATTGTTTATACCGATAGAAAAAGGCATCCACTACTTCAAATATTTTTCCGGGAAATTTACTTTTTCTATCGGTACTCTTTTGTTGTACCGATAGAAACTGACATAATTCTATCGGTATCATTTTGTTGTACAGATAGAAAAGTTCCTCCACTACTTTATTACTCGTACACGGCCCTTTAGTTTCCCTCCACTCGAACAGTTCCACCTTAGAGCACTGCGTCTCTTCGAGAGCGAATAAAACCACAACCTCCGCCGTGACCACTCACTTCCTCTCTCCCACACGACGATCGCCGGCTGGACACTGGTTCGCCACTGCCAACGGTTCTTATTTTCGTCCTTCGCCGACCGCCGCTGCGTTCTACACCGCCTCTCCATCACCAGAACTGATCGCCGCCATAAATACCCTAATTCGTCGTTCTATTTCCAGCACATTCTTTATTTGATCCTAGTGTTTTGCACGTACTAATTCTTCGAGTTTTGCAATTACACTAGGGTTCCCTATTGTGTTGGCTTATGTACATTCCGCAGGCAATGTTGATTTAAATTAGGGTTTACATAATATGTTCCAGTGCTGTAATGAACCTGTTTTGAGATTTTAACTTATCTATACTGCTGTATGTGTGATCAATTGTATCCAATTGCCATGTAATGCAGATTATATGTTGGAGGTGTTCTTACACATATTCTATCGGCAGCTCATGTGTTTACCGATAGAAAATATTTCTACACAAGTAGTAAAACTTAATTTGGATCTGGAAGGCCATGAGCCATGCAATGTACTAGTTTGGTTGGGAATTTTTACTCACTTCGTTTGAATATATGGCAATGTGGATGGGTCTTCGATGTATATATTTCAAATGCCTATACATGACTTTTCCCAACCTAATAGATGTGAAGTCCTGATGACTCACATACAGGCTAGGCTAAAGATTATGCACAGTGGCACTTAGATGCTTGTGTGCATATTTACGTGTGAAATAATAATGCTGGCCCATGAATATTAGTATAGCAAATCATCGAGAATGTTATGTGATGACAGTGAATGGTGGCTTGTCAACAAAATTCCATATGTAGAGAACATTGTTATGTTCTATCAGTATCTCACGGGTTTGTCGATAGAAAAATTGTCTTCTGTGGAGGTTATGGTCTATCGGCAGCTCATGTGTTTACCGATAGAAAATATTTCTGAAGAGTTCAGGAAGTAATTTATGCATGTCTTTCTTTTTGTATTATTTTCCCTTTTGCCGCCCTAGTTAGTCTCCAGTCCTGGGCTGAGTTATGGAACTCCAAGGCGAATTAATTGCCATATATATGGTTTGTTGAAGGTTTTGTAGGGGAAGACATGTCGTCGTCTTCATCGGATGGTACTAGTGGTTCGACTAGGGCCAACCCCATCGTAACTACTGAAGATGCAGCTGTTACATCCCAGCGCAAGAGGGTGGGGCGAGGCGCGACGACGTTGGGGCGTTTGGCCAAACGCACGGATCTTTCTTGTGAGTTCAACCAATTTGGGAGGCCGATTGGAAAGAATGCTGGGAGGTACGCGGCCTACGTTGGGCTATTGGCGAAAGAAAGGGTGAAGATCACCGTCCAGAGCTGGAAGGACGTGACGGCGGACGAGAGGGATAGGTTGTGGGCGGAAGTGAAGGTTAAATGAACTGAAATCGCTGAACTCTTTCGTAATCACATTCTCTTGGCTTATACTAAAGTTTAACTAACTCGTGATTAATTGTATGCATTTTTCGGAAACAGGCTAAGTGGAACATCCTCGACGATACACCTAGGACTGCCTGCTTGAAGGACATGAACGGAACATGGAAAACCTTTAAGAGCTGGCTCGTCAGTAACTTCCTCGCTGCGGGGAAATCTCCTTGCGAGAAGTACCCCTTCATATCGGAGGAGGTATGGGAGGAATTCACCAAGCAGAAGGGGACTGAGGAGTTCAAGGCCCTTAGCGAGAAGAATAGGGCGATCCAGAAGAGGAACGACCACCCGCATCGGCTCAGATCCCGGGGCTATGCGGGGAAGGAGGAGCAGTGGAAGAAGGAAGACGAGCAAAATCCTGTCATCGACACCCCTGAGTTGCCGCTCTCCGAGATCCGGGATGAGAGGTGCAAGTGATGGTGGAGGGGGAGGGGGTCCGTGTTGTCCACGGGGTCTGTGCAGTTCGCAACCCCTGGGGATGCCGACGTTGTGAGGCGAATGGTAAGTTGGCTAACCTCGTAAATTGTGTGCGCACAAGTGTATATAAGGCAATTTGTCTCACAAGGTACCTTTAAATGTAACAGATCTCTTTTGAGAAGGAGGTAGCGGAGGGATTGTTTACCCCGCAGAGGGAGAACGACATCCTCACCCGGACTCTAGGAAATAAGGAGCATCCCGGGCGGACACGGGCCGTGGGAGCCATTGTGTCGTGGAAGGCCGGTTTCGTAGATCCGGCTCCACCGAGGAAGAAGGCCCGCTCCTGGAAGGAAAAGGAAGCTGACCTCTCCGATAAGATACGGGCTGAGGTACGGGAGGAGATACGGGCGGAGATGCGGGCTGAGATACGGGCTGAGGTACAGTCTGAGGTGCAGTCCGATCGCACAAATGAGGGAAGAGTTTGCACGGTTGAGAGAAGCATTGCTGGCCAAGAGTGCAGATGCGGATCCCCAGGACGACGGTACCCCGCGGGGTCGGATAAGCAGTTGCGCTTCGAAGGTACTCGTGGATCCAGTGGATCTACTTGAGGTACTACAAGCCTTCATCTGTGCACTTAAGTTGATGCCACTCCCATTCTGTTAGAGTTGTTTCGCTAACCTATTTTAATTTTTACAAATTTGCAGGGGCCGGAGGGCTGCATCCTACAGAATCACGTAGGCGCCGGGCAAGAAGTGGTTGGACACGGCTTCGTATATCCGTCTGGGCCGGATGTCCGGGTCCACTGTGTACCTCTGCGGTTGGGTTTCGCAAAGGAACAGGTGGACATGGCCATGCCGGGCTACAACGATTCTCCGTTGCCAGTCCCAACAGAGGAACTGCAGACACTTGCTGAGGCAGTGGGCTCCTACGTACAGTGGCCCAAGAAGTGTCTTGTAATACAACCGGTAAATCCTACACATTTTAGATTACATCCTACTCAGTACACTCAACTTGCATAATCTAACATACGTGCTCATTACTTGAAGTGGCCTTCCGCTAGGCTACCAGGGGACTGCGCCCCCAGCTCGGGGCATGAGGCCCGATCTCGTGCGACCCTGGACACATCAAAGACGGCCTCCACCCCACCCAGCGCATCCACGCCTTCACCTCGGAAGAAAGCTGCCATCACCTCGCCCTTGCCTTCGAAGGTACGCGCTCAGTCCCCGGCAAAAGGCAAGGGCAAAGGCAAGGGAAAAGGGCGACAGGGACAGCTGGAGAGGTTCACGAACGGGTTCCCACTCATGTCGGAGGCAGCTTTGCGCAAATTGGATCGATCAACCAGAGACCTCCACGCGTGGTACCTACACCGAGCTCAGTGCAATATGAACTTCTTAGTTCCCTACAGGCCTGGGCAGTTCCACCATGAGCCCGGGAGTATATCCGTGGCACACGAGGATCTATTCGACCTCTACAACTGGCGGGAGCTCGATATGTCCATCATACGGACTGGAGTCCTGTGAGTTTGCTGATGCTATGTATTGCTGTTTTCTAACTCTGTTTGCTAACTCTGCATTGTTGTAGTTCATTTGAAATGTAGTAACTTTCTGTGCAATACTAATGTCGTCCTTTGCATGCAGGTGCATGTACAGGCTAGCATCGGAGGCTGCGTGTGACAAGGTGGGTTTCCTCGACCCAGAGAAAAGAAGCCTCACGATGCTAGAGCACGACGCCGCGCACGCTGAGCAGTACATATCCAAGGCGCTGATGGCGCAGCAGGACAGGGAGTTCATTCTGGTGCCGTACCACCAAAGGTTAGTGCATTTCGTACTAATTTAACTCGATCTTGTATGTTACACCTGAGATATACTTTGAGCACGCGGTCCTCTTTTACGTACAATGCAGGGGCCACTGGATCCTCATCGTGATCTGTCCGCCCAGGAACGAGGTGTACTACCTCGATTCGATGCGTGACAAATTATTGATGGAATATGTGGTCAAGGGGAATATGGAGGCGTAAGTAACTTATATGTTTGATTTAAATTTTCACCTCACTAGCTAATGATAATACATTAACGGGCAATACTAACTGAAATGCAGGGCTTTTGATAAATATGCGTCCGCTGGAGGGAGGCATGCCGCACCGCAGGGCTCCCTACTAGCTTGGAAAGAATATGAGGTACTCACGAGACTTTTTGTTTATGCTTAATTATTTTATGGAAACAATAGCTAACATGTCTTCGCATATGCAATTATCTCAGTGCCATCAGCAGCCGCAATCATGGGAATGCGGGTTTTATGTGTTGCGCTACATGTATGACCTAGTGCAGACAAACTTTGCCCAATTCCCCCAGGTAAGCATCGATAGCTAACACAAATTTGAAAATTGGGTGTCACGTTCTAAATTAGGAAGTTAGTTACTAAGTATTCACACATGCTTGCAGATCGCCATGTCGAAAGACTCATACGAAAATACAAAGATTAGAGATCTTCGACAAATCTGGGCTCAATATGTCATGGAGGAAGTTGTGCCCAACCATCCGCCATGATAATTTTCTCTTTTTCGTGTACTCTGTGCATAGACTATTTATATACATGTGAATAAATATATATGTCAATAAATGTTCACATTGGATTGCAATTTGTATTTGTCCATATATATGTGAATAAATGTGAATAACTGTCTAATGTGTCAATCTGTTCTGTGAATTTACCCTTCTTTGCATCTGTACTGTATTGTGTATCCAATCTATAATGTATTGCATCTGTACTGTATATGTGAATGTACTGTATTGTGAATGCAAATAATGTACTGTATATGTGAATGTTCTATCGGCAAATTCATTCACAGCCGACAGACCACTACAAATTTTCTATCGGTAAACTCATCCACAACCGAGAGACTACTGTAGTTTTTTCTATCGGTAAACTTGAAATTAACCGTCAGAATAGTGTGACTTTTCCTGCCGGTGAACTCATCCACAACCGAGAGACTACTGTGGTTTTTTCTATCGGTAAACTCATCCACAACCGAGAGACTACTACCCATTTTTCTGTCGCTAAACTTGAAATTAACCGTCAGAATAGAGTGACTTTTCCTGCCTACTGTGGTTTTTTCTATCGGTAAACGTATAATTAACCATTAGAAGAGTGTGATTTTTCCTGCCGGTGAACTCATACACAACCGAGAGAGTACTAAGATTTTTTTTATCGATAATGTCATTTCCAACAGAGAGAGTGCTACACTTTTTTCTGTCGGTAAACTTATAATTAACCGTTAGAATATGGGTATTTTTCCCAATGCTAAACGTCAGACGACGACGGGTTTTCTATCGGTACAATCATAAGGTGCCGATAGAATAGTAATATTTTCCTGTCGGTAATCATGTAATTAACCGTTAGAATAGTGGTACTTTTCCCACCGTTAATCATCAGACTACGACGGGTTTTCTATCAGTACACTTCTTATATGCCGATAGAATAGTTAATTTCTTCTGTCGGTTATTTACCAATAGAAAATGTTCTGTCTTGTTCTATCGTGTCTATCTCTATCGGTACGAAAACCGATAGTAGAAGGGTTTTTTTTACAGATAGAAGAAAGCTTTTCTGTACTAGTGATCCGACAAAAGCGGATGATCACTGGATGGTTGAAGTGCAACCTTCCCACCATATGATTGCTTCCCCAACACAAGTTGAGGATCATCTGGTTGGGTAGTCACCGCTTGCCGACCAGAAAATCGATCACCCAAACAAAAATGGGGAGTATTGGGATGAAATGGAGAAAACTGAGAAGAACATCCCACCAAAGGTGGAGATGAAAGTTCAATCTGCCTAGGTGCATGAGGAATAGAGGGAAGAAAGAACGATGCTGCGTCTTCTACCTTTGCTCTGCTGGAGGATCCCTCGTCAACCTTTGGTTTCTTCCTTGAAGGAGATGGATCTTCGGGCACCTGAGGCCCTTGTTCAAAAACTTCCTCTTCATCACTCTCAATCTCGATCATGTTATGATCTGCCATCGGGGAATGTATGAGGAGAAGGATGAAGGTAGCTTTAAAAGAAACTTAGCCAAGAGGAGAAGTTGTGTAGCTTTGTAATTCGAAGGCTTTGGTATTTATAGCCGCTAGGATGACGGTTCACCTTCCGAGTGCCTCGGGTTTTTAAAAGCATTTACCATTTCACCTCGGGTTAAAAAACGTTTCAATAGCGCCATCATTACCCGTCACGTAATACCCAGAGCCCGTCTTGGGGAACCAACCGTCACACTTAGTGCACCACTAAGTGGGAAATTTGAAGCGTTGGGTTAAAAATCCGATGCATGTCTTGAAATTCGAAATAAACACGTCCCTTCGTTTTCTTCGAATTTGGGGGCTAGCTGACGAGGATTGACACCCGAGTCAGTTCAAATAAATGCATGACTGGTTCAGGATAGATTCGAGCCAGACACGTGCCTAGCGGTGCGAACTCAAGTCCTTCTGAGAAGTACTTGCCCGAGGTCGCAGGCTTTATGCGATCAGATCGCAGCTAGTGCGCGGTCAAAAGTTCGTATGCTGTGCGCGGACAGAAGGCTGAAGATGTTGCGCGGTCAGCCAACATCGCGCGGTCAGAATTCTTTGACCAGGGAACGTGGGATTAATCTATCCTGTAGCAGGAATATCCCAAGTATCACGAAGATTCTTCCACGTAGAGAAGCAACCGTCAGGAGGTTAATACGTGCAGTTATCCACAAGTAACACGTGTTAAACCTGCGTGGGACTTAAGAGCAGTTCTCTAAACCGCATCTGAGCAACCGTTTGATGCTGTTACGACTTGGCGCCCTTTCGACCAGTATAAAAGGGCGGCATGGAGCATCAAACAGGAGGATCGAAGGATCACGAGATATAACACGTCTCACTCAAAGAATCAAACAACCAAGACAACAGCCTAAATTAGATAGCTTCCATAAGCCTTCTGGGCTTCGTTTTATACAATCATAGAGGGAAAACCTTCGCCTGTGAAGGTGTTTTCCCGTCACTTTGTAACTCTTTACTACACATAGTGAAATCCCAACAGCACATAGGACTATTACTCCCACCATCGAGGGTCCGAACCTGTATAAACTTCTCTGTGCTCCAGTTCTCCATAATTCTACATACCTTCCCGGAGGGATACCCTCAAAGGTCTTACGAACTACAAATTCTGCATAAGTTCGGCTAAGGACCCCGAATCTGAATCATCGACAAATGTGACATTAGATATCGATCTTCTTTTCTTTTCTTTCTTTCTTCTTTTTATTTACTTTATTTTTGTGGATAACATAGATATTTCATCTTCCAAGTGTTACTATTCATACTAACTCTATGATGTTTTTCTTGGTTAGCAGACAACCAACCATAGGTTCTTAAAGCTTTTTGTTTCTAAGTACTAGTTGTAGACTTTAGATATAATAGCAATTAAGTTCTGGTGACAAAACTATTGGTAGTTCTCAAAAAAATTTTCCTTGTGCCATACCAAGTTACAACAACAGAGGCCTTCAAAATATATTCCATGTCATTTTATTGGAACTTTCTTATCTTTAATTCCTCAGGCAATGATTTTTCTGATTAAACTTGGGCCCTTTGACAAGTAAAGTATTGGCCTTATTTGCTCTTTTTAGTCATCTAAAGCATATTTCACAATACATAAAAGCTACTCTCACTATTCAACACCTAGAAATTACCAATGTTCAAGAATTTTCTGGTCATTACTGTGATATATCAAAGAAAATTCTTTTCCTCTGTATGCTACTTCAAATCAAGCACAAAGAGAATAGACATTTTACCTTCAGTTTATTCATGAAGTTCTTCCAGAAGAGATGGCAACCTTCATAGGAAAGTGGATAGAAAATATGAAATACATGAACAAGAGATGCAATTCCCAGAAACAGAGTTAATAACAAGCATGTACACATTAATACATCAGATTCAAGTTTTAAAAATTTTCAACATAGATCATTTGTATATTCCTAAAGAAATACAATTGCAGTTCATATTACAATAACTACAACCATGCTAATTCATGAACAGCAGCATATAGGAAACTAGACATATAAAAATGCACATGGAAATGGGATAAATCTGCAAGACATCTCAAAATGCAACAGACTTTTTAGCCAACATGTTTACTAAAGCCTCCAAGTGGCAAGTCAGAGTCTTACCTCATAAATGAGTGATTCTGCTTTACTTAAGTATGGCAGGTGTCCTAGGAAGTAAAGAGGCTTCTGAAATGCAAATGAAATACCTCAAAATTATTACCCTATGATGGGCATTGTGACATTGTGTATACATTTTCCTTCGAAACTTTTTGGTGTGGCAATTTTTTGGTGTAGTTAAGATGGCCTTCTAGTTTCAGTCAGAATAATGTAAGGTCAATTTTCACCTATAGATCCTATATTTTGAGACACTGCGAACTAACCTCAAGAAAATTCAAAAAAATCAATGCAAATAGGTTAAGTGACCACAGCCAATCCAACCGGAGATATACAAAGTAGAACTTCATAGCCCTTTCAAATCTTGTGTCATTCAAGACATCCTCAGGGATACCAACACCATCTTCTGCCTGCCATGCCATTCAGATCAAGCTTTCAAGTATCTCAAAATTACGACAAAACTAAAAATATGTAACAGTTTATGGTTGCCATATAAGCTTCAGCATATATGATTATCAAAAAAAGGACTTCACTTTCACCTGTGAATTTTGATAACGACAACCAGCTCTCTGGGAAAGTTTCAGTTCCCCCCATGATCACATTGCAAAAGAAAATGGGACTTACGAGTCATGACACTTAAGGATGTCTAAGAACAACCTTGTTGAAGCTATTGTTACATTAGTTCAAAACATCAAATTAAAATGCCGTAGTATTTAATAGGAAATTGGTGCATTTCATCAACTAAGATTTTGTACCTATTACATTTAAAAAGTTGTACTTGTTCACTTTCAATGTTTCACATATTGTTGTATATGTTTTGGTTGTGTTTATGCTTATTGTAGTATTTTATTGAGCTAATTGATAACTTCTTTCAAATAAAAAGGTTTTAGATCATCCTAAAATTAGCAAATTGGAAAGAAAATATGGCATTTGCAGCTCAGCTTAATAATACAGCCACTGTTAACAATATTTGTAACACAATTGCTTGTAAAGGCATAAATTCAATGAATATTTCAGTAACAACATCTTTGTGCTTGAGCTTAATAAAATATAACAACAGTGCAAACAAAAACCAATTAACAAAAATTAGCAAGTATCAAAACCATAGGCATACCATAAATCCTAAGAATAAAACAAAAAATTTTGTAAAATTATAAACAGAGCACAACTGATCCTAAACAAACAATTGGGGGAAAAACAAAATCCATAACCCAATAGAACTAAGAATTCAAGAGGCACGATGAACACCGTAACATAGCTATATAGCTACATAGTTCTATTCCTCTATTGATGCATGGCTACGTAACCATAACAGATTAAACCATAATAGAAGAACAGCTGCATATTTGCATACCAGAAGAATAATCACAATAGGTGAAAACTGGATCTGACACTATAGTGCAGTGCAGTACACAGCTGATCCACTGCTTCAGATCTGTGACCACAACCAATGTACATGAATTACTCACAATTAGTATCTTAAAACCAAGTGATTAAGTTAAGATCATGGCCAGAAAAGTGAACCAAATGAGGCAACAATGGAAAAATGACAATATTTCTTTTGAGAACAGCAAAGACAAAACATGACATTAGCAAAAACAAATGAATTCTTCTAATGAATCCCCAATCAAAATTAGAACTATTGCTTCAAATCCTTTCCTCCAAAAAACAAGTTCAATCTTTAACCTACAAAATTGGAATAAAGATAGAACTTGCACTAGCACTGAAGCAAAAAAAATGTGAAGGCATCCTGAAACACTAGCACTGAAGCACATACATACTTCTACCCATGGATCTGAACAGAACAAAATATGCAAATTGATATAACAGGAGCTAAGAACAAGCATTTCACTCAGAAAAACTTTGTAAACTGAACTAGGAACAAGCATGGATCTAGAACAATTGACACAGTACATTACATGAACTTTTTCAAATTTTAGAACAACTGCATATGAGAGATCAAATTCACATATGCTTGTACTGCGTATGAGATATTACACTGCATATGAGAGATCTACTTCCACAAAATACACTACCATGTGAAGCAAAAAGCACTGATCGCCATCTAACATGCAAAAAATTACTAATCTCAAAAGAAAAGAAGAGATGGAGAGAAGAATTGGAGATTTCTATGTACTTGGATCCAAGTACTTTTGTTTTTGCTCTGATTTGCTCCAATTTGAGAGAGACTAGTGCCCCGTCACGGATCTGTGAAGATCTGTGAAGATATGAACAGAAGAAAATAACAAAAACAAATAGATCTATTGAAAAGAAGAGATAGGGAGAAGAATTGAAGATTGCTATGTACTTAGATCAACGATATAACCGTCGTGCCTCTGGTGTTGGTCGCTGGCCTTGGAGCTCGTCGACGAATGTGAGAAGCATCTTGAGCTTGCTGCCGCCGTCAGACGCAAGCCAAGCGGGCATCTCGACGACCATGGTGTCCACGACCTGCGGCAGGCGCGCGGGCGGCGTGGCGCACCCATCCTTAAACTCTCGCAGCAGCTCCACCACCCGGCGCCACCACGACCGAGCCACCGCCTACCGTGCTACCAGCGCCGTCGTGATCGCTCATGTCACCAGATCGTGGCTGGCGGATCTAGGCGGCGGCGCATGCGAGCCAGAGGCAGCGGCGTGGGATGGAGGTGCGCGCGGAATCGGTATCGGCGTAGGAGTGGATTTGGGGGGCGGCATGAGCAATCAAGGAAGAAGAAGAAGGAGAAGAAGAAGAAGGAAGGAGGAGGAAGGAGGAGAAAAAAAGGAGAGCGGTGTCCAGTGTAGATCTGCGGCTGGTGGCGAGGGAGGCGGTGGATCGGCGAGAGTGATGAAGAAACAGAGAGGGCGCCGTGATTGTAGATCTAGGGTTTGATTGAAGGTTATTTCTTAACTCAGGTGCATTCTTCTAACGGTTCCAAACAAAAAAATTTGTTAGAAAAAATCATGTCGATTTTTCTAATGATTTTTAAAATACAACCGTTAGACGAAATATGTTTCTTCTAACGGTTTCAAACAAAAAAATTGTTAGAAAAAATCATGGCAGTTTTTCTAACGGTAATTTACTTCGAAACCGTTAGTACAAATGCCTACAAATGCATTTTTTCACTCCACACTATATACACTAACGGTTTTTTTCTAAATCACAAATAACCGTTAGAAAATGGAGGTTAGAAAAATGCATTTCTGTACTAGTGAATAATGAATATTGGAAGGTACGTGGTGAACTTAAATAATTAGATTCTAAATTCAGAATTGTTGTAAGCCTAAGCTTAATAAAAAATGTAGCATGTGGAAGCATAAGTTCAAACTAAAACTGAACACCAACAAGGGTTTGAACTGAAAGCTGTCAAAAGTACAAGTATTACCCTTAACACATATACCTCTTTGAGTTGGCTGTTTTAATTCAATGCCTCTTGGAATTGACCTTAGCAACATGTCATTATGTGGGTGGTGTTCATATAGATAATTTGGAAACTACACTCAAATAGATAAGGCCAATGCCAAATTTTGGTGGGGAAAATTGTAGCATCAAGCCAAGCATACTCTTAGTCCTTGTTACAGTTCCACTCTACCTCTATTTGTTTTTCTTTTCCTCCTAAAATTGTTCTGATCTGACATTACTTTGCACCACAACTTACATTGTAACTACACCTTTGAAGTAGATATAGAGGCACTTAGATCAGTTATAATTTATTATGTTTGACAGACATCTCTTCTTGTTTCTGCTAGAGGAGAAGAAGCAAGTGGAAAGCGGATGAAGCTTTGAGTGATCTCTGCAACATATCCTGTGGGGTTAACATTGTTGCTAGGTTTTGCTTGGCTCCTGTGAAACACAAGGGTGAATGTGCTTGTTTAATTGAACTAAAAGTTTGGATCTTATCATCACTAGATGTTAGTAGTAAAAGTGGACGGCAAGTGGTATGTATGATCACTGCTGGCTTTGTCTTTTTTGTGTGGCTAATCTTATCTTGTGTTGGGTATATATTAAACGTCACATGCGTATGTTTTTTTTGTTATTTTTTTATACCGTCCTGCTTATGTCGGATGTCTTTTAACGTAGTTTTGGTTACGTGCAGCATCTCAACAAGGTTTTTGTTTTTTCTTAGATGAAGCCTGAAGCCAAACTGGGGCCCTATATGTAGGGTTTGTTTTATCCAGCTTAAAGCTTGTGTGGTTTCTAGTTAGACATCATGTTTGACTTCTGGTCAAGTCCGCATGGCTGTATTTACCCACTGCACCCTTTCTCAAAAGAAAAAAGATTGTTATAATTACAAAGATATACAGTCTCCTAAGATTGTTTAGTCAGACAGTAGCGAAGAGAGTCGTTTGTTTGTTGGTATTATCTATCTCAGATGTGCAAATAGATAAGCTATTTCCAAGTTGGTAGAGGTTATAGGCTGTATACGTTATTTCTACTTCAGCTCAGGATACCCACCTTGAAGAGTCCTGTCACAGCATAGATAATTTCATCTTGCTTTGCATTCAAGCAATGTATTTGGGCTATGCTCTTTAATTTATATTGACTACTACTAGACCCATGAGGAAATTGAGCGAGCAGTGAGCTCTTTTTATGAACTTCTAGAGACCCCATAATAACTCTCCTGATGCTCTTTTTGTTGAAGTTTTTAGCTTGTAGAGCACTTTTTGTTGAAGTTTTCTGCTTGTAGAGCAGTGAGCACTCCTTCAGTGTGTCGGCGTCTGTGTTAGTTCGTTGCATAGTGATAAATACTCGTACTATGTTAGATTTAGATGAAGATTTCAATTAGTTGGTACTTGGTTGAGTAGTAGTGACCTGGTAACCAGAACCAAATGGATGGAACTTGGCTGACTGCAGGGATTCATCATATTTGCCTCTAAATGTGTCAGCAAATGTGAAGAACTGAACGGCACAAAAAGAACATTTTAGTGGAATATACATTCTTGCTTCCCAGAGTGCTGCCCTGATGTAGTAGAATGCCTCAACCGCCAGGAGCGATACTAATTGACATATATTTGGGCACGGGCACACACATCATTTCATGTCAGCTACAACACAAAAATACTTGAAAATAACGGAAAAATAAAGGAAATGGTAAAAATTAAGTGTAACACATTTTAGGGTGATATTTTACTCTGGCAATCTTTTGGAGTGTCATTTTTCAAAATGCCGACTTTTAAAATGGCATATATAATATATCTAAAAATCCCAGCCAATGTAAATGGATTTTTGCCAAAATTTTGGGAAGAAACCAAATAAAAACCAAATATGGTAAAAGCTACCAAATTTTGGCAAAAATAAGCTTCAAGCAAACAACCTGTCTCTTCGTTTACTACTTTACTGGTAATCATGCACGTGTCTTACACGTCCCAACACTATTACAAATACCAAAAATTAATCAATAATACCATAATTTACTCAATTAGTGTGAAGGTGTATACCAACATACAAAATTCACACCGAAAAAAGTATACTTAATCAAAATCTTGATTAATACAGAATGTTGTCATTCGACAATTTTCGTCAGCAACCAACATTTAATTTGTCAAAGTATGCCTGCAGTGACTTTAATGAGTCCAATCAATGTAGATGGTAGGTAGTGTGCATTAGAAAGGTTACCTATGTTATTTTCAAATATATACGACAATCGTTCTTAAATATGTTCTTTTTTCAAAACTATTTTTTTCTCAAATATTTATTATTTTATGAATTTTAGACAAATCTTCCTGTGCTATCTCTATTAAATTGGGTTGTTAGATTTATCCTTTGCGTGCATGTGTAAAAATTAAAAACTTACTAATTATAGTAGATAAAATTTGTTTACACATGTATTTATTAAATATATTATTATGCTTTATTAAAAATATAATTGTCTTCGTAACTACACTTTTAAAAAATATGATATATTTGAGAACAGAGGTAGTAAGACAACAATTCAATACTAGAAAGGTGTTCATGCACCAACGTTAACAGAGAAAAGATTACAGCAAAGTATGATTAGCACATGTGAAAAAGCAAAATAATACAAATTCGGAGCCCTAAATCCAGTTGCATCCACCAAAGTGTGGCCATGAACATTTAAAACCTTCAAATAAACAAAGCTCAAGTTCCAAAAACATCACACCAGCAAGGAGTGATTAGTGATTCAAAAATAAATATTTACATATAATAAAAGGTATAACTTTACCTGTATATTACATGCCGATAATTGTACATTTATCTAATACTTCTGTGGTGAAGCATATTGTATTGATAACAGGAGCAGGAGATAAAAAAAAAAGAACATATACATGTATTTGAGAGAATAGAACTGCACGATAGATTAATACATTTCAAGCATTGTTTCCAGCAAAAGGAATGGAGTTCATAGAAGAAATATTAATAATGGTAGTAACATGACAGTATCTCCTGATAGGATCTGAGTATTTCCCCTTGGTAGAACAAGTTAGTTGGAAGAATCAAACAGAAACAGCAATGTTCCAAAAAATATTTAACCTTCCGTGGTATAAATCACCCTAAGTGTCAATGAATGATTGTTTATTTGATATATGGCACAGATATAGTCATCCAAAAACTAAAATAGTTGAATTTCCCCTTACTACCAAATTTGCACCAAAGCTGCCAATCGATAACTAAGTTTTCGAGTTTTGCAAATATACACTAACTAAACTTTTGTTATTTCTTTTGTAATGCACAGTACAATTTTGTGTTTGTAAATATTGGTTGGGAGCATTCACAAAGGCTTCTTTTGCTATTCTGTGGCCACTACAACACGGTAGGCTAGCGAAAGCTGTAAGATCACTGGGAAAACTTTTTTTCCCAGCGGTCCTACAGATGAAAATATAATTTTGATTTTTCACCGATGTGTCAGCTGAGAAAAGTTATTATTTATACCAGATCTACCGCTAGGAATAAATAATATATAGCAAGCTGTAGATCAGTTTGGAAAATGATATATAGGATCTATGGAACAGCTAAGAATATTTTTTACGTTGGGAAATTTTTTTTACCAGCAGTCCTGCAACTGAAAATATAATTTTGATTTTTCACCAATGTTTCAGTTGGGAAAAGTTATTATTTTTATTAGATCTACCGCTAGGAATAAATAATATATATTTTTTGTGCAAAACTGAAAATTTCCAGCAGAATAATAACAGATTTATTATTTTGACAGGAAATTTTTAGTAACAGAAAAATTCTCGATAGATTATTTTTTTTTGCCAAATATATAATCCTCTGATCTGCGCCCCTGGCACTGCTCCTCACCGAAATCTCGTCCTCACTGCTCCTCTCCCCCACTGCTGGCCGACACCGCCACCTCTCTCCCACCACACCCCACCTCTGCTCTCCCACCGATCCCCCACCGCACCCCCACCTCGAAACCCTAGTGGCAGCGGCGTGCGGAGGAGGGAGGAGGCGGAGCGGCAGTGGTTGAGGGCGGCGGCGGAGCGGCCAGGCACGAGGTTGGCGCGACGCGGCAGATTAGCTAGCCTGTCGTAGGCGTGTGACAAAGGGGCTTGACGAGGGGTCGAGGCCAGTAGCCCGGCACTGCAGAGGGGCCAGCGAGGCCCAGTGTGGCAGATAGGTAGAGGGGGGCGAGGGCTGGTGCTCCGCACGGCAGAGCTCCGATGGTTTTGTTCCCCTAAATTCGGAGCTACCTCTAATTGGTGCGAATATAGGTAAGATTGTTAATATTGACCAAAACAATAGCAAAAATTGAATTCTCAAGCTGTTTTAGAATGAACAAATAGGGTGTGGATGTTCAGAAATTCCAAAAATTTTGTTCCAGCAATCTCGACCAAATTGTTTTTTTTAAACAATTAAACTTGTGTGTTCTAAAGATGAAAGAAAATGGTACACTATGTGAATGAAATTGATCAGTACGTAATCAATAGAATCTAAACAAACAACAAAATTTCAAGAACAGGATTAATAATACTTGAAAACAGATTTTAGAAAACTGTGCATAACACATTTAACCATTTGCTTGTCAGTAAAAACATAAAGTATAGCAGAAGTGGACCTGATGGCTGTATTAGAGTTCAAACTAATCCTGATGTTGTATATTATGAGTTTAAGTCATGTGCTGTTGGTGTAAGGATTATTATGATTAATTTCTTTTATAGGATTTTCTTTTATTGAGATTCAATTGTAGTCCATATTAAATAGTTGTGTGACTATATCAAACAGTGGCCATCAATGACATCGAGTTTCTTGTGGTACAACTCCATATTCTGAAGGAGTTGGTCCAACTTCTCCATAGTCTTGCAAATTTCAGCATAAGATATCTCCAGAACTTTGTCTAATTCAGCATTGGAAGTCATAGTGGTTGGCTCTAACACCAAATTTGTTACGTGCCTAGATTAAGAGGGAGAGAGATAGATAGATGGGAATAGACTTTAAATTTTATTTCTTACTTACTCTTTACATGACTCTTACATCTCTTATATAATAGATCTATGTCTAATGGATAGATACTAACTAAGAGATAAGAAAAACCAAGTATAGAGATAAATAAGAATAGACCGATATACACTAGTTAAAAGATAGGAACAAGATCAAGAATAGAGATAAGATAGGATTAATTGAACTAGAGATAAATCCTAATTTAAAAAGATATCAATCCTAATTTGATTTGGCTAAATTTATTCATAAATAATTCAAATAGGATTAGATTGGGATTCAAATTGTTCATATTACAATTAGTAGGCTATATATTATCTTATGCCTCTATTGTTAGAGGAAAGTAAAGAAACAAAGTCAATCTTCTACCACTCTGTCTCTCTCTCTCCCTCTTCAACCTATTATCTAATCTAGGGACATAATAGAACCTTTGTACTTTTAAAAATGTTCATTTCAGTTTTTGTACACTTTCCTTTAGTTAGCTACTTCAAGTGAAATTGTTGCTTCACATACTAGCTAGATTTTAATGATGAAATGATATGATAAGAAAAAATATAAGTAGAGTTTCCCTCACAAATACATTAGAAAGATATATTAAGTCATTTTAAAGTTAACACTTAGCTAGCTAAAGGACTAATTTCACTAAAAACAATTGGGTACAAAGACAACCAACTTGAAAGTATAAGGACATAAGTGCACAAGTTAAAAATATAGGAACCTAATTGACCATATTGACAATATATGGACCAAAATGAAAATTTCTAAAAGAACAGGATTTGTGGTATAATTTAGACTATTTTAGATGAAAATACTCTTCCGTAAAATTTACTCAATTGTATTATTTGTCTTGTCCATTTGTATTATCTTGTTTCATTCACAAAAAAGAGCTGAAGTAGTAACAAACGATACAGTAATGGATATCTGTAGGTAGACAGCTTCAGTTTTAACAAAACAAGTTAAGGAGTTGCATTGTAATATGCAGCAAAAACAAAAAAGATTTTGTACAAGCCACTCCAGTTCTAAACCAAATAGAACGGTAAAAACATTGGATTATCAAAGATACCTCTGTTAAGAGTTCCACAGTAGAAATATGCCTACTCATTATTGCTGCTACCAACGGTGTGCAATCCACATTAGCATGGAGCACAGGCTTAACTGACCTTAAGAGAACCTTGGCCATGCAGTTAATGTCGACCCCATTCTAAGTAATGAAAGGCACATTAGTCAACTTGTATCATAGAAGCAAAAATAATTATTGTGACTGGTAAATTGCACCTGGAGTAATATAGCCACTGCATCTACAAAGCCTCTTGATGAAGCAGTCACCAACGCATGCGCGGCAACTTCAGGCCCTGGCATCTCTGAGGAGATCAGAAGTTGAATGGCTTCAGCCTCACCGAAAAGGCTAGTTTCCAATAATGCATCTTCAGAAGCCTCCTGGGAGGCTCCGGCCTGCGGAAGCATTTCTAGAATATCCAAGTTTCCCTCACGCGCAACAGCTGTTGTTGCATAACCCAGAAATAGCTTCTGATTGACATCAGCTCTAGCCGCCTAGCATTAAAATTGCATGACAGTTTAGATAACTATAGGATCTTCAATAATACCTTTTCAGTAGAAACTAGAAAGATAAACAAGATACAAGATATGTATATCACATATTGGTTTCCAATACTTGGTTACATGATATGTTGGACAATCTAGCTAGTGTAAACATTTTCTTGAATATTGATCTAGAAATGGGTATCATCAATTGTAGGTTAGACTGGGTATACTGGAAGACAATATCTATTCATTGGATCATTTTACAAAATCGAGCAAACCCCTTAATTTTTTTTTATTTTTTTGAACAAAATGACCAATCCGGGCATGGGCAAGCCACACTCAAGTAAATGGTCATATATGGTACTATAATACCACTTTACATTTGTCACCTCAACGAAAACACCACTTCGTGTTTGGATGGCATTAGCTACTCCAATGGCTACTGTTCAAGACTAATAGAACACATCTCTATACATAACAGGGAATTCAAACAAGATCCTCCAACTTGATTTCAGTATTCTCATCACCTAACAGCTTCCCAAGTTTCTTTTGGATTTGAGTAAGGATGGCTTGCCCCACAAAGTAACCAGTCATTAGAAGCTTTCCAATCTTTGACCTCCATTCGGTGCAGTTTGCCTCATTCTAGCTGTCATGAACCACTCGATTGTGTTAGTTGAAAATTGCCAAGCCCTGTGTTCGGCATCCAGCCATACTCTTTCAATACTTGTGCCTCGTTTTCTGTTAAATCTTCCCCAACCAGTAATGGCTTGTTTTCAATAAGGGTTGTCCTGCCACAGCCACTAAGCTTCATTGCAGTAACTAACCTTCTGATTTGCCATTCTATTGGCAACAATTGCACAACCTCAAAGAAGTATGTTGCATAACCATACTCAGGGCGCTCAAGAACTATTCTATTATGGCTTTCAAACACAAAAATGAAGGATTGCAATTCCCTACACCATCCCCATTCCACATCACAATTACGAAACTAAAGATAGCGGGACTACTCAATGAGAGAAATTAAACAAGCTAAACAGTAAATGTCCTTTTCACCCTTCACACGTCTAGCTGCAGGAAACTTCAACAGGGATGCTTTCTGTGGAAATAACTTTGCAATGACATTTTCAAGGTCTTCAAAGTCACTTTCTATGCAATCTGGCAGCACTTCATCACCTTCTTCAACACCATAAAGATTAATCTCTTCAAGCAATATTCCTTTGTTTAGAAGAATCTGAAGAAGTCCTGGAGCATCTTCTTCAAGTGCTTTTTCAATTGAATCCATTGCAGTTTTTCTCCTTTGACGAGAACAATTAGCAATACCCTCATCATGGTTTAGACTCCCAGTTCTTGTTGTTTTAACAATGGGCTCTGAAATGTTGAGTAGGTTGTTCACACATAAGCCAGAGAACTGACCCCCTGCTAGTTCGCTTTTCATTACTAAAGATGGTACTGGGTCTTCTTCATAAGCACTCTTTGCCTGAGAACTAGCTGCCACTGAAATTCTTTTACACTTCTCTGAAGAAATAGAATTTACAGATCCAACTACATTAGAACCTGGGGATGTGGTCTGCTTGGAACAACTACAGTCCACTGGGGAATTTTCTATGAAATCTCCCTTGCCATGCATTTCACTTTCTTTTGAAAAACATTCTGGGATTAAGCTAGCATCTTCCTCCAAACCACCATTTTCTGAAGTGTGGTGAGATTTTGAATGAGTATATTCAGTGGGATATATCTCATATCCTTCCAACGTTGGCTCCAATTTTACATAAACCAAAAAGGTTGAGGGCTTTCTCCTAAGCAACTATGTTTTTATTTCCACAAAGTGTTGTGGAATCTGACAGTAGCCCAGCACCAAAACTAGCAGATTCACCTTTATTCTGATGTTCAGTGTCCTCCATTGGATCATGAAAATTTCTGATTTGACATAGGGATGGGGCAGCAGGGGCCGACCTACCAGAAATACTCAACAAACCTGAGTTATCTGCAGTAAGTTGCTTAGCACCAACTGTTTCAGAATCATTATTATTTGTGCTTCTTTCAGTCTTTACACATAAATGTGACCTACACATGTCTAAGTGAGGAGTCGAACAAAGAGGAGTGACAGCATATCCAGTTTCATGAGCTTGCTGACAATCCCTGTGTGGTGCTACAAGATTGTTATCACTCTTAACAGAGCCATCAGGGCAGCAAGAAATTACCCCATATGAAGAACTGAGAATGGAACTGCCCAGAGAACTGCAAGCTCTTTGACAATTAGCACTATCAACCAAACATTCAGTTGGAGAGATTTCGGTGTTCAGTAGATCTTCAGTTTGCAACCGCCTGTTGTTATCAATGATTACTGATACCGGCCTAGACCGTTTCGCAATAGAATGAGGACAATGCAGTAAGGCTAGTATTCTAGTCGTTCTTTCCACAGGGACTAGAGAAAACAAAAAACAAATCGTGAAGAACCAGACTAAATCAATGAAAAAATAAAACTAAAATAGACGAAAGAGAATGAGGAAGAAAACGTCAGAAGAAATGCGAAGAGAGAAATAGGTGGTCATCTTGACAAGCGATCCGTGCTAAATCCATACGCGTGTTTATGAATACATATGCTAGGGTCATAATCGTCTAGTAGTCTCACTGCAGGGAGGTGAAAACGACTAAGACGAATGCGTCCATCAACGATATCAATGAACGAATGCGTGAAGAAATACCACAGACCGTTCCCCGACCCCACTCCTTCAGCCACATCCACAACCACAACAGATTTAATCCAGAGAAAACAAGCCAATCTAAACTGAAAAGAAGTTTAATGTCTGGAAATCAAAGAGTTGCAGCCTAACACACTTCTCTATATAACTCAAGCGCAAAATTAGTAGTGGCAGTACTAGAATTGAATATCATCACAAAGCACCATACAGAATCAGTTCAAGAGTCATTCAATTCAGACTCATAGCATCCCAAGCACATTCCAGCAACTAATTTACAATGAAAGTCAAGATTAAAAGAGCAAAGAGAAATTAAAACAGAGGATTTTGCAATTGGTTAGCTACTGTTCGAACTCTGAAGATTTCTGGAATTTAAACCAAACTCAACTTTTCAAGATGCAGTTCAGATAGGCAAACAGAGGAACTTCAACTTAGCAAGTATGCAATTCATATGAACATTGATTCAACACAGTTCAATATCACGACATAAGTTCACAAAATACAACCTGTCGAATCGAACAGGTTTGTGACTGAATTGGGGCATCCAACATTTCAAATAAATAGCACAACAGAATCAAACATGCAACTTCATACAGACATAAAACATTTCATCTCAATAGATAGCAAATTGCATCCCAGATAGGTATAAATGAAGTGCATTCCTATTCAATTTAAAACCAGATGTTGTTCCAGAAGACGATTCAGTTAATCAGATCAAAAGAGCAATTTCTCTTAAACACACATGGTTAAAAACACTTCAATTCTTTACAGGTATTCATCATCTCATACATGCATTGGTCATATTCATCAGTTCATAGGACTCAAGAACAGGATAGGGGTGAAAGGAATTGAACCAGTTGTGATGGCTGCTGGAGTAGCTGGAGAAGTGGTCGAAGTAGATGGCCGCGGTCGAGGGAGCTGTAGCCGCGTCGAGGAAGATGCACTGGCCGGAATGTTGAGGATGCTCGAGGTCGTCGTGGTCGAGGAGGTTGACACTGCAGCCGTTGTCGAAGTGGACGCCGAAATACAAGCTCGCTGCCAAGCTTGAGGAAGATGGCCAGTGAAGGTGGCTCGGGAGAGGCGGCTCCGAGAGGTGGAAGATGGCGAGGAGGCCACGGCTCAGGAGGCGCGAGCTAAGCGGCGCGGTGAAGGCGGCACTGTAGAAGGAGGCGGCGCGGTGGGGATCCGGCAGCGGCTCGGCGCGCTGGATCGGCGGTGGTGTGGAGATCCGGTGGTGGCGATGCGCCGATCGGCGAGGCGGCGGGATCGGGCGCGAGACCGAGGGCGGCTCCGGCGGCGCCGTGGAGATCTGGGGCGCACGGCTCGGCAGGAGGCGGCGGATCCGAAGATCCGGGGCGATGTGGGGGCGGCTCCGGCGGCGTGAGCACCGGGGGAGCACGAGGGAGGCGCCGGCGAGTGGTGTAGTGGACGGCGCCGGTGTGGATCTGTGGAGAGGAGGTGGAAAAAAGGGAAGAGGAAGAAGAAGAAGAAGAAGAGTACTGGAGGAAGAAGTAGAAGGGAACCAGAGAAGAAGGGAAGTTGAGGGAGGTAAAGAAGGTGGAGCGCCGCCGGCGTACGGCCCGGCCACCGGCGGCGAGGTGGACGGAGGTGTGGAGGAGGATCTGGGGGAGAAAGAAAAGAAGGTAAAAAAATAAAAACCGGCTCGACTCTGCTGGTGGCCGGCGGCTAGGGTTTAAACCCCCAATTTGGCAGTTTTACACTTAGGTCCCTGAATTTTTCAGAAATTGCAGAATGGATCTGGTGGCTAGGGTTTGGGATTCCGGGCTACCGGTGACTCCGATTTTGGTGCGGTCAGTTCCTACGCGACCGCGGGAACGCGCACTTCCATCCAGAATCGACCAAAGGTCAGAGTAAGTCAATGAGGCGCGACCGCTAGCCAGAAATCCATCCACTGGTGCCGACCTACGATAAAAAATTGCAAAACAAGTAATCTGGTCGATTTGGCAGCAAATCTGGAATAATCTAGGTATATATGCCGAGGTATATGACTAATATGTGCAAAAACATGGGGAAAATATACAGAAAAATAAGACGAATCAAGTAAATATCAATTACACTTATCAATAATAAGTAGTGCAGCACAAATTTCCTGAGCAGATGCAACAAGAGCTTCTCCAGCACATTCAGATCGATTATTCTGTGACTTATAGAATATCTTTATCACACTAGCTCTCTCTCATCCTTCATTCTACTCCCAATATTTTTTTATTTTTAGAAATATTCATTTGAATCCATGGATTTTTTATTTCAACTCTTATTCCTATACTTATTTAAATTGCTCATTTTACGCAATGTAATAATACTCCCTTTGATTAAATGAAATGAATGAAACACGTAATAAATAAAACAAAAACTATATAGTGGAGCTCAATGTGGTAAAAATTAGCCACCAAGACTGATTATCACTTAATTAATTATTGGTGGTGGGTGAACCGTAACTTATAATGTATTTGGTGGGCTTTTAGCGATCTTGAACAATTAGTCTGCTGCATAATCCAATTAATCATCCATTTTCTGATTAAGTAGGACGATTAATTCATTTAATAATCATCAAATTAGTTACCTGGCTAATATGTCTAAAATTATATGCCTAGTTTCCTTCCTACTTTGTCGTTCATGTCTAATTTACTAGTAAGAGTGTTATTATTGATCAAATTTTTTTAAGAAATTCTCTCTTGGGTGCTTTTAATATTCTTCAGCAAATTTGATCAATAATAGAACTACCTTATTACAAATTGTCACTGCCTTGAAGAACCATCGGAGCCTGTTCTTAAATTGCATTTGTATTTTTTTTGGCTTGAAAGTTGTTTCTTCATTCTATTTTCTGTTCGCATAATTTCAGATTTCATAGATTGGACTTCCAACTTGGAGATTGTTGCTGTCATCTTTCATCCTTAGAAAAATCAGTTGCAATCAGGTAATATTAGTATTTTTTTGTTGTTTATAATGATAATGATCCCCATGAAACCCATGAAACCAAACCTGCAGATTGCTCAGCCCCAAATAGAACACTATCTAGACTAGAAGTTTTGCCTATAGGATTGTCAGTTTTGCTAATGTTAGTATTGATGGCCTTTACTTTTTGACCACTTGTTGCCTATAGGATTGTCAATTTTGCTGATGTTAATATTGATACTGATACACCATGGTTTCTTTTCTTACTTCTTTTATACATGCTATAGAACCCTTGGTAGTCTTTGGTCTTGTAGAAATGAGGTGTTTGTTGATACTTTATAGGCATAGGCAAAGTAAGAAGGGGCAGATTTAGGATAATTGTTTTTGGGCCACCAACCAGAAATTACAAAATTACATTTTAAAAATTATGATGGATCCAATGAGAAAGCTGATGGGATCATTCAAAAAAAGAGGATACTCAAGCAAAAACAGAACTTACAATGTTATGTATCCAAGTCTCCAAACCATGTTTAGGACCTTTTGAAATTCAGAATTCTATGGACTCAAATTATTTGTTTGCTTGATGTTTGTTTGATGTATGCTTTTCGAAAATTATTTACTATAATTGACATATGTTCTAGAAGTTATTTAAAAAAAAAGTTATTGATTTGTATTTATCCTAAGATTATTGTAATCGATATCTTTTGTTATGCAGGTGGTTAGCAATAAGGTGTTAAAAGTATATGAAGTGATGAAGATATTTTATGTCGTAGGAGAAGTTTGAAGGTGGAATATTTTATTTTTTATAGTTATAGTTGGAATAAAAAATATAGAGTTAGGAATATTATATAAGGGCATATATTTGGTGTAAAGAATTTTTAAGTGATATTTTTCTCATAATTGTTTCAGAGATACTATATTTATTTTGGTTGGTTTTGTCAATTGAATAATTTGTGACCATTACAAATCTTGTCAATGGCTATATAAAGCAAAGAACTCAATATAATATATAATTGTGTCATTTATCCTTTGATAATTTTTTTGCAAAATGTGGTGTGATTTGTGTTAGGATAGTGTGCATATGATAGTTGTAGTTGTTATATTGTTACCTAATTACTGAAAAAATATATATGTAAAATTAATTATTGACACAATTTCCAGCAGTACATTACTACAAATAATTCATATATTCAAACTTGAATGTCTAAATTCTTAATGACAGATCAGCTGGTAATAATTTATTTTAAATAGTTGTACAACTTGGAATAATATATTACAAGTGGACATACAACTAAGAAAAATTCAAACTTTCCAAGCGAATACTCTTTGCCATTAGACCTACAGCTAGGAAAAAATATTTCAAATAGTTGTACAGCTTGGAATAATATATTACAAGAGGACATACAGTTGGAAAAAATGCAAACTTTCCAAACGACCTACAGCTGGGAATACATTTTGCCATTAGACCTATAGTTGGGAAAAAATATTTCAAATAGTTGTACAGTTTAGAATAATATATTATAAGTGGACATATAGCTGGGAAAAGTTTAAACTTTCCAAATGACCTACAGCTGAGAATACTTTTTACCATTGGACCTATAGTTGGGAAAAAATATTTCAAATAGTTGTACGGCTTTGGAATAACATATTACAAGTGGACATACAGCTGAAAAAAGTTCAAACTTTCCAAGCAACCTATAGCTGGGAAAAAATATTTCAAACAGTTGTACAGCTTGGAATAATATATTACAAGTAGACATACAGCTGGGAAAAATTTCAAACTTTCCAAGCGACCTACAGCTGGGAATACTTTTTGATATTGAAGTTACAGCTGGGAAAAAAATTACAGTTGAGAAAAACTTTTCGCAGTACCTTTCACTACTACAGAAATGCTTTTCACTATCGGTTAAAAATCCACTCTACTATCGGTTCTCTTACCGATAGTGATCGGCACGATAGTAGAAACGTTGGACACTTCTATCGGTTGAAAACCGTTAGTAAAACATCTACATTCCCAACGTTCACTAATCGCTATCGACTATTTCTTCTATCGGCTCGGATTTAAACCAATAGTATTGTGTACGTTTTTTCTATCGGCTCTTATATAAACCGACAGTATTGTGTAGGTTTTTTCTATCGGCTAGAATCTCAACCGATAGTAATGTAAATGTTTTTTTCTATCGGCTCTTATATAAACCGATAGTATTGTGTAGACACAGTTAGTACTGGAAACTTTATTCTATCGGTTATTATATATTAACCGATAGTATTGTGTAGACACAGTTAGTACTGGAAACTTTATTCTATCGGTTGTTGTATATGAACCGATAGTATTGTGCCGATAGAACCATTCACCTTCTACAGATGTTTTTATTACCAACGGTATGCTGTTTTTTTACCGATAGAACATATATAGTTGTATAAATACACGGGTATGTCTCTTTCATTCTCACAGTTCATCTGGGGCTCGTAGTCCTAACCCGTAAGCTCCATGGACGGCCGGCGCACCTCTACAGGGGACCGCTGCACCTGCGCATCTCCATCGATGCCCTCTAGACTTCGGCATCCCAAGCAAGGTACGTAAAATTTCGGCAATATTGTTATATTATTCTAATCCGATTATGGCATGCAATTATTCTGCAATTTTTTTATACTTCATTTTGATGTGTCTTCTTTTCAATATGATTATGATCTGTGTAGCTCCTTGTATGATGCTCATGAGGGGCAACGTATTTCAGGGTTCTTCATCGCAGTACGCTGCCTACGTTGGCTTGTTGGCGAAAGAAATGGTGAAGATCACCGTCGAGAGCTGGAAGGGCGTGAAGGGCGAGTTCTTGGTTGGCTCGGTCGAGAAGATCCTTAAGCCCTGCGTGTTTCTCAAATCAGGACCTATAGAAAGCATCTTACATTTTTTTGCATGCACCAGCTTGTGGCCAGATGCTAACCTGCTTGGAGAAGAAGGATTGTTGTCATTTGCACAGCCATTCTACACCATCACTACACAGAACAACATATATATCTTCGAAAGTAGCTTCTTTTTGTTAATGGAGTTGAGTTGAGTTGAGTTGATCGAGTTTGAGTCCGAGGAAATCACCAATACAAATGAAACTCGACGGCAGTTCCAGCTCCTCGGGCGTCTTCGAACTGAACTCCTATGGTTAAGTCCAATGTGGTTCAGACATTTGCTGTTTTGGACGAATGGATTTGTGATGTATCAGGTCTAACTTGTAGTCGGTAGTTGCATTGTCGCAACCTGCAAAGGTTCTCTTTTATGTAAAATGTATGGGCCACTGGGTCCTCGTCGTGATCTGTTGTTAATTTCAGATGTGGCTTTTCTAATATACATCGAATGTGTGAATTGTTGTATTTGTATATTTTTGTATATTTGTGTATCATGTATTGCTAATTGGGACATGAACTTGAATGTGTAGGGAGTATTTGTGTATTTAATTGTATTGGTAGGTAGGTGTGTATTTGTACTGCTGTTTCAGACATGCACTTGAATTTGTGAACTGGCATGTGTATGTTTGCACCTGAATTTGTATTGGTGAACTGGCATGTGTATGTTAATTTGTACCTGAATTTGTGAACTGGCATGTGTAATTTTTTGGCAAGATGAAGTCCCAAGTACCTAAGAAAAGTATTTTTGTGTCTCCCAGTTAATCCACAAATTAGCATTTCTTGAAATATTGCTTTATCTTCTAGTTAAGATCCGTTTGATGTAAGATCTGTTTGATGTTACATTGATGCGCGAGAACTGGTGTCATGTGTGTCCCAGTTTACCTCCTCTAATGGTAAGTACACATATTTACCGGTAGAAATCACATATTTGCCAATAGAACAAGACCTGTACTTGCTCAGTAATGGACATTCTCTAACGGTATATGTGTGTTTTTACCGATAGAATATGTGAGAGGCGAATTATCTTAGTTGGTCTAACGGTTATTTCATGTATTTACCGTTAGAAAAAGGCCTCTACTGGTGTCATGTGTATTGGTACAAGTACCTCCTCTAACGGTAAGTACACATATTTACCGGTAGAAATCACATATTTGCTCAGTCATGCATCATCTAACGGTTAATACACATATTTACCGATAGAAAAACTCATGTACGTAAAGTGTCATGCATCGTCTAACGGTCAATACACATATTTACCGATAGAACAAGACCTGTACTTAATCAGTAATGAACATTCTCTAACGGTATATGTGTGTTTTTACCGATAGAATATGTGAGAGGCGAATTACCTTAGTTGGTCTAACGGTTATTTCATGTATTTACCGTTAGAAAAAGGTCCATTATAAGGAAAACCCCACTCGACCATTGCTGAGCTGCTCTTTAATTTGTTCTGTTACACTGTGTGTCCCTCTGTTTGCGATGACAGTTCCACGCTCGCAGCTACACTGCTAGGGTGATCAGCGCAGGCTGGAGGGAAGTTGATTGCGCCCCTCTCTTTAAGGTATGCTTAATTGTCGACACTTATCTCTCTCTCCCTCTAGATCTCCCTCCCTCTCTACTTGCAAGCTAGCTGTAATGTGTAGTTCCAAGTTTGTAGCTCTAAGCTTGGGAGCTTGGTAGCTGGAAATGCGTTATGTTTTAGGAGCTAACTAACTTGTATTGTGTAGTTAGCTAGGTTAATTATTGTTAATTTCGTCAGGCTAGGGTTCAACACATGTATCTGTTGTAAGAGGCTATACATGTACATATACATATATAACTTAATCGGACAGGTTTCATGCATTGCTGACTCGTTAAATTTTGTTAATTGTAGATGGACAGGAAATATTGGATGTATGGAATAAAGCGTACTACTCTTGAATATTTGGATGGTGTGAATGAGTTTATTAAATTTGCTGAGCAACAAAAGGAGAGGAAGGGAGAGAAAAATATGCTCTGTCCTTGTACAGATTGTATGAACTTGAAGAGGTTTAGCAACTCTGATCAAATTAAGAGTCATTTGATTCATTGTGGTTTTAACGCGCGATACACCCATTGGATATGGCATGACTTGCCCTATTTGCCTAGATGAAACTGAGAGCATGTGGCTGCGAAATTGCCGGAAAATAGTGTACATGGGTCACCGCAGGTTTCTTCCGGTGCATCACACGTACCGTAAGAAGAGGAAATCATTTAACGGGAAGCCTGAGAAGGGATCAGCTCCAGTGCTTCTGACCGGTAAGGAGATTTACTCGCACGTGAAGGACATCAAAGCTGAGTTCGGTAAGCATTGTAAACCTCGAGAAAAAAATGTTTGGAAGAAGAGATCTATTCTATGGGATCTACCGTACTGGGAGCACTTACAAGTACGACATTGCGTTGACGTCATGCATGTAGAGAAAAATGTCTGTGACAGTTTGATTGGTTTGTTGTTGAACATTCCGGGAAAGACGAAGGATGGTGTGAAAGCTCGTCGTGACATGGTGGAAATGGGGATAAGGACTGAGCTTGCACCTTTAGAGAATGGAAAGCATACATACCTCCCCCGGCCTGCTATACGTTGTCCAAGAGCGAAAAAACAGAACTCTGTCGGTGCCTGCACGGTGTTAAAGTTACATGTGGGTACTCCGCGAACTTGAAAAAACTTGTGTCTATGAAGGACCTAAAACTGGTTGGCATGAAGTCCCACGACTGTCATGTCTTGATGTCACAGATGCTTCCCATTGCTATCAGAGGCATTCTCCCAGTTAAAGTCAGAGAGACAATCACAAACCTCTGTTATTTCTTCAACACAATATCTTGCAAGGTGAGTACGTGCACTCCTACTATAAGTTCATTACCTCCATTTCTGGAGCTTAATTAGAAGATTTTCCTGATATGAATATTTCACGCAACTATGTCCTCGTAGGTAATTGATCCGGATGGACTGGATGCTTTGCAACGCGATGTGGTTACAACTCTTTGTTAGCTCGAGATGTATTTCCCTCCATCCTTTTTTGATGTTATGGTCCATCTGATTGTTCACCTTATCAGAGAAATTAAGTTTTGTGGACCCGTGTGCCTCGCTACATGTATCCATTTGAGAGATTTATGGGTGTATTGAAGGGATACGTAAGGACTCGTCGTCGACCGGAGGGGAGTATCATGGAAGGTTATGCCGCCGAGGAGGTGATTGAATTTTGCACAGATTACATGGTCGTGGTTGACCCAATTGGCGTTCCTAGGTCCCGACACGAGGGTAAGCTTCAGGGCATCGGAATGATTGGATTCAAAGCTATCGTCCCCGCTCGTGATGTGTACGCAAAATCACATTTTTGGGTCTTACAACACATGACGGAGGTCGAGCCATACATACAGGAGCACAAGGTAATGTTACGGTCACAGAATCCTTCGAAGTCAGAGGTTTGGATCAGCAGAGAACATAACAGGAAATTTGCTGAGTGGATCCAAGAAAGAGTCACGCGAGCTGCGGACGGCTCCGTAAGTGAAACTGTGACATGGTTGGCTAGAGGCCCAAGATTCACTATAGGGACTTGGTAGGGGTACGACATCAATGGGTATTCATTTTACACAAGAGCTCAAGACGCAAAGAGTAGCACGCAATGTAGCGGAGTGACACTGTTTGCTATTTCTGAGGATGCCAGGTCAGTAAGGGCGCTGAACTCATATTACGGTGCTATTGACGAAATATGGGAGCTCGATTACGGATTACTTAAGATTCCCCTGTTTCGATGCCAATGGGTCGAAATCCCTCGAGGTGTTCAAGTTGACAGTTACGGGTTTACTCTCGTCGATCTTGGTAGAGTCGGACACCAAGACGATCCATTCATACTTGCAAAGCAAGCCACACAGGTATTCTACATCGTTGACCCGGCCAATCCGAACTTGCATGTTGTCCTCCACAGCAAGATACGTATTGTTGGGGTCGAAGACGTTGTCGACGAAGAGGAGTATAACCAATTCGATGAAATACCTCCATTTTTAGAGGACATTCAATCTATCCCTACTGAAGATATCGAGGAAACAACGTATCTGCGAGATGATCACGAAGAAGGATTATGGGTTGAGAACCATTAATGATTATTTTCCATTCCAGGGATAAATGCCAAGCAAATAGCCCACAAGTTCTGCAGCAAGAGGTGAGCAACTTATCATTAATACATCAGGCTAGTACATTTTTCCTTAGAACTTAATGATAAACTAGTTCACAGCATTAATATATCTCAATTAATTAGTTAATTTTACTCCACAGCATGAGTTCTAACATGTACAGTACCTTTATCCTGTAAGTACTTAATTCTTCCCTTCGAATAGCACTTGCAAAAATCTCATTGCAGGCTCTTGCTTCTTCAAATTAAGCTCTGCAAACATCAATTTTTCTGACGGTATTTTGTTATTTATACCGATAGAAAAGGACATCCAGTATTTTAATGTGTCTCAGGTACTTCAAAAGTTTTGCTGCGAAAAGTTTTCTAATTCTATCAGTATTATTATATTGTACCGTTAGAATAAATTCGTTAGTTCACGGTATTTTGTTGTCTGACGGTTTTTGTTGTTCCTACCGATAGAAAAATACTCCGGCGCTTCGAATTCTCAACCGTGTCGCCATGCGTCGCTTTGGAAATTCTATAAGTACCTCGATCGCCATGCGTTGCGGTATTTTGATGTTTTTCTAATTCTCGAACGCTTCGACTCATCTTCTCTTTCACAATGGCAACCTCCATGGGATCGTCAGCCACGCCCTCCCCGGTAAGAACTCTAAATCTCCTGGGTTTACCCCTGTATTGTTAATCCATGCATGTTCAGTAAATTCTTGACCTCTTGATTTGCACAGGGAAGGGGAGCCGTCGAAGACACTGCCAAAGTCAAGGCCGAGCTGAGGGCCCTCTAGGAGGAGCACAAGCTCCTCACGGAGAAGCACACTCGGCTACGGCTTGACCTTGACGATCTCTTCCAGCGCATTCAGCGCATGAAGACGGATGGTGACAATGCTAGGGCGAGGACGAGGCGTCTTCGCGAGGAGAAGAAAGCCGCGGATATGACCATCGCTGGCTGCGGTTTGACAATGAAGGATACCATCGCGAAGCTGAGGGAGGTCGCAGGCCTTCTCGACGCTGAAGTAGTTGATCCTGAGAAGGACAACTTGTCGCTGGAGGACTCCTGCGTCCTGGCTGCAAGTCAAACTGACTCTATTCTACATGCAGCCAGGGCTAAGACCACCCCTTGACCTAGCATTTTGGGTTTTATTTTTTTTTATAAGTGATAAAAGAACAATGAATGAACAATTTCTTTTTATGTCAATTTTCCAATTTTCCGGCCATCTTCCCTCTTTCTTTATCATGCTTCAGCTTTCAAGCACGGTCTGTTTGATGTTAAATTGTGTGTACCTTTTCATTGCTCTGACGGTATTTGTGGGACCCCCATTTGAGGAATCCCGTGGCAACCGCCCAGGTGGATTGCACACAGGTTGGACCATTACAAAACTCACAACAAGCGGAAAACGGTTATTGCATAAAACATAATTAAACAGGTACGAGGCCACAAGGACCAATATTACATTAACATAGCGCCCAGAATGACGCCACTTAGAGTTGCTATGAAAATAACAAGTTTATCCATACAAGAGTCGGCATCCAGATACCGAACACACAAAACAAGGCAAACAGCAACGACAAAGATCTTCACTTCTGGTAGCAACGGTTCTGGTAGGGCTTCCTCCACATCGGACTCAACTCGGCGCGAGACCCTCCTAGAACTCCGAATCATCTGGGGCGTTCCCATCTTCTGCTTCATCATCATAACCAAATGAATCGGGATCGGCGAATCCCTCTTCTGATTTGTTTAAAGAGGCAAGGGTGAGCATGCTTTGACACAATGCTCAGCAAGTCATTTATTTACAAGTGCAGTTATATAGATGAGGAGTGATCAAGAAAAGGGGCTAAGTCTTATAATTATAAATAGTATAGATTTCAATCCTTTGATCTTTCAAATAAGGGTTTTGTTTTCAACAGCGGGGTTTTTGAAAACCTTATAATAGACTTTAAGAAATTGTTATGTGATAGTCTCCCATGAGTCATCACTTCTGTTAACCCATATTATAAAAACATTCCAAATAGTTACTTGTGTTGAACCACATGGATAAATCCACCGCGAACATACTCCATGAACTGGGAGTACAGAGTATCTGATACTTTTCTTACGCTTTGCAAAGGTGTACCTCTTTTTAAATCCACTTCTTCACTCAGCTTTCAAGTCGGATCAGCTCCATGTGACTTATACACATGTGACAAGGCCGAGCTCACACAACGCTTTTGCAGTTCAGTGTTAACAGTATCCCCGCCCAGTAAATAGACAATTAAGTCTCAAGTACCGTTGTGGGTCCTCCCCACTGCCTTACTTCCTAGCCTTTGGCCTATGCTCCCGCAGGACACACAGCCTTGGTCTGTCCACGCGAGACATTCGACCGTCACGATCGCAACCGCTCACGGCTTAATCGGAGGCATAGGGCGTCTTCCTTCTTTCACCTTTTCCTCTCATATTTTTTCTGAACTCACATCACTCACGGACGAACTGCGCCCAACCAGTTTCCACACGAGAAACCAGACCGACAAACCATGCAGGGAACTGCTAATACCAAAAAGCTACTAAGTCGTGCCTGTCCCATACCAGGCAAGTGGTTGGTACGTTTTTCATGCCGCATAGGGGCACAACACAAGGTTCTAGTCCTTATGAATTAATAGTGAGGAGCCGTCCACATTCCCTGGTGCGCACCGCACCCTCTCCATACAAACCTATCCTCACTATCAATACTAATTTGACATTTTATTCCACAAAAGGGGTTTCAAATCCATTTCTCACATATTAGCCATTTCACATCCAACATGTATACTTAAATAAGATTAAAGCCTAAGCATGGTATCCTAGGGTGACAAGGTTGCATGATGATTCAACATCAAAAAGGGGTTTCCACATGAAAGTTGGGTCATATCTATTCACATGTTTCTAAACATAGTTCTATCAAATATTCAGCATGCATATATCTTTAAAACAGTGAATCTACTTTACTTCAAAATACTGGGTGAGACATGATCAAGGGTGACGACTTGCCTTGCCAAGTTGGGTCTAAGAAATCTGCTGGATCTTCGAACGTTCCTTCTAAATCTTCTGCTCCTTGCTCTGCATTCGCACAAGAACACACACAACACATACAATACATAAGCATTCAGAAAATAGGCTTTATACAAAACATAAGTAAAATATACGCATGAATGCAAATGAGGGAGATTGGGCAGAAACGGGACAGCGGAGAAAGGGGTTCTAGGGTTAGGTTCACTGGACAAGACTCAAATGCGACGAAAGCCAAGGGTCGGCATTTGGTTCGCGAACAGACAATGCCCGAGAAGGACACTAGGATGATTTAGGGCTTCTGGATGATCAAAACTGGTGCAAGAGGTGGCATTGTGTGCCAAATGCTGTGAGGGACCTAAATGACAAAGTGGACTTTTCACAAAAGCCCTTGAATTAACAGAAATTCACAGCAAAGCTCAGGACACAGGAAATCGAATGCCACTGTACAGCAGCGAACTAGGGCACATGCGTCTGGACGAATCACACGTGCATTGCTTCGCCAAACATGTCAGGGAGGTAGGCGGGACCAAGACAAGGTTGCTGGTGGAAGGAATTTGGCTGGGGCGGCTGGCCGGCGACGAACGGCGAGGTTGAAATCTCCGGCCGCCTGGGACAAGGGCGAGCCACGGTGACAGGGAACTGGAGTTAACTAAACTTGAAATTGACCGAGGGGAAACACTTCTGGGGTGGTGTGGGTTGCTCCGGAGAGAGGAATTGGACAGTGGTTAAGCGCACGAGCTCGTCGACGTTGCCACCGGAGTTGGAGAAGACGGTGAACGACGAACTGGCTCCACACTGCAATGTAGGCTATAAGCCTTGGGCTACACCATCTAGGGGTTACAGGGAAGGTGTAGGTGGCTTTAGTTCGGAGAGAGCAGCAGCGAGGCACGCCGGCGACGTGAGACGTCCACGGTGGCGCGCGAAAATTGGGAAAACGCACGGTACTGCTTCAATTTGAAAATGGCTAAACAGGCTTGCTAATAGAGGGCTAAGGATCATTTGTTTCTACTGGAGTGGGTGATGAAAAGCACTGGAACAGGTTTAATTTCTGGAACAGGGGTCTTCTGGTTTTCCGGCGATCACCGGTGATGATGAGCACTAGGATGCAATTGGTTGCTTGGACACGGGAAGATGGGTGTGGTGGACTCACTGGTGAGCTTGGATTGAAGTGAGGGGCTGTAGTTTGCTCTGGCGTCGATGGCCTCAGAATCGGCTCGTCGGGGAAGAAAGGGAAACAGTGAGCAAACTGGAAAATGGCTAAGTCCTGGCGTTGTACTTCCTCACAGCGCTGAAGGGGTTTAAATAGGCGATGAGGCGGAGCTTGCGAGGGGAAACGGCGAGAGAACTTGTGCCGGGGACGAGACCGGCCGGGTGCAGCTGCGACAGCGGTGACCGGCGATGTGATTGCGCACTGGCGGTGTAGCTGTTCTACAGGCTTTGTCGACTGCATTGGGACTTCACCAGTGATGGTGCAGATGCGGAGGCAGTAGCAAAGCTCCGGCAACGACACGTAACGCATGCAATTGCCACGGCAACGGTTGCGCGCGCGAACGCGATGCTCTGGAGCGCGGGCGTTTATCCGCTGGTCATGGCGCGGTACTGGTGGCTGGCACGTGCGCGCGGGGTGGTTCATTTGCTCACAAGTGCAGGCGACAAGAAGCGGTGGCCGGCGGTGAGCAGCTGCGGTGAGAAAACGCGGCGCGGCTCCGGCGATGCAGCACTGGTCGAGGGCACGACCAGGCGCTGGTCGAAAACAGCAGCAAAAGACTAGAAGGGCTGATTTGCAATTACAGATTCCTGATTTCAGGGACCAATCTGTAAATCTGGCATTTGGCTTAGGTAGAAAGGGTTTTGATTTTGCTAAATTAATCCACAAGGTTTAAGATATTGATCAGCAGCTAGGGATGACAAAATTTTGGACATTTAGGCAAGTTTTGAGATGAACTGAAAACAGGGTAATTAGGGTAATCTGGATTTTTGAAATTAGACAAGACTGAAACTAGGGTTTCGGCAGGGTTTTGGAAATTCTTCCAGAAGGGAAAAATGTTCAGAATAGTGAAGGGAAGGTTTTCACTGAATCAACTCATGATTTGGAAATGATCTGTGGCTTTTAGCCTTTTTGGGGCTCCTCAGATATCTGAAAAGGACTAATTTGTGAATCTTTTGGATTGATCTGCGAAAATGACTTGAATGAAGGAGTTTGGCTGCCAACTTTTTAGGGTAACACTTTGGTATCACCAAGATCTCATCCTGATATGCAGATAGTCAAGGTAGGTTAGGGTTGGGAAAAACAGGGGTGTTACAACCTAACCTCCTTAAAAACAATCTCGTCCTCGAGATTCTGGTAGGTCTGAGAACAGGTATGGAAAGTTTCGGCGTAGCTCTTCTTCCTTTTCCCAAGTGGACTCTTCCTCTGAGTGATTGTTCCATTGGACTCTGCAGAATCTGATGGTCCTTGATTTTAGCCTCCTTTCGCTGATTTCAAGTATCTTGATGGGGTACTCTTGATATGACAAATCTGGCTGTACTTCCGCTTCTCTGGGAGATATCTGTTCTGTTGGCCTCTTCAAACATTTCCTCAGTTGAGACACATGGAAGACGTTATGTACTCCTGCCAACTCAGGTGGTAGCTCTAGCTGATATGCTACCTCTCCTTGCTTTTCCAGAATCTTATAAGGTCCAACATATCTCGGGCTCAACTTTCCTTTCATTTGGAATCGACGCACTCCTTTGTAAGGTGTTACTTTAAGATAGACGTAATCACCTTCTTCAAATGATAGTTCTCTTCTTCTGTGGTCGGCATAGCTTTTCTGTCGGGACTGAGCCGTTTTCATTCTTTCCTGAATGATCTTCACATGAGCTGTGGCCTCTTCCACTAGTTGTGGCCCTAAAAATTGCTTTTGACCCACTTCGGTCCAGTATAGTGGGGTACGGCATTTCCTTCCATAGAGTGCTTCGTATGGTGCCATCTTTATACTTGCTTGATAGCTGTTGTTGTATGTGAATTCAGCATATGGTAAGAATGATTCCCAAGAATCTCCATATTCCAACGTACAAGCTCTTAGCATATCCTCCAAAACTTGGTTTACTCTTTCAGTTTGTCCTCCAGTCTGCGGATGATAAGCGGTACTGAACTTTAACTTGGTTCCCAAGGTTTCTTGCAGTTCCTCCCAGAACTTTGATACAAACTGGGGTCCTCTATCAGATACTATTGCTTTTGGTACTCCATGCAAGCTAACAATTCTTGAAAGGTATAATTCTGCCAATTGTTTGGTTGAGTATTGGGTTCTCACTGGTAGAAAATGTGCTACTTTTGTCAGCCTGTCTACTATGACCCATATGGAGTCGTAGCCTTTTCTGGTCCTCGGTAATCCTGTTACGAAGTCCATTCCAATTTCGTCCCATTTCCATTCTGGGATCGGTAGGGGTTGTAGCGGTCCTGCTGGCTTCAGGTGTTCAGCTTTCACCCTTTGACAAATGTCGCAAGATGCTACAAACTCAGCGATTTCTCTCTTCATCTTTCTCCACCAAAACTGACTCTTCAGATCTCGATACATTTTTGTACTACCCGGGTGGATTGAGTATGGAGTATGGTGAGCTTCATGTAAAATTGCATCCTTGATCTCCTTGTCATCCGGAACGCAGATTCGATCATGGTGCCACAAAATCCCTTGTTCATCTTCTCTGAAATCGATCGCGTTACCGAGCTTCATATCCTCTTTCAGTTCCTGGATATGTGGATCCGTTACTTGAGCTTTTCTGATTTGATCCTTTAACTCACATTCCATCCTTAAAGTAGCAATGGATCCTTGTTCAACCAATTCCAACTGTAGTCTTTTGAAATCCTTGAGCAGTTGGTGTGGTAAATCCAGATTCTTTGCTTGGCTACAGTAGGACTTTCTACTCAAAGCATCTGCCACCACGTTTGCTTTTCCAGGGTGGTAATGGACCTCAAGGTCATAATCCTTGATAAGTTCCAACCATCTTCTCTGTCTCATGTTCAGATCCTGTTGTGTGAAGATGTACTTTAAACTCTTATGATCTGTGTAGATGTCACACTTATTACCCAATAAGTAGTGTCGCCAAATTTTCAATGCATGCACGACAGCAGCTAACTCTAGATCATGCGTTGGGTAATTCTCCTCATGAGGTCGTAATTGTCTTGATGCGTAGGCTACCACTTTTCCTTCTTGCATCAGAACACAACCCAATCCTTGCTTAGATGCGTCACAGTAAACTTGAAAATCCTTCTTGACGTCAGGCAGTATAAGGATAGGTGCAGTTGTCAGTCTCTTCTTCAACTCTTTGAAGCTCTCTTCACACTTCTCAGTCCACGTAAATGAGGCATTTTTCTTCAATAGCTGGGTCAGTGGCCGGGTGATTTTGGAGAATCCTTCAACAAATCTTCTGTAGTATCCGGCCAATCCTAGAAAGCTTCTTACTTCTGTCACAGTCTCCGGTTGTTTCCATTCCATTACTGATTGAATTTTTGAGGGATCCATGAATATCCCTTTATCCGAAATGATGTGGCCTAAGAAAGAAATTTCTTTCAGCCAGAAGGCGCACTTATCAAATTTAGCATACAGCTGATGATCTGCTAGCTTCTTCAGCACTAGCCTAAGATGCTCAACATGTTCTTTCTCTGTCTTGGAGAAAATCAGTATGTCGTCCACAAATACAATAATGAACTTGTCCAGATATTCCATGAGGACTTTATTCATCAGGTTCATGAATATAGCTGGTGCATTCGTTAGTCCGAATGGCATCACTGTGAATTCATACAGTCCATATCTGGTTATGAACGCAGTCTTCGGGATATCCTTCTCTCGGACCTTCAATTGATGATAGCCTGATCTCAAGTCAATCCTTGAAAATACTTGGGCTCCTCTAAGCTGATCAAAAAGATCATCAATCCTTGGCAGAGGGTACTTGTTCTTGATCGTCATATCGTTCAGCTTCCGGTAATCAATACAGAGTCTCAGGCTACCGTCTTTCTTCTTGGCGAATAGCACCGGGGCTCCCCAAGGTGAAGAACTTGTTCTGACGAATCCTTTCTCTTCCAATTCTTCCACTTGCTTTCTTAGTTCTTCTTGCTCTTGACCTGTCATGCGTGCAAGTTTTCTAGCATAAGGGGCTGATCCAGGCTTTAGTTCAATGGCAAACTCCACATCCCGGTCTGGTGGCATTCCGGGGAGTTCTTCGGGGAATACTTCTGGGAATTCGTTGACCACTGGGACATCTTCTACTTTGATCTCTTCGGCACTATTCAGGCAATCCATGAGATCACTCAATGGGGTTCTACTTGCACTGAACGTAACTTGTCTTTCCTCGGCATTGGTCAGGGTGACGGTCTTCTTCTCACAATCTATCTGACCTTTGTATTTGGCTAGCCAGTCCATTCCGAGAATGATATCTAACCCTTGAAGATTCAGAACTAGCAAATCTGCTAGGAATCCTAAGTTGCCGATACAGAAGGCAATGTCTCTACAGATAGATTTCACTGGCATTCTAGCTCCAGGGGATTGGATTAGAATGGAAGTTTCTAGTGCAGACTCAGGCAGTTCACTTCCCAAAGCAAAAGATTTCGACACAAATGAATGTGTAGCACCCGAATCAAATAAAGTAACAGCAAGTTTAGAGTGGATTTGGATTCTACCGATCACGACGTCTGAGGCTTCTCCTGCTTCGGCTGTGGTTGCATAGTTCAGTCTGCCTCGGCCTGTTGCTGGCATCCCTCTTCCTCTGCTATTCTGAGTTCTTCCTCCTCTTGACGGTTGAATGCCTCTACCAGGGTTCTGAGCTGGGGTTGTGGATCCTGCTACTCTAGCTCTAGCAACACTGAATGGCAAGTGTTGGAGTGAGCAAGTTTCTTTGCGATGACCTCTTCTCCCACAGTGATAGCATTCGACGTTCTTCAAGGTGCAATCCTTGTAAAGGTGATTCCCTTTACATCCGGTGCATTGGGGTGTTGAGGTAGGTGCTGGTCTTGGAGCTCTCTGGGGCTGTCTGAAATTGGGTCGGAAACTCGGTGCTGGTCTTCCTCGACTGGTATTGCCTTGATACGGGCTAGACGAAGCTTTCCTCTTCCGATCTTCCTCGATGATTCCTCGCTTTTCCTCCATCTTGAGCAATCTGTCGACCAAGATATGGAAATCTGTAAATTCTTGTGAGGCTATCTGATACTGTAAGAAGTTTTGCAGGCCTTCACAAAATCGATCGATCTTGTTCTCTTCAGTTGCAATATCCTCTGGTGCATATCTCGCGAGCTGGATAAACTCATGTAGGTACTGTCTGATTGGTTTATCCCCTTGCTTGAGATTTCTAAACTCTCGGCGCTTGGCTTGCAGGACGCCTTTTGGGACATGATATTTACGGAATTGCTCCTTGAATTCATCCCATGTAATCGTGTCTGGACTTGGGTGTACGGATTGATAATTCTCCCACCAAGCTGCGGCGGGTCCAGATAGTTGGTGTGGTCCATACAAAAGCTTTTCCTCGTTATTGCACCTGACTGTGTTCAGTTTCCTTTCCACATCCCTTAACCAATCATCTGCCATAATGGGGTCCTTGGTACATGAAAAGGTTGGAGGGCGAGTTTTCTGAAAGTCCGATAACTTAGCTCCGATCGTTGATCCTCCGGTCTGTCCTGAGGAGAATTGTTGCATCATCTGCTCCCACATCTGGTTCTGTGCAACCATGGATTGTTGCCTGTTATGCTCCATCCATATCAGCACTTCGTTGATGTTACTGCCCTGCGGTACGGAAGATGATCCTGACTGGTTCTGGTCAGTACGAGCTCTATTTCCAGGTGCGCCTCTTGTATTCTCAGCATTTCCTTCGGACATCCTTCCTTGAGATCTTCCGCGGGTGTTAACCATTTTGTTCTGATTAAGGATCAAAGAAATACTGCCGATTCAGAGAGAGACATAGATAAGGTACAAGCAGAAGGCTGAGATCAATTTAGGAGACAAGGATTTGAAAGTGCAGGATGTTTTTCATAAGATAGTTTTTCACAGGATACATAATTTTAGCCTCCACGGCTTACAAGTACAGCATACGACCAACACAACTACAAACAAGGGCACAGACAAACAAAAGATCTAGCGACTGCCGGGGTCAGGTACAGGAAAAAAGGGTCGAGCCAAAAGGGAGTCTAAGATCACTCGTCAGTTTCGGAAGAACCACAGGGTTCCACCTCTTCTGGATCTTCTTCTTCAAGGTCTTCGTCTGCATCCATCGGATCTAACTCCATGTCGTCGTCTTCTTCTTCATCAGACAAAGTATCGGTGTCGTCTTCAACAACTTCTTTTCCTTTGCCGATAGGAGCTTCTCCTCTTTCTCCAGTGTTGAGGCGTTCAGGGTCTTGAGAATTGATGATCATTCCACGCGATGCTGGTGTGAATTGGCCAAGGTAATCCTTGAGCTTTCCCACACTCTTGCGTGCGGTAATCCTTAGCTTCGGACGATTTCTCTTGTTGATGGACTCCGATGTTCCGGGGTTTCTATTTTTGCTTGGACCGACTAGCTCTTGGATCTGCTTCTCTTTTTCTTGAAGATCTGCTCGGGCTCTTGCAAGCATTCCCTCGAGGTAGTGGCGATCATCCCGAGTGTTCTCATGCTCGCGCAACAAACGGTTATATCCGGTTTCCAGAGCTTGAACAACATCCCTAGTCTTCGTTAGCACTGCATCTCTTTGGTCACTTGATGGGTGGACAACTCGGCGATCTGACCTGGGGATCTGACAAGGCACAAAACGAAAAGGGGAATCTACAAGGAAATCCTCGTACATCAGTCTGATGGTACCTATAGCGCGACGAGCAGCGTCTAGAATCGCATCTTCTTCTTCCGCTCTACGGGCTTCTTGTTTCACGGGACCTCTTCCAAGCCTTGGAATTTCATAGACCACCACAGAGGCACGAAAGCCGTAGGGTCTGTTGTCTACTTCTTCCTGTCGAACGTAGTACACTGGCCGCTGGCTATCCAAAGCTCCCAAGAATTGCAGCATCATCCATAAAAGCAATGCCCACGATCCTAGCTCATCTCCGTGCACAAACTTCTTGCTGGAAGCCATCTGAAGAACAGAACACAGAACTTCTAGGAGTTAAAATGATTTTCAAACCCTTTTCAAAGAGACAAGGTGAGGAGACAAACTATTCAGTATAATTTGTTTAAAGAAATTAGGTTTTCAAAATTAATTTCTTTATCAAATAGACTAACGATTTTTGCCCTAGGCACGCCAATATCTATCTAAGGGTCACGGCCTACAGTCGAGCCTTTGCTCTGATACCATCTCCTGTGGGACCCCCATTTGAGGAATCCCGTGGCAACCGCCCAGGTGGATTGCACACAGGTTGGACCATTACAAAACTCACAACAAGCGGAAAACGGTTATTGCATAAAACATAATTAAACAGGTACGAGGCCACAAGGACCAATATTACATTAACATAGCGCCCAGAATGACGCCACTTAGAGTTGCTATGAAAATAACAAGTTTATCCATACAAGAGTCGGCATCCAGATACCGAACACACAAAACAAGGCAAACAGCAACGACAAAGATCTTCACTTCTGGCAGCAACGGTTCTGGTAGGGCTTCCTCCACATCGGACTCAACTCGGCGCGAGACCCTCCTAGAACTCCGAATCATCTGGGGCGTTCCCATCTTCTGCTTCATCATCATAACCAAATGAATCGGGATCGGCGAATCCCTCTTCTGATTTGTTTAAAGAGGCAAGGGTGAGCATGCTTTGACACAATGCTCAGCAAGTCATTTATTTACAAGTGCAGTTATATAGATGAGGAGTGATCAAGAAAAGGGGCTAAGTCTTATAATTATAAATAGTATAGATTTCAATCCTTTGATCTTTCAAATAAGGGTTTTGTTTTCAACAGCGGGGTTTTTGAAAACCTTATAATAGACTTTAAGAAATTGTTATGTGATAGTCTCCCATGAGTCATCACTTCTGTTAACCCATATTATAAAAACATTCCAAATAGTTACTTGTGTTGAACCACATGGATAAATCCACCGCGAACATACTCCATGAACTGGGAGTACAGAGTATCTGATACTTTTCTTACGCTTTGCAAAGGTGTACCTCTTTTTAAATCCACTTCTTCACTCAGCTTTCAAGTCGGATCAGCTCCATGTGACTTATACACTGTGACAAGGCCGAGCTCACACAACGCTTTTGTAGTTCAGTGTTAACAGTATCCCCGCCCGGTAAATAGACAATTAAGTCTCAAGTACCGTTGTGGGTCCTCCCCACTGCCTTACTTCCTAGCCTTTGGCCTATGCTCCCGCAGGACACACAGCCTTGGTCTGTCCACGCGAGACATTCGACCGTCACGATCACAACCGCTCACGGCTTAATCGGAGGCATAGGGCGTCTTCCTTCTTTCACCTTTTCCTCTCATACTTTTTCTGAACTCACATCACTCACGGACGAACTGCGCCCAACCAGTTTCCACACGAGAAACCAGACCGACAAACCATGCAGGGAACTGCTAATACCAAAAAGCTACTAAGTCGTGCCTGTCCCATACCAGGCAAGTGGTTGGTACGTTTTTCATGCCGCATAGGGGCACAACACAAGGTTCTAGTCCTTATGAATTAATAGTGAGGAGCCGTCCACATTCCCTGGTGCGCACCGCACCCTCTCCATACAAACCTATCCTCACTATCAATACTAATTTGACATTTTATTCCACAAAAGGGGTTTCAAATCCATTTCTCACATATTAGCCATTTCACATCCAACATGTATACTTAAATAAGATTAAAGCCTAAGCATGGTATCCTAGGGTGACAAGGTTGCATGATGATTCAACATCAAAAAGGGGTTTCCACATGAAAGTTGGGTCATATCTATTCACATGTTTCTAAACATAGTTCTATCAAATATTCAGCATGCATATATCTTTAAAACAGTGAATCTACTTTACTTCAAAATACTGGGTGAGACATGATCAAGGGTGACGACTTGCCTTGCCAAGTTGGGTCTAAGAAATCTGCTGGATCTTCGAACGTTCCTTCTAAATCTTCTGCTCCTTGCTCTGCATTCGCACAAGAACACACACAACACATACAATACATAAGCATTCAGAAAATAGGCTTTATACAAAACATAAGTAAAATATACGCATGAATGCAAATGAGGGAGATTGGGCAGAAACGGGACAGCGGAGAAAGGGGTTCTAGGGTTAGGTTCACTGGACAAGACTCAAATGCGACGAAAGCCAAGGGTCGGCATTTGGTTCGCGAACAGACAATGCCCGAGAAGGACACTAGGATGATTTAGGGCTTCTGGATGATCAAAACTGGTGCAAGAGGTGGCATTGTGTGCCAAATGCTGTGAGGGACCTAAATGACAAAGTGGACTTTTCACAAAAGCCCTTGAATTAACAGAAATTCACAGCAAAGCTCAGGACACAGGAAATCGAATGCCACTGTACAGCAGCGAACTAGGGCACATGCGTCTGGACGAATCACACGTGCATTGCTTCGCCAAACATGTCAGGGAGGTAGGCGGGACCAAGACAAGGTTGCTGGTGGAAGGAATTTGGCTGGGGCGGCTGGCCGGCGACGAACGGCGAGGTTGAAATCTCCGGCCGCCTGGGACAAGGGCGAGCCACGGTGACAGGGAACTGGAGTTAACTAAACTTGAAATTGACCGAGGGGAAACACTTCTGGGGTGGTGTGGGTTGCTCCGGAGAGAGGAATTGGACAGTGGTTAAGCGCACGAGCTCGTCGACGTTGCCACCGGAGTTGGAGAAGACGGTGAACGACGAACTGGCTCCACACTGCAATGTAGGCTATAAGCCTTGGGCTACACCATCTAGGGGTTACAGGGAAGGTGTAGGTGGCTTTAGTTCGGAGAGAGCAGCAGCGAGGCACGCCGGCGACGTGAGACGTCCACGGTGGCGCGCGAAAATTGGGAAAACGCACGGTACTGCTTCAATTTGAAAATGGCTAAACAGGCTTGCTAATAGAGGGCTAAGGATCATTTGTTTCTACTGGAGTGGGTGATGAAAAGCACTGGAACAGGTTTAATTTCTGGAACAGGGGTCTTCTGGTTTTCCGGCGATCACCGGTGATGATGAGCACTAGGATGCAATTGGTTGCTTGGACACGGGAAGATGGGTGTGGTGGACTCACTGGTGAGCTTGGATTGAAGTGAGGGGCTGTAGTTTGCTCTGGCGTCGATGGCCTCAGAATCGGCTCGTCGGGGAAGAAAGGGAAACAGTGAGCAAACTGGAAAATGGCTAAGTCCTGGCGTTGTACTTCCTCACAGCGCTGAAGGGGTTTAAATAGGCGATGAGGCGGAGCTTGCGAGGGGAAACGGCGAGAGAACTTGTGCCGGGGACGAGACCGGCCGGGTGCAGCTGCGACAGCGGTGACCGGCGATGTGATTGCGCACTGGCGGTGTAGCTGTTCTACAGGCTTTGTCGACTGCATTGGGACTTCACCAGTGATGGTGCAGATGCGGAGGCAGTAGCAAAGCTCCGGCAACGACACGTAACGCATGCAATTGCCACGGCAACGGTTGCGCGCGCGAACGCGATGCTCTGGAGCGCGGGCGTTTATCCGCTGGTCATGGCGCGGTACTGGTGGCTGGCACGTGCGCGCGGGGTGGTTCATTTGCTCACAAGTGCAGGCGACAAGAAGCGGTGGCCGGCGGTGAGCAGCTGCGGTGAGAAAACGCGGCGCGGCTCCGGCGATGCAGCACTGGTCGAGGGCACGACCAGGCGCTGGTCGAAAACAGCAGCAAAAGACTAGAAGGGCTGATTTGCAATTACAGATTCCTGATTTCAGGGACCAATCTGTAAATCTGGCATTTGGCTTAGGTAGAAAGGGTTTTGATTTTGCTAAATTAATCCACAAGGTTTAAGATATTGATCAGCAGCTAGGGATGACAAAATTTTGGACATTTAGGCAAGTTTTGAGATGAACTGAAAACAGGGTAATTAGGGTAATCTGGATTTTTGAAATTAGACAAGACTGAAACTAGGGTTTCGGCAGGGTTTTGGAAATTCTTCCAGAAGGGAAAAATGTTCAGAATAGTGAAGGGAAGGTTTTCACTGAATCAACTCATGATTTGGAAATGATCTGTGGCTTTTAGCCTTTTTGGGGCTCCTCAGATATCTGAAAAGGACTAATTTGTGAATCTTTTGGATTGATCTGCGAAAATGACTTGAATGAAGGAGTTTGGCTGCCAACTTTTTAGGGTAACACTTTGGTATCACCAAGATCTCATCCTGATATGCAGATAGTCAAGGTAGGTTAGGGTTGGGAAAAACAGGGGTGTTACAGTATTTTGTTGTTTTACCGATAGAAAATGGCACACAATACTATAATCTCAGGCACTTAATTATAAAATTTTTCTGGGGAAAATTAGTCTCACGGGATTTTATTGTTTACACCGATAGAAAAAGGCACCCACTACTTCAAATATTTTTCCGGGAAAATTACTTTTTCTATCGGTATTATTTTATTGTACCGATAGAAACGTATATAATTCTATCGGTATTATTTGGTTGTACCGATAGAAAAATGCAAACCAATACTATAATCTCCGGCACTTAATTAAAAAATTTTTCTGGGGAAAATTGGTCTCACGGTATTTTATTGTTTATACCGATAGAAAAATGCATCCACTACTTCAAATATTTTTCCGGGAAATTTACTTATTCTATTGGTATTATTTTGTTTTACCGATAGAAAATTACATAATTCTATCGGTATTATTTGGTTATACCGATAGAAAAGGTCATCCACTACTTTATTACTCGTACATGGCCCTTGAGTTTCCCTCCAGTCGAACAGTTGCAACTTAGAGCACTGCGTCTCTTCGAGAGTGAAGAAAACCACAACCTCCGCCGTGACCACTTAGTTCCCCTCTCCCACACGACGATCGCCGGCTGGATACTGGTTCGCCACTGCCACCAATTCTTATTTTCATCCTTCGCCGGCGGCCGCTGCGTTGTACACCGCCTCTCCATCACCACAACTGATCGCCGTAAATACCCTAATTCGTCGTTCTATTTCCAGCATCTTCCTTATTTGATCCTAATGTTTTGTACGTACTAATTCTTCGAGTTTTGCAATTACACTAGGGTTCCCTATTGTGTTATTGGATTATGTACATTCCGCAGGCAATGTTGATTTAAATTAGGGTTTACATAATATGTTCCAGTGGTGTAATGAACCTGTTTTGAGATTTGAACTTATCTATACTGCTGTATGTGTGATCAATTGTATCCAACTGCCATGTAATGCACATTATGCGTTGGAGTAGTTCTTACACATATTCTATCGGCTGCTGATGTGTTTACCGATAGAAAATATTTCTGCACAAGTAGTAAAACTTAATTTGGATCTGGCCATGCAATGTACTAGTTTGGTTGGGAATTTTTACTCACTTGGTATGAATATATGGCAATGTGGATGGGTCTTCGATGTATATGTTTCAAATGCCTATACATGACTTTTCCGAACCTAATAGATGTGAAGTCCTGATGACTTGCATACAGGCTAAAGACTATGCACAGTGGCACTTACATATCTTATATTCCATTAGCATTAGGTTTGTCAGATTATGCACAGTGGCACTTAGATGCTTGTGTGCATATTTACGTGTGAAATAATAATGCTGGTGACGAGGATTGACACCCGGGTCACTTCTAATGAACTTTTGGTTCAAGACAGGTTCGAACCAGACATGTGTCTGATGGTGCGAACTCAAGCTATTCTGAGAGGCATCACCATGAGGTCGCGAGCTTTATGTGATCAGATCGTAGGCCTTGCACGATCAGAAGTTCATATGCTTTACGCGAACTGAATGTCCGGAATGTTGCGCGGTCAGCCAACATTCCGCGGTCAGAACATTCTCGACCAGGATGCTTGGAGTTCATCTATTCGGTTATCCGTATAACAGGATATTCCAAGTATCCCGAAAATTCCTCCACGTGGAAGACCAACCGTCAGAGGTTAATGCATACGGTTATTCATGATTAACATGTGTTTCAACCTTCGTGGAAGTTAACAGCAGTTCTCCAAAAACCGCATCTAACCGTTCAAGTAACCGTTTGATGCAGTTTCTTCATATGGCACCCTTTCGATCAGTATAAAAGGGTGGCATAGAGGTCAAAGCGAGGAGAGGATCCAATTGGTCAATCAAGAGATCTAACACCTTTCAAATAGCCAAGTCTACGGCTTACATTAGATAGTCTTTTTTAAGCCTCATTGGCTTCTTCTTGTAAAAATTACATAGGAAAAATCCTCGCCTGTGAGGGCTTTTTCCTCCATCTTGTAAACCTTTTTGTCATACATAGTGAAATCCTAACAGGACGTAGGGCTATTACTCTCACCATGGAGGGCCCGAACCTGTATAAATCTCTCTGTGCTCCTGTTCTCCATAGCTCTGCATATCTTCCCGGAGGGTCACCCTGAAAGGTCTCACAACTCACAAAATTCTGCATAAGTTCGGCTGAGGACCCCGAGTCCGAATCGTCGACAGCTGGCGCCCACCGTGGGGCCTTTCTCAAGGCGTCCTAATTTTAATCCGGAGGTTTGCTGAAGCATGGCTGGAGTTTTATATGATTCCGAGAACGACTTTGATCTCGATGATTATGCTCACATCCAAATGCCTTCTCCAAGCGATCCTGTTCCAATGGAGGAGATGGAAGATCAGGATCTTCCGGGGGTGGAATCATCTCTCCAGGTCATGTCTATCGACCAGGGAGCAACTAGCACAAGGTCAGAACTAACGGAGGTTCTTAATGCGTTAGAATCCGGTCCATCATGCGACCCCGTTGAGGGGAAGAATGATGTTGACCCGGAGATCAGCCCAGGAAGTTTTGATCCTGACAACCTCCATCGTCTCTTTGATTTCGAGTCTGACTCGGAACAAACCGAAATGTTTTCTCCATCAGCAACCTCTCTCCCTAGACAGTTTGCTGCCTTGTCGGAAGAAACTCCTGATCAACAAGCTGCTAGGGAAGAGCGAGAACGCGAACAGAAGGAGAATCAAGATCTCGAGCAACAAGACAACGATCTGCGCAGAACAGCCTTAGAGGCTCTTCAAGATGCGCAGGCTCGTTACAACGCGGCTCCGAGTTCTTCTCGACGGTCACGTGGTCGTAAGCGTGACCAAACCCCATCTTTGCCACCGGAGCGTTTCCCGGTGGACGAAGAAACAATAACGCCCGGTGCCCCTAGGAGGAGTACCCATGGTCGACTGCGTTCTATCGCGGAAGTCATGCGTAACGTTCCTCCTACGATCACGGATGGGCAAAAACCGGCCTTTTTCAGAATCCTGGCCGAAAGACTGGATGAGGTCGCATCTGAGGCGACCCCAACCGCCTCTTCTCGGTCGGTAACACGTTCCCACGAACGAGAACATTCTCGCTTTGGTTCTGGTCGACGGAGTTACCCACCACCCGTGCCGTCCCGATAGGACAAATACAGGCGAACGCAGGATTCTCGTAGGGATCGGATTCCTGTTCGCTCTCGTCTGGGACCACGAGTAACTTCACCATCGCGTGAGGTCGCTCGGGAGCCAATCGAAAGTCACAGGGCAATTCACAGCCCCTACGTTGGTTGCAAAGCTTTTTCTCCTGGCCTACGCGCAGTCGTTTGGCCTGATAAGTTTCGACCAGGGGCTATCGAAAGGTTTGATGGAACTCAGAACCCCTCCGAGTTCCTTCAGATCTATATCACAGCCATCCAAGTGGCAGGAGGTGATGACCAGGTCATGGCCAATTACCTGCCTACAGTCCTCGAAGGACCGGCTAGAACCTGGCTGTTTAATCAGCCCGAGGGTTCCATTTACAATTGGGAGATGCTGTGTGATGCTATCCTCAGTAACTTCCAAAACTGTTACCAAAAGCCGGGAAAAGAGGACGATCTTCATCGTCTACGGCAAACTTCAACCGAAACTCTCCGGCAGTTTGTCAAGAGATTTGTCGGGGTGAGAAATACCATCCCGAACATATCTGATGGCTCCGTTATCAGGGCATTCAAACATGCCGTCCGATACCGGAGATTCACCGAAGACCTCCTTATCAACCCACCTCGATCAGTAGCCGATCTGTTCGACATGGTTGATCGGTACTCTGATGCAGCCGAGGCAGTCGAATGGAACCGAATGGTCGACAAGGGGAACTTGCCGCCTCAACCTGGTCTCAAAAATGCCAGCAACGAAGACTCGGGCAGGAAGCCGGAATCTTCATCGAGTGGGAAGCCGAAGAAGTAGAAGAGGAACCGCTCTGGACAGTACCGCGAGGTCGCAGTCGCAGAGAAGCCATCTTCGACCAAAGGTAATAAGCCTACGTTTAAAAATAAAACTGCCTCTGGTGGTCGGGGTTCCGACCAGCCAGAAAAGTCAACTAATCCGCAGGAAGGCAAGAAGTGGTGTCCACTCCACAACTCCGCAGGCCACGACCTCAAAAACTGCAGGAGTTGGCTGAAACAATTGGACGATTTCTACCAAGGATTTGGGCCAATGCCAACCTTACCGTCTAAAGAGCAGGAGTGCGGACTTAGAAACGTCGATGGAGACAAAGAAATGGCTTACCAGGTACCTCAAAATCATGTTAATGTTATTTTTGGAGGTTCTTCTTCTTTCGTTTCCAAAAGGCAGTTTAAAGTTTTTTACCGAGAGGTTAACCAAACGGAGCCATCCCTTGGTGAGCCTCAATACGTCCGTTGGTTGGATATGCCTTTGACATTCGATCGCGCTGACTGTCCCGTGGGGCTAACCCGACCATTGAGGCTGCCTCTGGTCATTACCCCAATCATCAGTAACGCGAGGGTCGAAAGGGTCCTGATCGACGGAGGAACCTCCCTTGATCTTTTATTGGTCAAGGCACTCGACGAGATGCAAATTCCTCGTTCGAAGATCAAACCCATAATTCATCCGTTTTATGGGATAATCCCAGGCCCCTCTATGATGCCATTGGGACAAGTTGTCCTCCCGGTCACACTGGGGGAACCAGACAACTTCCGAACAGAGTTGGTTACTTTCGACGTAATCGATTGTGATTCGGCTTATAATGCGATCTTTGGTAGGCCAACTCTCGCTAAGTTCATGATGGCCACGCACTATGCTTACCAGTGCGGGAAATTGCCTGGCCCCAAGGGTGTCATCTCGGTTCGAGGCAGTCGCAACGTGGCGCTCACGTGCGACCGGCTATCTTTGGAGATGGTCGATCAACTTCCCCTCCGGGACGCTCAGGTCGCCACCGTCGCCATCGACGCGATCAAGGCTGCTCCTCGACCAGATGAAAAACTCAAACAAGTTCCTTTATACCCAGATGATCCATCCAAGACAATTCGGGTTGGATCAGCCCTGGAAGACAAATAGGAACTCGAGCTTGTTACTTTTCTCCGGGCTAACGCAGATGTGTTTGCGTGGAAGCCATCCGACATGCCCGGTGTCCCAAGGGAAGTAATCGAGCACAGGTTAGCAATTCGACTGGACAGCGACCAATAAAGCAAAAGCTCAGGCGTTTTGCTGTTGACCGACAGGAAGCCATCCGAGAGGAGTTGGACAAACTGCTGAAGGCCGGGTTCATTCGAGAGGTCGATCACCCGGAATGGCTCACCAATCCGGTCATGGTCCGCAAGTCAAACAGCAAGTGGCGCATGTGCGTCGACTATACTAGCCTTAACAGTGCCTGTCCGAAGGATGACTTTCCCCTTCCCCGTATCGACCAGCTAGTCAACTCAACTGCGGGTTGCGAACTGATGAGCTTCCTGGATGCCTACTCAGGGTACCATCAAATTAGCATGGCAGAAGATGATGAAGAGAAAACTGCCTTCATCACCCCGTTCGGCACCTATTGCTACGTCAGAATGCCGTTCAGTCTCAAGAACGCAGGTTCCACGTACCAGCGCTTGATGCAAAAGACCTTTCTTTCTCAGATAGGGTGTAATCTCGAAGCATATGTAGACGACTTGGTTGTAAAAAGCACCAAAAGGTTGTCCCATTTGGATGATCTTGCTGAAACCTTCTGTAATATGAATCGCTTTGGAATAAAATTAAACCCGGAGAAATGTTCTTTCGGGGTTTCTTCTGGAAAGCTTCTTGGTTTCCTTGTTTGTTCCAGAGGCATTGAGGTTAATCCTGAGAAAATTAGGGCCATCGAACAGATGAGATCACCCTCGACCATGAAAGATGTTCAATGCCTGGCCGGTCGCATGGCGGCTTTAAGTCGTTTCATATAGCGACTAGGCGAAAGGGGATTATCTTTCTTTAAAGCCTTGCGGAAGCATCATAATTTTACATGGTCTGAAGAGGCTGAAAAAGCATTTCAGGAGGTAAAAACATATCTGTCTAGTCCGCCAGTATTGGTGTCCCCTGAGAAAGGAGAACCATTACTTTTATATCTGGCGGCCACCCCACACGCGGTCAGCGCTGTTCTGATCGCGGAGAGGGAAGGAATACACAGACCCGTCTACTATGTAAGCGAGGTACTTCATGGTCCAAAGGAGCGTTACCCTGAGGTCCAGAAGATACTTTACGCGCTACTGATGGCTTCCCTTTTTTTCAAGCTACGACATTACTTCCAAGCACACAAGATCACAGTACCCTCATCTTTTCCTCTGGGGGATATTGTCCGAAATCCAGAGAAGTCTGGTCGAATCGCCAAATGGGCGGTCGAACTCGGTGCCTTTGATATCCATTTCACACCTCGCACGGCGGTTAAGTCTCAGGTGTTGGCCGACTTTGTGGTCGAATGGACCAACCCTGAGCCACCCGTGCAGGTGCCAGAGGAATTAGAGTGCCCCGATTACTAGACAATGTACTTTGACGGCTCCCGCAGTTTTCAACACTCGGGAGCTGGAGTGGTCTTAGTTACGCCTCAGGGCGAACAGCTTAAGTATGTCATCCAATTACACTTTGTCGCGACTAACAACGCGGCTAAGTATGAAGGTCTTCTTGCAGGGCTCCGGGCAGCAAAATTCCTCGGAGTCCGTCGATTAGTGGTGAGGGGAGACTCACAGTTGGTCATAAACCAGGTAAACAAGGAGTACAGCACCTCCGATGAGACAATGGCTCATTACCTGGGGGAAGTGAGGAGATTGGAAAAACACTTCAGTCATTTCGAAGTCCAATACATCCCGCGAAAGGACAATATTCTCGCAGACCAATTATCCAAAATTGGGTCCTCACCCTCATCCGCTCCGGCAGGAGTGTTCATTGACCACTTGGACCATCCTTCGATCATGACTTCGGTTGAGGATGACCCGGTAATAGCCTTCGTTACCAACCTCGGTCAGGAACAAGATTGGACTCATCCATTGAGGGTCTATCTTGAACATGGGACCCTACCCGAGGACGAAACCGAAGGCGATCGGTTAATTCGAAAGCGCGTCTGTACAAGCTCATAGATGGGATTCTGTACAGAAAGGGTACTCAAGGAGTATTCATGCGTTGTATATCTCAGGAGGAAGCAAAATCCCTCTTGAAAGAAATACATGACGGTGTATGCGGTGCGCACGCGTCATACCGAACACTGGTCGGAAAGGCTTTTCGACAAGGATTCTACTGGCCTTCGGCACTTGATGATGCCAAGCATATGGTCAAGACGTGTCCCCAGTGTCAGTTCCACGCAAGACAAGTTCATCAACCTGCCTATGCGTTGCAAACCATTTCTCTCGCGTGGCCTTTCGCGGTCTGGGGGATGGACATTGTCAGTCCTATGCCACAAGCGGTCAATGGGTACAAGTTTCTGTTCGTAGCCATTGACACATTTACAAAGTGGGTTGAGGCCGAACCGGTACGAAACATTGCCGCATCAGCCGCACAAAAGTTCTTCCATAAGAACATTGTAGCACAATTTGGTGTTCCAAACCGTCTCATCACAGACAATGGTTCTCAATTCGCCAGCGGTCTTTTTCTGGACTACTGCGATCAGATTGGGACCAAGGTGTGCTTTGCTTCTGTGGCACATGTTGCATCTAGGCCTTCATGCCTAACCCTAATTTTGATGATTAATGAAAACAAAGTGTTCCAGACTAATTGTGCTTTTTGAGATTGATTGATACAGGGATCAGTTGGGAAGAAATGCAAGAAGATCAAGATGAACCCGACTTAAAGTAAAGCACAAGATGTAGAAGAGCAAAATGACAAGACGCAAATCATGAAGATGCAAAAGACCCCAGGTATTATGAGTTTTTATTTTTACCGATCTTGGCGTTTGGAGATGATCGGTTAGGAAAATTCTTTTCTAGTTTTAAACCATACTATAAAGAGGGGTGGTGAAAGTCCTCTCCTTATCTCCAAACACAAACCGAGAATGCTAGGTCATTGCATTGCATCATTTCTGGTTGGATTCGGTTTTGATCTTATTTGAAAAATCTGGTTTTTCAGTTCAGTTTTTGACAGCAGAAGAGTTTTTGTAATTTTCAGAAAGATCTAGGTAGATCTGACTTTTTCTTCTGTTGACAAAAATGTAGCCCTTGAAAATATCTTTCCAACGAGCTATTAAACACCTCTTTTGGATTTCTGAATTTAAAGTTATTTCTGTTTTTGTTCATGCTGACTGTCAGTTTGCCAAACTAACTGTCAGTTTGAATGTCAGTTTGTGTTAACTAACAATTGTCCAGAGAGGGTGTATTTTGGGCTCAAAACTTTTGTACTAAACTGACTGTCAGTTTGTCCATACTGACTGTCAGTTGGGGTTTCGACCAGAGAGTTTTTAACTGAGTTTCTATTTGCTTTTGGTCGTGACTGTGGTCGAACTGACTGTCAGTTTGTGTAACTGACTGTCAGTTGTGGGTTTCAGCTTTCCTTTTTCGACCTCGAACGGCTAGCAAAGGTTATTCCGTAAATTTTGTTGGCCGTTGTGTATTTAACTGACTGTCAGTTTGAGTTGCTGATTTTCAGCCCTAGCTCCAACGGTTCATTTGCTTCTTGACGCTATAAATAGGGGCTTTGGGCATGTGTTTCTCACAACAAGCAGCAGCATTTCATATACATTCTTGAGCATTAGTTTCTTATATAAAATCTTGATCTTTTGATCAAGTCGAGTGCTTTTCGATCCACCGAGAGTTTCAGTTCTTTTGCATTTGCATTCACTTAGCTTCTCGGTGCGTGGTTGGAGGTCTAGAGAAGACCTCGCTGTCTTTCACTCTTGGTGAGTGTCGACGATTCGGACTCGGAGTCCTCAGCCGAACTTATGCAGAATTTGTAATAGTGAGACCTTTCAAGATGACCCTTCGGGAAGGTATGCTGAACAATGGTGAACAGGAGCACAGAGAATTTAGACAGGTTCGGGCCCTCGATGGTGGGAGTAAAAGCCCTACGTCCTGTTGAGATTTCACTAAGTGTGGTAAAATGTTTACAAATGGAAGGAAAAGTCCTCACAGGCAAGGATTTTTCCTGTAAAAGTGTACAAAGATAAGCTAAAGAAGACTTAAAAATGCTATATGAGGTGTGCCGTAGACTTGGCTAACTTGGATTCCTCTTGATTGATACTTCATGCCATCCTTTTATACTGCTTGAAAGGGTGCCATGTGAAGAAAACTGCATCAATCGGTTGCACGGACGGTTGGATACGGTTTTTGAAACTGCTCTTAACCTCCACGTAGGTTAAACACGTGTTATTCATGGATAACTGTACGTGTTAACCTCCTGATGGTTGATTTTCCACGTGTAGGAATCTTCGGGATACTTAGAATATCCTGTCGTATGGACAACCGAATAGATAGATCCCAGGTATCCTGATCGGCAGATGTTCTGACCGCGGGATTCGGCTGACCGCGTAATATCCCGAATGTGTAGTTCGCGTATAGCCCACGAACTTCTGACCGCGCAAGGCTTATGGTCTGACCGCGTAAAGCTGCGACTTGATCGCGTAAAGCTTGCGACCTCGTGGTGATGCCTCTCAGAATAGCTTGAGTTCGCATCTCCAGACACATGTCTGGTTCGAACCTGTCTTGAACCAGAAGTTTATTAGAAGTGACCCGGGTGTCAATCCTCGTCAGCTGGCCCCCAAATTCGAAGAAAACGGAGAGACGTGTTTATTTCGAATTTAAAAACCGTGCATTGGATTTTTAACCCGGCCCTTTAACTTCTCCACTTAGTGGCGCACTAAGTGAAAACGGTTGGTTTTTCAAGACAGGTTCTGACATTACGTGACAGGCAATGATGGCGCCGTAGAGATTTTTATCTCGAGGTAAAATTGTAAATGTCTTTAACGAAACTCGAGGTGTCTGGGAGGCGAACCGTCGACCTGGCGGCTATAAATACCAGACCCCTGGACATGTAAAGATTTACAATTTCCCTTTCACGCCTAAGTCTTTTTCTTGTTACCTGGCCTCCTTCCTTTTCACTTACTCTTCCCAATGGCAGATCACGAAATCATCGAGATTGAGAGCGATGAAGGGGAAATTGTCGAACAAGGGTCTCAAACGAATAAAGTCCTGTCTCCCTTAAGGAAGAAACCCAAGGTTGACGAAGGATCTTCCAGTGGAACAAATGTGAAGAATGTAGCGAGTTTCTTTCTTCCTTCAGTCCCTTTGACCCTCCCCGTTCATGCCTTTAGGCCTTTATCCTTAGAGAAAGATCCCTTCACGTCCAATTCCCCCATCCTTTTGGGTGATCAACATCCTGGTCGGCAAGCGGTGACTATCCCTCGATCAGATGATTGCCATATTGGGTTGGCGAAGCAATCTTCTTCTGGGAAGGTTGCTCTTCCACCATATGATGATCTTCCTCCCAAGATGGGTGTATCAACGGGTTATGCACCGGGACAGGTAACAATTCTTCTCCCTTTTTGCTGATAATTTTAGTTAATATGACTAACTTTTGCAAAATGCAGGAGGTAGGAGGCCCCAGCGATCAGCCTTCTGCTGCTCCATCTCTTCCTTCCGGACAGACTCTTCTGGAAGAGAAGAATGCCCTGGAGAAGAAGACCGAGGAGATGGCCTCGAAGATTCTGCGTTTAGCAGAATGTCTTGATCGATCCCGAGAGGAGGCGCACCATTTCCGTCGAGAGAGAGACTTCGCTCAGCAACAGCGAGAACTCTCTGACTTGATTAGGGACAATAGTGCGTCTGTTGTTAGGGACGATATAGATAGACTTAGAGTAGTCGCTAGTTCCTTGGGGGTTGTCAGTGTAGATCCTACTGACAACAATATGTCCCTTGGGGAACTTTGTAAACTTCTTTCGGAACAAGTCGATGCTTTTATCGACCGTATCCCTTTTGTATGTAAAGAATGTAATAAATAAAGTTTCTTTTATCCATATGAACATTCTTCATACCTTCTGTGCGAAATTAAGGCTAAAAGCTTAGTCCGCGACCATTCATACACAGAAAATTTCAGTTCTGCGATTAGAATCGTGCTTTAAAAGATCACCATGACCTGCCCTGATGCCGCGATCAGACTTAAGGCCGCGGTTAGAACTGAATTGCGACCAGAGTTGAACATCCGGTTAGACTATTACTTCGATTAGAGACGAAGTTTTAGCCTAGAACACGATTTCGATAAAACCATAACCCAATTAGAAACACTTCAGTACGTTAAAAATTGGGTTACGTGATTTTTTCGAACAAAATGTTCAAAAAAAAGGAAAAACTTCCTCTGAAAAGTACTGGAAATTTTTCAGTCCTTTTACACTTTCAGTTTCCAAAACAAAGAAGTCTTTTTGTTTCAGATCCGACGCCTGAGTACTTTATCGGGTCCATCAGAGACAGTATCCATTATGGGAAATGAATAAAGCATTTAATGGAACGTTTGAAACGAGCCGTTTACTCATTAATGCGTCGCCTTGGGTCTATAAAAAGCAGTAGGTAGCTTCTTGAGGAAGCCACTCAGCCGCGAAAAAACCCTTAGAATTCCCGCCGCTCAAAACCCTCACTTTCTTCAGCCTTCATCTTCCCCAAATCGCCAGCTTCCCCTTTGATTCTACACCATAGATGGCGTCCTGGAGCAGATCCATTCATCATTCTGAGGAGAGCCTGATGGCGCTTGAGAAGGAGGAGATCCTTTCTCCGCGGCTGCTCATTAACTGGCGACCTGCGGAGAAGGACCAAGAAACCCCAACTGTCCAAGAAGGCGAGTTGGTGGTTTTTGAGGAGTATTTTCGTTGCGGGTTCCGATTCCCTGAGAGTCGGTTCCTTAAGGATATCTTTGAACATTACGGGTGGGAACTGATCAACCTCCACCCCAACGCGATGTTGATTCTTGCAGTATTCCAGCATCTCTGTGAAGCCTTCGTCGGAGTATATCCCAGCGTGGATCTTTTCCGACGATTTTACTTTTCGGCGTGATCGAAGAGCACCAACACCGCTGGATGCATCTACTTCCGGCTGAGGGATAAAAAGGAGTATCCCTCCCCACCCCTGCGAGACTCAGTGCACGGGTGGCACCAGAAATGGTTTTACTGCACCCCGCCGACCGAGAGCGGGCTGTGGTTTGAGAACTCGCGGCCGGAGAAAACGAGCGAGTTGGATACTCTCCCGGCGATGAACGCGGAGTTCATGAAGCATGCCGAGGTGATCCTTCACTTAGTCGAACAAGGGCTGACGGCACGTGACGTCATCCGAGACTTTGTGAAGAATCGGGTGAGCCCCCTACGTGAAAGGGCTCATCCGGCTTGGGAGATCAAGTCCATGGCGGACACTACCCTGGACTATAACGAAGGTACTCATTTCTGACATTGAAATCCTTTTGTCATTTTTGAAATGTATCAATTTAACTCGTATCTGGGAACAGTCCTGCCCTCAGCTGAGATTGAGAGGCGGACTAACTACCTCCTCAGGGCGTACAACGCCGAGGTAGAGGGCCCCAAGGGATCGCCTCGCCCCCAAAGCTTGATTCATGCTGGCGACGACCTTAAACAGGAGCGCCGAAAGGTAAACTTTCCACTTGGCCTCTGTTTTGCAGGTTTCATGTATGTCCAGCACTAATCAATCCCATTGGAATGAGAATAGCTCCTAGGGAGGTTTGCGGATGCAACATTCCCAAGTGAAAATGTCGGCTCTCTGAAGAAGCCGACGGCGAGGAACGTGAAGAAGGTCTCTCAGAGACCCAGGACAAAGAGTCCTGCCTCTAAGAAGACCAAGCTGAACCCTGGAGAGGGGTCTTCACGAAGCATTCCTCGTCTCGCAAGAAAGACTGCGGTAAGATATCGCATTCCTGCTACTTTTTCAGGCGCGACATGGAATCACTTCTTCGTCGTACAGGGAGAGGGGAGCGAGGAGGAAGAGGATGACGTTCCTCTGATCCTTCGAAGGAGGAAGATCGCGGATCTTCCATCCAGCGATGCCCCAGGCTGCCCCGCAGAGACCACAGCTGCCGAAGAAGTGGCCGTGGTTGACCCTGCGACCACTGAAGATCTTGTGGTCGCAGGTGACCTTCCAATTCCTGAAGCCCCCGAGGTTTCAGGGTCAATCATCTCTGCTTCCCTGGTCGAAGGGACGACTAAGGTAAAGGATCTTTTCGATCATTCCCTCCATGGCTCTTTCTGCGCATTTGACAAGTTAATGTACATACAGGAAGGAGAGCTTCCCCCTGGGTCCACTGGGGATTCCAGGGAGGAAAATCCTCCTCCTCCGCGGACAGAGGAGGAGGTAGACGAACAAAGGCCGGCTGTGACGGTTCCAGCAACTCAGGAATCGCCAAGGCCTTCGGATGCAGCCCCACCAGTTAGTCCGGTGGTCCAGGTAAAGATCTTTCTATGTGTTTTTACCCGTTCCCTAAGAATATGCCTATAACATGATATTTCCAGGGGGGTGCTGTCTTATTTACCATAAGGAAGGCAAGAATCGAAGACGGCTCTCCTTCACAAGGGGAATTTTCCCAGAAGTCCCAGGAACGAATGGGATTTCGAATAAGGTAAGAACTCTTACTTGACAGTAATCTTATATAAAAGCTGTCTGACCCACTCTTCCTGTTAGGCAAAAGAAGACAGCGCCTATACCTTCAACCGCCACTGGGGAGGTTGAAGCTAGGGCTGATGAGGGAGCCTCTAATGAAGAGCGCTCTACTCCCGTGGTTCAGGAAGTCGTCCGGACCGCGGGAGGTGAAACAAGTACAGGGACTAGGTCACCACCAGTGGCCTCTGGGGGTGGCGTCCGGCCGGCACTCCCATCAACTATCCCCGTCGCAGGCACTTCAGGCGCGCTAGCAAGGATTCCTGCTAGCATGGATGATGCCGCTTTAAATAAGTTTATGAAGGTATGATGACCCCTGTTTCGGCGTTTGAAACGCCTTTAGAGTATATTTAACTCTCTTGCTTCGTGTCACAGGGCTTGTCATGGGTGACGAGCCAGTCGCATGCTGCAATGGCTAGCATGGCGGCTGTTCAAAAAGATCGTGACGGCTTGCGCAAGTGAGGATCATCATTCTTCTGTTAATATAAGTAGGCTTTAATTGTGACTAACCTGATTTTGCTGCAGAGAGGTTACGTTCTTGAAGAAAGAGTTAGCCAAGATAAAGCTGAACTCAGTTACAGAGTTCCAGAAACTACGGACTGAAATCAATAAACTTCAGTCTGAGAAGGCTGGTAAGTCGATTCTCAATTTGAGAAAACTTAAAGCCGTTTCTTGTTTAATAACCTCTTTTCTCTGTACAGCGCAAGCAGGTCACATTACACAGCTTGTCAAGGACAAGATGCTTCTCGAGTCCTCGCTCAACCATACTGATCAAGTGGTCAAAGAGTTGAGCCTACTGGTCTTCGAAAAACTGAAGGCCATAGCCAGCCTTTTGAATACCAACGTGGTAGAGTTGAGGAAGGACGACCCAAATGTCAGCGATTGGGCATCACTGCTCACAACTCAAGCAGAATCACTGCTCGAATATCTCCCTGGAGATTTACGGCGACGTGAAGAGACAATCAGGACGAGAGTCCGATCAGCCGCTTCTGCCGTACTCAGCCGGGTTCGACTTCACCATGGCCCAGATGCGAATCTGAGCGCGCTGGTGGGACCGGTTGAGGTCGAGAGTGAAGAACTGCTTGACGCCGTTATTGAAGAAGTTAAGCCCTTCGTTGACAAACTCTTGGCTGAGCTGAGGATCGAATGATCCTTACATTTTGTAACCAAACAATTGTAATTACAATGCTATGTATGTAAAACTATTTTTTCAAAAGAAAGTGCATATTCACATCATAAGTTTCATACTATAAGTATATTCCTCTAGCCCCCGCCTCTGTTTTGTGAATACTGAAGCCTTAGTATTTTAAGCAGAGGGGAAAACATAAGTACGATGACCAGGGATATGCGCTTCAAGCCAATGATCAAGATTAAAATAACATTTTAACCTTATTGCAAACTGATAGCCACCCGGATGACCGAAGACTGGCCAGATAGTCCCATGTGCGTTGAGAAACGGCTTATTTAGGAGTAACTTATCTGGAAGTGATCATGAGATTGACCAGCGAATCCGGTTGAAAAATGCTGTAATAACCTAACCGCCAGCGATCAGCCCCCAGGTCGAATTTGTATAATTTGGGCTTAAAGAAAAACACTCATTGTATGCAAACAAGACATGCTTTTTATGAAAAGATGCTAATTGAACAGGAAAAAAGTGATTGGAATACTTACACGTAAAACTTGCGAAGTTGATCGATGTTCCAAGTATTGAACAAAATCCGACCATCCTCCATGGCTAACCGCGCAGATCCTGGCCGCGGCACTGAGACGACAGTGTATGGTCCCTCCCACTTTGGGGAGAATTTATTGCGGTTAGACTGGTCTTGAATTTTTCGTAAAACCAAGTCGCCCACGTTGAGATCACGTGGTCGCACCTTTTTACTGTGATACTTGCGTAGAGCCTGCAAGTATACCGCGGACTTAATCAGGGCGCGATCACGCCGTTCTTCCAGGAGGATGAGATCTCGCGATCGCTGTTCGGATTGGTTGACTTGTTCGAATTGATTCGTGCGAACAGATCCAATACTTACTTCCATAGGCAACACAGCCTCGGCTCCATAGACCAAATGGAAGGGTGTCTCACCGGTGGCTCGACTAGAGGTAGTCCGTAGTGCCCATAGAACAGTATAGAGCTCGTCTGCCGAAGCCCCCGAGCGGGTCTTGAGGCGATCAAAAACACGTTTTTTGATACCTTGCAATACTTGCCCATTGGCCCGTTCTACGGCACCATTGCTTTGTGGATGTGCCACGGAAGCAAAGCACACCTTGGTCCCAATCTGATCGCAGTAGTCTAGGAAAAGACCGCTAGCGAACTGAGAACCGTTGTCTGTGATGAGACGGTTTGGAACACCAAATCGTGCCACAATGTTCTTGTGAAAGAACTTTTGTGCGGCTGATGCAGTAATATTTCGTACTGGTTCGGCCTCAATCCACTTTGTGAATGTGTCAATGGCTACGAACAAAAACTTGTATCCATTGACCGCTTGTGGCATAGGACCGACGATGTCCATTCCCCAGATCGCGAAAGGCCATGCGAGAGGAATAGTTTGCAATGCATAAGCAGGTTGATGAACCTGTCTTGCATGAAACTGACACTGTGGACACATCTTGACCATAAGCTTGGCATCATCGAGTGCCGAAGGCCAGTAGAATCCCTGTCGAAAAACTTTTCCGACCAGTGTTCGGTATGACGCGTGTGCACCGCATACACCGTCATGTATTTCTTTCAAGAGGGATTTTCCTTCCTCCTGAGATATGCAGCGCATGAATACTCCTTGAGTACCCTTTCTGTACATAACCCCATCTATGAGTTTGTACAGACGCGCCTTTCGAATTAACCGATCGCTTTTGGTTTCGTCCTCGGGTAGGGTCCCATGTTCAAGATAGACCCTCAATGGATGAGTCCAATCTTGTTCCTGACCGAGGTTGGCAACGAAGGCTATTGCCGGATCATCCTCGACCGAAGTCATGATCGAAGGATGGTCCAAGTGTTCAATGAACACTCCTGCCGGAGCGGATGAGCGTGAGGATCCAATTTTGGATAATTGGTCTGCGAGAATGTTGTCCTTTCGCGGGATGTATTGGACTTCGAAGTGACTGAAGTGTTTTTCCAATTTCCTCACTTCCCCCAGGTAATGAGCCATTGTCTCATCGGAGGTGCTGTACTCCTTGTTTACCTGGTTTACGACCAGCTGTGAGTCCCCCCTCACCACTAATCGACGGACTCCGAGGAATTTTGCTGCCCGGAGCCCTGCAAGAAGACCTTCATACTCTGCTGCATTGTTGGTTGCAACAAAGTGTAGTTGAATGACATACTTAAGCTGTTCGCCCTGAGGCGTAACTAAGACCACTCCAGCCCCCGAGTGTTGAAAACTACGGGAGCCGTCAAAGTACATTGTCCAATAATCGGGGCACTCCAGTTCCTTTGCCAACTGCACGGGTGGCTCAGGGTTGGTCCATTCGACCACAAAGTCGGCCAAAACCTGAGACTTAACCGCCGTGCGAGGGGTGAAATGGATCTCAAAGGCACCGAATTCGACCGCCCATTTGGCGATTCGACCAGATTTTTCTGGATTTCGGACAATATCCCCTAAAGGAAAAGAGGAGGGTACTGTGATCTTGTGTGCTTGAAAGTAATGTCGTAGCTTACGGGAAGCCATCAGTAGTGCGTAAAGTATCTTCTGGACCTCAGGGTAGCGCTCCTTAGGACCATGAAGTACTTCGCTCACATAGTAGACGGGTCTGTGTACTCCTTCCCTTTCCGCGATCAGAACTGCGCTGACCGCGTGCGGGGTGGCCGCCAAATACAGAAGTAATGGTTCTTCCTTTTCAGGAGACACCAATACCGGCGGACTAGAAAGGTATGTTTTTACCTCCTGAAACGCTTTTTCGGCTTCGTCGGACCACGTGAAGTTATGATGTTTACGCAAGGCTTTAAAGAAAGGTAGTCCCCTTTCGCCTAATCGCGATATGAAGCGACTTAAAGCCGCCATGCGACCAGCCAGGCGTTGAACATCCTTCATGGTCGAGGGCGACCTCATTTGTTCAATAGCTCTGATTTTCTCAGGATTAACCTCAATGCCCCTGGAACACACAAGGAAACCAAGAAGCTTTCCTGAAGAAACCCCGAAAGAACATTTCTCTGGGTTCAATTTTATTCCAAAGCGATTCAAGTTACATAAGGTTTCAGCAAGATCGTCCAAATGAGACAATCTTTTGGTGCTCTTTACAACCAAGTCGTCTACATATGCTTCGAGATTACGCCCTATCTGGGAAAGAAAGGTCTTTTGCATCAAGCGCTGGTACGTGGAACCAGCGTTCTTGAGACCGAACGGCATTCTGACGTAGCAGTATGTGCCGAACAGGGTGATGAAGGCAGTTTTCTCTTCATCGTCTTCTGCCATGCTAATTTGATGATATCCCGAGTAGGCATCCAGAAAACTCATCAGTTCGCAACCCGCAGTGGAGTCAACCAGCTGGTCGATGCGGGGAAGGGGAAAGTCGTCCTTCGGACAGGCACTGTTGAGGCTAGTATAGTCGACGCACATGCGCCACTTGCCATTTGACTTGCGGACCATGACCGGATTGGCGAGCCAGTCCGGGTGATTCACCTCGCGGATAAACCCGGCTTGTAAGAGTTTGTCTAACTCTTCTCGGATGGCTTCTTGTCGGTCGGTGGCAAAACGCCTGAGCTTTTGCTTTATTGGTCGTTGTCCAGGTCGAATTGCTAACCTGTGCTCAATTACTTCCCTTGGGACACCGGGCATGTCGGACGGTTTCCACGCAAACACGTCTGCGTTAGCTCGGAGGAAAGCAACGAGGTCGAGTTCCTATTTGTCATCCAGGGCTGACCCAACCCGAATTGTCCTGGATGGGTCATCTGGGTACAAAGGAACTTGTTTGAGTTTCTCATCTGGTCGAGGAGCAGCCCTGATCGCATCGATGGCGACAGTGGCGACCTGAGCGTCCCGGAGGGGAAGTTGATCGACCATCTCCAAAGATAGCCGGTCGCACGTGAGTGCCACGTTGCGACTACCTCGGACCGAAATGACACCTTTGGGGCCAAGCAATTTCCCGCACTGATAAGCATAGTGCATTGCCATCATGAACTTAGCGAGAGTAGGCCTGCCAAAGATTGCATTATAAGCTGAATCACAATCGATTACATCGAAAGTAACCAATTCTGTTCGGAAGTTATCTGGTTCTCCCAGAGTGACCGGGAGGACCACTTGTCCCAATGGCATCATGGAGGGGCCTGGGATTATCCCACAAAACGGATGGATTATGGGCTTGATCTTCGAACGAGGAATTTGCGTCTCGTCGAGTGTCTTGACCAATAAAAGATCAAGGGAACTTCCCCCGTCGATCAGGACCCTTTCGACTCTCGCGTTACTGATGATTGGGGTAATAACCAGAGGTAACCTCAATGGTCGAGTTAGCCCCGCAGGACAGTCAGCGCGGTCGAACGTCAAAGGCATATCCGACCAACGGGGATATTGAGGTTCACCAAGGGATGTCTCCGTTTGGTTAACCTCTCGGCAAAAAGTTTTAAACTGCCTTTTGGAAACGAAAGAGGAGGAACCTCCGAAAATGACATTAACATGATTTTGAGGTACCTGGTAAGCCATTTCTTCGTCTCCATCGACGTCTCTAACCCCGCACGCCTGCTCTTTGGGCGGTAAGGTTGGCATTGGCCCAGCTCCTTGGTAGAAATCATCCAGCTGTTTCAACCAACTCCTGCAGTTTTTGAGATCGTGGCCTGCGGAATTGTGGAGTGGACACCACCTTTTGCCCTCCTGCGGATTAGTTGATTTTTCTGGCTGGTCGGAATCCCGGCCACCAGAAGCAGTTTTACTTTTAAAAGAAGACTTATTACCTTTGGTCGAAGGTGGTTTCTCCGCGACCGCGACCTCACGGTACTGTCCAGAGCGGTTCCTCTTCGACTTTTTTGACTTCCCACCCGGTGAAGACTCCGGCTTTTTGCTCGAATCTTCTTTCTTGGCGTCCTTGAAGCCTGGTTGGGGCGGTAGGTCCCCCTTGTCAACCATTCGGTTCCATTCGACTGCCCTGGGCTGCATCGGAGTATCGATCAGCCATATCGAACAGATCGGCCACCGATCGAGGAGGGTGGATGAGCAAGTCTTCAGTGAATCTCCGGTATCGAACGGCATGCTTAAATGCCCTGATTACGGAGCCATCAGATATGTTCGGGATGGTATTTCTTACCCCGACAAACCTCTTGACAAACTGCCGAAGCGTTTCGGTCGAAGTTTGCCGCAATCTATGCAAGTCGTCCTCCTTACCCGGCTTTTGGTAACAGTTTTGGAAATTGCTGAGGATGGCATCGCATAGCATTTTCCAATTATAGATAGAACCCTCAGGCTGATTGAACAACCAGGTTCTAGCCGGCCCTACGAGGACTGTTGGCAGGTAGTTGGCCATGACCTTGTCATCGCCTCCTGCTGCTTGGATGGCAGTAATATAGATCTGAAGAAACTCGGATGGGTTCTGAGTTCCATCAAACCTCTCAATGGCCCCTGGTCGAAACTTATCGGGCCAAACGACTGCTCGTAGGCCAGGCGAGAAAGCTTTGCAACCAACGTAAGGACCGTGAACCGTCCTGCGACTTTCGGTCGGGTTTCGAGCAAACTCACTTAATGGCGGGGTTACTCGGGGTCCCAAACGAGAATGAACGGGAACTCGATCCCTACTGCGAGAGTCCTGCATTCGCCGATATTTGTCCTGTCGGGACGGTATAGGCGGCGGGTAACTCCGTCGGCCAGAGCCAAAATGAGGACCATCTCGATCACGGGAATGTGTCACTGAGCGGGAAGAGGCTGTTGGGGTCGCCTCGGATGCGACCTCGTCCAATCTTTCCGCCAGGATCCTGTAAAAGGCCGGTCTCTGCGCATCCGTGATCGTAGGAGGAAAATTGCGCATGACTTCCGCGATAGATCGCAGTCGACCATGGGTACTTCTCCTAGGGGCACCAGGTGTTATTGTTTCCTCGTCCACTGGGAAGTGCTCCGGTGGTAAGGAAGGAGTCTGGTCACGTCTATGACCACGCGACCGTCGAGAAGAACTCGGGGCAGCATCGTAACGAGCCTGCGCATCTTGAAGAGCCTCTAGGGCAGTTCTGCGTAGTTCGTTGTTTTGTTGCTCGAGATCTTGCTCCTCCTTCTGTTTGCGATCTTGTTCTTCCCTGGCAGCCTGTTGATCGGGAGTTTCCTCCGACAACGCAGCAAACTGCCTAGGGAGAGAAGTTGTCGATGGGGAGAACATCTCGGTCTGTTCCGAGTCAGACTCGAAATCAAAGAGACGGTGGAGGTTATCAGGGTCGAACCTCCCTGGGCTAACCTCGGGGTCACCATCATACTTTCCCTCAGTGGGATCGCATGACGGGCCGGATTCATCACCTAACACATTAAGAACCTCTGCGGGTTCTGACCTTGTGCCAGTTACCTCCTGGTTGATTATCATGACTTGGGGAGGTGATTCATCCTGTGGAAGATTCTGGCCTTCGACCTCTTCCATCGGAACGGGATCACTTGGAGAAGGCATTGGGATATGAGCATAATCCTCGAGATCGAAATCATTCTCGGAATCATATGCTCCAGCCATGTTTCGACAAACCTCCGAATTTCAATTAAGACGCCTTGAGGAAGGCCCCACGGTGGGCGCCAGCTGTCGACGATTCGGACTCGGAGTCCTCAGCCGAACTTATGCAGAATTTGTAATAGTGAGACCTTTCAAGATGACCCTTCGGGAAGGTATGCTGAACAATGGTGAACAGGAGCACAGAGAATTTAGACAGGTTCGGGCCCTCGATGGTGGGAGTAAAAGCCCTACGTCCTGTTGAGATTTCACTAAGTGTGGTAAAATGTTTACAAATGGAAGGAAAAGTCCTCACAGGCAAGGATTTTTCCTGTAAAAGTGTACAAAGATAAGCTAAAGAAGACTTAAAAATGCTATATGAGGTGTGCCGTAGACTTGGCTAACTTGGATTCCTCTTGATTGATACTTCATGCCATCCTTTTATACTGCTTGAAAGGGTGCCATGTGAAGAAAACTGCATCAATCGGTTGCACGGACGGTTGGATACGGTTTTTGAAACTGCTCTTAACCTCCACGTAGGTTAAACACGTGTTATTCATGGATAACTGTACGTGTTAACCTCCTGATGGTTGATTTTCCACGTGTAGGAATCTTCGGGATACTTAGAATATCCTGTCGTATGGACAACCGAATAGATAGATCCCAGGTATCCTGATCGGCAGATGTTCTGACCGCAGGATTCGGCTGACCGCGTAATATCCCGAATGTGTAGTTCGCGTATAGCCCACGAACTTCTGACCGCGCAAGGCTTACGGTCTGACCGCATAAAGCTGCGACTTGATCGCGTAAAGCTTGCGACCTCGTGGTGATGCCTCTCAGAATAGCTTGAGTTCGCATCTCCAGACACATGTCTGGTTCGAACCTGTCTTGAACCAGAAGTTTATTAGAAGTGACCCGGGTGTCAATCCTCGTCAGTGAGCGCCCTCACCTAGACGGTTCGGAGGCGTGGCCGTTGATCTCTCCGTTCGGAGATTGTCAGAGAGGCTCGGCAAGTGTGTACAAGGCATCAGTGCTCGCCTTTCCGGAGTGGACAAGGAGCAACCATTAGTGATAATATCCTTTGTGGATATTGAAGCGAGACTCAAGTGATTTGAGTGCTTCAACGAGGATTAGTGGAGACTGGGCGAGTCTCCGATACCTCGGTAAAAATTGTGGTGTTCGTTCTCTATCTTCTCTCTTTATTTTATTAAAGTGCATTTGGTTCTTCTTGTCATAAAAACTTGTTTTTATTTGAAGTTTTTAAAGCCTCCTATTCACCCCCCCTCTAGTCGTCATCCTTGATCCAACACGTGGTATCAGAGCAAGGTCTCTCGATTCATTAGGCTTTACCGCCTAGAGAGAGGATGTCGTCAAGTGGTGATTTTCTTCTCAGTCATACCGGTCGTGCGCCTATCTTTGATGGGACAAACTATCCTTATTGGAAAGTGCGCATGTCGGTATTCCTAGAAGCCATGGGGCTTGATGTATGGGATAGTGTTAAACTCGGTTTTACTACTCCGGATGATCCGGCAAGTCAGTCTGAGGACGACAGGAGAAAACTGCATTTAAATGCCCGTGCAAAAAATGCACTCTTTGCCGGTCTATCCTTAAATGAGTTCAACCGTGGGAGCAATCTCACGACTGCTCATAAGGTTTGGACTACCCTCGAAGAAATTTACGAGGGAACAACAAAGGTTAAAGAGGCAAAATTGCTAATGGTGAGGCAAAAATATGAGACATTCACCATGTCATCAACCGAGTCTGTGGATTCCATGTTCACTCGATTGAATAACATTGTGAATGAACTCAAGGGTCTTGGTGTTGTTTTTATTGACCTTGAGCTTGTGAGAAAGATGCTTAGGGCCTTACCGGAAAGCTTCGACACTCTTGTGACGGTTCTCACAAACTCCGATTTGTCAACCACGACACCAACTGATCTCTATGGGAACCTCATCACCCATGAGATGCACAAGAAGGAGAAGAAGGAAGCAGTCGAACCCGCGGAGACGAAGAAGAAAGCTTTGGCCTTCAAAGCAAATGCAAGAAATGATTCAAGCGATGGCTCCTCCGACGAAGACCTCGCACTCATGGTAAAGAACACTCAAAAACTTCTTCGCAGGTTGCATAAGAAAGGTGTCAACATTGACACACGACCAAAGGGGCAAAAGCAAAACAACTTCAAGGACATCATTTGCTATGGATGCCATGAGAAGGGACACATAGCATCAAGATGTCCAAACAAGAACAAGGCATGGAACAAGAAGAAGAAGTTCTTCAAGAAGAAGAATGAAGAAATCAAAGAAGCCTATTTTGGAGAATGGATGTCCGGCGGAGAGAGCTCCGACTCTGACTCCGACAACGAAAGAAGTTGCTCCAAGAAGATGGCCGGATTAGCTCTCGGCAACATCAACACTTCAACTAGTTCATCCATTTGCCTTATGGCCAAAGGCGATGAAAAGGTACATTCCAACGATCCATCATATGATGACTTAGTTGAAATGATAACTGAATTAAATGAAGCTTTTGGAAAAACTAAAAAGAAGTATAAGGCGCTTAAGGAAGAACATTCTTCCCTACGCGCTCAATACTCCGAACTTAAAGATTCTTATGAAAGCATGCTTATAAAGAATGTTTCATCTAAGGTAGATGTTTCAACTTCATGTAACTTGAATGAATCTCCCTCTAGTAGTCATCACATTCCATGTGCTTCAAATAATAACATCTTAAATGAAAATAATGAACTTAAGGAACAAGTTGAAAAACTTGGAAAAGGCTTAGAAAATTGTTATAAAGGTAAAATATCTCTTGATCTAATCCTTAGTAAACAAAAATGCTCTTTTAGAAAAGAAGGATTAGGATATTTTCAAAAGAAAGGAAGGAAACAAAATTCTAAAACTATATTTGTTAAAGCATGCAACACATTCTGTCATAAATGCCATGAAACCGGTCATTCACATAAAGCATGTCCCTTAATGACTCCTAATTATTTTGATACTTGCTACATGCTTCAAAAGTCGAGAAAAGGTTATGTTATTGCAAAGTATGTTGGCGCACCCATGTTAAACAAAAGAAAGAAATCTATTTGGGTGCCCAAAGCTTTGATTGCTAACATTGAAGGACCCAAAAAGGTTTGGGTACCTAAAAGAACTTAATTCTTTTTATGCAGGTGAACTACAAGACCGGTGGGAAGCATTGGGTGCTAGATAGCGGATGCTCCGAACACATGACCGGTAACAAGAAGTTGTTCACCACACTCAAAGACAACTCAAGCGAGAACCAAAAGATTACCTTTGGTGACAACCGTCAAGGAAATGTGGTAGGCTTGGGTAAAATCGCAATCTCAAATGATCTTTCTATTTTGAATGTTTTGTTGGTCGAATCTTTGAACTTCAATTTGCTTTCCGTTGCACAAATTTGCGATTTTGGTTTTAGTTGCACGTTTTATCCAAAAGAAGTTTTGGTTGAAAGTTTAAAAGATAAATCTTTGATCTTTAAAGGCTTTCGTTTTAGAAATCTTTATTTGGTTGACTTTCACTCAAAAGATGCATCTCTGTCAACATGTCTTGTCTCTCAAACCTCAAAAGGTTGGCTATGGCATAGACGACTTGCACATGTTGGAATGCATCAATTGAGAAAACTTTTAAAACGTGATTTGGTTGTTGGCTTAAAGGATGCGAATTTTGAAAAGGACAAACCTTGTAGCGCTTGTCAAGCTGGCAAGCAAGTAGCTACTTCACATCCAACTAAGCGCATTCTTTCGACTTGCAAACCTTTGGAACTCCTTCATATGGATTTATTTGGACCTTCCGAGTTCCAAAGTATCGGGGGTAGCAATTATGGTTTTGTGATTGTTGACGATTTCACTCGCTATACTGGGGTTTTCTTTATTTCCCAAAAATCTGAAACCCCCGATGTTTTCAAAAGTTTTGCAAAACGTGTCTCTACTGAATTCGAATTATCCATCAAGAAAATCCGTAGTGATCATGGTGGAGAGTTCGTTAATTCAACTCTATTTGATTTTTGTGACTCTCTTGGAATCAAACACAAATTTTCCACATCCTACACTCCACAGCAAAATGGAGTCGTTGAAAGGAAAAATCGAACACTTATAGAAATGGCAAGGACTATGCTAAGTGAGTATGATACTCCTACTCGCTTCTGGGCTGAAGCCGTGCATACCGCTTGCTATTCTATAAATCGACTTTATTTGCATCCTCTTCTTAATTTGACTCCTTATGAACTTCTTGTTGGGCGCAAGCCAAATATTTCTTATTTTCGAGTCTTTGGTTGCAAATGTTATATTCTTAAGAAAAGAAATTTTGGTGGTAAATTTCAAAGAAGAGTAGATGAAGGCTTTCTAGTCGGATACTCCACCACTAGCAAAGCTTATCGTGTTTTTAATAAAAAATACTAGTTGCATTGAGGAATCTAGTGATGTCGAATTTGATGAAACTAACGGCTCACAAAAGGAGCAAGTATCTCATGAAGTTTCAGGTGACGATCTCCAAGAAGCCATGAAGAATATAACCATTGGAGACATCAAGCCAAGAGATGAAGATCAAGAAGATGATGTTAACATTGAGAATGTTGATCAAAATGTATCATCATCTCATGTTGATCCTCCAGAACAAGATCAAGATGAAGATGTACAAGATGAAGCACCAAGACAGCATCAAACGATCACCAAGGATCACCCTCTAGACCAAATATTGGGTGACGTCAGTAAGGGTGTTCAAACTCGATCTCGTATTGCTGCATTTTGTGAACATCATTCTTTTGTATCTTCTTTAGAACCCAAACATGTTAATGAAGCTTTAAATGATCCTGATTGGGTTAATGCCATGCATGAAGAACTTAATAATTTTGCTAGAAATGAAGTTTGGACTTTAGTAGAAAGACCCAAATATCATAATGTAATTGGAACAAAATGGGTTTTCAGAAATAAGCAAGATGAAAATGGTGTTGTAATTAGGAACAAAGCTTGTCTTGTTGCTCAAGGCTTCACTCAAGTTGAAGGTTTAGACTTTGGTGGAACTTTTGCACCTGTAGCAAGACTTGAAGCTATTCGCATACTTCTTGCTTATGCATCATGCTTTAATATCAAACTTTTTCAAATGGATGTTAAAAGTGCTTTTCTAAATGGTGAAATTTCTGAACTTGTGTTTGTTGAACAACCTCCTGGCTTTGAAAATTCTAAATTTCCAAACCATGTTTTCAAATTGTCAAAAGCTCTTTATGGTCTCAAACAAGCTCCTCGAGCTTGGTATGAGCGACTTAGAGACTTTCTATTATCAAAAGGTTTTAAAATTGGGAAGGTTGATACAACTCTCTTTACAAAGAAAATTAAAAAAGATTTGTTCATTTGTCAGATTTATGTTGATGATATAATCTTTGGATCTACTAATGAACATTTCTGTCATGAGTTTGGAGAGATGATGTCTAGGGAGTTCGAGATGTCTATGATTGGTGAGCTGAGCTTCTTCCTCGGTCTTCAAATCAAGCAACTCAAGAACGGTACGTTCGTGAGTCAAACAAAGTACGTGAAGGACCTGCTCAAGCGCTTTGAGATGGAAGATGCTAAGCCAATCAAAACTCCTATGGCAACCAATGGACATCTGGACATGGACAAAAGCGGCAAATCGGTTGATTCTAAACTGTATAGGTCTATGATTGGTAGTCTTTTATATCTTACTGCATCTAGGCCTGATATCATGTTTAGTGTGTGCTTATGTGCTAGATTTCAGTCAGATCCTAAGGAATGCCATTTAACTGCTCTTAAAAGAATCCTTAGGTATTTAAAATGCTATCCCAGTTTAGGCCTTTGGTATCGGAAAGATGCAAATTTTGAATTAATTGGGTATTCGGATTCTGATTATGCTAGGTGCAAGATTGATCGTAAAAGCACATCTGGCAGCTGTCAGCTGTTGGGGAGATCATTAGTATCATGGTCATCTAGGAAGCAAAATTCTGTAGCTCTCTCCACAGCTGAAGCTGAATATGTGTCTGCAGGCAGTTGTTGTGCTCAATTATTATGGATGAAACAGACATTTTTGGATTATGGGATTATATTTGATAAAGTGCCACTATTATGTGATAATGAAAGTGCCATTAAAATTGCTAATAATCCTGTTCAACATTCTAGAACTAAGCATATTGAAATAAGGCACCACTTTATTAGAGATCATGTGGCAAAAGGTGACATTGATGTGAATTATGTTAGAACTGATATGCAACTAGCAGATATTTTCACTAAACCCCTAGATGAATCAAGATTTTTCTTTTTAAGGGGTGAACTGAACATTATTGATATATCAAATGCTAGTTGATGTGCTAAATGTGTTGTTTGTATAAAATATTATTATTTTATTCCCTCTCTAGTCTTAGACTGCTTCTGGTCGAAATTGACCAAACTGACAGTCAGTTCCTCTAACTGACAGTCAGTTCAGTAGTTAGGAGCCTGGTCTTAGTCTCTGGTCGAAGTCATTGTCATAACTGACAGTCAGTTTCACAAACTGACAGTCAGTTACGTGCATTTGACTTTGGTCGTAGCTCCTGGTCGTGTTCGAGTCCCCTACTGACTGTCAGTCTTATACACTGACTGTCAGTTTCAAAACTCAGTTCTGTGAACTGACTGTCAGTATGGTACACTGACTGTCAGTTCCATGTTTCTGAGTTTGGAACTGACTGTCAGTTTATCAAACTGACTGTCAGTTGCGGGATCGAGAACCCTAAAATCCCCCGTTCCTTTTCTTGTCTTCTCGGCTTCTCTTCTTCTCGCTGCCATTCTTGTGCCTCCTCCTTGTTGCCGGTGTGATTGCGCCACCATCCTTCGTCGCTGGCACCTTCTCCTCGCCGTCGATGACCGCAGCCACCCGTGTGTGTGCTCCTCCACCTCTTCTAGCCGCGGCTTTCGATCACCTCGTTCTTGTGCCGTGTGTTAAGCTCGGCCGTGGGGTGCTCGCCGGCGTTGAGCTCCTTCGGTGATCCCCAACCACCGTTGTGTTGAAGCTCGCCGGTGGTTTCTCCTCTTTCCTTGGTGTATCTGAGGCCGGTTCGTCGTCGTCGACCAGTTCTGTTCGTCGGCCTCCTCTGTTCAGGTCTTTTCTCCTCTGTTTTTCCTGTTTTCCTTTCATCATGTCTGATCAGCCCGGTCCCTCTCGTCGTGTGGCCCGACGGAAGAATGCGGTAAACAGCCAGCGTTCATCGGGTCAGACGTCCGAGAACCGGCCCTCGCCTCCGCCTGAGCGCGTGCCCGTGGATTATTCACGTTGGCACGCGAGCCGCCTTCGCTCTCTGCGCTCTGTAAACCCATATCTGTCGCTGCGTCCCACTGGTCGCGACGCGTGCACTGTCCTCACCTGCTACACCAACCTTCACCAAGACTTGTTCACCAGCGTCTATAGCCGCACACCCATCTTTGCCCACCGCTCTCTGTCGTGGGGTACGATCGCCTCTCACACAGGCATCGCTACCCTCGCAGACTTGTTCGGCACTGTAGGGATCCGCGACCTAGTCGCTGATTCCTCTTTGCACTGGGCTGAGGGGCCCATTCGTCAGTTCTATTCTACCGTCTTCGTATCCCCTCAGCGCGACTTCATGACCTTCATGACGGGCCTCCAGGTCTACACCGTCACGAAGGATCAGCTTGAGTCTGCGCTTGGACTGGTGCGCCCTCCTTCTGGCCGCCAGCTCCACACTCTACCTGACCTCGAGCGTCGGGAGGTGGCCATGCTTTATTCCGGCCCCTTCCAGCTCCGTCACATCGCTGGTCTCCGCCGCGATGTTGACCTGGCTCTGCGGATCCTCCATCTCACATTGGTCCCCATGAGCGGAGACAGAGCCAGGGTCACCTATCTGGGTCTTCATGTGCTCATCTCCATCTTTCAGGAGGAGCCATTCGACGTCGCTGATCTCATCATCAGTGAGATTCAGCACGTCCTTCTTTCCCCGCGCCGTCAGCTGATATACGCTCCGTATATCATGGCGGTGCTTCTTCATATCTGGGCCGTCGACACTGAGCTGCCACGGCCCCATCATCCACTCCTCTTTTATCCTCCGGGCCAGGCTGATCGCCGGCTCGGTGCTCGCCCTGCTCCAGCTGCTGGCCCTGATTCTCCCGCATCAGATGATGATGCTGCGAGGGAGTCAGCGGATGAGGCTCCTGTTCAGGAGTCCGACCCAGCACCTCCTACAGACCCTGGAGCCGGATCTTCTGCGGCGTCACCTTATTTGCTCCAGCAGGTTCTCCAGACCCAGCAGCAGATCCTCAACACCCAGGCGGAGCATCACCAGATGTTGCTTCGTTTGGTTGCACAGCAGGAGGAGATACTACGACGTCTGCCTGCGTCAGACTCTCTGGTCCCTCACAAGAGGGCCCGCCTGGCTGCATCCTCTCCGAGCTCAGCTTCAGGACCTGTTGATTCAGCTCCTGCGGCACCAGCTCCGGCTCCCGTTGTTGCTGATCCAGCCTCTGCAGCTCCAGCTCCTGTTGAAGCTGCGACTCCTCCGGCGTCTCCAGCCGTCGACCAGACTGCATCTCCAGATGGCTCCGGAGATATAGCCGTCCTAGGATTTTCTTCCGATGATGAGCATTAGGCTCTGATTTGTTTTTGCCTCCCTTTTTTGTGCTTGATGCCAAAGGGGGAGAAGTATTTTGGTTATTAGATATTAGAATGTTTTGATGTACTGAACAGATATTTATTATATATATGGAGATGTTTTACGGAGATATCTGTGTTTTTAATATATCTGTGTGTGATGTGTTTATCTGTGTAGCTCTGATGTCATGATTGATATATATATGTGTGACTTGGTTCTTGAGATGATGTTCTTGAGCTCTGATACATTGATATATATGATGTCTTGATTTTTGAGATGTGTATGCCCTGATATGACTTTGTGATATTTGCACATCTGTGACTTGGTTATGTATGAGGTACCCTGATGTATATGTATTTATTTATGATCTGATTTGATGAGATGCATATACTCAGGGGGAGCTATTTCATTTATTTTGTTATTGAACACTTGTTGTCATCAATCATCAAAAAGGGGGAGATTGTTGCATCTAGGCCTTCATGCCTAACCCTAATTTTGAGGATTAATGAAAACAAAGTGTTCTGGACTAATTGTGCTTTTTGAGATTGATTGATACAGGGATCAGTTGGGAAGAAATGCAAGAAGATCAAGATGAACCCGACTTAAAGTAAAGCACAAGATGCAGAAGAGCAAAATGACAAGACGCAAATCATGAAGATGCAAAAGACCCCAGGTATTATGAGTTTTTATTTTTACCGATCTTGGCGTTTGGAGATGATCGGTTAGGAAAATTCTTTTTTTGTTTTAAACCGTACTATAAAGAGGGGTGGCGAAAGTCCTCTCTTTATCTCCAAACACAAACCGAGAATGCTAGGTCATTGCATTGCATCATTTCTGGTTGGATTTGGTTTTGATCTTATTTGAAAAATCTGGTTTTTCAGTTCAGTTTTTGACAGCAGAAGAGTTTTTGTAATTTTCAGAAAGATCTAGGCAGATCTGGCTTTTGCTTCTGTTGAAAAAAATGTAGCCCTTGAAAATATATTTCCAACGAGCTATTAAACACCTCTTTTGGATTTCTGGATTTAAAGTTATCTCTGTTTTTCTTCATGCTGACTATCAGTTTGCCAAACTGACTGTCAGTTTGAATGTCAGTTTGTGTTAACTGACAATTGTCCAGAGAGGGTGTAATTTGGGCTCAAAACTTTTGTACTAAACTGACTGTCAGTTTGTCCATACTGACTGTCAGTTGGGGTTTTGACCAGAGAGTTTTTAACTGAGTTTCTATTTGCTTTTGGTCGTGACTGTGGTCGAACTGACTGTCAGTTTGTGTAACTGACTGTCAGTTGTGGGTTTCAGCTTTCCTTTTTCGACCTCGAACGGCTAGCAAAGTTTATTCCGTAAATTTTGTCGGCCGTTGTGTATGTAACTGACTGTCAGTTTGCATAACTGATTGTCAGTTTGAGTTGCTGATTTTCAGCCCTAGCTCCAACGGTTCATTTGCTTCTTGAGGATATAAATAGGGGCTTTGGGCATGTGTTTCTCACAACAAGCAGCAGCATTTCATATACATTCTTGAGCATTAGTTTCTTATATAAAATCTTGATCTTTTGATCAAGTCGAGTGCTTTTCAATCCACCGAGAGTTTCAGTTCTTTTGCATTTGCATTCACTTAGCTTCTCGGTGCGTGGTTGGAGGTCTAGAGAAGACCTCGCTGCCTTTTACTCTTGGTGAGCGCCCTCACCTAGACGGTTCGGAGGCGTGGCCGTTGATCTCTCTGTTCGGAGATTGTCGAAGAGGCTCGGCACGTGTGTACAAGGCATCGGTGCTCGCCTTTCCGGAGTGGACAAGGAGCAACCATTAGTGATAATATCCTTTGTGGATATTGAAGCGAGACTCAAGTGATTTGAGTGCTTCAACGAGGATTAGTGGAGACTGGGCGAGTCTTCGATACCTCGGTAAAAATTGTGGTGTTCGTTCTCTATCTTCTCTCTTTATTTTATTAAAGTGCATTTGGTTCTTCTTGTCATAATAACTTGTTTTTATTTGAAGTTTTTAAAGCCTCCTATTCACCCCCCTCTAGTCGGCATCCTTGATCCAACAGCAATTCACAAAGCAATGGTGCCGTAGAATGGGCCAATGGGCAAATACTGCAAGGCATTAAAAAGCGTGTTTTTGATCGCCTTAAGACCCGCTCGGGGGCTTGGGCAAATGAGCTCTATACTGTTCTATGGGCATTACGGACTACTTCTAGTCGAGCCACCGGTGAGACGCCCTTCCATTTGGTCTATGGGGCCGAGGCTGTATTGCTTGTGGAAGTGAGTATTGGGTCTGTTCAGACAGAACAATTCGAACAGATTAATCAGTCCGAACAACGGTTACAAGATCTCATCCTCTTAGAAGAAAGGCGTGATCGCGCCCTGATTAAATCCGCGGCATACTTGCAGGCTTTACGCAAGTATCACAGTAAAAAGGTGCGACCACGTGATCTCAGCGTGGGCGACTTGGTTTTACGAAAAATTCAAGACCAGTCTAGTCGCAACAAATTCTCCCCAAAATGGGAAGGCCCTTATACTGTTGTCTCAGTGCCGCGACCAGGATCGGCGCGGTTAGCTATGGAGGATGGCCGGATTTTGTCCAATACTTGGAACATCGATCAACTTCGCAAGTTTTACGTGTAAGTGCTCCAATCCCTTTATCCTGTTCAATTAGCATCTTTTCATAAAAATAAAATATATTTTGCTTTCATACAATGAGTTTTTCTCTTTAAGCCCATATCATATGAATTCGACCTGGGGGCTGGTCGCCTGCGGTCAGATCATTACAACGTTTCAATCAGATTCGCTGGTCGATCTCATGACCACTTCCAGATAAGTCACTCCTAAATAAGCCGTTTCTCAACGCATACGGGGCTATCTGGCAAGACCTTGGTCACATGAGTGGCTACCAGTTCGCAATAAGATTAGATGTTACATTGATCCTGATCACTGGTTTAAAACGCACACCCCTGGTCATTACACTTATGTTTTCTCCTCTGTTTATAATATTAAGGCTTCAGTATTCATAAGCAGAGGCGGGGGCTAGGGGGATATGCTTATAATATGAAATGCTTATAGTATGAAAAGTTATAATGTGAAATTGCAAAATATATACTTTCTTTCAAAAATGGCTTTTCGCATACATGCATTGTATTTACAACTGTTTTGGTACAAGAATAAGGATCATTCGATCCCGAGCTCAGCCAGGAGCCTATCTACAAAGGGCTTGACCTCTTCCATTATGGCATCAAGCAGTTCGTCACTCTCGACTTCAACCGGTCCCACCAACAGACTCAGATCTGCATCTGGGCCATGGTGAAGTCGAACCCGGCTGAGGATGGCTGACGCGACCGATCAAACCCTGGTTCTGATCGCCTCTTCTCGTCGCCGTATATCCCCAGGGAGATATTCGAGCATTGACTCTGCCTGGGCCATGATCAGCGATGACCAGTCGCTTAAGGAGAGGTTATCCCTCTTCGGCTCCACCACATCAGTCTTCAAGAGATCAGCCACGGCCTTCGGTTTTTCGAAGACCAAGAGGCTCAGTTCTTTGAGTGACTGGTTGGTGTGGCGAATCGAGGATTCAAGGACCCCCTTGTCCCGGCTAAGTTGAGCTATTTGACCTGCTTGCGTTGTACAAAGAGAAGAGGTTACTCGCATGTTATGGGTTTAAGTCTTCTTAATCAAGAATCGACTTACCGGCATTTTGTGACCGCAGTTTGTTGATTTCGATCTCTTGGTTCTTAACCATCGAGACCGAATTGAGCCTAACTTTGGCCACTTCTTTCTTCAACAATGACACCTCTCTGTAACAAAATTGAGGGAACAGTCACAACCAAAATGCACCCATACTAACCAAGGAGTAGTGATCCTCACCTGCGCAAGCTGTCGCGTTCTTTCTGAAGGGCCTCTATACTAGCCATTACAGTATGCGACTGGTCCGTTACCCAGGATAAACCCTGTGATGCAAAGGAAGAAGGTTAAAGGTGTCCTAAGTATAATTCAGGCACGAGAACAGAAGTTCATCATACCTTCATAAACTTTTGTAAGGTAGCATCATCCAATCCGGTGGGAATCCTCGCCAGAGCCCCGGATGTGCTTACAACAGGGACAGTCGGTGGGAGTGCCGGCTGGGCACTACCCCCAGTAGTCGTTGGCCGCGACTGGGTCCTTGCATTTACTTCCTCCCCCGCGGTCTGGACGACTTCCTGGACCAAGGGGGTGGAGCGTTCCCTGCTGGAGGCTCCTGTACCAGCTACGACTTCAACCCCTCCTGAGGCGGTTGAAGGGCTGGACGCCGTTTTTCTTTGCCTGACAAAGAAGACAGTTTGAGCAATCTCTATTTGCGGTTGTTACTATTTATTCTTTCCCCGTTAAAGGTTCTTACCTTATAAGAAATCCCCTTCGCTCCTGGGGTTTCAGGGAAGGTTCCCCTCGAGAAGGAGAACTATCGTTGGTTCTGGCCTTCTTCATGGCGAACAAGGCATCTCCCCCCTGGATATGTTCAGCTATGAGCACATTCCTAGGAAAAGATAAAGGCAGACAACAAAGTCTTTACCTGGGCGACCAGACCAGCTGGTAGAGACCTTGGCGACGCCTGGATCGCTGGGGTCGGCACCTCGTGCGCCGCCGCAGCCGGTCTCTGCTCAGCTACCCCCACCTCTGTCCGCGGAGGTGGAGGATTTTCCTCCCTGGGACTCGCAGTAGTCGCAGGGAGAAGATCTTCTCCCTGTATAAGCATTGACTTGTCAAATGTGCAGAGGGAGTGGAAGAAAGCACGACTATGAGGAAACCTTACCATGGTCGTCCCTTCAACCAGGGAAGCAGAGGCAAGTGACCCTGAAGCCTCGGGGGCTTCAGGAACTAGAAGGTTATCCGCGACCACATGGTTCTCGGTGGTCATGGTGTCTGCCACGGCCACCTCTGCGGTAGCAGTGGTCTCTGCGGAACAGCTTGGAGCATCACCGGATGGGAGGTCCGCAATCTTCCTCCTCCGGATGACTAGAGGAACATCATCCTCTTCCTCCTCGCTCCCCTCTCCCTGTACGACGAAGAAGTGATTCCAATCTGCGCCTGGCAAAACAGAAGGGATGTGATATCTTACCGCCGTCTTTCTCGCGGTAGGAGGAATGCTTCGTGAAGACCCCTCCCCGGAATTTGGCTTGGCCTTCTTGGGGGCAGGACTCTTTGTCCTGGGTCTTTGGGAGACCTTCTTCACGTTCTTCACCGTCGGTTTCCCAAGAGAGCCGACGTTCTCGCTTGGGAAAGTAGCCTCGGCGAACTTTCCTAGGAGCTGATTCACATTTCCGATGGAATTGTTTAGCGCTGGACATGCATGAGACCTGAAAAACGGAGGCCAGATAGAGAATGTACCTTTCGGCGCTCCTGTTTAAGGTCGTCGCCGGCGTGAATCAGGCTCTGTGGGCGAGGCGATCCCTTAGGGCCCTCTACATCGGCATTGTAGGCCCTAAGGAGGGAGTTGGTCCGCCTCTCAATTTCAGATGAGGGCAGGACTGTTCCCAAATTCAAGAATGGCAAAGCTCAGCGCCAAAGAAAATAAGTACCTTCACTGTAGTCCAAGGTGCTGTCCGCCGTGGACCTAATCTCCCATGCCGGATGAGCCCTTTCACGCAGGGGGCTCACCCGGTTCTTCACAAAGTCTCGGATGACATCTCGTGCTGTCAACCCTTGATCGACCAAGTGAAGGATCACCTCGGCATGCTTCAAGAGCTCTAAGTTCATCGCCGGGGGAGCATCCAACTCGCTCGACTTCTCTGGTCGCGAGTTTTCGAACCACAGGCTGCTCTCGGATGGTGGAGAGCAGTAGAACCACCTTTGGTACCACCCGTGTACAGAGTCTCGCAGGGGTGGGGAGGGATACTCTTTCTTGTCCCTCAGCCGGAAGTAGATGCATCCGGCGGCGTTGGTGCTCTTCGACCACGCCGAGAAGTAGAATCGCCGGAAAAGATCCACGCTGGGATATACTCCGACGAATGCCTCACAGAGATGCTGGAACACCGCAAGGATCAGCATCGCGTTGGGGTGGAGGTTAATCAATTCCCACCCATAATGTCCAAGGACATCCTTCAGAAACTGACTCTCGGGGAATCGGAATCCGCAGCGCAGGTACTCCTCAAAAATCACCAACTCGCCCTCTCGGACGGTTGGGATTTCTTGATCTTTCTCCGCGGGCCGCCAGTTGATTAGTAGCCGCGAAGGAAGGATCTCCTCCTTCTCCAACGCCAGTAAGGTCTCCTCGGAATGGTGAGAGGATTTGCTCCAGGACGCCATTTTTCCGGGAAGATTTAAGGAAAAGTTGATGACTTTTTGAGGATGAAGGCTGAGGAAGAGTGAGGGTTTTGTGCGGCGGAAATCCTAAGGGTTTCTTGGCTGAGTGGCTTCCTCAAGAAGCTACCTGCTCCTTTTATAGACTCGAGGAGGCGCACTTCTGTGAGTAACATTCCACTCAAATGTTCCAGTGAATATTTTATTCATTTCCCATAATGGATACTATATCTGGCGGACCCTATAAAGCATTCCGGGCATCGGATCTGAAATAAAAAGACTTCTTTATTTCAGAAGCCAAAAGGGCTAAAACCTGAGAAGTTTTTTAAAACTTTTCGAAGGACATTTTTCCTTTATAAGCCCTAGACATTTTTTATGAAAGTGTCCTGTAACTCAATCTTTGACGTACTGGTATATGTCTAATTGGGTTGTGGTTTGGTTAAAACCATGTTTTAGACTAAGCTCCGATTCTAATCGGAGTGACAGTCTGACCGAGCTTCAACTCTGGTCGCAATTCAGTTCTGACCGCGGCCTTAAAACGGATCGCGGTATCAGGGCAGGTCGCGGTGCTTTTTGAAGCGTGATTCTGATCGCAGAACTGAAATTTCCTGTGCATGAGTGGTGGCGAACATAATGTTTATGGCCATATTTTCGCACAGAAGATGTGAAGAATATTCATGTGAAATAAGAAAGTTTTATTTCTTACATTCTTTACATACAAAAGGGATACAGTCGATCAAAACATCGACTTGCTCCGAAAGAAATTTACAAAGTTCCCCGAGGGACATGTCGTTGTCAGTAGGGTTTACACTGGCAACCCCTAGGGAACTAGCAACTACCCTAAGTCTATCTACATCATCCCTAACAAGAGACGCACTTTTGTCCCTAATCAAGTCAGAGAGTTCTCGCTGTTGCTGAGCGTGATCTCTCTCCCGACGGAACTGGTGCGCCTCTTCCTGGGATCGGTCAAGACACTCTGCCAGACGCAGAATCTCCGAAGACATTTCTTCGGTCTTCTTCTACAAGGCTTTCTTCTCCTCCAGAAGGGTCTGTCCGGAAGGAAGAGATGGAGTAGCAGAAGGCTGATCGCTGGAGCCTCCGACCTCCTACATTTGCAAAAGTTAGTTATACTGACTATAACTACCAGCAAAAGCAGAGAGGAATTATTACCTGTCCCAGTGCATGGCACGTTGATATACCCATCTTGGGAAGAAGATCATCAGATGGTGGAAGTGCAACCTTCCCACCAGATGATTGCTTCACCAACCCAATATGGGAGTCATCTGGTCGAGGGATAGTTACTGCTTGCCGACCAGAATATCGATCACCCAAAAGGATGGGAGAATTGGAGGGAAAAGGAGAAAGTTGAGAAGAATTCCTCTCCAAGGTCAAAGGCCTAACTTGCCGAGATGCATGAACAGGGAGGGTTATAGGAACTGAAGGAAGAAAGAGACTTGCTACATTCTTCACCTTCGTTCCACTGGAAGATTCTTCGTCAACCTTGGGTTTCTTCCTTAAAGGAGACAGATCTTCAACCGTTTGAGGCCCTTGTTCGACAACTTCCTCGTCATCACTCTCAATCTCGATGATGTTGTGATCTGCCATCAGGAAGAGTATGTGAAAAGGAAGAATGCAGGTTGTCAAGAAAAGGACTTAGGCATGGAAGGAAATTGTGAAGCTTTACAGATCCAGGGGCATGGCATTATATAGCCGCCGGGGTGACGGTTTGCATTCCAGGCGCCTCGGGTTTCGCCGAAGCATTTACAATTTCACCTCGAGTTAAAAACATTTCTACAGCGCTATCATTGCACGTCACGTAATGTCAGAACCCGTCTTGGGAAACCAACCATTTTTCACTTAGTGCGCCACTAAGTGGAAAATTTGAAGAGTCGGGTTAAAAATCCGATGCATGGTCTTAAAATTTGAAATAAACACGTCTCTTCGTTTTCTTCGAATTTGGGGGCTAGCTGACGAGGATTGTCACCCGGGTCACTTCTAATGGACTTTTGGTTCAAGACAGGTTCGAACCAGACATGTGTCTGATGGTGTGAACTCAAGCTATTCTGAGAGGCATCACCATGAGGTCGCGAGGTTTATGCGATCAGATCGCAGGCCTTGCGCGATCAGAAGTTCATACGCTTTACGCGAACTGAATGTCCGGAATGTTGCGCGGTCAGCCAACATTCCGCGGTCAGAACATTCTCGACCAGGATGCTTGGAGTTCATCTATTCGGTTATCCGTATAACAGGATATTCCAAGTATCCCGAAAATTCCTCCACGTGGAAGACCAACCGTCGGAGGTTAATGCATACGGTTATTCATGATTAACATGTGTTTTAACCTCCGTGGAAGTTAACAGCAGTTCTCCAAAAACCGCATCCAATCGTTCAAGTAACCGTTTGATGCAGTTTCTTCATATGGCACCCTTTCGATCAGTATAAAAGGGTGGCATAGAGGTCAAAGCCAGGAGAGGATCCAATTGGTCAATCAAGAGATCTAACACCTTTCAAATAGCCAAGTCTACGGCTTACATTAGATAGTCTTTTTTAAGCCTCATTGGCTTCTTCTTGTAAAAATTACATAGGAAAAATCCTCGCCTGTGAGGGCTTTTTCCTCCGTCTTGTAAACCTTTTTGTCATACATAGTGAAATCCTAACAGGACGTAGGGCTATTACTGTCACCATTGAGGGCCCGAACCTGTATAAATCTCTCTGTGCTCCTGTTCTCCATAGCTCTGCATATCTTCCCGGAGGGTCACCCTGAAAGGTCTCACAACTCACAAAATTCTGCATAAGTTCGGCTGAGGACCCCGAGTCCGAATCGTCGACAGCTGGCCCATGAATATTAGTATAGGAAATCATCGAGAATGATATGTGATGACAGTGAATGGTGGCTTGTCAACAAAATTCCATATATATAGAGAACATTGTTATGTTCTATCGGTATCTGACGGGGTTGCCGATAGAAAAATTGTGTCCTGTGGAGGCAATTGATATGGTCTATCGGCAGCTCATGTGTTTACCGATAGAAAATATTTTTGTACAGTTCAGGAAGTAATTTATGCATGTCTTGCTTTTTGTATTATTTTCCCTTTTGTCGCCCTAATTAGTCTCCAGTCCTGGGCTGAGTTATGGAACTCCAAGGCGAATTAATTGCCATATAGTTTGTTGATGGTTTTGTAGGGGAAGACATGTCGTCGTCTTCATCGGATGGTACTAGTGGTTCGACTGGGGCCAACCCCAACGTAACTGAAGATGCAGTTGTTACATCCCAGCGCAAGAGGGTGGGGCGAGGCGCGACGACGTTGGGGCGTTTGGCCAAACGCACGGATCTTTCTTGCGAGTTCAACCAATTTGGGAGGCCGATTGGAAAGAATGCTGGGAGGTACGCGGCCTACGTTGGGCTGTTGGCGAAAGAAAGGGTGAAGATCACCGTCCAGAGCTGGAAGAACGTGACTGCGGACGAGAGGGATAGGTTGTGGGCGGAAGTGAAGGTTAAATTAACTGAAATCGTTGAACTTTTTCGTAATCACGTTCTCTTGGCTTATACTAAAGTTTAACTAACTCGTGATTAATTAATTGTATGCATTTTTTGAAAACAGGCAAAGTGGAACATCCCCGACGATACACCTAGGATGGCCTGCTTGAAGGACATGAACGGAACATGGAAAACCTTTAAGAGCTGGCTCGTCAGTAACTTCCTCGCTGCGGGGAAATCTCCTTGCGAGAAGTACCCCTTCATATCGGAGGAGGTATGGGAGGAATTCACCAAGCAGAAGGGGTCTGAGGAGTTCAAGGCCCTTAGCGAGAAGAATAGGGCGATCCAGAAGAGGAACGACCACCCGCTTCGGCTCGGATCCCAGGGCTATGCGGGGAAGGAGGAGCAGTGGAAGAAGGAAGACGAGCAAAACCCTGTCATCGACACCCCTGAGTTGCCACTCTCCGAGATCTGGGATGAGAGGTGCAAGCGATGGTGGAGGGGGAGGGGGTCCGTGTCTTCCACGGGGTCTGTGCAGTTCGCAACCCCTGGGGACGCCGACGTTGTGAGGCGAATGGTAAGTTGGCTAACCTCGTAAACTGTGTGCGCACAAGTGTACATAAGGCAATTTGTCTCACAAGGTACCTTCAAATGTAACAGATCTCTTTTGAGAAGGAGGCAGTGGAGGGATTGTTTACCCCGCAGAGGGAGAACGACATCCTCACCCGGGCTCTAGGAAATAAGGAGCATCCCGGGCGGACACGGGCGTGGGAGCCATTGTGTCGTGGAAGGCCGGTTTCGCAGATCCGGCTCCACCGAGGAAGAAGGCCCGCTCCTGGAAGGAAAAGGAAGCGGACCTCTCCGATAAGATACGGGCTAAGGTACGGGCGGAGATGCAGGCTGAGGTGCGAGCTGAGGTGCAGTCTGAGGTGCAGTCTGAGGTCGCACAAATTAGGGAAGAGCTCGCACGGTTGAGAGAAGCATTGCTGGCCAAGAGTGCATATGCGGATACCCAGGACGACGGTACCTTGCGGGGTCGGATAAGCAGTTGTGCTTTGAAGGTCCTCGCGGATCCAGTGGATCTACTTGAGGTGCTGCAAACCTTCATCTATGCACTTAAGTTGATGCCACTCCCATTCTGTTAGAGTTGTTTCGCTAACCTGTTTTAAATGTTACAAATTTTCAGAAGCCGTAGGCGCCGGCCAGGAAGTGGTTGGACACGGCTTCATATATCCGTCAGGGCTGGATGTCCGGGTCTACTGTGTACCTCTGCGGTCGGGGTTCGCAAAGGTACAGGTGGACATGGCCATGCCGGGCTACAACGATTCTCCGTTGCCAGTCCCAACAGAGGAACTGCAGACACTTGCTGCGGCAGTGGGCTCCTACATACAGTGGCCTAAGAAGTGTCTTCTAATACAATCGGTAAATCCTACACATTTTAGATTACATCCTACTCAGTACACTCAACTTGCAAAATCTAACATACGTGCTCATTAATTGAAGTGGCCTCCCGTCGGGCTACCAGGGGACTGCGCCCCCAGCTCGGGGCATGAGGGCCGATCTCGTGCGAACCTGGACACATCAAAGACGGCCTCGACCCCACCCAGCGCATCCACGCCTCCACCTCGGAAGAAAGCCACCATCAGCTCGCCCTTGCCTTCGAAGGTACGCGCTCAGTCCCCGGCAAAAGGCAAGGGCGGCAAAGGCAAGGGCAAAGGGCGACAGGGACTGCCGCGGAGGTTCACGAACGGGCTCCCACTCATGTCGGAGGCATCTTTGCGCAAATTGGATCGATCAACCAGAGCCCTCCACGAGTGGTACCTACATCGAGCTCGGTGCAGCCTGAACTTCTTAGTTCCCTACAGGCCTGGGCAGTTCCACCGTGAGCCCGGGACTATATCCGTGGCACACGAGGATCTGTTCGACCTCTACAATTGGCGGGAGCTCGATATGTCCATCATACGGACTGGAGTCCTGTGAGTTTGCTGATGCTATGTATTGCTGTTTTCTAACTCTGTTTGCTAACTCTGCATTAATGTTGCAGCTCATTTGAATACTGAGTAACTTTCTGTGAAATTAATATTAATCTCGTCCTTCGCATGCAGGTGCATGTACAGGCTAGCATCGAAGGCTGCGTGTGACAAGGTGGGTTTCCTCGACCCAGAGAAAACAAGCCTCACGATGCTAGAGCAGGACACCGCGCACGCTGAACAGTACATATCCAGCGCACTGATGGCGCAGCAGGACAGGGACTTCATTCTGGTGCTGTACCACCAAAGGTTAGTGCATTTCGTACTAATTTAACTCAATCTTGTATGTTACATCTGAGATGTACATTGAGCTAGTGGTCCTCTTTTACATACAATGCAGGGGCCACTAGATCCTCATCGTGATCTGTACGCCGAGGAACGAGGTGTACTACCTCGATTCGATGCGTGACAGATTATCGATGGAATATGTGCTCAAGGGGAATATGGAGGCGTAAGTAACTTATATGTTTGATTTAAATTTTGACCTCACTAGCTAATGATAATACATTAACCGGCAATACTAACTGAAATGCAGGGCTTTTGATAAATATGTGTCCGCTGGAGGGAGGCATGCCGCACCGTAGGGCTCCCTACTAGCTTGGAAAGAATATGAGGTACTCATGAGACTTTTTGTTTATGCTTAATTAGTTTATGGAAACAATATATAGCTAACATGTCTTCGCATATGCAATTATCTCAGTGCCATCAGCAGCCGCAATCGTGGGAATGTGGGTTTTATGTGCTGCGCTACATGTACGACCTAGTGCGGACAAACTTTGCCCGATTCCCCCAGGTAAGCATCGATAGCTAACTCAAATTTCAAAAATGGGTGTCACGTTCTAAATTAGGATCGAAGTTAGTTACTCAGTATTCACACATGCTTGCAGATCGCCATGTCGAAAGACCAATATGAAAATGCAAAGATTATATATCTTCGACAAATCTGGGCACAATATGTCATGGAGGAAGTAGCGCCCAACCATCCAGCATGACAATTTTCTCCTTTTCGTGTACTCTGCATAGACTGTTTATATACATGTGAATAAATATATATGTGAATAAATGTCCACATTGGATTGCAATTTGTATTTGTCCATACATATGTGAATAAATGTGAATAACTGCCTAATGTGTCAATCTGTTCTGTGAATTTACCTTGCATCTGTACTGTATTGTGTATCCAATCTATACTGTATTGCATCTGTACTGTATATGTGAATGTACTGTATTGTGAATGCAAATAAAGTACTGTATATGTGAATGCTCTATCGGTAAATTCATCAACAACCGAGAGACTACTGTACTTTTTTCTATCGGTACAATCAAAATTAACCGTTAGAAGAGTGTGACCTTTCCTGCCGGTGAACTCATACATATCCGAGAGAGTACTAAGCTTTTTTCTGTCGGTAATCTTGTAGTTAACCGTTAGAATAGTGGTACTTTTCAAACCGCTAGCAATGAGTTTTCTATCGGTAAACTTGTAAGATGCCGATAGAATAGTATAATTTTTCCTATCGGTAAACTTATAATTAGCCGTTAGAATAGTGGTACTTTTCCAACCGCTGACGACGAGTTTTCTATCGGTACACTCCTAATATGCCGATAGAATAGTATGATTTTTTCTGTCGGTAATCTTGTAATTAACCGTTAGAATAGTGGTACTTTCCCTGCCGCTGGACGTAAGACTACGATGGGTTTTCTATCGGTAGATTCATAATATGCCGATAGAATAGTGAACTTCTTCTATCGGTTATTTACCGATAGAAAATGTTCTGTCTTGTTCTATCGTGTCTATCTCTATCGGTACAAAAACCGATAGAAGGGTGTTTTTTACCGATAGAAGACTACATTTTTGTACTAGTGTCTCTGGGATAAACCAAGGGAATGTGATTACTCAAGAGTTCAGTGATTTTGATTAATTTTACCTTCACTTCCGCCCACAGCCTATCCCTCTCGTCGGCCTTGATGTCCTGCTAGCTCTTGACGGTGATCTTCACCCTTTCCTTCGCCAACAAGCCAACATAGGCAGCATAGTGGCCGGCGTTCTTCCCGATCGGTCTCCCAAACTGGTTGAACTCACATGAAAGATCCGCGCGTTTGGCCAAACAACCCAGCATCGTCGCGCCTCGCGCCTTCCTCTTGCGCTGGGATGAGGCAGCGCCATCTACGTTCGCCCTCGCCGAATCACTACTATCAGCCGATGAAGATGCCATCATGGCTTTACCTAAAATTCCATGAACAAACTATAAATTGATATGAAGAAAGGTACATGACAAAGTTCGTAACTTAAATTGTTGTGCCCTACGCTAGTCTCTCTGCATGAACATAAAGTCTGTTGAAATTTAAATGAACCAAAATTTCAGATGAACATTAGAAAATGGGAAGTAATTAACAGAAAATTCAGATTAGCAGTGCAAACTATGACATACTCTATTTCCTATCGGTTTTCGAAGTAAAACCGATAGCAATCAAGTTTGTAATCAGAAAAATTTAAAAGATTAGCAGTGCAAACTATGCTAGACTCTCTGCAGGAACATAAAGTCTGTTAAAATTTAAACGAACCAAAATTTCAGATGAACATGAGAAAATGGGAAGTAATTAACAGAAAATTTAGATTAGCAGTGCAAACTATGACATACTCTATTTCCTATCGGTTTTGAAAGGAAAACCGATAGTACTCAAGTTTGTATTCAGGAAAATTTAAAAGATTAGCAGTGCAAACTATGTTAATCTCTCAGTAGGAAAATAAAGTCTGTTAAAATTTAAATGAACCAAAATTTCAGATGAACATTAGAAAATGGGAAGTAATTAACAGAAAATTCAAATGAGCAGTGCAAACTATGATATACTCTAGTTCCTATCGGTTTTCCATGTCAAACCGATAGTAATCAAGTTTGTATTCAGTAAAATATTTAAGATTAGCAGTGCAAACTATGCTACTCTCTCAGCAGGAACATAAAGTATGTTAAAATATAAATGAACCAAAATTTCAGATGAAAATTAGAAAATGGGAAATAATTAACAGAAAATTCAATTTAAGGTATTTACTATCGGTTCTAAATAAGAAACCGATAGTGGACTACACTGTATGACAAATTGCTAGTGATTTTCATCAATTCTGTCATTCTCATAGCTATCAAGTTTGTAGTTCATGAATTTTACTCTAGTTTTATATTTGTAATCCATTGAACTGGATATGAACCATTGCATACAAACTTAAGCAATAGAAGCGAACGATTTGGTCAAAAACACTTACAGTTGATCGTGGAGTGGCCGGAGGCAGTGGCGCAATGCAGTGCCGGAGGCGGTGGAGAACCAGATTCTGATCGGCAATGGTGGTGCAGAGGAGCGAAGAAGCGAACGTCGGGGAAGCTAGGGTTTTCCACGCGAGTATTTGGAAATTGGAATGTGATCAGTTGCACTAGAGGGAAAATCGTGCAAGGTTATAACCTAATATATGAATATTTACTATCGGTTCATAACCACCAAACCAATAGTACAAACATGTAAGTTAGGGTTTTCAGTGTTGGCACTGTTCACTATCGGTTTTATTATACCAAACCGATAGTAAACTAAGAACAGGGGCTCATAGCACAGTATAAATCACTATCGGTTATGAACAATAAACCGATAGTAGATTTTAATTTCATATCGGTTTCGCAGTTGAAACCGATAGTAAAATACAATGTTATTGACCCTAAAAGATTTCCCTTAGAAGAATTACAGATGATCTTAGTACATCATTTTGCATTGTATTTTACTATCGGTTTTATGACAATAAACCGATAGTATATCTTAATTTCAGATCGGTTTGGAAGTTGAAACCGATAGTAGAATACTGTTAAATTTATCTAAAGGGATTTCCTGAGAACAATTACAGATGGGTCTCAGTACATCATTTTGCACTTGTAAAGACACCTGAAACCCCATGCAAATGACTTCCAATAATTTTGAAATAAATTAACAGTAAAGACCAATCATGGAATGAAAATTTGCAGTTTTCATATTGATTTGTGAAAAGAATCAATTATTGCTCAAATCAAGTATATACTCCAATTGAAATGAAAATTTGCATAAATGATTCTCAATGCATCACGTATGTTTTCCCAAAGAATTTTTGAAAAATGAATTGAAGAATTCTTCGATTAAAGATCCAAGTAATATACGTCACTTACATATTGCAAATTAGTCAAGAATGGTTGTCCACCCATAATCCTTCTTCGTGGTCGTCTCGCAGGTAACTTGTTTTGTCAATATCTTCGGTAGGGACAGATTGAAGAATTCCATCTAAAAATGGAGGTAGTTCATCGAATTGATCGTACTCTTCTACATCCACAACGTCTTCGACCCCAACAATACGTCTCTTACTGTGAAGGACAACGTGCAACATTGGGTTGGCCGGGTCAACGATGTAGAACACCAGTGTGGCTTGCTCATCAAGTATAAATGGATCATCTTTGTGTGCGACTCTACTGAGATCGACGAGAGTAAACCCATAATTGTCGACTTTAACACCTCGAGGGATTTCGACCCATTGGCATCGAAACAGAGGAATCTTAAGTAATACATAATCGAGCTCCCATATTTCCTCAATAACACCGTAATATGAGTCGAGTGCCCTTACTGCCCTGGCATCCTCCGGAATAGCAAGTAGTGCCACTCCACTATATTGCATAGTACTCTTCTCGTCCTGAGTTCTTGTGTAAAATGAATAGCCGTTGATGTCATAGACCTGCCAAGTCCCTACAGTAAATCTAGGCCCTCTGGCCAACCATGTAACAATTTCATCTACGTCGCCCTCAGAAGCTTGCTATTATGTTCTCTGGTGACCCAAATCTCTGGCTTCGAGGGATTCTGTTTCCGTAACATTTCCTTGTGCTCGTGTATGTATGGCTCCACCCCCGTCATGTGCTGTAAGACCCAAAAATGGGCATTTGCATATAGATAACTAGAGGGGACGAACGCTTTAAATCCAATCGTTCCAATGCCGTGAAGCCTGCCCTCATGCCGGGACGTAGGAACGCCAATTGGGTCAACCCCGGCCATATAGTTGGTGCAAAATTCGATCACCTCCTCGGCGGCATAACCTTCAATGATACTGCCCTCAGGCCAATGCCGATTCCTTACACATCCCTTCAAGATACCCATAAATCTCTCAAATGGATACATGTAGCGTAGGAACACGGGTCCACAAAACTTAATTTCTCTGACAAGGTGAACAATTAGATGGACCATAACATCAAAAAAGGATGGAGGGAAATACATCTCCTGCTGACAAAGAGTGGTAGTCACATCGCGTTGCAAATCGTCCAGTCCATCCATATCAATTACCTGCAAGGACACAGTTGCAGCAAATATTCAGATCCAAAAAATCTGACAAGTTCCACGAATGGAGCTAATTAACTTGCACGGAGTACACGCTTATGTACCTTGCTAGATATTGTGTTGAAGAAATAACATAGCTTTGTAATTGTCTCTCTGACTTTGACTGGGAGAATGCCTCTGATAGCAATGGGAAGCATTTGTGACATCAGTACATGACAATTATGGGACTTCATACCAACCAGTTTCAAGTCTTTCATGGACACAAGTTTTTTCAAGTTCGCATAATACCCGCATGGAATTTTGACACCATGTAAGCACTGACAGAGTTCTGTTTTTTCTCTTTTTGACAAAGTATAGCAGGCCGGGGGGAGGTATGTCCGCTTTCCCTTCTCCAACGGTGCAAGCTCAGTCCTTATGCCCATGTCATGCATGTCACGGCGAACATTGATGTCATCTTTCGTCTTTCCTGGAATGTTCAACAACAAACCAATCAAACTGTCACAAACATTTTTCTCTACGTGCATGACATCAATGCAATGTCGAACTTGTAAGTGCTCCCAATATGGCAGATCCCAAAGAATCGATCTCTTCTTCCAAAAATTTTTTCCTGGAGGTTTAGAAAATTTACCGAACTCAACTTTGATGTCCTTCACGTGCAAGTAAAGCTCCTTACCAGTCACAAATACTGGCGCCGATCCTTTCTCAGGCTTCCCATTGAATGACTTCCTCTTCTTACGGTAGGCGTGATGCATCAGAAGGAATCCGCGGTGACCCATGTACACTATTTTTCTGCAGTTCGATAACCACATGCTTTCAGTTTCATCCAGGCAAATAGGACAAGCCTTGCCTCCTTTCGTACTATACCCCTACAAATTTTCATAGGCCGGGAAATCATTTATGGTACAAAATATCATGGCCCGCAACATGAAATTCTCTCGCTTATGTGCATCCCACACCCGCACCCCTTCGCTCCACAATTTATGTAAGTCCTCAACTAACGGTGATAGAAACATGTCAATATCATTCCCGGGTTGTCTGGGTCCTAAAATTAGTAACGACATCATGATGTACTTGCGCTTCATACATAACCAAGGAGGAAGATTGTAGATGCATAAAAGAACCGGCCAACTGCTATGTCGACTGCTCATATTTCCGTGTGGATTCATACCATCCGTACTCAGCGCAAACCTTATATTCCTCACTTCGCCGCCAAACTCACCGAATGTTCTGTTAATGTTTTTCCATTGAATGGAATCAGCTGGATGTCTTAGTTTTCCGTCTTGTTTCCGACCTTCAACATGCCAACGCAAGTACTTCGCATCTTTCGGATTTGCAAACAGCCATTTCAATCTAGGAATCACAGGCAAATACCACACAGTTTTGGTCGGATGCCCTTTCTTTACCTCATCACATCCATTGTGATAAATTCTGTCCCCATGCTTATACCGCGATGCGCCGCATCTTGGACAAACATGCAAATCCTCATACTCGTTACGGTACAGAATACAATCATTTGGGAATGCATGTATTCTTTCGATTTCCATTCCCAACGGACACAATAGTTTTTTGGCCTGGAAAACCGATCTTGGCAACTCATTTCCCTCTGGAAGCATGTCCGCTAACAGATCCAATAAAGTCGTGAAACTCTTATCGCTCCAACCGTTGCTTGCCTTCAAGTTATATAACCTCAACACAGAAGACAACTTTGTAAATTTTGCACATCTGGGGAACAAAGGCTTCTCAGAATCAACAATTAATTTCTCAAATTTAGCTAAATCGTTTTCCCTGTAGTCTTCTTCTACATCACGTAACATTTCATCTAAATTATCGTCATCTACATGGACTTCCGAATGAACATTACCAATGTTCTGATCATGATCATCATTACTGCAATCCACTTCCGGGTGGTGCTGACTGGTAGCGGTGCTCGTTTCCTCAAGATCTTCACCATGCCATATCCAACGAGTATAGCGTGCGTTAAAACCACGATGAATCAAATGACTCCTAATCTGATCAGCGTTGCCGAACCTTTTTAAGTTCATACAATCTATACAAGGACAATGCATATCTTTCTCTCCCTTCTTCGCCTTTTCTAGCTCAGCAAATTTAATAAACCCATTCACACCCTCCAAATACTCAACAGTAGTACGTTTTATTCCATACATCCAATATTCTCGGTCCATCTACAATTATTTCACAAAATAGACAAATTGAAATAAATAATTAATGACTCAGGGCATGCATATATGCATGAAACATAATTAGCTAGGCCATATGTGTGTACAGCTGCTTAATTACATTAAATGGATTTGCATATATGAAACCCTAATTAACCTAATGCATTAATTTGAAGAGCCAGCTAGCTAGCTGCTTAACTCCAGCAAGCTATAGCTAGCTAGCCAACCTAGCCTTCTAGCTAGTTTGGAGCTACATGTATCTAGTTTAATGAATTGCAAGTAGAGAGAGAGGAAGAGTCTGAAAGAGTGATCGAGGGAGAGTCTGAAAGAGTGATCGAGAGAGAGGTGATGAGAAGATGACAATATCTAGGGGGATGGAATTATGATCAACCTCTCAGCTAGCTTCTCCAGATCACCCTAGCTTGGAGCGTGGATGCACATACGGTATAAATGATTCTAACATGCAGAGCGCAGAGCAGGGACCAACCTAATTAGGTTGTACAATTTTACTATCGGTTCAAAAATATAAACCGATAGTAAAATAAGGTCCCCACTGTCATAACAATTAGTTTATACTACGTCATTTTACTGTCGGTTTGTTTTATATAATCGAAAGTAAACTTTACTATATTATATCGGTTTGTACAGTAGTAACCGATAGTAAAAAGTCAATAATTTCACTATGAGTTACTCAAGAAAAACCGATACTACTATTTAATATATTATATCGGTTGGTAATGTATGAACCGATAGTATAAAGTGCTCTATTTTACTATCAGTTACGAATGAAAAACCGATAGTACTATTTCATATATTATATCGGTTTATACAGTATTAACCGATAGTATAAAGTGAGTAATTTTGCTATCAGTTACGAATGAAAAACCGATAGTACTATTTAATATATTATATTAGTTTGTACGGTATTAACCGATAGTATAAAGTGAGTAATTTTACTATCAGTTACGAATGAAAAACCGATAGTACTATTTAATATATTATATCGGTTTGGACAGTAATGACCGATAGTAAAAAATATTTGCGTTTCACTAACGGTGTACCAGTGTATAACCGATAGTAAAAAGCCTCTTCTCCGCCGCTGTCGTCCTATTCTATCGGATTTTTCCTATATTGGTAATAACCGTTAGAAGATATGGGTTAGTGGAATGCATTTCTGTAGTAGTGTTTTCGCCCAGCTGTAGCAAACCTTATTCCCAGCAGCTAAAGTGCTACCAATGCTAACTTTTACCAGCTACTCTACCGCTAGCATTGAAGTGCTATCGTATAGTGATTGAAAAATTGACTCTTTCTTATTTATCACTTAAGTGTGCACTAATATTTTATATTTGTCATTGCCATTATAGATTGTTAAAGTTTAAAATTTGTGTTGACTTGGTCAGTACTTCAACAAAAAGGCAAAAATAGTCCTATAACAGCATGTGACAAAGCTAAATTATGTGTAACTTTAGTTTAGTTGTAAATAAAAAAAGATTCAATTTTTTAGTGGTTGATACAAAATTACGCGCTTTTTTAATAGTATGGACAATTTTCCCTAAATAAAATCAATGGTCAATGGTTAATCACAAGGCTTTAATGGCTGGGAATAGATTTTGACAAATAAATGTAAGTTTTAAATTTAGTCAAGACAGAAACAATTCATATATTGACCATTAGATCTCTTGAATCGATGGTTAATATTGTTTGTATCCGATAGCAAAAAAAGAAATTTTTGAATTTGAAAACATACATTCTATAGAAGAATAGATGTAGATATTTTATAATAATATTAAAAAATATAGGCATAATATTTTAAGGCGGAGTGAGTAGAATTTATTATGTACCTTCTTTCTAAAATATATTACAATAGAGTAAAACACATGGAAAATTGGAACTTTCTCTACAAAGTACGAGCAACTTCGACTATTTGCAGCGTTTCAATTTTTCTTATTTTCCAACTTGTCATTCCTATTACATAAGCATAGGCTTTCCCAATCTAACAAACAACCTAGGTAGTTTAGCACTCTTAGAGTTATCCGATCAAATTTTGGACGGATCCGATCGAAATAGATGAGAAGCTACGAAGATCTCAAAGATCAAATTAAATCCTGATTGAACAATCTCTGAAGATGTGTCATTCGTGCCTTTACAACAGTTTGGTAAAGGATACCAATCCCATATATTACATGCTCTCTAGAGCTGCATGTTTAACTTGATGGTAAATCAAATTCAACTTGAATTTGTTACTTTAAGTATCCTTTTAAGACCTTATTTCTCATAAAAGTATGCATGTTTAGCTCGTTGGTAAGTAAGTTCAGCTTGAGTTTGTTGCTCCAAGTACTATTTCACTCTTTATTTTACATAAAAGTATGCATGTTTAGTTTGTCCGTAAGTAAAATTCAGCTTGATTTTGTTACTCTAAGTACTCTTTTAAGTCTTTATTTCTCATTGAAGTATGCATGTTTAACTTGTTGGAAAGTAAAATTCACCTTGAATTTGTTGTTCTAAAGTACCATTTTAAAGTCCTCGTTCTTCATAGAATTACACATGTTTAACTTGTTGATATATAAAATTGTGCTTGATTACAAGTTAGGCACCCTTCTTTGACTAGTAGCCCGACATATGCTGATAAAAAAAGGGGGCAAATTGTTTTCTTCCATTCTAAATTTTTATGTTTTTATGTATGTTATTGGGATCTTACTGGTATGCTATGTGAGTCCGATCTCATCCCATTAGTTTTACAAATCACAATCACAAAAATTTTTAGTGGCATATAAAAAATTCCCATAAAAATAACCCCTTCTATTTCAATAGTAAAACAAACGAATGAGGGATGTAATATACGCTAACAAGGAGAAAAATGACGATGGTGCAGACAATCATTTATTATTTTTCAAAAACACTTTATTGATTTTCCATCCTTAAATTTAAAACATGTGTCCATCTTCACTCTTCCTCATGGTTGCTGCAAGGCCGCTACCAACTCCTACAGCCCTCTCCACTTGGTTGCCATCATCCACTGCGGCCTGACCACCCTACGTGTTAAGTGTAAGATCGAGGATGCCGACTAGAGGGGGGTGATTAGGAGGCTTTTAAATTTTCTCCCCTACTAAGTAATTTCAACAATATAATTGATTGAACTAGATTATACAATGAGGGTTAAAACAATTTAATCAACTAATTGCATTCAACTATATGAAATATTTAACAATACATGCAACAATAGTGATATAAGCAATTGTGTCAAGATGAATATAAAGAAAATAAGAATTACGCAATTGACACAATATTTTTACCGAGGTCTCGGAGACTCGCCCGGTCTCCCCTACTCCTCGTTGAAGCGCTCGCTCGGAGCCTCGCTTCTATATCCACGAAGGATATCTCACTAGGGTTTCTCCTTCTCCACACCGGATAGGCGAGCACCACACCTTTCACAATCTTTTGCCGGCCTCTCCGACAAACTTCAATTGGAGAGATCGCGACTCTCCTCTAGCACCGTCTAGGCGAAGGCGATCGCCAAGAGTAACATGCCGGACACGCTCACTTGAACAAATCGAGTGCTAGAAGCTCAAGAATGCAAATGAGATGCTTAACACTCTAGCACTAGCATGCAAATGGTGATTGAAGTGCACTAAACACTATTAGCTCCACACAATTGCTCTCTCTCTCAAATCACTCAAGATTTGGGCTCAATTCTAGCCTCTAAATGCAATAACACATATGCAACTCAATTGGCTAGGTTTTCAGCTGAAAAATGAACTCTTTGAGCACCCAAAAATGAAGCCAAACACAAAGTATATATAGCCTCAACGAAAAACTAGCCGTTTGCAAAAAATCGGGCCAAAAGTTGTACAGGCCGGACATTGTCCGGCCACTTCAGATAGTGTCTGCCCAGTTCAACGAAAACAGCCGTTGCAATGTGTCAATTACCGTTGGGCGATTTTTCTGTAAAGGTCGGACAATATCCGGCCATTTCGAACAAAGTCCGCCCATGACAGACAAATGCCCCGGACGGATGCATTTGTCTCTGTTTCATTTCTGGGCTTAAAAAATTTGTATAGGCCGGACATTGTCCGGCCATATCGGACAATGTCCGGCCACTTCGGACAGATAGCCCCAGACGGATGGATATGTCTCTGTTTACACTTAGCAAAAGGCTGAAAAAATTTGTACAGGCCGGACAATGTCCGGCCATGCCTGGACAAAGTCCGGCCACTGCACACTGACAGTAAAATAAGCATAACTTTCGATCCAGAGATCTGATTGAGGTGATTTTTGGCTTGTTGGAAAGATAGCTCAGAGTTCTACAATTTTGTCAACGAGTGAAAAGACCTACAAATGTCGAGAAACTTCTAGAAATCTCAGAAACTTTCCTACTATCAAAATGTCCAATCCAAAAATCATCTCAAATGTAATTTAGAGTATTTGCACATACGGATTTGCCGTTTTCTCGCGGATTTGATTGCTGTCACTTAGAAACGACCACGACCACATAGGTCTGACATCCGATCAAAAACAGGTGGTCGATAGGGTTTGGTCAAGCGTACGCAAGCGAGCCGAAGACTGGTACGACCAGTCCGAACTCCTACGACCACGCCCAAACCCTAAACAGAAAGCCGCCAAACAAGCGACACGACCACGACCACGTATCAACACTGATACGATCAGAATTTGCAAATACAACCACGACTAGCTCTAGATAAATAAACCAATTGAAAGAGCTAGCGATCAAGACTAATACAGTAATATACACATGCATTGGACAGATTGAATTTATTCACATATTGATCGAGTTTATTCACAAATACACCAATGAATCTATTCACATATTGAGTTTATTCACAAATACAGCAATCAACACATTCAATATATATTACACAAGTCAGTTACAATCGATTGTTGATAGACACTTCTTCCATGACATATTGAGCCCAAATTGTTCGCAGCTCCTTCAATTGAGGCAACTCATATTGGTCTTTCAACATGGCGCTCTGCATATATGCGTGTATGAAGTTAGGAACATACGTCACATCCAATTAATGTTCAACTTTGAGTCAGGAAAAATGGTTACCTTAGGGAATTGGGCAAAGTTTCTCCTGATAAGATCATACAAAAATCTCATGACATAGAAGCCACATTCTCACGATTGTGCACTACTACAGAAATGTAATCCACTAACCCATATCTTCTAACTGTTATAAGCAATCTGGACAAAATCCGATAGAATAGGACGACAGCGGCGGAGAAGAGGCTTTTTACTATCGGTTAGACACTGGTACACCGTTAGTGAAATGCAAATATTTTTTACTATCGGTCATTACTGTACAAACCGACATAATATATGAAATAGTACTATCGGTTTTTCATTCGTAACTGATAGTAAAATTACGCACTTTATACTATCGGTTCGTACTGTACCAACCGATATAATATATTAAATAGTACTATCGGTTTTTCTTGCGTAATTGATAGTAAAATTACTGACTTTTTACTATCCGTTCTTACTGTACTAACCGATATAATAGAGTAAAGTTTACTAACGGTTATATAAAACAAACCGATAGTAAAATGACGTCATATAAACTAATTGTTATGACAGTGGGGACCTTATTTTACTATCGGTTTGTGTTTTTGAACCGATAGTAAAATTATACAACTTAATTAGGTCGACCCCTACTCTGCGCTCTGCATGTTGGAATCATTTCTACCGTACGTGCATCCATGCTCCAAGCTAGAGTGATCTGGAGAAGCTAGCTGAGAGGTTGATCATAATTCCATCCCCCTCGGTATTGTCATCTTCTCATCACCTCTCTCTCTCTCTCTCGATCACTCTTTCAGTCTCCCTCTCTCTCTCTACTTGCAATTCATTAAACTAGATACATGTAGCTCCAAACTAGCTAGAAGGCTAGGTTGGTTAGCTAGCTATAGCTTGCTGAAGTTAAGCAGCTAGCTAGCTGGCTCTTCCAATTAATGTATCAAGTTAATTAGGGTTTCATCTATACAAATCCATTTAATGTAATTAAGCAGCTGTACACACATATGGCCTAGCTAATTATGTTTCATGCATATATGCATGCCTTGAGTCATTAATTATTTATTTCAATTTGTCAATTTTGTGAAATAATTGTAGATGGACCGAGAATATTGGATGTATGGAATAAAACGTACTACTGTTGAGTATTTGGAGGGTGTGAATGGGTTTATTAAATTTGCTGAGCAAGAAAAGGCGAAGAAGGGAGAGAAAGATATGCATTGTCCTTGTATAGATTGTATGAACTTAAACAGATTCAACAACTCTGATCAGATTATGAGTCATTTGATTCATCGTGGTTTTAACGCACGCTATATCCGTTTGATATGGCATGGTGAAGATCTTGAGGAAACGAGCACCGCTACAACTCAGCAGCACCCGGAAGTGGATTGCAGTAATGATGATCATGATCAGAACATTAATTGGTAATGTTCATTCGGAAGTCTATGTAGATGACGACAATTTAGATGAAAGGTTACGTCATGTAGAAGAAGATTACAGCAAAAACGATTTAGCTAAATTTGAGAAATTAATTGTTGATTCTGAGAAGCCTTTGTTCCCCGGATGTCAAAATTTAGAAAGTTGTCTTCTGTGTTGAGATTATATAACTTGAAGGCAAGCAACGGTTGGAGCGATAAGAGTTTCACGGCGCTATTGGATCTGTTAGCGGACATGCTTCCAGAGGGAAATGAGTTGCCAAGATCGGTTTACCAGGCCAAAAAACTATTGTGTCCGTTGGGAATGGAAATTGAAAGAATACATGCATGCCCAAATGATTGTGTTCTGTACCGTAACGAGTATGAGGATTTGCATGTTTGTCCAAGATGCGGTGCATCGCGGTATAAGCATGGGGACATAATTTATCACAATGGATGTGATGAGGTAAAGAAAGGGCCTCCGGCCAAAACTGTGTGGTATTTGCCTGTGATTCCTAGATTGAAACGGCTGTTTGCAAATCCGAAAGATGCGAAGTACTTGCGTTGGCATGTTGAAGGTCGGAAACAAGACGGAAAACTAAGACATCCAGCTGATTCTATTCAATGGAGAAACATTAACAAAACATTCGGTGAGTTTGGCGGCGAAGTGAGGAATATAAGGTTTGGGCTGAGTACGGATGGTATGAATCCACACGGAAATATGAGCAGTCGACATAGCACTTGGCCGGTTCTTTTATGCATCTACAATCTTCCTCCTTGGTTATGTATGAAGCGCAAGTACATCATGATGTCGTTACTAATTTCAGGACCCAGACAACCCGGGAATGATATTGACGTGTTTTTATCACCGTTAGTCGAGGACATACATAAATTGTGGAGCGAAGGGGTGCGGGTGTGGGATGCACATAAGCAAGAGAATTTCATGTTGCGGGCCATGATATTTTGCACCATAAATGATTTCCCGGCCTATGGAAATTTGTCGGGGTATAGTACGAAAGGAGGCAAGACTTGTCCTATTTGCCTGGATGAAACTGAAAGCATGTGGTTATCGAACTGCAGAAAAACAGTGTACATGGGTCACCGCAGATTCCTTCTGATGCATCACGCCTACCGTAAGAAGAGGAAGTCATTCAATGGGAAGCCTGAGAAAGGATCAGCCCCAATGTTTGTGACTGATAAGGAGCTTTACTTGCGCGTGAAGGACATCAAAGTTGAGTTCGGTAAATGTTCTAAACCTCCAGGAAAAAATGTTTGGAAGAAGAGATCGATTCTTTGGGATCTGCCATATTGGGAGCACTTACAAGTTCGACATTGCATTGATGTCATGCACGTAGAGAAAAATGTTTGTGACAGTTTGATTGGTTTGTTGTTGAACATTCCAAGAAAGACAAAAGATGACATCAATGTTTGCCGTGACATGGTTGACATGGGCATGAGGACTGAGCTTGCACCGTTGGAGAAGGGAAAGCGGACATACCTCCCCCCGGCCTGCTATACTTTGTCAAAAAGAGAAAAAACAGAACTCTGTCAGTGCCTACATGGTGCCAAATTCCATGCGGGTATTCTGCGAACTTGAAAAAACTTGTGTCCATGAAAGACTTGAAACTGGTTGGTATGAAGTCCCATGATTGTCATGTACTCATGTCACAAATGCTTCCCATTGCTATCAGAAGGCATTCTCCCAGTCAAAGTCAGAGAGACAATTACAAAGCTATGTTATTTCTTCAACATAATATCTGGCAAGGTACGTATGCGTGTACTCCTAGCAAGTTAATTAGCTCCATTCGTGGAACTTGTCAGATTTTTTGGATCTGAATATTTGCTGCAACTGTGTCCTTGCAGGTAATTGATCTGGATGGACTGGACGATTTTCAACGCGATGTGACTACAACTCATTGTCAGCTGGAGATGTATTTCCCTCCATCTTTTTTTGATGTTATGGTCCATCTAATTGTTCACCTTGTCAGAGAAATTAAGTTTTGTGGACCCGGGTTCCTGCGCTACATGTATCCATTTGAGAGATTTATGGGTATCTTGAAGGGATATGTAAGGAATCGACATCGGCCTGAGGGCAGTATCATCGAAGGTTATGCCGCCGAGGAGGTGATCGAATTTTGCACCAACTATATGACCGGGGTTGACCCAATTGGCGTTCCTACGTCCCGGCATGAGGGCAGGCTTCAGGGCATTAGACCGATTGGATTTAAAGCGGTCGTCCCCTCTAGTTATCTATATGCAAATGCCCATTTTTGGGTCTTACAGCACATGACGGGGGTGGAGCCATACATACACGAGCACAAGGAAATGTTACGGAAACAGAATCCCTCAAAGCCAAAGATTTGGGTCACCAGAGAACATAATAGCAAGCTTCTGAGGGCGACGTAGATGAAGTTGTTACATGGTTGGCCAGAGGGCCTAGATTTACTGTAGGGACTTGGCAGGGCTATGACATCAACAGCTATTCATTTCACACAAGAACTCAGGACGAGAAGAGTACTATGCAATGTAGTGGAGTGGCACTACTTGCTATTTCGGAGGATGCCAGGGCAGTAAGGGCACTCGACTCATATTACGTTGTTATTGAGAAAATATGGTAGCTCGATTATGTATTACTTAAGATTCATCTATTTCGATGCAAATGGGTCGAAATCCCTCGAGGTGTTAAAGTCGACAATTATGGGTTTACTCTCGTCGATCTCAGTAGAGTCGCACACCAAGATGATCCATTTATACTTGTTGAGCAAGCCACATAGGTGTTGTACATCGTTGACCCGGCCAAGCCAAAGTTGCACGTTGTCCTTCACAGTAAGAGACGTATTGTTAGGGTCGAAGACGTTGTGGATGAAGAAGAGTACGATCAGTTCGATGAACTACCTCCATTTTTAGATGGAATTCTTCAATCTGTCCCTACCGAAGATATTGACAAAATAAGTTACCTGCGAGACGACCACGAAGAAGGATTACGGGTGGACAACCATTCTTGACTAATTTGCAATATGTAAGTGACGTATATTACTTGGATCTTTAATGGAAGAATTCTTCAAATCATTTTTCAAAAATTCTTTGGGAAAACATACGTGATGCATTGAGAATCATTTATGCAAATTTTCATTTCAATTGGAGTATATGCTTGATTTGAGCAATAATTGATTCTTTTCACAAATCAATATGAAAACTGTAAATTTTCATTCCATGATTGGTCTTTACTGTTAATTTATTTCAAAATTATTGGAAGTCATTTGCATGGGGTTTCAGGTGTCTTTACAAGTGCAAAATGATGTATTGAGACCCATCTGTAATTGTTCTCAGGAAATCCCTTTAGGTCAATAACATTGTATTTGTTGGGGGAAAAATGAGGTCCCGTCGAGTAAAGTGGTCCCGAGCAAGGGGCCCTCTCTTCCCCGGACTTGGTCCCGAGTAAGGGGCTCCTCGGACATGGCTCCGGGTAAGGGGCCATCTCTTCCCCGAATGTGGCTCCTGGTAAGGGGCCCTTCCTTCCCCGGACTTGGTCCCGGGTAAGGGGCTCCCCGGACGTGGCTCCGGGTAAGGGACCCTCCCTTCCCCGAACGTGGCTCTGGGTAAGGCGCCCTTCCTTCCCCGGACTTGGTCGCGAGTAAGGGACTCTCCCCGGACGTGGCCCCGGGTAAGGGGCCCTCTCTTCCCCGGACGTAGCCCCGGGTAAGGGGCCCTTCCTTCCCCGGACTTGGTCGCTGGAAAGGGGCTCCCCGGACGTGGCCCCGAGTAAGGGGCCCTCTATTCCCCGGACGTAGCTCTGAGTAAGGTGCCTTTCCTTCCCCGCACTTGGTTCCGGGTAAGGGGCTCCCTGGACATGGCTCCAGGTAAGGGGCCATCTCTTCCCCGGACTTAGTCCCGGGTAAGGGGCCCCCCGGACGTGGCTCCGGGTAAGGGACCCTCCCTTCCCTGGACGTGGCTCCGGGTAAGGGGCCCTTCCTTCCCCGCACTTGGTCCCGGGTAAGGGGCTCCCCGGACGTGGCGCCGGGTAAGGGACCCTCCCTTCCCCGGACGTGGCTCCGGGTAAGGGGCTCGTCCTTCCCCGGACTTGGTCCCGAGTAAGGGACTCTCCCCGGACGTGGCCCCGGCTAAGGGGCCCTCTCTTCCCCGGACGTAGCCCCGGGTAAGGGGCCCTTCCTTCCCCGGACATGGTCCCAGGTAAGGGGCTCCCCGGACGTGGCCCCGTGTAAGGGGCCCTCTATTCCCCGGACGTAGCTCCAGGTAAGGGGCGCTTCCTTCCCCGGACTTGGTCCCGGGTAAGGGGCTCCTCGGACGTGGCTCCGGGTAGGGGGCCATCTCTTCCCCGGACGTAGCTGCGGGTAAGGGGCCCTCCCTTCCCCGGACGTGGCTCCGGGTAAGAGGCCCTTCCTTCCCCGGACTTGGTCCCGGGTAAGGGACTCCCCGGACGTGGCTCCGGGTAAGGGGTCATCTCTTCCCCGGACTTAGTCCCGGGTAAGGGGGCTCCCCGGATGTGGCCCCGGGTAAGGGGCCCTCTCTTCCCCGGATGTGGCTCCGGGTAAGGGGCCATCTCTTCCCCGGACTTAGTCCTGGGTAAGGGGGCTCCCCGGACGTGGCCCCGGGTAAGGGGCTCTCTCTTCCCCGGATGTGGCTCCGGGTAAGGGGCCATCTCTTCCCCAGACTTAGTCCTGGGTAAGGGGGCTCCCCGGACGTGGCCCCGGGTAAGGGGCCCTCTCTTCCCCGGACGTAGCACCGGGTAAGGGGCCCTTCCTTCCCTGGACTTGGTCCCGGGTAAGGGGCTCCCCGGACGTGGCCCCGGGTAAGGGGCCCTCTCTTCCCCGGACCTAGCCCTGGGTAAGGGGCCCTTCCTTCCCCGGACTTGGTCCCGGGTAAGGGGCTCCCCGGACGTGGCTCCGGGTAAGGGGCAATCCCTTCCCCGGACGTAGCTCCAGGTAAGGGGCCATCTCTTCCCCGGACGTAGCTCCGGGTAAGGGGCCCTCCTTCCCCGGACTTGGTCCCAAGTAAGGGGCTCCCCGGACGTGGCCACGGGTAAGGGGCCCCCTCTTCCCCGGACTCGGCCCCGGGTAAAGGGCTCCACTTACCCGGGAGTTCCCTCACGAATTGGAGTGGCCACATGTCAAGGATCCAAGCATCGTACCGTGCAAAAAGACCGCAACACCCTCGATCCGACGGTTCCAGCTAGGGCAGTCTTGTAATTTGCATCTTTTGGGGTCTATATATACCCTTGTAACCCCTCTTGTAACCTAAGTTCAATTCATTTGCATCTAATACAAAAAACCAAAAGGCGTGCTTAGGAGCACTCTCCCCGTAAGAGAGCTCCCCTAGCCGACTTGTGTCGGGAGCACGTCGACAAGACTAGGGCCTCCACTGAGGCCTGAACCTGTATAAACCCTTGTGTCAATCTCTGAGATTGTCGAACACGGGGCGACCTGTCACACGGTCATCCCGCGTTGCGGAACACGTGCTACGCACGTCATAAACCTGCCGGGGTAACTTTAATACCACGACAGTTGGCGCTGACCGTGGGGACTCGTGACAAATAGTCATGGCTCCAAGAAGGATGAGACACTCAGCCTCCATCTCCAACGATGTCGGCCCTAGCAACCCTGCACCGCCGGCGCAAGGGGCTGTCGTCGCGACACCCCCTCCCGGGGACACTCGGGGGGAGGCAACACCCATTTCTCCCATCACCCTTGGCGGGGGAACGGCTCCCGCAAGCCTGCCTGAAGGTCCCGGTTCGGGGGGACCAAGTGGCTCCCAGGCAATGCCTTGAACTACGGGTGACCCGCTACTCGGGGCACTGGTGGAGGGCCAACTTCACGCACAACATACTCTTGAGGAGTTGTTGCACGTCATAGCGCGGCCTCCGGCCCCCGCGTACCCGCACCCGTTCCAGTTTGGAGGAATGGCACCTCCGTTCATGATGGGACACCCAGGAGCCTTCTTCGCTCCAGGGGCTTTCCCCTTCCCTGGAAGCGCTCCCACCTCCGGAGGACCTTCGCTCCAGGGGGGTCTGCCCGTCTCCGGGGGCTATCCCTTCACGGGAGGCGCTTCCCCCTCCGAAGGACCTTCGCTCCCGGGGAGTCTGCCCGTCTCCGGGGGCTATCCCTTCCTGGGAGGCGCTTCCCCCTCCGGAGGACCTTCGCTCCCGGGGGGTCTGCCCGTCTCCGGGGGCTATCCCTTCCTGGGAGGCGCTTCCACCTCCAGAGGACCTCCGCTCTTGGGAGGTACGCCCGTCTCCGGGGGCTATCCCTTCCCAGCAGGAGTGCCAGCTCCCGGGGGACTCGCACTCCCGGGGAGTACGTCCGCCCACGGGAATCATCTTTTCCCAGGAGGAGCGTCTATCTCTGGCGGACCTCCTCCCTCGAGTGCGGGGGGTGCTATCGCGCCCAACGGACCTCCTCCCCCGAGTGGGGGGGTGCTATCGCCCCCAGTGGGCCTCCTCGCCAGGGGGGTGCTCCACTCCCCAGGGGGCTCCCGTTTCCCGAACATCATCCCGTCTCCGGGTTGTCTCTCGCCCCGAAAGGGATTCCCCTCCCAGGGACCGCGCCTATCCCAGGAGGTGTCTCCGGCGCCGCCCCCGCGATGCAAGCCGTTCCCCTGCTGGGAAGTTTTCCCACACCGCGGGCTGTCTCCGTCACCGGAGACCCTCCAGCTCGTGACTCCTCTCTGGACAATTGTCAGTTTAATCAAACTGACATTCAAACTGACAGTCAGTTCAGCAAACTGACAGTCAGCTTGAACAAAAACAGAGATAACTTTAAAACCAGAAATCCAAAAGAGGTGTTTAATAGCTCGTTTGAAAGATAATTTCAAGGGCTACATTTTCGTCAACAGAAGAAAAAACCAGATCTGCCGAGATCTTTCTAGAAAATCGAAAAACTCTTCTGCTGTCAAAAACTGAACTGAAAAACCAGATTTTTCAAATTAAGTTCAAATCAAATCCAATCAAAATGATGCAGTGCAATGACCTAAGATTCTCGGTTTGTGTTGGAGATAAAGAGAGGACTTTCGCCACCCCTCTTTATAGTATGGTTAAAACTAAAAATAATTTCCCTAACCGATCATCTCCAAACGCCGAGATCGGTAAAAATAAAAACTCATAATACCTTAGGTCTTTCGCATCTTCATGATTTGCGTCTTGTCTCTGATCTTCTGCACCTCATGCTTCACTTCATGTCGGGTTCATCTTGATCATCTCGTAATTCTTCCCGAGAAAAACCTGTATCAAAACTCTCAGAAGCACGGTTAGTCAAAAACACTTTGTTTTCATTAATCATCAAAATTAGGGTTAGGCATGAAGGCCTAGATGCAACAGAGCGCGCATCCCCCGTGAAGGGAGATAGCGACGCGGCCTCCCCAAAGGAAGTGGAAGGGGCCAATCAACCCCTTTGCCGCCACCTCCGGTGCGTTCGGTGGCCGAGGCCGTATCGGCCGCCCCATATCGAGCACTACAATGGGGAGGCCGACCCCTAGGAGTTCGTGCAAGTGTACTCCACGGCCATCTCGGCGGTTGGAGGGGACGAGAGCATCCAATGCAACGTCTTCCCCCTGTACCTCTCCGGAATAGCTTGGTCGTGGTTTTACAACCTTAAAATCGGGTCCATCAAGTCCTTCGCGCAACTGAAGCGCGAGTTTTGCACGAACTTCCTAGGGAACTACATTCGTCCCCTGGACTCATCGCAATTATACACCGTCCGCCAGAGGACGGGGGAGACGATATGAAGCTTCTTCAGACTCTTTGCCCAAATCAAGAGCAAGGTGGCTCACGTCCCCAACTCGACGGTGATTGAAGCATGCAAGAGTGGCATCCTCCCGGGAGAACTCCACCGGAGGCTCTCCCGGAGTTGCCCGTCCTCTGCCGACGAGCTCTTCAACGTACTTGAGAAGTACGCGAGAGCCGAAGAGGACGACCTTTGGAAGAAAAATCAGGGGACCTCCGGCCCTGGTGAGAGGGACTCAAGGGACCCCTCCCACAAACGTCCCCGGAAAGGACTCCGCAACTAGCCAAGGCCTCGGGACGCTTTCGTCCTCGAAGGCGGAGGCAGCTCCCGGGATCCTAACCGGGGACAACGACCCTTCTCCAAGCCCAAAGGCGGCGGGGGAAGCCAATCCTCCCGTGCGCGAGGGGCTCCCAGGCCAGGGGACAAGGAGGCTGGAGCCACCCTATGGTGTGCTTTCCACAAGTCTAACTCCCATGCAACCCGAGAATGCCACGTGCTCCTCCAACATTTCGCGGCATTTCTCGAACAACATGGGCCGGGGGGAGGAGGCCCTACCTCCTTACCCCTTCCGTCGCCAGCCTTGGCGGTACTCCCTGCTCTGTTGGGGGGTCAGAAGCAAGGCCAGGAAAGGGGCTCGAACGGTGAGCTCCCCTTCCAAACTTCCCAGAGACATGTTAATGTCATCTTGGGAGGATCTGCCTCCGGGCGGGACTCCAAACGCCAGCGCAAAGAATATGCGCGAGAAGTAAAGGCAATAGGGGTCGTCAACACGTCCTGGCCAACAAAATGGTTGGACGTCCCGCTGACGTTCACCGCGGAAGACGCGTGTGGGGTGCGTTTCCCCCACAACGACGCACTAATCGTCTCCGCCACTGTGTTCAATTGCCGCCTCGCCTGAATCTTGGTCAACGGTGGGAGTGCCGCGGAGGTCCTCTATCTAAGGGCGTTCAAAGAAATGCAGGTGGACGAGAAGCTCCTACAACCCGCGGCGGGGCCTCTACAAGGATTCATCCCGGGGAAAACTATACACCCCGTGGGGAAGGTCGACCTCCCGATGACATTCGGCGCCCCAGATAATTACCAGAACGAAATGGTTCGGTTTGATGTGGTGGATCTCCCCTCCTCCGACAACGCCATAATGGGGAGAACCATCATCAACCGCTTAGGAGCAGCGGTCCACCACAACTATCTTTGCATGAAGATCCCCGTTTTGAGCGGGGTGATCTCCGTGCATGGTGACCAGGATGTGGCTCGTTCCCTCTACGAGCACGCCTCCGCAGTGATCGGGGACGTTAACCTGGTTAAGGCCCCGGGGGGAGGAGCTCCTCCCCGGCCCTAGATGTGCCAGTCACGCTCCCCAGGAAGTTCCTTCCCAAGCCTCACCCCGAGGGGGACCTCCAGGAAGTCTCCCTCTTCCAGGATGTGGGGAAGACTGTCAAGATCGGGGTGCTCTCTCTGAGGAACACGCGACGCGACTCATCGGCTTCCTTCGTGAAAACTCAGATGTCTTCGCATGGAAGCCCGCGGACATGCGGGGTGTGCCTAGGGATATTATTGAGCACAAGCTCGCAGTAATGCCCGGCCGCCCCCCGGTAAAACAGAAGATGAGAAAGCTCTCCCTCGAGCGGCAGGAGGCCATCAAGGTTGAGATCGCTAAGCTCTAGGAGGTGGGGTTCATTCGGGGGGTCCTACACCCCGAGTGGTTAGCGAACCCCGTCCTCCTAAAGAAGGCAAGCGGCAAGTGGAGAATGTGCGTCAACTTTACCGACCTCAATAAAGCTTGCCCAAAAGATGATTTCCCGCTCCCGCGGATCGACCAATTGGTGGATTCCACCGCAGGATGTGAGCTAATGAGTTTCTTGGACGCCTATTCGGGCTATCACCAAGTCCGAATGGCCCTGGAGGACGAGGAAAAGACGAGTTTCTTAACTCCCCTCGGCACCTTCTATTATGTCCACATGCCTTTCGGGTTGAAAAACGCGGGGCCAACCTTCCAGCGCCTTATGAGCTTAGTCCTGAGGGATCAAATCGGCCGCAACATGGAAGTGTACGTTGACGACGCGATCGTCAAGAGCTCGCTCTCGGCCACACACCTCGAAGACTTGGGAGAAACCTTCCGCAACCTCCGCAAGTACGGGTTAAGGCTTAACCCAGAAAAGTGCGCGTTCGGCGTTCGCGGAGGAAAACTCCTCGGCTTCCTTTTGTCCCAAAGGGGCATCGAAGCCAATCCTGAAAAAATTCGGGCCCTACTCGACATGCCTCCGCCGCGTTCTGTCAAGGATGTACAGTGACTTACCGGCTGCTTGGCCGCATTGAGTCGCTTCGTCTCGCGCTTGGGGTAGCGCGGTCTCCAATTCTTCAAGATCCTCTGTGGCCTTGAGGGGTTCCAATGGACCCCCGAGGCACAGGCTGCGTTCGAGGACCTGAAGAAAATCTCGCGAGCCCCCCAATGCTTGTGAGACCGCGTCAGGGGGAGCCCCTGCTCCTCTACCTCATGGCCACTCCGGTTGCCGTTAGCGCGGTCCTTGTCAAGGAAGAAGATGGGCATCCACTAGTACAGAACAGCTTTCTTCTATCGGTAAAAAAAACCCTTCTACTATCGGTTTTCGTACCGATAGAGATAGACACGATAGAACAAGACAGAACATTTTCTATCGGTAAATAACCGACAGAAGAAATTAACAATTCTATCGGCATCTTAGGAGTGTACCGATAGCAAACCCATCGTAGTCTGACGATTAATGGTGGGAAAAGTACCACTATTCTAACGGTTAATTACATGATTATCGACAGGAAAATATTACTATTCTATCGGCACCTTATGATTGTACCGATAGAAAACCTGTCGTCGTCTGACGTTTAGCGTTGGGAAAAATACCCATATTCTAACGGTTAATTATAAGTTTATCGACAGAAAAAAGTGTAGCACTCTCTCGGTTGGAAATGACATTATCGATAGAAAAAATCTTAGTACTCTCTCGGTTGTGTATGAGTTCACCGGCAGGAAAAATCACACTCTTCTAACGGTTAATTATACGTTTACGGATAGAAAGAACCACAGTAGTCTCTCGGTTGTGGATGAGTTCACCGGCAGGAAAAGTCACTCTATTCTGACGGTTAATTTTAAGTTTACCGATAGAAAAATGGGTAGTAGTCTCTCGGTTGTGGATGAGTTTACCGATAGAAAAAACCACAGTAGTCTCTCGGTTGTGGATGAGTTCACCGGCAGGAAAAGTCACACTATTCTGACGGTTAATTTCAAGTTTACCGATAGAAAAAAACTACAGTAGTCTCTTGGTTGTGGATGAGTTTACCGATAGAAAATTTGTAGTGGTCTGTCGGCTGTGAATGAATTTGCCGATAGAACATTCACAATACAGTACATTATTTGCATTCACAATACAGTACATTCACATATACAGTACAGATGCAATACATTATAGATTGGATACACAATACAGTACAGATGCAAAGAAGGGTAAATTCACAGAACAAATTGACACATTAGACAGTTATTCACATTTATTCACATATATATGGACAAATACAAATTGCAATCCAATGTGGACATTTATTGACATATATATTTATTCACATGTATATAAACAGTCTATGCACAGAGTACACGAAAAAGAGAAAATTATCATGGCGGATGGTTGGGCGCAACTTCCTCCATGACATATTGAGCCCAGATTTGTCGAAGATCTCTAATCTTTGCATTTTCGTATGAATCTTTCGACATGGCGATCTGCAAGCATGTGTGAATACTTAGTAACTAACTTCCTAATTTAGAATGTGACACCCAATTTTCAAATTTCAGTTAGCTATCGATGCTTACCTGGGGGAATTGGACAAAGTTTGTCTGCACTAGGTCGTATATGTAGCGCAACACATAAAACCCGCATTCCCACGATTGCGGCTGCTGATGGCACTGAGATAATTACATATGCAAGGACATGTTAGCTATTGTTTCCATAAACTAATTAAGCATAAACAAAAAGTCTCGTGAGTACCTCATATTCTTTCCAAGCTAGTAGGGAGCCCTGCGGTGCGGCATGCCTCCCTCCAGTGGACGCATATTTATCAAAAGCCCTGCATTTCAGTTAGTATTTCCCGTTAATGTATTATCATTAGCTAGTGAGGTGAAAATTTAAATCAAACATATAAGTTACTTACGTCTCCATATTCCCCTTGACCACATATTCCATCGATAATTTGTCACGCATCGAATCGAGGTAGTACACCTCATTCCTCGGCGGACAGATCACGATGAGGATCCAGTGGCCCCTGCATTGTACGTAAAAGAGGACCGCGTGCTCAAAGTATATCTCAGGTGTAACATACAAGATCGAGTTAAATTAGTACGAAATGCACTAACCTTTGGTGGTACGGCACCAGAATGAACTCCCTGTCCTACTGCGCCATCAGCGCCTTGGATATGTACTGCTCAGCGTGCGCAGCGTCGTGCTCTAGCATCGTGAGGCTTATTTTCTCAGGGTCGAGGAAACCCACCTTGTCACACGCAGCCTCCGATGCTAGCCTGTACATGCACCTGCATGCAAAGGACGACATTAGTATTGCACAGAAAGTTACTACATTTCAAATGAACTACATCAATGCAGAGTTAGGAAACAGAGTTAGAAAACAGCAATACATAGCATCAGCAAACTCACAGGACTCCAGTCCGTATGATGGACATATCGAGCTCCCGCCAGTTGTAGAGGTCGAACAGATCCTCGTGTGCCACGGATATACTCCCGGGCTCACGGTGGAACTGCCCAGGCCTGTAGGGAACTAAGAAGTTCAGATTGCGCCGAGCTCGGTGTAGGTACCACGCGTGGAGGTCTCTGGTTGATCGATCCAATTTGTGCAAAGCTGCCTCCGACATGAGTGGGAACCCGTTCGTGAACCTCTCCGGCTGTCCCTGTCGCCCTTTTCCCTTGCCTTTGCCCTTGCCTTTTGCCGGGGACTGAGCGCGTACCTTCGAAGGCAAGGGCGAGGTGATGGCAGCTTTCTTCCGAGGTGAAGGCGTGGATGCGCTGGGTGGGGTGGAGGCCGTCTTTGATGTGTCTAGGGTCGCACGAGATCGGGCCTCATGCCCCGAGCTGGGGGCGCAGTCCCCTGGTAGCCCAGCGGCAGGCCACTTCAATTAATGAGCACGTATGTTAAATTATGCAAGTTGAGTGTACTGAGTAGGATGTAATCTAAAATGTGTAGGATTTACCAGTTGTATTACAAGACACTTCTTGGGCCACTGTACGTAGGAGCCCACTGCCTCAGCAAGTGTCTGCAGTTCCTCTGTTGGGACTGGCAACGGAGAATCGTTGTAGCCCGGCATGGCCATGTCCACCTGTACCTTTGCGAAACCCAACCGCAAAGGTACACAGTGGACCCGGACATCCGGCCCAGACGGATATACGAAGCCGTGTCCAACCACTTCCTGCCCGGCGCCTACGTGATTCTGTAGGATGCAGCCCTCCGGCCCCTGCAAATTTGTAACAATTAAAATAGGTTAGCGAAACAACTCTAACAGAATGGGAGTGGCATCAACTTAAGTGCACAGATGAAGGCTTGCAGTACCTCAAGTAGATCCACTGGATCCGCGAGTACCTTTGAAGCACAACTGCTTATCCGACCCCGCAGGGTACCGTCGTCCTGGGGATCCGCATCTGCACTCTTGGCCAGCAATGCTTCTCTCAACCGTGCAAACTCTTCCCTCATTTGTGCGACCTCGGACTGAACCTCAGACTGTACCTCAGCCCGTATCTCAGCCTGCATCTCCACCCGTATCTCCTCCCGTACCTCAGCCCGTATCTTATCGGAGAGGTCAGCTTCTTTTTCCTTCCAGGAGCGGGCCTTCTTCCTCGGTGGAGCCGGATCTATGAAACCGGTCTTCCACGACACAATGGCTCCCACGGCCCGTGTCCGCCCGGGATGCTCCTTATTTCCTAGACCCCGGGTGAGGATGTCGTTCTCCCTCTGCGGGGTAAACAATCCCTCCGCTGCCTCCTTCTCAAAAGAGATCTGTTACATTTAAAGGTACCTTGTGAGACAAATTGCCTTATATACACTTGTGTGCACATAGTTTACGAGGTTAGCCAACTTACCATTCGCCTCACAACGTCGGCGTCCCCAGGAGTTGCGAACTGCACAGACCCCGTGGACGACACGGACCCCCTCCCCCTCCACCATCGCTTGCACCTCTCATCCCGGATCTCGGAGAGCGGCAACTCAGGGGTGTCGATGACAGGATTTTGCTCGTCTTCCTTCTTCTACTGCTCCTCCTTCCCCGCATAGTCCCGGGATCCGAGCCGATGCGGGTGGTCGTTCCTCTTCTGGATCGCCCTATTCTTCTCGCTAAGGGCCTTGAACTCCTCAGTCCCCTTCTGCTTGGTGAATTCCTCCCATACCTCCTCCGATATGAAGGGGCACTTCTCGCAAGGAGATTTCCCCACAGCGAGGAAGTTACTGACGAGCCAGCTCTTAAAGGTTTTCCATGTTCCGTTCATGTCCTTCAAGCAGGCAGTCCTAGGTGTATCGTCGGGGATGTTCCACTTAGCCTGTTTCCGAAAAATGCATACAATTAATCACGAGTTAGTTAAACTTTAGTATAAGCCAAGAGAACGTGATTACGAAAGAGTTCAGCGATTTCAGTTAATTTAACCTTCACTTCCGCCCACAACCTATCCCTCTCGTCCGCCGTCACGTCCTTCCAGCTCTGGACGGTGATCTTCACCCTTTCTTTCGCCAACAGCCCAACGTAGGCCGCGTACCTCCCAGCATTCTTTCCAATCGGCCTCCCAAATTGGTTGAACTCACAAGAAAGATCCGTGCATTTGGCCAAACTCCCCAACGTCGTCGCGCCTCACCCCACCCTCTTGCGCTTGGATGTAACAGCTGCATCTTCAGTAGTTACGATGGGGTTGGCCCTAGTTGAACCACTAGTACCATCCGATGAAAACGACGACATGTCTTCCCCTACAAAACCTTCAACAAACCATATATATGGCAATTAATTCGCCTTGGAGTTCCATAACTCAGCCCAGGACTGGAGACTAACTAGGGCGGCAAAAGGGAAAATAATACAAAAAGAAAGACATGCATAAATTACTTCCTGAACTCTTCAGAAATATTTTCTATCGGTAAACACATGAGCTGCCGATAGACCATAACCTCCACAGAAGACAATTTTTCTATCGGCAAACCCGTGAGATACCGATAGAACATAACAATGTTCTCTACATATGGAATTTTGTTGACAAGCCACCATTCACTGTCATCACATAACATTCTCGATGATTTGCTATACTAATATTCATGGGCCAGCATTATTATTTCACACGTAAATATGCACACAAGCATCTAAGTGCCACTGTGCATAATCTTTAGTCTAGCCTGTATGTGAGTCATCAGGACTTCACATCTATTAGGTTGGGAAAAGACATGTATAGGCATTTGAAACATATCCATCGAAGACCCATCCACATTGCCATATATTCATACGAAGTGAGTAAAAATTCCCAACCAAACTAGTACATTGCTTGGCTCATGTCCTTCCAGATCCAAATTAAGTTTTACTACTTGTGCATAAATATTTTCTATCGGTAAACACATGAGCTGCCGATAGAATATGTGTAAGAACACCTCCAACATATAATCTGCATTACATGGCAGTTGGATACAATTGATCACACATACAGCAGTATAGATAAGTTAAAATCTCAAAACAGGTTCATTACAGCACTGGAACATATTATGTAAACCCTAATTTAAATCAACATTGCCTGCGGAATGTACATAAGCCAACACAATAGGGAACCCTAGTGTAATTGCAAAACTCGAAGAATTAGTACGTGCAAAACACTAGGATCAAATAAAGAAGATGCTGGAAATAGAACGACGAATTAGGGTATTTACGGCGGCGATCAGTTCTGGTGATGGAGAGGCGGTGTAGAACGCAGCGGCGGCCGGCGAAGGACGAAAATAAGAACCGGTGGCAGTGGTGAACCAGTGTCCAGCCGGCGATCGTCGTGTGGGAGAGAGGAAGTGAGTGGTCACGACGGAGGTTGTGGTTTTCTTCGCTCTCGAAGAGACGCAGTGCTCTAAGGTGGAACTGTTCGAGTGGAGGGAAACTAAAGGGCCGTGTACGAGTAATAAAGTAGTGCAAGAACTTTTCTATCGGTACAACAAAATGATACCGATAGAATTATGCCATTTTCTATCGGTACAACAAAACAGTACCGATAGAAAAAGTAAATTTCCCAGAAAAATATTTGAAGTAGTGGATGCCTTTTTCTATCGGTATAAACAATAAAATCCCGTGAGACCAATTTTGCCCAGAAAATTTTTTTAAAGTGCTTGAGATTATAGTATTGGGTGCCCTTTTTCTATCGGTAAAAACAACAAAACACCGTCAGAGTAATGAAAAACTGCCTTTTTCTATCGGTATAAACAATAAAATCCCGTGAGACCAATTTTCCCCAGAAAAATTTTTTGATTAAGTGCTTGAGATTATAGTATGTGTGCCCTTTTTCTATCGGTAAAAACAACAAAATACCATCAGAGTAATGAAAAGGTACACACAATTTAACATCAAATAGACCGTGGTTGAAAGCTGCAGGATGATAAAGAAAGAGGAAAGATAGCCGAAAAATTGGAAAATTGACATAAAAAGAAATTGTTCATTCATTGTTGTTTTATCACTTACAAAAAAAATAAAACCCAAAATGCTAGGTCAAGGGGTGGTCTTAGTCCTGGCTGCATGTAGAATAGAGTCAGTTAGACTTGCAGCCAGGACGCAGGACTCCTCTAGCGACAAGTTGTCCCTAGGATCAACTACTACCGCGTCGAGAAGGCCTGCGACCTCCCTCAGCTTCGCTATGGTATCCTTCATAGTCAAACCGCAGCCAGCGATGGTCATATCCGCGGCTTTCTTCTCCTCGCGAAGACGCCTCGTCCTCGCCCTAGCATTGTCACCATCCGTCTTCATGCGCTGGAAGAGATCGTCAAGGTCAAGCGGTAGCTGAGTGTGCTTGTCTGTAAGGAGCTTGTGCTCCTCCTGGAGGGCCCTCAGGTCGGCCTTCACTTTGGCAGTGTCTTCCACGGCTACCATTCCCTGTGCAAATCAACAGGTCAAGAATGAACTGAACATGGATTAACAATACAGGGGGAAACCGAGGAGATTTAGAGTTCTTACCGGGGAGGGCGTGGCTGACGATCCCATGGAGGTTGCCATTGTGAAAGAGAAGATGAGGAGTCGAACCGTTCGAGAATTAGAAAAACAACAAATACCGCGACGCATGGCGAGGTACTTATAGAGTTTCCAAGGTGACGCATGGCGACACGGTTGAGAATTCAAAGCGGCAGAGTATTCTTCTATCGGTAAAAACAGGAAAAAACCGTCAGACAACAAATACCGTGAGACTAACGAATTTGTTCTAACGGTAAAATAGAACAATACCGATAGAAAACGTTTTGAAGTGCCTGAGAGAAGTGCCTGAGACATGAAAGTAGCGGATGTCCTTTTCTATCGGTATAAATAACAAAATACCATCAGAAAAAAGGGATTTTTGCAGAACTTAATTTGAAGAAGCAAGAGGCTGCGATGAGATTTTTGCAAGTGCTATTTGAAGGGAAGAATTAAGTATTTACAGGATAAAGGTACTGTACATGTTAGAACTCATGCTGTGGAGTAAAATTGAGATGTATTAATGCTGTGAACTAGCTTATCATTAGGTTCTAAAGAAAAATGTACTGCCTGATGTATTAATGATAAGTTCCTCACCTTGCTGCAGAACTTGAGGGCTGTTTGCTTGGCATTTATCCCTGAAATAGAAATTAATCATCAATGGTTCTCAACCCATAATCCTTCTTCGTGGTCATCTCGCAGATACGTTGTTTCGTCGATATCTTCAGTACGGATAAATTGAATGTCCTCTAAAAATGGAGGTATTTCATCGAATAGGTTATACTCCTCTTCGTCGACAACATCTTCGACCCCAACAATACGTCTCTTGAGGTGGAGGACAACATGCAAGTTTGGATTGGCCGGGTCAACGATGTAGAATACCTGTGTGACTTGCTTTGCAAGTATGAATGGATCGTCTTGGTGTCCGACTCTACCAAGATCGACGAGAGTAAACCCGTAACTGTCAACTTGAACACCTCGAGGGATTTCGACCCATTGGCATCGAAACAGGGGAATCTTAAGTAATCCGTAATCGAGCTCCCATATTTCGTCAATAGCACCGTAATATGAGTTCAGCGCCCTTACTGACCTGGCATCCTCGAAAATAGCAAACAGTGTCACTCCGCTACATTGCGTGCTACTCTTGGCGTCTTGAGCTCTTGTGTAAAATGAATACCCATTGATGTCGTACCCCTACCAAGTCTCTACAGTGAATCTTGGGCCTCTAGCCAACCATGTCACAGTTTCACTTACGGAGCCCTCGGCAGCTCGCGTGACTCTTTCTTGGATCCACTCAGCAAATTTCCTGTTATGTTCTCTGCTGACCCAAACGTCTGACTTCGAAGGATTCTGTGACCGTAACATTACCTTGTGCTCGTGTATGTATGGCTCGACCTCCGTCATGTGTTGTAAGACCCAAAAATGTGATTTTGCGTACACATCACGAGCGGGGACGATAGCTTTGAATCCAATCGTTCTGATTCCCTGAAGCCTACCCTTGTGTCGGGACCTAGGAACGCCAATTGGGTCAACCCCGGCCATATAATCTGTGCAAAATTCAATCACCTCCTCGGCGGCATAACCTTCCATGATACTCCCCTCGGGTCGACGACGAGTCCTTACGTATCCCTTCAATACACCCATAAATCTCTCAAATGGATACATGTAGCGCAGACACACGGGTCCACAAAACTTAATTTCTCTGATAAGGTGAACAATCAGATGGACCATAACATCAAAAAAGGATGGAAGGAAATACATCTCGAGCTGACAAAGAGTTGTAACCACGTCGCGTTGCAAAGCGTCCAGTCCATCGGGATCAATTACCTACGAGGACACAGTTGCGCCAAATATTCATATCAGAAAAATCTTCTAATTAAGCTCCACAAATGGAGGTAATGAACTTATAGTACAAGTGCACGTACTTACCTTGCAAGATATTGCGTTGAAGAAATAACATAGATTTGTGATTGTCTCTCTGACTTTAACTGGGAGAATGCCTCTGATAGCAATGGGAAGCATTTGTGACATCAAGACATGACAGTCGTGGGACTTCATGCCAACCAGTCTTAGGTCCTTCATAGACACAAGTTTTTTCAAGTTCGCGGAGTACCCACATGGAACTTTAACACCGTGCAGGCACCGACAGAGTTCTGTTTTTTCGCTCTTGGACAACGTATAGTAGGCTGGGGGGAGGTATGTACGCTTTCCATTCTCTAAAGGTGCAAGCTCTGTCCTTATCCCCATTTCCACCATGTCACGACGAGCTTTCACACCATCCTTTGTCTTTCCCGGAATGTTCAACAACAAACAAATCAAACTGTCACAGACATTTTTCTCTACATGCATGACGTCAATGCAATGTCGAACTTGTAAGTGCTCCCAGTACGGTAGATCCCAGAGAATCGATCTCTTCTTCCAAACATTTTTTTCTCGAGGTTTAGAATGCTTACCGAACTCAACTTTGATGTCGTTCACGCGCGAGTAAATCTCCTTACCGGTCAGAAACACTGGAGCTGATCCCTTCTTAGGCTTCCCGTTAAATGATTTCCTCTTCTTACGATACGTGTGATGCACCGGAAGAAACCTGCGGTGACCCATGTACACTGTTTTCCGGCAGTTTCGCAGCCACATGCTCTCAGTTTCATCTAGGCAAATAGGGCAAGCCTTGGCTCCTTTCGTACTATACTCCGACAAATTGCCGTAGGCCGGAAAATCATTTATGGTGCAAAATATCAGGGCCCGCAAGATGAAATTCTCTTTCTTGTATGCATCCCACACCTGCACACCCTCGCTCCACAATTTCTGTAAGTCCTCGATTAAAGGCGCTAGAAACACGTCAATATCATTTCCGGGTTGTCTGGGTCCTGAGATTAGTAACGCCATCATGATGTACTTGCGCTTCATGCATAACCAAGGAGGAAGATTGTAGATGCATAAAAGAACCGGCCAAGTGCTGTGCCGGCTGCTCATATTACCATGTGGGTTCATACCATCTGTACTCAGCCCGAACCTTACATTCCTAAGTTCGCCGCCGAACTCAGCAAATGTTCTGTTGATGTTTCTCCATTGAATAGAATCAGTTGGGTGTCTCAGTTTTCCGTCTTGTTTCCGGGCTTCAGCATGCCAACGCAAGTGCTTCGCGACTTTCGGATTTGCAAACAGCCGCTTCAATCTAGGTATCACAGGCAAGTACCACACAGTTTTTGCCGGGGGCCCTTTCCTTACCTCGTGACGTTCACTGTCAATCCGGTCCCTACGCGTATACCTCGATGCGCCACATCTTGGACAAACATGCAAACTGGAGTACTCATTACGGTACAACACACAATCATTTGGGCATGCGTGTATTTTTTCGATTTCCATTCCCAATGGACACAACAGTTTTTTGGCTTGGTAAGTAGATCTTGGCAACTCATTTCCCTCTAGAAGCATGTCCGCTAGAAGATCTAATAGTGCCGTGAAACTCTTATCACTCCAACCGTTTCCTGCCTTCAAGTTATATAACCTCAGCACAGAAGACAGTTTTGTAAATGTTGCACATCCAGGGAACAGAGGCTTCTCAGAGTCAGCAATCAGTTTCTCAAATTCACAGAAGTCATTTTCGTTGTAATCTTCCTCTACATCACGTAACATCTCATCTAGATTGTCATCATCATCATCTACGTGCACATCGGAATGAACATTACCAAAATTGGGATGATCATCGATATTATTGCAATCCACATCCGAGTCGTGCTGATTGGTAGTAGTGGTGCTTGTTTCCTCAAGATCTTCGCCATGCCATATCCAACGGGTGTATCGCGCGTTAAAACCACGACGAATCAAATGACTCTTAATTTGATCAGAGTTGCTAAACCTCTTCAAGTTCATACAATCTGTACAAGGACAGAGCATATTTTTCTCTCCCTTCCTCTCCTTTTGTTGCTCAGCAAATTTAATAAACTCATTCACACCATCCAAATATTCAAGAGTAGTACGTTTTATTCCATACATCCAATATTTCCTGTCCATCTACAATTAACAAAATTTAACGAGTAAGCCATGCATGAAACCTGCCCGATTAAGTTATGTATATGTACATGTACAGCCTCTTACAACAGATACATGTGTTGAACCCTAGCCTGACGAAATTAACACTAATTAACCTAGCTAACTACACAATACAAGCTAGTTAGCTCCTAAAACATGACGCATTTCCAGCTACCAAGCTCCCAAGCTTAGAGCTACAAACTTGGAACTACACAATATAGCTAGCTTGCAAGTAGAGAGGAAGGGAGATCTAGAGGGAGAGAGAGATAAGTGTCGACGATTAAGCGTACCTTAAAGAGAGGGGCGCAATCAACTTCCCTCCAACCTGCGCTGATCACCCTAGCAGTGTAGCTGGAACTTTCGTCACAAACAGAGGGACACAGAGTGCAACAGAACAAATTAAAGAGCAGCTCAGCAATGGTCGAGTGGGGTTTTCCTTATAATGGACATTTTTCTAACGGTAAATACATGAAATAACCGTTAGACTAACTTAGGTAATCTGCCGCTCACATATTCTATCGGTAAAAACACACACATACCGTTAGAGAATGTGCATTACCGAGCAAGTACAGGACTTCTTCTTTCGGTAAATATGTGTATTGACCGTTAGATCATGCATGACACAGCACACACATGAGTTTTTCTATCGGTAGATATGTGTACGAACCGTTAGATGATGCATGGCACACGAGCAAGAGTATTTCTATCGGTAAATATGTGTATTTACCGTTAGAATATGCATGAATGAGCAAATATATGTGTTTTCCTATCGGTAAATATGTGTACTTACCGTTAGAGGAGGTACTGGTACCAAACTGGGACAAACATGCACATGCCATTTCTCACATTCAAGGAATCATATCAATGTAACATCAAACAGATCTTACATCAAACAGATCTTACATCAAACGGATCTTAACTAGAAGATAAAGCAATATATTTCAAGAAATGCTAATTTTTGGATTAACTAGGAGACACAAAAATACTTTTCTTAGGTACTTGGGACTTCATCTTGCCAAAGAAATTACACATGCCAGTTCACAAATTCAGGTACAAACATACACATGCCAGTTCACCAATACAAATTCAGGTACAAACATACACATGCCAGTTCACAAATTCAAGTGCATGTCTGAAACAGCAGTACAAATACACACCTACCTACCAATACAATTAAATACACAAATACTCCCTGCACATTCAAGTTCATGTCCCAATTAGCAATACATGATACACAAATATACAACAATATACAAATACAACAATTCACACATTCGATGTATATTAGAAAAGCCACATCTGAAATTAACAACAGATCACGACGAGGACCCAGTGGCCCATACATGCATTTTACATAAAAGGGAACCTTTGCAGGTTGCCACAATGCAACTTCCGACTACAAGTTAGACCTGATACATCACAAATCCATTCATCCAAAACAGCAAATGTCTGAACCACATTGGACTTAACCATAGGAGTTCAGTTCGAAGACGCCCGAGGAGCTGGAACTGCCGTCGACATACATTTGTACGTATTGGTGCTTTCCTCGGACTCAAACTCGATCAACTCAACTCAATTCAACTCAACTCCATTAACAAAAAAAACCTACCTTCCAAGATGTTGTTCTGTGTAGTGATGGTGTAGAATGGCTGTGCAAATAACAACAATTCTTGTTCTCCAAGCAGGTAGGCATCTGGCCACAAGCTAGTGCATGCAAAAAAAGTAAGATGCTTTCTATAGGTCCTGATTTGAGAAACACGCCGGGCTTAAGCATCTTCTCGACCAAGCCAACCAAGATCTCGCCCTTCACGTCCTTCCAGCTCTCGACGGTGATCTTCACCATTTCTTTCGCCAACAAGCCAACGTAGGCAGCGTACTGCGATGAAGAACCGTGAAATACGTTGCCCCTCACGAGCATCATCCAAGGACCTGAACAGATCATAATCATATTGAAAAGAAGACACATCAAAATGAAGGATACAAAAAAAGCAGAATTATTGCCATAATCGGATTAGAATAATCTAACAATATTGCAGAAATTTTACGTACCTTCCTTGGGATGCCGACGTCTAGAGGGCGTCGATGGAGGTGCGGAGGTGCTGCGGTCCCCTGTAGAGGTGCGCCGGCCGTCCATGGAGCTTACGGGTTAGGACTACGAGCCCCAGATGAACTGTGAGAATGAAAGAGACATACCCGTGTATTTATACAACTATATATTTTCTATCGGTACGAAAACAGAATACCGTTAGTAATAAAAACATCTGTAGAAGGCGAATGGTTCTATCGGCACAATAAATATTACCGATAGGAATTTTTGTACATACTCTATCGATGTGTACGTACATTGCCGATAGAATATTACTAGTTGTAGAAGGCCAACAGTTCTACGATATTTTTTGCAATATTCTACCAGTATAAACATTCATTACCGATAGAATAAAACTATTTGAAGATGAACAGTTCTAAGCAATTTTCTATATATTCTAACGGTAAAAGAATCCATTACCGATAGAATAAAAATATTTGTAGAAGGCCAACTATTCTATCGGCGCACTACATATTGCCGATAGGAATTTTTAATATACTCTGTCGGTATAGTCATACAGTACCGACAGAATAAGTCTAGTTGTTGAAGTCGACCAGTCCTATCGGCACACAACATTCTCCCGTCAGTACTTATGCATCTCTTCTAACGGCAAATATGTTCATCACCGCTAGAGTAAATCATACTATTTATTCTATTGGTAAGTTTCTTATAAACCGATAGGGAAAATACATCCGTCGGGCTTTTATGACCGCGAGGCACATTTTCTATCGGTTTTCTGCTGTATCGCTAATAACCGATAGAAGATAGGGGTTAGTAGACTGCATTTCTGTACTAGTGATCAACGCCCCGTCTATTATGTGAGTGAGGCTCTCCAGGGTGCCAAAACAAGATACACAAAGATGGAGAAGGTTTGTTATGCCCTCCTAATGGCATCCAGAAAGCTTCGCCACTACTTTTTGGGCCACCCTATCACGGTGCCCTCCTCTCTCCCCTTTGGGGAAGTGCTTCGAAACAACGAAGCCACCGGCCGGATTGGGAAGTGGGGGGCCGAGCTAGCCCCCTTCTCCCTCTCCATAACCGGACGGTCCGCAATCAAGTCACAGGCCCTGACCGACTTTGTGGCTGAGTGGGCTCCGGTCCCAGGACCCGAGGAAGAAATGCATACCACACCACCATCGCGCGATGACCATTGGACCCTCTTCTTCGACGGTTCCCTGTGCTTGGCAGGGGCAGGAGCGGGAGTAGTCCTCCGAAGCCCCGAGGGGACAACCCTCGAATATGCCGCAAGGCTCGAGTTTCCCGCGACGAACAACGTTGCGGAATATGAGGCCCTTCTCCTAGGACTACGCCTCGCCCGCTCTTTGGGCATTCGACGCCTCCTCGTCAAGGGGGACTCTCAGCTCGTGGTTTGTCAGATGGACAAGTCCTACTTGTGCCATGACCCGAATCTGAGCCTCTACCTTGATGAGGTCAGAAAAATGGAAAGTCATTTTGAAGGCCTCGAGGCGCGTCGTGTCCCACGTAGGGACAATGACCGCGCCGATGCCCTCGCGCGAGCAGCAAGCGCCCGAGGGCCCCTCCCCGAGGGGGCTTTCCTGGAAGTTATCTTGAAACCCTCCGCGGTGGCCCCCGACCTGGACTCCGAGTCCTGTGACCCCGATGTCACGGAAATCGTCCGGGCCACATCCTGGATGGACCCCCTTATCTCTTGCATCAAGGGAGAGGGGGAGCCCTCCGACGACACCGAACCCAAACGCCTCCACACCAAAGCGTGGGCGTATGTGTTGATGGAAGGGACGCTGTACAAGCGAGGAGCCTCCACATTACTTCGCTGCCTCCTGTGGGAGGAAGGAGTTCAACTCCTGGAGGACATCCACCACGGGTGTTGTGGCTCTCACCTCGGCCCAAGGGCCGTCGCGACAAAAGCCATTCGCCAGGGGTTCTATTGGCCAATGGTTGCCCGCGATGCGAGAGACCTCTCCTCTGCCTGCGGGGCTTGCCAAAAAATGGCAAAGGGCTCCAACCTACCCCCCGCCACTCTACAAGCCATCCCGATCACTTGGCCCTTCGCGCGGTGGGGAATGGACCTCCTAGGCCCGTTCCCCCCAGCGTCATGGACTACTTCTCCAAGTATGCGGTTGTGGCCGTGGACTACTTCTCCAAGTGGGTGGAGGCCGAGCCCTTGGCCACCATCACATCCCGCGCAGTGCAGAGGTTATTCTGGAAGAACATTGTGTGTCGCTTCGGGGTCCCCCGGGAGATCACCGTTGACAACGGAACCCAATTCGACTCCTCGATCTTTCGCGAGTTTTGTCAGAACTTGGGCACGACCCCCCACTTTGCCTCGGTGGCGCACCCCAAGAGCAATGGGGCGGTCGAGTGCATCAACGGAGTTATCCTCCAAGGACTCCGTCGCCGCCTGGAGCAAAGCGCCTCCAGGTGAGGGGCATGGGCAGATGAGCTTCTGAGCATCCTCTGCTCCATGTGGACGACCCCGAGTCGAGCAACGGGACGTACCCCCTTCTCGCTCGTGTACGGGGCAAAGGCAGTACTCCCCTCCGAAATCAATTTTCGATCGCTGCGAGTCGAACTCCTTGAGGGAGTCTCGGCCGCCGCGTTCCAAGCTAACGAAGACAACCAGAGGTTGGAGGTGGACCTCGTCGAAGAAGAGCGGACAGAGCCCTCCTCCGCAACACCATTTACGAACGTTAAATGGCGCGCGCTTACAACAAGCGTGTTCGGGGGAGGGCCTTCCGCCTGGGAGATCTTTTCCTCAAGCGCGTCACCGACCCTTAAGCTCAAGGGAAACTCAGCCCTATGTGGGAAGGGCCACACAGGATCTCCACGATCCTTGGCTCGGGGGCTTACAAACTCAACACCCTCGAAGATCAAGAGCTAAAGCATACGTGGAATGCGGACTTGCTCCGCAAGTTCTACACCTAAGTATCCGAACCTCCCCCTTCCCCCCTTTTGCGACTTCGCAAGGGGAAGGCGCGGTGAGTTGTAACACTGGCCTAAGGCCATTCCCTCTCCCTTTCGTGGCTAAGGGGGGGGGGCGTTGTCTCGGCTCATTCAGATCAATGAAAATGGCTTTTATCCCTACCATGTCAATCTCTTGCAGGTGTTTCCTAACCGCCCTTGAGGCGATGCCCCCGCCACGGGGAGTCCCTCCCTGTGAGGATGCCTTTTCAAGGATGCCCTCGTTATGAGGAGATTACGGGCTCCAGCTTAGCCTTTAAAAGTCCTGATGGCGGGAACCTCGGTCCCCCTAGGGCGGCTTACAATATCCCCTCGTGGACTGAGGGCGTAAGCGGCAACCCGGTTCTCAAAGGAAACCGAGGTAACGAGTCACTTTGGGGGACTAGTCCCCCCCCCCCATACACTCCGGAGATCATTTACGCTCTTCCTCCTCCGGGATCAATTTAGGTCGCTCTCGACCGACAAGTCTAATTGAATCCCCATGCCTGAATGAGAATGGCGGCCTGAATTTCTCTTAGAAAATCAGTGCGGGTCGTCTAACTCGAGTTGCCCCCCGCTGAGGGGGGAGGGGACAAATCAGGCCCCTATATGTGAATCGCCCGTAATCAAGAAACTTGACCGCGGAGGTAACGGGACCAAGCGCCCTTCTCTCTCTTCCCGGACGCAGCTCCAGGTAATGAGTCCTCTCTTCCCCGGACCTGGTCCCAGGTAAGGGGGCTCTCTCCTCCCCAGACGTGGCTCCGGGTAAGGGGTCCCCATCTTCCCCGGACGTGGTTCCTGGTAAGGGGCATGCAGACCTTGGACCGTTCCATCACCCGGACGACTATTTCCCTCAAGAGGGTAGATTAAAATGTTTTATTGATGAAACGGGCCAGGGAACAACCCTCCCCGGTGGGCAAGAAACATACAAGTTGGGGACCTAAATCCCCGTGGGGACAACCCAGGAGACAACCCCTTACGTTGGGAACCGGGAAATTACTCTCCACGTCCCTTGGCAAACTCCTGGGAGATGTCCTTGTACAAGCCTTGGACCCTTCGGAAAGCCGCTCTTAGCGCGTCCTCGGGCCACTCCTCATAACCGTCTGGTGGTATGATCCGGAGTGGAAAAATCCTCTGGGCCCCAGCTTTTGGTGAAGGCAACTGGGCGCGACAATCATCGAAGTTGGCCATGTGCCATTCGGGAAGCTACCTTAGAAAAGTGGGAACCTCACCGGGAACCCCCGCAACGGGGAGTTCCTCAGAATCCCTATCCGGGACATTCGCAACAACCTGTCATCCAATCAAGCAAGTTTAACAAATAATACGTCCCATTCAAGTCCAATCAAGCGAGTTCAGCAAAAAATGTGTTCTATTCAATCGTCGAAATTTTCTACAAGTTTTTGGGCCTCCGTCGAAGGACCGCCGTAAACAAAAAAGGAAATCCTAGCAAAAAACTAAACTAAGGGCCGGGGGGGGGAAGGCTCATACTTGCCCATGATGACCCCCCCCCCCCGGAGGAGGCTTCGTCCGGAGTAGCCGCGGGCAGCGTCCCCAGGACTCGGTCAAGAAGAGCTCGGCGCGGTCCTCCAGCTCCCTCTGCCGAGGCTCATAGAAGTCGGGGAAGCCCGGGGCGGCGAAGTCCCCAAGAGACCGAGCTCCTTTGGCCTTGCCCTTGCCTTTGGGCGGGGAGCGAGTGTATACCTTCAAAGGTTGGGGCGCGGTGCCGCCAGCCTCATTTGATGGCGAAGGGTTTGAGGCAGTCGGAGGAGGCATGGGGGCCGAAGGAGCTCGGTCATGCGTTGTGCCGGGGTGGTGTCCTCAGGAAGTGAGTTGGTATCCATCGTCCACTTTAAGTACGAACGCATAAGTTAAATTTTGCAAATTGAGTATATTAACTGAGTTGTAAGCTAGAATGGCTAGGGTTTACCTCCTGTAGTCTAACACCCTTCTTGGGCCACTGTATGTACGAGCCCAATTCCTTGCCAATTGTTCGCATTTCGTCCGTTGGGACGGACAACAGAAAAGAGCTGTAGCCCAGGAGGGCCATGTCCACCTATACCTTTGCGAATCCAGGCTCCAGAGGTACGCAGTGGATCCGGACATCCTCCCAAGACTGATATACGACCCCGTTTGCGACCACTACAGGTTTGTCGCCTATGTTGATCAATAGGCTATAGCTCTCCGGCTTCTGCAATTTACAACAATTATAACAGGTTAGTGAAACAATTCTAACGTAACGGGAGTGGCATCAACCGAACTGCATATATAGCTCAAGAGTTGCAATACCTCAATCAGGTCCACCGGATCCACGTGAACCTTCGAGCCGTAGCTACTCGGCCTGGTAGCGTCGACCTCGGTAGCTGGATCTAAGCCCTTGGACTGCACAACTCGGCTGAAGCGTTCATACTTCTCGTTCATTTGAGCGAACATGTCCGCGAATTGTGCAATCCCATCTGACCGTATCTTCTGAGACAGCTCCAATTCCCTTTCCTTCCAGCTGCGAGCCTTCTTCACCTTTTGCTCGGGCTCCGAGAAGCCTTCCTTCCATGGCACCACACCCCCCACCGTTCGCATCCGCCCTAGATGCTCCTTGTTCCCTAGAGCCCGGGTAAGGAAGTCATTCTCCCTATGGGGAGTGAACAATCCCTCGGTCGCCTCCTTCGAGCAAGAGATCTGTTACATTCAAAGCTCTCCATTGTGAGGAAAAAATATATACAAACTTGTGCGCACACTAGTGATCATAGTTTGTTCTACCACACTCTACGAATCTAACCAGGAAGTTAGCCAACTTACGAGTCGCTGCACGACCTCGACGTCCCTGGGGTTTGGGAACTCCACAGTCCCCATGGTCGACACGGTCCCTCTGGCCAGCCACCAGCGCTTGCATCGCAGATTGCGGATCTCGGAGAGTTGTAGGTTAGGGGAGTCGACGAAATTGGACGCCTCGTCTTCAGCCTTCTTCCACTACTCCTTCCCCGCATAGCCGCGAGAGCCGAGCCGGTGTGGGGGGTCGTTCCTCCTCTGGATTGCCTTGTTCTTCTCGCTGAGGGCCTTCGTACCAGAAACAAAAAAATTAATGCATTGCTGGTTACTGTATACAATGGTGTAACCAAGCAAAGGAACCGTACATACCTTGAACTCAGGGGTCCCCTTCTGTTGGGTGAATTGCTCCCATACCTCCTCCGTTATGAAGGGGTACTTCTCGTATGGAGATTTGCCTTTAGCGAGGAAGGTACTGATGAGGACGCTCTTGAAGGTTTTCCACGTGTTGTTCATGTCCTTCAAGCAAGCTATCTTGGGATCATCGTCGGGGATGTTCCACTTGGCCTGTTTCAAATGGTGCATATAAGCGGGACTTACGTAATATCTGGGATAAACCAAGGGAATGTGATTACTCAAGAGTTCAGTGATTTTGATTAATTTTACCTTCACTTCCACCCACAAGCTATCCCTCTCATCGGCCTTAACGTCCTTCCAGCTCTAGATGGTGATCTTCACCCTTTCCTTCGCCAACAAACCAACATAGGCAGCATAGTAGCCGGCGTTCTTCCCGATCGGTCTCCCGAACTGGTTGAACTCACAAGAAAGATCCGCGCGTTTGGCCAAACGGCCCAACATCGTCGAGCCTCGCTCCTTCCTCTTGCGCTGGGATGAGGTAGGGTCATCTACGTTCGCCCTTGCCGAATCACTACTATCAGCCAAGGAAGATGCCGACATGGCTTTACCTAAAATTCCATGAACAGACCATCAATTGATTTGAAGAAAGGTACATGACAAAGTTCATAACTAAAATGGAATGGCAATGATGAACCACCTCTTTTTGTTAAAATGTCAAATTTTCATTCAAAAGGCCAAAAATCATCAATTCCTATCAACATGGTCTTCAAAATATATTTAAAATGGATTTGTAAACTCAATTTGCAAAGGTTGTCGAACTGATACCTTCTTGCTTAACATAAAGATCATTTGATAACTCTTCATTGTAAAATTAATCCTCTTTGGAAAATTTCATCAGAAAAATATATTTCATGCAATGAAAATCATTTCTTTAAATTTTCATTTCAAATGTATTTGATTTGAGCAATAGTTGATTCTTTTCACAAATGAAATATGAACTCTGCAAAATTCAGATTTTTCAATGTACTATCGGTTGACAATAACAAACCGATATGACATACTCTATTTCCTATCGGTTTGACAATTAAAACCGATAGTAATTAACTATGTTAGTCTTAATTCAGATTATGGTCTTTACTATCGGTTCTAAAGGAGAAACCGATAGTGGACTACATTGCACGACAAATTGCTAGTGATTTTCATCAAGTGTGTAATTCTCATAGCTATCAAGTTTGTAGTTCAAGAATTTTCATCTAGTTTTATATTTGTAATCCATTGAACCACATATGAACTATTGCATATAAATTTAAGCAATTGACGCGAGCGGTTTGGTCAAGAACACTTACAGTCGTTCGTGGAGTGGCCAGAGGCGGTGGCACGATGCAGTGGCTGGAGGCGGTGGAGAACCCAATTGCGATCGGCAATGGTGGCGCAGAGGAGCGAAAAAGCGAACGTCGGGGAGGCTAGGGTTTTCCGCGCGCGAGTATTTGGAATGTGATCCGTTGCACTGGAGGGAAAATCGTGTGAGGTTAACCTAATATATGAATCTTTACTATCAGTTCATAACCACCAAACCGATAGTAAATACAATGTAAGTTAGGGTTTGGAGTGTTGGCATTGTTCACTATCGGTTTTATTATTACTAACCGATAGTAAATTAAGAACAGGGTCTCATAACACAATATAAATTACTATCAGTTATGAACAATAAACCGATAGTAGAGTTTAATTTCATATCGGTTTGGAAATTGAAACCGATAGTAGAATACAATGTTATTGACCCTAAAGGATTTCCCTGAGAACAATTACAGATGATCTCTAGCTCAAGAGTTGAAATACCTCGATCAGGTCCAACGGATCCACATGAACCTTGGAGCTGCAACTACTCGGCCTGGCAGCATCGACCTCGGCAGCTGGATCTAAACCCTTGGACTGCACAACTCGGCTGAGGTGTTCATACTTCTCGTTCATTTGAGCGAACATGTCCGCGAATTGTGCAGTCACATCTGCCCGTATCTTCTGAGATAGCTCCACTTCCCTTTCCTTCCAGCTGCCAGCCTTCTTTGCCTTTTGCCCAGGCTCCGAGAAGCCTTCATTCCATGGCACCACACCCCCCACGGTTCGCGTCCGCCCTGGATGCTCCTTGTTCCCTAGAGCCCGGGTAAGGATGTCGTTCTCCCTATGGGGAGTGAACAATCCCTCGGTCCTCCTTCGAGCAAGAGATCTGTTACATTCAAAGCTCTCCATTGTGAGGAAGAAATATATGTAAACTTGTGTGCACACTAGTGATCATAGTTTTTTCTACCACACTCTATGATTCCAACCAGGAAGTTAGACAACTTACGAGTCGCTGCACGACCTCGACGTCCCTAGGGTTTGGGAACTCCACAGTCCCCATGGTCGACACTGTCCCTCTGGCCAGCCACCAGTGCTTGCATCGCGGATCCCGGATCTCGAAGAGTGGTAGGTTAGGGGAGTCAACGAAATTTGACGCCTCGTCTTCAGCCTTCTTCCATTGCTCCTCCTTCCCCGCATAGCCGCAAGAGCCGAGCCGGTGTCGGTGGTCGTTCCTCCTCTGGATTGCCTTGTTCTTCTCGCTGAGGGCCTTCGTACCAGAAACAAGAAAATTAATGCACCGCTGGTTACTGCATACAATGGTGTAACCATGCAAAGGAACCATACATACCTTGAACTCAGGAGTCCCCTTCTGTTGGGTGAATTGCTCCCATACCTCCTCCGTTATGAAGGGGTACTTCTCGCATGGAGATATGCCTTTAGCGAGGAAGGTATTGAAGAGGACGTTGTTGAAGGTTTTCCACGTGTTGTTCATGTCCTTCAAGCAAGCTATCTTGGGACCATCATCGGGGATGTTCCACTTGGCCTGTTTCAAATGGTGCATATAAGCAGAACTTACCTAATCTCTGGGATAAAACAAGGGAATGTGATTACTCAAGAGTTCAGTGATTTTGATTAATTTTACCTTCACTTCCGCCTACAGCCTATCCCTCTCGTCGGCCTTAATGTCCTTCCAGCTCTGGACGGTGATCTTCACCCTTTCCTTTGCCAACAAGCCAACATAGGCAGCATAGTGGCCGGTGTTCTTCCCGATCGGTCTCCTGAACTGGTTGAACTCACATGAAAGATCCGCGCATTTGACCGTACTATTAAAAGGGGTCGAAAACTAGTAGCTTGAATCTATCTAGTGCGGAAGCTCAGATGCATTCATATCATCTTGCACTAGTGTCTTGCATTGCTAGTGAGTCTAAGTGTAGTTCATGTGCATTAGAGTAAATGTTTTGAAAACTGCACTTAGTCTTGATCGCCAGCTATTTAAATTGGTTTATTTATCTAGAGCTAGTCGTGGTTGTATTTGCAAATTCTGATCGTATCAGTGTTGATACGTGGTCGTGGTCGTGTCGCTTGTTTGGCGGCTTTCTGTTTAGGGTTTGGGCGTGGTCGTAGGAGTTCGGACTGGTCATACCAGTCTTCGGCTCGCTTGCGTACACTCGACCAAACCCTATCGACCACCTATTTTCAATCGGATGTCAGACCTGTGTGTTCGTGGTCGTTTCTGAGTGACAACAATCAAATCTGCGAGAAAACGGCAAATCCGTATGTGCAAATACTCTAAATTGCATTTGAGATGATTTTTGGATTGGACATTTTGACAGCAGGAAAGTTTCTTAGTTTTCTAGAAGTTTCTAGACATTTCTAGGTCTTTCTCCTGGCGATAAAATTGTGGAGCTCTGACTTATCTTTCCAACAAGCCGAAAATCACCTCAATCGGATCTCTGGATCGAAAGTTATGCTTATTTTACTGTCAGTGTGCAGTGGCCGGACTTTGTCCAGGCATGGCCGGACATTGTCCGGCCTGAACAAATTTTTTCAGCCTTTTGCTGAGTGTAAACAGAGACATATCCATCCGTCCGAGGCTATCTGTCCGAAGTGGCCGAACATGGTCCGATATGGCCGGACAATGTCCGGCCTGTACAAATTTTTAAAGCCCAGAAATGAAACAGAGACAAATGCATCCATCCGAGGCATTTGTCCGTCATGGGCGGACTTTGTCCGAAATGGCCGGTCATTGTCTGGCCTTTACGGAAAAATCACCCAATGGTAACTGACACATTGCAATGGCTGTTTTCGTTGAACTGGGCAGACACTGTCTGAAGTGGCCGGACAATGTCCAGCCTGTACAACTTGTGGCCCGGTTTTTTGCAAACGGCTAGTTTTTCATTGAGGCTATATATGCTTTGTGTTTGGCTTCATTTTTGGGTGCTCAAAGAGTTCATTTTTCAGCTGAAAACCTAGCCAATTGAGTTGCATATGTGTTATTGCATTTACAGGCTAGAATTGAGCCCAAATCTTGAGTGATTTGAGAGAGAGAGCAATTGTGTAAAGCTAATAGTGTTTAGTGCACATCGATCACCATTTTCATGCTAGTGCTAGAGTGTTAAGCATCTCATTTGCATTCTCGAGCTTCTAGTAGTCGATTTGTTCAAGTGAGCGTGTCCGGCTTGTTACTTTTGGCGACCGCCTTCGCCTAAACGGTGCTGGAGGAGAGTCGCGATCTATCCAATTGAAGTTTGTCGGAGAAGCTGGCAAAAGATTGTGAAAGGTGTGGTGCTCGCCTATCTGGTGTGGAGAAGGAGCAACCCTAGTGAGATATCCTTCGTGGATATAGAAGTGAGGCTCCGAGCGAGGGCTTCAACGAGGAGTAGGGGAGATCGGGCGAGTCTCCGAGACCTCGGTAAAAATATTGTGTCAATTGCGTAATTCTTATTTGCTTTATATTCATCTTGACACAATTGCTTATATCACTATTGTTGCATGTATTGTTAAATATTTCATATAGTTGAATGCAATTAGTTGATTAAATTGTTTTAACCCTCATTGTATAATTTAGTTCAATCAATTATATTGTTGAAATCACTTAGTAGGGGAGAAAATTTAAAAGCCTCCTAATCACCCCCCTCTAGTCGGCATCCTCGATCTTACACTTAACACGTAGGGTGGTGAGGCCGCAGTGGATGATGGCAACCAAGTGGAGAGGGCTGTAGGAGTTGGTAGCGGCCTTGCAGCAACCATGAGGAAGAGTGAAGATGGACATATGTTTTAAATTTAAGGATGGAAAATCAATAGAAGGGGTTTTTGATGGCAAAGTGTTTTTGAAAAATAATAAATGAGTGTCTGCACCATCGTCATTTTTGTCCTTGTTAGTGTATATTACATCCCTCATTCGTTTGTTTTAGTATTGAAATAGAAGGGGTTATTTTTATGGGAATTTTTTTTATGCCACTAAAAATTTTTGTGATTGCGATTTGTTAAACTAATTGGATGAGTTCGGACTCACATAGCATACCAGTAAGATCCCAATAATATACATAAAAACATAAAATTTAGAATGGAAGAAAACAATTTGCCTCCTTTTTTTATCGGCATATGTCGGGCTACTAGTGAAAGAAGGGTGCCTAACTTGTAATCAAGCACAATTATATATATCAACAAGTTAAACATGTGTAATTCTATGAAGAACAAGGACTTTAAAATGGTACTTTAGAACAACAAATTCAAGGTGAATTTTACTTTCCAACAAGTTAAACATGCATACTTCAATGAGAAATAAAGACTTAAAAGAGTACTTAGAGTAACAAAATCAAGCTGAATTTTACTTACGGACAAACTAAACATGCATACTTTTATGTAAAATAAAGAGTGAAATAGTACTGGGAGCAACAAACTCAAGCTGAACTTACTTACCAACGAGCTAAACATGCATACTTTTATGAGAAATAAGGTCTTAAAAGGATACTTAAAGTAACAAATTCAAGTTGAATTTGATTTACCATCAAGTTAAACATGCAACTCTAGAGAGCATGTAATATATGGGATTGGTATCCTTTAACAAACTGTTGTAAAGGCACGAATGACACATCTTCAGAGATTGTTCAATCAGGATTTAATTTGATCTTTGAGATCTTCGTAGCTTCTCACCTATTTCGATCGGATCCGTCCAAAATTTGATCGGATAACTCTGAGAGTGCTAAACTACCTAGGTTGTTTGTTAGATTGGGAAAGCCTATGCTTATGTAATAGGAATAACAAGTTGGAAAATAAGAAAAATTGAAATGCTGCAAATAGTCGAAGTTGCTCGTACCTTTGTAGAGAAAGTTCCGAAAAGCATGCAGCTCATTGTTGCGTGTGTGAATTTGTGATTTCCAATTTTCCATGTCTTTTGCTCTATTGTAATATATTTTAGAAAGAAGGTACATAATAAATTCTACTCTCTCCGCCTTAAAATATAAGGCCTATATTTTTTAATATTATTATAAAATATCTACATCTATTCTTCTATAGAATGTATGTTTTCAAATTCAAAAATTTCTTTTTTTGCTATCGGATACAAACAATATTAACCATCGATTCAAGAGATCTAATGGTCAATATATGAATTGTTTCTGTCTTGGCTAAATTTAAAACTTACATTTATTTGTCAAAATCTATTCCCAGCCATTAAAGCCTTGTGATTAACCATTTACCATTGATTTTATTTAGGGAAAATTGTCCATACTATTAAAAAAGCGCGTAATTTTGTATCAACCACTAAAAAATTGAATCTTTTTTTATTTACAACTAAACTAAAGTTACACATAATTTAGCTTTGTCACATGTTGTTATAGGACTATTTTTGCCTTTTTGTTGAAGTACTGACCAAGTCAACACAAATTTTAAACTTTAACAATCTATAACGACGATGAAAAATATAAAATATTAGTGCACACTTAAGTGATAAATAAGAAAGAGTCAATTTTTCAATCACTATATGATAGCACTTCAATGCTAGCGGTAGAGTAGCTGGTAAAAGTTAGCATTGGTAGCACTTTAGCTACTGGAAAGAAGGTTTGCTACAGCTGGGCGAAAAGGTACTGCGAAAAGTTTTTCTCAACTGTAATTTTTTTCCCAGCTGTAAGTTCAATAGCAAAAAGTATTCTCAGCTGTAGGTCGCTTGGAAATTTTGAAATTTTTCCGAGCTGTATGTCTACTTGTAATATATTATTCCAAGCTGTACAACTGTTTGAAATATTTTTTCCCAGCTATAGGTTTCTTGGAAAGTTTGAACTTTTTTCAGCTGTATGTCCACTTGTAATATGTTATTCCAAAGTCGTACAACTATTTGAAATATTTTTTCCCAACTATAGGTCCAATGGTAAAGAGTATTTTCAGCTGTAGGTCATTCGGAAAGTTTAAACTTTTCCCAGCTATATGTCCACTTATAATATATTATTCCAAGCTGTACAACTATTTGAAATATTTTTTCCCAGCTATAGGTCCAATGGCAAAATGTATTCCCAGCTGTAGGTCATTTGGAAAGTTTGAATTTTTTCCAGCTGTATGTCCACTTGTAATATATTATTCCAAGCTGTACAACTATTTAAAATATTTTTTCCTAGCTGTAGGTCTAATGGCAAAGAGTATTCGCTTGGAAAGTTTGAATTTTTCTTAGTTGTATGTCCACTTGTAATATATTATTCTAAGTTGTACAACTATTTAAAATAAATTATTACCAGCTGATTTGTCATTAAGAATTTAGACATTCAAGTTTGAATATATGAATTATTTGTAGTAAGGTACTGCTGGAAATTGTGTCAATAATTAATTTTACATATATATTTTTTCAGTAATTAGGTAACAATATAACAACTACAACTATAATATGCACACTATCCTAACACAAATCACACCACATTTTGCAACAAAATTATCAAAGGATAAATGACACAATTATATATTATATTGAGTTCTTTGCTTTATATAGCTATTGACAAGATTTGTAATGGTCACAAATTATTCAATTGACAAAACCAACCAAAATAAATATAGTATCTCTGAAACAATTATGAGAAAAATATCACTTAAATATTCTTTACACCAAATATATGCCCATATATAATATTCCTAACTCTATATTTTTTATTCCAACTATAACTATAAAAAATAAAATATTCCACCTTCAAACTCTTGCTACGACATAAAATATCTTCATCACTTCATATACTTTTAACACCTTATTGCTAACCACCTGCATAACAAAAGATATCGATTACAATAATCTTAAGATAAATACAAATCAATAACTTTTTTTTTAAATAACTTCTAGAACATATGACAATTATAATAAATAATTTTCAAAAAGCATACATCAAACAAATATCAAGCAAACAAATAATTTGAATCCATAGAATTCTGAATTTCAAAGGTCCTAAACATGGTTTGGAGACTTGGATATATAACATTGTAAGTTCTGTTTTTCTAGAGTATCCTCTTTTTTTGAATGATCCCATCAGCTTTCTCATTGGATCCATCATAATTTTTAAAATGTAATTTTGTAATTTCTGGTTGGTGGCCCAAAAACAATTATCCTGAATATGCCCCCTTCTTACTTTGCCTATGCCTATAAAGTATCAACAAACACCTCATTTCTACGAGACCAAAGACTACCAAGGGTTCTATAGCATGTATAGAAGAGGTAAGAAAACAAACCATGGTGTATTAGTATCAATATTAACATCAGCAAAATTGACAATCCTATAGGCAACAAGTGGTGAAAAAGTAAAGGCCATCAATACTAACATTAGCAAAACTGACAATCCTATAGGCAAAACTTCTAGTCTGGATAGTGTTCTATTTGGGGTTGAGCAATCTGCAAGTTTGGTTTCATGGGTTTCATGGGGATCATTATTTTTATAAACAACAAAAAAATACTAATATTACTTGATTGCAACTGATTTTTCCAAGGATGAAAGATGACAGCAACAATCTCCAAGTTGGAAGTCCAATCTATGAAATCTGAAATTATGCGAACAGAAAATAGAATGAAGAAACAACTTTCAAGCCAAAAAAAATACAAATGCAATTTAAGAACAGGCTCCGATGGTTCTTCAAGGCAGTGACAATTTGTAATAAGGTAGTTCTATTATTGATCAAATTTGCTGAAGAATATTAAAAGCACCCAAGAGAGAATTTCTTTGAGAGAGAATTTCTTAAAGAAATTTGATCAATAATAACACTCTTAATAGTAAATTAGACATGAACGACAAAGTAGGAAGGAAACTAGGCATATAATTTTAGACAAACTAGCCAGGTAACTAATTTGATGATTATTAAATGAATTAATCGTCCTACTTAATCAGAAAATGGATTATTAATTGGATTATGCAACCGACTAATTGTTCAAGATCGCTAAAAGCCCACCAAATACATTATAAGTTACGGTTCACCCACCACCAATAATTAATTAAGTGATAATCAGTCTTGGTGGCTAATTTTTACCACATTGAACTCCACTATATAGTTTTTGTTTTATTTATTACGTGTTTCATTCATTTCATTTAATCAAAGGGAGTATTATTACATTGCGTAAAATGAGCATTTTAAATAAGTATAGGAATAAGAGTTGAAATCAAAAATCCATGGACTCAAATGAATATTTCTAAAAATAAAAAAATATTGGGAGTAGAATGAAGGATGAGAGAGAGCTAGTGGTGATAAAGATATTCTATAAGTCACAGAATAATCAATCTGAATGTGCTGGAGAAGCTCTTGTTGCATTTGCTCAGGAAATTTGTGCTGCACTACCTATTATTGATAAGTGTAATCATTGAAAACAACAGGCGGTTGCAAACTGAAGATCTACTAAACACCGAAATATCTCCAACTGAATGTTTGGTTGATAGTGCTAATCGTCAAAGAGCTTGTAGTTCTCGGGGCAGTTCCATCCTCAGTTCTGCATATGGGGTAATTTCTTGCTGCCTTGATGGCTCTGTTAAGAGTGATAACAATCTTGTAGCACCACACAGGGATTGTCAGCAAGCTCATGAAACTGGATATGCTGTCACTCCTCTTTGTTCGACTCCTCACTTAGACATGTGTAGGTCACATTTATATTTAAAGACTGAAAGAAGCACAAATAATAATGATTCTGAAACAGTTGGTGCTAAGCAACTTACTGCAGATAACTCAGGTTTGTTGAGTATTTCTGGTAGGTCGGCCCCTGCTGCCCCATCCCTAAGTCAAATCAGAAATTTTCATGATCCAGTGGAGGATACTGAACATCAGAATAATGGTGAATCTGCTAGTTTTGGTGCTGGGCTACTGTCAGATTCCACAACACTTTGTGGAAATAAAAACAAAGTTGCTTAGGAGAAAGCCCTCAACCTTTTTGGTTTATGTAAAATTGGAGCCAACGTTGGAAGGATATGAGATATATCCCACTGAATATACTCATTCCAAATCTCACCACACTTCAGAAAATGGTGGTTTGGAGGAAGATGCTAGCTTAGTCCCAGAATGTTTTTCAAAAGAAAGTGAAATGCATGCCAAGGGAAATTTGATAGAAAATTCCCCAGTGGACTGTAGTTGTTCCAAGTAGACCACATCCCCAGGTTCTAATGTAGTTGGATCTGTAAATTCTATTTCTTCAGTGAAGTGTAAAACCTGCGTTCTTGAGACCGAATAGCATTTTGACGTAGCAGTAGGTGCCGAACGGGGTGACGAAGGCAGTTTTCTCTTCATCTTCTTCTGCCATGCTAATTTGATGGTATCCTGAGTAAGCGTCCAGGAAGCTCATCAGTTCACATCCCGCGGTTGAGTCAACTAGCTGGTCGATGCGAGGAAGGGGAAAGTCAACCTTCGGAGAGGCACTGTTGAGGCTAGTGTAGTCAACGCACATGCGCCACTTGCCATTTGACTTGCGAACCATGACCGGATTGGCGAGCCATTCTGGGTGATCGACCTCGCAAATAAACCCGCCTTTTAGGAGTTTGTCCAATTCCTCTCGGATGGCTTCATGTCGGTCGACAGCCAAACGCCTGAGCTTTTGCTTTATTGGTCGCTGTCCAGGTCGAATTGCTAACCTGTGCTCGATTACTTCCCTTGGGACACCGGGCATGTCGGATGGTTTCCACGCAAACACATCTGCGTTAGCCCGGAGGAAAGCAATGAGCTTGAGTTCCTATTTGTCATCCAGGACTGATCCGACCTGAATTGTCTTGGATGGATCATCTGGGTACAATGGAACCAGTTTTAGTTTCTCATCTGGTCGAGGAGCAGCCTTGATCGCGTCGGTGGCGACTGTGGCGACCTGAGCGTCCCGGAGGGGAAGCTGGTCGACCATCTCCAGAAATAGTCGGTCGCACGTTAGCGCCACGTTGTGACTGCCTCGGACCGAGATGACACCTTTGGGGCCAGGCAATTTGCCGCACTGATAAGCATAGTGCGTTGCCATCATGAACTTAGCAAGAGTTGGCCTGCCAAAGATTGCGTTGTAAGCCGAATCACAATCAATTACACAAAAGTAACCAATTCTGTTCGGAAGTTATCCGGTTCTCCTAGTGTGACCGGGAGGACCACTTGTCCTAACTGCATCATGGAGGGACCAGGGATTATCCCATAAAATGGATGGATTATGGGCTTAATCTTCGAACGAGGAATTTGCATCTCGTCGAGTGCCTTGACCAATAAAATGTCAAGGGAGCTCCCTCCGTCGATCAGGACCCATTCGACTCTCGCGTTACTGATGATCGGGGTAATGACCAGAGGGAGCCTCAAAGGTCGAGTAAGCCCCGCAGGACAATCGGTGCGATCAAATGTCAAAGGTGTATCCAACCAACGGGGGTACTGAGATTCACCAAGGGATGTCTCCGTTTGGTTAACCTCTCGATAAAAGGCCTTAAACTACCTTTCGGAAACAAAAGAGGAGGAACCCCCGAAAATAACATTAATGTGATTGTGAGGTACCTGGTAGGACATCTCTTCGTCTCCGTCAGCGTCTCTAAGTCCGCATGCTTGTTCTTTAGCCGATAAGGTTGGCATTGGTCCAACTCTGTGGTAGAAGTCATCTAACTGCTTCAACCAGCTCCTGCAGTTCTTGAGGTCGTGGCCTGCGGAATTGTGGAGTGGACACCACTTCTTACCTTCCTGAAGATTAGTCGACTTTTCTGGCTGGTCGGCACTACGACCACCAGAAGCAGTTTTATTCTTAAATGAAGGCTTGCTACCTTTGGTCGAAGAAGGCTTCTCTGCAACTGCGACCTCGCGGTACTGTCCAGAGTGGTTCCTCTTCGACTTCTTCGACTTCCCACCCGACGAAGATTCTGGCTTCTTGCTTGAATCTTCTTTCCTAGCATCCTTGAAACCTGGCTGAGGTGGTAGGTCACCTTTATCTACCATCCGGTTCCATTCGACTGCTTCGGCCGCGCCGGAGTAGCGATCGGCCATATCAAAGAGATCGGCCACTGATCGAGGAGGGTGGATGAGCAAGTCTTCAGTGAATCTCCAATATCGAACGACATGTTTAAATGCCCTGATAACGGAGCCATCAGATATGTTCGGGATGGTATTCCCCACCCCGACAAATCTCTTGACAAACTGACGAATAGTTTCGGTCGAAGTTTGTCATAATCGATGAAGGTCGTCCTCTGTACCCGGCTTTTGATAACACTTTTGGAAATTGTTGAGGATAGCGTCGCACAGCATTTCCCAATTGTAGAGAGAACCTTCAGGCTGATTAATCAGCCAAGTTCTAGCCGGTCCTTCAAGGACTGTAGGCAGGTAGTTGGCCATGACCCGGTCATCGCCTCCCGCCGCTTGGATGGCAGTGACTATGAAACAGCAAGAGTTGGTTCTGAGTTCCGTCGAACCTTTCTATGGCACCTGGTCGAAACTTATCAGGCCAAACGACCGCACGAAGGCCGGGCGAGAAAGCTTTACAACCAACGTAGGGACCGTGAACCGTCCTGTGACCTTCGCTCGAATCGCGAGCGACCTCACGCAATGGAGAAGTCACTTGTGGTCCTAAGCGAGAGTGGACAGGGACTCGATCCCTACTACGAGAATCCTGGGCCCGTCTGGACTTGTTCTAGCGGGGTGGTACAGGTGGACGGTAACTTCGTCAACCAGAACCAGAGTGAGAACACTCTCATTCACGGGAACGTGTTCCTGACCGAGAAGAGGTTGTTGGGGTCGCTTCAGATGCGATCTCATCCAACCTTTCCGCTAGGATTCTGGTGAAGGCCGGTTTCTGCACATCCGTGACCGTAGCAGGGAAATTACGCATGACTTCCGCGATAGATTGCAGTCGACCATGTGTACTTCTCCTAGGGGCACCAGGTGTTACCGTTTCATCGTCCACCGGGAAATGCTCTGGAGGCAAAGAAGGGGTCTGGTCGCGTCTGTGACCACATGATCGTTCAGAAGAACTCGGAGCAGCATCGTAATGAGCCTGCACATCTTGAAGAGCCTCTAGGGCAGTTCTACGTAGTTCATTGTTTTGTTGCTCGAGGTCTTGATCCTCCTTCTGTTTGTGTTCCTGTTCTTCCCTAGCAGCCCGTTGATCAGGAGTTTCCTCCGATAAGACAGTGAACTGTCTAGGGAGAGAAGTCGCCGAGGGGGAAAACATCTCAATTTGTTCTGAGTCGGACTCAAAATCAAAGAGACGGTGGACGTTATCAGGGTCGAACCTTCCCGGGCTGATTTCCAGGTCAATATCATCCTTCCCCTCAGCGGGGTCGTATGATGGACCGGGCTCACCCTCTAGCGCATTAAGAACTTCGGTGGGTTCTGACCTTGTGCTAGTCGCTCCCTGGTCGATAGACATGACCTGGAGAGATGATTCAACCTCTGGGAGATTTTCGCCTCCAACCTCCTCCATCGGAATAGGATCGCTTGGAGAAGGCATTGGAATGTGAGCATAATCCTTGAGATCGAAATCGTTCTCAGAATCATATACTCCAGCCATATTTCAGCGAACTTCCGGATGAAAATTAGGACGCCTTGAGAAAGGCCCCACGGTGGGAGCCAGCTGTCGACGATTCGGACTCGTGGTCCTTAGCCAAACTTATGCATAATTTGTAAATAGTGAGACCTTTCAGGGTGACCCCCCGGGAAGGTATGTAGAATTATATAGAACTGGAGCACAGAGAAGTTTATACAGGTTCGGGCCCTCGATAGTGGGAGTAATAGCCCTACGTCTTGTTGGGATTTCACTATATGTGGTAAAAAGTTACAAGGTGACGGGAAAAGATCTTCACAGGCGAAGATTTTCCCTATATTAGTGTACAAAATAAGCCTGGAAGGCTTATGGAAGCTATCTAATCTAGTCTAAGCCGTAGTCTTGGCTATTTGATCCTTTGAGTGAGATGTGTTGTATCTCGTGATCTTTTGATCTCTCGATCGATGCCCCTGTTTGATACACCATGCCAACCTTTTATACTGGTCAAAAGGGCGCCAAGTCGTAACGGTATCAAACAGTTGCTTGGATGCGGTTTAGAGAACCGCTCTTAACCTCCACGCAGGTTTAACACGTGTTATTCGTGGATAATCGCACGTATTAACGTCCTGACGGTTGTTCCTCTACGTGGAAGAATCTTCGGGATACTTGAGATATTCCTGTTATAAGGAAAGAACATCCCCACATTCCCTGGTCGAAAAAAGTTCTAACCGCGCAACATCTTTAGCCTTCTGTCCGCGCACAGCATACGAACTTCTGACCGCGCACTAGCTACGGTCTGATCGCACAAAGCCTGTGACCTCGGGCTGGTACTTCTCAGAATGACTTGAGTTCGCACCGCCAGGCACGTGTCGGGCTCGAGTCTATATTGAACCAGTTGTGCATTCATTTGAACTGACTCGGGTGTCAATCCTCGTCAGCCGGCGCTAAGGGCCGAGTTCTCTCGAAGGCATTCTTTGAGGTAATCTTGGAACCCTTTGTCAAGCGTTGCGACCCAATGTTTGAGACATCTGAGGCACCCCCCCCATTGCCATGGCTGAGATCACTTGAGCCGTGACATGGATGGATCCTATCATCGCTTTCACGAGAGAGAAGGTGTCTCCCCTCGACGATGCCAACACTAAACGATTTGCACTAAAGGCTTGATCATATGTCCTCTTGGATGACGTGCTTTACAAGAAGGATGCGTTTGCGTTCCTCAAGTGTCTTTCTCAAGAGGATGGTCATTCCCTTCTAAGAGAGATACATGAGGTCGCCTATGGCACACACATTTCCCATTGGGCAACGGCAACCAAAGCCCTTTGTTTGGGCTTCTATTGGCCTTTGATGGCCAGGGACACCGCCCTTCTACTCCAAGCCTACGAAAGCTGCCAAAAAACATCGAGGGGCTTTAACCTCCCTTTGACAGTGTTGCACTCGATACCGATCATTTGGCCCTTCGCTAATGAGGAATCGACCTCCTACTTCATCCTGAACTACGACTAGAAAGAACAAGAAAGAATGAACCAAGCACGCGAACAGCTACGGTTACCTTTGTTCCGCTCGTAGAGGAAATCGTCCAATTGGATTTGATTGAAAATGCAGACACGACCTTGTCTTTGATGACACTGCCGAAGGAGAAAGGTTTGGGTTCATCAATCGACCACAACCTGACAAAAGAATTGTTCACCATTAACATACAGGTGAACCACGAGGTGGTCGCAGCCATCTTTGATCCCGGGAGTCAAAAGAATCTGATTTTCTCTGGGTTGGTTCGATAGCTTGGATTGCAAACGACCAATCATCCTCAACCATATCGTCTGGGATGGTTCATATTCAATGTAAGCCAACAAATCAAGAGTCAGTGTACTCTAAAGTTTGCAATATCTGCTCGTTACATCGATGAGGTTCAATGTGATGTTATTCCCATCGATATCTGCCAGGTGATTTTGGGAGTCCATTCTTGTACGATCGAGACACTCATTACCACCGAAGAGCTCAAGAGTACGAACTCACAAAGAATGGGACAAAGTTCATCATCAGCAGAAATGACCGTATGACACCACAAATTTGATGACCGCAAATCAGACGAATTGTCAACACATGCTCAAAGTGTGTACTGAGCGGGATGCATCCAGTTAACCAAGGGGATTGTGCTGTACTAACACCACCGAGCATGGAAAGTGGTGGTCGTTTGGCGAGCCTGCTCGAAGAAAACAATGTGCTGTTTGATGTACATAGACGAACACCAAGACAACCAGTCAAAACTCACATGCAGTTCGTTTCTATGGCGTCACTGTCGGACCTTCATGACCTTAGCTTCGTTATAGGTGATGGTATCGACCTCGATAAAGTGAAGACCATCTGCGAGTGTCCACGATCAAAATCTAAGGCGGAAGTGCGAAGTTCCATGAGCGCCTGTTGTAGCTTCTAGGCCCCTAAAGAGTGTTTTGGTAATTAATGACAATTATAAATGTTGAACTAACGTTACCTGTTAAGTTGTGTCAAGAACAAACTCAAAAGACAGGATAATGAAAGGCAAAGAAGGAGCTACATGATGAAGAAAGGACATTGAGCAAAGAGGCAAAGGTATGGAATAGGGTCTTTTCCTTTTACAGGTCTAAGGTGATTAGAGAAGAATTTTGACCGGATTATAGGATAGTCGCCGTACTATTAAGAGGAGCATGTGGTGTATCACTAAATAATTCATCTACGTGCCACAAGTTATAAAAACAACTTGCATTGCATACTAGAAGGTCATATCCTTTGAGATATGCTTTCATCCACTCAGACAGCCAAGTTCAGTCTCTGTTGGTCTGACCGATTGTTAGCCGGTCTGACCGCAGATACGGTCTAACTGAATGTTGTTTTGGACTGACCGACAGTAGTGTTGTAGTGTGTTTACTTTCTTAAAAGGTCTGTCTGTCCGTGGTTAAACCTCAAGTCAGACTACTGGAGCTTCATGATCACTTTTTAAGGAACTTAGTGTGTCAAGTCGGTCTGACCGATTGTTGGTCCGGTCTGACTGCTAAAATGGTCTGACCGAGATTTTGTACTACAGTCTGACCGTGTTGCCGGTTTGTCCGAAGTTCTCGGCCTGACCGTAAATCGTGTCCAGAAACAATGTCGTCTCTGGAAGGTTTCACGGTCTGACCGCCATTGGCTCCGGTCTGACCGTGAGGGTGCCCGACAAGGGCAGGTGAGCATTTATTGCGCCTATTTAATGCCATTGCAATTGTGGCGGTCTGACCGGGCTTATACCTGCAGTCTGACCGCCAAGTGATCTTTTTCTTCCAACAACATGTAACGTCTATATTTATTGTGGGGGGTATAAATACTCCCATGTATGGTCCTGTTTAGGACCTTTGGCTTATTTGTGATCATTGCCATCATTCTAAAGAGCTAAAACAAGTTTCATCCACTCTAGTGTTCAAATTCTTGAATTTGAGAGAGTGGGCATTTGAGATCTTCTAGTGCATTGCATTTAGACCACTAAATCAACCTTGTGGCACTAGAAGAGAGTTAAGTGATCATCACCGGCTTGTTACTCTTGGAGCTTGCCGGCTCCTAGACAGCTAGGAGGAAGGTTTTGGAGAGCTCTTCAAGGAAGATTGTGAAAAAGCCTCAAAACATCTTGTGAAAGGGTCGAGCACGCCTTACCGGAGCGGTAAAGTGCATCTATAGTGGAATTGAGGTTTGGATAACTCATCATACTAATCCGGCTCGAGATCTAAGTCACTTCTTGAGAGGAGGTTGACTAGATAGAGGAGCGGTTAGAGATTTGAGTTTGCCTCAACGTGGATTAGGGGTGATCGGCAAATCACCGAGACCACGAGATATATTCTTGTGTTAAATTGCTTTTTGTTCATCTTGTTTTAGCTATTTGCTCTCATTTATTGTTAATTGCTTGATTAGTTGTTAAATTGTCAAAATTGCCTATTCACCCCCCTCTAGTCGATATCCTAGATCCCTTTCACCTGTCCATACATTTGATCAGACAATTGTTGCATTGCTCATCGTGTGTCCATTCAAAGGCTTCCAGTCATTTTCTACATCTTTAGTTTTGGTCGAGTTGGTCACCAAGGGGAGATGGCTCCTTTTCAACAGGGGAGTCATGATATGGGTGGATCTTAGGTCATCCAAGACTTGGTCGCTAGACAATTCAAGGTTGCTGGATTGCGTAGATTATGCCATAATTTGCGACGAGCTCGGGTCAATCACGACCGAAGATCCATGGTCAAGTTCAAACTTGAATGGATCAGACTTGGGGTCGGCTAAGTTAGCTGGTTGTATGGTCTGTTGTCTGTATACGAGTTCGAATCAGGCTGGTTCGAGTATTGATCGGTTATCGAGTAACTATCTATATTTGGTCGGTTGTTGTGTCTGATACGACCTGATTAGCCCAGTCCGATACAATACAATATGTGAGTCCTATATGATTAGGTTTAGTTAGTTGTCTGCGTCTAATACGTTTAGGTTAATTAATTATTGAGTCTGATATGTATTCATACGATTGGACTATAAATATTTTTGTAATAGGATAGATATATCATCTACCTTTGCATAGATCAGATCGAGTCTAGATTGAGTTATCTAACACATAGTTTATCGACGTAGGCGAGTGTGTCCTAACGTTCAACGTGTACAAGATTCCTCTTTGAAATAAAGAGTTGTGCTATCTTTTGAACTGTGTTTTCGATCATCTGGATTTCAATAATTCCGAGTAAGATCCCATTATTCCGCATGTTAGCATCTGATCGAGTATAGCCAAAACCTACTCTATACCATAATCAAATAAAGTTGGTATCAGTGCAAGTCTAGTCCAAAAGCTGGTCTAAGTCTTCATCTGATCAAAGAGACAAGTGACAAAGCTCTCCTTCATCACGCTGCATACGAGTGTGCGATGAGCTATTATTACGACTGTCATGCTCAGGAGCGATCATTTCACCCCAATAACCTTGTGTTGTGGCAAGTCATTTATCTGGCAGCACAAGGTAAGCTTGTCCCCAAGTGGGAGGGACCATGTCTCGAAGGTGCTTTGTGTAGGATCAAGGATGCCGACTATGGGGGGTGAATAGGAGGCTTTAAAATTCTTTTTCAACTAAACAATTTTTGCAAGATATTTAGGAAAACCTAGTTTCTCAAAGGGTTTAAGATCATCTAACATCTAGTTGCACTCAATAATATAGAATATGAAATACAACTTGCAACAAGATTAATTTGAAACAATTGATGTCAAGGCAAATACGAAATGTATAAGAGAAAAAGAATTGACACAACAATTTTTACCGAGTCTCGGAGACTCGCTCGGTCTCCCCTACTCCTCGTTGAAGCGCTCACGCGTAATCCTCGCTTCTATATCCATGAAGAATATCTCCACTCGGGTTGCTCCTTCTCTACTTCGGATAGACAAGTACCAATACCTTTCACATGTTTAGTCAGCCTCTCCAACAAACTCCAACGGAGAGATCATGACTCTTCTCCACCAACAGTCTAGGCAATGGCGATCGTCAAGAGTAACAAGTTGGACGCTTTCACTTGAATGAATCAAGTGCTAGAAACTCAAATGATGTAAATGAATGCCCACACTCTAGCACTAGCTTGCAAATGATGGATGAAGTGCACTAAGCACTCTTAGCCTCTCACAAATGCTTCTCCTCTCAATTGCTCTCAAAGATTTGACTCAAATCTTGGCTCTAAATGCAAGAGATTGACTCCAAAGGATTTGGCTAGCTTATGCGCAGGATTTTCGAGTTCTTGAGCCCCTCAAATGCTAGCCAAGTCGAGGTATATATAGCCCTCTAAAATAAACTAGTCGTTTGCAAGCAGCTGAGCCAATTTTGTAAAGGCCGGACACTGTCTGGCTAGTGCAAGTCAATATGACCGTTGCAAACGTGTCAGTTACCGTTGGGCTATTTTTGTGAAGGCTAGACAAAAGCCTTTTGTCCGGACAAAAAGCCCGGACAGATGTAAACGTCTCTAGTTCACTCTTTGATTTAGCCTCAAAATAATTTGTACTGGGCGGACATTGTCCACTCGCACCAGACAAAGTTTACTCAGTCCCAGACAGATGTGCCTGGACATATCTATGTCTCCGGTTCATTTTTGACTTTGAGCTTACACGATTTGTACAGGCCAGACATTGTCCGGCCTGTCCCGGACAAAAGCCCTGGACAAAACTATTTGTCTCTGGTTTCATTTTGCAATTGCCAATAGTGTTTTGTACTGGCCAGATAATGTCCGGTCACCACGGACAATGTCTGACCTGTGCAAGCTGAAAACAGGACTTGGGTAATTTTACTCTAACTCAATTTTGGGGTATTTGCAAATGCAATTTGTCTCTTTTCTCACGTATATGTCTGCTAACACTCAGCATAGACCACGACTAATTTTTATCGAAGAACTTTACGCCACTGCTCGCATATTCGGTCGAAAGCAGGTGGTCGAATGAATATGGTCGAAGGTCCGTATGCGAGTTGTGAACTAGTACGACTAGTTTGAACTCCTACGACCATGACCAGCTCCAAATAGAGATACGGTCAAGAACAGCATAGACGACCATGACCTGCTCTAGTATTGAATCAGTTTGTTTTATCTGTGCGACCACGACTAAGTGTAGTTTTCAAATATTATCTCTAATTCAAACAAACTACACTTGTTTTTCTAACAATGCAAGAGGTGGTTAAGTACTAGTGCAATATGATATGAATGCATTTGAGCTTCCACACTAGATCGACTCAAGCTGCTAGTTTCCGACCCCTCTTAATAGTACAGTCAAACTAGCAAAAAGAAGACTATCAATTCGGTCTATCTTCAAACACTAAGACCGATAAGATTTCTAAGAAAATGATCCTTAATTTTGGATCTTACCTTCGGTGAAGCTTGACCTCACTCAAGGTGGCTCATATGGACATCAACCTCCATATGCGCTTGCTTGCTTTCATCTCGCAACCATTTTGAGACTACAACACATACACTCATTAAACAACGTTTAGTCTCATAGTTGGATTGTCATTAATCACCAAAGAAATTCCTCCCAAAGGAGTTCACTCAACAATTTCCCTTTTCGGTGTGTAATGACGAAACCATTTTCAACAAACCACAAAAGGGTAAGAGATGAAATATACAATCATATAGATCTATACATGACAAGAAATAAGCACAAGATCCATACAACTCATGTCATGACAATGATTAGCATAAGCTTGATGCAGGCATGAATGACAGATATGATGAGCTCCCCCTCAACATGTGCATCGATCTTAAACCACGACAAGGGAGACATCAACTTCAGGGTTTAACAAGTAACATTTCAATTTACTTGTGCTAAAACAGGGTTTATTCAACTCGTCATTAATCATCAAAATCTAGATCCAACACTTGGCAACAGAGTGTACATGATTTCCACCCTCGACGACGAGGAACTTTGGCACACATGGAACATTGAAATGCTTCACAAGTTCTACACCTAGCTTTTCTGTTTGTTGCATGTATGATCACAGTCATGTAACTCAAGCAAATAAAGGCTGAATCCAGGATTTTTTTCATCACTGAGCATCAATGCCTCTATTCGTTTCTAATGAACAGGGGCTAAATCCAAGACTTCTCATTGACTCCATCCGTCGACTCTCGAGCATCAACGCCTTTGTTTGTCTTGAATGAACAAGGGCGAAGTCTAGGACTTTGCATCTCACCAACTAGGGCCTCCCTCGTTCGGTACATTCACCCTAGTGCCCCAGGGCCGTGTAACTTTGAACGAACAGGAATCTAGACGTGCGCTTTGCATCATCATCTACCAGTGTCCCCTTTTGTTCGGTGCGTGCGCCCTGAGGCACATAACCTTGAGCAAATGGGGACCAAGTCCAGGACTTCTCGATGTCATCAAGCTCATTGCATGCTTCATGCAATACCCGAGTGTAGGGCCTTGAGTTTCTTAAGGTTTCCAGACCTCGGGTACGGTGACATGACATATCACCCACTTGGTAGCACGTCCAGTCTTCAAATATTTTTCGAATAAAACCAGATTATCCAACAAATGTTCAAAATAGAGTAGCAAAATAGAAACATGAGCTTAGTTAAATATGGTTTAACATAACAAGGTACTTAGTTACAAATACCAATATCTATGCTTATGTTTATTACAACAAAAGTTAAGTAACAGTTCATGGGAGATTGCAGCGATCAATCTTCGTCGCCAGTGCTGAAGTAGGATGGGTCAAAATCACAAACGTCCTCTTCTGGGTAATCTTATTCTTTTGCACTAGTCGGCAACACATTGATGATGTAGTATCCAAAGTCTAACAAGGATCTACAAGTAACAAGAATGAATGCTGAGGCACTCAGCAAGCAATTTAGAATCCAAATGCATCATGCAGACCTTAGCTAGTCAAAAGAATACTATATTATATTAAACAAGGATAAATTTTCTGCCTAAATTCATTTGTGATTGTAAGTGATTCCATTTATTAAGCAAAACTCTACTGGACACTTTTATCAAAGGGTAAGGCGACCTGTAGATATGTGGTTGATACGGATAATATGTGACTAGGTAGAAATGACAGTTGGTTATATCATTTATTTCACATTATTCTTTACCATGAGGTATGAGTTATCTGTCGGCTCTTAATAAGATCACTTAACTACTATCTGCGGCACCTTCACTAGGGCCGACATTTAATTCCATAAAATATTCTTTTTGATGCAAGATGGTAATACTATATATAAATTATCAACTAGATGGTAATAAAATAACATCAACCAAGCATGATAAATATAGTCAAGAATAAAACCTGCCAAATTCAGGATCCGAGACGTGCAAATAGCTTTGAGGCTCTTCGCTTAGATCCGCTTCTAGAATTCAAAATAATTAAGTATATAAGTTTTTATACGAACATTGGTGAGCATAATGTAGGGATGCAGCGTTTGAGTGCTAACACTCTCGTCTCTCTCACGACGTGGAATCCCCGTCTGAACTAACTCTTAATGTCTTCTAGCACGCTCGAAGAATCGCAAGGTCTCTCTCCTAGTCCAAATGAAAATTTGAATTTGGTTTAATTGAACTGCATAATGGAATTGCATAAAATCTCGGGTCGAGTAGTTCTAAAAGGAATAATATTATTTGCATATGTTTTCTAATTTATGAAATGTAGATTTAAAATAATTAAGTTAAGATATTGATTTGATGCTAAGGTTGATTATTTGATATACTAATTGATTTAAATTAGTTATTTGAAATAGAAGTGATGTATAGTATTAAAATTCTTTTGTCTGAATAAAAATTTATTAGAGATGAAAATAATTTTAAAAAGGGCTTGTTTGGAAGCCCAGGATTTGGCCTGTTTCCGGGTGGATTTCATAGGCTGGAATTAGGATCCGAACTAGATTTAGGAATGCGTTTGGATGCGCCAGGATCGGGAATTTTAAATGGGGAAGGAAGCCCAATCTGGGGGGGGGGGTTTGGAAAATGGGCATGGGAGGCCCGGCAAAAAAATCGTCGCCATTTCGTGTTGCGTTCTCACTCCACCTTCTCACCCGCTTCGCCGCCCTCCACCTCCCTCCTCGCTTGTGTCACCGCCCTCCACCTTGCCGCGCGTCACCTCCTCGCCCGCGTCGCCGCCCTCCACCTCCCTCTTCGCTCGTCGCCACCAGATCCACCGGATCTGGTGCGCCCGTGCACCGCTTCCGCTCTCGAGCCACTATCGCTGCCGTAGACTAGATCTGCGCCCTCGGCTCCCGCCTCTGTCGCTCTCCCTCTCTTCTTCTTCTCTCTTCGTACTCGATCTCCCCTGTTCCTTCTCACCCCCAAAATCCTCAGGCAGCATCGATGATCTTCACGATTTTTCTTCACCAGCCAAGCTCCAGCTCTCTAGCATCGACGACAAGGTATCTATATCTTCATATATGTCTCAAATCTCCTCTCTATGCAGTTTCCTGGTTGGATGGCTAGATCTATGTGTGTTTATTTAATTGGATTGTATGTGTGGGTAGATGCAGAGGTTGGTGTAGCACCAGCCGACGCAGCATTCGACGTCGGACAAGCTGAGCGATGACTTCTTCATTGACTTCTCCGGCGACCCGCCTTCATCGACCGTCACAATTCTCAGCAGCCTCCAGTGAAGTCCAATGGCCATCAACTTGCTACAACAATGCAATTGGTGATCACTCTCTCTCCCCTTCTCGACCAAGTTTTTGTAGCACACATGAAATGAATTGAATTTTGATGTATGAGATGATGTGTTCTTGTAAATGGATGAATTGATCAGTGATATTAAGATCTAGGTATTGATAGCTGATATATTCACAGCTTAGAGTTTTGGATTGCATTTGGTTTCATTATTTGTTTCAGTTCTCTGATAATCTACTTATATATTTTGTTTGCAATATGATAAATATACCTTAGAGTTTTGGATTGATAGCTGATATATTTTGTTTGCAATCTGCCTGAAAACTGCTTAGTTCTACCTTAGAGATTTGTATTGATAGCTGATATATTTTGTTTGCAATCTGCCTGAAATCTGCTTAGTTCTTTTAGAAAAATCTATTCATCAGTGTAAACTGTAGCCTAACTAGCAGATTGATGTATTTGATTCAGTTAAGTTTTCGAGTCTTAACTTGTGTTGGTTTTGATTAACTTTTGTTTGTTTTGTAAAAAGTTATGTTTGGTTCATTGTTTGTTGCTTATTGATTGCATCGGTTGGTTATTTTTCCTCATAAACTGATACTTGCAAGCATCGACTATTTGGTCCTGTTGGAGATAGACCAATACACATCATTGCATTGCTGGTTGCATTGTACAAGTTGCGAGCTTTGACAGGATCTGTCTCCAAATTTACAGTCAACCGCTTGTTCTAGCATTCAAAGTGTGCAAAGTTGCCACCATTGATGTGCTTGCCTCTAAAAGAATTTGGATTACTTTGAACTATAATGATATTTTTCTTAAATATTGTCTGTCTAAAGGGTAAAAGATGCCACAAAAATGTAAAGTTGCATTTTTTTTGTGAGAGGGAAGAATTGATTATAGCACTTACTAATTGGTTATAGCAACTGATAATTCTCCTAAATACGCCTTTCCTATTATTTTTCCCCTATTTATGCTAGATTCAGTCTTAAAAGTCATTGTATATTCAAAAACAGCTACATTGGTTGCCGTTCGACTCGACTACTCGTTTTGTTTATCTCTATTGTAGGTTGAACAGGTTTGAACCTATCTGCAAATTTTCAGAAATCCAAGGATTGAAATGCATAAGGTCCAAGACTCTTGAAGCTAAAACCCTAACCGCCAAAAAGTTGTCTCAGATACCTCAAACCTCAAGGACTTTTATGCAAAATGGCCAAACAGTTCACAAAACCAGGCCCCTTTCTTCCTCAGCCGGTCCAACCCCCACTCTTCTTACCCTTCTCACCACAGGTCGTCTTCCCCATCTCCGTTCGTCCTTCCCACCGTCAGCGACCCCGCCTTGACCGGCGGTTCTCCCCCTTATTTTTCCTCTCCTGCAATTTCCCTAAACTCCTTTCTTTTTACTTCCTCCTTCCCTCTTTCTTTTTCTTCACTTCTCTTCTTGTTCTCTGGTTCCCTTCTTCCTTCCTCCAGTACTCTTCTTCTCCCCTCCTCCTTCCTCTCCCTCCTCTCTCTCTCCCTTCTTTTTCTCCATCCCTCTTTTTCTTCCTTTTTCTCCCTTTTCTTGCTCTTGGTTCCCTTCACGGCCGCCGTCTCCCTCCTTTCTGGCCGCCACCTCTACTCCGCAACTCCCACCGCCACGACACCTGAGCAGCCGCCCCCGCGCTGGACCTGCGGCCGCGCCACCGGAGCAGCCGCCCCCACGCCGGATCTGCCGCCGCGCCACCGGAGCAGCCGCCCCAGTGCCGGATCTGCCGAATCCGATGAGCCGCCATCATCATCCCACCGGCTAGCCGCCTCGCGCCTCCCGTGCCGTGCCGCCACTCTCCAGCACGCGCCGCCTCACCGCCCATCGGCCTCCCCTCGCCGATCCGATGAGCCACACCACCAGACGCCGCCAGATCTGCCGCCATCGAGCCGGATCCGCCGCGGATCACACCGCCATCGCCACCCGACGCCGTAGCGCCTCCACAGCTTGCATCGGCCCCGGTCCACCACCTCCGCTCCACAACGCCATCGGATCGCGCGCTCTCTAGCGCATCTCGTCGCCGATCCGCCAGATCTGTCTCACACCGCGCCGGAGCACCTCCGACCCCGCGGGCGCGCCACCGCCAATCTCCAGTGCGCGCTGCTGACGTCGCTAATCTGCCTCGCACCGCAGATCCGCCGACCACGTCGCCGATCGCGCCATCTACACCACTGCAGCAGCCCACGACGATCTCAGCTACAACGAGAGCACCTTCGCCGACGACGTCGAACACAGGGCTTCAACAACTCCACCTCGCCAGCCTTCTTCACCGAGTCCACATCCAAATGGGCAAGCAGTCGCGGCCTCCCTTCCGCGACTTGTGGCTGTGCCTGGCCGCTCGCCGCGCTCGTGGATGTGACTCCGGTCGGATCACTGGCTGCCCGGCTCGTCGGCGAGGCACCTCAGATGAGTTTCTTTTCTCATGATATCTTAAGATATATATATCTAATTTACAATTTCATTTGTGAATCTAATTATTTTAGTGTTACAATATAATAATTCAAATTAAAGTTAATTATATTTTTAACATTGGAGGAGTCAAAAATTTTAGTATAATTTAATCTTAAAAAAATTAATCTCAAACTTCTATCGCGTGTTGGAGGCATAACAGAAACTTCTTTGTCATATTTATCGTAGCTCCAGACTGTTATTTGTGTGGAATACTGCATCTCTTCATCCTGTATCATTTTATCCCATACATACAACTAAACACAAGAATGATCTTTTTATCATGTATGAGCTCGTACAGTTTAAAGTATATGTATAATTTTAGTACATAAAATAAATAGTATTTTTACAAACTAAATCACAACCAAAATTAATTTGGATCATCCAATCCGAAATGTACGATGGATTCTAATCACGAACAAAATATTCTTATCCATCAACCCTATTAATATAAGCCAAAGATCGCGATAGTCATTCCTTGATCGCACACAGTGCACATACCTTTGTATGGTCGAATGTTCGACAAAACCTAAAGAAAGATAAAGAAAGAGGGAAGATTGCATGCAGTCCAAGAATGTGCTGGAAAATTGGAAAGTTGACATAAGAACAAAGTTTTCAATAATTATTTTATCACTTACAAAAAAAAGTAAACATACAGAATGCTAGGCCAAGGAGTGGTCTTAGCCCTAGTTGCATCTAGAATAAAGTCAGTTTGATTTGCAGCCAGGACGCAGGACTCCTCCAGCGACAAGTTGTCCTTCTTAGGATCAACTACTACCGCGTCGAGAAGGCCTGCGACCTCCCTCAGCTTCGCGATGGTATCCTTCATAGTCAAACCGCAGCCAGTGATGGTCATATCCGCGGCTTTCTTCTCCTCGCGAAGACGCCTCGTCCTCGCCCTAGCATTGTCACCATCCGTCTTCATGCGCTGAATGCGCTAGAAGAGATCGTCAAGGTCAAGCCGTAGCTGAGTGTGCTTCTCCGTGAGGAGCTGGAGCTCCTCCTGGAGGGCCCCCAGCTCGGCCTTGACTTTGCCAGTGTCTTCCACGACTCCCCTTCCCTGTGCAAATCAACAGGTCAAGAATGTATTGAACAGGGATTAACAATACAGGGGTAAGTCCAAAAGATTGAGAGTTCTTACCAGGGAGGGCGAGGCTGACGATGCCATAGAGGATGCCATTGGCGCAGAGAAGCTAAGGAGTCTAACAGTCTGAGAATTATAAAAACTTGTAAAGTAAATGATGATTTTTCCACTGTCAATTTATAGAACTTCCAAAGCGATGCTTCGTGTTCTCCTAGGCGCCGCACGTGAAGATCGGAGACAGAAATGATCACAGTTGAGAATTCGAAGCGCCGGCACTTTTTTAGTCGGTTCAGACCTCAGAACCGTCCACTAGTACAGAAATGCAGTCTACTAGCCCCTATCTTCTATCGGTTATTAGCGATTTAGTTGAAAACTGATAGAAAATGTGCCTCGAGGTCATAAAAGGCCATCGGGTGTATTTTTCCTATCGGTTTGTAAGAAACTTCCCGATAGAAGAAGCAGTATGATTTACTCTAGCGGTGATGAACATATTTGCCGTTAGAAGAGATGCATAAGTACTGATGGGAGAATGTTGTGCGCCGATAGGACCGGTCGACTTCTGCAACTAGACTTATTCTATCGGTACTGTATGAATATACGGACAGAGTATATTAAAAATTCCTATCGGCAATATGTAGTGCGCCGATAGAACCGTTGGCCTTCTACAAATATTTTTATTCTATCGGTAATGGATTCCTGTACCGTTAGAATATATAGAAAATTGCTTAGAACTATTCGTCTCAAATAGTTTTATTCTATCGGTAATGAATGTTTATACCGTTAGAATATAGCAAAAATATCTTAGAACTGTTGGCCTTCTACAACTTGTAATATTCTATCGGCAATGTACGTACACACCGATAGAGTATGTAACAAATTTCCTATCGGAAATATGTATTGTGCCGATAGAACCATTCGCCTTCTACAGATGTTTTTATTACTAACGGTATGCTGTTTTTGTACCGATAGAAAATATATAGTTGTATAAATACACGGGTATGTCTCTTTCATTCTCACAGTTCATCTGGGGCTCATAGTCCTAACCCATAAGCTCCATGGACGGCCGGCGCACCTCTACAGGGGACCGCTGCACCTCCGCACCTCCATCGATGCCCTCTAGACTTCGGCATCCCAAGGAAGGTACATAAAATTTCTGCAATATTGTTAGATTATTCTAATCCGATTATGGCAATAATTCTACTTTTTTTGTGTCCTTCATTTTGATGTGTCTTCTTTTCAATATGATTATGATCTATTCAGGTCCTTGGATGATGCTCATGAGGGGCAACGTATTTCACGGTTCTTCATCGCAGTACGCTGCCTACGTTGGCTTGTTGGCGAAAGAAACGGTGAATATCACCGTCGAGAGCTGGAAGGACGTGAAGGGCGAGATCTTCGTTGGCTCGGTCGAGAAGATCCTTAAGCCCGGCGTGTTTCTCAAATCATGACCTATAGAAAGCGTCTTACATTTATTTGCATGCACCAGCTTGTGGCCAGATGCTTACCTGCTTGGAGAAGAAGAATTGTTGTTATTTGCACAGCCATTCTACACCATCACTACACAGAACAACATCTTGGAAGGTAGGTTCTTTTTGTTAATGGAGTTGAGTTGAGTTGAGTTGATCGAGTTTGAGTCCGAGGAAATCACCAATATGTACAAATGTATGTCGACGGCAGTTCCAGCTCCTCGGGCGTCTTCGAACTGAACTACTATGGTTAAGTCCAATGTGGTTCAGACATTTGCTGTTTTGGATAAATGGATTTGTGATGTATCAGGTCTAACTTGTAGTCGGTAGTTGCATTGTGGCAACCTGCAAAGGTTCTCTTTTATGTAAAATGTATGGGCCACTGGGTCCTCGTCGTGATCTGTTGTTAATTTCAGACGTGGCTTTTCTAATATACATCGAATGTGTGAATTGTTGTATTTGTATATTGTTGTATATTTGTGTATCATGTATTGCTAATTGGGACATGAACTTGAATGTGCAGGGAGTATTTGTGTATTTAATTGTATTGGTAGGTAGGTGTGTATTTGTACTGCTGTTTCAGACATGCACTTGAATTTGTGAACTGGCATGTGTATGTTTGTACCTGAATTTATATTGGTGAACTGGCATGTGTATGTTTGTACCTGAATTTGTGAACTGGCATGTGTAATTTCTTTGGCAAGATGAAGTCCCAAGTACCTAAGAAAAGTATTTTTGTGTCTCCTAGTTAATCCACAAATTAGCATTTCTTGAAATATATTGCTTTATCTTCTAGTTAAGATCCGTTTGATGTAAGATCTGTTTGATGTTACATTGATATGATTCCTTGAATGTGAGAAATGGCATGTGTATGTTTGTCCCAGTTTGGTACCAGTACCTCCTCTAATGGTAAGTACACATATTTACCGATAGGAAAACACATATATTTGCTCAGTCATGCATATTCTAACGGTAAATACACATATTTATCGATAGAAAAACTCTTGCTCGTGTGTCATGCATCATCTAACGGTTCGTACACATATCTACCGATAGAAAAACTCATGTACGTGCTGTGTCATGCATGATCTAACGGTCAATACACATATTTACCGAAAGAAGAAGTCCTATACTTGCTCGGTAATGTACATTCTCTAACGGTATGTGTGTGTTTTTACCGATAGACTATGTGAGCGGCAAATTACCTAAGTTAGTCTAACGGTTCTTTCATGTATTTACCGTTAGAAAAATGTCCATTATAAGGAAAACCCCACTCGACCATTGCTGAGCTGCTCTTTAATTTGTTCTGTTGCACTCTATGTCCCTCTGTTTGTGACGAAAGTTCCACGCTCGCAGCTACACTGCTAGGGTGATCAGTGTAGGCTGGAGGGAAGTTGATTGCGCCCCTCTCTTTAAGGTACGCTTAATTGTCGACACTTATCTCTCTCTCCCTCTAGATCTCCCTTCCTCTCTACTTGCAAGCTAGCTGTATTGTGTAGTTCCAAGTTTGTAGCTCTCAGCTTGGGAGCTTGGTAGCTGGAAATGCGTCATGTTTTAGGAGCTAACTAGCTTGTATTGTGTAGTTAGCTAGGTTAATTAGTGTTAATTTCTTCAGGCTAGGGTTCAACACATGTATCTGTTGTAAGAGGCTGTATATGTACATATACATAACTTAATCGGGCAGGTTTCATGCATGGCTTACTCGTTAAATTTTGTTCATTGTAGATGGACAGGAAATATTGGTTGTATGGAATAAAACGTACTACTCTTGAATATTTGTATGGTGTGAATGAGTTTATTAAATTTGCTGAGCAACAAAAGGAGAGGAAGGGAGAGAAAAATATGCTCTGTCCTTGTAGAGATTGTATGAACTTGAAGAGGTTTAGCAACTCTGATCAAATTAAGATTCATTTGATTCGTCGTAGTTTTAACGCGCGATACACCCGTTGGATATGGCATGGTGAAGATCTTGAGGAAACAAGCACCACTACTAACAATCAGCACGACTCGGATGTGGATTGTAATAATATCGATGATCATCCGAATTTTGGTAATGTTCATTCTGATGTGCACGTAGATGATGATGATGACAATCTAGATGAGATGTTACGTGATGTAAAGGAAGATTACAACGAAAATGACTTCTGTGAATTTGAGAAACTGATTGCTGACTCTGAGAAGCCTCTGTTCCCTGGATGTGCAACATTTACAAAACTGTCTTCTGTGCTGAGATTATATAACTTGAAGGCAGGAAACGGTTGGAGTGATAAGAGTTTCACGGCACTATTAGGTCTTCTAGCGGACTTTCTTCTAGAGGGAAATTAGTTGCCAAGATCTACTTACCAAGCCAAAAAACTGTTGTGTCCGTTGGGAATGGAAATCGAAAGAATACACGCATGCCCAAATGATTGTGTGTTGTACCGTAACGAGTACTCCAGTTTGCATGTTTGTCCAAGATGCGGCGCGTCGACGTATACGCGTAGGGACCGGATTGACAGTGAACGTCACGAGGTAAAGAAAGGACCCCCGGCAAAAACTGTGTGGTACTTGCCTGTGATACCTAGATTGAAGCGGCTGTTTGCAAATCCGAAAGTCGCGAAGCACTTGCATTGGCATGCTGAAGCCCGGAAACAAGACGGAAAACTGAGACACCCAGCTGATTCTATTCAATGGAGAAACATCAACAGAACATTTGCTGAGTTCGGCGGCGAACTTAGGAATGTAAGGTTCGGGCTGAGTACAGATGGTATGAACCCACATGGTAATATGAGCAGCCGGCACAGCACTTGGCCGGTTCTTTTATGCATCTACAATCTTCCTCCTTGGTTATGCATGAAGTGCAAGTACATCATGATGGCGTTACTAATCTCAGGACCCAGACAACCCGGAAATGATATTGATGTGTTTCTAGCGCCTTTAATGATAAGTTTTGTGGACCCGTGTGCCTGCGCTACATGTATCCATTTGAGAGATTTATGGGTGTATTGAAGGGATACGTAAGGACTCGTCGTCGACCCGAGGGGAGTATCATGGAAGGTTATGCCGCCGAGGAGGTGATTGAATTTTGCACAGATTATATGGCCGGGGTTGACCCAATTGGCGTTCCTAGGTCCCGACACGAGGGTAGGCTTCAGGGCATCGGAACGATTGGATTCAAAGCTATCATCCCCGCTCGTGATGTGTACGCAAAATCACATTTTTGGGTCTTAGAACACATGACGGAGGTCGAGCCATACATACACGAGCACAAGGTAATGTTACGATCACAGAATCCTTCAAAGTCAGACGTTTGGGTCAGCAGAGAACATAACAGGAAATTTGCTGAGTGGATCCAAGAAAGAGTCACGCGAGCTGCCGAGGGTTCCGTAAGGGAAACTGTGACATGGTTGGCTAGAGGCCCAAGATTCACTGTAGGGACTTGGCAGGGGTACGACATCAATGGGTATTCATTTTACACAAGAGCTCAAGACGCCAAGAGTAGCACGCAATGTAGCGGAGTGACACTGTTTGCTATTTCCGAGGATGCCAGGTCAGTAAGGGCGCTGAACTCATATTACGGTGCTATTGATGAAATATGGGAGCTCGATTACGGATTACTTAAGATTCCCCTGTTTCGATGCCAATGGGTCGAAATCCCTCGAGGTGTTCAAGTTGACAGTTACAGGTTTACTCTCGTCGATCTTGGTAGAGTCGGACACCAAGACGATCCATTCATACTTGCAAAGCAAGCCACACAGGTATTCTACATCGTTGACCAGGCCAATCCAAACTTGCATGTTGTCCTCCACAGCAAGAGACGTATTGTTGGGGTCGAAGATGTTGTCGACGAAGAGGAGTATAACCAATTCGATGAAATACCTCCATTTTTAGAGGACATTCAATCTATCCGTACTGAAGATATCGACGAAACAACGTATCTGTGAGATGACCACGAAGAAGGATTATGGGTTGAGAACCATTGATGATTAATTTCTATTTCAGGGATAAATGCCAAGCAAACAGCCCACAAGTTCTTCAGCAAGGTGAGGAACTTATCATTAATACATCAGGCAGTACATTTTTCTTTAGAACTTAATGATAAGCTAGTTCACAGCATTAATATATCTCAATTTTACTCCACAGCATGAGTTCTAACATGTATAGTACCTTTATCCTGTAAATACTTAATTCTTCCCTTCAAATAGCACTTGCAAAAATCTCATCGCAGCCTCTTGCTTCTTCAAATTAAGCTCTCCAAAAATCAATTTTTTTCTGACGGTATTTTGTTATTTCTACTGATAGAAAAGGACATCCGCTACTTTCATGTGTCTCAGGCACTTCTCTCAGGCACTTCAAAAGTTTTCAAAAAGTTTACTTTTTCTATCGGTATTATTCTATTTTACCGTTAGAATAAATTCGTTAGTCTCACGGTATTTGTTGTCTGACGGTTTTTTCCTGTTTTTACCGATAGAACAATACTCTGGCGCTTTGAATTCTCAACCGTGTCACCATGTGTCGCCTTGGAAACTCTATAAGTATCTCGCCATGGGTCGCGGTATTTTGTTGTTTTTCTAATTCTCGAATGGTTCGACTCCTCATCGTCTCTTTCACAATGGCAACCTCCATGGGATCGTCAGCCACGCCCTCCCTGGTAAGAACTCTAAATCTCCTTGGTTTACCCCTGTATTGTTAATCCATGTTCAGTACATTCTTGACCTGTTGATTTGCACAGGGAATGGGAGCCGTGGAAGACACTGCCAAAGTGAAGGCCGACCTGAGGGCCCTCCAGGAGGAGCATAAGCTCCTTACGGACAAGCACACTCAGCTACGGCTTGACCTTGATGATCTCTTCCAGCGCATTAAGCGCATGAAGACAGATGGTGACAATGCTAGGGCGAGGACGAGGCGTCTTCGTGAGGAGAAGAAAGCCGCGGATATGACCATCGCTGGTTGCGGTTTGACTATGAAGGATACCATAGCGAAGCTGAGGGAGGTCACAGGCCTTCTCGACGCGGTAGTAGTTGATCCTAGGGACAACTTGTCGCTAGAGGAGTCTTGCGTCCTGGCTGCAAGTCTAACTGACTCTATTCTACATGCAGCCAGGGCTAAGACCACCCCTTGACCTAGCATTTTGGGTGTTATTTTTTTTTGTAACTGATAAAACAACAATGGGCAGCCAATTTTCCAGCTATCTTCCCTCTTTCTTTATCATTCTGCAGCTTTCAACCATGGTCTGTTTGATGTTAAATTGTGTGTACCTTTTCATTACTGTGACGGTATTTTGTTGTTTTTACTGATAGAAAAAGGGCACCCAATACTATAATCTCAAGCACTTAATTAAAAAATTTTTCTGGGGAAAATTGGTCTCACGGGATTTTATTGTTTATACCGATAGAAAAAGGCATCCACTACTTCAAATATTTTTCCGGGAAATTTACTTTTTTTATCGGTATTATTTTGTTGTACCGATAGAAAAGTACATAATTCTATCGGTATCGTTTTGTTGTACCGTTAGAAAAGTTCCTCCACTACTTTATTACTCGTACACGGCCCTTGAGTTTCCCTCCAGTCGAACAGTTCCACCTTAGAGCACTGCGTCTCTTCAGGAGCGAAGAAAACCACAACCTCGGTCGTGACCACTCACTTCCTCTCTCCCACACGACGATCGCCGGCTGGACACTGGTTCGCCACTGCCACCGGTTCTTATTTTCGTCCTTCGCCGGCCGCCACTGTGTTCTACACCGCCTCTCCATCACCAGAACTGATCGCCGCCGTAAATACCCTAATTCGTCGTTCTATTTCCAGCATCTTCTTTATTTGATCCTAGTGTTTTGCACGTACTAATTCTTCGAGTTTTGCAATTACACTAGGGTTCCCTATTGTGTTGGATTATGTACATTCCGCAGGCAATGTTGATTTAAATTAGGGTTTACGTAATATGTTCCAGTGCTGTAATGAACCTGTTTTGAGATTTTAACTTATCTATACTGCTATATGTGTGATCCATTGTATCCAACTGCCAAGTAATGCACATTATATGTTGGAGGTGTTCTTACACATATTCTATCGGCAGCTCATGTGTTTACCGATAGAAAATATTTCTGCACAAGTAGTAAAACTTAATTTGGATCTGGAAGGACATGAGCCATGCAATGTACTAGTTTGGTTGGGAATTTTTACTCACTTAGTATGAATATATGGCAATGTGGATGGGTCTTCGATGTATATGTTTCCAATGCCTATACATGACTTTTCCCAACCTAATAGATGTGAAGTCCTGATGACTCGCATACCGGCTAAAGATTATGCACAGTGGCACTTAGATATCTTTATATTCCATTAGCATTAGGTTTGTCAGATTATGCACAGTGGCACTTAGATGCTTGTGTGCATATTTACGTGTGAAATAATAATGCTGGCCCATGAATATTAGTATAGCAAATCATCGAGAATGTTATGTGATGACAGTGAATGGTGGCTTGTCAACAAAATTCCATATGTAGAGAACACTGTTATCTTCTATCGGTATCTCACGGGTTTGCCGATAGAAAAATTATCTTCTGTGGAGGTAATTGTTATGGTCTATCGGCAGCTCATGTGTTTACCGATAGAAAATATTTCTGAACAGTTCAGGAAGTAATTTATGCATGTCTTTCTTTTTGTATTATTTTCCCTTTTGCCGCCCTAATTAGTCTCCAGTCCTGGGCTGAGTTATGGAACTCCAAGGCGAATTAATTGCCATATGGTTTATTGATGGTTTGTTGATGGTTTTGTAGGGAAAGACATGTCGTCGTCTTAATCGCATGGTACTAGTGGTTCGACTAGGGCCAACCCCAACGTAACTGAAGATGCAGCTGTTACATCCCAGCGCAAGAGGGTGGGGCGAGGCGTGACGACGTTGGGGCATTTGGCCAAACGCACGGATCTTTCTTGTGAGTTCAACCAATTTGGGAGGCCAATTGGAAAGAATGCTGGGAGGTACGCGGCCTACGTTGGGCTGTTGGCGAAAGAAAGGGTGAAGATCACCGTCCAGAGTTGGAAGGACGTGACGGCAGACGAGAGGGATAGGTTGTGGGCGGAAGTGAAGGTTAAATTAACTGAAATCGCTGAACTCTTTCGTAATCACGTTCTCTTGGCTTATACTAAAGTTTAACTAACTCATGATTAATTGTATGCATTTTTCGGAAACAGGCTAAGTGGAACATCCCCGACGATACACCTAGGACGGCCTGCTTGAAGGACATGAACGGAACATGGAAAACCATTAAGAGCTGGCTCGTCAGTAACTTCCTCGCTGCGGGGAAATCTCCTTGCGAGAAGTACCCCTTCATATCGGAGGAGGTATGGGAGGAATTCACCAAGCAGAAGGGGACTAAGGAGTTCAAGGCCCTTAGCGAGAAGAATAGGGCGATCCAGAAGAGGAACGACCACCCGCATTGGCTCGAATCCCGGGGCTATGCGGGGAAGGAGGAGCAGTGGAAGAAGGATGACGAGCAAAATCCTGTCATCGACACCCCTGAGTTGCCGCTCTCTGAGATCCGGGATGAGAGGTGCAAGCGATGGTGGAGGGGGAGGGGGTCCGTGTCGTCCAGGGGGTCTGTGCAGTTCGCAACCCCTGAGGACGCCGACGTTGTGAGGCGAATGGTAAGTTGGCTAACCTCGTAAACTGTGTGCACACAAGTGTATATAAGGCAATTTTTCTCACAAGGTACCTTTAAATGTAACAGATCTCTTTTGAGAAGGAGGCACCGGAGGGATTGTTTACCCCGCCGAGGGAGAATGACATCCTCACCCGGGCTCTAGGAAATAAGGAGCATCCTGAGCGGACACGGGCCGTGGGAGCCATTGTGTCGTGGAAGGCCGGTTTCGTAGATCCAGCTCCACCGAGGAAGAAGGCCCGCTCCTGGAAGGAAAAGGAAGCTGACCTCTCCGATAAGATACGGGCTGAGGTACAGGCGGAGATACGGGCGGAGATGCGGGCTGAGATACGGGCTGAGGTGCAGTCTGAGGTGCAGTCTGAGGTGCAGTCCGAGGTCGCACAACTGAGGGAAGAGTTTGCACGGTTGAGAGAAGCATTGCTGGTCAAGAGTGCAGATGTGGATCCCCAGGACGACGGTACCCCGCGGGGTCGGATAAGCAGTTGCGCTTCGAAGGTCCTCGCGGATCCAGTGGATCTACTTGAGGTACTGCAAGCCTTCATCTGTGCACTTAAGTTGATGCCACTCCCATTCTGTTAGAGTTGTTTCGCTAACCTGTTTTAATTGTTACAAATTTGCAGAAGCCGGAGGGCTGCATCCTATAGAATCATGTAGGCGCCGGGCAGGAAGTGGTTGGACACGGCTTCGTATATCCATCTGGGCCGGATGTCCGGGTCCACTGTGTACCTCTGCGGTTGGGGTTCGCAAAGGTACAGGTGGACATGGCCATGCCGGGCTACAACGATTCTCTGTTACCAATCCCAACAGAGGAACTGCAGACACTTGCTGACGCAGTGGGCTCCTATGTACAGTGGCCCAAGAAGTGTCTTCTAATACAACCGGTAAATCCTACACATTTTAAATTACATCCTACTCTATACACTCAACTTGCAAAATCTAACATACGTGCTCATTAATTGAAGTGGCCTCCCGTCGGGCTACCAAGGGACTGCGCCCCCAGCTCGGGGAATGAGGCCCGATCTCATGCGAACCTGCACACATCAAAGACGGCCTCGACCCCACCCAGCGCATCCACGCCTTCACCTGCGAAGAAAGCCGCCATCACCTAGCCCTTGCCTTCGAAGGTACGCGCTCAATCCCCGGAAAAAGGCAAGGGCAAAGGCAAGGGCAAAGGGCGACAGGTACAGCCGGAGAGGTTCAGGAACGGGTTCCACTCACGTCAGAGGCTGCTTTGCGCAAATTGGATCGATCAACCAGAGGCCTCCACGAGTGGTACCTAGATCGAGCTCGGTGCAACCTGAACTTCTTAGTTCCCTACAGGCCTGGGCAGTTCCACCGTGAGCCCGGGAGTATATCCGTGGCACACGAGGATCTGTTCGACCTCTACAACTGGCGGGAGCTCGATATGTCCATCATACGGACTGGAGTCCTGTGAGTTTGCTGATGCTATGTATTGCTGTTTTCTAACTCTGTTGGCTAACTCTGCATTAATGTTGCAGTTCATTTGAAATGTAGTAACTTTCTGTGAAATACTAATGTCGTCCTTTGCATGCAGGTGCATGTACAGGCTAGCATCGGAGGCTGCGTGTGACAAGGTGGGTTTCCTCGACCCAAAGAAAATAAGACTCACGATGCTAGAGCACGACGCCGCGCACGCTGAGCAGTACATATCCAGCGCGCTGATGGCGCAGCAGGACAGGGAGTTCATTCTGGTGCCACTACTATAGAAGTGCATTCCACTAACCCATATTTTCTAACGGTTATAAGCAATCTGGGAAAAATCCGATAGCATAGGACGACAGGGGCGGAAAAGAGGGATTTTACTATTAGTTACAAACTAGTCTAACGTTAGTGAAATGCAAATACTTTTTACTATCGGTCATTACTGTACAAACCGAAATAATATATCAAATAGTACTATCGGTTTTCCACTTTTAACTGATAGTAAAATTGCGCACTTTATACTATCGGTTATTACTGCACCAACCGATATAATATATTAAAATAGTACTATCGGTTTTTCGTTCGTAACAGATAGTAAAATTAATCACTTTATACTATCGGTTCATACTGTACCAACCGATATAATATATTACATATTACTATCGGTTTTTCTTGCGTAACTGATAGTGAAATTACTGACTTTTTACTATCGATTCTTACTGTACTAACCGATACAATATATTAAATAGTACTATCGGTTATATAAAAAACCGATAGTAAACTGACTTCATGTAAACTAATGGTTTATGACAGTGGGGGACCTTATTTTACTATCGGTTTGTGTTTTTGAACCGATAGTAAAATTGGACAACTTAATTAGGTCGACCCCTGCTCTGCGCTCTGCATGTTGGAATTATTTCAGCCGCGCACGACTCCAAGCTAGAGTGATCTGGAGAAGCTAGCTGAGAGGTTGATCATATTTCTATCCCCCTCGGTATTGTCATCTTCTCATCACCTCTCTCTCTCTCTCTCTCGATCACTCTTTCACTTGCACTCTCCCTCTCTCTACTTGCAATTCATTAAACTAGATACATATATCTCCAAACTAGCTAGAAGGCTAGGTTGACTAGCTAGCTATAGCTTGCTGAATTTAAGCAGCTAGCTAGCTGGCTCTTCCAATTAATGCATGCATCAAGTTAATTATGGTTTCATATATACAAATCCATTTAATGTAATTCAGCAGCTCATGTACACACATATGGCCTAGCTAATTATGTTTCATGCATATATGCATGCCCTGAGTCATTAGGAGTCATTTGATTCGTCGTGGTTTTAACGCACGCTATACCCGTTGGATATGGCATGGTGAAGATCTTGAGGAAACGAGCACCGCTACCACTCAGCAGCACCCGGAAGTGGATTGCAGTAATGATGATCATGATCAGAACATTGGTAATGTTCATTCGGAAGTCCATGTAGATGACGACAATTTAGATGAAATGTTACGTGATGTAGAAGAAGACTAGAGCGAAAACGATTTAGCAAAATTTGAGAAATTAATTGTTGATTCTGAGAAGCCTTTGTTCCCCGGATGTGCAAAATTTACAAAGTTGTCTTCTGTGTTGAGATTATATAACTTGAAGGCAAGCAACGGTCGGAGCGATAAGAGTTTCACGGCGCTATTGGATCTGTTAGCGGACATGCTTCCAGAGGAAAATGAGTTGCCAAGATCAGTTTACCAGGCCAAAAAACTATTGTGTCCGTTGGGGATGTAAATCGAAAGAATACATGCATGCCCAAATGATTGTGTTCTATACCATAACGAGTACGAGGATTTGCATGTTTGTCCAAGATGCGGTGCATCGCGGTATAAGCATGGGGACAGAATTTATCACAATGCATGTGATGAGGTAAAGAAAGGGCCTCCGGCCAAAACTGTGTGGTATTTGCCTGTGATTCCCAGATTGAAACGGCTGTTTGCAAATCCGAAAAATACGAAGTAATTGCGTTGGCATGTTGAAGGTTGGAAACAAGACGGAAAACTAAGACATCCAGCTGATTCCATTCAATGGAGAAACATTAACAGAACATTCGGTGAGTTTGGCGGCGAAGTGAGGAATATGAGGTTTGGGCTGAGTACGGATGGTATGAATCCACACGGAAATATGAGCAGTCGACATAGCACTTGGCCGATTCTTTTATGCATCTACAATCTTCCTCCTTGGTTACGTATGAAGCGCAAGTACATCATGATGTCGTTACTAATTTCAGGACCCAGACTACCCGGGAATGATATTGACGTGTTTCTGTCACCGTTAGTCGAGGACTTACATAAATTGTGGAGCGAAGGGGTGCGGGTGTGGGATGCACATAAGCGAGAGAATTTCATGTTGCGGGCCATGATATTTTGCACCATAAATGATTTCCCGGCCTATGGAAATTTGTCGGGGTATAGTACGAAAGGAGGCAGGCCTTGTCCTATTTGCCTGGATGAAACTGAAAGCATGTGGTTATCGAACTGCAGAAAAACAGTTTACATGGGTCACCGCAGATTCCTTCCGATGCATCACGCCTACCGTAAGAAGAGGAAGTCATTAAATGGGAAGCCTAAGAAAGGATCAGCGCCAGTGTTTGTGACTGGTAAGGAGCTTTACTTGCGCGTGAAGGACATCAAAGTTGAGTTCGGTAAATGTTCTAAACCTCCAGGAAAAAATGTTTGGAAGAAGAGATCGATTCTTTGGGATCTGCCATATTGGGAGCACTTACAAGTTCGACATTGCATTGATGTCATACACGTAGAGAAAAATGTTTGTGACAGTTTGACTGGTTTGTTGTTGAACAATCCAGGAAAGACGAAAGATGGCATCAACGTTCGCCGTGATATGCTCGACATGGGCATAAGGACTGAGCTTACACCGTTGGAGAAGGGAAAGCGGACATACCTCCCCCCGGCCTGCTATACTTTGTCAAAAAGAGAAAAAACAGAACTCTGTCAGTGCCTACATGGTGTCAAAGTTCCATGCGGGTATTCTGCGAACTTGAAAAAACTTGTGTCCATGAAAGACTTGAAACTGGTTGGTACGAAGTCCCATGACTGTCATGTACTGATGTCACAAATGCTTCCCATTGCTATCAGAGGCATTCTCCGAGTCAAAGTCAGAGAGACAATTACAAAGCTATGTTATTTCTTCAACACAATATCTGGCAAGGTACGTAAGCGTGTACTCCTAGCAAGTTAATTAGCTCCATCGTGGAACTTGTCAGATTTTTTGGATCTGAATATTTGCTGCAACTGTGTCCTTGCAGGTAATTGATATGGATGGACTGGACGATTTGCAACGCGATGTGACTACCACTCTTTGTCAGCTGGAGATGTATTTCCCTCCATCCTTTTTTGATGTTATGGTCCATCTAATTGTTCACCTTGTTAGAGAAATTAAGTTTTGTGGACCCGTGTTCCTGCGCTACATGTATCCATTTGAGAGATTTATGGGTATCTTGAAGGGATATATAAGGAATCGACATCAGCTTGAGGGCAGTATCATTGAAGGTTATGCCGCCGAGGAGGTGATCGAATTTTGCACCAACTATATGGCCGGGGTTGAGCCAATTGGCGTTCCTACGTCCCGGCATGAGGGCAGGCTTCAGGGCATTGGAACGATTGGATTTAAAGCAGTCGTCCCCTCTAGTGATCTGTATGCAAAAGCCCATTTTTGGGTCTTACAGCACATGACGGGGGTGGAGCCATACATAGACGAGCACAAGGAAATGTTACGGAGACAGAATCCCTCGAAGCCAGAGATTTGGGTCACCAGAGAACATAATAGGAAGTTTGCTGGGTGAATCGAAAATAGAGTCCTGCAAGCTTCTGAGGGCGACGTAGATGAAGATGTTACATGGTTGGCTAGAGGGCCTAGATTTATTGTAGGGACTGGCAGGGGTATGACATCAACGGCTATTCATTTTACACAAGAACTCAGGACGAGAAGAGTACTATGCAATGTAGTGGAGTGACACTGCTTACTATTTCGGAGGATGCCAGGGCAGTAAGGGCACTCGACTCATATTACGGTGTTATTGAGGAAATATGGGAGCTCGATTATGTATTACTTAAGATTCCTTTGTTTCGATGCCAATGGGTCGAAATCCGTCGAGGTGTTAAAGTTGACAATTATGGGTTTACTCTCGTCGATCTCAGTAGAGTCGCACACAAAGATGATCCATTTATACTTGCTGAGCAAGCCACACAGGTGCTCTACATCGTTGACCTGGCCAACCCAAAGTTGCACGTTGTCCTTCACAGTAAGCGACGTATTGTTGGGGTCGAAGACGTTGTGGATGAAGAAGAGTACGATCAGTTCGACGAACTACCTCCATTTTTAGATGGAATCCTTCAATCTGTCCCTACCGAAGATAATGACGAAACAAGTTACCTGCGAGACGACCACGAAGAAGGATTATGGGTGGACAACCATTCTTGACTAATTTGCAACATGTAAGTGACGTATATTACTTGGATCTTTAATCGAAGAATTCTTCAAATCATTTTTCAAAAATTCTTTGGGAAAACATACGTGATGCAATGAGAATTATTTCTGCAAATTTTCATTTCAATTGGAGTATATACTTGATTTCAGCAATAATTGATTCTTTTCACAAATATATATGAAAACTGCAAATTTTCATTCCATGATTGGTCTTTACTGTTAATTTATTTCAAAATTATTGGAAGTCATTTGCATGGGGTTTCAGGTGTCTTTCCAAGTGCAAAATGATGTACTGAGACCCATTTGTAATTGTTCTCAGGAAATACCTTTAGATCAATTCAACAGTATTCTACTATCGGTTTCAACCTCCAAACTGATATGAAATTAATATATACTATCGGTTTATTGTCATAAAACCGATAGTAAAATACAATACAAAATGATGTACTGAGATCCTCTGTAATTCTTCTAAGGGAAATCCTTTAGGGTCAATAACATTGTATTTTACTATCGGTTATAACTGTGAAACCGATATGAAATTAAACTATACTATCGGTTGAACGATAAACCGATAGTGATTTATACTGTGTTACGAGCCCCTGTTCTTAGTTTACTATCGGTTTGGTGTAATAAAACCGATAGTGAAAAGTGCCCATTTTGAAAACCCTAACTTACATGTTTTTACTATCAGTTTGGTGGTTATGAACCGATAGTAAATATTCATACATTAGGTTATAACCCTGCATGATTTTCCCTCCAGTGCAACTGATCACATTCCAATTTCCAAATACTCGTGCGGAAAACCCTAGATTCGTCGACGTTCGCTTCTTCGCTCCTCTGCGCCACCATTGCCGATCAGTATCTGGTTCTCCACCGCCTCCGGCCACTCCACGATCGATTGTAACTGTTCTTGACCAAATCGCTCGCGTGTATTGCTTAAGTTTGTATGCAATGGTTCATATCCCGTTGAATGGATTACAAATATAAACCTAGAGTAAAATTCATGAACTACAAACTTGATAGCTATGAGAATGACAGAATTGATGGAAATCACTAGCATTTTGTCATACAGTGTAGTCCACTATCGGTTTCTTATTCAGAACCGATAGTAATTAAACCCAATGGTCATGGAATCACCAGTACCCTAGATTTTCTCTCTGATTTCTAAAACCCTAATTTCATCACTTCTTGTTTCTAAAACCCTTGTTTTCATAATTTGTAATCTTTTGTTTTCAAAAACCTAGTTTCATAAATTTTAGTTGTAGATGATCACTAGCAATTTGTCATACAGTGTAGTACACTATCGGTTTCTTATTCATAACCGATAGTAAATACCTTAAACCGAATTTTTTGTTAATTATTTCCCATTTTCTAATTTTCATTTGAAATTTTGGTTCATTTACATTTTAACATACTTTATGTTCCTGCTGAGAGACTAGCATAGTTTGCACTGCTAATCTTATAGATTGTACTGAATACAAACTTGATTACTATCGGTTTGACTTGGAAAACCGATAGGAAATAGAGTATATGATAGTTTGCACTTCTAATTTCAATTTTCTGTGAATTACTTCCCATTTTGTAATGTTCATCTGAAATTTAGGTTCATTTAGATTTTAACAGACTTTATTTTCCTGCAGAGAGATTAGCATAGTTTGCACTGCTAATCTTTTAAATTTTCCTAAATACATACCTTAGTACTATCGGTTTTCCTTTCAAAACCAATAGGAAATAGAGAATGTCTTAGTTTGCACTGCTAATCTGAATTTTCTGTTAATTACTTCCCATTTTCTAATATTCATCTGAAATTTTGGTTCATTTAAATTTCAACAGACTTTATGTTCATGTAGAGAGACTAGCGTAGGGCACAACAATTTTAGTTATTAACTTTGTCATGTACCTTTCTTCATATCAATTGATGGTTTGTTCATGGAATTTTCGGTAAAGCCATGTCGGCCTCTTCCTCGGCTCATAGTAGTGATTCGGCGAGGGCGAACGTAGATGGCGCTGCCTCGTCCCAGCGCAAGAGGAAGGCGCGAGGCGCGACGATGTTGGGTCGTTTGGCCAAACGCGCGGATCTTTCATGTGAGTTCAACCAGTTCGGGAGACCGATCGGGAAGAAAGCCGGCCACTATGCTGCCTATGTTGGCTTGTTGGCGAAGGAAAGGGTGAAGATCACCGTCCAGAGCTGGAAGGACGTCAAGGCCGACGAGAGGGATAGGCTGTGGGCGGAAGTCAAGGTAAAATTAATCAAAATCACTGAACTCTTGAGTAATCACATTCCCTTGGTTTATCCCAGAGATTAGGTAAGTCCTGCTTATATGCACCATTTGAAACAGGCCAAGTGGAACATCCCCGACGATGGTCCCAAGATAGCTTGCTTGAAGGACATGAACAACACGTGGAAAACCTTCAAGAGCGTCCTCGTCAGCACCTTCCTCGCTAAAGGCGAATCTCCATGCGAGAAGTACCCCTTCATAACGGAGGAGGTATGGGAGCAATTCGCCCAACAGAAGGGGACTCCTGAGTTCAAGGTATGTATGGTTCCTTTGCTTGGTTACACCATTGTATGCAGTAAGCAGTGGTGCATTAATTTTCTTGTTTCTGGGACGAAGGCCCTCAGCGAGAAGAACAGGGCAATCCAGAGGAGGAACGACCACCCACACCAGCTCGGCTCTCGCGGCTATGCGGGGAAGGAGGAGCAGTGGAAGAAGGCTGAAGACGAGGCGTCGAATTTCGTCGACTCCCCTGACCTACCACTCTCCGAGATCGGCGATTAGCGATGCAAGCGTTGGTGGCTGGCCAGAGGGACCGTGTCGGCCACGGGGATTGTGGCGTTCCCAAACCCCAGGGACGTCGAGGTCATGCAGCGACTCGTAAGTTGGCTAACTATGATCACTAGTGTGCGCACAAGTTTGTATATATTTTTTCCTCACAATGGAGAGCTTTCAATGTAACAGATCTCTTGCTCGAAGGAGGCGACCGAGGGATTCTTCAGTCCCCATAGGGAGAACGACATCCTTACCCGGGCTCTAGGGAACAAGGAGCATCCAGGGCGGACACGAACCGTGGGGGCTGTGTTGCCATGGAAGGAAGGCTTCTCGGAGCCCGGGCAAAAGGCGAAGAAGGCTGGCAGCTGGAGGGAAAGGGAAGTGGAGCTATCTCTGAAGATACGGGCAGATGTGACTGCGCAATTCACGGACATGTTTGCTCAAATGAACGAGAAGTATGAACGCCTCAGCCGAGTTGTGCAATCCAAGGGTTTAGATCCAGCTGCCGAACTCGACGCTGCCAGGCCGAGTAGTGGCGGCTCGAAGGTTCACGTGGATTCGGTGGACCTGATCGAGGTATTGCAACTCTTGAGCTATATATGCAGTTCGGTTGATGCCACTCCCGTTACGTTAGAATTGTTTCGCTAACCTGTTATAATTGTTGCAAATTGCAGAAGCCGGAGAGCTGTAGCCTATTGATCAACATAGGCGACAAACCTGTTGCGGTTGCAAACGGGGTCGTATTCCAGTCTTGGGAGGATGTCTGGATCCACTACGTACCTCTGGAGCCTGGATACGCAAAGGTACAGGTGGACATGGCCCTCCCGGGCTACAGCTCTTTTCCGTTGCCCGTCCCAACAGACGAAATGCGGACAATTGGCGAGGCATTGGGCTCGTACATACAGTGGCCCAAGAAGGGTGTTAGACTACAGGAGGTAAACCCTAGCCATTCTAGCTTACAACTCAGTTAATATACTCAATTTGCAAGATCTAACTTATGCGTTTGTACTTAAAGTGGATGATGGATACCAGAACACTTCCTGAGGACACCACCCCGGCCACAATGCATGAGCGAACTCCTTCGGGCCCCATGCCTCCTCCAACGGCCTGAAACCCTTCTCCATCAAATGAGGCCGGCGGCACCACACCCTAACCTTCGAAGGTGTACACTCGCTCCCCGGCCAAAGGCAAGGGCAAGGCCAAACAAAGCAAGCCGGGTACGTTGAAGAACGGGTCCCCACTCGTGTCGGAGTACCTTCTGCGCAATATGGATCAAATAACCAGAAGTCTCCACGAGTGGTACCTGACCCGGTCTAGGCGCCACATCAACTTCTTGGTTCACTTCAGGCCAGGCCATTTTCACCGTGAGCCCGGGAGCATATCGGTGGCCCACGAGGATTTGTTCGACCTCCTCAACTGGCGGGAGCTTGATATGTCCATCATACGGACTGGGGTCCTGTGAGTTTGCTGTTGTGTGAAGTGATCACAGTTCGTTTCATAAATCTAATCACTTTGTATGCACTACTTACTAATGTCTACTTTGCATCCAGGTGCATGTATAGGCTGGTGTCGATGAGGGCATGCGACAAGGTGGGTTTCCTCGACCCTGAGAAAATAAGCCTCACGATGCTAGAGCACGACCAAGCACATGCGGAGGAATACATATCAAGGGCACTACTAGCGCAGCAGGACCGAGAGTTCATCCTTGCGCCGTACCACCAAAGGTTAGTACATTTCCTACTAATTTAACTCATTCTTGTATGTTACGCCTAACATATGTATGAAACGGTTCACTTATATATGCAATGTAGGGGCCACTGGATCCTCGCCATCATTTGCCCATGGATGAATGAGGTCTATTACCTCGATTCGATGAGCGATAGGGTGGCGCATGTTTTCACCCTCACGTGGCACATAGACGCGTAAGTAACACAGTTGTTTTAAATTTTTCTCTGACTAGCTAATTAATGATAACATATTAACCGGCAATGCTAAATTAAATACAGGGCTTTCAAAAATTATGTCAGTGCTGGAGGGAGGCATGAGGCGTCGAAGGGCACAACAATTTCTTGGAAAGAATATGAGGTAATTAATACGGATGGAAGTACTCATGATGAGTCTTTTAATTTAAGCTTAATTAGTTCTTTCGAGTTAATGTGGGTTTATGTCTTTGCTTATGCAATTTTCCCAGTGCCATCAACAGCCACAATCGTGGGAATGTGGCTTCTATGTCATGAGATTCATGTATGACCTGATCAGGAGAAACTTTGCCCAATTCCCTAAGGTAACCATTTTTCCTGACTCAAAGTCGAACTTTAAATGGATGTGACGTACGATCCTAACTTCATACACGCATATATGCAGAGCGCCATGTTCAAAGAGCAATATGAGTTGCCTCAATTGAAGGAGCTGCGAACAATTTGGGCTCAATATGTCATGGAAGAAGTGGCTATCAACGATCGATAGTAACAGACTTGTGTTGATTGCTGTATTTGTGAATATATATTGAATGTATTGATTCATTGATTTGTGAATAGATTCATTGATGTATTTGTGAATAAACTCGATCAATATGTGCATAAATTCAGTCTGTCCAATGCATGTGTATATTACTGTATTAGTGTATTTGTGAACAAATTCAATATGTGAATATTGGTGAATATTTGTAAATATTGGTGTATTTGTGAATGATCCAATGTATCTCTGTATTGCTGTATGTATATTTGTAAATATTTAGTACTAACCGTGCCACTACATAACCGATAGGAAAAACTAATATTACTATCGGTTATATACTACAACCGATAGAATAAAGTTTCCAGTACTAACTGTGTCCACACAATACTATCGGTTCATATTCAGAAACCAATAGAATAAAGTTTCCTGTACTAAACGTGTCTACAAAATACTATCGGTTATATACTACAACCGATAGAATAAAGTTTCCAGTACTAACTGTGTCTACACAATACTATCGGTTTATATGTAACAACCAATAGAATAAAGTTTCCAGTACTAAATGTGTCCACAAAATACTATCGGTTTATATAAGAGACGATAGAAAAAACCATTTAGATTACTATCGGTTTAGATCCTAGCCGATACAAAAGGCCTAAACAATACTATCGGTTTATATACAAGCCGATAGAAAAAACTTATACAATACTATCGGTTTAAAGCCGAGCCGATAGAAGAAATAGTCGATAGCGATTAGTGAACGTTGGGATTGTAGATTTTTACTAACGTTTTTTAACCAATAGAAGTGTGCTGCCCCTCTACTATCGTGCCGACCACTATCGGTACGAGAACTGATAGTTGAGTGGATTTTTAACCGATAGTGAAAAGCATTTCTGTAGTAGTGTGCCGTACCAACAAAGGTTAGTGCATTTCGTACTAATTTAACTCAATCTTGTATGTTACACCTGAGATATACTTTCAGCTAGCGGTCCTCTTTTACGTACAATACAGGGGCCACTGGATCCTCATCGTGATCTGTCCGCCGAGGAACGAGGTGTACTACCTCGATTCGATGCGTGACAGATTATCGATCGAATATGTGGTGAAGGGGAATATGGAGGCGTAAGTAACTTATATGTTTGATTTAAATTTTAACCTCACTAGCTAATGATAATACATTAACCGGCAATACTAACTGAAATGCAGGGCTTTTGATAAATATGTGTCCGCTGGAGGGAGGCATGCCGCACCGCAGGGCTCCCTACTAGCTTGGAAAGAATATGAGGTACTCACGAGACTTTTTGTTTATGCTTAATTAGTTTATGGAAACAATAGCTAACATGTCTTCGCATATGCAATTATCTCAGTGCCATCAGCAGCCGCAATCGTGGGAATGCGGGTTTTATGTGCTGTGCTGCATGTACGACCTAGTGCGGACAAACTTTGCCCAATTCCCCCAGGTAACCATCGATAGCTAACTCAAATTTGAAAATTGGGTGTCACGTTCTAAATTAGGAAGTTAGTTACTAAGTATTCACACATGCTTGCAGATCGCCATGTCGAAAGACTCATACGAAAATGCAAAGATTAGAGCGCTTCGACAAATCTGGGCTCAATATGTCATGGAGGAAGTTGCGCCCAACCATCCGCCATGATAATTTTCTCTTTTTCGTGTACTCTGTGCATAGACTGTTTATATACATGTGAATAAATATATATGTCAATAAATGTCCATATTGGATTGCAATTTGTATTTGTCCATATTGGATTGCAATTTGTATTTGTCCATATTGGATTGCAATTTGTATTTGCAATAAATGTCAATAAATTCATTCACAACCGACAGACTACTACCATTTTTCTATCGGTAAACTCATCCACAACAGAGAGACTACTGTAGTTTTTTCTATCGGTACACTCAAAATTAACCGTCAGAATAGTGTGACTTTTCCTGCCGGTGAACTCATCCACAACCGAGAGACTACTGTAGTTTTTTCTATCAGTAAACTTGTAATTAACCGTTAGAAGAGTGTGATTTTCCCTGCCGGTGAACTCATACACAACCGAGAGTACTAAGCTTTTTTCTATCGGAAATCTCATTTCCAACCGAGAGAGTACTAAGCTTTTTTTTGTCGGTAAACTTGTAATTAACCGTTAGGATAGTGGTATTTTTCCCACCGCTAAACGTCAAACTACGACGGGTTTTCTATCGGTACACTCATAAGGTGCCGATAGAATAGTAAGATTTTTTCTCTCGGTAATCTTGTAATTAACCGTTAGAATAGTGGTACTTTTCCCATCGCTAAACGTCAGACTACGACGGGTTTTCTATCGGTACACTCCTAAGATGCCGATAGAATTGTTAATTTCTTCTGTCGGTTATTTATCGATAGAAAATTTTCTGTCTTGTTCTATCGTGTCTATCTCTATCGGTACGAAAACCAACAGTAGAAGGGTGTTTTTTACCGATAGAAGAAAGCTTTTCTGTACTAATGGTCTGTGATAACTACACTGTCACAGCCATTCTTAGTTAACAACCGACTGTATATATCACAGTCGGTTCTGAGTTCCGAACCATCTGTGATATTCTAGTTATCACAGATGGTTCTCAGCTGAGAACCGATTGTATCTATCACAGTCGGGTTTTAGGTTAGAACCGTCTGTGATAAGTAGACTATTACAGACGGTTCTCAGCTGGGAACCGATTGTATCTATCACAGTCGGGTTTTAGGTTAGAGCCGTCTGTGATAAGTAGACTATTACAGACGGTTTTGTGTTCAAAACTGTCTAGTTTACTATCAGAGTTGTTTTTGACATCAGAACCGACTGTGATAACTGAACATATTCTCCTGACAGGCCTTCGCAGACGGTTTTCCATTGAACAGTTCATAACCGTCTGTGATGTGCCGTCCTGGATGTCTGTTTCTGTGGTAGTGATCGGCGGTGAGGCGGCGCGCGCTGGAGAGTGGCGGCACTACACGGGAGGCGCTAGCCGGCGGGATGATGATGGCGGCTCGTCGGATTCATCATATCCGGCGCTGGGGCTTAAATTAATAGGGTTGATGGATAAGAATATTTTGTTTGTGATTAGAATCCACCGCACATTTCGGATTGGATGATCCAGATTAATTTTGGTTGTGATTTAGTTTGTAAAAATACTATTTATTTCATGTACATAAATTATACGTCTACTTTAAACTGTTCGAGCTCATAGATGATAAAAAGATCATTCTTGTGTTTAGTTGTATGTATGGGATAAAATGATACAGGATGAAGAGATGCAGTATACCACGCAAATAACAGTCTGGAGCTGCGACAAATACCACATAGGTATGACAGAGAAGTTTCTGTTATGCCTCCAACACGCGATAGAAGTTTGAGATCAATTTTCTTAAGATTAAATTGTACTGAAATTTTTGACTCCTCCAACATCAAAAATATGATTAACGTTCTTGCTACCAGTTATTCTCATTGGAAGCAATTATGTCGTCGGTTGTTTGCGAAACCGTGTGTTAACTGTCACATCGTTGAACACAAGGGAAATTGTGTTCATGGTCGCATGTAATTAATGTTTTGACCATAATTTTCAACACTTAGTTCCTTCAACTAAGAATTGCTTAGATTTAGTATTACGATCAAAACTGATCATGGTCGTATATCTTATTTTAAATAAAATGTGGTTGTATGTCTCGACCCGAGCTGATCATAATACTATTAGACTCCACACCAATCTGAACTAACTATTATTATAGTACAGTTGTGGGTTAATTTATAAGTATATATATGACATGTATTAATTAACCCTTAACCAAGAGAAAGTGTTTTAATCCTCGTGAACTTCAAACCCAACAAAAAAACAGATATACAATAGTTAAAAGCAAACATCTGTATCAAATTTTTTGCATCACTTATGCACAGTCATTGCCTTTCCATCAAGAGTTCCAATAGGAAGTTCAGATTGTGACTCTGTGAAATCAGAGGAAGCATTCATAAGAAATCGTGGATCGACCAAAACAAATCTTAGAATTGCAACTGTGGAACAGCAAGATGTATCAATCAAGCGAGAATAATTCTTACCCGTAAAGTCAGGAGTACAGCATCCGCTAAAGAAAGTAGAAGCAGGTGTAGAGTTAAATGATGTATTCCTATTCTCCTTTGCAGAGGTAGAAAGTAGTTGGCTACTATTGCCTCTTGTACTCGAGCTTGCTATGATAGTTTAACTAGTTATGCAAGTTTGTCAAACATCTTTTGTATGGATAACATCAGAACAACAATCCAATCGGCGCAATCAACATAACCATACAAATACGCCTAGCACTACTATCTTGGTCCTTTTTTTGTCTTTGGTCAGAAGAGGAATGGTGGAAGCCTATCCACAATCCACAAGTCTACTTCGGCCTCTTCTTTATTAGTAAACTCAAAAGTAGTATCTAATGAGTGCTTAGCAGTAGTTGCAAGTTTAGTGTATCTGAAAGTCAAAACAAGAGGCTGACAATGAAAATGAAAGAGCACCACCACAATAAGTGATTGTAAGCTGCAATTGACAAGTTTACCAACTAAAAACAGAATTAACAAGTGTAGCTGTCTTTGACATATCAATAGGTTTATATCTTTTTCAGTTCTCACAAAGTAATTCTCACTAAGTAGCCCTCAGGACGGAAAAAATATGGTACAAGGTAAGCCTAAAAGAAATACAAGGCAGCCTAAATGAATCCTATTCAAGTAATACCCGTTATAGTTAGTTTCAGTTCTCCACTTTAAGCTTTGATGACTTGTCTAATAAATGAATATTGGAAGGTACGTGGTGAACTTCAATAGTTAGATTCTGAATTCAGAATTGCTGTAAGCCTAAGCTTAATCAAAGATGTAGCATGTGGAAGCATAAGTTCAAACTAAAACTGAACACCAACAAGGGTTTGAACTGAAAGCTGTCAAAAGTAAAAGTATTACCCTTGACACATACCTCTTTGAGTTAGCTATTTTAATTCAATGCCTCTTGGAATTGACCTTAGCAACATGTCATTATGTGGGTGGTGTTCATATAGACAATTTGGAAACTACAATCAAATAGATAAGGGCAATGCCAAATTTTGGTGGGGAAAATTGCAGCATCAAACCAAGCATACTCTTAGTCCTTGTTGCAGTTCCACTCTACCTCTATTTGTATTTCTTTTCGTCCTGAAATTGTTCTGATCTGACATTACTTTGCACCACAACTTACATTGTAACTATGCCTTTGAAGTAGATATAGAGGCACTTAGATCAGATATAATTTATTATGTTTGACGGACATCTCTTCTTGTTTCTGCTAGAGGGGAAGAAGCAAGTGAAGGAGAAGCAAGTGGAAATCGGATGAAGCTTTGAGTGATCACTGCAACATATCCTGTGGGGTTAACATTGTTGCTAGGTTTTGCTTGGCTCCTGTGAAACACAAGGGTGAATTTGCTTCTTTAATTTAACTAAAAGTTTGGATCTTATCATCACTAGATGTTAGAAGTAAAAGTGAACAGCAAGTGGTATGTATGATCACTGCTGGCTTTGTCTTTTTTGTGTGGCTAATCTTATCTTGTGCTGGGTAAATATTAAACGCCACATGTGTATGTGTTTTTTGTTATTTTTCTATACCGTCCTGCTTATGTTGGATGTATTTTAACATAGTTTTGGTTATGTGCATCATCTCAACAAGGTTTTTGTTTTTTCTTAGATGAATCCAGAAGCCAAACTGGGGCCCTATATGTAGGGTTTGTTTTATCCAGCTTAAAGCTTGTGTGGTTTCTAGTTAGACATCATGTTTGACTTCTGGTCAAGTCCGCATGGCTGTATTAACCCCCTGCACCCTTTCTCAAAAGAAAAAGACTTATAATTACAAAGATATATAGTCTCCTAAGATTGTTTAGTCAGGCAATCACGAAGAGAGTTGTTTGTTTGTTGGCATTATCTATCTCAGATGTGCAAATAGACCAGCTGTTTCCAAGTTGGTAGAGGTTATAGGCTGTATACGTTATTTCTACTTCAGCTCAGGATACCCACCTTGAACAGTCCTGTCACAACATAGATAATATCATCTTGCTTTGCATTCAAGCATTGTATTTGTGCTATGCTCTTTAATTTACATTGACTACTACTAGACCCATGAGGAAATTGAGCAAGCAGTGAGCTCTTTTTATGAACTTCTAGAGCAGTGAGCACTGCTTCAGTGTGTCGGCGTCTGTGTTAGTTCATTGCATAGTGATCAATACTCGTACTGTGCTAGATTTAGATCAAGATTTCAATTAGTTGGTACTTAGTTGAGTAGTAGTGACCTGGTAACCAGAACCAAAAGGATGGAACTTGGCTGACTGCAGGGATTCATCATATTTTCCTCTAAATGTGTCGGCTAATGTGAAGAACTGAATGGCACAAAAAGAACATTTTAGTGGAATGTACATCTTGCTTCCCAGACTGCTGCCCCGGTGTAGTAGAACGCCTCCGCCGCCAGGAGCGATACTAATTGACATATATTTGGGCACGGGCACACACATCATTTCATGTCAGCTACAACACAAAAATAATTGAAAATAACAGAAAAATAAAGGAAATGGTAAAAATTAAGTGCAACACATTTTAGGTTGGTATTTTACTCTCGCAATCTTTCGGAGTGTCATTTTTCAAAATTCCAACTTTTGAAATGGCATATATAATATATCTAAAAATCCCAGCCAATGTAAATGTATTTTTGCCAAAATTTGGGGAAGAAACCAAATAAAAAGCAAATCTGGTAAAAGCTACCAAATTTTGGCAAAAATAAGTTTCAAGCAAACAACCTCTCTCTTTGTTTACTACTTTACTGATAATCATGCACGTGTCTTACATGTCCCAACACTATTACGAATACCAAAAATTAATCAATAATACCATAATTTACTCAATTAGTGTGAAGGTGTATACCATCGTACAGAATTCACACCAAAAAAATTATACATGATCACACTACTACAGAAATGCTTTTCACTATCGGTTAAAAATCCACTCTACTATCGGTTCTCTTACCGATAGTGGTCGGCACGATAGTAGAGGGCAGCACACTTCTATCGGTTCAAAAACCGTTAGTAAAACATCTACAATCCCAACGTTCACTAATCGCTATCGACTATTTCTTCTATCGGCTCGGTTTTAAACCGATAGTATTGTATAAGTTTTTTCTATCGGCTCGTATAAAAACCGATAGTATTGTTTAGACCTTTTGTATCGGCTAGGATCTAAACCGATAGTAATCTAAACATTTTTTTCTATCGGCTCTTATATAAACCGATAGTATTGTTTAGGCCTTTTGTATCGGCTAGGATCTAAACCGATAGTAATCTAAACATTTTTTTCTATCGGCTCTTATATAAACCGATAGTATTTTGTCGACACATTTAGTACTGGAAACTTTATTCTATCGGTTGTTATATATAAACCGATAGTATTGTGTGGACACAGTCAGTACTGGAAAATTTATTCTATCGGTTATATTATATAACCGATAGTATTTTGTAGACTCGTTTAGTACAGGAAACTGTATTCTATCGGTTTCTAAATATGAACCGATAGTATTGTGTGGACACAGTTAGTACTGGAAACTTTATTCTATCGGTTGTAGTATATAACCGATAGTAATATTAGTTTTTCCTATCGGTTATGTAGTGGCACGGTTAGTACTAAATATTTACAAATATACATACAGCAATACAGAGATACATACAGCAATATACATACAGCAATACAGAGATACATTGGATCATTCACAAATACACCAATATTTACAAATATTCACCAATATTCACATATTGAATTTGTTCACAAATACACTAATACAGTAATATACACATGCATTGGACAGACTGAATTTATGCACATATTGATCGAGTTTATTCACAAATACATCAATGAATCTATTCACATATATTCACATATATTCACAAATCAATGAATCAACACATTCAATATATATTCACAAATACAACAATCAACACAAGTCAGTTACTATCGATCGTTGATAGCCACTTCTTCCATGACATATTGAGCCCAAATTGTTCGCAGCTCCTTCAATTGAGGCAACTCATATTGCTCTTTCAACATGGTGCTCTGCATATATGCGTGTATGAAGTTAGGATCGTACGTCACATCTAATTAAAGTTCGACTTTGAGTCAGGAAAAATAGTTACCTTAGGGAATTGGGCAAAGTTTCTCCTGATCAGGTCATACATGAATCTCATGACATAGAAGCCACATTCCCACGATTGTGGCTGCTGATGGCACTGGAAAAATTGCATATGCAAAGACATAAACCCACATTAACTCGAAAGAACTAATTAAGCTTAAATTAAAAGACTCATCATGAGTACTTCCATCCGTATTAATTACCTCATATTCTTTCCAAGAAATTGTTGTGCCCTTCGACGCGTCATGCCTCCCTCCAGCACTAGCATAATTTTTGAAAGCCCTGTATTTAATTTAGCATTGTCGATTAATATCTTATCATTAATTAGCTAGTCAGAGAAAAATTTAAGACAACTATGTTACTTACGCGTCTATGTGCCATGTGAGGGTGAAAACATGCGCCACCTTGTCGCTCATCGAATCGAGGTAATAGACCTCATTCATCCATGGGCAAATGACGGCGAGGACCCAGTGGCCCCTACATTGCATATATAAGCGAACCATTTCATACATATGTTAGGCGTAACATACAAGAATGAGTTAAATTAGTAGGAAATGCACTAACCTTTGGTGGTACGGCGCAAGGATGAACTCTCGGTCCTGCTGCGCTAGTAGTGCCCTTGATATGTATTCCTCCGCATGTGCTTGGTCGTGCTCTAGCATCGTGAGGCTTATTTTCTCTGGGTCGAGGAAACCCACCTTGTCACATGCCCTCATCGACGCCAGCCTATACATGCACCTGGATGCAAAGTAGACATTAGTAAGTAGTGCATACAAAAAGTGATTAGATTTATGAAACGAACTGTGATAACTTCAGACAACAGCACACTCACAGGACTCCAGTCCGTATGATGGACATATCAAGCTCCCGCCAGTTGAGGAGGTCGAACAAATCCTCGTGGGCCACCGATATGCTCCCGGGCTCACGGTGAAAATGGGCTGGCCTGAAGTGAACCAAGAAGTTGATGTGGTGCCTAGACCGGGTCAGGTACCACTCGTGGAGACTTCTGGTTATTTGATCCATATTGCGCAGAAGGTACTCCGACACGAGTGGGGACCCGTTCTTGAACGTACCCGGCTGGCTTTGTTTGGCCTTGCCTTTGGCCTTGCCCTTGCCTTTGGCCTTGCCCTTGCCTTTGGGCGGGGAGCGAGTGTATACCTTCGAAGGTTGGGGTGTGGTGCCGTCGGCCTCATTTGATGGCGAAGGGTTTGAGGCCGTTGGAGGAGGCATGGGGGCCGAAGGAGTTCGCTCATGCGTTGTGGCGGGGCTGGTGTCCTCAGGAAGTGTGCTGGTATCCATCGTCCACTTTAAGTACAAACGCTTAAATTAGATTTTGAAAATTAAGTATATTAACTGAGTTGTAAGCTAGAATGGCTAGGGTTTACCTCCTGTAGTCTAACACCCTTCTTGGGCCACTGTATGTACGAGCCCAATGCCTCGCCAATTGTCCGCATTTCGTCTGTTGGGACGGGCAACGGAAAAGAGCTGTAGCCCGGGAGGGCCATGTCTACCTGTACCTTTGCGAATCCAGGCTCCAGAGGTACGCAGTGGATCCGGACATCCTCCCAAGACTGGTATACGACCCCGTTTGCAACCGCAATAGGTTTGTCGCCTATGTTGATCAATAGGGTACAGCTCTCCGGCTTCTGCAATTTGCAACAATTATAACAGGTTAGCGAAACAATTCTAACGTAACGGGAGTGGCATCAGCCGAACTGCATATATAGCTCAAGAGTTGCAATACCTCGATCAGGTCCACTGGATCCACGTGAACCTTCGAGCCAACACTACTCGACCTGGCAGCGTCGACCTCGGCAGCTGGATCTAAACCCTTGGACTGCACAACTCGGCTTAGGCGTTCATATTTCTCGTTCATTTGAGCGAACATGTCCGCGAATTGTGCAGTCACATCTGCCCGTATCTTCTGAGATAGCTCCACTTCCCTTTCCTTCCAGCTGCCAGGCTTCTTCGCCTTTTGCCCGGGGTCCGAGAAGCCTTCCTTCCATGGCACCACAGCCCCCACGGTTCGCGTCCGCCCTGGATGCTCCTTGTTCCCTAGAGCCCGGGTAAGGATGTCGTTCTCCCTATGGGGACTGAACAATCCCTCGGTCGCCTCCTTCGAGCAAGAGATCTGTTACATTGAAAGCTCTCCATTGTGAGGAAGAAATATATACAAAGTTGTGCGCACACTAGTGATCATAGTTAGCCAACTTACGAGTCGCTGCACGACCTCGACGTCCCTGGGGTTTGGGAACGCCACAGTCCCCGTGGCCGACACGGTCCCTCTGGCCAGCCACCCGCGCTTGCATCGCTGATCGCGGATCTCGGAGAGTGGTAGGTCAGGGGAGTCGACGAAATGCGACGCGTCGTCTTCACCCTTCTTCCACTACTCCTCCTTCCCCGCATAGCCGCAAGAACCGAGCCGGTGTGGGTGGTCGTTCCTCCTCTGAATTGCCCTGTTCTTCTCGCTGAGGGCCTTCGTACCAGAAACAAGAAAATTAATGCACCACTGCTTACTGCATACAATGGTGTAACCAAGCAAAGGAACCATTCATACCTTGAACTCAGGAGTCCCCTTCTGTTGGGCGAATTGCTCCCATACCTCCTCCGTTATGAAGGGGTACTTCTCGCATGGAGATTTCCCTTTAGCGAGGAAGGTACTGACGAGGACGCTCTTGAAGGTTTTCCACGTGTTGTTCATGTCCTTCAAGCAAGCTATCTTGGGACCATCGTCCGGGATGTTCCACTTGGCCTGTTTCAAATGGTGCATATAAGTAGGACTTACCTAATCTCTAGGATAAACCAAGGGAATGTGATTACTCAAGAGTTCAGTGATTTTGATTAATTTTACCTTCACTTCCGCCCACAGCCTATCCCTCTCGTCGGCCTTGACGTCCTTCCAGCTCTGGACGGTGATCTTCACCCTTTCCTTCGCCAACAAGCCAACATAGGCAGCATAGTGCCCGGCGTTCTTCCCGATCGGTCTCCCGAACTGGTTGAACTCACAGGAAAGATCCGCGCGTTTGGCCAAACGACCCAACATCGTCGCGCCTCGCGCCTTCCTCTAGCGCTGGGACGAGGCAGCGCCATCTACGTTCGCCCTCGCCGAATCACTAGTATCAGCCGAGGAAGATGCCGACATGGCTTTACCTAAAATACCATAAACAAACCATCCAATTGATATGAAGAAAGGTACATGACAAAGTAATTCACAGAATATTCAGATGAGCAGTGCAAACTAACAAATACTATATTTCCTATCGGTTTTAAAAGGAAAACCGATAGTACTAAGGTCTATATTCAGGAAAATTTAAAAGATTAGCAGTGCAAACTATGCTAATCTCTCTGCTGGAAAATAAAGTCTGTTAAAATTTAAATGAACCTAAATTTGAGATGAAAATTAGAAAATGGGAAGTAATTCACAGAAAATTCAAATTAGCTGTGCAAACTATGATGGCACTACTATTTACTATCGGTTTTCCAAGTCAAACCGATAGTAATCAAGTCAGCATTAGGAAAAATTTCAAAAATTGCTCAGCAGGAACATAAGGTATGTTAAAAAATAAATGAACCTAAATTTGAGATGAAAATTAGAAAATGGGAAGTAATTCTAAGAAAATTCATATTAGCTGTGCAAACTATGATGGCACTACTATTTACTATCGGTTTTCCAAGTCAAACCGATAGTAATCAAGTCAGCATTAGGAAAAATTTCAAAAATTGCTCAGCAGGAACATAAAGTAATTGCTCAGCAGGAACATAAGGTATGTTAAAAAATAAATGAACCTAAATTTGAGATGAAAATTAGAAAATGGGAAGTCATTCACAGAAAATTCATATTAGCTGTGCAAACTATGATGGCACTACTATTTACTATCGGTTTTCCAAGTCAAACCGATAGTAATCAAGTCAGCATTAGGAAAAATTTCAAAAATTGCTCAGCAGGAACATAAAGTAATTGCTCAGCAGGAACATAAGGTATGTTAAAAAATAAATGAACCTAAATTTGAGATGAAAATTAGAAAATGGGAAGTCATTCACAGAAAATTCATATTAGCTGTGCAAACTATGATGGCACTACTATTTACTATCGGTTTTCCAGGTCAAACCGATAGTAATCAAGTCAGCATTAGGAAAAATTTCAAAAATTGCTCAGCAGGAACATAAAGTAATTGCTCAGCAGGAACATAAGGTATGTTAAAAAATAAATGAACCTAAATTTGAGATGAAAATTAGAAAATGGGAAGTAATTCACAGAAAATTCATATTAGCTGTGCAAACTATGATGGCACTACTATTTACTATTGGTTTTCCAAGTCAAACCGATAGTAATCAAGTCTGAATTAGAAAAAATTTCCAAAATTGCTCAGCAGGAACATAAAGTAATTGCTCAGCGGGAACATAAGGTATGTTAAAATATAAATGAACCAAAATTTCAGATGAAAATTAGAAATGGGATATAATTAACAGAAAAATCAGTTTATGGTATTTACTATCGGTTCTGAGTAAGAAACCGATAGTGAACTACACTGTATGACAAATTGCTATGATTTTCATCAATTCTGTCATTCTCATAGGTATCAAGTTTGTAGTTCATGAATTTTACTCTAGGTTTCTATTTGTAATCCATGGAACGGGATATGAACCATTGCATACAAAATTAAGCAATACACGCGAGCGATTTGGTCAAGAACACTTACAGTGGATCGTGGAGTGGCCGGAGGCGGTGGCGCAATGCAATGCCAGAGGCGGTGGCGCAATGCAATGCCGGAGGCGGTGGAGAACCAGTGGCGCAGAGGAGCGAAGAAGCGAACGTCGGCGATTCTAGGGTTTTCCGCGCGAGTATTTTTCGATTTGGCATGTGATCAGTTGCACTGGAGGGAAAATCGTGCAGGTTATAACCTAATAAATGAATATTTACTATCGGTTCATCACCACAAAACCGATAGTAAAAACATGTAAGTTAGGGTTTTCGTAACACAGTGTATATCACTATCGGTTGTGAACAGTAAACCGATAGTAAACTAAGTACATGGGATCATAACACAGTGTAAATCACTATCGGTTGTGAACAGTAAACCGATAGTAAACTAAGAACAGGGGATCATAACACAGTGTAAATCACTATCGGTTGTGAACGATAAACCGATAGTATAGTTTAATTTCATATCGGTTTCACAGTTATAACCGATAGTAAAATACAATGCTATTGACCCTAAAGGATTTCCCTTAGAAGAATTACAGAGGATCTCAGTACATCATTTTGTATTGTATTTACTATCGGTTATGACAATAAACCGATAGTATATGTTAATTTCATATCGGTTTGGAGGTTGAAACCGATAGTATAATACTGTTAAATTGATCTAAAGGTATTTCCTGAGAACAAATACAGATGGGTCTCAGTACATCATTTTGCACTTGTAAAGACACCTGAAACCCCATGCAAATGGCTTGCAATAATTTTGAAATAAAATAACAGTAAAGACCAATCATGGAATGAAAATTTGCAGTTTTCATATATATTTGTGAAAAGAATCAATTATTGCTCAAATCAAGTATATACTCCAATTGAAATGAAAATTTGCAGAAATGATTCTCAATGCATCACGTATGTTTTCCCAAAGAATTTTTGAAAATTGATTTGAACATTCTTCGATCCAAGTAATATACGTCACTTACATATTGCAAATTAGTCAAGAATGGTTGTCCACCCATAATCCTTCTTCGTGGTCGTCTCGCAGGTAACTTGTTTCGTCAATATCTTCGGTAGGGACAGATTGAAGGATTCCATCTAAAAATGGAGGTAGTTCGTCGAACTGATCGTACTCTTCTTCATCCACAACGTCTTCAACCCCAACAATACGTCTCTTACTGTGAAGGACAACGTGCAACTTTGGGTTGGCCGGGTCAACGATGTAGAACACCTGTGTGGCTTGCTCAGCAAGTATAAATGGATCATCTTTGTGTGCGACTCTACTGAGATCGACTAGAGTAAACTCATAATTGTCGACTTTAACACCTCGAGGGATTTCGACCCATTGGCATCGAAACAGAGGAATCTTAAGTAATACATAATCGAGCTCCCATATTTCCTCAATAACACCGTAATATGAGTCGAGTGCTCTTACTGCCCTGGCATCCTCCGAAATAGCAAGTAGTGTCACTCCACTACATTGCATAGCACTCTTCTCGTCCTGAGTTTTTGTGTAAAATGAATAGCCGTTGATGTCATACCCCTGCCAAGTCCCTACAGTAAATCTAGGCCCTCTGGCCAACCATGTAACATCTTCATCTACATCGCCCTCAGAAGCTTGCAGGACTCTATTTTCGATCCACCCAGCAAACTTCCTATTATGTTCTCTGGTGACCCAAATCTCTGGCTTCGAGGGATTCTGTTTCCGTAACATTTCCTTGTGCTCGTGTATGTATGGCTCCACCCCCGTCATGTGCTGTAAGACCCAAAAATGGGCTTTTGCATACAAATCACTAGAGGGGACGACTGCTTTAAATCCAATCGTTCCAATGCCCTGAAGCCTGCCCTCATTCCGAGACGTAGGAACGCCAATTGGGTCAACCCTGGCCATATAGTTGGTGCAAAATTCGATCACCTCCTCGGCGGCATAACCTTCAATAATACTGCCCTCAGGCCGATATCGATTCCTTACATATCCCTTCAAGATACCCATAAATCTCTCAAATGGATACATGTAGCGCAGGAACACGGGTCCACAAAACTTAATTTCTCTGACAAGGTGAACAATTAGATGGACCATAACATCAAAAAAGGATGGAGGGAAATACATCTCCAGCTGACAAAGAGTGGTAGTCACATCGCGTTGCAAATCGTCCAGTCCATCCATATCAATTACCTGCAAGGACACAGTTGCAGCAAATATTCAGATCCAAAAAATCTGACAAGTTCCATGAATGGAGCTAATTAACTTGCTAGGAGTACACGCTTACGTACCTTGCCAGATATTGTGTTGAAGAAATAACATAGCTTTGTAATTGTCTCTCTGACTTTGACTGGGAGAATGCCTCTGATAGCAATGGGAAGCATTTGTGACATCAGTACATGACAATCATGGGACTTCATACCAACCAGTTTCAAGTCTTTCATGGACACAAGTTTTTTCAAGTTCGCAGAATACCCGCATGGAACTTTGACACCATGTAGGCACTGACAGAGTTCTGTTTTTTCTCTTTTTGACAAAGTATAGCAGGCCGGGGGGAGGTATGTCCGCTTTCCCTTCTCCAACGGTGCAAGCTCAGTCCTTATGCCCATGTCGAGCATGTCACGGCGAACGTTGATGCCATCTTTCGTCTTTCCTGGAATGTTCAACAACAAACCAATCAAACTGTCACAAACATTTTTCTCTACGTGCCTGACATCAATGCAATGTCGAACTTGTAAGTGCTCCCAATATGGCAGATCCCAAAGAATCGATCTCTTCTTCCAAACATTTTTTCCTGGAGGTTTAGAACATTTACCGAACTCAACTTTGATGTCCTTCACGCGCAAGTAAAGCTCCTTACCAGTCACAAACACTGGGGCTGATCCTTTCTCAGGCATCCCATTGAATGACTTCCTCTTCTTACGGTAGGCGTGATGCATCGGAAGGAATCTGCGGTGACCCATGTACACTGTTTTTCTGCAGTTCGATAACCACATGCTTTCAGTTTCATCCAGGCAAATAGGACAAGCCTTGACTCCTTTCGTACTATACCCCGACAAATTTCCATAGGCCGGGAAATCATTTATGGTACAAAATATCATGGCCCGCAACATGAAATTCTCTCGCTTATGTGCATCCCACACCCGCACCCCTTCGCTCCACAATTTTTGTAAGTCCTCGACTAACGGTGATAGAAACACGTCAATATCATTCCCGGGTTGTCTGGGTCCTGAAATTAGTAACGACATCATGATGTACTTCCGCTTCATACATAACCAAGGAGGAAGATTGTAGATGCATAAAAGAACCGGCCAAGTGCTATGTCGACTGCTCATATTTCCGTGTGGATTCATACCATCCGTACTCAGCCCAAACCTTATATTCCTCACTTCGCCGCCAAACTCACCGAATGTTCTGTTAATGTTTCTCCATTGAATGGAATCAGCTGGATGTCTTAGTTTTTCGTCTTGTTTCCGACCTTCAACATGCCAACGCAAGTACTTCGCATCTTTCGGATTTGCAAACAGCCGTTTCAATCTGGGAATCACAGGCAAATACCACACAGTTTTGGCCGGAGGCCCTTTCTTTACCTCATCACATCCATTGTGATAAATTCTGTCCCCATGCTTATACCGCGATGCACCGCATCTTGGACAAACATGCAAATCCTCGTACTCGTTACGGTACAGAACACAATCATTTGGGCATGCATGTATTCTTTCGATTTCCATTCCCAACGGACACAATAATTTTTTGGCCTGGTAAACCGATCTTAGCAACTCATTTCCCTCTGGAAGCATGTCCGCTAACAGATCCAATAGCGCCGTGAAACTCTTATCGCTCCAACCGTTGCTTGCCTTCAAGTTATATAATCTCAACACAGAAGACAACTTTGTAAATGTTTCACATCCGGGGAACAAAGGCTTCTCAGAATCAACAATTAATTTCTGAAATTTAGCTAAATCGTTTTCGCTGTAGTCTTCTTCTACATCACGTAACATTTCATTTAAATTGTCGTCATCTACATGGACTTCCGAATGAACATTATCAATGTTTTGATCATGATCATCATTACTGCAATCCACTTCCGGGTGCTGCTGAGTGGTAGCGGTAGTGCTCGTTTCCTCAAGATCTTCACCATGCCATATCCAATGGGTATAGCGTGCGTTAAAACCACGACGAATCAAATGACTCCTAATCTGATCAGAGTTGCCGAACCTTTTTAAGTTCATACAATCTATACAAGGACAATGCATATCTTTCTCTCCCTTCTTCGCCTTCTCTTGCTCAGCAAATTTAATAAATCCATTCACACCCTCCAAATACTCAACAGTAGTACGTTTTATTCCATACATCCAATATTCTCGGTCCATCTACAATTATTTCACAAAATTGACAAATTCAAATAAATAATTAATGACTCAGGGCATGCATATATGAATGAAACATAATTAGCTAGGCCATATGTGTGTACATGCATGAGCTGTTTAATTACATTAAATGGATTTGTATATATGAGACCCTAATTAACTTGATGCATGCATTAATTGGAAGAGCCAGCTAGCTAGCTGCTTAAATTCAGCAAGCTATAGCTAGCTAGCCAACCCAGCCTTCTAGCTAGCTTGGAGATACATGTATCTAGTTTAATGAATTGCAAGTAGAGAGAGAGAGGGAGAGTGTGAAAGAGTGATCGAGAGAGAGAGAGGTGATGAGAAGATGACAATACCGAGGGGGATGGAAATATGATCAACCTCTCAGCTAGCTTCTCCAGATCACTCTAGCTTGGAGTTGTGCGCGGCTGAAATGATTCCAACATGTAGAGCGCAGAGCAGGGGTCGACCTAATTAAGTTGTCCAATTTTACTATCGGTTCAACAACACTAACCGATAGTAAAATAAGGTCCCCACTGTCATAACCATTAGTGTATATGAAGTCATTTTACTATCGGTTTGTGTTGTTGAACCGATAGTACTATGTAGTATATTGTATCCGTTAGTACAGTAATAACCGATAGTAAAAAGTCAGTAATTTCACTATCAGTTACCCGAGAAAAACCGATAGTACTATTCAATATATTATATCGGTTAATACAGTACCAACCGATAGTATAAAGTGAGTAATTTTACTATCTGTTACGAACGAAAAACCGATAGTACTATTGTAATATATTATATCGGTTGGTACAGTAATAACCGATAGTAAAAAGTCAGTTATTTCACTATCAGTTAAAAATGGAAAACCGATAGTACTATTTAATATATTATATCGGTTTGTACAGTAATAACCGATAGTAAAAAGTATTTGCATTTCACTAACGTTGGATTAGTGTATAACCGATAGTAAAATGATGGTTTTCCGCCGCTGTCGTCCTATTCTATCGGATTTTTCCTAGATTGCTTACAACCGTTAGAAAATAAGGGTTAGTGGAATGCACTTCTGTAGTAGTGTCAAAATCTTGATTAATACAAAATGTTGCCATTCGACAATTTTCGTCAGCAACCAACATTTAATTTGTCAAGTATGCCTGCAGTGACTTTAATGAGTCAAATCAATGTAGATGGTAGGTAGTGTGCATTAGAAAGGTTACCTATGTTATTTTCAAATATATACGACAATCGTTCTTAAATATGTTCTTTTTTCAAAACTATTTTTTTCCCAAATATTTATTATTTTATGAATTTTAGACAAATCTTCTTGTGCTATCTCTATTAAATTGGGTTGTTAGATTTATCCTTTTCGTGCATGTGTAAAAATTAAAAACTTACTAATTATAGTAGATAAAATTTGTTTGCACATGTATTTATTAAATATATTATTATGCTTTATTAAAATATAATTGTCTTCGTAACTACACTTTTAAAAAATATGACATATTTGAGAACAGAGGTAGTAAGACAACAATTCAATACTAGAAAGGTGTTCATGCACCAACGTTAACAGAGAAAAGATTACAGCAAAGTATGATTAGAACATGTGAAAAAAGCAAAATAATACAAATTTGGAGCCCTAAATCCAGTTGCATCCACCTAAGTGTGGCCATGAACATTTAAAACCTTCAAATAAACAAAGCTCAGGTTCCAAAAACATCACACCAGCAAGGAGTGATTAGTGATTCAAGAATAAATATTTACATATAATAAAAGGTATAACTTTACCTGTATATTACATGCCGATAATTGTACATTTATCTAATACTTCTGTGGTGAAGCATATTGTATTGATAACAGGAGCAGGAGATAAAAAAAAACAACATATACATGTATTTGAGAGAATAGAACTGCACGATAGATTAATACATTTCAAGCATTGTTTCCAGCAAAAGGAATGGAGTTCATAGAAGAAATATTAATAATGGTAGTAACATGACAGTATCTCCTGATAGGATCTGAGTATTTCCCCTTGGTAGACCAAGTTAGTTGGAAGAATCAAACACAAACAACAATGTTCCACAAAACATTTAACCTTCCGTGGTATAAATCACCCTAAGTATCAATGAATGATTGTTTATTTGATATATGGCACAGATATAGTCATCCAAAAACTAAAATAGTTGAATTTCCCCTTACTACCAAATTTGCACCAAAGCTACCAATCGATAACTAAATTTTCGAGTTTTGCAAATATACACTAACTAAACTTTTGATATTTCTTTTGTAATGCTCTGTACAATTTTGTGTTTGTACAAATTGGTTGGGAGCATTCACAAAGGCTTCTTTTGCTATTCTGTGGTGTCCTTATAGCCTTGTGTCAGATCAATGAAAACCTCCATTTACAGTTCAGTTACTGGCTTCAGCCCTTCTTTAATTTGAGTCCCCATCATCACATCCCTTGAATTTGGCTATTCTTTAATTGAAATTGTTACCTGTTTCTCTTCTTCATGCATCTGAAGCAAAAAGTCAACAGCAGCAGCAGTACTTAAGCACATTTTTTGCTGTCAAAGAAGGCAACATTATCCTTAAGAGTGGAAACGTAGTGAATACTATTATCATTACCCAATTACTGAGATCATTTTTATTTCTCCCAATACTATAGAATTATTTTCTTCAACCAAAATGTTAACTATTTTTATAGTTTTATCAAAGATAATATCTTCAAATCGTTATCCCACAATAAGAAACTTTTTTCAACTATATACACCCCAACACATAAGATTTATGCTAGTAATCCTATATTAAGCTTCACCAATTACCCTTTGACAACTGTACAAGTTTGGAATCGTCCGAGGGTGCTTGTGTACCCTGGATGGCAGTGCATCGGCCAAGGCCCAGCTCGGCCCAATAGGTAGCAGAGCTCAGGTTGTTGCCGGGCTGGGCCAAATTTGCTGAGCCCTAATAGAGGGTATCCAAAGTGTGACTTACTTCCATCTCACAAAAAAAAGGGACTTATTTCTTTCGTGTGTGCCAGTCGAGTTATATTCCTCTCGGTATGATATGCGGACTAGCATATTTTGTGCATCATCATAAAAGTCCTCAGATGTTTGGGAGATTTGGCTGAGTGAGAAAAGTGAAAATTTGAGATATATTATAAAACAACGAATTGGTTATATATCACTGGAACTAAACAATCATTTCGAATATATCATTCTTAACTTAATTTTTTGAAAAATATCAAGAATACTCCTGTCATTTCCTTCTATATCCGTATTTGACATTACAATGGGACATTCATCAAATTTGAATAAAGCATTACTGCAATAACCTTCATCACCTATTCACGCGTCGTGCCCACCTGTAGTCGTCACAGCAGGCCACCGCACTTGCCCGCTGTTGCCAACGTGGACACGCACACCTGTGTTGCTCTACCGCAGCACTTGCTCACCACTATCGTGTGCACGCCCGCACCTACTCCGGCTGCCACTCGCACACCCGAGCCTGCTCCCACCGCCACGCACGCACACCCACACTTGCCCGCCGCCACCAAGGCCGCACCCGCATGCCTGCATTTGCTCGCACGCACACCCGTGCATGCTCCCATGCTCGCCACCATCATCGTGCATGCCTGCTACCGCCGTTGCATGCCCTCAAGATGTTTGGTCAAATATCTAATAGAAATTGTAGTTAATTTTTTAATAACATATCTTACATTTTCAATTTCATCCGTAATATATAACAAAGCCCCCAAATCAAACAAGTCTTAACCGGCCATCCGATCGAGGACAAAAATTATACAAACACATGAGACCACCCATTTTGAGATTAAGCCTAATATGACAACTAATAGTTAGACACATTTGCAAGCATTGGATTCATACTAACTCACAAGTTCTACCCCAAGCTTTTCCGTTCGTTACATGTATGATCGCAGTCATGTAACTCAAGAAAATAAAGGCTGAATCCAGGATTTCTTTCATCACTGAGCATCAACGCCTCTGTTCGTTTCTAATGAACAGGGGCTAAATCCAAGACTTCTCTTCTACTCCATCCGTTAACTCTCGAGCATCGACTCCTTCGTTTCTCTGGAATGAACAAGGGCGAAGTCTAGGACTTCGCATCATCACCAACTAGGGCCTCCCTCGTTCGGTACATGCACCCTAGGGCCCCAGGGCCGTGTAACTTTGAACAAACAGGGATCTAGACGTGGACTTTGCATCATCATCTGCCAGTGTCCACTTTTGTTCGGTGCATGCGCCCTGAGACACGTAACCTCGAGCAAATGGGGACCAAGTCTAGGACTTCTCGATGTCATCGAGCACATTGCATGCTTCATGCAATACCCGAGTGTAGGGCCTTGGGTTTCTTAAGGTTTCCAGACCTTGGGTACGGCGACATGACATATCACCCACTTGGTAGCACGTCCAGTCTTCAAATATTTTCCAAATAAAACCAGATTATCCAAGAAATGTTCAAAACAGAGTAGCGATCAATCTTCGTCGCCAGTGCTGAAGTAGGATGGGTCGAAATCACAAACGTCCTCTTCTGGGTAATCTTCTTCTTTTGCACTAGTCGGCAAAACATTGCGGATGTAGTATCCAAAGTCTCACAAGGATGTTCAAGTAACGAGAATGAATGCCGAGGCACTCAGCAAGCAATTTAGAATCCAAATGCATCATGCAGACCTTAGCTAGTCAAAAGAATATTATATTATATTAAAAAAGGATAAATTTTCTGCCGAAATTCATTTGTGATTGTAAGTGATTCCATTTATTAAGAAAAACTCTACTGGACACTTTTACCAAAGGGTGAGGCCACCTGTAGATCTGTGGTTGATACGGCTAATATGTCACTAGGTAGAAATGACAGTTGGTTATATCATTAACTTCACATTATTCTTTACCACGAGGTATGAGTCATCCGTCGGCTCTTAATAAGATCACTTAACTACTATCTACGGCACCTTCACTAGGGCCAACATTTAATTCCATAAAATATTCTTTTTGATGCAAGATGGTAATACTATATATAAATTATCAACTAGATGATAATAAAATAACATCAAGCAAGCATGATCGATATAGGCAAGAATAAAATCTACCAAATTCAGGATTCGAAACGTGCAAATGGCTCTGAGGCTCTTCACTCAGATCCGCTTCTGGAATTTAAAATAATTAAGTATATAAGTTTTTATAAGAACATTGGTGAACATAACACTGGGATGCAGTGTTTGAATGCTAACACTCTCGTCTCTCTCACGACGTGGAATCCCGGTTCGAACTAACTCTTAACGTCTTCTAGCACGCTTGAAGAATCGCAACTTCACTCCCCCAAATGTAACACCCCTATTTTGCCCAACCCTAGCCTGCCTTGACCATCTGCATTTCAGGATGAGATCTTGGTAATGCCAGAGTGTTACTCTAAAAAGTTGGCAGCCAAACTCCTTCATTCAAGTCATTTTCGCAGATCAGTCCAAAAGTTTCACAAATTAGTTCTTTTCAGATATCTGAGAAACCCCAAAAAGGCTAAAAGTCACAGATCATCTCCAAATTCTAATTTGATCCAGTGATCATCTTCCCTTCACTTTTCTGGACATTTTTCCCTTCTGGAAGAATTTCCAAATCTTGCCTGAAACCCTAGTTTCAGCCTTGTCAAATTTCTAAAATCAGATTACCCTAATTACCCTGTTTTCAGTTCATCTCAAAACTTGCCAAAATCTCCAAAATTTTATCATCCCTAGCTGCTCATCAATATCTAAGACCTTGTGGATTAATTTAGCAAAGTCAAAACTCTTTCTACCTAAGCCAAATGCCATATTTATAGATCAGTCCCTGGAATCAAGATTCTGAAATTGCAAATCAGCCCTCCTATCCTTTTTCTGCTGTTTTCGACCAGCGCCTGGTCGTGCCTTCGACCTGCGCACATCGCCGGAGCCGCGCCGCGTTTCTCGCCGCCGGTCACTGCTTCCTGTCACCAGCACTGTGAACTGCTGTGCCACCCCGCGCGCACGTGCCAGCAACCGGAGCATCAACATGTTCAGCGGATAAACACCCGCGCTCCAGAGCAATGTCTTCACGCGCGCAACCGTTGCCGTGGCATTGCATGCAGTTACGTGTCGTTGCCGGAGCTGTGCTGCTGCCTCCGCATCTGCGCCGTCCCTGGTGAAGTCCCAATGCAACCAACAAAGCCTGCAGCGCTGCTACGTCGCCAGCGCTCCTTCACATCGCCGGTCAGCGCTGTCGCAGCTGCACCCGGCCGGTCTCGTCCCCGGCACAAGTTCTCGCGCCGTTTCCCCTCGCAAGCTCCGCCTCAACGCCTAAATAAACCCCCCCCCCAGCGCAGTGAAGAAGCACAACTCCAGGACTTAGCCATTTTCCAGTTTGCTCACTGTTTCCCCTTCTTCCCCAACGAGCCGATTTCGAGGCCACCGTCGCCAGAGCAAACCACAGCCCCTCACTCCAATCCAAGCTCACCAGTAAGATCCCCACACCTATCTTCCCGTGTCCAAGCAAGTAATTGCATTCTAGCGGTCTTCATCGCCAGTGATCGCCGGAAAACCAGAAACTCCCTGTTCCAGAAATTAAACTCGCTCCAGTGCTTTTCACCACTCACTCCAGTAGAATCAAATGATCCTTAGCCCTTTCTTAGCAAGCCTATTCAGCCAGTTTTCAAATTGAAGCAGTGTCGTGCGTTTTCCCAATTTTCGCGTGCCGCCGTGGACGTCTCACGTCGCCGGCGTGCCTCGCTGCTACTCTCCCCAAACTAAAGCCTCCTACACCTTCCCTGTAACACCTAGATGGTGTAGTCCAAAGCTCATAGCCTGCATTGCTGTGTAGAGCTAGTTCGTCGTTCACCGTCTTCTGCAACTCCGGTGACAACGTCGACGAGCTCGCACACTTAACCACTGCCCAATTCCTCTCTCCAGAACAATCCACACCACCCTAGGAGTGTTTCCCCTCAACCAATTTCAGGTTCAATCCACTCCAGTTCTCTGTCACCGTGGCTCGTCCTTGTCTCGGGCGGCCGAAGATTTCAACCTCGCCGTTCATCGCCGGCAAGCCACCCCAGTCAAATTCCTTCCACAAGCAACCTTGTCTTGATCCCGCCTACCTCCCTGACATGTTTGGCGAAGCAATGCATGCGTGATTCGTCCAGACGCATGTGCCCTAGTTCACTGCTGTACAGTGGCATTCGATTTCCTGTGTCCTGAGCTTTGCTGTGATTTTCTGACAATTCAAGGGCTTTTCTGAGAAGTCCACTTTGTCATTTAGGTCCCTCGTCTGCATACATGTTTATATTTTACATATATTTTTGTATAAAGCCTATTTTCTGGATGCTTATGTCTTGTATGTGTTGTGTGTGCTCTCGTGCGAATGAAGAGCAAGGAGCAGAAGATTTGGAAGGAGCATTTGAAGACCCAGCAAATTTTTTAGACCCAACTTGGCAAGGCAAGTCACCACCCTTGATCATGTCTCACCTAGTATTTTGATATAAAGTAGATTCACTGTTTTAAAGATATATGCATGCTGAGTATTTGATAAAACTATGTTTAGAAACATGTGAATAGATATGACCTAAGTTTTATGTGAAAACCCCTTTTGAGATTGAATCATCATGCAACCTTGTCACCCTAGGATGCTATGCTTCAACTCTACTCTTATTTAAATGTACATGTTGAGTGTGAAATGGCTAATATGTGATAAATGAATTTGAAACCCCTTTTATGAAAGAAAATGTGAAATTAGTATTGATAGTGAGGATTGGTTTGTATGGGGAGGGTGCGGTGCGCACCAGGGAACGTGGATGGTTCCTCACTATCAATTCATAAGGACAAGAACCTTGTGTTGTGCCTCTATGTGGCATGAAAAACGTACCAACCACTTGCTTGCTATGGGACAGGCACGACTTAGTAGCTTTTTGGTATTAACAATTCCCTGCATGGTTTGTCGGTCTGGTTTCTCGCGTGGAAACTGGTTGGGCGCAGTTCGTCTGTGAGTGATGTGAGTTCAGAAAAAGTATGAGAGGAAAAGGTGGAAAGAAGGAATACGCCCTATGCCTAAGATTAAGCCGTGCGCGGTTGTAATCAAGAAAGGTCAGATGTCTCGCGTGGACAGACCAAGGCTATGTGTCCTGCGGGAGCATAGGCCAAGGCTAGGAAGTAAGGCAATGGGGAGGACCCACAACGGTATTTGAGACTTAATTGTCTATTTACTGGGCGGGGATACTGTTAATACTAGACTGCAAAAGCGTTGTGTGATCTCGGCCTTGTCACATGCGTATAAGTCGCATGGAGTTGGCCTGACTTGAAAGTCGAGTGATGAAGTGGATTTAAAAAGAAGTACACCTTTGCAATGCGTAAGAAAAGTATCAGATACTCTGTACTCTCAGTTCATGGAGTATGTTCGCGGTGGATTTATCCATGTGGTTCAACACAAGTAATATTTGGAAAAATTTTTCATAATATGGTTAATTCAAATGGTGGATCACGGAGGATCGCCATCCACAATGTTTTCTTAAAGTCTATTATAATGTTTTCAAAAACCCTGCTGTTGAGAATAAAACCCTTATTTGAATTTGAAAGATCAAAGGATTGAAATCTATACTATTTATGATTATAAGACTTAACCCCTTTTCTTGATCACTCCTCATCTATATAATTGCATTTGTAAATAAACGACTTGCTGAGCATTGTGTCAAAGCATGCTCACCCTTGCCTTTTCAAACAAATCAGAAGAGGAATTCGCCGATCCCGATTCGTTTGGTTATGAACATGAAGCAGAGGATGGGAACGTCCCAGATGATTCGGAGTTCTAGGAGGGTCTCGCGCCAAGTTGAGTCCGATGTGGAGGAAGCCCTACCAAGGCCGTTGCCACCCGAAGTGAAGATCTTCGTTGCTGCCGTTTGCCTTGTTTTGTGTGTTCGGTACCTCAATACCGACTCTTGTTTGGATAAACTTGTTATTTTCTTAGCAACTTTAAGTAGCATCATTCTGGGCGCTATGTTAATGTAATATTGGTCCATGTGACCTTGTACCTGTTTACTTATGTTTTATGCAATAACTGCTTTCCGCTTGTTGTGAGTTTTGTAATGGTCCAACCTGTGTGCAATCCACCTGGGCGGTTGCCACGGGATTCCTCAAATGAGGGTCCCACACCAGACCAAATGAAAATTTGAATTCGGTTTAATTGAACTGCATAATGGAATTGCATAAAATCTCGGGTCAAGTAGTTCTAACAGTAAACTCAGCCGCCTCAGCCTAATTTGAGGCCCATCATGCACAACTGATCCGTTTGAGACCTAGCCTTGGTTTTCGCACTAGGCTCGCCCAGATTCTAATATGCGGAATAACGGGATCTTACTCGGAAATACCGAAACCCAAAGTAATTGCACAACTCTTTATTTCAAAGAGGGCTTTACACGTCGAACGTTAGACACACTTGTCTACGTCGAAGGAACTATAAGTGTCTAAAACTCAAATAAGTTCTATGACTCTTCGATGATCTAAACTAGACCTATTACAAGGTATTTATAGTCCAATCGTATGAGTACGTATCAGACTTAGAGACCTAAACGTATTAGACTCATATAACTAATCCTAAACAGATAAGCTTAGTTATACACATTCGGATCGGATTACAATTCCGAACAGGGAACGAATTCCTTTTCCTGGTCTCGAACCAATCCATGGTCGCGGACCCATATGCGATCAGGACTTGGTCGCGAAGCCGTATGCGATTAGGACTTGGTCGCGAAGCCGTATGCGATTAGGACTTGGTCGCGAAGCCGTATGCGATCAGGACTTGGAGATCCTCCCGGATCATGACTCCCTTGTTGAGAAGGAGCCAACCCCTGTTGCGACCTCTCGATTGAACTGGAGATGTGGAAATTGGGCTTGTCCATCTTCTTTGGTGTACCACTTTGCCGCACGTGCTCGTTGATCTTTCCGACCGATTCGAAAAGTCTCCTTGGTGCCACTGCGGGTGGTAGTTACCTTCTTCTCCAGAATCACATCTTCACGTAGAGGTTCGTCTCGTTGATAGACCAAGTCTTCAACAGATGGTACTATAGTATCTGGCTCATCATCCAGCATTGAAGGCTCAAACAGTTTGAGGTGCTCAACATTAACAACCGAGTAAATATCCATGTATGGAGGTAACTCGAGCTGACAAGCATTATTACCCACTTTCCGCAAAATCCGAAAAGGACCGTAACGAATGGGTTTGAGCTTCTTACCTTCACCTTTAAGTCTCTCCTTACTCAGATGTAACCATACCATATCACCTTCTTGAAATTGCGCATCAACTCGGTGCCGATCATGTCGCGCCTTGTACTTGAGTTGAGCTTTCAGCAAGTTCTGTTCAACCTCACGATGGAGTCGTTGAATACCTTCCAAGAACTTTTGTGCTCGATCCTGATCAGATGCTTCCTTGCTGTTCTGTGCTGAGGTAGGGATCACAAACTCCATGTCGAATGGACTCTGTGGTAGAAATCCTAAACAGACCTCAAACGGTGACTTTCCAGTCGAACCATGCACTGCTCGATTAAAAGCAAACTGCAGGTACGGTATGCTTCCATCCCAGGTCTTCGGGTGCTTCGAGTTATATCCTCTCAAAAGATGAACAACTGTGCGATTAACCACCTCGGTTTGACCATTAGTTTGCGGATGAAAAGCAGTACTCCTCTTCAGCTTGGTGTCCATCATCGTCCAGAGCAATCGCCAAAAGTGACTAAGGAACCGGGTATCGCGATCAGACACAATAGAAGTCGGCAGTCCGAAGTGTGTCCAAACGTGTTGAAAGAATACCCGAGCTGCCTCTTCTCCCGTGATAGTCTTCCGACAAGGTATAAGAATAATCATTTTGGAGAACCGATCAACGACCACGAATAGATAGTCGTTGCCACGTCGGGTCTTAGGCAATCCTCCCAAGAAATCCATAGATATGCTTTCCCATGGTCGCGATGGAACTGGCAAAGGAGTGTACAAACCTATTTTTCGGTTTGCCGGTTTCGAGATGCTGCAGAGACCACAGCCTCGAACAAAGCTAGCCACATCTTGCTGCATACGCGGCCAAAACACATGTCGGTGAAGATTTTGCAACGTCTTTGTAACCCCAAAGTGACCAGCTACCTTCGATGTATGCGCTTCTCGCAACCATTGAATTCGAGGTGCTCCACGAGGTATACAAAGTAAATTGCCCTTGTACAAGAGTCCTTCTCGACGAACGAACTCCGTAGGTTTCCCTGTTTCGAGCTCAGTCAGTACTGTTTGAAAATCAGGGTCTTCACTGTACATAGTGGCATAGTCATCATGACATGAGGGCTCGATCTGCATGAACGCTGATAAACAGAGGGTCGTAACTGGTGGTCGCGACAACATGTCCGCCAATTTGTTGTGTACGCCCTTTTTGTACTTAATCACCAGATTGAACTGCTGCAGATATGACATCCACTTCATGTGTCGAGCTTGCTGTAGCTTGGACTGAGTCTGCAAATATTGCAATGGTTGATGGTCGGTGTGGACAACCGTCTCTTTCCCCAAGAGATAACACCGCCAATGTTTCACGGCCTGATGCAGTGCGCATAACTCCTTATCATAAGTCGGGTAGTTCTTCTGAGCTCCCTGGAATAACTCAGAGTGATATGCCACTGGTCGACCTTCTTGCATGAGCACTGCGCCCATTGCATAACCTGAGGCATCGGTTTCTAGCTCGAACGGTTTCTGGAGATTCGGCAAAGCTAACACAGGCGCCTCGCTGATCTTCCTTTTCAGCAAGAGAAACGTGTCCTCATGTTTCACTGTCCACTCGAACTTCTGATCGATCCTGGTTAATGCATGCAACGGAGAAGCCATAATCGAGAAGTGTCGGATGAACTTCCGAAGGTATTGGCATGCTCCCACAAAACTACGCACATCCGTAACTGTTCGTGGTCGCGGCCACTCGCGAATCACTTTTACCTTATCTGGGTCGATTTGCAACGTACCGTTGCCGACCAGGAATCCAAGGTAAAGTAGAGTTTGCTGGCCGAACTCGCACTTCTTACGGTTGAGGCGAAGTCGATGTTGCCGAAGCTGATCGAACACCTTTTCGACATGAATGAGGTGCTCATCCCACGATTGACTATAAACTAGTATGTCGTCGAGGTAAACGATGACAAAGTCGTCGATGAACGGTCTCAAAACGTCATTCATAAGACGCATGAAAGTTGCAGGGGCGTTGCAGAGACCAAACGGCATGACCAGCCATTCGAACAGACCTTGTCGTGTTTTGAACGCGGTCTTCCACGTGTCCTCCTCTCGGATGCTGACTTGATGATATCCTGACTTAAGATCCAATTTGGAGAAGACAATAGCATGCTTCAATTGGTCTAACAGGTCGTCAATACGGGGAAGGGGGTACCGGTTCTTGATGGTGATCTTGTTCAGTGCTCGATAGTCGATACACATACGCCAAGTCCCATCTTTCTTTGGTACTAACACCACAGGAGATCCACAAGGTGAACTACTTGGTTGAATGACACCATCGTTCAGCAACTCACCAAGTTGTCTTTTGATCTCTTCATTCTCCAATACTGAGTTGCGATACATACTCAGATTGGGCAGTGTCGCATCGGACACAAGCTGAATTTCGTGCTCGACTGGACGTTTCGGTGGACAACCCTGGGTAGTCTCGAACAGATCACTGTATTTCTCCAGTAGTCCCGACAAACGACCAGAATCTTCTTGGCACGCCAACGACAATGCTGGTCGAGTACCCTCACTTTGTCCAATGGGTCGAATCATGACAAGCACATACTTGTGACATGCATTAACAATCCGTTTGGCTTGATTTGCGGTAATCAAGTTCGAAGTATTGATGTGGACGTCTCTACTGATTACGAACTTAACCCCGTCTTTGGTGAGGTCGTACTCTTGCGCTCGCCGATGGAAATGAGCGTCTCGATCATACAGATACGGACTCCCAAAGATCACCTGACAGATATCGATAGGGACAACATCGCATTGCACCTCATCGATATACCGTGCAGAGATCGCAAACTTCAACACACACTGACTCGTAATCTGTTGGTTCACGTCGGATGTAAACCAACCCAGCGGATATGGTCGCGGGTGTGTGGTTGTCTTCAAACCAAGTCGCCGAACCAGTCCAGCGGAGACCAAATTCTTTTGACTTCCTGGATCGAATATCGCTGCGACCACTTCGTGCTTCACCTGGATGTTGATGGTGAACAAGTCCTCCGTCGGGTGATGGTCGTTCGGTGGATCTGAACCCTTCTCCTTCGGCATTGCCATCAGAGACAAGGTCGTATCCGCCTCATTAACCGAATTCACTCGGACAACTTCTTCGTCGGGTGAAGTCGCAGTAGCCGTGGTTGTTCTTTTCCCTGGTCCGTTTTTCTTTGGTCGAAGCTCAGGATGAAGCTTGTAGCATTTGTCCTTCGTATGTCCCGCAACTTGACAATGTTCGCAGAAAGCACCCGTGCCCGATTTCTTCTTCGGACTCGGCTTTTTCTTTGTCGAGGTCGCACTTTCCTTCGTGCTTTTGTCGCTGCGGGATTTGTTCTTCTTCTCGATCGCCATAGCAGTTGTGCTCGCGGTCGCGATATCTTGGACGCCGAACAGACTTAGCTCAGTACTGATCGATTTCTGAAGTCCAGATGTGTACTTCCGAAATACTTGAGGGTCGGATAGTGAGATGCCAATGACCATTGCTTGTCGTCGAAACTCTGTCGTATAGTCTTGGACGGTCTGGTCACGCCGTTGGTACAATCGGTGCCAACGCTCCCATCTCTCCTCAAGGTAGCCCATCGGATAGAATTCTTGTCGCAGAAGTCGTTTGAATTGACCCCACGCAAGGTCGTCAGCTTCACCACTGGCGACAAGGGCCTTCCACCATGTCTTGGCGTGGTTCTTCATCTTCAAAGGTGCAAACTTCACCTTTTGAGCGCTACTGAACCCTTTTAGGTCAAAGTAGGTCTCAAGTTGATCGATCCAAGAATCCAGCTTTTCGGCATCGATCACCCCATCATATATGGGTATATCAATCTTAGCGTCGACCTTAAAAGATCCGACAGCTAAGGAGGTGTTGGCGAGGTCGTCGGTTTTGTGGTCGCCTTCGTCTTCATCTTCGTCTGCCCTACGCAAGTCTTCACCACTCTTCTCACCCGTAACCTTCCCTACTTCAGGAGGTACAATCATGGCCTGCTGCTTAATCCAAGCAAGCACGGTTTCCATGTCGGTGGAGAGTTTAGCCACTTGTTCGGCTAGGTTAGCTTGAACGGAGGTATCGTCAGACATTGTCGGAGACGCGGCTGTAGGAACCGTCAATTGATCGCCTGGAGTTTCACTGGAGGTTTTGTAACCCTGGCGAGTCTTCACCATCCACAGGATAGGAAAGTTGCTCTGATACCAACTTGATCCGTTTGAGACCTAGCCTTGGTTTTCGCACTAGGCTCGCCCAGATTCTAATATGCGGAATAACGGGATCTTACTCGGAAATACCGAAACCCAAAGTAATTGCACAACTCTTTATTTCAAAGAGGGCTTTACACGTCGAACGTTAGACACACTTGTCTACGTCGAAGGAACTATAAGTGTCTAAAACTCAAATAAGTTCTATGACTCTTCGATGATCTAAACTAGACCTATTACAAGGTATTTATAGTCCAATCGTATGAGTACGTATCAGACTTAGAGACCTAAACGTATTAGACTCATATAACTAATCCTAAACAGATAAGCTTAGTTATACACATTCGGATCGGATTACAATTCCGAACAGGGAACGAATTCCTTTTCCTGGTCTCGAACCAATCCATGGTCGCGGACCCATATGCGATCAGGACTTGGTCGCGAAGCCGTATGCGATTAGGACTTGGTCGCGAAGCCGTATGCGATTAGGACTTGGTCGCGAAGCCGTATGCGATCAGGACTTGGAGATCCTCCCGGATCAACAACACAGCATATAAGGCATATCACACACACACCAATCAAACTTAGGCTTCAAATAAAAAGGACATTAAGGTAATGCAGTATGTTCTATAGAACAGGAGAGGAGAGATGAAATCAAGCCCTAACAAGGGCTCAATTCTTATTTTGACAATTCTCAGGAACAGTTCCAGGAGCAACAGCAGAGGAGCAAGGACAAAGCACTCCACACCAACAGCAAGGTATCAAATGAAGAGCAGTACAAAGTCTAGAACTAATCTCATAGTCATATTGAGCATATACAATAAGTAACAACACATTAGAGTGATTTGATTATCAAACCTCACCAAACAACACAAAAATGAAACAAGGCGAACAGTTTATTCCAACTTGAACACTTGATACCACACCAATAAAAAAAGAAGAAAAAGAAAAAAAAAGCACGAGTGGCAAAAAAGGTCACCAGAAAATCGAAAGAGAGGTGACGAAGAGAATTGCAAGTAATTGCCATCAAGAGCAAGCGAAACAAAATCCATACTAAGAACAGAAAACAAAAGAACATTTATATACTTTTTGTATTGTACCATGAGGTTTAACAGCTCTTCAAATTATACATTCATGTCAGTACTTAACTGAGCTTAGCATACTTTTTTTTGAGACTTGCATCTTTACTTATGAAAAGGTGAAAGTGGAACGAGGGAAAGCTCAGAGGAGCGAGAGTTTTCAAAGAATAGATTGATTTTATATATCATGTGGTTCCCTTCTACCTCTCTTCTCCGCAAAGGAGAACATAGTATTTCATTTAACTCTACACATGCTTCTACTTTTTTTAGCAGATGCTGTACTCCTGGCTCTTCGGATAAGAACTCTTCTCATTTGGTTGATATATCTTATTCTACTGTTGCAACTCTAAAACTTGTTTTGGTTGATGCACGATTTCTTATGGATGCCTTCTCTAACTTTAGAGTCAGAATCTTAACTTGCTATTGGAACTCCTCATGAAAAGGCAATGATTTTTATAAGTGATGCAAAAAATTTGATATTGGTGTTTACTTTTAACTCTTGTATATCTGTTTTTTTTGTTGGGTTTGAAGTTGACGACGATTAAAACACTTTGTCTTGATCAAAGGTTAATTAGTAGATGTATATATACTTATTAATTAACTCACCTGTATTACGATAAGTGTTAGTTCAGAACTAGTGTGGAGCCTAATGTTATGATCAACTCTGATCGAGACATACAGTCATATTTTAGTTAAAATAAGGTATATGACCACGCTCAGTTTTGATCGTAATACTAAACCCATGCAACTCTTAGTCGAAGGATTAAGTGTTGAAAGCACTTGTCAAAGGGTTAATTACCTGCGACCATGGATAGGACATTCCCTCGTGTTCTAACGATGTGGCAGTTGACACATGGATTCACAAACAATCGATGACATAATTCTTTTCCAAGGAGAAAAACTACCGGCAATGGTTGACAATCAACGGTAGTTTTATAATGGTTAACCGTCTTCTGAAGTTATTAAAGAACACAATGTGGATGATAAAGTAAATATAATATTAATAAGAAAAGAGTACTAAATGGAACATTCCTCTTTGACTTCCTTTCTTTGCAAATACACATTCTTCTAAACAAATCACATCACACTAATATGTATGGTAATTATTTAATTTTTCGAGAGTCTTAACTTGTTAAAAAAAATCCTTGTGTCATTATTGTGTTTAATCTCTTTGTTCGTTACAATTTCTTTTATCTTGTAAGCTCAATGGGTCATCTATCGATCGTTGACAGAAGTGTATGTCTGTTTTTTTGAAGTTCACGTATAATTTTTTTTGCGGCTATTTGTTGAGATTTGTGGGCATTTCGTAACGATGCAAGCAGATATAAATACGACGACGATAAAAATATTGGTCAATTCAGTTAGACGAAAAATAGGTGTCAAGATTAATGATCTAGTTATGATTCGCTGTGCGAAAATTTTGGATGAGAATAAACTTCTGTCTTCTCTTCTAATTTGCAAAGACTCAATCATTACTATTAGGCTTAGGTTAAGAGCTGACTGGTAAGTATCTATATAAAATCCAAATATTTATTATTTTAGTGCGTTATTTAGTGTTATAATAATTTAATATCTGTAGGAAAGTATCTGTTGTCTGCCAAACATTTGAAAAACTTATGAAGAATCGGGCACTTTTTCGTAATGTTCAGCGGACACAGATGTTAGAAAACACCAATTCTCCGAATGTATTGCTCATTTTTTTATCCGATTTTGCTCAGTTTATTATTCGTGAGATGTTGGTATGTTTGGTGGCAAACATCGGCAAAATATAAGTTTTAATGGTGCATTCGAATCTACCGATATATTTTTTTGTGATGGTATGGTCATTTTTTATCTCATGATTGTGGAGGTAAAATTTAATGCCACATGATGTCAGAATGACTATTGGAAACTTCATAATATCATAAGACAGGCTTTCTGGGATCCTGTAACTTGTGGTTTCTACTATTTTTATAGTATTTACTTGATTATCGGTGGTCTTATCCTGCAGAGGCTGCTTCTAATAATGATAGATTAATCGCATTTTTAACTAATTATTTTGTTTTGACATCCTACATGGATAGAATGAAGCAGTACATTTTATTGAAAAATATGGTTCAACGGATTACCCCATCTATAAGCAAAAATCTTGAATTTAATTTTGGACATCGTGTTGTTTACGAGACAAATATAAGTAATGTTCTAGCAATGGATTATACTTGTATGTATTTTCCAATATTCAATCCATAAACTAGAAATTTAGAGTCGAGATGTGATAATACCGAAATGTACTGTTTCATTTCAACTAGGATATCTCATTATTAGAAAATATGGCTCAAATGAAGTTGTACATTTCAGTATTATCATATCTCGACTCTAAATTTCCAATTTATGGATTGAATATTGGACAATACATATAAGTATAATCGATTGCTCTAATATCCTTTAGATTTGGCTCGCTGTCCAACATCAAATTCAAGATAGATTTTGCTTACAGATGGGGTCAAGTCTTTGAATCATATTTTCCAATAAAATGTACTATTTCATTCTATCCATATAGGATGTCAAAACAAAAAGATTACTTAAAAATATGATTAATCTCTCATTATTAGAAGCAGCCCCTGCAGGACAAGACCATCTATAATCAAGTAAGTGCTACTAAAATACTGGAAACCACTTGTTACAGGATTCCAGAAAATCTTGACTTGTGATATCATGAAACTTCCAATAGTCATTCTAACATGATGTGGCATTAAATTGTACCTCTGCAATTATGGGATAAAAAATGACTCTACCATCACAAAAAAGTATATCGGTAGATTCGAATGCACCATTAAAACTTATGTTTTCCGATGTATGCCACACCAACATACCAATATCTCATGAATAATAAACTGAGCAAAATCGGATAAAAAAAATGACCAATGCATTCGGAGAATTGGTGTTTTGTAACATCTGTGTCAGCCGAACATTACGAAAAAGTGCCCGACTCTTGATAAGTTTGTCAAATGTTTGGTAGACAACAGATATTTCCCCACAGACATTAAATTATTATAACACTAAATAACATACTAAATTAATAAATATTTCAATTTTATATATATACTTACCGGCCAACTCTTAACCTAGGCCTAACAGTAATGATTGAGTCTTTATAAATTAGAAGAGATGACAGAAGTTTATTCTCATTCAAAATTTTTCCCACAGTGAATCATAAATAGATCATTAATCTTGACGCCTATTTTACGATTAGCATATTTGACCAATATTTTTAGCGTTGTTGTATTTATATCTGCTTGCATCGATATGAAATGCCCACAAATCTCAACAAACACCTAAAAAAAATTAGACGTAAACTTCAAAAAAACAAACACACACTTCTGTCGACAATGGATAGATGACCCTCGATCTTACAAGATAAAAGAAATTGCAAAGAACAAAAGAGATTAAACAAAATAATGACACAAGGATTTTTTTTAGACGGGTTAAAAATCTCGAAGAATTGAATAATAACCTTATATCTTGTGTGATGTGATTTGTTTAGGAGGATATATATTTACAATGAAAGGAACCCAAAGAGAATGTTCCACTCTATATTGTTTCCTTATTAATGTTCTATCTACTTTTATCATCCACCTTGAGTTATTTAGTGACTTCAATAGGGCGGTTAACTATCATAGAGCTGTCGTTGATTGTCAACAGTTGCTGCCAGTTATTCTCCTTGGAAGCAATTATGTCGTCGGTTGTTTGCGAAACCGTGTGTTAACTGTCACATCGTTGAACGAGTGAAATCGTGTTCATGGTCGCATGTAATCAATGTTTTGACCATAATTTTCAACACTTGGTTCCTTTGACTAAGAATTGCTTAGGTTTAGTATTACGATCAAAACTGGTCGTGATCGTATATCTTATTTTAAATAGAATGTGGTTGTATGTCTCGACCCGAGCTAATCATAATACTATTAGACTCCACACCAATCTGAACTAACTATTATTATAGTATAGTTGTGGGTTAATTTATAAGTATATATTTGACATGTATTAATTAATCGTTAATCAAGAGAAAGTGTTTTAATCCTCGTGAACTTCAAACCCAACAAAAAAAGATATACAATAGTTAAAAGCAAACACCTATATCAAACTTTTTGCATCATTTATGCAAAGTCATTGCCTTTCCATCAAGAGTTCCAATAGGAAGTTCAGATTGTGACTCTGTAAAATCAGAGGAAGCATTCATAAGAAATCGTGGATCGACCAAAACAAATCTTAGAATTGCAACTGTGGAACAGCAAGATGTATCAATCAAGCGAGAATAATTCTTACCCGTAAAGTCAAGAGTACAGCATCCGCTAAAGAAAGTAGAAGCAGGTGTAGAGTTAAATGATGTACTCCTATTCTCCTTTGCAGAGGTAGAAAGTAGTTGGCTACTATTGCCTCTTGTACTCGAGCTTGCTATGATAGTTTAACTAGTTATGCAAGTTTGTCAAACATCTTTTGTATGGATAACATCAGAACAACAATCCAATCGGCACAATCAACATAACCATACAAATACGCCTAGCACTACTATCTTGGTCCTTTTTTTGTCTTTGGTCAGAAGAGGAATGGTGGAAGCCTATCCACAATCCACAAGTCTACTTCGGCCTCTTCTTTATTAGTAAACTCAAAAGTAGTATCTAATGAGTGCTTAGCAGTAGTTGCAAGTTTGACATATCAGTAGGTTCATATCTTTTTCTGTTCTCACTAAGTAGCCCTCCGAACAGAAAAAAATATAGTATAAGATAAGCCTAAAAGAAATACAAGGCAGCCTAAACGAATCCTATTGAAGTAATACCCGTTATAGTTAGTTTCAGTTCTCCACTTTAAGCTTTGATGACCTGTCTAATCACTAGTACAGAAAAGCTTTCTTCTATCTGTAAAAAACACACTTCTACTATCGATTTTTATACCGTTAGAGATAGACATGATAGAACAAAACAAAAACTATTCTGACAGTAAAAAACCGTTAGAAAAGTTCACTTGTGCTAACGGTTTATTACTAAAGAACCGTTAGAAAAAGTAATCTTTTCTAACGGTTCTTTAGTAATGAACCGTTAGAAAAGATGACTTTTTCTAACGGTTCATTACTAAAGAAACGTTAAAAAAAATATTGAACCGTTAGAAAATATAACCACTGAAAAAAGTGACTTTTTCTAACGTTCTTTAGTAATAAATCGTTAGAACAAGTGATCTTTTCTAATGATTTTTTAGTAATGAACCGTTAGAAAAGATAACCGTTAGAAATTTTTTTCTAACTGGTCTTTAGAAAGAAACATTAGAAAAGAATACTCTTTTCTAACAGTTCATAGTAAAAAACCGTTAGAAATCAACATATTTGTAGTATCAATTCACAGAACAAGACACAAAACTGAATTCATCCAACTTCAAGGTACAGTCCATCGACAAATTTTCACCTAGAAAACAAAGTCTGAAGTGTTCAAAAACACTAGAAAAATAATAACTGAATTTTGCACATAAATCCTAAAAGCAGACCCAAATTGTCGGAGGGGTCTCTCCACACGAGAACCTCTGGGAGCTGCCCTGTGTACATTCAGAAACTTTCCACTGATGTCCTGTTCAAATAAATGATAGTTAGCCAAATATACAATTTTAACAGTTTTCTACACTTTTTTAACATGTGCAGAATATTAATAATCACACCACTAAAAAATCGACCAAAAGTATCCTAACAAGAAAAATTGAATAAAAAACTAGCCCAAATTTTCCCTTATTAAAAAGGCGTATAAAATAAAGATTATACAAGACAAAGAAATTACAAAAACTTCATAAAATACAAAGAAAAATAAAAGAGAAATAACAGTTGGCTGAAAAAAAAACAGACTATGTCGGTTTCCAATGTCCCAACTGGGCCCAGGAACCACCCAAAATCCAGGAAACTGACCCTGATAATATCTATTATTCATCTAAATTGCAAAGCAAGATTTTGGAAAGTTATAGGTAATAAATAAAGAATAAGTTTGAATGTCATTCTGCTGATTGAATACGAGTGCAATAAACAAGAATTGAAGAACATGCGTATCTTTTTGTTACAAAAAAGGTGCAATAAAATTGTATTTGTTATAAAGCCAGTGAATTCACTAATTTCTGTACAAGAAAATAAGGGCATAGTTAGTCCAAAATTTCTATACAAAAATTTCTCTTTTCAAGCATTGATGTAAGCTGATGACATATAAATTGTTGGCACAAGTGTAAAGAATGAGAAAGAAGATGCATTTGTTTGTCAACATAGTATCACAATTAATAAAACTAGAGTATATCAATAATTTAGTGCTACTATTTTTTCTCAATTAGCTAGCACATTTGGCAGGCTCAAAATGACTCTTTTCACTTCTTCAATGACAAAAGCATCTCTGTTAAAGACATTTTGCAGAGTTGCCTAACCAATATTTAACTATGGAAAATCAAAGGTGATGCCATATAGGAGTCTATGTAAGTTTGGACTGGCTGCTTCAAAAGATTAGTATAAAGAACTATTTTCTAATTTCTCCAAAAAAAATGAACTATTTTCTAGTGGTTTTTGACCTCCTATAATTTTTATTTCCACGACTCTAATATCTATCTTGTCTATCTTCTTTTGAATCTTTTTCTTGCTCTTGAACACTTTGGCTATCCTCTGAAGAGATTTTGTATCTTGGATTACCTATTCAATGGATACATCTAGGAACCGCTCTTGCTGCATTCAGTAAACAACAATAGCAACAACTTAGAATTGATCAAATAATAACAACAGCTTGGAGTAGATCAAACAATGCATACTGGATAGTCATTATTAGAAACACAACACGTATGTATTAGATCAAACAATGCATACTGGATAGTCATTATTAGAAACACAACACATATGTATGGAGCTACTCTGAAAGGTTGGGGATTGACTGCAAATACCAATGTATCACATACTAAGACAAAGAGAAGAAGAACCTACAAGAGAAACACCCAACACATTGCTCTTTTAATAAAGCTGAACAAATTTTAGTATCTTAAAAAAAATCAAAATAAGAGGAACTAGACCTACAGGAAATAAGCATATTACTGAATATAAGTTATCTCAACAAAAAGCACATGCCAACAAAAATGTTGACGAGGATTGACACCCGAGTCAGTTCAAATAAATGCACGACTGGTTCAGGATAGATTCGAGCCAGACACGCGCCTGATGGTGCAAACTCAAGTCATTCTGAGAAGTACCAGCCCGAGGTCGCAGGCTTTATGTGATCAGATCGCAGCTAGTGCGCGGTTAGAAGTTCGTATGCTGTGCGCGGACAGAAGGCTGAAGATGTTGCGCGGTCAGCCAACATCGCGCGGTCAGAATTCTTTGACCAGGGAACGTGGGATTAATCTATCCTGTAGCAGGAATATCCCAAGTATCCCGAAGATTCTTCCACGTAGAGAAGCAACCGTCAGGAGGTCAATACGTGCAGTTATCCACAAGTAACACGTGTTGTTGGGGTAAATCTTCGCGAGACTAAGTCCAGGTAAGTCGCGTCACATTCGCCCGGGGACGTGGCCTCCGGCCCCCGCCCTGGGCGCCGCCTGTTGGCCCTCGGGACCTGGCCCCCGGCGCCGGTCCCGGGCGCCGCCATTTGCCCGGGGACGTGGCCTCCGGTGCCTGCCCCGGGCGCCGCCTTTTGGCTCCCGGGACCTGGCTTCCGGGGCCGGTCCCGGGTGTAACACCCCAGTTTTTGGCTATCTTTTCTGATTGCGAATCAGCATATCTTCTTTGGAATCCCTGATTTCTTAACCCTATCTTGATCTTAGGTATGCCACTACCTTAACCTAAAAAGTTGGCAGCTAAACTTCATCTACCAGATCGTTTTCACATTTTAGTCCAAAAGTGTTTCAATTTAGTCCTTTTAAGAAGTTTCAGAAAACCCAAAAAGGCGAAAAGTCCCAGATCATCTCCAAATCCAGATCTGATCAAGTGATTATCTTTCTTTCATTTTTCTGAACATTTTTCCCTTCTGGAAGAATTCCAGAATCTCAACCGAAGCCCTAGTTTCAGCCCCAACAAAAGTTTTAAACCCTAATTATCCTGTTTACCCTAATTACCCTGTTTTCGATTTTTGTCAAAACCACCAGATCTTATCAGATTTTACCATTTTTCCTACTGGATGAGTCTAAGACATTTAGTAACACTCATCTGCAAAGTCAAAATTCAAATCAGCCCTTCAGATCTTCAGAATTGCAAATAGGCCCAAATTCCGGAGCCAAAACCCTCGCAGTTTAGTCCAAATCTTCGCAAATCAGTCCAAAGTTTGCAACCAGGCCCCTGTGCCATTTTCGACCAGAGCAATTCGACCAGTGTTCGTTCGACCAGTGCCCCGCCATTTTGCCTCGCCGTTGAACTCGCCGCCGGCGAAGTTCCCCGCGCTGCCACCTTCACGGCCACGTAGCCACCAACCGCGCATAGCTGTACCGCCACCGTGGGACACTTCACCGCGCTGTGCCATGTTCTTCCCCGCGCGCGAGCAGGCCTGCTGTTGTCAGGAGCTTCACGCCACATGGCTGCCATCCCGGAGATCGTCGTCTCGCCGTCCTGACAAAATCCCAATTCCACGCGATTCACCGTCTCTGGCAGAGCCCCGCCATGTCCCGATATGCCTCGTTGACCGCTCCAGCGCCAGAAGAAAATCTCACCGGCGATTGCTGCAACTCCCGAGAGCTCAATCCCGCGGCTATATAAAGCCCCCCTTGCCCAGCGTTTCTTCACACACCACCCGCAGTTGAATACCTTAGCCTCCACCTCCAGAGAGCAACTGAGTTCCCCAGCGCCGCCGCGAAGACCTTCTTCCCCGGCGAGCAATTCCTGAAGCTCACGGCGCCAGCCTCGCCCACAGCTTCCCCCTCCAAACCAACACCACCAGTAAGGTCCCCTTATCCCCCTGTGTGTTTCATAGCCGTTAATTGATCCCCAGCGAACCTCAACGCCGACAATCACCGGAAAAGCCGAAATCCCCTGTTCCCGTAATGCCAAGTGATTCGAGCAAAATTGATCCTCGTGCCAGTAGAGAGTATTGATCAGTGAGCTAGGAGGAACAAACCTGCAAGCTTGGAATCGCCAATTTTGCCCCGAGCATCGAGTTTCCACGTTCGAGCCTCGGTAGTTCACCGGAGAACGCCGCCGTGCTTCTCCAGCCATTCTCTGGCAAAATTGAGTGCACCAATAGACTTGTGATAACCCCTAGATGCTTCCCGAGCGTGGAATTGAGTTCAAACGCCCTGGAATGAAAACGCCCAAATCGGTGCCTTCGTCTTCGGCCCTGATCGCCGGAGTTCATTTTCCGGCCAAACCAGCCGATGAAACCTTGTCATCTAGCTAGGCCTCAACCCCCTGAGTAATTTTGTCTACTAGCCCGACTTCTGAATCGATCTGAATCAAGAGATATTCCAATGCCAAGGTTGCTGTCCAGTGGTTCAGTTCATGTCCAGACCACCGTGTTTGCTCACCGGATTCGGCCACCCTCCGGCCACTTTATGCCCTTGAGCCTATTAAGAGTTTTGTAGCTGTTATCAAGGCCTAAACCCCAGACAAAGTTGTGCATCAATTGGAGTCCTGAGTCAAAAGTTATGCAATGCCCTAGTTTCTGGCCATGTCTAACACTATGTCAGTGCATGTCCACCAGTGGCATTGGATGATTTAGACTTGTTACATTTGAGAAATTGAAATGCCACCTTGTCAACTAAGCCTTTTTAGCCATGTTCTACAACATTCCCTACTATCACATCTCCAGAAAACGGACCTAGAACCAATTTAGGGCTATGTCAAGCCATGAGTCGAATGTCAGCCCTTCGACATTCAAGTCTTTTGAACCCATCTCTTCGACCAATGTCAAGTGACCTTGTCCAAACCATTTCCCCTGCATGCATGATGTATTTACGTATTATTTTCTAGTGCTTGTATGCTTATATAGTATGTATGTGTTGTTTGTACCCGCCGTGGAACCACACGTTGAAGGAACAGAAGAGGTCCTCGAAGATTCATCTGAGCAGCTAGACCCATCATTGCAAGGCAAGTCTCAAACCCTTGATCATGTCTAGCCTATTATTTTGAAATGAAGTATGTTAACTGTTTTCAAGTATATGCATGCCTTAGATTCAAATGAGAGTTATGTTTCAATAAAATGATTAGATATGACCTAAATGATTGTAAAACCCCTTTTGACATTGAATATCCCCACACCCTTGTTACCCTAGATTATCATGCTTAGGCTATGCTATGCGTAAAGATTATATGATAAATGTTGAATGGTCACATATGAGAAAAGCATGTTCAAAACCCCTTCTGTGAAAGAAAATGTGAATGGAATCGATAGTGAGGATGGTTTAATTGGATGGTGCTGTGTGCGCACTGGGAATGTGAAAGACTCCTCACTAAAGATTCATAAGGACTAGAACCTTGTGTTGTGCTTCTATGCGGCATGAAAAACGTACCAACCACTTGCCTGTTTATGGGACGGGCGCAACTTAGTAGCTTTCTTTAGTGTTAGCTTTTCCCTGCAATGGTTGTTGGTTCAGTTTCTTGCGAGAACTGGTGGGCCGCAGAAGGTCATGAGTGATGTGAGTTCAGAAAAATCATGAGAGGAAAAGGTGGAAAGAAGGAAGACGCCCTAAGCCAGATTAAGTCGTGCGCGACTGTAATCAAGAGAGGCTATGTGTCTTGAGACTTAACTGTCTATTTACCGGGGTTGGGAATAGTTAATGCTAGGACTGTAAACTGTTGTGTCATCTCGGCCTTGTCACATGCGTAAAAGCCGCATGAAGCTGATCCGACTTGAAAGCCGAATGATTGGTGGATTAAGGTGGTACACCTTTGCAAAGTTTAAAAAATATCGGATACTCTGAGCTCCCAGGTCATGGAGTCTGTGCGCTGTGGATTCTATTCACGTCGATGCAGCACAAGTAGCTTTTGGAAGGTTTTTCACAAAATCTAAGTAAAGTGGTGACTCATGAAAGACCGCCACACATAACATTTCTGAAGATTTAGCTTAGGATTTTAAAAGCCTCGCTTTCGAAAATAAAGACCTTTTCTTCAAAACTGTATGTGAAAATCTATTCTATGCATATATATATATAAAGCCAAAGAGCTATTCTTTGAGAAATCCCCCCTCATCTATATGTACATGCATTGTTACTTGGGACTTGTTGAGCACCATGTGGACAATGTGCTCCCCCTTGCTTTTACAAACAAATTTAGAAGAAGGATTCGTCGACCTTGAATCTTATGGTCTTGAACCCAATGTGGAACAAGAAGAAGAAACTGAAGACCCAGCTTGTTAGAGGGTTATGCACCAAGGTGGAGTTCAATGTGGAGAAGGCCCGTACGATACCACCGCTGCTGAGAAAGAAGACTGATGAAGTTCTTTTGCTTGCTATCGTTGTTTTATTTTGTGCCGAGCTTTGTGTCGAAAACTCCTTAATTTGTAACAACATTTAAATGCGTCATTTTGGCGCTAAGTTATTGTAATGTTGGTCCTGTGATCAGCACTTGTTTTCAATTATTCGCATTTTTATATAATGCATCTTATTGTTGTGAGCTGCAATGTGCCTTTTCTGAGTGGAATCCACCTGGGCGGTTGCTACTGGAATCCTCAAATGAGGGTCCCACACCGGGCGCCGCCTTTTGGCCCCCAGCACCCGGCCTCCGGCGGCGGTCCTGGGCGACGCCATTTGCCCGGGGACGTGGCCTCCGGTGCCTGTCCCGGGAGCCGCCTTTTGGCCCCCGGGATGTGGCCTCCGGCGCCGGTCCCGGGCGCCGCCATTTGCCCTGGGACGTGGCGTCCGGTGCCTGCCCCGGGCGCCGCCTTTTGGCCCCCGAGACTTGGCCTCCGTCGCCGGTCCCGGGCGCCGCCATTTGCCCGGGGACGTGGCCTCCGGTGCCTGCCCCGGGCGCCGCCTTTTGGCTCCCGGGACCTGGCTTCGGGGGCCGGTCCCGGGCGCCGCCTTTTGGCCCCCAGGACCCGGCCCCCGGTGCCGGTCCCGGGCACCGCCATTTGCCCGGGGACGTGGCCTCCGGTGCCTGTCCCGGGTGCCGCCTTTTGGCCCCCGAGACCTGGCCTCCGGCGCCGGTCCCGGGGGCCGCCATTTGCCCGGGGATGTGGCATCCGGTGCCTGCCCCGGGCGCCGCCATTTTGGCTACCGGCGCAAGTCCCGGGAGCCACCTTCGGCCCGGGGAGCTGGCCTTCAGTTCGTGTCCCGGGCCTCGTCGCCCGTCCAAAGGTAAAGTCCCTGGTTGTTGATCACGTGCAGGTCACGCGAGGAGCGCCTCGGGAATCAGCGACCACCTGTCAAGCATCCAAGACGTTTGACCGGGAGAAGGACGTCGCTACCCCTCCATCCGACGGTGGCTTCCGGGTAAGATAGGTCTTTTTGCTTCTTTTTGGGGCTATACATAGCCCTTGTACCCCTCAGTTGTAAGAAAGTGATTCATTGTTATTGTAATAGCTAAACTCACAGGTGTGCTCCGGAAGCCTCTCCCCCGGAGAGAGCCTCCCCAGCCGACTCCGGTCGGGAGCACACCAACAGGACTAGGGCCCCCACCGGGACCCGAACCTGTATAAATCCTCGTGTCATTTCTTGTGTTTGTCCGGCGGGGGAGGGCCGGTCATGCGGTCAACCCGCGCCGAGTAATCTTCGCTAGGATCATTCACAAAACCTGCCAGGGTATTCGCAATACCACGACACGTGTTAAACCTGCGTGGGAGTTAAGAGCGGTTATCTAAACCGCATCTAAGCAACCGTTTGATGCCGTTACGACTTGGCGCCCTTTCGACCAGTATAAAACGGTGGCATGGAGCATCAAACAGGAGGATCAAAGGATCACGAGATATAACACGTCTCACTCGAAGAATCAAACAACCAAGACAACAGCCTAAATTAGATAGCTTCCATAAGCCTTCTGGGCTTCGTTTTGTACAATCATAGAGGGAAAACCTTCGCCTGTGAAGGTTTTTTCCTGTCACTTTGTAACTCTTTACTACACATAGTGAAATCCCAACAAGACGTAGGGCTATTAATCCCACCATCGAGGGCCCGAACCTGTATAAACTTCTCTGTGCTCCAGTTCTCCATAATTCTACATACCTTCCCGGAGGGATACCCTGAAAGGTCTTACGAACTACAAATTCTGCATAAGTTCGGCTAAGGACCCCGAGTCCGAATCGTCGACAGTTGGCGCCCACCGTGGGGCCTTTCTCAAGGCATCCTACTTTTTCATCCGGAGGTTCGTTGAAATATGGCTGGAGTGTATGATTCCGAGAACGATTTCGATCTCGAGGATTACGCTCACATTCCGATGCCTTCTCCGAGCGATCCTATTCCGATGGAAGAAGTTGGGGGCGAAATCTCCCAGAGGTCGAATCGTCTCTCCAGGTCATGTCCATCGAGCAGGGTGCGACTAGCACAAGGTCAGAACCCACCGAGGTTCTCAATGCGCTAGAGGGTGAGTCCGGTCCATCATACGACCCCACTGAGGGGAAGGATGATATCAACCAGGAAATCAGCCCGGGGAGATTCGACCCTGACAACCTCCACCGTCTCTTTGATTTCGAGTCCGACTCGGAACAAACCGAGATGTTTTCTCCATCGGGGACCTCTCTCCCTAGACAGTTCGCTGCCTTATCGGAGGAAACTCCTGATCAATGGGCTGCTAGGGAAGAACAGGAATGCAAACAGAAGGAGGATCAAGATCTAGAGCAACAAAACAACGAACTGCGCAGAACTGCCCTAGAGGCTCTTCAAGATGCGCAGGCTCATTACGATGCTGCTTCGAGTTCTTCCTGATGATCACGTGGTCGTAGACGCGACCATACCCCTTCTTTGCCTCGGGAGCGTTTCCTGGTGGACGAAGAAACGGTAACACCTGGTGACCCTAGGAGAACTACACATGGCCGACTGCGATCTATCAAAGAAGTCATGCGTAATTTCCCTCCTACGATCACGGATGCGCAGAAATCGGCCTTCACCAGAATCCTGGCGGAGAGGTTGGATGATGTCGCATCAATGGTCGAGTAAGCCCCGCGGGACAATCAGAGCGATCGAATGTCAAAGGTGTATCCGACCAACGGGGGTATTGAGGTTCACCAAGGGATGTCTCCGTTTGGTTAACCTCTCGGTAAAAGGCTTTAAACTGCCTTTTGGAAACGAAAGAGGAAGAACCCCCAAAAATAACATTTTGTGGTACCTGGTAGGACATCTCCTCGTCTCCGTCGGTGTCTCTATGTCCGCATGCCTGTTCTTTAGCCGGTAAGGTCGGCATTGGCCCAACTCCCTGGTAGAAGTCATCCAATTGCTTCAACCAACTCCTGCAGTTCTTGAGGTCGTGGCCTGCGGAGTTGTGGAGTGGACACCACTTCTTGCCTTCCTGCGGATTAGTCGACTTTTCTGGCTGGTTGGCACTACGACCACCAGGAGCAGTTTTATTTTTAAAAGAAGGCTTGTTACCTTTGGTCGAAGGCGGCTTCTCTACGACTGCAACCTCGCGGTACTGTCCAGAGCGGTTCCTCTTCGACTTTTTCGACTTCCCACCAGACCAAGATTCCGGCTTCTTGCTTGAATCTTCTTTCCTGGAGTCTTTGAAACCTGGTTGAGGTGGTAGGTCACCCTTGTCGACCATCCGGTTCCATTCGACCGCTTCGGCTGCGTCGGAGTATCGATCGGCCATGTCGAAAAGATCAGCCACTGATCGAGGAGGGTGGATAAGCAAGTCTTCGGTGAATCTCCGGTATCGAACGGCATGTTTAAATGCCCTAATAACGGAGCCGTCAGATATGTTCGGGACGGTATTACACACCCCGACAAACCTCTTGACAAACTACCGAAGAGTTTCAGTCGAAGTTTGTCGTAGTCGATGAAGATTGTCCTCTTTACCCGGCTTTTGATAATAGTTTTGGAAATTGCGGAGGATGGCGTCGCACAGCATTTCCCAATTGTAGATGGAACCCTCGGGCTGATTAAACAGCCAGGTTCTAGCCGGTCCCTCGAGGACTGTAGGCAGGTAGTTGGCCATGACCCAGTCATCGCCTCCTGCCGCTTGGATGGCAGTGATATAGATTTGAAGGAACTCGGATGGGTTCTGAGTTTCATCGAACCTTTCAATGGCCCCTGGTCGAAACTTATCCGGCCAAACGACCGCACGAAGGTCGGGCGAGAAAGCTTTGCAACCGACATAGGACCGTGAACTGCCCTATGACTCTCGACCGGGTCACGGGCGACTTCACGCAACGGTGGAGTTATCCGTGGTCCCAAACGAGAGTGGACAGGGACTCGATCCTTACCACGAGAATCCTGTGTTCGCCTGTACTTGTCCTGTCGGGATGGTACAGGCGGCGGGTAACTTCGCCGACCAGAACCAGAGTAAGAACACTCTCGTTCGCGGGAATGTGTTACCGACCGGGAAGAGGCCGTTGGGGTCGCCTTAGACGCGACCTCATCCAGTCTTTCCGCCAGGATCCTGGTGAAGGCCGGTTTCTGCTCATCCGTGACTGTAGGAGGAAAGTTACGCATGACTTTCGCGATAGATTGCAGTCAACCATGGGTACTTTTCCTAGGGGCACCAGGTGTTACCGTTTCTTCGTCCACCGGAAAACGCTCCGGAGGCAAAAAAAAGGGGTCTGATCGCGTCTGCGACCACGTGACCATCGAGAAGAACTCAGAGCAGCATCGTAACGAGCCTGCACATCTTGAAGAGCATCTAGGGCAGTTCTGCGCAGTTGGTTGTTTTGTTGCTCAAGATCTTGATCCTCCTTCTGTTTGCGATCCCGTTCTTCCCTAGCAGCCTGTTGATCAGGAGTTTCCTCCGATAAGGCAGCGAACTGTCTAGGGAGAGAGGTTGTTGATGGGGAAAACATCTCAGTTTGTTCCGAGTCGAACTCGAAATCAAAGAGACGGTGCAGGTTACCAGGGTCGAATCTCCCCGGGCTGATTTCCAGTTCGATATCATCTTTCCCCTCAGCAAGGTCGTATGACGGACCGGATTCACCCTCTAGCGCATTAAGAACCTCGGTGGGTTCTGACCTTGCGCTAGTCGCTCCCTGGTCGATGGACATGACTTGGAGCGATGATTCAACCTCTAGAAGATTTGGGCCTCCAACCTCCTCCATCGGAACAGGATCGCTTGGAGAATGCATTGGAATGTGAGCATAATACTCGAGATCGAAATCATTCATAGAATCATATACTCCAGCCATATTTCAGCAAACCTCCAGATGAAAATTAGCACGCCTTGAGAAAGGCCCCATGGTGGGCGCGAGCTGTCGACGATTCGGACTCGGGGTCCTCAGCCGAACTTATGCAAAATTTATAATAGTGAGCCCTTTCAAGATGACCCTCCGGGAAGGTATGTAGGAATATGGAGAACAGGAGCATAGAGAGATTTATACAGGTTCGGGCCCTCGATGTTAGGAGTAATAGCCCTACGTCCTGTTGGGATTTCACTATACGTGGTAAAGATTTACAAGATGACGGGAAAAAGATCTTCACAGGCGAAGATTTTTCCTATGTAAGTGTATAGAAAGGAGCCAGGGAGGCTTATAAAAACTATCTAATCTAGGCCGTAGACTTGGCTGTTTGAGTGGTTGAGATGTGTTGTATCTCGCTTTGATCAGAGATGTTGATCTTTTTCCCTTTTTCTCCCTCCTCTGTTTGCTGCATCTTGCCACCCTTTTATACTAGTCAAAAGGGTGCCATGTCGTAACTGCATCAGACAGTTGCTTGGATGTGGTTTAGAGAACCGCTCTTAACCCCCACACAGGTTTAACACGTGTTATTCATGGATAACTGCACGCATTAACCTCCTGACGGTTGGTCCTCCACGTGGAAGAAACTTCGGGATACTTGGGATATTCCCGCTATAGGGATAGGTGAATCCCAAATACCCTGGTCGAAAGTGCTCTGACCGCGGGATGTTGGCTGACCACGCAACATCTCCAACATTCTGTTCGCGTATAGCACACGAACTCCTAACCGCGCACTAGCTGCGGTCTGATCGCGCAAAGCCTGCGGCCTCGGGCTGATGCTTCTCAGAATGACTTGACCTCGCACCACCAAGCACGTGTCTGGCTCGAATCTGTCTTGAACCAATGATGCATTTATTTGAACCGACTCCGGTGTCAATCCTTGTCAGCTAGCCCCCAAATTCGAAGAAAACAAAGAGACGTGTTATTTTTGAAATTTTTTTTAAAGACATGCAATTGATTTTTAACCCGACTCTTCAAATCCCCCGCTTAGTGGTGCACTAAGTGGGACGGTTGGTTCCCCGAGATAGGCTCTGGGCATTACGTGACAAGTAATGATGGCGTCGTTGAAATGTTTTTTTTAACCCGAGGTGAAATTGTAAACGCTTTTAAAAATCCGAGGCGCTAAGAATATGAACCGTCACCCTGGGCGGCTATAAATACCGAGGCCTTTGAATTTGTAAAGCCTCATAACTTCTTCTCACGGTTAAGTTTTTCAAGAATCGCCTTCATCCTTCTCTTCATATACCTCCCAATGGCAGATCACAACATCATCGAGATTGAAAGTGACGAAGAGGAAGTTCTCAAACAGGAGCCTCAAATGCCTGAAGATTCATCTCCATCAAAGAAGAAACCCAAGGTTGACGAAGGATCTTCCAGCAGAGCAAAGGTAGAAGACATACCCTCGTTCTTTCTTCCTTCAGTTCTTTACTCCAACACTCCCTGCTTTTATTCATGGATAACTGCACGCATTAACCTCCTGACGGTTGGTCCTCCACGTGGAAGAATCTTCGGGATACTTGGGATATTCCCGCTATAGGGACAGGTGAATCTCAAATACCCTAGTCGAAAGTGCTCTGACCGCGGGATGTTTCCTGACCGCGCAACATCTGCAACATTTTGTTCGTGTATAGCACATGAACTCCTGACCGCGCACTAGCTGCGGTCTGATCGCGCAAAGCCTGTGACCTCGGGCTGATGCTTCTCAGAATGACTTGAGGTCGCACCACCAGGCACGTGTCTGGCTCGAATCTGTCTTGAAGTAACGATGCATTTATTTGAACCGACTCGGGTGTCAATCCTCGTCACCGGTCATGGTCCGCAAGTCAAATGGCAAGTGGCGCATGTGTGTCGATCATACTAGCCTCAACGGTGCCTGTCCAAAGCATGACTTTCCCCTTCCCCACATCGACCAGCTGGTCGACTCAACTGTGGGTTGCGAACTGATGAGCTTCCTGGACACTTACTCGGAATACCATCAAATTAGCATGGCAGAAGAAGATGAAGAGAAAACTACCTTCATCACCCCGTTCGGCACTTACTGCTACGTCAGAATGTCGTTCAGTCTCAAGAATGCATGTTCCACGTACCAGCGCTTGATGCAAAAGACCTTTTTTTCCCAGATAGGGCGTAATCTCGAAGCATATGTAGACGACTTGGTTGTAAAAAGTACCAAGAGATTGTCTCGTTTGGACGATCTCGCTGAAACCTTCTGTAATTTGAATCGCTTTGGAATAAAACTGAACCCAGAGAAATGTTCTTTCAGGGTTTCTTTAGGAAAACTTCTTGGTTTCCTTGTTTGTTCCAGAGGCATTGAAGTCAATCCTGAGAAAATCAGGGCCATCGAACAGATCAGGTCGCCCTCGACCATGAAAGATGTTCAACGCCTAGCTGGTCGCATGGCGGCCTTAAGTCGTTTCATATCACGACTAGGTGAAAGGGGATTACCTTTCTTCAAAGCCTGGTGGAAGCATCACAATTTCACATGGTCTGATGAGGCTGAAAAAGTATTTCAGGAGGTAAAGACATACCTATCCAGTCCACCTTTTCTGGTATCTCCCGAGAAAGGAGAACCATTGCTTCTCTATTTGGCGGCCACACCGCACGCGGTCAACACTGTCCTGATCACGGATAGGGAAGGAATACACAGACCCATCTACTATGTAAGTGAGGTACTTCATGGTCCTAAGGAGCGATACCCTGAGGTCCAGAAGATACTTTACGCACTACTGATGGCTTCCTGTAAGCTACGACATTACTTCCAAGCTCATAACATCACAGTACCCTCCTCCTTTCCTTTGGGGGATATTGTCCGAAATCCAGAAACAGCTTAAGTATGTCATCCAATTATACTTTGTTGCGACCAACAACGTGGCAGAGTATGAAGGTCTTCTTGCAGGGCTCCGGGCAGCAAAATTCCTCGGAGTCCGTCGATTAGTGGTGAGGGGAGACTCACAGCTGGTTGTAAACCAGGTAAACAAGGAGTACAGCACCTCCGATGAGACAATGGCTCATTACCTGTGGGAAGTGAGGAGAATGGAAAAACACTTCAGTCATTTCGAAGTCCAATACATCCCGCGAAAGGACAACATTCTCGTAGACCAATTATCCAAAATTGGGTCCTCACACACATTCGCTCTGGCAGAAGTGTTCATCGAACACTTGCACCGTCCTACGATCTTGACTTCGGTCAAGGATGATCCAGTAACAGTCTGCGTTACCAACCTCGGTCAGGAAAAGGATTGGACTCATCCATTGAGAGTCTATCTTGAACATGGGACCCTACCCGAGGATGAAACCGAAAGCGATCGGTTGATTCGAAAAGCGCATATGTACAAGCCCATAGAAGGATTCTTGTATAGAAAGGGTACTCAAGGAGTATTCATGCGCTGCATATCTCAGGAGGAAGGTAAATCCCTCTTGAAAGAAATACATGACGGTGTATGCGGTGCACACGCGTCATATCGGACACTGGTCGGAAAAGCTTTTCGACAAGGATTCTACTGGCCTTCGGCACTCGATGATGCCAAGCACAAGCCGGACACGCTCACTTGAACAAATCGAGTGCTAGAAGCTCAAGAATGCAAATGAGATGCTTAACACTCTAGCACTAGCATGCAAATGGTGATTTAAGTGCACTAAACACTATTAGCTTCACACAATTTCTCTCTCTCTCAAATCACTCAAGATTTGGGCTCAATTCTAGCCTCTAAATGCAATAACACATATACAACTCAATTGGCTAGGTTTTCAGCTGAAAAATGAACTCTTTGAGCACCCAAAAATGAAGCCAAACACAAAGTATATATAGCCTCAACGAAAAACAAGCCGTTTGCAAAAAACCGGGCCAAAAGTTGTACAGGCCGGACATTGTCCGGCCACTTCAGACAGTGTCTGCCCAGTTCAGTGAAAACAGCCGTTGCAATGTGTCAGTTACCGTTGGGCGATTTTTCTGTAAAGGCCGGACAATGTCCGACCATTTCGGACAAAGTCCACCCATGATGGACAAATGCTCCGGACGGATGCATTTGTCTCTGTTTCATTTCTGGGCTTAAAAAATTTGTACAGGCCGGACATTATCTGGCCATATCGGACAATGTCCGGCCACTTCGGACAGATAGCCTCGGACGGATGGATATGTCTCTGTTTACACTCAGCAAAAGGCCGAAAAAATTTGTACAGGCCGGACAATGTCCGCCATGACTGGACAAAGTCCGGCCACTGCACACTGACAGTAAAACATGTATAACTTTCGATCCAGAGATCCGATTGAGGTGATTTTTGGCTTGTTGGAAAGATAACTCAGAGCTCTACAATTTTTTCGACAGGAGAATGACCTAAAAATGTCTAGGAACTTCTCGTAAACTCAGAAACTTTCCTACTGTCAAAATGTCCAATCCAAAAATCATCTCAAATGCAATTTAGAGTATCTGCACATACGGATTTGCCGTTTTCTCGCGGATTTGATTGCTGTCACTCAGAAACTACCACGACCACACAGGTCTGACATCCGATCGAAAACAGGTGGTCGATAGGGTTTGGTCGAGCGTACGCAAACGAGCCGAAGACTGGTACGACCAGTCCGAACTCCTACGACCACGCGCAAACCCTAAACAGAAAGCCGCCAAACAAGCGACACGACCACGACCACGACCACGTATCAACACTGATACGATCAGAATTTGCAAATACAACCACGACTAGCTCTAGATAAATAAACCAATTTAAATAGCTGGCGATCAAGACTAAGTGCAGTTTTCAAAACATTTACTCTAATGCACATGAACTACACTTAGACTCACTAGCAATGCAAGACACTAGTGCAAGATGATATGAATGCATCTGAACTTCCGCACTAGATAGATTCAAGCTACTAGTTTCCGACACCTCTGAATAGTACGGTCAAACTAGTAAAAAGAAACCTATCAACCCGGTCTGTCTCCAAACACCGAGACCGGTAAAACCCTAAAAAAACAATCCTTAATCTTGGATTTTACCTTAGGTGGAGTTTGACCTCTTGAAGCTCGATCGCTCGATGCTCGTCATCGCAAAGCTCGATCCCGTTAAGCTTGACCACGCGAAGCTCCACCGCTTGACGCCTGTCTTCACAAAGCTCGTCCTTGCTAAGCTTGACCTTACTCGGGATGTCTCATATCGTCTTCATCCTCCTCACATCCTTGCTCACTTTTATCCTGCAATCAAACTGAGACTACAATACGTATACTCAATACACAATATTAGTCTCAAATATAGGTCGTCATTAATCACCACCAGAGAAACTACTCCACACAGGAGTTAGCTCGACAATTTCTCTTTCCAGTGAAATGACGCAACCATATTCAACGAGTAGAAAATGAGTATGAGATAGAATACAATCATATAGATCATAGATGATAAACACATACGCACACGATCTATACTACTCATGACACACTACTACAGAAATGCTTTTCACTATCGGTTTAAAATCCACTCTACTATCGGTTCTCTTACCGATAGTGATCGGCACGATAGAAGAAACATAGCACACTTCTATCGGTTGAAAACCGTTAGTAAAACATCTACATTCCCAACGTTCACTAATCGCTAACGACTATTTCTTCTATCGGCTCGGATCTAAACCGATAGTATTGTGTAGGTTTTTTCTATTGGTTTGGTACTCGACACAGTTAGTACTGGAAACTTTATTCCATCGGCTGTAGGACATAACCGATAGTACTGTGTAGTTTTTCCTATCAGTTATGTACTCGACACGGTTAGTACTGGAATCTTTCACAAATACAGCAATACAGAGATACATTGGGTCATTCACAAATACACCAATATTTACAAATACACCAATATTCACATATTTAATTTGCTCACAAATACACTAATACAGTAATATACACATGCATTGGACAGATTGAATTTATTCACATATTGATCAAGTTTATTCACATATACACCAATGAATCTATTCACATATTGAGTTTATTCACAAATACAGCAATCAACACATTCAATATATATTATACAAGTCAGTTACAATCGATCATTGATAGCCACTTCTTCCATGACATATTGAGCCCAAATTGTTCGCAGCTCCTTCAATTGAGGCAACTCATATTAGTCTTTCAACATGGCGCTCTGCATATATGCGTGTATGAAGTTAGGAACGTACGTCACATCCAATTAATGTTCGACTTTGAGTCAGGAAAAATGGTTACCTTAGGGAATTGGGCAAAGTTTCTCCTGATCAGGTCATACATAAATCTCATGACATAGAAGTCACATTCCCATGATTGTGCACTACTACAGAAATGCAATCCACTAACCCATATCTTCTAACGGTTATAAACAATCTGGAAAAAATCTGATAGAATAGGACGACAGCGGCGGAGAAGAGGCTTTTTACTATCGGTTAGACACTGGTACGCCGTTAGTGAAATGCAAACATTTTTTACTATCGGTCATTACTGTACAAACCGATATAATATATGAAATAGTACTATCGATTTTTCATTCGTAACTGATAGTAAAATTACGCATTTTATACTATCGGTTCGTACTGTACCAACTGATATAATATATTAAATAGTACTATCGGTTTTTCTTGCGTAACTGATAGTAAAATTACTGACTTTTTACTATCGGTTCTTACTGTACTAACCGATATAATAGAGTAAAGTTTACTATCGGTTATATAAAACAAACTGATAGTAAAATGACGTCATACAAACTAATTGTTATGACAGTGGGGACCTTATTTTACTATCGGTTTGTGTTTTGGAACCGATAATAAAATTGTACAACTTAATTAGGTCGACCCCTGCTCTGTGTTCTGCATGTTGGAATCATTTCTACCGTACATGCACCCACGCTCCAAGCTAGAGTGATCTGGAGAAGCTAGCTGAGAGGTTGATCATAATTCCATCCCCCTCGGTATTGTCATCTTCTCATCACCTCTCTCTCTCTCTCGATCACTCTTTCAGACTCTCCCTCTCTCTCTCTACTTGCAATTCATTAAACTAGATACTTGTAGCTCCAAACTAGCTAGAAGGCTAGGTTGGCTAGCTAGCTATAGCTTGCTGAAGTTAAGCAGCTAGCTAGCTGGCTCTTCCAATTAATGCATCAAGTTAATTAGGGTTTCACATATACAAATCCATTTAATGTAATTAAGCAGCTGTACACACATATGGCCTAGCTAATTATGTTTCATGCATATATGCATGCCCTGAGTCATTAATTATTTATTTCAATTTGTCAATTTTGTTAAATAATTGTAGATTGACCGAGAATATTGGATGTATGGAATAAAACGTACTACTGTTGAGTATTTGGAGGGTGTGAATGGGTTTATTAAATTTGCTGAGCAAGAAAAGGCGAAGAAGGGAGAGAAAGATATGCATTGTCCTTGTATAGATTGTATGAACTTAAACAGGTTCGGCAACTCTGATCAGATTATGAGTCATTTGATTCGTCGTGATTTTAACGCACGCTATACCCGTTGGATATGGCATGGTGAAGATCTTGAGGAAACGAGCACCGCTACCACTCAGCAGCACCCGGAAGTGGATTGCAGTAATGATGATCATGATCAGAACATTGGTAATGTTCATTCAGAAGTCCATGTAGTTGACGATAATTTAGATGAAATGTTACGTGATGTAGAAGAAGATTAATGATTTAGCTAAATTTGAGAAATTAATTGTTGATTCTGAGAAGCTTTTGTTCCCCGGATGTGCAAAATTTACAAAGTTGTCTTCTGTGTTGAGATTATATAACTTGAAGGCAAGCAGCGGTTGGAGCGATAACAGTTTCACGGCGCTATTGGATCTATTAGCGGACATGCTTCCAGAGGGAAATGAGTTGCCAAGATCGGTTTACGAGGCCAAAAAACTATTGTGTCCGTTGGGAATGGAAATCGAAAGAATACATGCATGCCCAAATGATTGTGTTCTGTACCGTAACGAGTACGAGGATTTGCATGTTTGTCCAAGATGCGGTTCATCAAGGTATAAGCATGGGGACAGAATTTATCACAATGGATGTGATGAGGAAAAGAAAGGGCCTTCGGCCAAAACTGTGTGGTATTTGCCTGTGATTCCTAGATTGAAGCGGCTGTTTGCAAATCCGAAAGATGCGAAGTACTTGCATTGGCATGTTGAAGGTCGGAAACAAGATGAAAAACTAAGGCATCCAGCTGATTCTATTCAATGGAGAAACATTAACAGAACATTCGGTGAGTTTGGCGGCGAAGTGAGGAATATAAGGTAAACATTTGTTCCTGGAGGTTTAGAACATTTACCGAACTCAACTTTGATGTCCTTCACGCGCAAGTAAACCTCTTTACCAGTCACAAACACTGGGGCTGATCCTTTCTCAGGGTTCCCATTGAATGACTTCCTCTTCTTATGGTAGGCGCGTGATGCATCAGAAGGAATCTGCGGTGACCCATGTACACTGTTTTTCTGTAGTTCGATAACCACATGCTTTCAGTTTCATCAAGGCAAATAGGACAAGCCTTTCCTCCTTTCGTACTGTACCACGACAAATTTCCATAGGCCGGGAAATCATTTATGGTGCAAAATATCATGGCGCGCAACATGAAATTCTCTCGCTTATGTGCATCCCACAGCCACACCCCTTCGCTCCATAATTTATGTAAGTCCTCGACTAACGGTGATAGCAACACGTCAATATCATTCCCGGGTTGTCTGGGTCTTGAAATTAGTAACGACATCATGATGTTCTTGCGCTTCATACATAACCAAGGAGGAAGATTGTAGATGCATAAAAGAACCGGCCAAGTACTATGTCAACTACTCATATTTCCGTGTGGATTCATACCATCCGTACTCAGCCCAAACCTTATATTCCTCACTTCGCCGCCAAACTCACCGAATGTTCTGTTAATGTTTCTCCATTGAATAGAATCAGCTGGATGTCTTAGTTTTCCGTCTTATTTCCGACCTTCAACATGCCAACGCAAGTACTTCGCATCTTTCGGATTTGCAAACAGCCGTTTCAATCTAGGAATCACAGGCAAATACCACACAGTTTTGGCTGGAAGCCCTTTCTTTACCTCATCACATGCATTGTGATAAATTCTGTCCCCATGCTTATACCGCGATGCACCGCATCATGGACAAACATGCAAATCCTCGTACTCGTTACGGTACAGAACACAATCATTTGGGCATGCATGTATTCTTTTGATTTCCATTTCCAACGGACACAATAGTTTTTTGGCCTGGTAAACCGATCTTGGCAACTCATTTCCCTCTGGAAGCATGTCCGCTAACAGATCCAATAGTGCCGTGAAACTCTTATCGCTCCAACCGTTGCTTGCCTTCAAGTTATATAATCTCAACACAGAAGACAACTTTGTAAATTTTGACATCTGGGGAACATAGGCTTCTCAGAATCAACAATTAATTTCTCAAATTTAGCTAAATCGTTTTCGCTGTAATCTTCTTCTACATCACGTAACATTTCATCTAAATTGTCTTCATCTACATGGACTTCCGAATGAACATTACCAATTAATGTTCTGATCATGATCATCATTACTGCAATCCACTTCCGGGTGCTGCTGAGTGGTAGCGGTGCTTGTTTCCTCAAGATCTTCACCATGCCATATCCAACGGGTATAGCGTGCGTTAAAACCACGACGAATCAAATGACTCCTAATCTGATCAGAGTTACCGAACCTTTTTAAGTTCATACAATCTATACAAGGACAATGCATATCTTTCTATCCCTTCTTCGCCTTTTCTTGCTCAGCAAATTTAATAAACCCATTCATACCCTCCAAATACTCAACAGTAGTATGTTTTATTCCATACATCCAATATTTTCGGTCCAGCTACAATTATTTCACAAAATTGACAAATTGAAATAAATAATTAATGACTCAGGGCATGCATGCATGAAACATCATCAATTAGCTTGGCCATATGTGTGTACAGCTGCTTAATTAAATTAAATGGATATGTATGAAACCCTAACTAACTTGATGCATTAATTGGAAGAGCCAGCTAGCTAGCTGCTTAACTTCAGCAAGCTATAGCTAACTAGCCAACCTAGCCTTCTAGCTAGTTTGGAGCTACATGTATCTAGTTTAATGAATTGCATGTAGAGAGAGAGGGAGAGTGTGAAAGAGTGATCGAGACAGAGAGAGGTGATGAGAAGATGACAATACCTAGGGGATCGAATTATCAACCTCTCAGCTAGCTTCTCCAGATCACTCTAGCTTAGAGCGTGGATGCACGTACGGTAGAAATGAATCGATGATGCAGAATGCAGAGCAGGGGTTGAGATAAGTTGTATAATTTTACTATCGGTTCAAAAACACAACCGATAGTAAATTAAGGTCTCCACTGTCATAACCATTAGTTTATATGACTTCATTTTACTATCGGTTTGTTTTATATAACCGATAGTAAAATTTACTCTATTATATCGGTTTGTACAGTAGTAACCGATAGTATAAAGTCCGTAATTTCACTATCAGTTACGAAAGAAAAACCGATAGTACTATTTCATCTATTATATCGGTTGGTACAGTACGAACCGATAGTATAAAGTCCATAATTTAACTATCAGTTACGAAAGAAAAACCGATAGTACTATTTCATCTATTATATCGGTTGGTACAGTAATGACCGATAGTAAAAAATATTTGCATTTCACTAACGGTGTTCGTCCTATTCTATCGGATTTTTCCCAGATTGCTTATAACCATTAGAAGATATGGATTAGTGGATTGCATTTATGTAGTAGTGACATGAGATCAATCAAATCAAATGACCAAAGTTATGAGCTCTTCCTCAACATATGTATCGATATCAAATTCCTAACTGGAGTCATCAACCTCAGGATTTAACATATCACATCTCGATTAACCAATTTTCACAAGCTTGATGCAACCACCGAGCTCATCCTCTACATATGCATCAATATCAAACCCGCAACCGAGGAAAACATCCAATTCAGGGTTTACCGATAATCAATTCAATTTACTTGTGCTAAATCAGGATTTATCTAAGTTGTCATTTGATCAACAAAACTGACATTCTCTAGATTAAATTTGATCATCAGGGATTTATCCAAATCGTCATTAATCATCAAAACCTAGATACTTAGATCTACCTAGATCCAACAATCTCCCCCTTTTTGATGATTGATGACAACACCATTTATAAGCTCAATAAATCCAAAAGAGATTCTTCAGCTCCCCCTCAATATATGCAAAAATATATCGGAACTGAGTACAACATCTAATCTTATGAGCTAAGAGATATACATGACAATTGAGCACAAGTTCAATCAAGTCATCTTCCAAAACCATCAACTTTCTCAATTTTCTCCAACTCAAATATCTCTTCCAAAGATTGATGTTAATGATATCAAATAATATTTCTCCCCAAATATCATTATTAATCTCAATTTTCTCCTATCATCTTTCTCAGATATCAATATCAAATCACCAATTTGTACCCATTTGATATCTATCTCTCCCCCTTTGTCAATTAACTCAACTGACTCTAATGTCTCCCAAATTCTCTCTAAATCTCTTCCTAAATCTCTTCCCCTAAAGCTTTCTCTAAAGCTTATCTCTAAAACATTGTCTCTCAAATACTATCTCTCCCCCTTTGTCAATTAACTCAACTGACTCTAATGTCTCCCAAATTCTCTCTAAATCTCTTCCTAAATCTCTTGCCCTAAAGCTTTCTCTCAAGCTTATCTCTAAAACATTATCTCTCAAATACTATCTTTCCCCCTTTGTCATCAAGCACAAAAAGGAAGGGTTGAGAACTTAAATTTTGAGAAACGATATTTTCTAGGGCATGAGATTTTATATGAAATGGTTCTTATGCAAAAGCATGATTTTAAGACAGTTTGTTTCAAGGGATTTTGAAAATCACATTCAAAATATGGAGAGGATATCAAAACAATTAACATATAGTGAATATATTGATGACATTTATATCTATGGCATTTGATCCATTTTCAATCATTCAAAGTCTTGCTGCATCTAATTGTTTGATGTGAGGATGTCCACTAGATGCATGTGTGCCATATCAAGATAGAACTCTAAACCTCTTCATGCCACAAACTCTTGTATACAATGGTGTCGTATATCAATATACTTTAACCAAGAGTTTTGAATCAAATTACTCAACATTTTTACGATACTTTTAATATTTCATAAGAGTGACATCTATTCGAAAGCAATTAGATAATCCAATGTTTTGTTTTCATCCATAAGAATTTAAGTACAACAACCATCGGATGTATTCGTTCGATCTATCCTTCAAGTCATAAGATCCAAATCCAAATAATCAAGTAATTCAAAATTTGTATTTTTGGATATCAAAGATCTATCTAGGATTGCATTTCAATTACCTAAGAATGCATTTCATGGCAATCATATGACATTCCTTAGGAGATAATCGAATTCTAGCATATTTGCAATCACTAAACATGATGACGATTCTAAATGCGGTAAAAGAAAGCAAAACTATCAATCAAGGATCGATAGAGTTTAGAATTGACCGCTTTTTCGTGTTCGTCCATGTCAAGATGTTCATTTGTAGGTTTGAGAGTTGTAATAGCTTCATCATCTTGCATCTCGAAGCTTTTGAGCGATTGCTTCACATGCTTGAATTTACTCTTGAACATCGCGTTTTTGAGTTGCTTGTTTTGTCGTACATGGAAGTGACGTAGCTCTTGAATCATCTCGCTTTCCCTAAACATCATCTCACAAAAATTCTTGATAGAGGGATTCATTAGTATAATCAAAAGTCATGTCATCAATATGTATTTGACACACAAGAATATAATATCTCGATTGAATGATTGATGATGATTGTGTCAAACTTCTTATTTTTGGAAATCATTTGATGTAGGAAAGGATTTTGAGCTTTTAAACCCACTAAATTTGAGATAAAAATGTCAATCTTCAAAAATTTCCATTTCTTATGACATTGAACACAAGAGGAACATACAAATAAGGAATATGCCAAAAGGAGATTTGTCGAAACATGTTTAGGTCATCAAGATGGGAGAAAAGCATATGACCTAATTAGGAGTTCAAACTTCCAAAAAAAAAAAAAGGAACTCAAAACTCAAATTCATTTCAATACGCTCCAAAATCATGAAATTAATCTTTACTTGTTATTCAAAAACACAATTAGAAGATTTACAAATCTCAGCAAAAGAATCATGAAGAATTTGCAAAATATGAGGAGAAATGAAAGCTAGGATCTCACAAAATAGGGAGTAACAAGAAATAGTTGAAAAGTTAAACAACCATCCAGTTTGCACACAGGCCGGACAAAGTCTGCTAGGGTCGGACAAAGTCCAAAATGGGCGGACAGAGTCCGGCTCTAGGCGGACAATGTTTGGTCAGTTTAGAAAAGCTGCTGAACTTTTTGAAATTTTCTATTTTTTGCAATTTTACCTCAAACATTGATTCTAGTTCCATAAAAGGTTTGAATATTATGACATGAACTTATTTGAATACCAATTGAAAGAAATTTATTTGCAGGAGATCATGAAATCAGTTCTCAAAAAGTGATTTTTGGGTAAAAGGGTAAAACAAACATGATTTTCTCGAAAAACTTCAATTCTTGAAGAAACTTGGATTTTTCTGAAGTTTTGGACTTAGATGAGTTTGAAATACCATTTCAAACCAAGACATGGAAGAAAGTTTAGTCCAAATAGCCAAAATCACAAAAATGCACTTTTGGGTATTTTCGGGTCGGTAGCCGTTTTCGGGCGAGCTAGGATATGTGATAATTTGAAAACCATAGGCCTTTTGGGAATAAGTTCAATACAAACTATCTTCGGGTGAGTGAGTTCTAAATGTTTCATGTAGAAAGTTTTTATCAAATCTCAACCCATCTTGTTTTATGAAAATAAATCATTTTGGGCTAAAACAAGATTCCGAAGACTTCAATTTTGTCGAAATTTTGCATTTTTGCTCGAAAGCCTTTTGTTTCACCTTCAAACCTTTGAAAACATATTTGAAACGTATTTGTGAAGGTTTTGTGGTAATTTTGAATATTTTGAAAGTTTTGAGCTCTTTTTACCTTTTTGTTCGAAAATGACCCTTTTTACAAAACATATCCATAAATTGATATGTGTGCACAATTAGGGTATACAAGGATTCAATGACTTTGAAGTTTCTCCTCCTAAATGTGTCATCCAAGTTTGGTCATGAAAAATGTGCAAGAGATGAAAATGATTTATTTGAAAATTAAGAGCTCAACAATAATCCAAAAGGACTCAAATCAAGAAAACATTCAAATAACCACCAAAACTCATGAAAAGTTTCATAGAGATAGAACACATCAACACAACAACATTCTATGAAGATCCAAGATTCAAATATTTTAGTCATTTGAAAGAATTGAGAGATTAACATCCGAATAGACTAAAATTTTCTTAAACATTTTGGCTTCTTTATAATCATCAAAACATATGCAAAAAGGTTCCAAACATTCCAAAATAAATTTTGGATATATATACTGCAATGAGCAACAAGATTTTCTTTTATAGTGAAGCCAAAATATGATCCAACAATGAGATATGAAAAAGACAAATGTTGTTCAGTTTTAAAGTTTCAGATTTCAGGTTTCCGAAATTCATTTTACACTTTTAAACGCACCTGGAAATCTATGCAAATGACTTCCAATAATTTTGAAATAAATTATCAAGAGAGACGAATCATAGAGGATAAAATTTCATATATAAACTTTCTTCAAGTAGTCAACCAATAAAGAGATATGAAAATGACAAATCAGCCCAGAACAATGAGAAAACTGAATTTTGCAGATTTCATTTTCGATTTGCGAAAAGAGTCAGTTTTGCTCAAATCATGTCCAAATGTGATGAAAATTTGCAGATATGATTTTCAATGCATCAACTACATTTTCCAAAAAGAATTTTCAAAAAGGAATTTTCAATTGAGAGTTATGGCCAAATGATGTTTGTATTAAGCAAAGGGATTAGATTTTGACAAACTTTTACAAATTGAGTTCAAATTTGATTTTCATGATATTTTGACATGAAAAGGTTTACATGAGTTAAACATATCATTTTGAGTCCAGTTTCACACACAAAGGCCATAGAAATTGTCAAACCCATGTTTTGCATGTTTAGGGTATTTCGGGTGAAAGCAAGTTTTTCGGTGAGATTCAGATACCCATAACTTTCAAATGAGAACACTTTTGAGAAACTTTTCAATATCAAATTTATTCGGATTAAGAGTATCTAGGAGTTTTGTAAAGCAAGTTTTAGCAAAAATCAAATAGATTTTGATTTGTGTGTGAAAACGATTTTGTTGAAAAACAAGATACTCGAAGATCCTTTTGAGGCTAGTTTTTAATAGAAATACTTTTTAACATCATTTCTTCATCCAAAGCCTCTAAAAACAATTTAAATACATTTTGATGACCATTTAGATAGAAATTAATGATTTTTGGCCTTTTGAGTGAAAATTTTGACATTTTGACCAAATGAGCTCATTTTAAAATTTATAATTGTAATTTTCAAACATTTCACATATAGAGTTGTGATGAGCAACGGAAGCACTTTTAAATTACAACCCTTAATAATGCAACAACATAAGATTTAAATTTTCATTCTTTTAAAAAAATTGCATATGGACTTACAACAACCAAGAATAAAAGGTGAATATGCAATGCAAATGTTTTTATTAAACACATAAAAAAGATTTAAGCTCATTTTGGTACCCAAACCATACGAGGCCCTCTAGCCTTATCACATAAGTCTTTTGATACCCAAATTGCTTTATCTTTAGGTTTTTGAAAATGGCGATTATTGGTTTTGCAACTAAACCCTTTTTAGAATATGAAATCAAATAAGAGTTAAAAGAACCAACTCTAAAAGAATTAGATGCGCACTCATACGAACATCGCCCTTTTAAATAACATGAGGTACGTGAGGGCCTTTTGAATGAAATGGCATGAGTGTAATGAGAAATATGATGCCTCTTACTAGATGAGTGTGCAATTTTTAATTTTCCCTTTTTAAATGAATTTTTATGTTCTAAAGAGAGTTTAGCAAACATAGCACTACTCATATGGCATCTAGTAGGATTTTTGCTCAATCTATTTATTTTACTCCTAAGTTCATCATTTTGAATTTTAGGTGCTTGAGATGATTTTATGTCAACACAAGGATTATGATAAGAACATAATGGCATCCCATCACAAATAGATGAACTTGAAGGTATAACACTAAAATGACTAGATGAGCTAGGCATATCAAATGAAGAACTCCTAGTACTAATACCATGGCATAACGATGAGTCACTAGAAGAATCAAGGCATGAGATACTAGTATCATCCGTACAAGCATGCGAATCTATAATTAAATCATTAGATAAGTTTTCACATGAAGTACTAGTGTCCACAAGACTAGCATTTGAATTTAACCATGAATTAACCGATGAATTATTGCTAGCATGTGAAGTAGAAGTGTGTGACCCTAGAGATGGATCAATAGGGGAGTCACAAGAAGCTCTAACATCTAATACACATGTTGAGCTAATAGAATTCTTGGCAAGCAAGGAGTCATAAGAATTTTTCAATTCTTGATGCTTCACTTTCAAAGATGAGTAATCATTCTTTAAAGTGCTAAGATTTTTAGTCATATTGCCAAGCAAGCCTTTTAACTCTATAATTATATCCATGAGCTCATTATTAGAGAGGTTAGAATTTGATACCGTCGAGTTGGATGCCGAAGGGCATATAAAATCGTCTTGAGATGAAGATTCCGACTTTGACCTTTTCTTTCTACCTTTTCTTGAGCTCTTCTTGCTCGGTTTAGCCTTTGTCATGCTAGGGCAAACCACATCATCTTCGATTTTGAGCTCGCTCGAAAACTCCCTATCGTCCGCATTGGGATCATCGTCCTTGATATGCTCGGAGGTGGAACACATGTCCTTTTCTTTGTAGATTGTCTCAATTGACATAAGCATGTCAATGAGCTTGCTAGGTGAAGTGACGGAAAGGTCACTACTCTCAAGATTGGTGATGAAGTCTCCATAGCAACCCTCCGGCAATACCTGGAGCAATTTTCTACAAATATCTAGATCGAAAATGTTAGCACCAAGGGCTTTGAGCTCATTTGTGATATTGATCAAGCGATCATATATGGTTGAGAGTGTATCATGCTCCAACATCACAAATGCCTCGAAGTCCCGCAATAGCAAGCGCATCTTAACATGCTCAAAACTAGATGTGCCGACAAATAAAGTCTCGAGTTAACTAAACATCGTGAGCGGTCAAACAATCACTCACTAGTTCTAGCACATCATGACTAAGTGATTCAAGAAGCACATTTTTAGCCTTTGTATATAATAGAAGAGTATGTTTATCCGAAGATAATGAGCTATCCATACCCTTTTGCACTAATCTCCATAATTTCAAATTCAATGCCTCAAGATGAGTACTCATCATAATTTTTCAACGTGTATAATTTGAGCCATCAAATTTAGGAGCAATCAATCCAAATTTCTCTAGCGAATTCATCCTTTCTCTCTAGCAGTTAAGCCGATAAATGAGAGACCTTGCTCTGATACCAATTGTAAGATCGAGGATGCCGACTAGAGGGGGGTGATTAGGAGGCTTTTAAATTTTCTCCCCCACTAAGTAATTTCAACAATATAATTGATTAAACTAGATTATACAAGGAGGGTTAAAACAATTTAATCAACTAATTGCATTCAACTATATGAAATATTTAACAATACATGCAACAATAGTGATATAAGCAATTGTGTCAAGATGAATATAAAGCAAATAAGAATTACGCAAATGACACAATATTTGTACCGAGGTCTCGGAGACTCGCCCGGTCTCCCCTACTCCTCGTTGAAGCGCTCGCTCGGAGCCTCGCTTCTATATCCACGAAGGATATCTCAGTAGGGTTGCTCCTTCTCCACACCGGATAGGCGAGCACCACACCTTTCACAATCTTTTGCCAGACTCTCCGACAAACTTCAATTGGAGAGATCGCGACTCTCCTCCGGCACCGTCTAGGCGAAGGCGATCGCCAAGAGTAACAAGCCGGACATGCTCACTTGAACAAATCGAGTGCTAGAAGCTCAAGAATGCAAATGAGATGCTTAACACTCTATCACTAGCATGCAAATGGTGATTGAAGTTCACTAAGCACTATTAGCTTCACACAATTGCTCTCTCTCTCAAATCACTCAAGATTTGGGCTCAATTCTAGCCTCTAAATGCAATAACACATATGCAACTCAATTGGCTAGGTTTTCAGCTGAAAAACGAACTCTTTAAGCACCCAAAAATGAAGCCAAACACGAAGTATATATAGCCTCAACGAAAAACTAGCCGTTTGCAAAAAACCGGGCCAAAAGTTGTACAGGCCGGACATTGTCCAGCCACTTCAGACTGTGTTTGCCCAGTTCAACGAAAACAGCCGTTGCAATGTGTCAGTTACCATTGGGCGATTTTTCTGTAAAGGCTGGACAATGTCCGGCCATTTCGGAAAAAGTCCACCCATGACGGACAAATACCCCGGACGGATGCATTTGTCTCTGTTTCATTTCTGGGCTTAAAAAATTTGTACAGGCCGGACATTGTCCGGCCATATCGGACAATGTCCGGCTACTTCGGACAGATAGCCCCAGACGGACGGATGGATAACTCAGAGCTCTACAATTTTGTCAGTAGGAGCAAGACCTAGAAATGTCTAGAAACTTCTAGAAAACTCAGAAACTTTCCTGCTGTCAAAATGTCCAATCCAAAAATCATCTCAAATACAATTTAGAGTATTTGCACATACGGATTTGCCGTTTTCTCGCAGATTTGATTGTTGTCACTCAGAAATGACCACGACCACACAGGTGTGACATTCGATCGAAAACAGGTGGTCGATAGGGTTTGGTCGAGCGTACGCAAGCGAGCCGAAGACTGGTACGACCAATCAGAACTCCTACAACCACGCCCAAACCCTAAACAGAAAGCCGCCAAACAAGCGACACGACCACGACCACGTGTCAACACTGATACGATCAGAATATGCAAATACAACCACGACCAGCTCTAGATAAATAAACCAATTTAAGTAGCTGGCAATCAAGACTAAGTGCAGTTTTCAAAACATTTACTCTAATGCACATGAACTACACTTAGACTCACTAGCAATGCAAGACACTAGTGCAAGATGATATGAATGCATCTAAGCTTCCGCACTAGATAGATTCAGGCTACTAGTTTTCGACCCCTCTTAATAGTACGGTCAAACTAGTAAAAAGAAACATATCAATCCGGTCTATCTCCAAACACCGAGACCAATAAAACCCTAAGAAAACAATCCTTAATCTTGGATTTTACCTTAGGTGGAGTTTGACCTCGTGAAGCTCGATCGCTCGATGCTCGTCATCGCAAAGCTCGATCCCGCTAAGCTTGACCACGCGAAGCTCCATCGCTTGACGCATGTCTTTGCAAAGCTCGTCCTTGCTAAGCTTGACCTTGCTCGGGATCTCTCATATCGTCTTCATCCTCCTCACGTCCTTGCTCACTTTTATCCTGCAATCAAACTGAGACTACAATACATATACTCAATACACAATATTAGTCTCAAATATAGGTCGTCATTAATCACCACCAGAGAAACTACTCCACACAGGAGTTAGCTCGACGATTTCTCTTTCCAGTGAAATGACACAACCATATTCAACGAGTAGCAAATGAGTATGAGATAGAATACAATCATATAGATAGTAGATGATAAACACATACGCACACGATCTATACTACTCATGACATGAGATCAATCAAATCAAATGACCAAAGTGATGAGCTCTTCCTCAACATATGTATCGATATCAAATTCATAATTGGAGTCATCAACCTCAGGATTTAACATATCACATCTCGATTAACCAATTTTCACAAGCTTGATGCAACCACCGAGCTCATCCTCTACATATGCATCTGTCGCGGCCCGCATAGGGTACCACGACTACTCCCGTGGAGACCTAGCTCGCTGCAGCTGGCCTCATACATACATACCACTGACTTCCTAGGATAAGTCAAGCACAGGAGTTCATTGCAGCAGAGTAACTTACAAAATATCATTCATAAATAGTATGGCCTGCTGGCCTGATACAACAAGAGTAATACAATGCCTTCACGGCACAAATGGTCTAATTAAAACAAAAAGACAACTACTCGGCGGAAGCTAGGCGAAACCCCCACAGTTGTAAGAAGTTGACAGCAGAACAGCACACTTCAGGGCTCTGGCAAAATGGGCTCTCTTCCTTCTGGATCCACGAAATCTTCCAAGCCTTCTTCTTGGTCTTGTAGCATTCCATCTATTGTTGATGAGTTCCAAGGGTGAGCACTTATGTACTCAGCAAGTCATAGGTAAGAGTAGAGATACGTATAGTAGAGATGACATGATCCTATGCTATTGAGGGAAAGGAGGTGAGAGGGTTTTTCCAAAAATACTTTTCTTCCAAGCTTTTCAAATCTCATGCTCATGGCAGCATTTCATATACTTAGGGCACAATCCACGTGCCTCTTAGTTATCATATGATCACTAAATTATGGTACTACCGTGACACGTCAACACATGATAGCCCACGGCAGCACTCCTTATCATGACAACACATGTCATTTGGGTAATCATGAACTAACAAATTTTAATTTATAAAACAATACTTGTGTCACACCCCGTGGATTCAATCCACCGCGGCATACTCCTAAAACTCGGGAGGACGAAGTATTCGAATACATTTTTAACTCTGCAGAGAGGTACCAATTTACCCGCAAGATATATCCACTTTCATGCCCTTCCTATCACAAGGATTGGACCCCTGACTCACTTCATACTGTGAGCGGCAAGGTGGAGATAATAAGAACTTTTGCCATGTTTCACACACAATTCACCCTAGACCCCGTGGTTTTCTTCACGCAAACCACAGTTGTGGCAGGGTTTCACAACCCCCACTAATTTGGCATCTTCCCCTCAGGGTCAGCGTGCATTATCACATCCAGTGATTTGTGTAGGAGAGCACCCCGTGTAAATCGTGAGTTTGTCATATAGGGGTTTCATGTGTGATCCACATACTACTTGTTCAGGCCTGTCCCATACCAGACTTGCGGTCGGCACGTTAATCATGCCACTAGATGCACAACACAAGGTTCTAGGTCCTTATATGTTAGTGACCAGATCATACCACAATCCATGCACCTTCAGTGCCTGGACATCCAGTGCAGCCAAGCACCTCCAGTGCTACCTCCATTCCATACCAACATACTGGTCACGGCTAGGGGTTTTATTTCATGAATATAAATATACATAATATATTAGTTCATGGCTCATTATTTGATCAATTCACATTTCACAGGCATTAGCCTGATGCTGCCATTTCATCTCTTTTCTCAATACATGCAATACTATTTTATAATCAAGGTATATTCTAGCAATTCATAAAATATAGGTTCAAGATGTTCAAGAATATGACTTGCCTTCCGTGTCGTAAGAAACAGCAGTTGATGTCGGGTCAGCGACGAAGTCTTCGAACTCGGAATCTTGCTCTGAACAAGGATCAAACAAGCAAACAGGCATTACAATCAATCCTACTCTTACTATTCCACTATATGCGATAATGCAAGGTAAAAGCGTCTCGGCGATTCAAGATTTGACAGCGATTAGGGTTAAAATATGGAAAATAAGGTTAAGATTAGTCGTCAAAGGTTTACAAGGATTCAAATGTTCCAAAATATCAGAATGATATCAAGGCTGCGGCTGGTTCGCTCAAAAACAGCGAACGTCTTTAGGTTGACATTCGGTTCAAGGCATCGACATATGGTCAATGGATGATAGAGGGCTCAACTCAAGTTGTGACAGTAGAATAAAATGTAGATCACAACATCAGGAGTCTAAGGGACAAAGTTATGTTTAGTTTGCATGGCTAGAAGAAGGTGAAAAGGCTCAATGCCACTGGCTGACATAGGCTGACAGTGCCCAAGAATGGCATTGACATGGTTTGAATAGTTCCAAGTGGCCAAAATGGGTTTTGATTCAAGAATAAGATGCACAAGGTAGTGAGGCAACTGTTTGACAAAGTTATTTTTGGTTTACATGTCCAGAGGTGGGTGAACAGGGCTAATGCCACTGACTGGCATAGTTTGACATGGCCAGAAACTAGGGTTTGCCATAACTTTTGATATAGGACTCCAAATGATACACCACTTTGTCTGGTAGTTAGGAATTTGTATCAGGAACAAATGTCTCAACAGGATCTAGGGCAGGAGATGGCCGGAAGGTAATGAAAACTGGCAAAGAAGTTGACTGGCCTGGAGCATATGCAACATAAACAGTACAGCAACTAGGGCAAAGTGATTGAGCTTAATTCCTTGCTTTTGGATGGTCTCTAGGGCATTAGAAACATACTGGTGAAGTTAGGTAGAGATGCACTAGAAAAGCTTAAACAGTAAGCTCAGTGAACATGCAAGGTTCCAATTTGGGGATTTTCACATTTCAGCAAATTTGTCGATTTTGGTTGCTTAGGGACGTTAAGAAAAGTATACTGAGAATATTTGATCACTAGCTCGAGAGCTAAATCGGTTTAGGTGAGGGTTAATTGCTCACCAGAGTTCTAGATGAAACACGGTGATTGCCGGTGACAGAAGCATTTGAACTAAATTCCAAGCTTGAGAAGTATGAGGGGGATGAGGGAAGCTCACTGGGGGTTCTGGATCGAAGAAGGAAGCAGTGGTTGAAGCTAGCACCAGAGCTCCCTTTGCTGCTCACCGGGGAAGAAGAAGACACAGTGAACTTGCTGGTTTTCTGGTGTTTTGCTGTGTGGTGGAGTTGGCTAAGTCCCAGGGGGTATAAATAGGTAAAGCTGGAGGCTCACAACTGTTGGAAAAGCTCGGGGAGTTGTAGCCGGCAAGGAAAAGACGGGATGCAACTTCACGGCGAGCTGGCGTCGAGGTGACCTGTTTCAGCGGCCGTGAGGGCTTTTGCAGGTGATGGGAAGGTGAACTGATGGCTGGCCGCGGCGAGATCTCCACATGGCATCGTTTTGCTGCTGGTGCCGTTGTCGGTGGCGTGCAAACGGGAGAAACAGCTGGCTGCGATTTTTGCCTGAGAAGATCCACAGTGGCAAATGGCGAGCACACACGCGGCGTCGAGGCACTGGCGAAGGTGGTGACCACGTGGCTACTATAGTAGTGCAGCAGGTCGAAGCAAACAACAGTGGCGCGCTCGAGGTCGAAGGCTCCCGTGCTCGTGTGCTTGCTCCAGGTCGTGGTCAAAGTCCCAGGCGCTGGTCAAAGACAGCAGCTGGTCGGTTGCACTGGTTCTGGTCGTGAACTGAGGTGAGGTCGAATCAGGGGCATAATTGTGATGTTTTGGTTAAAGTCTGGACTGATTTGCAAATATGGTCTTAGAGAGGTTCAATTTGGAGTTTAATTTCATGGCTGAGTATAATATTTCTATTAATAATCATTTAGCTCAAATCTGGAGAAAGTTTGATAAGATTTGAGGGATTTCACCTATTTTCGAAAATATGGTAAAATTAGGGTAAAATAGATCTGGATTTTGTCGATCTCGAATTCTGGTAATTGGGGTGAGATTTTGAAGTTTAAACAGAAGGGAAATCGGTAACAAATAGCATTTGGGAGGTGTTCTCTGAAGAAATTCTGGATTTGGAGTTGATTTGTAGATTTTAGCCTTTTCAGGCTTCCAGGTAAACAGAAAAAGGACTTATTCGCAGTAAAATTTGGACTAAACTGCGAAAAGTGTTTAGGTGAAACAATCTGGTTCCCAACTTTTTGGAGTAAGTTGAGGATATACCTAGGAACATATTCCAAAAGATACTTGAGTCTGGATAGGGTTAGATCATGATAACTCAATTATCTGGAAACTGGGGTACTTAGGGTAAATCTGAATTTTCTGTTTTCGAAAACAGAAAGAGACTTAGATACTGGGAGTTAGGGTTAGAATTCAATCTGGCTTCTAAAGACTTTTATCTTCAGAATAACTGGTAGGTTAAATCTGGATGGTCAGATCTTGATCTGGATCTAGATAATGGATTTGGAGATTTTTAGGGTTTAGGAGAGATTAGGGTTCAGCTGATCTGGCTACAACTACAGAGATACATGCATGCAGGATTTTTATGCAGAAACTTTTCGCCCCCAAAACCAGGGTGTTACAGCATCAATATCAAACCCGCAACCGAGGAAAACATCCAATTCAGGGTTTACCGAAAATCAATTCAATTTACTTGTGCTAAATCAGGATTTATCTAAGTTGTCATTTGATCAACAAAACTGACATTCTCTAGATTAAATTTGATCATCATGGATTTATCCAAATCGTCATTAATCATCGAAATCTAGATACTTAGATCTACCTAGATCCAAAATTAAGGAGGGAGCAGATGAATCCTAGATAAGTATCAGGGATGGGAGAACGTCAATCTAATAATGATGAATAATGTATATACAAAACTTGACATGTCCTACAAAGGTGTGTAGTTTCACCGCGAGTGGACGGCTTATTACTGAATACTTGAGAGTCAAATCCATAGAGAACATCCGTGAATCACCTTTTGAATTGAGATTCCCAATTTAAATCTTACAAGTTTTTCAATGTTTATAGAGCAAAAACTAATGTACTAAAGCTAGAGTTTTTAAGAAATCAAAGAGAGGAAACTAGGGTTTCAAGAATCATATCTTTGTCAAGCACGATTTTTAGCAAACGCGGTAGATCAATGTATTAATTGTCAGAATCTTCAACGAAACCCATTAGATTGATGATTTGGAAACCAAATAACAATTCGAGAGAATTGCATCCGCTACTCTAACAGAGCTAGGTGCAAAACTCCTTCCAAACTCTAGATTTATTCACTAAAGTGTAGCGTTTGCATGTTGCTTTAGTGTACAAACACTGATAGTCTTATGGAGTACAAATGGTACTACAGATGAAGCATAAAATCTAGTGCTTAGAGTATGAAAATTAAAGAAATTAATCGATGAACTTTTAGAGAAACCAGACCAAAAATCGTGCCCTTCAGATTAGGCCATCCCTAAATCTAGAGGGAGAACTACTCATGCAAAACCATTAAGATATACCGCAATCAAAATTAAATAAAAATGTACATAATATATTATTGATGAAGAAAAATGTCCATCCAAATCGGCTTACAAAACTCAACTCAAAACTAAAACTAAAACCTAGTCTAAACCAAATCCTAACTTGAGAGCATGAACTAGACTAATTTTCTAGATGACTAAATCTAGAACTAGACAACTAGCCTAAAACTTTGAACGATGACAATTGATGGTTGATGGCTCTCTTTTATAGTCAGAGAGTCCGTAATCGGTGCAACTTCAATCCATCTTGAACTATGTTTGGAATTCATGATGTAATCTATTTTAGAGTTAGAGTTCATAATTAACATAATTTAAATCCATCTCAAACTCTATTTTTGAATCTATTTTTTGAATCTATGACGAAATTTATTGCGACCTTCCATCCTCCGCTGCAAACATCTGGTGATGATAAGGTCCGCCATTGCACATTCACCCTTGTGTTTCACGGGAGCCAAGCAAAACCTAGCAACAATGTTAATCCCACAGGATATGTTGCAGAGATCACTCAAAGCTTCATCTGTTTCCACTTGCTTCTCCTTCGTTTGCTTCTTCCCCTCTCTAGCAGAAACAAGAAGAGATGTCTGTCAAACAAAATAAATTAGAACTTATCTAAGTGGTTCTATATCTACTTCAAAGGTGCAGTACAATGTAAGTTGTGGTGCAAAGTAAAGTCAGGTCAAAACAACTTCAGGAGGAAAAGAAAAACAAATAGAGGCAGAGTGGAACTGTAACAAGGACTAAAAGTATGCTTGGTTTGGTGCTGCAGTTTGCCCCACCAAAATTTGGCATTGCCCCTATCTATTCGATTGTAGTTTCCAAATTATCTATATAAACACCACCCACATAATGACATGTTGCTAAGGTCAATGTCAAGAGGCCTTGAATTAAAATAGCTAACTCAAAGAGGTATATGTGTTAAGGGTAATACTTGTACTTTTGACAGCTTTCAATTAAGACCCTTGTTGGTGTTCAGTTTTAGTTTCAACTTATGCTTTCACATGCTCCATCTTTGAATAAACTTAGGCTTATAGAAATTCTGAATTCAAAATCTAATTATTGAAGTTCAACACTTACCTTGCTATATTCATTTATTAGACAAGTCATCAAAGCTTTAAGTGGAGAACTGAAACTAACAATAACATAAATGAGGGTATTACTTCAATAGGGTTCATCTAAGCTGCCTTCTATTTCTTTTAGGCTTATCTTGTACTATATTTTTGCCGTTTTGAGTGCTATTTGGGGAGAACTGAAAAGGATATGAACCTACTGGTATGTAAAAGACAGCTACACTTGTTAATTCCGTTTTTAGCTAGTAAACTTGTCAATTAGAGCTTACAATCACTTATTGTGATCGTGCTCTTTTGTTTTCATTGTCAGCCTCTTGTTTTGACTTTCAGATGCACTAAACTTGCAACTAAGTAGTACCAAATACCAATAGCACTGCAGTTACCTGGTGGTCCTTTGAGGCCTGTAGTTATGCACTGAACTCACTAGCAAAGAGATGGGGCATAAGCGGTACGATACTTCCTGTTGCTAGAGGGCACTTGGTGAAGGACAGGAGCTTCTTATGCCGCATGTCCAGGCCAAGCACATATTGGCCTCTGTTCTCCACTAGCCCGCCCACAAACTCGACATCACTCAAGAACACGTAGACGATGTCATCTTCATGCATGCTCAGACAGGGTTCGTCGGCTTGCACTGCAGCAACCCCATGGAGCGGAAGGTCTCATTTGCCCAGAGGTCTCCGACACAGAACGTCACGCCTTTCTTCCACTCCCAGAGGTCAGGCACCAGAGTCCAAGTGGTCAGAGTAACTTCATTGCCGGGGCAGCCTTCGAGGTAGTTGTCCATGGTGACGCACTTGATCGCGCTGCCAACGCAGCCCATGTAACGGAACTCCTCTGGGGAAAACTGGTGATAATCGGGGATATGGATCGATCACCCCTCGGGCAATAGAATGAAACGGAACTCCGGATCCGAGAGCACGTCGCAGATCATGATGCCGATGAGGAGATCGACCCAGCAAAGGTACGAGCCTCCAAATGAGAACACCGTGTCGTACCTGAAGTAGTACGTGGGCGTGCTCACCTCTGTGGGGAGGCTCACCTCCTTCTAGACCCATTAGCCGGGGGTCCTGGCGGATGACCACCAAAGCCAGAGCGTGGCATCGGGAAGCGTGCAGCCAGCTCTGGTGAAGAGCTCGGCAAGGACGTAGGCGCCATCCTTGCCATGGCGTAGGATTGCAACTCCGCACCCGATGTCGACGAAGGACTGAGAACAGGGGAGCGGGGGAATCATAGAGAGGGAGTTGTCCATGGCGTCGTAGATCATGTAGCATCCGCACGAAGAGGAGCCAGGGCGGTACTCACCAGCATAAAGGATGACGAGGTTCTTGTCGGTGCTCGCGATACAGGAATTGCCCAGTTCTTCAGTTTTTGCGGCGGGTGTCGACAGCAGCAGGGAAAAGGAGGATACTTCCGGGGGATCGACGACGAGAGGATCGGGTTTGATGGGGTAGACGTCGATTTTGCTCGTGCCGCCGATTGCTGCTACTGCTGCTCTGTTTTTGCTCGCGCCGCGGATTTCTGTGGCTGTGGCTGCTGCTTCATCGTCGATGATGGGGCGCATGTAGCGGTCGAGAAAGACCGATGCAAGGGCCACCATACGTTGGATTGGGTCGAGAAAGGAGGAAGGATTGTGATTTTGTGTTCCTGTCTAAAAGAAATAGGTGCAATTCCGAGTTTTTGATGTGGAAAACATCATCTGCACGCAATTTACAAGGCCCATATATTGGAGGCTGTGTCAAGAGCAACCTAGTTAGTCCGGAACTAAGCCGAATTTTCTTGTTTCTGATGACAATTTGTTTAGATGTAATATATATTATCTTTTTGTTTATTTGACCCAAGATGAGATTATGCAGTCTAACGAGTAAACTTCACCGTTGGTCTCTAAACCTTACTGAAACTTCAACTGGATCCCCAAATTTTTAATTTTTTCCAATTTAGTCTCCAAACTTTAACATTTGATGCAATTAGATCCATTTTTTCGGTATCCCACTAGATAACTTATAGAGCATGCCTATATGTGACACCCTTTGGTAGAACCGAACCATTTAATGTATGTGGATACGGTGGAATTAGGATAAATCCAACGCTGGCAAGTGGAACAATAACCGAGTGAGCCGTACACGCCAGAGACACGCAAACAAGGTGGCATTGTGTGGCAAAGCAGCCACTTTTTCAATGATAGCATGTGGGCCCAACGAGCCGAGAGCCAGCCGAAACAACCATGTTGGAGAGGAAGCTAGCTCCTGGTAACGCTTTTTGTGAGCCCACATTTTTGCGTCCCGTGCCTGGCCAACCCGTGCATACCATCAAATTAATAGATGGGCCCAATGCATTGTGGGGACCATGTGTCAATGATAGGGTGCGTAATTATGCACGTGCAACTTGGTGCGCGAAGTGACAAAGGTAGGCGCACAAACTATGTGCACGAGTTGTGGGCCCACTTGCCTTGCGTGTCGCGCGCATCAAGTCAGCAATTACCCAAGGTTGCTGACAGGTGGGTCCAATATTGTTTCAGCTCACTTGTCAGTTTCAGTTTCTTTTTGTAGTTTGCAGTACAAAAAAGTAATTTATTCCTCACAGTAGCTCCAGTGAATGATAGTAGGTCTAGTGTCTTTGCCCACATGTCAGTGACTGTGTGTTGTTTGTGGTCCAATATAGCCGTTGGAAATAATTTTTCAATAGGCCCTGCATGTCAAGTGGCTTAAAAAATAGTCGTTGGAAATAGCCGTTAGGTATATTCTAATTGTTTCTTGAGCAAAAAAGTACTAAAATTTTCCAAAAAATTCAAAAAATAATTGTGAAAAAATTGTAGAAAATGTTGACACTCCTCTTTGTATAAATAGGATCCATCCCAAGTTCATTTGGACTCACCAATCTCACATCAATCCTACCCCAATCTTTCCTAAATTTCTTTCAAAATTCTATATGGATAATACTCCCTACGGTGGTTTCGTTATGTTGTAGTCCTGGTGATCCCGAAAATAGCTAAGGTGAAGCAAAGTACTTTCGTGTTCCGAGACCATCCTAGGAGCCCTAGGGCATGGTGACAAGTTCACATCAGGGGCACAGTGGCCCAAGTCCCTCCTGAAGGTCCAAGGCACGGAGATCCTTAGTATAACCCTAGAGGAGTAACATCTGAGACCCTCCCAGAGGACTAAGAGAAGCTGGCTCAGATGGTCATGGTCTGGGCCCCTCCCAGGCCCCCGGAGCATGATAATCTACAAAAAGACCACAGGTAAGTTATGTCTGAACCTCACCTAGACCCTCGGGGCTAATGGTCTGGAGTCTGGACGCCTTATACCGGTAAAGATTGTTGCCCGGTAACTCCCAGATCCTCTGAGAGTCTTCTTCAAGAAAGGTGATGAAAGTGGTCTTCGGATGATCCTGTGCATTCGGAGCCTTCTTCACCAGGCCAAGTGTCCTCGGGGGCATGTCCCGGGCATGGGGAGCAAATCCTCTGGGAGTCAAGGGCCTACCTATCAACGACTCAGAAGACATTTTTTGCCCACACCAGTTTCAGTTGGTAAGGGGCATGTTGGTCTTTCGACTACTGCCTATAACCTATAATAAGCCCCTTAAGCCTAGTTAGAAGGTGATGTGGACATCACAAGCTCCAACGACCAAGATGTTCGCCCCGATGATCAAGATGGTTGCATACAAGACTCTTCGACCAAATTTCAAGGACCGATCACTCGATCTCGTGCCAAGCAAATTCATAACCAGGTCAATGCTAAATTGAGTCTCATTTCAGATTTAAACAACTTAATGGTGCTTCCAACATCCACTTCTTTGGTTGAACTTAGGTGCATTGGAAGGGACGACGAAGATTGGTCGCACGAATGAGGGTGGTGCAAGGCACACACTGTCTGTCCTTTTGCGAGCAATTCTGGAGACAATCTGAGCGTGTAACATGGTCATGGGCCACATCATTAGAAATATAATGAAGTCTAGTTTCCAACGCATCAAACCATGCATCATTTCAACTTCCGAGTCAAAAGTTATGGTCATTTTAGTGGAAGCTGCACAACCAGTCCAACCTGCGCGAAAATTGAAGCAACTCTTTTCCTAACGAATTGGTCTCTTGGATATCCAAGGAAACTCTTCATCTAATGGGTGCCTTCACACCTTAATTAGGAGGGTTGGTTGTTCAAGAAAACTTTTCATCTAATGGTTGCTTTCACACCTAAACTAGGAAGGTTGTTCCTAGTATAAATACCCCATGTATTCCAACTATTGGAAGCACTTTTGACCAAACCATTTCAGCTATATGCTAGTGCAGCAAGATTGCTTGAGTGTTCCTCTACCTTGCTCTTGTGAGTTCTCTTGGATTCATGAGAAGGATCTTTACAGGTCCCCCTAGTTCGTGCTCTACGGTTCCGGCCGTTTTGTGTGGATTAGTCCCAGATTGTGGTTCTGCGATTGTTCGGACAACGGGTCGGAGTTCTTGTAGCTTCGGATCATCTTCCCCATCGTACGGGTTGCAACCAACCTTGGCAGGTATAAAGCCAGTTACCCCGGCTGTTCGCAGCTAGTTATCTTGTTTCTATCCTACGCCGTGAAGATTGAGCCATCCCCTTGTGGAGAAACTGATATGCGTTGGCGCAGCAGTGATCCATCCCCACACCAGAAGGGGATCGATCATCTGAACCTAAATCGAAGTATAGATCCTGATTAAACCTAGACAAGAGAACACATTGAGCTCTCCGAGACTTGGTCGACTGTGATGATCCCGAGAGCATCGCTTGAGAAAATTTTGCTCCGCGGTTCACCAAAACATCCTCTGCATGAAGATTTGAGGCCCCTCCGATGCCATCACTGTACAGGGTGATCAAGAGTAGGCACGAGCTCTTTACGACTGCACCACAGTGACTATCAAGGAAGTGAACGTCATCGGAATGCTAGGTTTTGACACCATCTTAGCATCATCCCTTGTGATCAAGCTCCATCCCGGGAAAAGTTCATTCCAAAATCTCGCCCCAAGGGGAACATTAAGAAGATCCCTTTGTTCCTCGGCGATAAAGAGAAGATCATGCAAATTGGGGTTGATCTTGCTGAGGATTTCAAGCGACCACTCGTTAACTTTTGGAGTAAGAATGTTGATGTCTTTGCATAAGAGCCTTCGAGTATGGGGGGGCGTTTCGTGTGAAGTAATTGAATACAAACTCACGGTCGCCAAAGGACGTCCCCGTGTCAAGCAAAAACCAAGGAAGCTATCCTTGGAACGCCAGGAAGCGATCAAAACTGAAATCGCTAAGCTTTAAGAGGTTGTGTGTATTCAAGAAGTCTTGCACCCTAGTGGCTTGCCAACCCAATCCTTGTAAAGAAAGCAAACGACAAGCGGTAAATGTGCGTCGACTTCACCAACCTGAACAAAGCCCTGTCTCAAAGACAACTTCCCCTTGCCAGGCATGGATCAGCGCACCGACTCGATGGCTGGCTGCAAGCTCATGAGCTTCCTTGATGCCTACTCTAGCTATAATCAAGTTCATATGGCAATTGAGGATGAAGAAAAAATAAGCTTCTTAACGCCACTCGGTGTATTCTGTTTTCTTCATATGCCCTTCGGGCTCAAGAAAGTCAGAGAAATGTTTCAAAGGCTTGTTTGTCTGATCCTCAAAGATCAACTTGAGCACAACACTGAAGTCTATGTTGACGATGCCATTGTTAAGAGTCTCGTTGCCACCTGTCACATTGACGATTTGGCGGAGACGTTCCAAAATCTACGCCACTTTGGGCTCAACTTGAACCCAGAAAAGTGTGTCTTTGACATACACGGCGGAAAGCTCCTCGGCTTCCTTTTCTCTCAAAAGGAATCAAAGCCTATCCAAAGATAATTCGGGCAGTCTTGGACATGCCCCACCCGTGATCTATCAAAGATGTCGGATGCTTGATAGGATGCATGGTTGCATTCAGTTGCTTTGTATCTCGATCAGCACAAAAATAGCTTAATTCCCTTCTTCAAGATCCTTCGAGGTTTGGAGGACTTCAAGTGGCCATCAAAGGATCAAGTTACTTTTGAGGAACTCAAGAAATACATCGCGAGCCTTCTACTCCTGGTTAGCCCTTGTCCTGGAGAGCCGTTATATATAGCTCTACCTTGCCGTCACTCCAGTTGCGACGAATGTTGTGCTCGTCAAGGAAGATCAAGGCATTCAAAATCCCGTGTATTACGTGAGTGAGACACTTCAAGCTGTGAAGCTCCGTTACACAGAAATGGAGAAGATCTGCTACGCCTTATGTCTCGAAAGTTTCGACACCACTTCCTTGACTATCCAATCTCTGTTCCTTCAGCCTTCCCCCTCAGGGAGGTCCTAAGGAATAGGGAAGCTACCGAGAGAATTGGTAAGTGGGCGGCTGAGCTCGCCCCATTTTCACTAACATTTTCAGGTCGTTCGGTGATCAAGTCGCAAGTCCTCATCGACATTGCCGCCAAATGGATGCCACTCCCAGAGATGTCGAATGGCTCACCCGACGTTGCTTCCCGCGACTAGCCATTCTAGATGCTCTACTTCGATGGCTCGCTTTGCCTTGCCGGGGCAGGAGCCGGAGTCATCCTATGGAGTCTTGAGGGGAAGACACTCGAGTTTGTCACGCGACTTGACTTCCTAGTGACCAACAACATTGCCGAATATGAAGCATTACTACTCGGCCTTTGACTCACATGATCGATGGGAATTTGACACCTCCTCATCAAAGGCAATTTCTAGATGGTCATCAACCAAGTGGATAAAGAGTATCAATGTTTTGATGCCAACTTGAGTTTGTATCTCGAACATGTTCGTAGACTCGAAAAGCACTTTGATGGGATGGAGGCCCATCGTATTCCTTGTAAGGAAAACAATTGAGCCAATGCATTGGCATGGGTTGCCAGCGCTAAGGGCCGAGTTCTCTCGGAGGCATTCTTTGAGGTAATCTTCGAACCCTTTGTCAAGCGTTGCAACCCAATGTTTGAGGCATTTGAGGAATCCCCCCCCCCATTGCCATGGCTGAGATCACTTGAGCCGCAACATGGATGGATCCTATCATCGCTTTCATGAGAGAGAAGGTGTCTCCCCTCGACGATGCCAACACTAAACGATTTGCACTAAAGGCTTGATCATATGTCCTCTTGGATGACGTGCTTTACAAGAAGGATGCGTTTGCATTCCTCAAGTGTCTTTCTCAAGAGGATGGTCATTCCCTTCTAAGAGATACATGAGGTCGCCTATGGCACACACATTTCCCATTGGGCAACGGCAACCAAAGCCCTTCGTTTGGGCTTCTACTGGCCTTTGATGGCCAGGGACGCCGCCCTTCTACTCCAAGCCTACGAAAGCTGCCAAAAGACATCGAGGGGCTTTAACCTCCCTTTGACAGTGTTGCACTCGATACTGATCATTTGGCCCTTCGCTAACGAGGAATCGACCTCCTACTTCATCCTGAACTACGACTAGAAAGAACAAGAAAGAATGAACCAAGCACGCGAACAGCTACGGTTACCTTTGTTCCTCTCGTAGAGGAAATCGTCCAATTGGATTTGATTTAAAAGGCGGACACGACCTTGTCTCTGATGACACTGCCGAAGGAAAAAGCTTTGGGTTCATCAATCGACCACAACCTGACAGAAGAATTGTTCACCATTAACATACAGGTGAAGCACGTGGTGGTCCCAGCCATCTTTGACCCCGGGCGTCAAAAGAATCTAATTTTCTCTGGGCTGGTTTGATAGCTTGGATTGCAAACGACCAATCATCCCCAACCATATCGTCTGGGATGGTTCACATTCGATGTAAGCCAACAAACCAAGAGTCAGTGTACTCTAAAGTTTGCAATATCTGCTCGTTACATCGATGAGGTTCAATGTGATGTTATTCCCATCGATATCTACCAGGTGATTTTTGGGAGTCCATTCTTGTACGATCGAGACACTCATTACCACTGAAGAGCTCAAGAGTACGAACTCACAAAGAATGGGACAAAGTTCATCATCAGCAGAAATGACCGTATGAACACCACAAATTTGATGACCGCAAATCAGACGAATTGTCAACACATGCTCAAAGTGTGTACTGAGGGGGATGCGTCCAGTTAACCAAGGGGATTGTGCTGTACTAACACCATCGAGCATGGAAAGTGGAGGTCGTTTGGCGAGCCTGCTCGAAGAAAACAATGTGCTGTTTGATGTACATGGTCGAACACCAAGACAACCAGTCAAAACTCACATGCAGTTCGTTTCTATGGCGCCACTGTCGGACCTTCATGACCTTAGCTTCATGATAGGTGATGGTATCGACCTCGATAAAGTGAAGACCATCTGCGAGTGGCCACGATCACAATCTATGGTGGAAGTGCGAAGTTCCATGAGCGCCTTTGTAGCTTCTAGGCCCCTAAAGAGTGTTTTGGTAATTAATGACAATTACAAATGTTGAACTAACGTTACCTGTTAAGTTGTGTCAAGAACAAACTCAAAAGACAGGATAATGAAAGGCAAAGAAAGAGCTACATGATGAAGAAAGGACATTGAGCAAAGAGGCAAAGGTATGGAATAGGATCTTTTTCCTTTTACCAGTCTAAGGTGATTAAAGAAGAATTTTGACCGGATTATAGGATAGTCGCCGTATTATTAAGAGGAGCATGTGGTGTATCACTAAATAATTCATCTACGTGCCACAAGTCATAAAAACAACTTGCATTGCGTACTAGAAGGTCATATCCTTTGAGAAATGCTTTCATCCACTCAAACAGCCAAGTTCAGTCTCTGTTGGTCTGACCGATTGTTAGCCGGTCTGACCGCAGAAACGGTCTGACCGAATGTTGTTTCGGACTGACCGACAGTAGTGTTGTAGTGTGTTTACTTTCTTAAAAGGTCTGTCTGTCCGTGGTTAAACCTCAAGTCAAACTCCTGGAGCTTCATGATCACTTTTTAAGGAACTTAGTGTGTCAAGTCGGTCTGACCGATTGTTGGTCCGGTCTGACCGAGATTTTGTACTACGGTCTGACCGTGTTGCCGGTCTGTCCGAAGTTCCCGGCCTGACCGTAAATCGTGTCCAGAAACAATGTCGTCTCTGGAAGGTTTCACGGTCTGACAGTCATTGGCTCCGGTCTGACCGTCAGAGTGCCCGACAAGGGCAGGTGAGCATTTATTGTGCCTGTTTAATGCCGTTGCAATTGCGGCGGTCTGATCGGGCTTATACCTGCAGTCTGACCGCCAAGTGATCTTTTTCTTCCAACGGCATGTAACGGCTATATTTATTGTGGGGGGTATAAATACTCCCATGCATGGTCCTGTTTAGGACCTTTGGCTTATTTGTGATCATTGCCATCATTCTAAAGAGCTAAAACAAGTTTAATCCACTCTAGTGTTCAAATTCTTGAATTTGAGAGAGTGGGCATTTGAGATCTTCTAGTGCATTGCATTTAGATCACTTAATCATCCTTGTGGCACTAGAAGAGAGTTAAGTGATCAACACCGTCTTGTTACTCTTGGAGCTTGCCGGCTCCTAGACGGCTAGGAGGAAGGTTTTGGAGAGCTCTTCAAAGAAGATTATGAAGAAGCCTCAAAACATCTTGTGAAAGGGTTGAGCACGCCTTGCCGTAGTGGTAAAGTGCATCTATAGTGGAATCGAGATTTGGATAACTTATCATACTAATCCGGCTCGGAATCTAAGTCACTTCTTGAGAGGAGGTTGACTAGATAGAGGAGCGGTTAGAGATTTGAGTTTGCCTCAACGTGGATTAGGGGTGATCGGCAAATCACCGAGACCACGGGATATATTCTTGTGTTAAATTGCTTGTTGTTCATCTTGTTTTAGCTATTTGCTCTCATTTATTGTTAATTGCTTGATTAGTTGTTGAATTGTCAAAATCGCCTATTCACCCCCCTCTAGTCGATATCCTAGATCCCTTTCACCTATCCATACATTTCATCAGACGATTGTTGCATTGCTCATCGTGTGTCCATTCAAAGGCTTCCAGTCATTTTCTACATCTTTAGTTTTGGTTGAGTTGGTCACCAAGGGGAGTTGGCTCCTTTTCAACAGGGGAGTCATGATATGGGTGGATCTCAGGTCATCCAAGACTTGGTCGCTAGACGATTCAAGGTTGCTGGATTGAGTAGATTATGCCATAATTTGCGACGAGCTCGGGTCAATCAAGACCGAAGATCCATGGTCAAGTTCAAACTTGAATGGATCAGACTTGGCGTCAGCTAAGTTAGCTGGTTGTATGGTCTGTTGTCTGTATACGAGTTCGAATCAGGCTGGTTCGAGTATTGATCGGTTATCGAGTAACTATCTATATTTGGTCGGTTGTCGTGTCTGATACGACCTAATCAGCCGAGTCTGATACAATACAATATGTGAGTCCTATATGATTAGGTTTAGTTAGTTGTCTGAGTCTAATACGTTTAGGTTAATTAATTATTGAGTCCGATATGTATTCATACAATTGGACTATAAATATTTTTGTAATAGGATAGATTGATCATCTACCTTTGCATAGATCAAATCGAGTCTTGATTGAGTTATCTAACACATAGTTTATCGACGTAGGCGAGTGTGTCCTAACATTCAACGTGTACAAGATTCCTCTTTGAAATAAAGAGTTGTGCTATCTTTTGAACTGTGTTTTCGATCATCTGGATTTCAATAATTCCTAGTAAGAACCCATTATTCCGCATATTAGCATCTGATCAAGTATAGCCAAAACCTAGTCTATACCGTAATCAAATCAAGTTGGTATCAGTGCAAGTCTAGTCCAAAACCTGGTCTAAGTCTTAATCTGATGAAAGAGACAAGTGACAAAGCTCTCCTTCATCACACTGCATACGAGTGTGCGATGAGCTGTTATTACGACTGTCACGCTCAGGAGCGATCATTTCACCCCAATAACCTTGTGTTGTGGCAAGTCATTGATCTAGCAGCACAAGGTAAGCTTGTCCCCAAGTGGGAGGGACCATGTCTCGAAGGTGCTTTGTGTAGGTTCAAGGATGCGGACTAGAGGGGGTGAATAGGAGGCTTTAAAAATTCTTTTTCAACTAAACAATTTTTGCAATATATTTAGGAAAACCTAGTTTCGCAAAGGGTTTATGATCATCTAACATCTAGTTGCACTCAATAATATAGAATATGCAATACAACTTGCAACAAGATTAATTTCAAACAATTGATGTCAAGGCAAATACAAAATGTATAAGAAAAAAACAATTGACACAACAATTTTTACTGAGGTCTCAGAGACCCGCTCGATCTACCCTACTCCTTGTTGAAGCGCTCACGCGTAAGCCTCGCTTCTATATCCACGAAGGATATCTCCACTCGGGTTGCTCCTTCTCTACTTCGGATAGACGAGCACCAATACCTTTCACACGTTTTGTCAGCCTCTCCAACAAACTCCAACGGAGAGATCGTGACTCTTCTCCACCAACCGTCTAGGCAATGGCGATCATCAAGAGTAACAAATCGGACGCTTTCACTTGAATGAATCAAGTGCTAGAAACTCAAATGATGTAAATGAATGCCCAAATGATGGATGAAGTGCACTAAGCACTCTTAGCCTCTCACAAATGCTTCTCCTCTCAATTGCTCTCAAAGATTTGACTCAAATCTTGGCTCTAAATGCAAGAGATTGATTCCAAAGGATTTGGCTAGCTTATGCGCAGGATTTTCGAGTTCTTGAGCCCCTCAAATGCTAGCCAAGTCGAGGTATATATAGCCCTCTCAAATAAACTAGTCGTTTGCAAGCAGCTGAGCCAATTTTGTAAAGGCACGACACTGTCCGGCTAGTGCAAGTCAATATGACCGTTGCAAACGTGTTAGTTACCGTTGGGCTATTTTTGTGAAGGCTAGACAAAAGCCTTTTGTCCGGACAAAAAGCCCGGACAGATGTAAACGTCTCTAGTTCACTCTTTGATTTAGCCTCAAAACAATTTGTACTGGGAAGACATTGTCCACTCGCACCAGACAAAGTTTACTCAGTCCCAGATAGATGTGCCCGGACATATCTATATGTCTCTGGTTCATTTTTGACTTTGAGCTCACACGATTTGTACAGGCCGGACATTGTCCGGCCTGTCCCGGACAAAAGCCCTGGACAAAACTATTTGTCTCTGGTTTCGTTTTGCAATTGCCAATAGTGTTTTGTATTGGCCAGACAATGTCCGATCACCACGGACAATGTCTGACCTGTGCAACCCGAAAATAGGACTTTGGTAATTTTACTCTAACTCAATTTTGGGGTATTTGCAAATGCAATTTGTCTCTTTTCTCACGGATATGTCTGTTGACACTCCGCATAGACCACGACTAATTTTTATTGAAGAACTTTACGCCACTGGTCGCATATTCGGTCGAATGGATATGGTCAAAGGTACGTATGTGAGTTGTGAACTAGTACAACTAGTTTGAACTCCTACGACCATGACCAGCTCCAAATAGAGATACGCTCAAGAAGAGCATAGACGACCACGACCTGCTCTAGTATTGAATCAGTTTGTTTTATCTGTGCGACCACGACTAAGTGTAGTTTTCAAATATTATCTCTAATTCAAACGAACTACACTTGTTTTTCTAACAATGCAAGAGGTGGTTAAGTACTAGTGCAATATGATATGAATGCATTTGAGCTTCCACATTAGATCGACTCAAGCTGCTAGTTTCCGACCCATCTTAATAGTACAGTCAAACTAGAAAAAAGAAGACTATCAATTCGGTCTATCTCCAAACACTATGACCAATAAAATTCTAAGAAAATGATCCTTAATTTTGGATCTTACCTTCGGTGAATCTTGACCTCGCTCAAGGTGGCTCATATCGACATCAATCTCCATATGCCCTTGCTTGCTTTCATTTCGCAACCATTTTGAGACTACAACACATACACTCATTAAACAACGTTTTGTCTCAAAGTTGGGTTGTCATTAATCACCAAAGAAATTCCTTCCAAAGGAGTTCACTCAACAATTTCCCTTTTCGGTGTTTAATGACGAAACCATTTTCGACAAACCACAAAAGGGTAAGAGATGAAATATACAATCATATAGATCTATACATGATAAGAAATAAGCACAAGATCCATACAACTGATGTCATGACGATGATTAGCATAAGCTTGATGCAGGCATGAATGACAGATATGATGAGCTCCCCCTCAACATATGCATCGATCTTAAACCACGACAAGGGAGACATCAACTTCAGGGTTTAACAAATAACATTTCAATTTACTTGTGCTAAAACAAGGTTTATCCAACTCATCATTAATCATCAAAATCTAGATCCAACACTTGGCAACAGAGTGTACAAGATTTCCACCCTCGACGACGAGGAACTTCGGCACACATGGAACATTGAAATGCTTCACAAGTTCTACACCTAGCTTTTTCGTTCGTTACATGTATGATCGCAATCATGTAACTCAAGCAAATAAAGGCTGAATCTAGGATTTCTTTCATCACTGAGCATCAATGCCTCTATTCGTTTCTAATGAACAGGGGCTGAATCCAAGACTTCTCATTGACTCCATCCGTCGACTCTCGAGCATCAACACCTTCGTTTGTCTTGAATGAACAAGGGCGAAGTCTAGGACTTCGCATCGTCACCAACTAGGGCCTCCCTCGTTCGGTAGATGCACCCTAGGGTCCCAGGGCCATGTAACTTTGAACGAACAGGGATCCAGACGTGGACTTTGCATCATCATCTACCAGTGTCCCCTTTTGTTTGGTGCGTGCGCCCTGAGACACATAACCTCGAGCAAATGGGGACCAAGTCCAAGACTTCTCGATGTCGTCAAGCTCATTGCATGCTTCATGCAATACCCGAGTGTAGGGCCTTGGGTTTCTTAAGGTTTCCAGACCTTGGGTACGACGACATGACATATCACCCACTTGGTAGCACGTCCAGTCTTCAAATATTTTCTGAATAAAACCAGATTATCCAACAAATGTTCAAAATAGAGTAGCAAAATAGAAACATGAGCTTAGTTAAATATGGTTTAACATAACAAGGTACTTAGTTACAAATACCAATATGTATGCTTATGTTTATTACAACAAAAGTTAGGTAACAGTTCAGGGGAGATTTCAGCGATTAATCTTCGTCGCCAGTGCTGAAGTAGGATGGGTCGAAATCACAAACGTCCTCTTCTGGGTAATCTTATTCTTTTGCACTAGTCGGCAACATATTGTGGATGTAGTATCCAAAGTCTAACAAGGATGTACAAGTAACGAGAATGAATGCTGAGGCACTCAGCAAGCAATTTAGAATCCAAATGAATCATGCAGACCTTAGCTAGTCAAAAGAATACTATATTATATTAAACAAGGATAAATTTTCTGCCTAAATTCATTTGTGATTGTAAGTGATTCCATTTATTAAGCAAAACTCTACTGGACACTTTTATGAAAGGGTAAGGCCACCTATAGATCTGTGGTTGATACGGGTAATATGTCACTAGGTAGAAATGATAGTTGGTTATATCATTGACTTCACATTATTCTTTACCACGAAGTATGAGTCTTCCGTCGGCTCTTAATAAGATCACTTAACTACTATCTGCGGCACCTTCACCAGGGCCGACATTTAATTCCAAAAAATGTTCTTTGATGCAAGATGGTAATACTATATATAAATTATCAACTAGATGATAATAAAATAACATCAACCAAGCATGATCAATATAGTCAAGAATAAAACCTACCAAATTCAAGATCCGAGACGAGCAAATAGCTCTGAGGCTCTTCGCTCAGATCCGCTTCTAGAATTTAAAATAATTAAGTATATAAGTTTTTATACGAACATTGGTGAACATAATGTAGGGATGCAGCGTTTGAGTGCTAACACTCTCGTCTCTCTCACGACGTGGAATCCCCATCCGAACTAACTCTTAATGTCTTCTAGCACGCTCGAAGAAACGCAAGGTCTCTCTCCTAGTCCAAATGAAATTTTGAATTTGGTTTAATTGAACTGCATAATGGAATTGCATAAAATCTCAGGTCGAGTAGTTCTAAAAGGAATAATATTATTTGCATATGTTTTCTAATTTATGAAATGTAGATTTAAAATCATTAAGTTAAGATATTGATTTGATGCTAAGGTTGATTAGTTGATATACTAATTGATTTAAATTAGTTATTTGAAATAGAAGTGATGTATAGTATTAAAATTCTTTTGTCTGAATAAAAATTTATTAGAGATGAAAATAATTTAAATATGGGCCTGTTTGGAAGCCCAGGATTTGGCCTGTTTCCGAGTGGATTTCGTAGGCTGGAATTAGGATCCGGACTAGATTTAGGAATGCGTTTGGATGCGCCAAGATTGGGAATTTTAAACCGGGAAGGAAGCCCAATCCGGGTGGGGGGGTTTGGAAAATGGGCACAGGAGGCCCGGCAAAAAAATCGTCGCCATTTCGTGTCGCGTTCTCACTCCACCTCCTCACCCACGTCGCCGCCCTCCACCTCCCTCCCCGCTCGTGTCACCGCCCTCCACCTCGCCGTGCGTCGCCTCCTCGCATGCGTCACCGCCCTCCATCTCCCTCTTCGCTCGTCGCCACCAGAACCACCAGATCTGGTGCGCCCGAGCACCGCTTCTGCTCTCGAGCCACTGTCACCGCCGTAGACTAGATCTGCGCCCTCGGCTCCCTCCTCTGTCGCTCTCCCTCTCTTCTTCTTCTCTCTTCATCCTCGATCTCCCTTGTTGCTTCTCACCCCCAAAATCCTCCGGCAGCATCGACGATCTTCACGATTTTTCTTCACCAGCCAAGCTCCAGCTCTCTAGCATCGATGACAAGGTATCTATATCTTTATATATGTCTCAAATCTCCTCTCTATGCAGTTTCTTGGTTGGATGGCTAGATCTGTGTGTGTTTATTTAATTGGATTGTATGTGTGGGTAGATGCAGAGGTTGGTGTAGCACCAGCCGACACAGCATTCGACATCGGACAAGCTGAGTGACGACTTCTTCATTGACTTCTCCGGCGACCCATCTTCATCGACCGTCACAATTCTCAGCAGCCTCCAATGAAGTCCAATGGCCATCAACTTGCTACAACAATACAATTGGTGATCACTCTCTCTCCCCTTCTCGACCAAGTTTTTGTAGCACATATGAAATGAATTGAATTTTGATGTATGAGATGATGTGTTCTTGTAAATGGATGAATTGATCAGTGATATTAAGATCTAGGTATTGATAGCTGATATATTCACAGCTTAGAGTTTTGGATTGCATTTGGTTTCATTGTTTGTTTCAGTTCTCTGATAATCTGCTTATAAATTTTGTTTGCAATCTGATAAATATACCTTAGAGCTTTGGATTGATAGCTGATATATTTTGTTTGCAATCTGCCTGAAATCTGCTTAGTTCTCTGATAAAGTTTGTTTCTTTTAGAAAAATGTATTCATCAGTGTAAACTGTAGCCTAACTAGCAGATTGATGTATTTGTTTCAGTTAAGTTTTCGAGGCTTAACATGTGTTGGTTTTGATTAACTTTTGTTTGTTTTGTAAAAATTTATGTTTGGTTCATTGTTTGTTGCTTATTGATTGCATCGGTTGGTTATTTTTCCTCATAAACTGATACTTGCAAGCACCGGCTATTTGGTCCTATTGGAGATAGACCAATAGACATCATTGCATTGCTGGTTGCATTGTACAAGTTGCGAGCTTTGACAGGATCTGTCTCCTAATTTACAGTCAATTGCTTGCTCTAGCATTCAAAGTGTGCAAAGTTGCCACCATTGATGTGCTTGCCTCTAAAAGAATTTGGATTACTTTGAACTATAATGATATTTTTCTTAAATATTGTCTGTCTAAAGGGTAAAAGATTCCACAATAATGTAAAGTTGCATTTTTTTTGTGAGAGGGAAGAATTGATTATAGCACTTACTAATTGGTTATAGCAACTGATAATTCTCCTAAATACGCCTACTTTCCTATTATTTTTCCTCCTATTTATACTAGATTCAGTCTTAAAAGTCATTGTATATTCAAAAACAGCTATATTGGTTGCCGTTCGACTCGACTACTCCTTTAGTTTATCTCTATTGTAGGTTGAACAGGTTTGAACCTATCTGCAAATTCTCAGAAATCCAAGGATTGAAATGCATAAGGTCAAAGACTCTTGAAGTTAAAACCCTAACCGCCAAGAAGTTGTCTCAGATACCTGAAACCTCAAGAACTTTTATGCAAAATGGCCAAACAGTTCAGAAAACCAAGCCCCTTTCTTCCTCCGCTGATCCATGCACAGGTCGTCTTCCCCTTCTCACCACAGGTCGTCTTCCCCTTCTCACCACAGATCGTCTTCCCCATCTCCGTTCGTCCTTCCTACCGTCAGCGACCGGCCTTGACCGGCGGTTCTCCCCCTTATTTTTCCTCTCTTGCAATTTCCCTAAACTCCTTTCTTTTTACTTCCTCCTTCCCTCTTTCTTTTTCTTCACTTCTCTTCTTGTTCTCTGGTTCCCTTCTTCCTTCCTCCAGTACTCTTCTTCTCCCCTCCTCCTTCCTCTCCCTCCTCTCTCTCTCTCCCTTCTTTTTCTCCTTCCCTCTTTTTCTTCCTTTTTGTCCCTTTTCTTGCTCTTGGTTCCCTTCTCGGCCGCCGTCTCTGTCCTCCTGGCCGCCACCTCTACTCCGCAACTCCCGCCACCGCCCCCGCGCTGGATCCGCCACCGCGCCGCCGGAGCAGCCGCCCTAGCGCCGGATCTGCCGAATCCGACGAGCCGCCATCATCATCCCGCCGGCTAGCCACCTCGCGCCTCCCGTGCCGCGCCGCCACTCTCTAGCGCGCGCCGCCTCGCCGCCGATCCGCCTCCCCCCGCCGATCTGACGAGCCACACCACCAGACGCCGCCGGATCTGCCGCCATTGAGTCGGATCCGCCGCCTATCACGCCGCCATCGCCACCCGACGCCGTAGCACCTTGCACCGGCGCCGGTCAGCCACCTCTGCTCCGCAATGCCACCGGATCGCGCGCTCTCCATCGCATCTCATCGCCGATCCGCCGGATCAGTCTCACGCCACGCCGGAGCGCCTCCGACCCCGCGGGCGCGCCACCGCCAATCTCCAGTGCGCGCAGCCGACGTCGCTACTCTGCCTCCCACCGCAGATCTGCCGACCACGTCGCCGATCGCCCCGTCTACACCACTGCAGCAACCCACAACGATCTCAGCTACAACGAGAGCACCTTCGCCGACTACGTCCAACACAGGGCTTCAACAACTCCACCTCGACGGCGTTCTTCACCGAGTCCACATCCAAATGGGCAAGCAGTCGCGGCCTCCCTTCCGCGACTTATGGCTGCGCCTGGCCGCTTGCCGCGCTCGTGGATGCGTCGCCGATCGGATCACTGGCAGTTCGGCTTGTCGGCGAGGCACCTCAGATGAGTTTTTTTTCTCATGATATCTTAGGATATATATATCTAATTCACAATTTCATTTTGTGAATCTAATTATTTTAGTGTTACAATATAATAATTCAAATTTAAATTTAATTATATTTTTAACATTAGAGGAGTCAAAAATTTTAGTACAATTTAATCTTAAAAAAATTGATCTCAAATTTCTATCGCATGTTGGAGGCATAACAGAAACTTCTTTGTGATATTTGTCGTAGCTCCAGACTGTTATTTGTGTGGTATACTGTATCTCTTCATCCTGTATCATTTTATCCCATACATACAACTAAACACAAGAATGATCTTTTTATCATGTATGAGCTCGTACAGTTTAAAGTATACGTATAATTTTTGTACATAAAATAAATAGTATTTTTACAAACTAAATAACAACCAAAATTAATCTGGATCATCCAATCCGAAATGTATGGTGTATTCTAATCACGAACAAAATATTCTTATCCATCAACCATATTAATTTAAGCTCACTCGCTGCTCAGATGTCACGTGGTACCAGTTGGAGTATGGTGTACTGGCTGCTCCGATAGGTCCCCCTTTCTCTTGCTTTTGGAAACATTTGCCTAGAAAACTCTGCAGCGCCTCGTGCATCTGTATGCAAATTTATTCATCTACACACAATCCACACCTCATTAGTCTTCACATAATTCACTCGCACTTACTCTCTGAGCTCTTCAAGCCAAGATCCATGGCGGAGGGCGATGTTGGCTCTGCACACTATTTTTATTTTGATCATGCTTTCCCTTTGCCTTCGGCCGGCGGCTTCCTCGCCCTCGGCAGTTGCCATTTGCCTCATAAGTTCGTCGACCGCGCCGCGCCGTTGCCTCCTCCCTTCCACGACTTGTGGCCGCGCTTGGCCGCACTGGCGGCTCGACGTGCTCATGGATGCGTCACCGGTCGGATCGCCGGCTGCACGGCTCGTCGGCGAAGCACCTCAGATGAGTTTCTTTTCTCATGTTGTGTGATTCATTGGCCATAGAGAGGGAGCCTATCTCTCATAAGATGAGGAGAGGTACTATTCTATTAGCAAAGCTAGCTACTAAAAGACAAGAGTGTCTATATCTGGCATGTAACTCCTTAACAGCCGTCCCTGTAGTCAGATCTCCTGGGAACTCCGACAAAGAACCGGTCATTCAAAATCCAGAATAGACCAGTTCAGCACCTGAGGCAGTAGATTCCTCTTGCCCTCGGTCATGACCTGGGTTGAAGAAGGAATCTATGTTCTTGGAAGCAAAGAAAGAATTCCGGTATTCCGACCTTAGAGTTTAGCTCTGTAGGGGCTACCCTATGGGCTGTTATCTCAAGGTCCTGGTTAGTCTCTTCTTGTTGTCTCTTAGAGGCTAAAAAGAATTGTCTCTTGTGGGAGTGGCCGATAAGGATGAAGAGACCTGGTTACTTGACGGTACCTTTAGAAAAAAATACGGATTAATGAAGAGGCGACACATCCACGAGCACGGCGAGCCGCCAGCGCGGCCAGGCGCGGCCACAAGTCGCGGAAGGGAGGCGGCGACGGCGCGGCGCGGTCGACGAACTTGTGAGGAAAACGGCAACTGCCGCCGGCCGACGGCGAAGGGAAAGCATGATCAAAATAAAAATAGTGTGCAGAGCCAACATCGCCCTCCGCCATGGATCTTGGCTTGAAGAGCTCAGAGAGTAAGTGCAAGTGAATTAGGTGAAGACTAATGATGTGTGGATTGTGTGCAGATGAATAAATTTGCGTGCAGATGCACGAGGTGCTGCAGAGTTTTCTAGGCAAATGTTTTCAAAAGCAAGAGTAAGGTGGACCTATCGGAGCAGCCAGTACACCATACTCCAGCTGGTACCACGTGACATCTGAGCAGCGAGTGGGCTTAAATTAATAGGGTTGATGGATAAGAATATTTTGTTTGTGATTAGAATCCAGCGCACATTTCGGATTGGATGATCCAGATTAATTTTGGTTGTGATTTAGTTTGTAAAAATACTATTTATTTTATGTACGGAAATTATACATATACTTTAAACTGTACGAGCTCATACATGATAAAAAGATCATTCTTGTGTTTAGTTGTATGTATGGGATAAAATGATACAGGATGAAGAGATGCAGTATACCACGCAAATAACAGTCTGGAGCTACGACAAATATCACAACGAAATTTCTGTCATGCCTCCAACACGCGATAGAATTTTGAGATCAATTTTTTAAGATTAAATTGTACTGAAATTTTTGACTCCTCCAACGTCAAAAATATGATTAACGTTCAGTTTGAATTATTATATTGTAACACTAAAATAATTAAATCCACAAAATCAAATTGTGAATTAGATATATATATCTTAAGATATCATAAAAGTACATGACACCAAATGAATCACACAGCATGAGAAAAGAAACTCATCTGAGATGCCTCGCCGACGAGCCGGGCAGCCGGCGATCCGACCGGTGACGCATCCACGAGCGCGGCGAGCCGCCAACGCGGCCACAAGTCGATGAAGGGAGGCCGCAACGGTTTGCCCATTTGGATGTGGACTTGGTGAAGAACGCCGGTGAGGTGGAGTTGTTGAAGCCCTGTGCTGGACGTCGTCGGTGAAGGTGCTCTCGTTGTAGCTGAGATCGTGGTGGGCTGCAGTGGTGTAGATGGCTTGATCGGCGACGTGGGAGGCAGATCAGCGACGTCGGCAGTGTGCGCTGGAGATTGGGGGTGGCGCGCCCGCGGGGTCGGAGGCACTCCGGCGCAGCATGAGACAGATCCGGCGGATCGGCGACGAGATGCGCTGGAGAGCGCGCGATCCGGTGGCGTTGCGGAGCAGAGGTGGCGGACCGGCGCAAGTTGTGGAGGCGCTGCGGCGTCGGGTGGCGAGGGCGGCATGATCGGCGGCGGATCCAGCTCGGTGGCGGCAGATCCGGCGGCGTCTGGTGGTGTGGCTCGTCGGATCGGCGGGGGGAGGTAGATCCACTACTACAGAATTCATTATCACAGTCGGGTCAAAATAGACATCACAGACGGTTCTTACCCGTGAGTGATATTCGAGTCAGTGATAATCATGTACTATCACAGACGGTTTTCAACCGTCTGTGATCTTTCCCTTCACAGATTGTTATAAGATCAAAACCGTCTGTGATACTCATACTACACAAACTATTATCACATTAGAACCGTCTGTGATACTCATACTACACAGACTGTTATAACATCAGAACCGTCTGTGATACTCCTAATACACAGACTGTTATAACATCAAAGCCGTATGAGATAATCATACTATCACAGACGGTTTTGATCTTAGAACCGTCAGTAATAATATGAGTATCGCAGACGGTTCTGATCTCAGAACCGTCTGTGATGCTCATATTATCAGAGATGGTATAACCTCAGAACCGTCTGTGGTACTCCCAATACACAGACTGTTATAACATCAAAGCCTTCTGAGATACTCATACTAACACAGACGGTTTTGATCAGAACCGTCTATGATACTCACATTATTAGAGACGGTTCTGAGATCAAAACCGTCTGTGATACTCAAATTATTATTGACGGTTATGACCTCAGGACCATCTGTGATACTCATATTATCAGAGACGGTATAACTTCAGAACCGTCTGTGGTACTCCTAATACACAGACTGTTATAACAACAAAGCCGTCTGAGATACTCATACTAACACAGACAGTTTTGATCAGAACTGTCTGTGATACTCACATTATTAGAGACGGTTCTGAGATCAAAACCGTCTGTGATACTCAAATTATCAGAGATGGTTATGACTTCAGGACCGTCTGCGATAGCGTCCTTATTACAGATGGTTGTTTCAGAACCATCTGTGTATTTAGAGTATCACAGACGGCTTATACTCTCAGAACCGTCTGTAATAGTGAGATATCACAGACGGTTTTTATGTCAAAGCCATCTGTGATAGTGTTATGATCTCATAACTGTCTGTGATAGTGTGATATCACAGACGGTTCTGAGGTCAAAACCATCTGTGATAGTGATAGTGTGATATCACAGACGGTTTTTAGGTCAAAACCATCTGTGATAGTGTCATTATCGATGACTGTTATAATCTCAGACGGTTTGTAAGATCAAAACCGTCTGTGACAGAGGGTTTTGATCTTACAAACCGTCTGAGATTATAATAGTCACCGATGTCCTCTGTACAAATAGCATTTCATATATACAGTTCATGAATTTCATACATGCACAGTACTCAAATATATACAGTCTCATATACATGCACACAACTTAGAAACATGTACAAGCATTTCGTATATACAGCACAGAACTCAGAAATATGTACAATTGAGATTGAACCAATAAATTAATGTAATCGACATTTAAAGTCAGTGTGTTAGATGTACAAATAAATGTAAGGCCGCACTAATACAAACATTGCGGGTCCCTAAACTTCCCCTTGGTTGATATGACCTCTGCAAGGAAAAACTCAGCTAGCATCCCGCGGACAATACCAATCTCCCGAGGGTCAAAGCTTTCCGAAGGGAAGACGACCCCCTACAACAAGAGTTGGTACAGAAAAAATTAGCTCAATGCAGTTGTAAATTCTGCCAAATCGATTCAAAGGGGAGCAGTTGTATACCTCGGGGACATCTGGGCGGTGAGGGGTGATGATCAGGTCATACATGTGGCGCATCACGTAGAACCCACATGTATTGTCGTCCAGCTGCTGATGGCACTGCCAATTTACAGACCGAGAGTTAGCTGGGGACACGTTATAAAGTAAAACAGATGCCAGTTGAAATTTGTACCAAAAATTGTAACCACTGAAACTTATCGGCTCGCCGCTCATGTTTTCACCCTCCCTCGGCAAAGTAGTTCGTGAAAGCCCTGTAGATAGTCAAAATTGACTGTTTGAGGATAGTCGAAATTGACAATTTGAGGACAGTAAATCTAGATGCATGCAAGACAGGTCCACATGAATATCATCTCCTTCCGAATACATCTCGTGCGCCGCAATACAAGTACCCTTTCCTCTGCAATGAATCAAGGTAGAACACGTTGTTCCTTTTTTGAATAAGTAGCAGCAGGATCCAGTGGTAGCTACATGTTACACGTAAAGAATTAAAAATTTAATCTAAGTTTGGGGGTGTGCACATGGAGACACTAATCTATGGGTGAAGTACTGATGAAAGCACTCACATCTGGTTGTAGGGTACAAGTATGTACTCCTTGTCGACCTGAGCAAGCAATCCTCTTTTGATGTAGTCGACAACGAAGTCTACGTCGGTCCAAAACATCATCTTGGCGACCATCTGGGGGTCCAAGAAACCAACAGGTATGCCCTTAGATTTGGCATAGTTGGTCATGCAGCTGCACGGAAGTAACCAATTAATAAATGACATATATCCGTATATATATGCACGGATAGTAGGATACTTATAGCACCCAAGACCATAGGATTGACAAGTCGAGCGCATCTTTGTTCAGTAAATTGTACAGGTCTTCGAAGGTCACCGAGTAGGTCCCAACGTCGTTATGGAACTCTGCCACGGTGTACTTGACCATGATGTGCGTCGGACGCTGCGTCCTGGTCTGGTTTGTCCTCCTTATGTACCATGCATGCAGGCTCTGGCATGCTAACCCCACGCTCGAAATTGCGGTATCGGAGGCCATAGGCATTCCCAGAGCGAACGGCATGAGAGCTAGCGCACTCTTCTCGCTCTCCTTCGCCGGGCTCTTCTTTGCTTTTCCCCTACTAGCTAGCTTCTTGAATGGTTGCCTCCTAGTCGGAGTCAGCTTCGTCATCGGAGGGGTCGGCTGGCTAGTAGGCCGTGTGTCAGTCTGTGATGTCTATGATGTAAGAACCTACGTATTAGGACACTAACTCTGAGGGCTATTATTACAGTACGAATTATGAAACTGGTGGGGGAATCATCTCATCCAGGATGATGTCTTTCGTGGGCCATTGCACAAACGTGTGCACCGCATCCCCGAGAGAGGTAATCTCATCGTTCAGCGGCTTCTCCAACGGAAAACCCTTGCAATGGTGAAAGACATTGTCCACCTGGACCCGTGCAAAACCCTCACATAGAGGGGCACCGTGGATTGTGGCCCCCGCCGTGCATGGTTGCGCCATCCCACGGCCAGCCTCGATCGGGAAGAGACCGGCCAGCACCATAAGCTTGCAGGAGGCGGGTTCCTACATACAGTGCGCATTAACATATTGAATTTCACCGCTTTTCACTTTTGAATGAATTAACATAGACAAACGGTCATTACCTACAGAAAGTCCACTGGATACTTTGGAGAGGGATCCATCTGCGAAGACCCCGGCGCAGACGCGCAGCTACTACGGTGGCAAAGAATGGGGGTCGGTACTTCTACTGCTAGAAGGGGGTGCCCTGGGTCGCCTTTTTTAGCTCTTCATACATGGACTGCATCTCCGACAACTGCTGCAGGAGTGCTTTGTCCTGAACAGTGAACTCCGATCGCATCTCTTCTTTAAGCCGTTCATCGCGGGCTTGGTGGGATCTCTTTCTCCTCTTAGTCGCCTCCTCATCATCAGGGAAATCATGCCTCCAAGGTACAATGGAACCGTGGCCGCGCACGCGGCCTGGATGCTCCTTGTTTCCTAGCACCGCTGTGAGGATATCTTTGTCCCTCCTCGGGTTGAACTCTCCAGATGCCGCCTGCGCACTCAGCGTCACTTGCAACAGGAGAACTTAGCAATACAACCCATTGCATGCGTGTTACCAGGATAGTACGTGATCGGACAATCTTACCAGCCGGTCGATCACTTGCCTGTCCGCAGGGTTATTCACAGAGACGCTTCTGGAGGAGGTCATCGTCGATCTTGCTCGGCACCAATTGCTGGCGCGCACATCCGTTATGCCCGCATAAGGACTGCCGGCCGAAGACTGGGAAACCTCCTCATCCTGCTTCCTCCACAACGCCTTCTTCCCCACATACCCACCACTGCCTAGTCTGTGTGGGTGGGTATTCTTGGCTTGGTTAGCCTGGCCCTTCGCACTAAGCTCCTGGAACTCTGGCTTGGCCTTCATCTCGACGAACTGCTGCCATGCCTCGGGAGTCACGAAAGGGAAGTCATCGAATGCGGTCTTCGACTCCTTCACATAGAGCCTGACAAGGTGGCTCTTGAAATTCCTCCACGCCTTTTTTATTGACATCAGTGTCCTCCGGCGGATGGTGAAGTGGCGATCCTCGGGAATGTGAAACGCCGCCTGCATTTCTTCCCACAGCGCATCCTTGCACTCTGGGTGCACTTGACCGCAGTCGGAGGTGGTGATGGGCACCCGCTCCCTTGCCACTTTGCCGCATAGTGAGCGATACTGACCGACAAGTTTGTCCGGAGCTTCCGGCACACCATTGTCGTCGAACTGGACGTGCTGCTTTTCCCGCTTGTCCAGACGCGCGCATGCCGTCCGGCCTCGCCCCTTTCTCTTCTGCGGCTGGGTCACGGCGGATGCAACGACCTTCGGCCCAGGCGTCTCATCGCCAGCGAGGTCACTCTGACTCCCCGAGTGGTGCATTTCGTCACCAGACATAGTTCCTAACATAAGTGAAAGAGAGAACAGTTTAAGTAAATCTGCAACTAATAATTCTATAACAAAACCCATATACTTATAATTAATCAAGAATGACAGAAACGGTGGGGAGGCGATGGAGGTGATCGCGTCGGAAGGCGGGAGGGCGATGGAGGTGATCGCGCCTGACGGTAGAAAGGCGATGCAGGTGATCGCGACGGACGGAGAGGAGGAGAAGGTGGGAGGCGAAGGAGGTGATCGCGACGGACGGTGCGAGGGCGGAGAGGGCTAGGGCAAACAGTTGCGAAGTCTGGAAATGAACGGGACAAAGCCCTCCTTGAACTATGTACCGCGTAGAGATTATCACAGTCGGTCCAACATTCACAACCGTCTGTGATAATATTATCACAGTCGGTTCTCACATCAGAAGCATCTGTAATAATCGACATAGTGATAATCACCAGAGAGATTATCACAGACGGTTTTGAGTTGAGAGCCGACTGTGACTGTGATTATCACAGACAGTTTGGAATTGAGAACCGACGAAGCACGTCAAGAACTCGAAGCGTCGGACACTATTGGGAATATCACAGTTGGTTCTATATTCATAACCGTCTGTGATAATCTACATAGTGAGAGATTATCACAGACGGTTTTGAGTTGAGAACCGACTGTGACTGAGATTATCACAGTCGGTTCTATATTCATACCCGTCTGTGATAATTCAACCGTCCATGATAATCTCTCTATTGAACTTTAGTTTTACAACTTGAAACTGATCTGTAGCTTTCAACTCTGAATGCTCGAAAACTTGTTTTAAATGAACACTCAGATATTTCAAATGTAGTCCAAATGCTCTGTAAATTGGTTACAGTGACGTAGATCCGAAAATCGGTTACAATGTGGAGCATGCTCAAATAAATTTAACATACAATGTGGAGCATGCTCAAGTTAATGTTACATACAAATGGGGACTTTCAACGACAATTTCCACGTACACAGCCATGTTATCCTCAACTTTCCACTTGCCGCGGCTCTGCAAAGATGAGAATTACAGGAGATATAAGCTATACCGATGGAAACAGAGAGATAAGGACGTACGGTTGATTACCTTTAAAGTATAACCCTTCTTGGTGATCCATACGCACGTAACTGGTTTCGTCGGTGTCTTCAGTATCGACCTGTACGCCATCTCCAAATGGAGGAACACTAGTACAGAAATGCAGTCTACTAACCCTTATATTCTATCGGTTATTAGCGATTTAGTTGAAAACCGATAGAAAATGTGCCTCGAGGTCATAAAAGGCCATCGAGTGTATTTTTCCTATCGGTTTGTAAGAAACTTCCCGATAGAAGGAGCAGTATGATTTACTCTAGCGGTGATGAACATATTTGCCGTTAGAAGAGATGCATAAGTACTGACGGGAGAATGTTGTGCGCCGATAGGACTGGTCGACTTCTACAACTAGACTTATTCTATCGGTACTGTATGAATATACGGACAGAGTATATTCAAAATTCCTATCGGCAATATGTAGTGTGCCGATAGAACCGTTGGCCTTCTATAAATATTTTTATTCTATCGGTAATGGATTCCTGTACCGTTAGAATATATAGAAAATTGCTTAGAACTATTCGTCTCAAATAGTTTTATTCTATCGGTAATGAATGTTTATACCGTTAGAATATAGCAAAAATATCTTAGAACTGTTGGCCTTCTACAACTTGTAATATTCTATCAGCAATGTACGTACAGATCGATAGAGTATGTACAAAAATTCCTATCGGAAATATGTATTGTGCCGATAGAACCATTCGCCTTCTACAGATGTTTTTATTACTAACGGTATGCTGTTTTTGTACCGATAGAAAATTTATAGTTGTATAAATACACAGGTATGTCTCTTTCATTCTCACAGTTCATCTGGGGCTCGTAGTCCTAACCCGTAAGCTCCATGGATGGCCGGCGCACCTCTATAGGGGACCACTGCACCTCCGCACCTCCATCGACGCCCTCTAGACTTCGGCATCCCAAGGAAGGTATGTAAAATTTCTGCAATATTGTTAGATTATTCTAATCCGATTATGGCAATAATTCTGCTTTTTTTGTATCCTTCATTTTGATGTGTCTTCTTTTCAATATGATTATGATCTTTGCAGGTCCTTGGATGATGCTCATCAGGGGCAACGTATTTCACGGTTCTTCATCGCAGTACGCTGCCTACGTTGGCTTGTTGGCGAAAGAAACGGTGAAGATCACCATCGAGAGCTGGAAGGACGTGAAGGGCGAGATCTTGGTTGGCTCGGTCGAGAAGATCCTTAAGCCCGGCGTGTTTCTCAAATCAGGACCTATAGAAAGCATCTTACATTTTTTTGCATGCACCAGCTTGTGGCCAGATGCTTACCTGCTTGGAGAAGAAGAATTGTTGTTATTTGCACAGCCATTCTACACCATCACTACATAGAACAACATCTTGGAAGGTAGGTTCTTTTTGTTAATGGAGTTGAGTTGAGTTGAGTTGATCGAGTTTGAGTCCGAGGAAATCACCAATACGTACAAATGTATGTCGACGGCAGTTCCAGCTCCTCGGGCGTCTTCGAACTGAACTCCTATGGTTAAGTCCAATGTGGTTCAGACATTTGCTGTTTTGGATGAATGGATTTGTGATGTATCAGGCCTAACTTGTAGTCGGTAGTTGCATTGTGGCAACCTGCAAAGGTTCTCTTTTATGTAAAATGTATGGGCCACTGGGTCCTTGTCGTGATCTGTTGTTAATTTCAGACGTGGCTTTTCTAATATACATCGAATGTGTGAATTGTTGTATTTGTATATTGCTGTATATTTGTGTATCATGTATTGCTAATTGGGACATGAACTTGAATGTGCAGGGAGTATTTGTGTATTTAATTGTATTGGTAGGTAGGTGTGTATTTGTACTGCTGTTTCAGACATGCACTTGAATTTGTGAACTGGCATGTGTATGTTTGTACCTGAATTTGTATTGGTGAACTGGCATGTGTATGTTTGTACCTGAATTTGTGAACTGGCATGTGTAATTTCTTTGGCAAGATGAAGTCCCAAGTACCTAAGAAAAGTATTTTTGTGTCTCCTAGTTAATCCACAAATTAGCATTTCTTGAAATATATTGCTTTATCTTCTAGTTAGGATCCGTTTGATGTAAGATCTGTTTGATGTTACATTGATATGATTCCTTGAATGTGAGAAATGGCATGTGTATGTTTGTCCCAGTTTGGTACCAGTACCTCCTCTAACGGTAAGTACACATATTTACCTATAGGAAAACACATATATTTGCTCAGTCATGCATATTCTAACAGTAAATACACATATTTACCGATAGAAAAACTCTTGCTCGTGTGTCATGCATCATCTAACGGTTCGTACACATATCTACCGATAGAAAAACTCATGTACGTGCTGTGTCATGCATGATCTAACGGTCAATACACATATTTACCGAAAGAAGAAGTCCTGTACTTGCTCGGTAATGTACATTCTCTAACGGTATGTGTGTGTTTTTACCGATAGACTATGTGAGCGGCAAATTACCTAAGTTAGTCTAACGGTTATTTCATGTATTTACCGTTAGAAAAATGTCCATTATAAGGAAAACCCCACTCGACCATTGCTGAGCTGCTCTTTAATTTGTTCTGTTGCGCTCTGTGTCCCTCTGTTTGTGACGAAAGTTCCACGCCCGCAGCTACACTGCTAGGGTGATCAACGCAGGTTGGAGGGAAGTTAATTGCACCCCTCTCTTTAAGGTACGCTTAATTGTCGACACTTATCTCTCTCTCTCTCTAGATCTCCCTTCCTCTCTACTTGCAAGCTAGCTGTATTGTGTAGTTCCAAGTTTGTAGCTCTAAGCTTGGGAGCTTGGTAGCTGGAAATGCGTCATGTTTTAGGAGCTAACTAGCTTGTATTGTGTAGTTAGCTAGGTTAATTAGTGTTTATTTCGTCAGGCTAGGGTTCAACACATGTATCTGTTGTAAGAGGCTGTACATGTATCTAGTGTTAATTTCGTCAGGCTAGGGTTCAACACATGTATTAATTAGTGTTAATTTCGTCTGGCGCTTTGAATTCTCAACCGTGTCGCCATGCGTCGCCTTGGAAACTCTATAAGTACCTCGCCATACGTCGCGGTATTTTGTTCTTTTTCTAATTCTCGAACGGTTCGACTCCTCATCTTCTCTTTCACAATGGCAACCTCCATGGGATCATCAGCCACACCCTCCCCGGTAAGAACTCTAAATCTCCTCGGTTTACCCCTGTATTGTTAATCCATGTTCAGTACATTCTTGACTTGTTGATTTGCACAGGGAATGGGAGCCGTGGAAGATACTGCCAAAGTGAAGGCCGACCTGAGGGCCCTCCAAGAGGAGCACAAGCTCCTTTCGGACAAGCACACTCAGCTACGGCTTGACCTTGACGATCTCTTCCAGCGCATTAAGCGCATGAAGACGGATGGTGACAATGCTAGGGCGAGGACGAGGCGTCTTCGCGAGGAGAAGAAAGCCGTGGATATGACCATCGCTGGCTGCGGTTTGACTATGAAGGATACCATAGCGAAGCTGAGGGAGGTCGCAGGCCTTCTCGACGCGGTAGTAGTTGATCCTAGGGACAACTTGTTGCTAGAGGAGTCCTGCGTCCTGGCTGCAAGTCTAACTGACTCTATTCTACATGCAGCCAGGGCTAAGACCACCCCTTGACCTAGCATTTTGGGTTTTATTTTTTTTTGTAAGTGATAAAACAACAATGAATGAACAATTTCTTTTTATGTCAATTTTCCAATTTTCCAGCTATCTTCCCTCTTTGTTTATCATTCTGCAGCTTTCAACCACGGTCTGTTTGATGTTAAATTGTGTGTACCTTTTCATTACTCTAACGGTATTTTGTTGTTTTTACCGATAGAAAAAGGGCACCAATACTATAATCTCAAGCACTTAATTAAAAAATTTTTCTGAGGAAAATTGGTCTCACGGGATTTTATTGTTTATACCGATAGAAAAAGGCATCCACTAATTCAAATATTTTTCCGGGAAATTTACTTTTTCTATCGGTACTATTTTGTTGTACCGATAGAAAAGTACATAATTCTATCGGTATCATTTTGTTGTACCGATAGAAAAGTTCCTCCACTACTTTATTACTCGTACACGGCCCTTGAGTTTACCTCCAGTCGAACAGTTCCACCTTAGAGCACTGTGTCTCTTCGAGGGCGAAGAAAACCACAACCTCTGCCGTGACCACTCACTTCCTCTCTCCCACACGACCCCACCCAGCGCATCCACGCCTTCACCTGCGAAGAAAGCCGCCATCACCTCGCCCTTGCCTTAGAAGGTACGCGCTCAATCCCCGGCAAAAGGCAAGGGCAAAGGGCGACAGGTACAGCCGGAGAGGTTCAGGAACGGGTTCCTTCTCACGTCGGAGGCTGCTATGCGCAAATTGGATCGATCAACCAGAAGCCTCCACGAGTGGTACCTAGATCGAGCTCGGCGCAACCTGAACTTCTTAGTTTCCTACAGGCCTGGGCAGTTCCACCGTGAGCCCGGGAGTATATCCGTGGCACACGAGGATCTGTTCGACCTCAACAACTGGCGGGAGCTCGATATGTTCATCATACGGACTGGAGTCCTGTGAGTTTGCTGATGCTATGTATTGCTGTTTTCTAACTCTGTTTGCTAACTCTGCATTAATGTTGCAGTTCATTTGAAATGTAGTAACTTTCTGTGAAATACAAATGTCGTCTTTTGCATGCAGGTGCATGTATAGGCTAGCATCGGAGGCTGCGTGTGACAAGGTGGGTTTCCTCGACCCAGAGAAAATATGCCTCACGATGCTAGAGCACGACGCCGCGCACGCTGAGCAGTACATATCCAGCGCGCTGATGGCGTAGCAGGACAGGGAGTTCATTCTGGTGCCGTACCACCAAAGATTAGTGCATTTCGTACTAATTTAACTCAATCTTGTATGTTACACCTGAGATATACTTTCAGCTAGCGGTCCTCTCTTACGTACAATGCAAGGGCCACTGGATCCTCATCGTGATCTGTCTGCCGAGGAACGAGGTGTACTACCTCGATTCGATGCGTGACAGATTATCGATCGAATATGTGGTGAAGGGGAATATATAGGCGTAAGTAACTTATATGTTTGATTTAAATTTTGACCTCACTAGCTAATGATAATACATTAACCGGCAATACTAACTGAAATGCAGGGCTTTTGATAAATATGTGTCCGCTGGAGGGAGGCATGCCGCACCGCAGGGCTCCCTACTAGCTTGGAAAGAATATGAGGTACTCACGAGACTTTTTGTTTATGCTTAATTAGTTTATGGAAACAATAGCTAACATGTCTTCGCATATTCAATTATCTCAGTGCCATCAGCAGCCACAATCGTGGGAATGCGGGTTTTATGTGCCGTGCTACATGTACGACCTAGTGCGGACAAACTTTGCCCAATTCCCCCAGGTAAGCATCGATAGCTAACTCAAATTTGAAAATTGGGTGTCACATTCTAAATTAGGAAGTTAGTTACTAAGTATTCACACATACTTGCAGATCGCCATGTCGAAAGACTCATACGAATATGCAAAGATTAGAGCTCTTCGTCAAATCTGGGCTCAATATGTCATGGAGGAAGTTGCGCCCAACCATCCGCCATGATAATTTTCTCTTTTTCGTGTACTCTGTGCATAGGCTGTTTATATACATGTGAATAAATATATATGTCAATAAATGTCCACATTGGATTGCAATTTGTATTTGTCCATATATATGTGAATAAATGTGAATAACTGTCTAATGTGTCAATCTGTTCTGTGAATTTATCCTTCTTTGCATTTGTACTGTATTGTGTATCCAATCTATAATGTATTGCATCTGTACTGTATATGTGAATGTACTGTATTGTGAATGTAAATAACGTACTGTATATGTGAATGTTCTATCGGTAAATTCATTCACAACCGACAGACTACTACCACTTTTCTATCGGTAAACTCATCCACAACCGAGAGACTATTGTAGTTTTTTTCTAGCGGTACACTCCAAATTAACCGTCAGAATAGTGTGACTTTTCCTGCCGGTGAACTCATCCACAACCGAGAGACTACTGTAGTTTTTTCTATCGGTAAACTTGTAATTAACCGTTAGAAGAGTGTGATTTTCCCTGCCGGTGAACTCATACACAACCGAGAGAGTACTAAGCTTTTTTCTGTCGGTAAACTTGTAATTAACCGTTAGGATAGTGGTATTTTTCCCACCGCTAAACATCAGACTACGACGGGTTTTCTATTGGTAAACTCATAAGGTTCCGATAGAATAGTAAGATTTTTTCTGTCGGTAATCTTGTAATTAATCGTTAGAATAGTGGTATTCTTCCCACCGCTAAACGTCAGACTACGACGGGTTTTCTATTGGTAAACTCATAAGGTTCCGATAGAATAGTAAGATTTTTTCTGTCGGTAATCTTGTAATTAATCGTTAGAATAGTGGTACTTTTCCCACCGCTAAACGTCAGACTACGACGGGTTTTCTATCGGTACACTCCTAAGATGCCGATAGAATTGTTAATTTCTTCTGTCGGTTATTTACCGATAGAAAATGTTCTGTCTTGTTCTATCGTGTCTATCTCTATCGGTACGAAAACCAATAGTAGAAGGGTGTTTTTTACCAATAGAAGAAAGCTTTTCTGTACTAGTGGAATCTCATCAAATTGATTGTATTCCTCCTCGTCTACGACATTTTCAACTCCAACAATCCTTGTCTTGCCATGAAGGACGACGTGCCAGTTCTTATTGGCCGGGTCAGTGATATAAATGACCTGAATGGCTTGATTTGTAAGTATGAATGGCTCATCTTTATAAGCAACTCGATCGAGATCCACAGAAGTGAAACCGTAACTGTCAACCTTCACACCCTGTGGGATTTGGACCCATCGGCATCGAAACAGGGGAATCTTGAACAGTATGTAATCTAGCTCTCAAATTTCTTCAATGAACCCGTAGTACGAGTTCAATCCACGTACTACCCTTGTTGGGCCTGTCTCGGTGAACCCCTCATGGAAAGCTTCTACGCTCACTCCACTATTTTGCACAGTGCTCTTTCGATCTTGAGCTTTCGTGTAAAATGTGTACCCATTGATGTCGTATCCCTGCCATGTCTATACAATAAATGTGGGCCCTTTTGCCAACCATTTAAGGTTCTCACTTGCAGACTCTCCGGTGATTCGCACTTTCATCCACGCGTTGAATTGACTGTTATGTTGTCCCGTGATCCAAACCTCGGATCGGCGAGGATTGTCTTGTCGTAGCATCTCCTTGTGCTCGTCGATGTACGGAGACACCTCCGTCATGTGTTGCAAGACCCAAAAATGAGCTTACGAGTACATATCGAAATCAGGAGTGATGGCTCTCCGTCCAATAGTGCCAACACCATCAAGCCTCCCGTCGTGACGAGACACAGGAACTCCTATTGCTTCTACCTCAACCATGTAATCGTCGCAGAAATCAACAACCTCTTCCACTGCATAACCTTCGACAATGCTACCCTCGGGCCGGGACCGATTCCTCACGTAGGCCTTAAGTACCCCCATGTACCTCTCGAATGGATACATATAACGTAGGAACATGGGTCCACATATCTTGATTTCTCTGACAAGGTGGACGGTGAGATGGACCATGATATCAAAAAATGATGGAGGAAAATACATCTCAAGCTGACAGAGAGTTCGAACCACCTCGCTCTGCAGAGAATCCAGTCCAACGGGATCAATGACCTTGCAAGAAATTGCATTGAAGAAAAAACACAGCCTCATGATTGTCTCTCTGACCTTATGCGGTAGAATACTCCGGATGGGAACAGGAAGCATTTGTGTCATCGACACGTGACAATCATGAGACTTCATACCGAGCAATTTCAAATCGCCCATGGACACAAGCTTTTTCATATTTGCGGAGTAACCCAATGGAACTTTAACACCACAGAGACACTTACAGAGTTCTGTTCTCTCAGCCTTGCACAAAGTGTAGCATGCAGGGGGGAGGTATATACAGCCTTTATCGTCCTCTCTCGGTGCTAGCTCAAGCCTGATTCTCAGTTCGATCATGTCACGCTGCACATTGACGCCATCCTTTGTCTTCCCTGGAATGTTCAGCAATAGGCCGATTAAACTGTCGCAAACATTCTTCTCTACATGCATGACATCAATGCAATGACGAACCTCTAAATGCTCCCAATACGGTAAGTCCCAAAATATCGATCTCTTCTTCCAAGAGTTCTTCGTGCGGGGTTTCAATTTACGACCCTTTCCAAACACAACGTCTATGTCCTTCACCCGTGAGTAAACATCTTTCCCGCGCGTAGGCTTCGGGGCTGAACCATCTTCCTTGTGGCCGTCAAATTTCCTCTTCCTCTTACGATACGCGTCATTCTTCGGAAGAAACCTACGGTGACGCATATACACTGTTTTCCTGCAATTCTTCAGCCACACGCTCTCAGTCTCATCTTCGCAGTGAGGGCAGGCTTTGACTCCTTTCGTACTACGGCCCGACAAATTTCCAAGGGCAGGGAAATCGTTGATGGTGCAGAATATTATAGCACGTAGGATGAAGTTCTCTCGTTTGTATGCGTCCCATACCTGCACCCCTTCGTTCCACATTGTTAGGAGATCCTCTATCAATGGTGCTAGGTACACATCAATATCGTTTCCGGGTTGTTTTGGTCCTGAGATAAGTAAAGACATCATGATGTACTTGCGCTTCATACACAACCAAGGAGGAAGGTTGTAGATACACAAAAGAACCGGCCAAGTGCTATGCCGACTGCTCATGTTACCAAAAGGATTAATTCCATCGGTACTCAACCCGAACCTTATATTCCTCAATTCTGCTCCGAAGTTAACAAATTCCCTGTCGATGTTTCTCCACTGCGAAGAATCAGCGGGGTGTCTCAGCTTTTCATCCTTCTTCTGGTCTTCCGAGTGCCAACGCAGTAATTTTGCCTCTTTACGGTTTGCAAACAAACGCTGCAAGCGGGGAATGACTGGCAAATACCACAACACCTTAGTAGGAGGTCCTTGCTTTATCTCAGGGCAGTCGCCGTCGTCGGTTCGGTCCTTACACTTATAGCGGGATGCGCCACACATCGGATAAGCATGCATATCCTTGTAGTCGTTACGGTAAAGGATGCAATCATTAGGGCATGCGTGTATCCTTTCTACTTTCATTCCCAAAGGACACAACAGCTTTTTCTCTTGGTAGGTGTTTTTTGGCAGCTCGTTTCCTTCCGGGAGCATGTCCGCCAAAAGATCTAACAGTGCCGTGAAACTCTTGTCGGTCCAGCTGTTGCTTGCCTTCAATTTTAACAGTTCAAGCACAGAGGCCAACTTTGTGTACTTCGACTTGCAACCAGGGAACAACGGCTTTTCTGAGTCCTCAATCAAGCACTTGAATTTGCCAAACTCCCTTTCACTGTAATTTCCTTCCACATCACGCAACATGTCATCTAAATTGTCATCCCCTGGCATATCCTCGTCGAAGTCGTTGTTCGGATCCGACATGTCCTGTTCCTCAACCTGAGTGGCACTTGTTTCTGCAGTTGGCTCTTCTCCATGGTGGACCCAACACGTGTAACCCTTTTTGAAACCACGTCGGATCAAGTGGGTGACAATTTGAGATGAGTTGGTGAACATCTTAAGATTCTGGCAGTCTACACAAGGACAGTACATATATGGTAAACCCTTCTTCGCCATGTCTTGCTCAGCAACCTTCTCGAAATCAAAAACACCTTTCATGTATTCCTCACCCACTCGGTTGTCATTATACATCCAGTCTCGGACCATCTGCAATTAATCAAATTCATACACATGCTAATTAGTAATACTACTCTATGTACGGTCGACACGCAATAAATTATATAAATCTAGCTAGCTAGTGTTTGATGCGGAGTTTGTGGTATAAATAGTTAACTACTACTTGAACTGCAAGCAATTAGTTGGGGGCGTGGATAACACACATCATAAAGCAAATAAAATAGCTACAGTACAGGTCGAAAATGAGTTACAACCAAGATTTGCTACTGTAGCTTCCCCTCCCTCTCACTCTAATTTGATCAATCAATGGAGATCGATATTGATGATGATATCAAGTAATGTGTATGCCTTGGGAGGAAGTACCAACCTTGGTATATCCTCAAATTTTTGCCCCCAAATGCTCTCCCGGCCTTTCGAGATTTCGCTCTTCCTTGCCCCAAATCTCTTCGAACTGGACAGTGTATGTCGAGCAAGAGTGTACGACTAGTTCAAAACATCCGCTAAAAGACATTTTATACCTGGTTCAATACAGACGGTTCTATATAATACCGTCGGTAATATCGGTGCATTTTTGAAGAACAGAATATCACTGACGGGTTTCACTATATTAAACCGTCGGTAATATCGGTGCATTTTGTGTAGAACTATCACAGACGGTTATGAGCTCAAAACCGTCTGTGATAATTACAATATCACAGATAGTTCCGAGCTCAAAACCGTCCGCTTTACTATCACAGTCGATTTTTACTTCAGAACCGTCTATGATTATCACTGTCGGTTTTTACTTCAGAACCGTATGTGATTATCACAGTTGGTTTTTACCTCAGAACCGTATGTGATAATTATAAAATCAGCACTCTGCTCTACTATCACAGACGGTGATAAGGTCCGAACCGTCTATAATATCCTGGATTGTTTGTAGTTGAACTGTTCGACTAGTGGTCAGTTGTTCCACTTGTTTTTCATATTTGTTTCTATCTTATGTCAATGTTAGTATTTAAAAAAATGAACGTTGAGACTATTTGGTTTTATCTTGTTTTTCATATTTGTTGTATATATATGTCTGTGGATCTTCAAAGAACTTTGAGACTATTACAGTCGGTTCTGAAATTAAAACCGTCTGTAATGTTACTATCAGAGACAGTTTTGAGTTAAAAACCGTCTTGATTGCAGCAGTATTTTCTTAACATTTTCACACAGAACATTATTTGGTGATTATCAGTAACTTAATCAATTGAAAAGCCAGATATATAAGGAAAAGAAATTTCTTATTTCTTACAATCTTTGCATACATAAGGGATACAATTAAGCGACCAATTAATTAGCGTCGACCTGTTCCGAAAGTAATTTACAAAGTTCTCCTAGGGACGTATTGGCATCAGTAGGATCTACATTGGCCGCCCCAGGATAACTACCAATGGCTCTAAGACTATCAACATCATCTCTCAGCAAAGGAGTGGATTTGGCATCAGTAGGATCATCCAAGAAATTAAAGTTGATACAACAAAGGTGTTGAAGAGGGGATATTTGAAGGATTGTTGTGGATCTCCAAAGGTGGAGATGAAGTTGCAACTCAAAGCACTCTGCCAAGTGCAGAATGGTAAAAGACATCCCCTCAGAATGCTTCTCCAGCGCCTCTTTTTTTTTTGGAGAGTTCTGCACAAGGCAGCTTTCTCCTCCTGCACATATGCATGGGTTAGTTTTGAAAGACATAACTAGCAGAGAGGGTGAAGATGATTGCCAATCTTCGGAGTGGATTTGGACGTGGAAGTGTGCGCCTTACCCCAGAAAGTTGATCATCCAAGAAAAGCTATTGATACAAAGGTGTTGAAGAGCGGATATTGGAAGGATTGTTGTGGATCTCCAAAGGTGGAGTCGATGCAACTGGAGGGGTTGCAAGGGGCAATGTGACAACACAGGCCTCAGCACCCTCTAGAGTCTTCGCTGCAGCTCCACTGGAGGATCTTTCATCATTTCTAAGTCTCTTCTTTGGAGGGAGCATTTCCTCAGGCACCTGTGGATTTCGAAATGCATTTGTTTTGAGATAATCAAGTCATAAAAGAAAGATCTGCATTAGAGTTTCAGAGAGGACTTACTTTCTGAAGATTCTGATCGAGTTCATTCCTTATCTCTTCCTCATCACTCTCAATTTCAATAACCTCATTGGAATCTCGGCTCGCCATCAAGGTGGGAGTTGAGGAGGGAATAAAGACAGGGATTTAGGAGCCTCGCTATTTATAGAACCATAAGGTGACGGTTCATTTGCGTGGGTGCCTCGAGTTTTAAAAAGCGCACTACTGGTTTTCAAGGTCAATAAATTCATGATAACTTCTTGGGAGATAAACTGCAACACGGCAAAGGAAGTTGAAGAGTCAGATTACATAATTCGATGCAAATTAAATTTGAAGTAAATAATTAAGTCTCTTCATTTGCTCAGTTATTATGTGCGGTTATCAACAATTGCATGTAGAGAATTCGATGCGTGGGCACTGTTGGGACTATCACAGACGGTTGGGATATCAAACTGTCTGCTTTAATATTACGGACGGTTCTCATGTCCAAACCGTCTGTAATATGACTATTACAGACGGTTCTGTTGTCCGAACCGTCTTTACTATGCCTGGAATATTGAAATGTTTGACTTCAACAAATACTTGTTCCCTCCCTAGAGTTTTGCTTCCAGTCGAACCGCTCCACTTCTCTTTCTCCAAGAACGTGCGGGAAAATTGTAAAATTTACATAAGAACAAATTTTTAGTTAATTTTTTCAGCATTAATGAAAAACAATTTCCAAGTCGACGCTTCGTGTTCCCAGGTTAGTGCGCCGCGCAAACATCAGAAATGGAAAAGACACAACACACTGTTGAAAATTTGAAGTGGAGCGCACTACTTTGTTTTCAAGATCAATACCGTCATGATAAATATTCTCGGGAGATAAACTGGAACACGGCAAAACAGTAGTTCCTACTTAGGAAGTTGAAGTGTGAGATTACATAATTCGATGCAAATGAAATTTGAGGTAAATAAATAAGTCTCTTCATCTGCGCAGTTATTATGTGCGGTTATCAACAATTGCATGTAGAGAATTGCACTGTTGGGATTATCACAGATGGTTGGGAGATCAAAACCGTCTGCTTTAATATTACAGACGGTTCTGATGTCCGAACAGTCTTTAATATGCCTGTGGAATATTGAACTATTCGACTTCTACAAATACTTGTTCCCTCCCTGGAGTTTTGCTTCCAGTTGAACCGCTGAGAATTTGAAAGTAGTTGAGAATTTGAAGCGTCGATCACTGTTCGACTATCACAGTCGGTCCTTACATAAAAACCGTCTGTAATATTACTATCACAGACGGTTTGGAGTTAAAAGCCGTCTGTGATATTGAAAGAAGTTGAGAATTCGAGGCGGCGGACACTGTTGGGACTATCACAGTCGGGCCTTACATAAAAACTGTCTGTAATGTGACTATCACAGACGTTTTTTACCTCAGCGCCGTTTGTGATATTCAAAGCACGTTGATATATAACTTCTATATTCTTTTTATATTATTTGCACGGGACCTGCGACTTCTATATTGTTTCTATATTATTTGAAGGGCTCCGATGGACTGCCCTCACAAGCCAAAGATCGCGATAGTCATTCCTTGATCACACACAGTGCACATACCTTTGTATGGTCGAATGTTCGACAAAAGCTAAAGAAAGAGGGAAGATTGCATGCAGTCCAAGAATGTGATGGAAAATTGGAAAGTTGACATAAGAACAAAGTTTTCAATAATTTTTTTCATCACTTACAAAAAAAGTAAAAATACAGAATGCACTAGTACAGAAAAGCTTTCTTCTATCGGTAAAAAACACCCTTCTACTATCGGTTTTCGTACCGATAGAGATAGACACGATAGAACAGGACAGAACATTTTCTATCGGTAAATAACCGACAGAAGAAATTCACAATTCTATCGGCTTCTTAGGAGTGTACCGATAGAAAACCCGTCGTAGTCTGACGTTTAGAGGTGGGAAAAGTACCACTATTCTAACGGTTAATTACATGATTACCGACAGGAAAATCTTACTATTCTATCGGCACCTTATGAGTGTACCGGTAGAAAAGCCGTCGTCGTCTGACGTTTAGCGGTGGGAAAAATACCACTATTCTAACGGTTAATTACAAGTTTACCGACAGAAAAAACTACAGTAGTCTCTCGGTTGTGGATGAGTTCACCGGCAAGAAAAGTCATACTATTCTGACGGTTAATTTATAGTTTACCGATAGAAAAAACTACATTAGTCTCTCGGTTGTGGATGAGTTTACCGATAGAAAAGTGGTAGTTGTCTGTCGGTTGTGAATGAATTTACCGATAGAACATTCGCATATACAGTACGTTATTTACATTCACAATACAGTACATTCACATATACAGTACAGATGCAATACATTATAGATTGGATATACAATACAGTACAGATGCAAAGAAGGGTAAATTCACAGAACAGATTGACACATTAGACAGTTATTCACATTTATTCACATATATATGGACAAATACAAATTGCAATCCAATGTGGACATTTATTGACATATACATTTATTCACATGTATATAAACAGTCTATGCACAGAGTACACGAAAAAGAGAAAATTATCATGGCGGATGGTTGGGCGCAACTTCCTCCATGACATATTGAGCCCAGATTTGTCAAAGACCTCTAATCTTTGCATTTTCGTATGAGTCATTCGACATGGCGATCTGCAAGCTTGTGTGAATACTTAGTAACTAACTTCCTAATTTAGAACGTGACACCCAATTTTCAAATTTGAGTTTGCTATCCATGCTTACCTGGGGCAATTGGGCAAAGTTTGTCTGCAGTAGGTCCTACATGTAGCGCAACACATAAAACCCGCATTCCCACGATTGCGGCTGCTGATGGCTCTGAGATAATTGCATATGCGAAGACATGTTAGCTATTGTTTCCATAAACTAATTAAGCATAAACAAAATGTCTCGTGAGTACTGTTGCATCTAGGCCTTCATGCCTAACCCTAATTTTGATGATTAATGAAAACAAAGTGTTCTGGACTAATCGTGCTTTTGAGATTGATTGATACAGGGATCAGTTGGGAAGAAATGCAAGAAGATCAAGATGAACCCGACTTAAAGTGAAGCACAAGATGCAGGAGAGCAAAATACAAGACGCAAATCATGAAGATGCAAAAGACCTCAGGTATTATGAGTTTTTATTTTTACCGATCTCGGTGTTTGGAGATGATCGGTTAGGGAAATTATTTTCTAGTTTTAACCGTACTATAAAGAGGGGTGGCGAAAGTCCTCTTTTTATCTCCAACACAAACCGAGAAACCTAGGTCATTGCATTGCATCTTTTTGGTTGGATTTGGTTTTGAACTTATTTGAAAAATCTGGTTTTTCAGTTCAGTTTTTGACAGTAGAAGAGTTTTTTGATTTTCTAGAAAGATCTAGGCAGATCTGGCTTTTTCTTCTGTTGACAAAATTGTAGCCCTTGAAATTATCTTTCCAACGAGCTATTAAACACCTCTTTTGGATTTCTGGATTTAAAGGTATCTCTGTTTTTGTTTATACTGACTGTCAGTTTGCTAAACTGACTGTCAGTTTGAATGTCAGTTCGTGTTAACTGACAATTGTCCAGAGAGGGTGTATTTTGGGCTCAAAATTTTTGTACTAAACTGACTGTCAGTTTGTTCATACTGACTGTCAGTTGGGGTTTCGACCACAGTGCTTTTAACTGAGTTTCTATTTGATTTTGGTCGAGTTAGTGGTCGAACTGACTGTCAGTTTGTGTAACTGACTGTCAGTTGTGGGTTTCAGCTTTCCTTTTTCGACCTCGAACGGCTAGCAAAGTTTATTCCGTAAATTTTGTCGGCCGTTGTGTATGTAACTGACTGTCAGTTTGCATAACTGACTGTCAGTTTGAGTTGCTGATTTTCAACCCTAGCTCCAACGGTTCATTTGCTTCTTGAGGCTATAAATAGGGGCTTTGGGCATGTGTTTCTCACAACAAGCAGCAGCATTTCATATACACTCTTGAGCATTAGTTTCTTATATAAAATCTTGATCTTTTGATCAAGTCAAGTGTTTTCTGATCCACCGAGCATTGCAGTTCATTGCATTTGCATACTTGTAATTTCTCGGTGCGTGTTTGGAGGTCTAGAGAAGACCTCGCTGCCTTTTACTCTTGGTGAGCGCCCTCACGTAGACGGTTCGGAGGCGTAGCCGTTGATCTCTCCGTTCGGAGATTGTCGGAGAGGCTCGACAAGTGTGTACAAGGCATCGGTGCTCGCCTTTCCGGAGTGGACAAGGAGCAACCACTAGTGATAATATCCTTTGTGGATATTGAGGCAAGACTCAAGTGATTTGAGTGCTTCAATGAGGATTAGTGGAGACTAGGCGAGTCTCCGATACCTCGGTAAAAATTATTGTGTTCGTTCTCTCTTTCCCTTGCTTACATTATTTGTTCTTGATTTGCATTTATTTGTTTTAAGTTTTAAAGTTTTTAAAAGCCTCCTATTCACCCCCCTCTAGTCGGCATCCTTGATCCAACAAGTACCTCATATTCTTTCCAAGCTAGTAGGGAGCCCTGCAGTGCGGCATGCCTCCCTCCAGCGGACACATATTTATCAAAAGCCCTACATTTCAGTTAGTATTGCCAGTTAATGTATTATCATTAGCTAGTGAGGTGGAAATTTAAATCAAACATATAAGTTACTTACGCCTCCATATTCCCCTTGACTACATATTCGATCGATAATCTGTCACGCATCGAATCGAGGTAGTACACCTCATTCCTCGGCGGACAGATCACGATGAGGATCCAGTGGCCCCTGCACTGTATGTAAAAGAGGACCGCTAGCTCAAAGTATATCTCAGGTGTAACATACAAGATCAAGTTAAATTAGTACGAAATGTACTAACCTTTGGTGGCACGGCACCAGAATGAACTCCCTGTCCTGCTGCGCCATCAACGCCTTGGATATGTACTACTCAGCGTGCGCGGCGTCGTGCTCTAGCATCGTGAGGCTTATTTTCTCTGGGTCGAGGAAACCCACCTTGTCACACGCAGCCTCCGATGCTAGCTTGTACATGCACCTGCATGCAAAGGATGACATTAGTATTGCACAGAAAGTTACTACATTTCAAATGAACTACAACAATGCAGAGTTAGCAAACAGAGTTAGAAAACAGCAATACATAGCATCAGCAAACTCACAGGACTCTAGTCCGTATGATGGACATATTGAGCTCCTGCCAGTTGTAGAGGTCGAACAGATCCTCGTGTGCCACGGATATACTCCCGGGCTCACGATGAAACTGCCCAGGCCTGTAGGGAACTAAGAAGTTCAGATTGCGCCGAGCTCGGTGTAGGTACCACTCGTGGAGGTCTCTGGTTGATCGATCCAATTTGCGCAAAGCTGCCTCTGACATGAGTGGCAACCCGATCCTGGACCTCTCTGGCTGTCCCGGTCGCCCTTTTCCCTTGCCTTTTGCTAGGGACTGAGGGCGTACCTTCGAAGGCAAGGGCGAGGTGATGGCGGCTTTCTTCCTAGGTGAAGGCGTGGATGCGCTGGGTGGGGTCGTGGCCGTCTTTGATGTGTCCAGGGTCGCACAAGATCGGGCCTCATGCCCCAAGCTGGGGGCGCAGTCCCCTAGTAGCACAGCGGCAGGCCACTTCAATTAATGAGCACGTATGTTAGATTATGCAAGTTGAGTGTACTGAGTAGGATGTAATCTAAAATGTGTAGGATTTACCGGTTGTATTAGAAGACACTTCTTGGGCCACTGTACGTAGGAGCCCACTGCCTCAGCAAGTGTCTGCAGTTCCTCTGTTGGGGCTGCCAACGGAGAATTGTTGTAGCCCGGCATGGCCTTGTCCACCTGTACCTTTGCAAACCCCAACCGCAGAGGTACGCAATGTACCCGGACATCCAGCCCTGACGGATATACGAAGCCGTGTCCAACCACTTCCTGCCTGTCGCCTAGGTTTTTCAGTAGGATGAAACCCTCCGGCTTCTGCAAATTTGTAAATATTAAAACAGGTTAGCGAAACAACTCTAACAGAATGGGAGTGGCATCAACTTAAGTGCACAGATGAAGGCTTGCAGTACCTCAAGTACATCCACTGGATCTGCGAGGACCTTCGAAGCGCAACTGCTTATCCGACCCCGCGGGGTACCGTCGCCCTGGGGTTCTGCATCTGCACTCTTGGTCAGCAATGCATCTCTCAACCGTGCAAACTCTTCCCTCATTTGTGCGACCCCAGACTGCACCTCAGATTGCACCTCAGCCCGTATCTTATCGGAGAGCTCCGCCTATACCTCAGCCCGTATCTTATCAGAGAGCTCTGCTTCCGTTTCCTTCCAGGAGCGGGCCTTCTTCGTCGGTGGAGCCGGATCTGCGAAACCAGCCTTCCACGACACAATGGCTCCCACGGCCCGTGTCCGCCCGGGATGCTCCTTATTTCCTAGAGCCCGGGTGAGGATGTCGTTCTCCCTCTGTGGGGTAAACAATCCCTCCCCTGCCTCCTTCTCAAAAGAGATCTGTTACATTTGAAGGTACCTTGTGAGACAAATTGGGGTATATACACTTGTGCGCACATAGTTTACGAGGTTAGCCAACTTACCATTCGCCTCACAACGTCGACGTCCCCAGGGGTTGCGAACTGCACAGACCCCGTGGATGACGCGGACCCCCCCCCCCTCCACCATCGCTTGCACCTCTCATCCCGGATCTCGGAGAGCGGCAACTCAGGGGTGTCGATGACAGGATTTTGCTCGTCTTCCTTCTTCCACTGCTCCTCCTTCCCCGCATAGCCCCGGGATCCGAGCCGATGCGGGTGGTCGTTCCTCTTCTGGATCGCCCTATTCTTCTCACTAAGGGCCTTGAACTCCTCAATCCCCTTCTGCTTGGTGAATTCCTCCCATACCTCCTCCGATATGAAGGGGTACTTCTTGCAAGGAGATTTCCTCGCAGTGAGGAAGTTACTGACGAGCCAGCTCTTAAAGGTTTTTCATGTCCCGTTCATGTCCTTCAACCAGGCCGTCCTAGGTGTATCGTCGGGGATGTTCCACTTAGCCTGTTTTCAAAAAATGCATACAAGTAATCACGAGTTAGTTAAACTTTAATATAAGCCAATAGAACGTGATTACTAAAGAGTTCAGTGATTTCAGTTAATTTAACCTTCACTTCCGCCCACAACCTATCCCTCTCGTCCGCCGTCACGTCCTTCCAGCTCTGCACTGTAATCTTCACCCTTTCTTTCGCCAACAGCCAACGTAGGCCGCGTACTTCCCAGCATTCTTTCCAATCGGCCTCCCAAATTGGTTGAACTCACGAGAAAGATCCGTGCGTTTGGCCAAACGGCCCAACGTCGTCGCGCCTCGCCCCAACCTCTTGCGCTGAGATGTAACAGCTGCATCTTCAGTTACATTGGGGTTGGCCCTAGTCGAACCACTGGTACCATCCGATGAAGACGACGACATGTCTTTCCCTACAAAACCATCAACAAACCATCAAAAATTTAATGGAAACACAAACCAAATCATTTTACAAAGAAAAAGGACCTATTTTAAATATTTTTTCCATCGGTAAACACAAAAGCTACCATGCAATACAAGATAAGATTCTATTTCTCAGCGTTTTCATCTACACATTTTCATATAGGAAGCAGGCAACATATGGCAATTAATTCTTCTTGGAGTTCCATAACTCAGCCCAGGACTGGAATCTAATTAGGGCTGCAAAAGGGATGTCCGAACAAAATAATGCTAAAGAAATACATGCATAAATTACTTCCTGAACTGTTCAGATATATTTTCTATCGGTAAACACATGATCTGCCGATAGAACATAACAATTTTTCTATCGGCAAACACATGAGATACCGATAGAACATAACAATGTTTTCTATATATGGAATTTTGTTGATAAGCCACTATTCACTGTCATCACATAACATTCTCAATGATTTTTTATACTAATATTAATGGGCCAGCATTATTATTTCACACGTAAATATGCACACAAGCATCTAAGTTCAACTGTGCATAATCTGACAAACCTAATGCTAATGGAATATAAAAATATTGAAGTAGCACATAAAGTAGGTCACAACCAAAAAAGGAATAATATGGTCTATAGCACCCTCTCTTGGTTATCTTTTGCATTACCTGTATGCAAGACATCAGGACTTCATCACATCTATTAGTTTGGGAAAAGTCATATATATATGTATATGCATTTGAAACATATACTTCAAAGACCCATCCACATTGCCATATATTCATACCAAGTGAGTAAAAATTCCCAACCAAACTAGTACATTGCATGCCTCATGTCCTTCCAGATCCAAAATTTTCATACTTGTTCAGAAATATTTTCTATCGGTAAACACAAGAGCTGCCGATAGAGCAGACAAATTGTTTTCTATCGGCAAATACTGGAGATACCGATAGAATATGTGTACGAACAACTCCAACATATAATGTGCATTACATGGCAGTTGCATACAATTGATCACACATACAGCAGTATAGATAAGTTAAAATCTCAAAATAGGTTCATTACAGCACTGGAACATATTATGTCAACCCTAATTTAAATCAACATTGCCTGCGGAATGTACATAATCCAACACAATAGGGAACCCTAGTGTAATTGCAAAACTCGAAGAATTAGTACGTACAAAACACTAGGATCAAATAAGGAAGATGCTGGAAATAGAACGACGAATTAGGGTATTTACGGCGATTAGTGCTGGTGTTGGAGAGGCGGTGTAGAACGCAGCAGCGGCCGGCGAAGGACCAAAATAAGAACCGGTGGCAGTGGCGAACCAGTGTGCAGCCGGCGATCGTCATGTGGAAGAGAGGAAGTGAGTGGTCACGGCGGAGGTTGTGGTTTTCTTCGCTCTCGAAGAGACGCAGTGCTCTAAGTTGGAACTGTTCGACTGGAGGTAAACTCAAGGGCCGTGCACAAGTAATAAAGTAGTGGATGACCTTTTCTATCGGTACAACAAAATAATACTGATAGAATTATGTACGTTTCTATCGGTACAACAAAATAATACCGATAGAAAAAGTAAATTTCCCGGAAAAATATTTGAAGTAGTGGAGGCCTTTTTCTATCGGTATAAACAATAAAATCCCGTGAGACCAATTTTCCCCAGAAATTTTTTTTAATTAAGTGCCTGAGATTATAGTATTTGGTGCCATTTTTCTATCGGTAAAAACAACAAAATACAGTCAGAAAATGAAAAGGTACACACAATTTAACATAAAACAGACCGTGCTTGAAAGCTGCAGAATGATAAAGAAAGAGGGAAGATAGCCGGAAAATTGGAAAATTGACATAAAAAGAAATTGTTCATTCATTGTTGTTTTATTACTTATAAAAAAAATAAAACCCAAAATGTTAGGTCAAGGGGTGGTCTTAGCCCTGGCTGCATGTAGAATAGAGTCAGTTTGACTTGCAGCCAGGACGCAGGACTCCTCTAGCGACAAGTTGTCCCTAGGATCAACTACTACCGCGTCGAGAAGGCCTGCCACCTCCCTCAGCTTCGCTATGGTATCCTTCATAGTCAAACCGCAGCCAGCGATGGTCATATCCACGGCTTTCTTCTCCTCGCGAAGACGCCTCGTCCTCGCCCTAGCATTGTCACCATCTGTCTTCATGCGCTGAATGCGCCGGAAGAGATCGTCAAGGTCAAGCCGTAGCAGAGTGTGCTTGTCCGTAAGGAGCTTGTGCTCCTCCTGGAGGGCCCTTAGGTCGGCCTTCACTTTGCCAGTGTCTTCCACTGCTCCCATTCCCTGTGCAAATCAACAGGTCAAGAATGTAGTGAACAAAGATTAACAATACAGGGGTAACCCAGGAGATTTAGAGTTCTTACAGGGGAGGGCGTGGCTGACGATCCCATGGAGGTTGCCATTGTGAAAGAGAAGATGAGGAGTCGAAGCGTTCGAGAAATAGAAAAACAACAAAATACCGCGACGCATGGCGAGGTACTTATAGAATTTCCAAGGCGACGCATGGCGACACAGTTGAGAATTCAAAGCGCTAGAGTATTTTTCTATCGGTACAAACAGCAAAAAACCGTCAGACAACAAATACCGTGAGACTAACAAATTTATTCTAACGGTAAAATAGAATAATACCGATAGAATAAATAAACTTTTGGCAGCGAAACATTTGAAGTGCCTGAGACACATTAAAGTAGCTGATGTCCTTTTCTATCGGTAGAAATAACAAAATACCGTCAGAAAAATTGATTTTTGGAGAGCTTAATTTGAAGAAGCAAGAGGCTGCGATGAGATTTTTGCAAGTGCTATTTGAAGGGAAGAATTAAGTATTTACAGGATAAAGGTACTGTATATGTTAGAACTCATGCTGTGGAGTAAAATTGAGATATATTAATGCTGTGAACTAGCTTATCATTATGTTCTAAAGAAAAATGTACTGCCTGATGTATTAATGATAAGTTCCTCACCTTGCTGCAGAACTTGCATGGGCTGTTTGCTTGGCATTTATCCCTGAAATAGAAATTAATCATCAATTGTTCTCAACCCATAATACTTCTTCGTGGTCATCTCGCAGATACGTTGTTTCGTCGATATCTTCAGTACAGATAGATTGAATGTCCTCTAAAAATGGAGGCATTTCATCAAATTGGTTATACTCCTCTTCGTCGACAATATCTTCGACCCCAACAATGCGTCTCTTGCTGTGGAGGACAACATGCAAGTTTGGATTGGCCGTTTCAACGATATAGAATACCTGTGTGGCTTGCTTTGCAAGTATGAATGGATCGTCTTGGTGTCCGACTCTACCAAGATCGACGAGAGTAAACCCGTAACTGTCAACTTGAACACCTCGAGAGATTTCGACCCATTGGCATCGAAATAGGAGAATCTTAAGTAATCCGTAATCGAGCTCCCGTATTTCGTCAATAGCACCATAATATGAGTTCAGCGCCCTTACTGACCTGGCATCCTCGGAAATAGCAAACAGTGTCACTCCGCTACATTGCGTGCTACTCTTGGCGTCTTGAGATCTTGCGTAAAATGAATACCCATTGATGTCGTACCCCTGCCAAGTCCCTACAGTGAATGTTGGGCCTCTAGCCAACCATGTCACAGTTTCACTTACGGAGCCCTCAGCAGCTCGCGTGACTCTTTCTTGGATCCACTCAGCAAATTTCCTGTTATGTTCTCTGCTGACCCAAACGTCTGACTTCGAAGGATTCTGTGACCGTAACATTACCTTGTGCTCGTGTATGTATGGCTCGACCTCCGTCATGTGTTGTAAGACCCAAAAATGTGATTTTGCGTACACATCACGAGCGGGGACGATAGCTTCGAATCCAATCGTTCCGATGCCCTGAAGCCTATCCTCGTGTCGGGACCTAGGAACACCAATTGGGTCAACCCCGGCCATATAATCTGTGCAAAATTCAATCACTTCCTCGGCGGCATAACCTTCCATGATACTCCCCTTGGGTCGACGATGAGTCCTTACGTATCCCTTCAATACACCCATAAATCTCTCAAATGGATACATGTAGCGCAGGCACACGGGTCCACAAAACTTAATTTCTCTGATAAGGTGAACAATCAGATGGACCATAACATCAAAAAAGGATGGAGGGAAGTACATCTCGAACTGACAAAGAGTTGTAACCACGTCGCGTTGCAAAGCGTCCAGCCCATCCGGATCAATTACCTACTAGGACACAGTTGTGCCAAATATTCATATCAGAAAAATCTTCTAATTAAGCTCCACATGTGGAGGTAATGAACTTATAGTACGAGTGCACGTACTTACCTTGCAAGATATTGCGTTGAAGAAATAACATAGGTTTGTGATTGTCTCTCTGACTTTAACTGGGAGAATGACTCTGATAGCAATGGGAAGCATTTGTGACATCAGGACATGACAGTCGTGGGACTTCGTGCCAACCAGTCTTAGGTCCTTCATGGACACAAGTTTTTTCAAGTTCATGGAGTACCCACATGGAACTTTAACACCGTGCAGGCAAAGACAGAGTTCTGTTTTTTCGCTCTTGGACAACGTATAGTAGGCCGGAGGGAGGTATGTACGCTTTCCATTCTCTAAAGGTGCAAGCTCAGTCCTTATCCCCATTTCCTCCATGTGACGACGAGCTTTCACACCATCCTTTGTCTTTCCCTGAATGTTCAACAACAAACCAATCAAACTGTCACAGACATTTTTCTCTACATGCATGACGTTAATGCAATGTCGAACTTGTAAGTGCTCCCAGTACGGTAGATCCCAGAGAATCGATCCCTTCTTCCAAACATTTTTTTCTCGAGGTTTAGAATACTTACCGAACTCAGCTTTGATGTCCTTCACGCGCGAGTAAATCTCCTTACCGGTCAGAAACACTGGAGCTGATCCCTTCTCAGGCTTCCCGTTAAATGATTTCCTCTTCTTACGGTACGTGTGATGCACCGGAAGAAACCTGCGGTGACCCATGTACACTGTTTTTTGGCAGTTTCGCATCCACATGCTCTCAGTTTCATCTAGGAAAATAGGGCAAGCCTTGGCTCCTTTCGTATTATACCCCGACAAATTGCCGTAGGCCGGAAAATCATTTATGGTGCAAAATATCAGGGCCCGCAAGATGAAATTCTCTTTCTTGTATGCATCCCACACCTGCACCCCCTCGCTCCACAATTTCTGTAAGTCCTCGATTAAAGGCCCTAGAAACACGTCAATATCATTTCCGGGTTGTCTGGGTCCTAAGATTAGTAACGCCATCATGATGTACTTGTGCTTCATGCATAACCAAGGAGGAAGATTGTAGATGCATAAAAGAACCGGCCAAGTGCTGTGTCGACTGCTCATATTACCATGTGGGTTCATATCATCTGTACTCAGCCCGAACCTTATATTCCTAAGTTCGCCGCCGAACTCAGCAAATGTTCTGTTGATGTTTCTCCATTGAATAGAATCAGCTGGGTGTCTCAGTTTTCCGTCTTGTTTCCAGGCTTCAGCATGCCAACGCAAGTGCTTTGCGACTTTCGGATTTGCAAACAGGCAAGTGCCACACTGTTTTCGCCAGAGGTCCTTTCTTTACCTCGTGACGTTCAATGTCAATCCGGTCCCTACGCGTATATCTCGATGCGCCGCATCTTGGACAAACATGCAAATTGGAGTACTCGTTACGGTACAACACACAATCATTTGGGCATGCGTGTATTCTTTCGATTTCCATTCCCAACGGACACAACAGTTTTTTGGCTTGGTAAGTAGATCTTGGCAACTCATTTCCCTCTGGAAGCATGTCCGCTAGAAGATCTAATAGTGCCGTGAAACTCTTATCACTCCAACTGTTGCCTACCTTCAAGTTATATAATCTCAGCACAGAAGACAGTTTTGTAAATGTTGCACATCCAGGGAACAGAGGCTTCTCAGAGTCAGCAATCAGTTTCTCAAATTCACAGAAGTCATTTTCGTTATAATCTTCTTCTACATCACGTAACATCTCATCTAGATTGTCATCATCATCATCATCTACGTGCACATCGGAATGAACATTATGACAATTCGGATGATCATCGATTTTATTGCAATCCACATCCGAGTCCTGCTAATTGGTAGTAGTGGTGCTTGTTTCCTCAAGATCTTCGCCATGCCATATCCAACGGGTGTATCGCGCGTTAAAACCACGAGGAATCAAATGACTCTTAATTTGATCAGAGTTGCTAAACCTCTTCAAGTTCATACAATCTATACAAGGACAGAGCATATTTTTCTCTCCCTTCCTCTCCTTTTGTTGCTCAGCAAATTTAATAAACTCATTCACACCATCCAAATATTCAAAATTAGTACGTTTTATTCCATACATCCAATATTTCCTGTCCATCTACAATTAACAAAATTTAACGAGTCAGCCATGCATGCATGAAACCTGCCCGATTAAGTTATGTATATGTACATGTTCATCCTCTTACAACAGATGTGTTCAACCCTAGCCTGACGAAATTAACACTAATTAACCTAGCTAACTACACAATACAAGCTAGTTAGCTCCCAAAACATGACGCATTTCCAGCTACCTAGCTCCCAAGCTTACAGCTACAAACTTAATTGGAACTACACAATACAGCTAGCTTGTAAGTAGAGAGGGAGGGAGATCTAGAGGGAGAGAGAGATAACTATCGACAATTAATCATACCTTAAAGAGAGGGGCGCAATCAACTTCCCTCCTGCTTGCGCTGATCACCCTAGCAGTGTAGCTGCGAGCGTGGAACTTTCATCACAAACAGAGGGACACAGAGTGCAACAGAACAAATTAAAGAGCAGCTCAGCAATGGTCGAGTGGGGTTTTCCTTATAATGGAGTTTTTTCTAACAGTAAATATATGAAATAACCGTTAGACTAACTAAGGTAATTTGCATCTCACATATTCTATCGGTAAAAACACACATATACCGTTAGAGAATGTACATTACTGAGCAAGTACAGGCCTTGTTCTATCGGTAAATATGTGTATTTACCGTTAGATGATGCATGACTGAGCAAATATATGTGTTTTCTATCGGTAAATATGTGCATTGACCGTTAGATGATGCATGACATAGCACGTACATGAGTTTTTCTATCGATAAATATGTGTATTAACCGTTAGATGATGCATGACACACGAACATGAGTTTTTCTATCGGTAGATATGTGTATTTACCGTTAGATGATGCATGACTGAGCAAATATATGTTTTTTCTATCGGTAAATATGTGTATTTAACGTTAGAGGAGGTACTTGTAACGCACATGACACCAGTTCTCACATCCAAGGAATCATACCAATGTAACATCAAACAGATCTTACATCAAACAGATCTTAACTACAAGATAAAGCAAAATTTCAAGAAATGCTAATTTGTGGATTAACTTCGAGACACAAAAATACTTTTCTTAGGTACTCGAGACTTCATCTTGCCAAAGAAATTACACATGCCAGTTCACAAATTCAGGTACAAACATACACATGCCAGTTCACCAATACAAATTCAGGTACATGTCTGAAACAGCAGTACAAATACACACCTACCAACCAATACAATTAAATACACAAATACTCCCTACACATTCAAGTTCATGTCCCAATTAGCAATACATGATACACAAATATACAACAATATACAAATACAACAATTCACACATTCGATGTATATTAGAAAAGCCACGTCTGAAATTAACAACAGATCACGAAAAGGACCCAGTGGCCCGTACATTTTACATAAAAGAGATCCTTTGCAGGTTGCGACAATGCAACTAGCGACTACAAGTTAGACCTGATACATAACAAATCCATTCATCCAAAACAACAAATGTCTGAACCACATTGGACTTAACCATAGGAGTTCAGTTCGAAGACGCCCGAGGAGCTGGAACTGCCGTCGACTTACATTTGTACGTATTGGTGATTTCCTCGGACTCAAACTCGATCAACTCAACTCAACTCAACTCCATTAACAGAAAGAACCGACCTTCCAAGATGTTGTTCTGTGTAGTGATGGTGTAGAATGGCTGTGCAAATAACAACAATTCTTCTTCTCCGAGAAGGTAAGCATCTGGCCACAAGCTGGTGCATGCAAAAAAAATGTAAGATGCTTTCTACAGGTCCTGATTTGAGAAACACGCAGGGCTTAAGAATCTTGTCGACCGAGCCAACCAAGATCTCACATTTCACGTCCTTCCAGCTCTCGACGGTGATCTTCACCGTTTCTTTCGCCAACAAGCCAACGTAGGCAGCGTACTGCGATAAAGAACTGTGAAATACGTTGCCCCTCATGAGTATCATCCAAGGACCTGCAAAGATCATAATCATATTGAAAAGAAGACACATCAAAATGAAGGATACAAAAAAAGTAGAATAATTGCCATAATCAGATTAGAATGATTTACGTACCTTGCTTGGGATGCGGAAGTCTAGAGGGCGTCGATGGAGGTGAGGAGGTGCAGCGGTCGCCTGTAGAGGTGCGCCGGCCGTCCATGGAGCTTACGGGTAAGGACTACGCACTAGTACAGAAAAGCTTTCTTCTATCGGCAAAAAACACCCTTGTACTATCGGTTTTTGTACCGATAGAGATAGACACGATAGAACATGACAGAACATTTTCTATCAGTAAATAACTGATAGAAGAACTTCACTATTCTATCGGCATCTTAGGAATCTACCGATAGAAAACCCGTCATAGTCTGACGTATATCGGTTGGAAAAGTACCACTTTTCTAACGGTTAATTACAAGATTACCGATAGAAAAAATCATAATATTCTATCAGCATCGTAGGAGGTTACTGATAGAAAACTCGTCGTTAGCGGTTGGAAATGTACGACTGTTCTAACGGTTAATTACAAGATTACCGAAAGAAAAAAGCATACTATTCTATCGGCATATTAGGAGTGTACCGATAGAAAACTCGTCGTTAGCGGTTGGAAATGTACGAATGTTCTAACGGTTAATTACAAGTTCACCGACAGAAAAAAGCTTAGTACTCTCTCGTATATGTATGAGTTCACCGGCAGGAAAGGTCACACTTCTAACGGTTAATTTGGATTTTATCGATAGAAAAACCTACAGTAGTCTCTTGGTTGTGGATGAATTTACCGATAGAACATTCACATATACAGTACGTTATTTACATTCACAATACAGTACATTCACATATACAGTACAAATGCAATACAGTATAGATTGGATACACAATACAGTACAGATGCAAGGTAAATTCACAGAACAGATTGACACATTAGACAGTTATTCACATGTATATGGACAAATACAAATTTCAATCCAATGTGGACATTTATTCACATATATATTTATTCACATGTATATAAACAGTCTATGCAGACTACACGAAAAAGAGAAAATTGTCATGGTGGATGGTTGGGTGCAACTTCCTCCATGACATATTGTGAGACCCCCATTTGAGGATCGCCTTGGTAACCGCCCAGGTAGGTTACACACAGCAGGATGTTACATGAGCTCCAAACCACACAAGCATAGTAATATCATTAAACAAGTATCAGGCCCACATGGCCAATATTACATAGCCAAAGCACCGAAAATGGCGCTAAGTAGAGTTGCTAGGAAAATAACTAGTTTATCAGAACCAGAATCGGTATCCAAGTACCGAACACACAACATAAAGCACAAAGCGACGACGAACAGCTTGATTTCCATTCGCAGCGGGGTTGGAGTGGCTCCTCCCACATCTGACTTGAGTTGGTGCGCAATCCTTCTAGAACGTGGGCTCGTCTGGGGCACTTCCATCTTCTGCCGGGAACTCATAACTGAAGGAATCGGGATCCTCGAATCCCTCTTCTACAGTTGGATGTAAATGCAAGGGTGAGCACTTGGTGCTCAGCAACACTCATTCCGGGAATTATTGTAATTGTACTTATATGAGGGTGAAACATATGATTCAGGGGTTTTAATTTCATATGGATAGAGATATATAGATTTCCAAGTCATTTGTTCGGTAAAACAGTACTTTGTCATGAAATTGATACTTTAAACATTAAACAGGTTTTCAATAAAACATTAGATGTAGTAGTCTCCCATGAGTTACTACTTTGTTAACCGCATTATGAAAACATTCCAAAACATTACTTGTGCTATAACCCATGGATAACATCCACTACGAAAAGACTCCTGAACCTGGGAGTACAGAGTATCCGATACTTCTTTTACACTTTGCAAAGGTGTACCTCTTTTTAAATCCACTAGTTCACTCGGCTTTCAAGTCGGATCAGCTTCATGTGACTTATACACATGTGACAAGGCCGAGATCACACAACGCCTTTACAGTTCAGTATTAACAGTATCCCCGCCCGGTAAATAGACAATTAAGTCTCAAGTACCGTTGTGGGTCTTCCCCACTGCCTTACTTCCTAGCCTCTCTGGTCTATGTTCCCGCAGGACACATAGCCTTGGTCTATGTCCACGCGAGACATACGACCATTTAAGATTACAACCGCTCACGGCTTAATCAGGTCTAGGGCGCCTTCCTTCTTTTACGCCTTTTCTCTCATTATTTTTCTGAACTCACATCACTCATGGCCGAACCTTGGCCTTCCAGTTTCCACGCGAGAAACCAGATCGTCAAACCATGCAGGGAACTGCTAATACCGAAAAGCTACTGAGTTGTGCCTGTCCCATACCAGGCAAGTGGTTGGTACGTTCACAATTCGTATAGAGACACAGCACAAGGTTCTCGTCCTTATGAATCAATAGTGAGGAACATTCACATTCCCTGGTGCGCACTGCACCCTCTCCATACAATCCAATCCTCACTACTGATCCCTTTTATCAGTTTTCTTAGCAAAACGGTTTCCATTATAACTTCTCATGTATTTGACCATTTCAAGTTTAATGTGGATATTCGGTATATGAGTCCTAGGGTGACAAAAGCATATATATATGAAGGTTCAATAACAAAAAGGGGTTTCATGATTCATTAGGTAATATCTACTCATGTCATTCAAACATAACTTGTATCTCAAATAAGCATGCATAGTAAGAAACAGTGAATATACTTCATATGAAAATATTGGGTGAGACATGATCAAAGGAATGAGGCTTGCCTTGCGATGTTGGGTCTAAAAACTCAGACGGATCTTCAAAGACTTCTTCCGCTCCTTCGGCTTCTGACTCTGCGGCAAACAATTAACACACAAACACATACCACATAAGCATACTGAAAATAGTTTCTATAGAAAGTATTAAGTAAATAAGTCATGCATGCAGGGGAAAAGGTTAGGGCAAGGTCACAAGGGCTCTGGTCAAAGAAACGGCTAAAAAGGATTGAACGTCGAAGGGTCGACATTCAGTTCATGGCTTTGGCATAACTTTAAACTAGTCTTAGGATGGTTTTCTGGAGAAGTGACAGAAGGGAAAGATGTAGAACACAACTCCAGGAACCTAGGGGACAAAGTGACATTTCCATGGCTCAACCAGAAGGGGTCAAACAAGGCTAATGCCAGTGGCTGACATGCACTGACATAGTGCTGGGCATGGCCAGAAACTAGGGCATGGCTTAACTTTTGATCCAGGGCTCCAATTGATGCAACACTTTGTCTGGGAGGTAGGCATTACTAACAGGAATAAAATACTCAACAGGGACAAGAGCTGAAAGTGGCCGGAGGGCGGCCAAATCCGGCGATGAACCACGGTGGCCTGGACATGAACTGAGCTACTGGACAGTGATCTTGGCATAGGCATAACTCACAATCTAGGCAGATCCAGGTGTCGAGCTAGTGGAAGAAATTACTCAAGGAGGTGAGGTGAAGCTAAGGGACAAGGTTTCAGGGGCTAGATCGGCGGGGAAAGAATTCCGGCGACCGGCGCTGGAGAAGATGACACTGGAGCTCGGGAATTTTTGATACAGGGCGAATGAGCTCAATTCCAAGCTTGAGAATGATCTCTAGGGCACAGCAAGGCTACTGGAGGGGTTAATTTCATTGGAGATTGGCCGGAGGGGCTCGGCGACGAGGTCCGGCGAACGGCTGAGGTTCCAGTTTGGGATTTCTTCGATTTGAGCTTAATTGGGGATTTTGATTCTACAGGCTTGCTCTACTAAGCTTACTGATCAAATCCTTCTACAGAATCGAGGGTTAATTTGGGGTGAATCGAACGGCATTGGGGAAACAGGGCAATTCGGGAATCCGGCAATCACCGGCGATGGGGATCGATCTGGTGCAATTGGTTGCTATGACACAGAGAGGGGAACGAGGGGAACTCACTGGTGAACCTGGATTGAAGAGAGGGGTTGTGGAATGGGCTAGCACCGTGAGCTCACTCACTGGCTCGCCGGAGAAGAAAGCGAAAACGGCGAGAAACTGGAAATTTGGCTAAGTCTTGAGGTTGTGCTTCTTCACAGCACTGAGGGGGTTTAAATAGGCACGGGGACGGAGCTTGCGAGGGAAAACACGACAACGGTTGCTTGCGCCGGGGAGAAGTTTGTCGGGCGCAGGCGCAACGACGGCGACGGCGATGCGATTGCGTTCAGGCGGTGCTGCAGCTTTGCCAGTTGCATTGGAACTTCACCTGGAACGGCGCAGATGCGGAGGCAACAGCAAAGCTCCGGCAACGACACGTAATGCCATGCAAATGCCACGGCAACGAGCGCGCGCGCGAAACGCTACTGGAGCACGGCCGTTTATCCGCTGGGCAAGGCGACGCACTGTGCTGGCACGTGCGCACGGGGTGGCTCAGTTGTTCACAATGCAGGCGACAAGAAGCGGTGGCCGGCGGCGAGCAAGCACGGCGAAATCCACGGCGCGGCAACGGCGACTCGCACTGGTCGTAAGCAACGACCAGGCGCTGGTCGAATGGACTTGAAAAGAATAATTGGGCTGTTCTGTAATTCTGAAACTTGCTCCAGGGACTGTTCTGTGAGGAAAATTTGAATAGAAAATGGACTTGATTGCAAATCTGGAGATCTAAGGGTCCGATCTGAAATCTGATTTCGCAGCTAAGTTGCAAAAGATTATTAGAACTTATCTGGCCAAAGTTTGGTAAGATCAGGCAAGATCTGTAGGGTTTCGACAAAATTGGGGAAAATAGTTTAGGGTAAAATAGGGTAATTAGGGTTTTAAAATGGCAAGGCTTGAAACTCAGCTTTAGGGTGAGATTTTGGAGATGGACTCGAAGGGAAAAATGCTCTGAACAACATTTAGAAGGAAATGGCTGAAGCAGATTAGGGTTTGGGGTCAAGATGTGGATTTTGGCTATTTTAGGGTTTGGCAGAAACAGGGGTGTTACACATATTGTGCCCAGAATTGTCGAAGATCTCTAATCTTTGCATTTTCGTATTGGTCTTTCGACATGGTGATCTGCAAGCATGTGTGAATACTGAGTAACTAACTTCCTAATTTAGAACGTGACACCCATTTTTGAAATTTGAGTTAGCTATCGATGCTTACCTGGGGGAATTGGGCAAAGTTTTTCCGCACTAGGTCGTACATGTAGCACAGCACATAAAACCCGCATTCCCACGATTGCGGCTGCTGATGGCACTGAGATAATTGCATATGCGAAGACATGTTAGCTATTGTTTCCATAAACTAATTAAGCATAAACAAAAAGTCTCGTGAGTACCTCATATTCTTTCCAAGCTAGTAGGGAGCCCTGCGGTGCGGCATGCCTCCCTCCAGCGGACACATATTTATCAAAAGCCCTGCATTTCAGTTAGTATTGCCGGTTAATGTATTATCATTAGCTAGTGAGGTCAAAATTTAAATCAAACATATAAGTTACTTACGCCTCCATATTCCCCTTGACCACATATTCGATCAATAATCTGTCATGCATCGAATCGAGGTAGTACACCTCGTTTCTCGGCAGACAGATCACGATGAGGATCCAGTGGCCCCTGCATTGTACGTAAAAGAGGACCGCTAGCTCAAAGTATATCTCAGGTGTAACATACAAGATCGAGTTAAATTAGTACGAAATGCACTAACCTTTGGTGGTACGGCACCAGAATGAACTCCCTGTCCTGCTGTGCCATCAACGCCTTGGATATGTACTGCTCAGCGTGCGCGGCGTCGTGCTCTAGCATCGTGAGGCTTATTTTCTCTGGGTCGAGGAAACCCACCTTGTCACATGCAGCCTCCGATGCTAGCCTGTACATGCACCTGCATGCAAAGGACGACATTAGTATTGCACAGAAAGTTACTACATTTCGAATGAACTGCAACATTAATGCAGAGTTAGCAAACAGAGTTAGAAAACAGCAATACATAGCATCAGCAAACTCATAGGACTCCAGTCCGTATGATGGACATATCGAGCTCCCGCCAGTTGTAGAGGTCGAACAGATCCTCGTGTGCCACGAATATACTCCCGGGCTCACGGTGGAATAGCCCAGGCCTGTAGGGAACTAAGTTCAGGTTGCACCGACTCGATCTAGGTACCACTCTTGGAGGCCTCTGGTTGATCGATCCAATTTGCGCAAAGCAGCCTCCGACGTGAGTGGGAACCCGTTCCTGAACCTCTCCGACTGTACCTATCGCCCTTTGCCCTTGCCTTTTGCCAGGGATTGAGCGCGTACCTCCGAAGGCAAGGGCGAGGTGATGGCGGCTTTCTTCGCAGTTGAAGGCATGGATGCGCTGGGTAGGGTCAAGGCCGTCTTTGATGTGTCTAGGATCACACAAGATCGGGCCTCATGCCCCGAGCTGGGGGCGCAGTCCCCTGGTAGCCCGATGGGAGGCCACTTCAATAAATGAGCACGTATGTTAGATTTTGCAAGTTGAGTGTACTGAGTAGGATGTAATCTAAAATTTGTAGGATTTACCGGTTGTATTAGAAGACACTTCTTGGGCCACTGTACTTAGGAGCCCACGGCCTCATCAAGTGTCTGCAGTTCCTCTGTTGGGACTGGCAACGGAGAATCGTTGTAGCCCGGCATGGCCATGTCCACCTGTACCTTTGTGAACCCAACCGCAGAGGTACACAGTGGACCCGGACATCCGGCCCAGACGGATATACGAACCCGTATCCAACCACTTCCTGCCCGGCGCCTACGTGATTCTGTAGGATGCAGCCCTCCGGCTTTTGCAAATTTGTAACAATTAAAACAAGTTAGCGAAACAACTCTAACAAATGGGAGTAGCATCAACTTAAGTGCACAGATGAAGGCTTGCAGTACCTCAAGTAGATCCACTGGATCCGCGAGGACCTTCGAAGCGCAACTGCTTATCCGACCCCGCGGGGTACCGTCGCCCTGGGGATCCGCATCTACACTCTTGGCCAGCAATGCTTCTCTCAACCGTGCAAACTCTTCCCTCATTTGTGCGACCCCAGACTGCACCTCAGACTGCACCTCAGCCCGTATCTCAGCCCGTATCTCCGCCCGTATCTTATCGGAGAGATCAGCTTCCTTTTCCTTCCAGGAGCGGGCCTTCTTCCTTGGTGGAGCTGGATCTACGAATCCGGCCTTCCACGACACAATGGCTCACACGGTCCGTGTCCGCCCGGGATGCTCCTTATTTCCTAGAGCCCGGGTGAGGATGTCGTTCTCCCTCTGTGGGGTAAACAATCCCTCCACTGCCTCCTCCTCAAAAGAGATATGTTACATTTAAAGGTACCATGTGAGAAAAATTGCCTTATATACACTTGTGCGCACACAGTTTACGAGGTTAGCCAACTTACCATTTGTCTCACAACGTCGGCGTCCCCAGGGGTTGCGAACTGCACAGACCCCGTGGACGACACGGACCCCCTCCCCCTCCACCATCGCTTGCACCTCTCATCCCGGATCTCGGAGAGCGGCAACTCAGGGGTGTCAATGATAGGATTTTGCTCGTCTTCCTTCTTCCACTGCTCCTCCTTCCCCGCATAGCCCCCGGATCCGAGCTGATGCGGGTGGTCGTTCCTCTTCTAGATCGCCCTATTCTTCTCGCTAAGGGCCTTGAACTCCTCAGTCCCCTTCTGCTTGGTGAATTCCTCCCATACCTCCTCCGATATGAAGAAGTACTTCTCGCAAGGAGATTGCCCCGCAGCGTGGAAGTTACTAACGAGCCAGCTCTTAAAGGTTTTCCATGTTCCGTTCATGTCCTTCAAGCAGGGCGTCCTGGGTGTATCGTCGGGGATGTTCCACTTAGCCTGTTTTCAAAAAATGCATACAATTAATCACGAGGTAGTTAAACTTTAGTATAAGCCAAGAGAACGTGATAACGAAAGAGTTCAGCGATTTCAGTTAATTTAACCTTCACTTCCGCCCACAACCTATCCCTCTCGTCCGGCGTCACGTCCTTCCAGCTCTGCACGGTGATCTTCACCCTTTCTTTCGCCAACAGCCCAACGTAGGCCGCGTACTTCCCAGCATTCTTTCCAATCGGCCTCCCAAATTGGTTGAACTCACAAGAAAGATCCGTGCGTTTGGCCAAACGGCCCAACGTCGTCGCGCCTCTGTAACACCCCTATTTTTGGCTATCTTTTCTGCTTGCGAGTCAGCATATCTTCTTTGGAATCCCTGTTGTCTCAACCCTCTCTTGATCTTAGGTATGCCACAACCTTAACCTAAAAAGATGGCAGCTAAACTTCATCTCCAGGATCGTTTTTACATTTCAGTCCAAAGGTGCTTTAGTTTAGTCCTTTTAGAAATCCCAAAAAGGCTAAAAGTCGCAGATCATCTCCAAATCCAGATCTGATCAAGTGATTACCTTTCTTTCATTTTTCTGAACATTTTTCCCTTCTGGAAGAATTCCAGAATCTCGACCGAAACTCTAGTTTCAGCCTCGACAAAAGTTTCAAACCCTAATTACCCTGTTTTCGATTTTTGCCAAAACCACCAGATCTTATCGGATTTCACCATTTTTCCTGCTGGATGAGTCTAAGACATTTAGTAGCACTTATCTGCAAAGTCAGAATTCAAATCAGCCCTTCAGTTTTTCAGAATTGCAAATAGGCCCAAATTCCCGAGCCAAAACCTTCACAGTTCAGTCCAAATCGTCACATTTCAGTCCAAAACCTTGCAAACAAGCCCCTGGCCTTTTCTTCAACCACGACCAGGAGACCGCGTGCACGACCGCGACCAGCGTTCGTTCGAACAGCGCCCGCCATTTTGCCTCGCCGTTGAACTCGCCGCCGGCGAAGTTCCTCGCGCTTCTACCTTCATAGCCACGTAGCCTTCACCGCGCACAGCTGTATCGCCACCGTGGAAGCAGTTCACCGCGCTGTGCCGTGTTCTTCCCCGCGCGCGCGCGTGCCTGCTGTTGTCAGGAGCTCCACGCCACATGGCTGCCATCCCGGAGATCATCATCTCGCCTTCCTGACGAAATCCCGGTTTCGCGCGATGCTCCGCCTCTGGCAGAGCCCCGCCGTGTCCCCAAGTACCTCGATGACCGCCCCAGCGCCAGAAGGAAAATCTCCCCGGCGATTGCTGCAGCTCCCGAGAGCTCAATCCCGCGGCTATATAAAGCCCCCCCTTTGCCCAGCATCTCTTCACACCACCCGCATTTGTAAGCCTTAGCCTCCACCACCAGAGAGCAGCTGAGTTCTCCAGCGCCGCCGCGAAGATCTTCTTCCCCGGCGAGCAGTTCCTGAAGCTCACGGCGCCAGCTTCGCCCGAAGCTTCTTTCTCCAAACCAACGCCACCAGTAAGCTCCCTTCATGCCTCTCTTCGTACCATAGCATCTAATTGGCCCCCGGTGAACCCAAACGCCGGCGATCGTCGGAAAACCCCAAATGCCCTGTTTCCTCAATGCTGGCCGATTCTATCCAAATTAATCCTCGTGCCAGTGATGAAAATTGTTCAGTACACCCCTTTGAGCAAGCCTACAAACTTAAATTTCAAAATTGAGCAGCGATCATAACCTTTTTGTAGTTTGCGCGCCACCAGTGAACTGGTCCTCGTCGCCAAGCTTCTCCGGCCATTCTCCGGCCGAATTAACCCTACAAATAGCCCCCTCACCTCACCCTCTCACTCCCTGAGCAATGAATTGACTTCGAACTCTTTAAATCGAAAACGCCCAATTTAGGAGTCGTCTTCTCCAGCGCCGGTCACCGGAATTTCTCCCCGGCCGATCTAGCCCCGCACACTTTGTCCCTTAGATAGATCTCAGTACCCTGAGCAATATTGTCTACTAGCCCGACTCCTTAATCGACTTGGATCAAAAGTTATGATCATGCCAAGATTGCTGTCCAGTGGTTCAGTTCATGTCCAGGCCACCGTGTTTGCTCACCGGATTTGGCCACCTTCCGGCCACTTTCTGCCCTTGAGCCTGTTGAGAGTTTTGTAGCTGTTATCAATGCCTAAACCCCAGACAAAGTTGTGCATCAATTGGAGTCCTGAGTCAAAAGTTATCCAATGCCCTAGTTTCTGGCCATGTCTAGCACTATGTCAGTGCATGTCCACCAGTGGCATTAGATGATTTAGACTTGTTACATTTGAGCAATTGAAATGCCACTTTGTCCACTAAGCCTTTTGAACCATGCTCTACAATATTTCCTATTGCCACATCTCCAGAAAACAGACCTAGAACCAATTTAGGGCTATATCAAGCCATGAGCCGAATGTCAGCCTTTCGACATTCAAGTCCTTTTGAGCCCATCTCTTCGATCAATGTCAAGTGGCCTTGTCCAAACCCTAACCCCTGCATGCATGATGTATTTACGTATTATTTTCTAGTACTTGTATGCTTATATAGTGTGTATGTGTTGTTTGTATCCGCCGTGGAACCAGACGTTGAAGGAACCGAGGAGATCTTCAAGGATTCATCTGAGCGGCTAGACCCATCACTGCAAGGCAAGTCTCAAACCCTTGATCATGTCTAGCCTACTATTTTGAAATGAAGTATGTTAACTGTTTTCAAGTATATGCATGCCTTAAGTTCAAATAAGAACTATGTTTCAATAAAGTGATTAGATATGACCTAAAAGATTGTAAAGCCCCTTTTGACATTGAATATTCCTTCACCCTTGTCACCCTAGAATATCATGCTTAGGCTATACTATGCTCAAGATAATATGATAAATGTTGAATGGTCACACATGAGAAAAGTATATTCAAAACCCTTTTGTGAAATAAAATATGATTGGAATGGATAGTGAGGATGGTTTGAGTGGATGGTGCTGTGTGCGCACTGGGAATGTGAAAGACTCCTCACTAGAGATTCATAAGGACTAGAACCTTGTGTTGTGCTTCTATGCGGCATGAAAAACGTACCAACCACTTGCCTGTTTATGGGACGGGCGCAACTTAGTAGCTTTCTTTAGTATTAGCTTTTCCCTGCAATGGTTGTCGATCCAGTGTCTTGCGAGAGCTGGTGGGCCGCAGAAGGCCATGAGTGATGTGAGTTCAGAAAAATCATGAGAGGAAAAGGTGGAAAGAAGGAAGACGCCCTATGCCAGATTAAGTCGTGCGCGACTGTAATCAAAAGAGGCTATGTGTCTTGCGAGAACATAGACCCAAACTAGGAAGTAAGGCAGTGGGGAGGACCCACAACGGTACTTGAGACTTGACTGTCTATTTACCGGGCATGGAATAGTTAATGCTAGGACTGTAAATTGTTGTGTCATCTCGGCCTTGTCACATGCGTAAGAGTCGCATGGAGAGGTACCGACTTGAAAGCCGAATGATCGATGGATTAAGGTGGTACACCTTTGCAAAGTTTAAAAAAGTATCGGATACTCTGAGCTCCCAGGTTATGGAGTCTACGCGCTGTGGATTCTATTCACGTCGATGCAGCACAAGTAGCTTTTGGAAAGTTTTCACAAAATCAGAATAAAGTGGTGACTCATGAAAGACCGCCACACACAACATTTTCTGAGAATTTAGCTTAGGGTTTTAAAAGCACCGCTTTTGAAAATAAAGGTGTTTTCTCCAAAAACCAAGTGTGAAAATCTATCCTATATACATATACAAAGCCAAAGAGCTATTCTGTGAGGAATTTCCCCCTCATCTATATATGCTTGCATTCTTATTTGCGACTTGTTGAGCACCATGTGGACAATGTGCTCACCCTTGCTTTTACAAACGAATTTAGAAGAAGGATTCGTCGACCCTGAATCTTACGGTCTTGAACCCAATGTGGAACAAGAAGAAGAAACTGAAGACCAAGCTTGATAGAGGGTTATGCACCAAGGTGGAGTCAGATGTGGAGAAAGCCCGTACACCGCTGCTGCAGAAGAAGAAGACTGATGAAGTCCTTCTGCTTATTATTGTTGTTTCATTTTGTGCCGACCTTTGTGTCGAAAACTCCCTAATTTGTATCAACATTTAAATGCGTCATTTTGGCGCTAAGTTATTGTAATGTTGGTCCTTGTGATCAGCACTTATTTTTAATTACTCGCATTTTTATATAATGCATCTTGTTGTTGTGAGCTGCAATGTACCTCTTCTGAGTGCAACCCACCTGGGCGGTTGCCACCGGATTCCTCAAATGAGGGTCCCACAGCCTCGCCCCACCCTCTTGTGCCGGGATGTAACAGCTGCATCTTCAGTTACATTGGGGTTGGCCCTAGTTGAACCACTAGTACCATCCGATGAAGACGACGACATGTCTTCCCCTACAAAACCATCAGCAAACCATATAGCAATTAATTCGCCTTGGAGTTCCATAACTTAGCCTAGGACTGGAGACTAATTAGGGCGGCAAAAGGGAAAATAATACAAAAAGCAAGACATGCATAAATTACTTCCTGAGACTGTTCAGAAATATTTTGTATCGGTAAACACATGAGCTGCCGATAGACCATAACAATTACCTCCACAGAAGACAATTTTTTTATCGGCAAACCCGTGAGATACCGATAGAACATAACAATGTTCTCTACATATGGAATTTTGTTGACAAGCCACTGTGCATAATCTTTAGCCTGTATGCAAGTCATCAGGACTTCACATCTATTTGGTTGGGAAAAGTCATTTATAGGCATTTGAAACATATACATCGAAGACCCATCCACATTGCCATATATTCATACCAAGTGAGTAAAAATTCCCAACCAAACTAGTACATTGCATGGCTCATGTCCTTCCAGATCCAAATTAAGTTTTACTACTTGTGCAGAAATATTTTCTATCGGTAAACACATGAGCTGCCGATAAAATATGTGTAAGAACACCTCCAACATATAATGTGCATTACATGGCAGTTGGATACAATTGATCACACATACAGCAATATAGATAAGTTAAAATCTCAAAACAGGTTCATTACAGCACTGGACATATTATGTAAACCCTAATTTAAATCAACATTGCCTGCGGAATGTACATAATCCAACACAATAGGGAACCCTAGTGTAATTGCAAAACTCGAAGAATTAGTACGTACAAAACATTAGGATCAAATAAGGAAGATGCTGGAAATAGAACGACGAATTGGGGTATTTACGGCGATCAGTTGTGGTGATGGAGAGGCGGTGTAGAACGCAGCGGCAGCCTGCGAAGGATGAAAATAAGAACCGATGGCAGTGGCGAACCAGTATCCAGCCGGCGATCGTCGTGTGGGGGAGGGGAACTGAGTGGTCACGGCGGAGGTTGTGGTTTTCTTCGCTCTCGAAGAGACGCACTGCTCTAAGTTGGAACTGTTCGACTGGAGGAAAACTCAAGGGCCATGTACGAGTAATAAAGCAGTGGATGACCTTTTCTATCGGTACAACCAAATAATACCGATAGAATTATTTCCGTTTCTATCGGTACAACAAAACAATACCGATAGAACAACTAAATTTCCCGGAAAAATATTTGAAGTAGTGGATGCATTTTTCTATTGGTATAAACAATAAAATACCGTGAGACCAATTTTCCCCAGAAAATTTTTTAATTAAGTGCCTGAGATTATAGTATTGGTTTGCATTTTTCTATCGGTAAAAACAACAAAATACCGTCAGAAAATGAAAAGGAACACACATTTAACATCAAACACAATGTGCTTGAAAGCTGCAGGATGATAAAGAAAGAAAGGAAGATAGCCGAAAAATTGGAAAATTGTCATAAAAAGAAATTGTTCATTCATTGTTGTTTTATCACTTATAAAAAAAAATAAAACCCAAAATGCTAGGTCAAGGGGTGGTCTTAGCCCTGGCTGCATGTAGAATAGAGTCAGTTTGACTTGCAGCCAGGACGCAGGACTCCTCTAGCGACAAGTTGTCCCTAGGATCAACTACTACCGCATCGAGAAGGCCTGCGACCTCCCTCAGCTTCGCTATGGTATCCTTCATAGTCGAAGCACAGCCAGCGATGGTAATATCTGCGGCTTGCTTCTCCTCGCGAAGATGCCTCGTCCTCGCCCTGGAATTGTCACCATCCGTCTTCATGCGCTGAATGCGCCAGAGGAGATAGTCCAGTTCAAGCCGTAGCTGAGTGTGCTTGTCCGTAAGGAGCCTGTGCTCCTCCTGGAGGGCCCTCAGTTCGGCCTTCACGTTCCCAGTGTCTTCCACGGCTCCCATTCCCTGTGCAAATCAACAGGTCAAGAATGTACTGAACATGGATAAACAATACAGGGGTAAACCCAGGAGATTTAGAGTTCTTACCGGGGAGGGCGCGGCTGACGATCCCATTGTGAAAGAGAAGACAAGGAGTCGAAGCGTTCGAGAATTAGAAAAACAACAAAATACCACGACGCATGGCGAGGTACTTATAGAATCTCCAAGGCTACGCATGGCGAAACAGTTGAGAATTCAAAGCGCCAGAGTATTTTTCTATCGGTACAAACAACCAGAAACTGTCAGACAACAAAATACCGTGAAGTAACGAATTTATTCTGACGGTAAAATATAATAATACCGATAGAATAAGTAAATATTTTGCAGCGAAACTTTTGAAGTGCCTGAAAGACATTAAAGTAGTGGATGTCCTTTTCTATCGGTAGAAATAACAAAATACCGTCAGAAAAATTGATTTTTGGAGAGCATAATTTGAAGAAGCAAGAGGCTGCAATGAGATTTTTGCAAGTGCTATTTGAAGGGAAGAATTAAGTACTTACAGGATAAAGGTACTGTACATGTTAGAACTCATGCTGTGGAGTAAAATTAATTAATTGAGATATATTAATGATGTGAACTAGCTTATCATTAAGTTCTAAGGAAAAATGTACTGCCTGATGTATTAATGATAAGTTCCTCACCTTGCTGCAGAACTTGTGCGCTGTTTGCTTGGCATTTATCCCTGAAATAGAAAATAATCATCAATGGTTCTCAACCCATAATCCTTCTTCGTGATCATCTCACAGATATGGATAGATTGAATGTCCTCTAAAAATGGAGGTATTTCATCGAATTGGTTATACTCCTCTTCGTCGACAACATCTTTGACCCCAACAATACGTCTCTTGCTGTGGAGGACAACATGCAAGTTCGGATTGGCCGGGTCAATGATGTAGAATACCTGTGTGGCTTGGTTTGCAAGTATGAATGAATCGTCTTGGTGTCCGACTCTACCAAGATCGACGAGAGTAAACCCGTAATTGTCAACTTGAACACCTCGAAGGATTTCGACCCATTGGCATCGAAACAGGGGAATCTTAAGTAATCCGTAATCGAGCTCCCATATTTTGTCAATAGCACCGTAATATGAGTTCAGCGCCCTTACTGACCTGGCATCCTCGAAAATAGCAAACAGTGTCACTCCGGAACATTGCGTGCTACGCTTTGCGTCTTGAGCTCTTGTGTAAAATGAATACCCATTGATGTCGTACCCCTGCCAAGTCCCTACAGTGAATCTTGGGCCTCTAGCCAACCATGTCACAGTTTCACTTACGGAGCCCTCGGCAGCTCGCGTGACTCTTTCTTGGATGCACCCAGCAAATTTCGTGTTATGTTCTCTGGCGACCCAAACATCTGACTTCGAAGGATTCTGTGACCGTAACATTACCTTGTGCTCGTGTATGTAGGGCTCGACCTCCGTCCTGTGTTGTAAGACCGAAAAATGTAATTGTGCGTACACATCACGAGCGGGGACGATAGCTTTGAATCCAATCGTTCCGATGCCCTGAAGCCTACCCTCGTGTCAGGACCTACGGACGCCAATTGGGCCAACCCCGGCCATATAATCTGTGCAAAATTCAATCACCTCCTCGGCGGCATAACCTTCCATGATACTCCCCTCAGGTCGACGACGAGTCCTTACGTATCCCTTCAATACAACCATAAATCTTTCAAATGGATACATGTAGCACAGGCACACGGGTCCACAAAACTTAATTTCTCTGATAAGGTGAACAATCAGATGGACCATAACATCAAAAAAGGATGGAGGGAAATACATCTCGAGCTGACAAAGAGTTGTAACCACATCGCGTTGCAAAGCATCCAGTCCATCCGGATCAATTACCTACGAGGACACAGTTGCGCCAAATATTCATATCAGGAAAATCTTCTAATTAAGCTCCAGAAATGGAGGTAATGAACTTATAGTAGGAGCGCATGTACTTACCTTGCAAGATATTGCGTTGAAGAAATAACATAGGTTTGTGATTGTCTATCTGACTTTAACTGGGAGAATGCCTCTGATAGCAATGGGAAGCATCTGTGACATCAAGACATGACAGTCGTGGGACTTCATGCCAACCAGTCTTAGGTCCTTCAGAGACCCAAGTTTTCTCAAGTTCGTGGAGTACCCACATGGAACTTTAACACCGTGCAGGCACCGACAGAGTTCTGTTTTTTCGCTCTTGGACAACGTATAGCAGGCCGGGGGGAGGTATGTACGCTTTCCATTCTCTAAAGGTGCAAGTTCAGTCCTTATCCCCATTTCCACCATGTGACGACGAGCTTTCACATCATCCTTTGTCTTTCCCGGAATGTTCAACAACAAACCAATCAAACTGTCACAGACATTTTTCTCTACATGCATGACGTCAATGCAATGTCGAACTTGTAAGTGCTCCCAGTACGGTAGATCCCAGAGAATCGATCTCTTCTTCCAAATATTTTTTTCTCGAGGTTTAGAATGCTTACCGAACTCAACTTTGATGTCGTTCACGCGCGAGTAAATCTCCTTACCGGTCAGAAACACTGGAGCTGATCCCTTCTCAGGCTTCCCGTTAAATGATTTCCTCTTATTACGGTACGTGTGATGCACCGGAAGAAACATACGGTGACCCATGTACATTGTTTTCCAGCAGTTTCGCAGCCACATGCTCTCAGTTTCATCTAGGCTAATAGGGCAAGCCTTGGCTCCTTTCGTACTATACCCCGACAAATTGCCGTAGGCCGGAAAAACATTTATGGTGCAAAATATCAGGGCCCGCAAGATGAAATTCTCTTTCTTGCAAGTAGAGAGGAAGGGAGATCTAGAAGGAGAGAGAGATAAGTGTCGACAATTAAGCGTACCTTAAAGAGAGAGGCGCAATCAACTTCCCTCCAGCCTGCGCGAAGCACCCTAGCAGTGTAGCTGCGGGCGTGGAACTTTCGTCACAAACAGAGGGACACAGAGTGCAACAGAACAAATTAAAGAGCAGATCAGCAATGGTCGAGTGGGGTTTTCCTTATAATGGACCTTTTTCTAACGGTAAATACATGAAATAACCGTTAGACTAACTTAGGTAATTTGCCGCTCACATAGTCTATCGGTAAAAACAAACACATACCGTTAGAGAATGAACATTACCGAGCAAGTACATGACTTCTTCTTTCGGTAAATATGTGTATTGACCGTTAGATCATGCATGACACAGCACGTACATGAGTTTTTCTTTCGGTAGATATGTGTACGAACCGTTAGATGATGCATGACACACGAGCAAGAGTTTTTCTATCGGTAAATATGTGTATTTACCATTAGAATATGCATGACTGAGCAAATATATGTGTTTTCCTATCGGTAAATATGTGTACTTACCGTTAGAGGAGGTACTGGTACCAAACTGGGACAAACATACACATGCCATTTCTCACATTCAAGGAATCATATCAATGTAACATCAAACAGATCTTACATCAAACGGATCTTAACTAGAAGATAACGCAATATTTCAAGAAATGCTAATTTGTGGATTAACTAGGAGACACAAAAATACTTTTCTTAGGTACTTGGGACTTCATCTTGCCAAAGAAATTACACATGCCAGTTCACAAATTCATGTACAAACATACACATGCCAGTTCACCAATACAAATTCAGGTACAAACATACACATGCCAGTTCACAAATTCAAGTGCATGTCTGAAACAGCAGTACAAATACACACCTACCTACCAATACAATTAAATACACAAATACTCCCTGCACATTCAAGTTCATGTCCCAATTAGCAATACATGATACACAAATATACAACAATATGCAACTACAACAATTCACACATTCGATGTATATTACAAAAGCCACGTCTGAAATTAACAACAGATCACGACGAGGACCCAGTGGCCCATACATTTTACATAAAAGAGAACCTTTGCAGGTTGCCACAATGCAACTACCGACTACAAGTTAGACCTGATACATCACAAATCCATTCATCCAAAACAGCAAATGTCTGAACCACATTGGACTTAACCATAGGAGTTCAGTTCGAAGATGCCCGAGGAGCTGGTACTGCCGTCGACATACATTTGTACGTATTGGTGATTTCCTCGGACTCAAACTCGATCAACTCAACTCAACTCATCTCAACTCAACTCAACTCCATTAACAAAAAGAACCTACCTTCCAAGATGTTGTTCTATTTAGTGATGGTGTAGAATGGCTGTGCAAATAACAACAATTCTTCTTCTCCAAGCAGGTAAGCATCTGGCCACAAGCTGGTGCATGCAAGAAAATGTAGGATGCTTTCTATAGGTCTTGATTTGAGAAACACGCCGGTCTTAAGGATCTTCTCGACCAAGCCAACCAAGATCTCGCCCTTCACATCCTTCCAGCTCTCGACGGTGATCTTCACCGTTTCTTTCGCCAATAAGCCAACGTAGGCAGCGTACTGCGATGAAGAACCGTGAAATACGTTGCCCCTCATGAGCATCATCCAAGGACCTGAACAGATCATAATCATACTGAAAAGAAGACACATCAAAATGAATGATACAAAAAAAGCAAAATTATTGCCATAATCGGATGAGCACAATGACAACTTATCGAGATGATCCATGAATGTGTTGTTCAAGATGTTCATGAAGGCTGCAGTAAACTCGTACAGCCCGTATCTTGTAGTGAAAGCAGTCTTGGTCATGTCCTTCTTCCTGATTTCCAGTTGGTGATAGCCGGGCTTTTGGGCTATCTTGGGGAATATTCTGGCTCCCCGAAGTTGGTCGAATAGTTCATCATTCTTTGGCAGTGGATTCTTGTCCTTAATGGTCACCTCATTCAGCGCTTGGTAATCCACGCACATTCTTAGAGTTCCATCTTTCTTCAACAGCATTGGGGCTCCCCAAGGTAAAGCACTAGGTCAGATAAATCCTTTACTCTCTAGTTCCTCTAGCTGACTTTTCAACTCTTCTAAGTCTGCTACCGACATCCTATATGGTCTCTTAGCTATAGGTGCCGCTCCTGGTTTAAGCTCAATGGTAAACTTTATCTCCCTATCAGGTGGCATCCCTGGGAGTTCTTCTGGGAATACGTCCGAGTATTCCTGTACTATGGGCACTTGATCCAAGCATATCTTTTGAAGTGCTTGAATAGACCCTTGTAGTTTCTCGACTAATGACTTGTCCATATGGAACAAGACTTTCTTTCCTTGGTTACTTACTAACAAGGCTTAGAGTTTTCCTCTCACAATCCACTAGACTTTTATGTTGGGATAACCAATCCATTCCCAATATAATATCTAGGCCTTGCAGTTTTAGGACTAATAGGCTAGCCATAAACTCTTCCCCTTCTACTCTGAAGGTTATATATGATGGCAAGCTGAATATACAGGCAACTTAGCTCCTGGGGTCTGTATAACCATAGAGTACTCTAGAGGTACCATATTTATTCCCACTTTAAATGCAAAATCTTCTGATATGAATGAATTTGTAACTCCAGGATCAACAGTATTAAGGCATATGCAGACTGGATCAAGAATCTACCTAGGAGAATGTTGGTGGCGTTGTTTGCTTCTTGAAGAGAGGTGAAGTTTAATCGGCCTCCTCGGCTTCCCATCTGTCCTCTTCCTCTTCCTCGTTCTTGGCCTGCTATGGTTCCTCCTCTGTTGGGCGAACTTCCTCTGGGGCTCTGCAATGGTGGTGAAGCTGTGGTTCTGGATGTCATCGTCGGTGTTCCAGCTTGCGATCTTGCTATTGACGTTGGGAGCTGAATCCAAGGACAGCTGTCTTTGCGGTGTCCATACTGCCCACAGTGAAAACACTGAGTTCTAGCATGAGGGCAGTCCCTTTGGTAGTGAGCTCCTTTGCAGCTTGGACATGACGGTGTTGCTGGTGATCTTGGTGCTTGGTAGACTGGTCGGAAATTGGGAGATGTTGGGACTCTTCCCCTGGTTGGGTTGGCTGGCGGCCGTGCTTGCTGTAGCATCTTTCTTTTTCGACTTTCTTCTCCTATGCTCCTCTTTTCTTCCACCTTCAATACCCGATTGACTAAGGTTTGGAACTCTGAAAATTCGTGGGAGGCAATCTGGTACTGCAGATAGTGCTGAAGTCCTTCGGTGAAGCGCTCAATCTTTTTGTCTTCCGTGTCGATGTCTCCTGGCGCGTAGCGAGCTAGATGGCTGAATTGGTGCAGATATTCCGTAACGGTCTGGCTCCCTTGTACCAAGTTTCGGAACTCTCGGCGTTTGGCGGCTATGACACCGATGGGTACATGAAATTTCCGAAATTGTTCTTTAAATTCTGTCCAGGATATGTTATCCTTGTCAGGGTGAGCCTCTTGATAGTTTATCCACCATGCGGCTGCTGCTCCTGTGAGTTGGTGTGATCCGAATAAAACTTTCTCTCGGTTGTTACAACGAACTGTATCCAATTTCCTCTCGATGTCCCTGAGCCAATCATCGGCGATGATGGGATCAGTTGCACTAGCAAATGTTGGTGGTCGGGTCTTCTGAAAATCCGATAGCCGGGTTCCAACAGCAGTTCCTTCAGATGTCCCTCCTGGCATCTTTTGAATGATCTGGGCCAACAACTAGGTGTGGGCAGCTTGTGCCTCCTGCCTGCTCTTTTCCATGGAGAGAAGAATTTCTTGGAGGGTTGGCTGATCTTCCTGAGAAAGGTTTGATTCCTGGGGTCTCTGTTGAGATGAAGGTCCTCCCCTTGCAGGGTCTTCCCTGGGCGAAGCTTGCTCCCTGCCCTCTTGACTACCTTGCGATCTTCTCTTCGTGTACACCATACTGATTCTTCTGAAGAAAGAGCAGATAGGTCTAACTAACTAAGAGAGAACTAGGGCATTAATGCGGAAATTAATGCAACTATTTAATGCACAAAACACTTAGGCTTCTAGCCATAGTAAACAAATTAACCATTGCGAAAGCAACGGCGGAGCACAAAAGCTAGCAAGAGCATCCACCTGCTCAATCTATACTACCCTTTTCCCGGCTAATCCTCCACGACGGTCGACTAACTACTCAACCAGGGTTCTACCAGAAGAACTAGGCTATATGCCGTAGCAACGTAGCCCAACTCCTGAGGCACTCTATAAAAGCAGAACGCTCTCTCGGCATCTTGCCGAATTTTTAGAAAAGCCAAGTAAGACTTTTGAAATCCAAAACTTTTAGAAGCTACAAGGCTCCTGTTTTCAAAAATAGTGTTTTTAGAAAATAGATTTTTAAATAAACTACGCCTTTCTGGCGAGCCAATTCCTAAAGGTGTCGTCCTACAGTCAAGTTCTCATGCTGCTCTGATACCACTTTTCTCTGTCGCGCCCCGCACAGGGTACCACGACTACTCCCGTGGAGACCTAGCTTGCTGCAGCTGGCCTCATACATACATACCACTGACTTCCCAGGATAAATCAAGCACAGGAGTTCATTGCAGCAGAGTAACTTACAAAATATCATTGATAAACAGTATGGCCTGCTGGCCTGATACAACAAGAGTAATACAATGCCTTCACGGCACAAATGGTCTAATTAAAACAAAAGACAACTACTCGGCGGAAGCTAGGCGAAACCCCCACAGTCATAAGAAGTTGACAGCAGAACAGCACACTTCAGGGTTCTGGCAGAACTGGTTCTCTTCCTTCTGGATCCACGAAATCTTCCAAGCCTTCATCTTGGTATTGTAGCACTCCATCTATTGTTGATAAGTTGCAAGGGTGAGCACTTACGTACTCAGCAAGTCATAGGTAAGAGTAGAGATACATATAGTAGAGATGACATGACCCTATGCTATTGAGGGAAAAGAGGTGAGAGGGTTTTTCCATAAATACTTTTCTTCCAAGCTTTTCAAATCTCATGCTCATGGCAGCATTTCATATACTTAGGGCACAATCCACATGCCTCTTAGATATCACATGATCACTAAATTATGGTACTACCGCGACACGTCAACACATAACAGCCCACGGCAGCACCCCTTATCATGACAACACAGGTCATTTGGGTAATCTTGACTTAACAAATTTTAATTTATAAAACAATACTTGTGTCACACCCCATGGATTTAATCCACCGCGGCATACTCCTAAAACTCGGGAGTACGGAGTATTCGAATACATTTTTAAACTCTGCAGAGGTGTACCTCTTTTTAAATCCACTTTTTCACTCGACTTTCAAGTCGGGCCAACTCCATGCGACTTATACGCATGTGACAAGGTCGAGATCACACAACATTTTGCAGTCTAGTATTAACAGCATCCCTGCCCGGTAAGTGGACAATCTAGTCCCAAGTACCGTTGTGGGTCCTCCCCACTGCCTTACTTCCTAGCCTGGGTCTATGTTCTCGCAAGACACATAGCCTCTCTTGATTACAGTCGCGCACGACTTAATCTGGCGTAGGGCGTCTTCCTTCTTTACACCTTATCCTCTCATAATTTTTCTGATCTCACACCACTCATGGACGAACTGCGTCCCACCAGTTTCCACGCGAGAAACCGGATCGACAAGCCATGCAGGGAACTGATAATACTAGGAAAGCTACTAGATTGCGCCTGTCCCATACCAGGTAAGTGGTTGGTACGTTTTTCATGCCACTAGACGCACGACACAAGGTTCTAGTCCTTATATGCCAGTGACCAGATCATACCACAAACCATGCACCTTCAGTGCCTGCACATCCAGTGCAGCCAAGCACCTCCAGTGCTACCACCATTCCATACCAAAATACTGGTCACGGCTAGGGGTTCTATTTCATGAATATAGATGTACATGTTTATACCTTTATTAGTTCATGGCTTGCTATCTTAACAAGTTCACATTCATCAAGTATTCAATCAATCACTGCCATAATATCATTGATCTCAACACATGCAATATTAATGAGATATCTACTCATGGAATAGCATAGCAATTCATAAAATATAGGTTCAATATGATCAAAGTATGACTTGCCTTCCGCGTCGTAAGAAACAGCAGTTGATGTCGGGTCTGCGACGAAGTCTTCGAACTCGGACTCTTGCTCTGAACAAGGATCAAACGAGCAAACAGGCATTACAATCAATCCTACTCTTACTATTCCACTATATGCGAAAATGCAAGGAGAAACACTTAGGCGATACAAGATTTGAGAGTTCTGGGAAACGATTAGGGTTAAACTATGGAAACCAAGGTTAAGATTAGTTGTCAAGGGTTTACAAGGTTCCAAATGTTCCAAAATATCAGAATGATATCAAGGCTGCTGCTGGTTCGCTCAAAAACAGCGAACGCCTTTAGGTCGACATTCGGTTCAAGGCATCGACATAGGGTCGATGGATGATAGAGGGCTCAACTCAAGTTGTGACAGTAGAATAAAATGTAGATCACAACATCAGGAGTCTAAGGGACAAAGTTATGTTCAGTTTGCATACCCAGAAGGGGTCAAACTGGCCCAATGCCATTGGCTGACATAGGCTGACAAGGGCTGACAATGCCGAAGAATGGCATTGACATGGTTTGAATAGTTCCCAGTGGCCAAAATGAGTTTTGATTCAAGCATATGGTGCACAAGGTAGTGAGGCAACTATTTGACAAAGTATTTTCTGTTTTTCATGACCAGAGGTGGGTGAACAGGGCTAATGCCACTGACTGGCATAGTTTGACATAGAGTTGACATGGCCAAAAACTAGGGTTTGCCATAACTTTTGATCTAGGGCTCCAAATGATGCACCACTTTGTCTGGTAGTTAGACATTTGTAACAGGAACAAATGTCTCAACAGGATCTAGGGCAGGAGATGGCCGGAAAGTGATGAAAACCGGCAAAGAAGTTGACTGGCCTGGAGCACATGCAACATAAACAGTGCAGTAACTAGGGCATAGCTATATCTCACAATCTAGGCCGAATTGGTAGTCGTGATAGAAGACAAAGTTGCTCAGAATGGTCCAAAACATCTAAATGGCAAAGTAGTTTGAGCTGGAGTGGCTGGATTTGGAAGATACTGGCTGGTGAAAAGATGAACTTAAATCTGTTTTGGGAATTTCTGATTTAAAGTGGTTGAACTCAATTCCTTGCTTGTGCATGATCTCTAGGGCATTAGAAACATACTGGTGGAGTTAGATTGGCTAGAGATGCACCAGGAAAGCTTAAACAGTAAGTTCAGTTCACAAGCAAAGTTCCAATTTGGGGTTTTCCAGATTTTAGCAAAATTGATGATTCTGGTTGCTTAGGGATGATAAGAATGATCTATTTAGCATGTTTGATCACTGGCTCGAGAGCTAAATCGGTTTAGGTGAGGGTTAATTGCTCACCGGAGTTCTAGGTGAAACACGGCGATTGCCGGTGACAGGAAGCATTTAAACTAAATTCCCAGCTTGAGAAGCATGAGGGGGATGAGGGAAGCTCACTGGGGGTGTTGGATTGAAGAAGGAAGCAGCGGTTGAAGCTAGCATTGAAGCTCCCTTTGCTGCTCACCGGGGAAGAAGAAGAAGACGGCGAGTTTGAGGACTTAGGTGTTTCTGGTGGGTGTGTGATGTTTCCCCGAGGCCAGAGGCTATTTATAGAGAATTCGGAGGAGATGCAATGGCTAGAAGTGCACGGGGAGTTGAAGCCGGCAAGGAAGTGACTGGATGGCGACTTCACGGCGAGCTGGTGATGGAGGTGACCTGTTCAGCGGCCGTGAGAGCTTTTGCAGCTGGAGCTGCTGCGAAGTGAAGGCGACACGATGGCTGGCCGCGGCAAGAACTCCACGTGGCTAAGCTTTCCTGCTGGAGCCGTTGCCGGTGGCGTGCAAACGGGAGAACTAGCTGGTCGCGATCCTCGCTGGAGAAGATCCACAGTGGCCAACGCCGAGCACACACGTGGCAGCAGGCGAAGCAACAGCAGTGGCGCGCTCGAGGTCGAAGGCTCCCGTGCTCATGCGCTGTTCCAGGCGCTGGTCGAAGTCCCAGGCGCTGGTTGAAGACGGCTTCTGGTCGTGAACAGAGGGGCTGGTCGATCCAGGGGTATAAGTGTAAGAGTTTCTGTTGAAAAGTGGACTGATTTGTAATTCTGGTCTTAGAGAGGTTTAATCTGGAATTTGATTTAATGGATGAGTATAATATTTCTATTAATACTCATTTAGCTCAAATCTGGAGAAAATTTGATAAGGTTTGAGGGATTTCACCTATTTTCGAAAATAGGGTAAAATTAGGGTAAAATAGATCTGGATTTTGTCGATCTTAAATTCTGGTGATTGGGGAGAGATTTTGAAGTTTAAACAGAAGGGAAATATGTATCAAATAGCATTTGGGAGGTGTTCCCTGAAGAAATTCTGAGGTTGGAGTTGATTTGTGAATTTTAGCCTTTTCAGGCTTCCAGGTAAACAGAAAAGGACTTATTCGCAGTAAAATTTGGACTAAACTGCGAAAAGTGTTTAGATGAAACAATCTGGTTCCCAACTTTTTGGAGTAAGTTGAGGGTAAACCTAGGAACATATTCCAAAAGATACATGAGTCTGGATAGGGTTAAACCATGATAACTCAGTTATCTGGGATCTGGGGTACTTAGGGTAAATCTGAATTTCCTGTTTTCGAAAACAGAAAGAGACTTAAATACTGGGATTTAGGGTTAGAATTCAATTTGGTTCCTGAAGACTTTTATCTTCAGAATAACTGGTAGGTTAAATCTGGATGGTCTGATCTTGATCTGGATCTAGAGAATAGATTTGGAGATTTTTAGGGTTTGGGAGAGATTAGGGTTCAGCTGATCTGGCTACTGCTACAGGGATACATGCATGCAGGATTTTATGCAAAAACTTTTCACCCCCAAAACCAGGGTGTTACACCCAGATGAACTGTGAGAATGAAATAAACATACCCGTGTATTTATACAACTATATATGTTCTATCGGTAAAAAAACAGCATACCGTTAGTAATAAAAACATCTGTAGAGGGCGAATGGTTCTATCGGCACAATACATATTACCGATAGGAATTTTTGTACATACTCTATCGGTGTGTACGTACATTCCTTGGGATGCCGAAGTCTAGAGGGCGTCGATGGAGGTGCGGAGGTGCAGTGGTCGCCTGTAGAGGTGCGCCGGCCGTCCATGGAGCTTACGGGTTAGTACTACAAACACCAGATGAACTGTGAGAATGAAAGAGACATACCCGTGTATTTATAGTACTAGATAATTTCTATCGGTACAAAAACCGCATACCGTTAGTAATTTTACATATCTTCTAACGGTATACAAATAAATTACCGATAGAATAAAAACATCTGTAGAAGGCGAATGGTTCTATCGGCACAATACATATTACCGATAGGAATTTTTGTACATACTCTGTCGGTATATACGTACATTGCCGATAAAATAATAGTAGTTGTAGAAGCCGAACAGTTCGATAAATATTTTTGCTATATTCTAACGGAATAAACATTCAATACCGATAGAATAAAACTATTTGACGACGAACAGTTGTAAGCAGTTTTCGATATATTCTAACGGTACAATAATCCATTACTGATAGAATAAAAATATTTGTAGAAGGCGAACGGTTCTATCGGCACACTACATATTGTCGATAGGAAATTTTGTACATACTCTGTCGGTATACGCATACATGACCGATAGAATAAGTCTAGTTGTAGAAGTCGACCAGTCCTATCGGCGCACAACATTCTCCCGTCAGTACTTATGCATATCTTCTAATGGCAAATATGTTCATCACCGCTAGAGTAAATCATACTGCTTCTTTTATCGGGAAGTTTCTTACAAACCGATAGGAAAAATACACCCGATGGCCTTTTATGACCTCGAGGCACATTTTCTATCGGTTTTCAACTAAATCACTAATAACCGATTGAAGATAGGGGTTAGTAGACTGAATTTCTGTACTAGTGACGAGCCCCAGATGAACTGTGAGAATGAAGAGACATACCCCTGTATTTATAGTACTAGATAAATTCTATCGGTACAAAAACCGCATACCGTTAGTCATTTTATATATATTCTAACAGTAAAAAAACAATTACCGATAGAACAAAAACATCTATAGAAGTCGAATGGCTCTATCGGCACAATACAAATTACCGATAGGAATTTTTGTCCACACTCTGTCGGTATATACGTACATTGCCGATAGAATCATACTAGTTGTAGAAGGCGAATAGTTCTAAAATATTTTTTCTATATTCTAACGGTATAAACATTCGTTACCGATAGAATAAAACTATTTGAAGACGAACAGTTCTAAGCAATTTTTGATATATTCTAACGGTAAAAGAATACATTACCGATAGAATAAAAATATCTGTAGAAGGCGAACGGTTCTATCGGCACACTACATATTGCCGATAGGAATTTTTGAGATATTCTGTCAGTATACTAATAAATTACGGATAGAATAAGTCTAGTTGAAGAAGTCGACCAGTCCTATCGGCGCACAACATTCTCCCGTCAGTACTTATGCATCTCTTCTAACAGCAAATATGTTCAGCTCCGCTCGAGTAAATCATAGTATTTATTCTATTGGTAAGTTTCTTACAAACCGATAGGAAAAATACACCCGTTGGCCTTTTTTGGCCGCGAGACACATTTTCTATCGGTTTTCTACTAAAGCGCTAATAACCGATAGAATATAGGGGTTAGTAGACTGCATTTCTGTAGTGATGCTAGGTCAAGGAGTGGTCTTAGCCCTGGCTGCATCTAGAATAAAGTCAGTTTGACTTGTAGCCAGGACGCAGGACTCCTCCAGCGACAAGTTGTCCTTCTTAGGATCAACTACTACTGCGTCGAGAAGGCCTGTGACCTCCCTCAGCTTCGTGATGGTATCCTTCATAGTCAAACCGCAGCTAGTGATGGTCATATCCGTGGCTTTTTCTCCTCGCGAAGACGCCTCGTCCTCGCCCTAGCATTGTCACCATCCGTCTTCATGCGCTGAATGCGCTGGAAGAGATCGTCAAGGTCAAGCCGTAGCCGAGTGTGCTTCTCTGTGAGGAGCTGGAGCTCCTCCTGGAGGGCCCTCAGTTTGGCCTTGACTTTGCTAGTGTCTTCCACGGCTCCCCTTCCCTGTGCAAATCAACAGGTCAAGAATGTATTGAACAGGGATTAACAATACAGGGGTAAGGCCAAAAGATTGAGAGTTCCTACCGGGGAGGGCGAGACTGACGATGCCATCGAGGATGTCATTGGCGCAGAGAAGCTAAGGAGTCGAACAGTCTGAGAATTATAAAAACTTGTAAAGTAAATGACGATTTTTCCACTGTCAATTTATAGTACTTCCAAAGCGATGCTTCGTGTTCTCCTAGGCGCCGCGCGCGATGATCGGAGACAGAAATGATCACAGTTGAGAATTCGAAGCGCCGGCACTTTTTTAGTCGGTTCAGACCTCAGAACCGTCTGTGATAACTACACTATCACAGCCACTTCTTAGTTAACAACCGACTGTATATATCACAGTCGGTTCTAAGTTCCGAACCGTCTGTGATATTCTAGTTATCACAGACGGTTCTCAGCTGGGAACCGATTGTATCTATCACAGTCGGGTTTTAGGTTAGAACCTTTCTGTGATAAGTAGACTATTACAGACGATTCTCAGCTGGGAACCGATTGTATCTATCACAGTCAGGTTTTACGTTAGAGCCGTCTGTGATAAGTAGACTATTACAGGGTTGATGGATAAGAATATTTTGTTTGTGATTAGAATCCACCGCACATTTCGGATTGGATGATCCAGATTAATTTTGGTTGTGATTTAGTTTGTAAAAATACTATTTATTTCATGTACAGAAATTATACATATACTTTAAACTGTACGAGCTCATAGATGATAAAAAGATCATTCTTCTGTTTAGTTGTATGTATGGGATAAAATGATACAGGATGAAGAGATGCAGTATACCACACAAATAACAGTCTGGAGCTGCGACAAATACCACATAGGTATGACAGAGAAGTTTCTATCATGCCTCCAACACGCAATAGAAGTTTGAGATCAATTTTTTAAAGATTAAATTGTACTGAAATTTTTTACTCCTCCAACGTCAAAAATATGATTAATATTCTTGCTGCCAGTTATTCTCATTGGAAGCAATTATGTCGTCGGTTGTTTGGGAAACCGTGTGTTAACTATCACGTCGTTGAACACAAGGGAAATCGTGTTCATGGTCGCATGTAATTAATGTTTTGACCATAATTTTCAACACTTAGTTCCTTCGACTAAGAATTGCTTAGATTTAGTATTACGATCAAAACTGATCATGGTCGTATATCTTATTTTAAATAAAATGTGGTTGTATGTCTCGACCAGAGCTGATCATAATACTATTAGACTCCACACCAATTTGAACTAACTATTATTATAGTACAGTTATGGGTTAATTTATAAGTATATATATGACATGTGTTAATTAATCCTTAATCAAGAGAAAGTGTTTTAATCCTCGTGAACTTCAAACCCAACAAAAAAACAGATATACAATAGTTAAAAGAAAACATCTGTATCAAATTTTTTGCATCACTTATGCAAAGTCATTGCCTTTCCATCAAGAGTTCCAATAGGAAGTTTAGATTGTGACTCTGTAAAATCGGAGGAAGCATTGATAAGAAATCGTGGGTGAACCAAAACAAATCTAGGAATTGCAATTGTGGAACAGCAAGATATATCAATCAGGCGAGAAGAATTCTTACCCGTAGAGCCAGGAGTACAGCATCCGCTAAAGAAAGTAGAAGCAGGTGTAGAGTTAACTGATGTACTCCTATTCTCCTTTGCAGAGGTAGAAATTAGTTGGCTTCTGTTGCCTCTTGTATTTGAGTTTGCTATGATAGTTTAACTAGTTATGCAAGTTTGTCAAACATCTTATGTATGGATAACATCAGAACAACAATCCAATCGACACAATCAACATAACCATACAAATACACATAGCACTACTATCTTGGTCCTTTTTTTTGTCTTTGGTCAGAAGAGGAATGGTGGAAGCTTATCCACAATCCACAAGTCTACTTCGGCCTCTTCTTTATTAGTAAACTCGAAAGTAGTATCTAATGAGTTTTTAGCAGTAGTTGCAAGTTTAGTGTATCTAAAAGTCAAAACAAGAGGCTGACAATGAAAATGAAAGAGCACCACCACAATAACTGATTGTAAGCTGCAATTGACAAGTTTACCAACTAAAAACAGAATTAACAAGTGTAGCTGTCTTTGACATATCAGTAGGTTCATATCTTTTTCAGTTCTCACTAAGTAGCCCTCAGGACGGAAAAAATATAGTACAAGATAAGCCTAAAAGAAATACAAGGCAGCCTAAACGAATCCTATTGAAGTAATACCTGTTATAGTTAGTTTCAGTTCTCCACTTTAAGCTTTGATGACTTGTCTAATAAATGAATATTGGAAGGTACGTGGTGAACTTCAATAATTAGATTCTGAATTCAGAATTGCTGTAAGCCTAAGCTTAATCAAAGATGTAGCATGTGGTAGCATAAGTTCAAACTAAAACGGAACACCAACAAGGGTTTGAACTGAGAGCTGTCAAAAGTACAAGTATTACCCTTGACACATACCTCTTTGAGTTAATTAGCTATTTTAATTCAATGCCTCTTGGAATTGACCTTAGCAACATGTCATTATGTGGGTGGTGTTCATATAGATAATTGGGAAACTACAATCAAATAGATAAGGGCAATGCCAAATTTTGGTGGGGAAAATTGCAGCATCAAACCAAGCATACTCTTAGTCCTTGTTGCAGTTCCACTCTACCTCTATTTGTTTTTGTTTTCCTCCTGAAATTGTTCTGATCTGACATTACTTTGCACCACAACTTACATTGTAACTACGCCTTTGAAGTAGATATAGAGGCACTTAGATCAGATATAATTTATTATGTTTGACGGACATCTCTTCTTGTTTCTGTTAGAGGGGAAGAAGCAAGTGAAGGAGAAGCAAGTGGAAATCGGATGAAGCTTTCAGTGATCACTGCAACATATCCTGTGGGGTTAACATTGTTGCTAGGTTTTGCTTGGCTCCTGTGAAACACAAGGGTGAATGTGCTTCTTTAATTTAACTAAAAGTTTGGATCTTATCATCACTAGATGTTAGTAGTAAAAGTGAACAGCAAGTGGTATGTACGATCACTGCTGGCTTTGTCTTTTTTGTGTGGCTAATCTTATCTTGTGCTGGGTATATATTAAACGCCACATGCGTATGTTTTTTTTGTTATTTTTCTATATCGTCCTGCTTATGTTGAATGTATTTTAACATAGTTTTGGTTACGTGCATCATCTCAACAAGGTTTTTGTTTTTTCTTAGATGAATCTCGAAGCCAAACTGGGGCCCTATATGTAGGGTTTGTTTTATCCAGCTTAAAGCTTGTGTGGTTTCTAGTTAGACATCATGTTTGACTTCTGGTCAAGTCCGCATGGCTGTATTAACCCCCTGCACCCTTTCTCAAAAGAAAAAAGACTTATAATAACATAGATATATAGTCTCCTAAGATTGTTTAGTCAGGCAGTAGCGAAGAGAGTTGTTTGTTTGTTGGCATTATCTATCTCAGATGTGCAAATAGACCAACTGTTTCCAAGTTGGAAGAGGTTATAGGCTGTATACGTTATTTCTACTTCAGCTCAGGATACCCACCTTGAATAGTCCTGTCACAGCATAGATAATTTCATCTTGCTTTGCATTCAAGCATTGTATTTGGGCTATGCTCTTTAATTTACATTGACTACTACTAGACCCATGAGGAAATTGAGCGAGCAGTGAGCTTGCTCTTTAATTTACATTGACTACTACTAGACCCATGAGGAAATTGAGCGAGCAGTGAGCTTGCTCTTTAATTTACATTGACTACTACTAGACCCATGAGGAAATTGAGCGAGCAGTGAGCTATTTTTATGAACTTCTAGAGACCCCATAATAACTCTCCTGATGCTCTTTTTGTTGAAGTTTTCTGCTTGTAGAGCAGTGAGCACTGCTTCAGTGTGTCGGCGTCTGTGTTAGTTCATTGCATAGTGATCAATACTCGTACTGTGTTAGATTTAGTTCAAGATTTCAATTAGTTGTTACTTGGTTGAGTAATAGTGACCTGGTAACCAGAACAAAATGGATGGAACTTGGCTGACTGCAGGGATTCATCATATTTGCCTCTAAATGTGTCGGCTAATGTGAAGAACTGAACGGCACAAAAAGAACATTTTAGTGGAATGTACATTCTTGCTTCCCAGACTGCTGCCCCAGTGTAGCAGAACGCCTCCGCCTCCAGGAGCGATACTAATTGACATATATTTGGGCACGGGCACACACATCATTTCATGTCAGCTACAACACAAAAATACTTGAAAATAACGGAAAAATAAAGGAAATGGTAAAAATTAAGTGTAACACATTTTAGGTTGGTATTTTACTCTGGCAATCTTTTGGAGTGTCATTTTTCCAAATGCCAACTTTTGAAATGGCATATATAATATATCTAAAAATCCCAGCCAATGTAAATGTATTTTTGACAAAATTTGGGGAAGAAACCAAATAAAAAGCAAATCTGGTAAAAGCTACCAAATTTTGGCAAAAATAAGTTTCAAGCAAATAACCTCTCTCTTTGTTTACTACTTTACTGATAATCATGCACGTGTCTTACACGTCCCAACACTATTACGAATACCAAAAATTAATCAATAATACCATAATTTATTCAATTAGTGTGAAGGTGTATACCATCGTACAGAATTCACACCGAAAAAATTATACTTAATCAAAATCTTGATTAATACAAAATGTTGTCATTCGACAATTTTCGTTAGCAACCAACATTTAATTTGTCAAGTACGCCTGCTGTGACTTTAATGAGTCAAATCAATGTAGATGGTAGGTAGTGTGCATTAGAAAGGTTACCTATGTTATTTTCAAATATATACGACAATCGTTCTTAAATATGTTCTTTTTTCAAAACTACTTTTTTCTCAAATATTTATTATTTTATGAATTTTAGACAAATCTTCTTGTGCTATCTCTATTAAATTGGGTTGTTAGATTTATCCTTTTCGTGCATGTGTAAAAATTAAAAACTTACTAATTATAGTAGATAAAATTTGTTTGCACACGTATTTTTTAAATATATTATAATGCTTTATTAAAATATAATTGTCTTCGTAACTACACTTTTAAAAAATATGACATATTTGAGAACAGAGGTAGTAAGACAACAATTCAATACTAGAAAGGTGCTCATGCACCAATGTTAACAGAGAAAAGATTACAGCAAAGTATGATTAGAACATGTGAAAAAAGCAAAATAATACAAATTTGGAGCCCTAAATCCAGTTGCATCCACCTAAGTGTGGCCATGAACATTTAAAACCTTCAAATCAACAAAGCTCAGGTTCCAAAAACATCACACCAGCAAGGAGTGATTAGTGATTCAAGAATAAATATTTACATATAATAAAAGCTATAACTTTACCTATATATTACATGCCGATAATTGTACATTTATCTAATACTTCTGTGGTGAAGCATATTGTATTGATAATAGGAGCAGGAGATAAAAAAAACAGCATATACATGTATTTGAGAGAATAGAACTGCACGATAGATTAATACATTTCAAGCATTGTTTCCAGCAAAAGGAATGGAGTTCATAGAAGAAATATTAGTAATGGTAGTAACATGACAGTATCTCCTGAGAGGACCTGAGTATTTCCCCTTGGTAGACCAAGTTAGTTGGAAGAATCAAACACAAACAACAATGTTCCACCAAACATTTAACCTTCCATGGTATAAATCACCCTAAGTATCAATGAATGATTGTTTATTTGATATATGGCACAGATATAGTCATCCAAAAACTAAAATAGTTGAATTTCCCCTTACTACCAAAATTTGCACCAAAGCTACCAATCGATAACTAAATTTTCGAGTTTTGCAAATATACACTAACTAAACTTTTGATATTTCTTTTGTAATGCTTAGTACAATTTTGTGTTTGTACAAATTGGTTGGGAGCATTCACAAAGGCTTCTTTTGCTATTCTATGGTGCCCTTAGAGCCTTGTGTCAGATCAATGAAAACCTCCATTTACAGTTCAGTTACTGGCTTCAGCCCTTCTTTAATTTGAGTCCCCATCATCACATCCCTTGAATTTGGCTCTTCTTTAATTGAAATTGTTACCTGTTTCTCTTCTTCATGCATCTGAAGCAAAAAGTCAACAGCAGCAGCAGTACTTAATGCACATTTTTTGTTGTCAAAGAAGGCAACATTATCCTTAAGAGTGGAAACGTAGTGAATACTATTATCAGTACCCAATTACTGAGATCATTTTTATTTCTCCCAATACTATAGAATTATTTTCTTCAACCAAAATGTTAACTATTTTTATAGTTTTATCAAAGATAGTATCTTCAAATCGTTATCCCACAATAAGAAACTTTTTTCAACTATATACACCCCAACACATAAGATTTATGCTAGTAAGCCTATGTTAAGCTTTGCCAATTACCCTTTGACAACCGTACAAGTTTGGAATCGTCCGGGAGTGCTTGTGGACCCTGGATGGCAGTGCATCGGCCAAGGCCCAGCTCGGCCAAATAGGTAGCAGAGCTCAGGTTGTTGCCGGGCTGGGCCAAATTTGCTGAGCCCTAATAGAGGGTATCCAAAGTGTGACTTACTTCCATCTCACAAAAAAAAAAGTGACTTATTTCTTTCGTGTGTGCCAGTCGAGTTATATTCCTCTTGGTATGATATGCGGACTAGCATATTTTGTGCATCATCATAAAAGTCCTCAGATGTTTGGGAGATTTGGCTGAGTAAGAAAAGTGAAAATTTGAGATATATTATAAAAAAACGAATTGGTTATATATCACTGGAACTAAAGAATCATTTCGAATATATCATTCTTAACTTAATTTTTTGAAAAATATCAAGAATACTCCTGTCATTTCCTTCTCTATCCGTATTTGACATTACAATGGGACATTCATCAAATTTGAATAAAGCATTACTGCAATAACCTTCTTCATCACCTATTCACGCGTAGTGCCCGCTGTTGCCAACGTGCACACGCACACCTGTGCTGCTCCGCCGCAGCACTTGCTCACCACTATCGTGTGCACGCCCGCACCTACTCCGACTGCCACTCGCACACCCGAGCCTGCTCCCACCGCATGCACACCCACACTTGCCCGCTGCCACCAAGGCCGCACCCGCATGCCTGCATTTGCTCCCACGCACACCCGTGCATGCTCCCATGCTCGCCACCATCATCGTGCATGCCCGCTACTGCCGTTGCATGCCCTCAAGATGTTTCGTCAAATATCTAATAGAAATTGTAGTTAATTTTTTAATAACATATCTTAAATTTTCAATTTCATTAGTAACATATACCAAATCCCCCAAATCAAACAAGTCTTCATCGGCCATCCGATGGAGGACAAAAATTATACAGACACATGGGACCACCCATTTTGAGATTAAGCCTAATATGACAACTAATAGTTAGACACATTTGCAAGCATTGGATTCATACTAACTCTCAAGTTCTACCCCAAGCTTTTCCGTTCGTTACATGTATGATCGCAGTCATGTAACTGAAGAAAATAAAGGCTGAATCCAGGATTTCTTTCATCACTGAGCATCAACGCCTCTGTTCGTTTCTAATGAACAGGGGCTAAATCCAAGACTTCTCTTCGACTCCATCCGTTGACTCTCGAGCATCGACTCCTTCGTTTGTCTTGAATGAACAAGGGCGAAGTCTAGGACTTCGCATCGTCACCAACTAGGGCCTCCCTCGTTCGGTACATGCACCCTAGGGCCCCAAGGCTGTGTAACTTTGAACGAACAGGGATCTAGACGTGGACTTTGCATCATCATCTGCCAGTGTCCCCTTTTGTTCGGTGCATGCGCCCTGAGACACGTAACCTCGAGCAAATGGGGACCAAGTCCAGGACTTCTCGAAGTCATCGAGCTCATTGTATGCTTCATGCAATACCCGAGTGTAGGGCCTTGGGTTTCTTAAGGTTTCCAGACCTTGGGTACGGCGACACGACATATCACCAACTTGGTAGCACGTCCAGTCTTCAAATATTTTCCGAATAAAACCAGATTATCCAACAAATGTTCAAAACAGAGTAGCGATGAATCTTCTTCGCCAGTGCTGAAGTAGGATGGGTCGAAATCACAAACGTCCTCTTCTTGGTAATCTTCTTCTTTTGCACTAGTCGGCAAAACATTGCGGATGTAGTATCCAAAGTCTAACAAGGATGTACAAGTAACGAGAATGAATGCCGAGGCACTCAGCAAGCAATTTAGAATCCAAATGCATCATGCAGACCTTAGCTAGTCAAAAGAATATTATATTATATTAAAAAAGGATAAATTTTCTGCCGAAATTCATTTGTGATTGTAAGTGATTCCATTTATTAAGCAAAACTCTAGTGGACACTTTTACCAAAGGGTGAGGCCACCTGTAGATCTGTGGTTGATACGGGTAATATGTCAGTAGGTAGAAATGACAGTTGGTTATATCATTGACTTCACATTATTCTTTACCACGAGATATGAGTCATCCGTCGGCTCTTAATAAGATCACTTAACTACTATCTACGGCACCTTCACCAGGGCCGACATTTAATTCCATAAAACATTCTTTTTGATGCAAGATGGTAATACTATATATAAATTATCAACTAGATGATAATAAAATAACATCAACCAAGCATGATCGGTATAGTCAAGAATAAAACCTGCCAAATTCAGGATCCGAGACGTGCAAATGGCTCTGAGGCTCTTCACTCAGATCCACTTCTGGAATTGAAAATAATTAAGTATATAAGTTTTTATAAGAACATTGGTGAACATAACGTTGGGATGCAGCGTTTGAGTGCTAACACTCTCGTCTCTCTGACGACGTGGAATCCCGGTTCGAACTAACTCTTAACGTCTTCTAGCACGCTTGAAGAATCGCAACGTCACTCCCCCAGACAAAATGAAAATTTGAATTCGGTTTAATTGAACTGCATAATGGAATCGCATAAAATCTCAGGTCAAGTAGTTCTAAAAGGAATAATATTATTTGCATATGTTTTCTAATTTCTGAAATGTAGATTTAAAATAATTAAGTTAATTTAATGATTTGATGCTAAGGTTGATTAGTTGATATACTAATTGATTTAAATTAGCTATTTGAAATAGAAGTGCTTTATAGTTTTAAAATTCTTTTGTCTGAATAAAATATTATTCGAGATGAAAATAATTTAAATAAGGTTTATCAAAAAGTGAAAGTGTGTGTGTGTGTCCAGTTTGATTAAAGTCCTATTAAGCTAAGTACATAAATTTTGGGATCAAGAAATTATCAAGGTTAATTAGTTAGTAATATTAAATTAGTCAAATTACTGTATTAAAAAATTTAAATAGATAATAAAAAGTAATTAACTAAACATTAATTAGAAAGAAAAAGAAAATTGAAATTAGAAAAAGAAAAGAAGATAAAAAAAAAGAAAAACACTCGGTTGGGCCTGAATCAGCCCAACCGACTCACACACACACACCGGCCCACAGCCCACACACTCACGGCCACATACACACACAAAACACACACACCCACACACCACACACACACACACAACAGACACGCACGCACCCTAACCCTAGCGGCCTAGCCGTCCCGTGGCGCCGTCGCTAGGGTTTGCTTTCCCTTCGCCGTCGGCGGGCGGCTTCCTCGCCGGCGGCGGTTGCCGTTTTCCTCACAAGTTCGTCGACCGCGCCGCGCCGTCGCCGACGCCGCCTCCCTTCCACGACTTGTGGCCGCGCCTGGCCGTGTTGGAGGCTCGCCGCGCTCGTGGATGCGTCGCTGGTCAGATCGCCGGCTGCTCGGCTCGTCGGCGAGGCGCCTCAGATGAGTTTCTTTTCTACACTTGGTTTTTGGCCGTGATGCCTTAGGGCCTATTTGGGTGTTAAGGATAAAAATCCTAGGATTTTTGGTAATCCGAAAATCCTCTTGGAAAAAAATACTACCGGTAAATTTATCCTCCCGGCCATCCATTTGAAAGTTTATGGCAATGACAAAATGCACAATTGGGTGACTGGTGGGAAGAACTAATGGATCACTAATCTCCAAAGCAAGCATATGATGTGACAGCAACCTAGTTGAATTTGCTAACCTATGAACATAAGATAAACAGAGGGCTATAATTTCATTAAAGTAATGCTAGCTTTGACATTCCCATATGAAATTTGGGATAAGGAAACACGTCTTCCGTATGTCAAGAGTTGAAACCAACTTCTAATCCATGCATGCTTAGAACTTAGAAGAGTTAAACAAAGTATTCCACAAATTAGTCCACGAATATTTTGGCAAAATGAGCAATCTAACTTCCGCTGCGAATGATCTCCTGTCATCCTATCGACCAAGTCACATGAACAAAGGCTAATGGCATAATTCAGACAGATATTCTGAAACTATCTAAAACCAGACACTTAAAAGTTCTAAGAATCAAAACATGAGCCTAATCACCACCTTTGACTTTGAAATAATCTAAGAGTTCTTCACCCCATACATCGAATAGAAATATCACACGATTAATACAACTAATTCGAACAACAGAAAAGAACAAGGACCAGAAAAGGAAGCTGCCTTTCTTGTTTTACTCCAGGAAAAAGAGCAAAGCAGGTCAGTTGCAACTGCAAGCTCCAGCAGCCATCATTTGAGCCGAGACCAACCCAACCCAACCAAACCCAAAGATTCCAAACTTTTTTGTTTTAGAATCACAACAAAAGCATGCAGAAACTACTACTAACTACTAAATAAAAATTAAAGAAATAGCAACACATCACCGCAGGAGGTAGTCCATAATAGATGCTGAAAAGCTGTTTCTTTTTGGCCAATTCCTCGTATTGTTTTCTTTTTCTTACTACTCCACAAACGAAGCCAATAGGAACAAGCAAGCACAACAAGACACAATTCCATAATTCCTCTCAAAATCAAATCTTAAGTTAATTGAAACACTAACCACATTATCTGAAATCTACACCAAAACAATCGCACAGTTCGTCGAATCAAACCACAAATGATATAGAAGAGAGGGAGCTGATGCTGGAGAGCTGGAGCTCGGCTGATGAAGAAGGATCGTAGAGATCGTCAATGCCAGAGATCGTTGAGATTGGGGGTGAGAAGCAAAAGGGGAGATCGAGGAGGAAGAGAGAAGAAGAAAAGAGGGAGAGCGGCGAAGGCGGGAGCCGGGGGCACAGATCTGGTCTACGGCGGCGACAGTGGCTTGATAGCAAAAGTGGTGCTCAGGTGCACCAGATCCGGCGGATCTGGTAGCGACACGCGAAGAGGGAGGTGGAGGGCGGCGACGTGGGCGAGGAGGAGCGCAACTTCGGCGACAAGGCCGAGGAGGCGACACGTGGCGAGGTGGAGGGCGGCGACGCGGGTGAGAGGTTGGAGTGAGGACGCGACACGAAATGGCCAGATTTTTTGCTGGGCCTCCCGTGCCCATTTTCCAAACCCCCCCGGATTGGGCTTCCTGGCCCGTTTAAAATTCCCGATCCTAGCCCATCCAAACGCATTCCTAAATCAAGTCCAGATCCTAATTCCAGCCCATGAAATCTACCCAGAAACGGGCCAAATCCTGGGCTATCAAACATGCCCATAGTCTTTGTTTTGGTTAGATCCGTAGCTGTGGCGCCGATTTGGTTAAATTTCAGCTGCTCTGTGTATGTATTCTTGTGCTCATGTTGTGTGATTCATTGGCCGTAGAGATAGCGCCTATCTCTCATAAGATGAGGAGAGCTACTATTCTATTAGCAAAGCTAGCTACTAAAAGACAAGAGCGTCTATAACTCCTTAACAGCCGTCTCTGTAGTCAGATCTACCGAGAACTCCGACAAAGAACCGGTCATCCAAAATCCAGAATAGACCAGTTCAGCACCTGAGGCAGTAGATTCCTCCCGCCCTCGGTTATGACCTGGGTTGAAGAAGGAATCTATGTTCTTGGAAGCAAAGAAAGAAGTCTGGTATTCCGACCTTAGTTTTAGCTCTGTAGGGGCTACCCTATGGCACAAGTACAGAAATGCAGTCTACTAACCCCTATCTTCTATCGGTTATTAGCGATACAGCAGAAAACCGATAGAAAATGTGCATCGTGGTCATAAAAGCCCAACGGGTGTATTTTCCCTATCGGTTTATAAGAAACTTACCGATGGAAGAAGCAGTATGATTTACTCTAGCGGTGATGAACATATTTGCCATTAGAAGATATGCATAAGTACTGACGGGAGAATGTTGTGCGCCGATAGGACTGGTCGACTTCTACAACTAGACTTATTCTATCGGTCATGTATGCGTACATCGACAGAGTATGTACAAAATTTCCTATCGGCAATATGTAGTGTGCCGATAGAACCGTTCGCCTTCTACAAATATTTTTATTCTATCGGTAATGGATTATTGTATCGTTAGAATATATCAAAAATTGCTTACAACTGTTCGTCGTCAAATAGTTTTATTCTATCGGTATTGAATGTTTATTCCGTTAGAATATAGCAAAAATATTTATTGAACTGTTCGGCTTCTACAACTACTATTATTCTATCGGCAATGTACGTATATACCGACAGAGTATGTACAAAAATTCCTATCGGTAATATGTATTGTGCCGATAGAACCATTCGCCTTCTACAGATGTTTTTATTCTATCGGTAATTTATTTGTATACCGTTAGAAGATATGTAAAATTACTAACGGTATGCGGTTTTTGTACCGATAGAAATTATCTAGTACTATAAATACACGGGTATGTCTCTTTCATTCTCACAGTTCATCTGGCATTTGTAGTACTAACCCGTAAGCTCCATGGACGGCCGGCGCACCTCTACAGGTGACCACTGCACCTCCGCACCTCCATCGACGCCCTCTAGACTTCGGCATCCCAAGCAAGGTACGTAAAATTTCGGCAGTATTGTTAGATTATTCTAATCCGATTACGGCAATTATTCTGCAATTTTTGTATCCTTCATTTTGATGTGTCTTCTTTTCAATATGATTATGATATGTGCAGGTCTTTGGATGATGCTCATGAGGGGCAACGTATTTCAGGGTTCTTCATCGCAGTACGCTGCCTACGTTGGCTTGTTGGCGAAAGAAACGGTGAAGATCACCGTCGAGAGCTGGAATGGTATGAAGGGCGAGATCTTGGTTGGCTCGATCGAGAAGATCCTTAAGCCCGGCGTGTTTCTCAAATCAGGACCTATAGAAAGCATCTTACATTTTTTTGCATGCACCAGCTTGTGGTCAGATGCTAACCTGCTTGGAGAAGAAGAATTGTTGTCATTTGCACAGCCATTCTACACCATCACTACACAGAACAACATCTTGGAAGGTAGGTTCTTTTTGTTAATGGAGTTGAGTTGAGTTGAGTTGATCGAGTTTGAGTCCGAGGAAATCACCAATACAAATGAAACTCGACGGTAGTTCCAGCTCCTCGGGCGTCTTCGAACTGAACTCCTATGGTTAAGTCCAATGTGGTTCAGACATTTGCTGTTCTGGATGAATCGATTTGTGATGTATCAGGTCTAACTTGTAGTCGGTAGTTGCATTGTCGCAACCTGCAAAGGTTCTGTTTTATGTAAAATGTATGGGCCACTGGGTCCTCGTCGTGATCTGTTGTTAATTTCGTACATGGCTTTTCCAATATACATCGAATGTGTGAATTGTTGTATTTGTATATTCTTGTATATTTGTGTATCATGTATTGCTAATTGGGACATGAACCTGAATGTGTAGGGAGTATTTGTGTATTTAATTGTATTGGTAGGTAGGTGTGTATTTGTACTGCTGTTTCAGACATGCACTTGAATTTGTGAGCTGGCATGTGTATGTTTGTACCTGAATTTGTATTGGTGAACTGGCATGTGTATGTTTGTACCTGAATTTGTGAACTAGCATGTGTAACTGGCATGTGTAAATTGCAGTTTGGTACAAGTACCTCCTCTAACGGTAAGTACACATATTTACCGGTAGAAATCACATATTTGCTCAGTCATGCATCATCTAACGGTAAATACACATATTTACCGATACAAAAACTCTTGTTCGTGTGTCAAGCGTCATCTAACGGTTAATACACATATTTACCGATAGAAAAACTCATGTTCGTAAAGTGTCATGCATCATCTAACGGTCAATACACATATTTACCGATAGAACAAGACCTGTACTTGCTCAGTAATGGACATTCTCTAACGGTATATGTGTGTTTTCACCGATAGAATATTTGAGCGGCGAATTACCTTAGTTGGTCTAACGGTTATTTCATGTATTTACCGTTAGAAAAAGGTCCATTATAAGGAAAACCTCACTCGACCATTGCTGAGCAGCTCTTTAATTTGTTCTGTTACACTCTGTGTCCCTCTGTTTGTGATGAAAGTTCCACGCTCGCAACTACACTGCTAGGGTGATCAGCGCAGGGTGGAGGGAAGTTGATTGCGCCCCTCTCTTTAAGGTATGCTTAATTGTTGACACTTATCTCTCTCTCCCTCTAGATCTCCCTCTCTCTCTACTTGCAAGCTAGCTGTATTGTGTAGTTCCAAGTTTGTAGCTCTAAGCTTGGGAGCTTGGTAGCTGGAAATGCGTCATGTTTTAGGTGCTAACTAGCTTGTATTGTGTAGTTAGCTAGGTTAATTAGTGTTAATTTCGTCAGGCTAGGGTTCAACACATGTATCTGTTGTAAGAGGCTGTACATGTACATATACATAACTTAATCGGGAAAGTTTCATGCATGGCTTACTGGTTAAATTTTGTTAATTGTAGATGGACAGGAAATATTGGATGTATGGAATAAAACGTACTACTCTTGAATATTTGGATGGTGTGAATGAGTTTATTAAATTTACTGAGCAACAAAAGGAGAGGAAGGGAGAGAAAAATATGCTGTGTCCTTGTACAGATTGTATGAACTTGAAGAGGTTTAGCAACTCTGATCAAATTAAGAGTCATTTGATTCGTCGTGGTTTTAACGCTCAATACACCTGTTGGATATGGCATGGCGAAGATCTTGAGGAAACAAGCACCACTACTACCAATCAGCAGGACTTGGATGTGGATTGCAATAATATCGATGATCATCCGAATTTTGGTAATGTTCATTCCGATGTGCACGTAGATGATGATGATGACAATCTAGATGAGATGTTACGTGATGTAGAGGAAGATTACAACGAAAATGACTTCTGTGAATTTGAGAAACTGATTGCTGACTCTGAGAAGCCTCTGTTCCCTGGATGTGCAACATTTACAAAACTGTCTTCTGTGCTGAGATTATATAACTTGAAGACAGGCAACGGTTGGAGTGAGAAGAGTTTCACGGCACTATTAGATCTTCTAGCAGACATGCTTCCAGAGAGAAATGAGTTGCCAAGATCTACTTACCAAGCCAAAAAACTGTTGTGCCCGTTGGGAATGGAAATCGAAAGAATACACGCATGCCCAAATGATTGTGTGTTGTACCGTAACGAGTACTCCAGTTTGCATGTTTGTCCAAGATGCGGCGCATCGAGCTATACGCGTAGGGACCAGATTGACAGTGAACGTCACGAGGTAAAGAAACGACCTCCGGCGAAAACTGTGTGGTACTTGCCTGTGATACCTAGATTGAAGCGGCTATTTGCAAATCCGAAAGTCGCGAAGCACTTGCGTTGGCATGCTGAAGCCCGGAATCAAGACGGAAAACTGAGACACCCAGCTGATTCTATTCAATGGAGAAACATCAACAGAACATTTGCTGAGTTCGGTGGCGAACTCAGGAATATAAGGTTCGGGCTGAGTACAGATGGTATGAACCCACATGGTAATATGAGCAGTCGGCACAGCACTTGGCCGGTTTTTTTATGCATCTACAATCTTCCTCCTTGGTTATGCATGCAGCGCAAGTACATCATGATGGCGTTACTAATCTCAGGACCCAAACGACCCGGAAATGATATTGACGTGTTTCTAGCGCCTTTAATCGAGGACTTACAGAAATTGTGGAGCGAGGGGGTGAAGGTGTGGGATGCATACAAGAAAGAGAATTTCATCTTGCGGGCCCTGATATTTTGCACCATAAATGATTTTCTGGCCTACGGTAATTTGTCGGGGTATAGTACGAAAGGAGCCAAGGCTTGCCCTATTTGCCTAGATGAAACTGAGAGCATGTGGCTGCGAAACTGCCGGAAAACAGTGTACATGGGTCACAGCAGGTTTCTTCCGGTGCATCACACGTACCGTAAGAAGAGGAAATCATTTAACGGGAAGCCTGAGAAGGGATCAGCTCCAGTGTTTCTGACCGGTAAGGAGATTTACTAGCGCGTGAAGGACATCAAAGCTGAGTTCGGTAAGCATTGTAAACCTCTAGAAAAAAATGTTTGGAAGAAGAGATCGATTCTCTGGGATCTACCGTACTGGGAGCACTTACAAGTACGACATTGCGTTGACGTCATGCATGTAGAGAAAAATGTCTGTGACAGTTTGATTGGTTTGTTGTTGAACATTCCGGGAAAGACGAAGGATGGTGTGAAAGCTCGTCGTGACATGGTGGAAATGGGGATAAGGACTGAGCTTGCACCTTTAGAGAATGGAAAGCGTACATACCTCCCCCCGGCCTGCTATAGGTTGTCCAAGAGCGAAAAAACAGAACTCTGTCGGTGCCTGCACGGTGTTAAAGTTCCATGTGGGCACTCCGTGAACTTGAAAAAACTTGCGTCTATGAAGGACCTAAGACTGGTTGGCATGAAGTCCCACGACTGTCATGTCTTGATGTCACAGATGCTTCCCATTGCTATCAGAGGCATTCTCCCTGTTAAAGTCAGAGAGACAATCACAAACCTATGTTATTTCTTCAATGCAATATTTTGCAAGGTAAGTACGTGCACTCGTACTATAAGTTCATTACCTCCATTTCTGAAGCTTAATTAGAAGATTTTCCTGATATGAATATTTGGCGCAACTGTGTCCTCGTAGGTAATTGATCTGGATGGACTGGATGCTTTGCAACGCGATGTGGTTACAACTCTTTGTCAGCTCGAGATGAATTTCCCTCCATCCTTTTTTGATGTTATGGTCCATCTGATTGTTCACCTTTTTAGAGAAATTAAGTTTTGTGGACCCGTGTGCCTGCGCTACATGTATCCATTTGAGAGATTTATGGGTGCATTGAAGGGATACGTAAGGACTCGTCGTCGACCGGAGGGGAGTATCACGGAAGGTTATGCCGCCGAGGAGGTGATTGAATTTTGCACAGATTACATGGTCGGGGTTGACCCAATTGGCGTTCCTAGGTCCCGACACGAGGGTAGGCTTCAGGGCATCGGAACGATTGGATTCAAAGCTATCGTCCCCGCTCGTGATGTGTACGCAAAATCACATTTTTGGGTCTTACAACACATGACGGAGGTCAAGCCATACATACAGGAGCACAAGGTAATGTTACGATCACAGAATCCTATGAAGTCAGACGTTTGGGTCACCAGAGAACATAACAGGAAATTTGCTGAGTGGATCCAAGAAAGAGTCACACGAGCTGCGGAGGGCTCCGTAAGTGAAACTGTGACATGGTTGGCTAGAGGCCCAAGTTTCACTGTAGGGACTTGGCAAGGGTACGACATCAATGGGTATTCATTTTACACAAGAGCTCAAGACGCAAAGTGTAGCACGCAATGTAGCGGAGTGACACTGTTTGCTATTTCCGAGGATGCCAGGTCGGTAAGAGCGCTGAACTCATATTACGGTGCTATTGAAGAAATATGGGAGCTCGATTACGGATTACTTAAGATTCCCCTATTTCGATGCCAATGGGTCGAAATCCCTCGAGGTGTTCAAGTTGACAGTTACGGGATTACTCTCGTCGATCTTGGTAGAGTCGGACACCAAGATGATCCATTCATACTTGCAAAGCAAGCCACACAGGTATTCTACATCATTGACTCGGCCAATCCGAACTTGCATGTTGTCCTCCACAGCAAGAGACATATTGTTGGGGTCGAAGATGTTGTCGACGAAGAGGAGTATAACCAATTCGATGAAATACCTCCATTTTTAGAGGACATTCAATCTATCCCTACTGAAGATATCCACGAAACAACGTATCTGCGAGATGATCACGAAGAAGGATTATGGGTTGAGAACCATTAATGATTATTTTCTATTTCAGGGATAAATACCAAGCAAATAGCCCACAAGTTCTGCAGCAAGGTGAGCAACTTATCATTAATACATCAGGCTAGTACATTTTTCCTTAGAACTTAATGATAAGCTAGTTCACAGCATTAATATATCTCAATTAATTAGTTAATTTTACTCCACAGCATAAGTTCTAACATTTACAGTACCTTTATCCTGTAAGTACTTAATTCTTCCCTTCGAATAGCACTTGCAAAAATCTCATTGCAGCCTCTTGCTTCTTCAAATTAAGCTGTCCAAAAATCAATTTTTCTGACGGTATTTTGTTATTTATACCGATAGAAAAGGACATTCACTACTTTAAATGTGTCTCAGGCATTTCAAAAGTTTCGCTGCAAAAAGTTTTCTTATTCTATCGGTATTATTACATTGTACCATTAGAATAAATTCGTTAGTTCACGGTATTTCATTGTTTGACGGTTTTTTGTTGTTCGTATCGATAGAAAAATACTCTGGCGCTTCGAATTCTCAACCGTGTCTCCACGCGTCGCTTTGGAAATTCTATAAGTACCTCGCCTTGCAAAGCGGTATTTTGTTGTTTTTCTAATTCTCGAGCGCTTCGACTCCTCATCTTCTCTTTCACAATGACAACCTCCATGGGATGTCAGCCGCGCCCTCCCCGGTAAGAACTCTAAATCTCCTGGGTTTACCCCTGTAGTTTTAATCCATGTTCGGTACATTCTTGACCTGTTGATTTGCACAGGGAAGGGGAGCCGTCGAAGACACTGGCAAAGTGATGGCCGAGCTGAGGGCCCTCCAGGAGGAGCACAACCTCCTCACGGAGAAGCACACTCGGCTACGGCTTGACCTTGATGATCTCTTCCAGCACATTCAGCGCATGAAGACGGATGGTGACAATGCTAGGGCGAGGACGAGGCGTCTTCGCGAGGAGAAGAAAGCCGCGCACATGACCATCGCTGGCTGTGGTTTGACAATGAAGGACACCATCACGAAGCTGAGGGAGGTCGCAGGCCTTCTCGACGCGGTAGTAGTTGATCCTAGGGACAACTTGTCGCTAGAGGAGTCCTGCGTCTTGGCTGCAACTCAAACTGACTCTATTCTACATGCAGCCAGGGCTAAGACCACCCCTTGACCTAGCATTTTGGGTTTTATTTTTTTTTATTAGTGATAAAAGAACAATGAATGAACAATTTCTTTTTATGTCAATTTTCCAATTTTCTGGCTATCTTCCCTCTTTCTTTATCATGCTGCTGCAGCTTTCAAGCACGGTCTGTTTGATGTTAAATTGTGTGTACCTTTTCATTACTCTGACGGTATTTTGTTATTTTTACCAATAGAAAATGGCACACAATACTATAATCTCAGGCACTTAATTATAAAATTTTTCTGGGGAAAATTAGTCTCACGGGATTTTATTGTTTACACCGATAGAAAAAGGCACCTGCTACTTGAAATATTTTTCCGGGAAAATTACTTTTTCTATCAGTATTATTTTGTTGTACCGATAGAAACGTACATAATTCTATCGGTATTATTTGGTTGTACCGATAGAACAATGCAAACTAATACTATAATCTCCGGCACTTAATTAAAAAATTTTTATGGGGAAAATTGGTCTCACGGTATTTTATTGTTTGTACCGATAGAAAAATGCATCCACTACTTCAAATATTTTTCGGGGAAATTTACTTCTTCTATCAGTATTATTTTGTTTTAACGATAGAAAAGTATTTAATTCTATCGATATTATTTGGTTGTACCGATAGAAAAGGTCATCCAATACTTTATTACTCGAACACGGCCCTTGAGTTTCCTTCCAGTCGAACAGTTCCAACTTATAGCACTACGTCTCTTCGAGAATGAAGAAAACCACAACCTCCGCCGTGACCACTCAGTTCCCCTCTCCCACACAACGATCGCCGGCTGGATACTGGTTCGCCACTGCCACCAGTTCTTATTTTCGTCCTTCGTCGGCGGCCGCTGCGTTCTACACCGCCTCTCCATCACCACAACTGATCGCCGTAAATACCCTAATTCGTCGTTTTATTTCCAGCATCTTCCTTATTTGATCCTAATGTTTTGTACGTGCTAATTCTTCGAGTTTTGAAATTACACTAGGGTTCCCTATTGTGTTGGATTATATATGTACATTCCGCAGGCAATGTTGATTTAAATTAGGGTTTACATAATATGTTCCAGTGCTGTAATGAACCTGTTTTGAGATTTTAACTTATCTATACTGCTGTATGTGTGATCAATTGTATCCAACTGCCATGTAATGCACATTATGTGTTGGAGTAGTTCTTACACATATTCTATCGGCAGCTGATGTGTTTACCGATAGAAAATATTTCTGCACAAGTAGTAAAACTTAATTTGGATCTGGCCATGCAATGTACTAGTTTGGTTGGGAATTTTTACTCACTTGGTATGAATATATGGCAATGTGGATGGGTCTTCGATGTATATGTTTCAAATGCCTATACATGACTTTTCCGAACCTAATAGATGTGAAGTCCTGATGACTTGCATACAGGCTAAAGATTATGCACAGTGGCACTTAGATATCTTTATATTCCATTAGCATTAGGTTTGTCAGATTATGCACAGTGGCACTTAGATGCTTGTGTTCATATTTACGTGTGAAATAATAATGCTGGCCCATGAATATTAGTATAGCAAATCATCGAGAATGATATGTGATGACAGTGAATAGTGGCTTGTCAACAAAATTCCATATATATATATAGAGAACATTGTTATGTTCTATCGGTATCTCACGGGTTTGCCGATAGAAAAATTGTCTTCTGTGGAGGTAATTGATATGGGCTATCAGCAGCTCATGTGTTTACCGATAGAAAATATTTCTGAACAGTTCAGGAAGTAATTTATGCATGTCTTTCTTTTTGTATTATTTTCCCTTTTGCCGCCCTAATTAGTCTCCAGTCCTGGGTAAGTTATGGAACTCCAAGGCGAATTAATTGCCATATGGTTTGTTGATGGTTTTGTAGGGGATCGAAGACATGTCGTCGTCTTCATCGGATGGTACTAGTGGTTCGACTCGGGCCAGGCCCAACGTAACTGAAGATGCAGTTGTTACATCCCAGCGCAAGAGGGTGGGGTGAGGCGCGACGACGTTGGGCCGTTTGGCCAAACGCACGGATCTTTCTTGTGAGTTCAACTAATTTGGAGGCTGATTGGAAAGAATGCTGGGAAGTACGCGGCCTACGTTGGGCTGTTGGCGCAAGAAAGGGTGTAGATCACCGTCTACAGCTGGAAGGACGTGACGGCGGACGAGAGGGATAGGTTGTGGGCGGAAGTGAAGGTTAAATTAACTGAAATCGCTGAACTCTTTCGTAATCACGTTCTCTTGGCTTATACTAAAGTTTAACTAACTCGTGATTAATTAATTGTATGCATTTTTTGAAAACAGGCTAAGTGGAACATCCCCGATGATACACCTAAGACGGCCTGCTTGAAGGACATGAACGGAACATGGAAAACCTTTAAGAGCTGGCTCGTCAGTAAGTTCCTCGCTGCGGGGAAATCTCCTTGCGAGAAGTACCCCTTCATATCGGAGGAGGTATGGGAGGAATTCACCAAGCAGAAGGGGACTGAGGAGTTCAAGGCCCTTAGCGAGAAGAATAGGGCGATCCAGAAGAGGAACGACCACCCGCATCGGCTCAGATCCCGGCGCTACGCGGGGAAGGAGGAGCAGTGGAAGAAGGAAGACGAGCAAAACCCTGTCATCGACACCCCTGAGTTGCCGCTCTCCGAGATCCGGGATGAGAGGTGCAAGCGATGGTGGAGGGGGAGGGGGTCCGTGTCTTCCACGGGGTCTGTGCAGTTCGCAACCCCTGGGGACGCCGACGTTGCGAGGCGAATGGTAAGTTGGCTAACCTCGTAAACTGTGTGCGCACAAGTGTACATAAGGCAATTTGTCTCACAAGGTACCTTCAAATGTAACAGATCTCTTTTGAGAAGGAGGCAGTGGAGGGATTGTTTACCCCGACGAGGGAGAACGACATCCTCACCCGGGCTCTAGGAAATAAGGAGCATCCCGGGCGGACACGGGCTGTGGGAGCCATTGTGTCGTGGAAGGCCGGTTTCGCAGATCCGGCTCCACCGAGGAAGAAGGCCCGCTCCTGGAAGGAAAAGGAAGCGGAGCTCTCCGATAAGATACGGGCTGAGGTACGGGCGGAGATGCGGGCTGAGGTGCGGGCTGAGGTGCAGTCTGAGGTCGCACAAATGAGGGACGAGTTTGCACGGTTGAGAGAAGCATTGCTGGCCAAGAGTGCAGATGCGGATCACCAGGACGACGGTACCCCGCGGGGTCGGATAAGCAATTGCGCTTCGAAGGTCCTCGCGGATCCAGTGGATCTACTTGAGGTAGTACAAGCCTTCATCTGTGCACTTAAGTTGATGCCACTCCCATTCTGTTAGAGTTATTTCACTAACCTTTTTTAATTGTTACAAATTTGCAGAAGCCGGAGGGCTGCATCCTACGGAATCACGTAGGCGCCGGGCAGGAAGTGGTTGGACATGGCTTCGTATATCCGTCAGGGCCGGATGTCTGGGTCCACTGTGTACCTCTGCGGTTGGGGTTCGCAAAGGTACAGGTGGACATGGCCATGCCGGGCTACAACGATTCTCCCTTGCCAGTCCCAACAGAGGAACTGCAGACACTTGCTGAGGTAGTGGGCTCCTACATACAGTGGCCCAAGAAGTGTCTTCTAATACAACCGGTAAATCCTACACATTTTAGATTACATCCTACTCAGTACACTCAACTTGCAAAATCTAACATCCGTGCTCATTAATTGAAGTGGCCTCCCGTCGGGCTACCAGGGGACTGCGCCCCCAGCTCGGGGCATGAGGCCCGATCTCGTGCGAACCTGGACACAACAAAGACGGCCTCGACCCCACCCACCGCATCCACGCCTTCACCTCGGAAGAAAGCTGCCATCACCTCGCCCATGCCTTCGAAGGTACGCGCTCAATCCCCGGCAAAAGGCAAGGGCAAAGGCAAGGGCAAAGGGCGACAGGTACAACCGGAGAGGTTCAAGAACGGGTTCCCACTCATGTCGGAGGCTGCTTTGCGCAAATTGGATCGATCAACCAGAGCCCTCCACGAGTGGTACCTAGATCGAGCTCGGCGCAACCTGAACTTCTTAGTTCCCTACAGGCCTGGGCAGTTCCACCGTGAGCTCGGGACTATATCCGTGGCACACGAGGATCTGTTCGACCTCTACAACTGGCGGGAGCTCGATATGTCCATCATACGGACTGGAGTCCTGTGAGTTTGCTGATCCTATGTATTGCTGTTTTCTAACTCTGTTTGCTAACTCTGCATTAATGTTGCAGTTCATTTGAAATGTAATAACTTTCTGTGAAATATTAATGTCGTCCTTTGCATGCAGGTGCATGTACAGGCTAGCATCGGAGGCTGCGTGTGACAAGGTGGGTTTCCTCGACCCAGAGAAAATAAGCCTCACGATGCTAGAGCAGGACGCCGCGCACGCTGAGCAGTACATATCCAGCGCATTGATGGTGCAGCAGGACAGGGAGTTCATTCTGGTGCCGTACCACCAAAGGTTAGTGCATTTCGTACTAATTTAACTCAATCTTGTATGTTACACCTGAGATATACTTTGAGCTAGCGGTCGTCTTTTACGTACAATGCAAGGGCCATTGGATCCTCATCGTGATCTGTCCGCCGAGGAACGATTCCACGCGATGCTGGTGTGAATTGGCCAAGGTAATCCTTGAGCTTTCCCACACTCTTGCGTGCGGTAATCCTCAGCTTCGGACGATTTCTCTTGTTGACGGACTCCGATGTTCCGGGGTTTCTATTTTTGCTTGGACCGACTAGCTCTTGGATCTGCTTCTCTTTTTCTTGGAGATCTGCTCGGGCTCTTGCAAGCATTCCCTCGAGGTAGTGGCGATCATCCCGAGCGTTCTCATGCTCGCGCAACAAACGGTTATACCCGGTTTCCAGAGCTTGAACAACATCCCTAGTCTTCGTTAGCACTGCATCTCTTTGGTCACTTGATGGGTGGACAACTCGGCGATCTGACCTGGGGATCTGACAAGGCACAAAACGAAAAGGAGAATCTACAAGGAAATCCTCGTACATCAGTCTGATGGTACCTATAGCGCGACGAGCAGCGTCTAGAATCGCATCTTCCTCTTTCGCTCTACGGGCTTCTTGTTTCACAGGACCTCTTCCAAGCCTTGGAATTTCATAGACCACCACAGAGGCACGAAAGCCGTAGGGTCTGTTGTCTACTTCCTCCTGTCGAACATAGTACACTGGCCGCTGGCTATCCAAAGCTCCCAAGAATTGCAGCATCATCCATAAAAGCAATGCCCATGATCCTAGCTCATCTCCGTGCACAAACTTCTTGCTGGAAGCCATCTGAAGAACAGAACACAGAACTTCTAGGAGTTAAAATGATTTTCAAACCCTTTTCAAAGAGACAAGGTGAGGAGACAAACTATTCAGTATAATTTGTTTAAAGAAATTAGGTTTTCAAAATTAATTTTTAATCAAATAGACTAACGATTTTTGCCCTAGGCACGCCAATATCTATCTATGGGTCACGGCCTACAGTCGAGCCTTTGCTCTGATACCATCTCCTGTGGGACCCCCATTTGAGGAATCCCGTGGCAACCGCCCAGGTGGATTGCACACAGGTTGGACCATTACAAAACTCACAACAAGCGGAAAACAGTTATTGCATAAAACATAATTAAACAGGTACGAGGTCACAAGGACCAATATTACATTAACATAGCGCCCAGAATGACGCTACTTAGAGTTGCTATGAAAATAACAAGTTTATCCATACAAGAGTCGGCATCCAGATACCGGACACACAAAACAAGGCAAACAGCAACGACAAAGATCTTCACTTCTGGCAGCAACGGTTCTGGTAGGGCTTCCTCCACATCGGACTCAACTCAGCGCGAGACCCTCCTAGAACTCCGAATCATCTGGGGCGTTCCCATCTTCTGCTTCATCATCATAACCAAACGAATCGGGGTCGGCGAATCCCTCTTCTGATTTGTTTGAAAAGGCAAGGGTGAGCATGCTTTGACACAATGCTCAGCAAGTCATTTATTTACAAACGTAGTTACATAGATGAGGAGTGATCAAGAAAAGGGGCTAAGTCTTATAATTATAAATAGTATAGATTTCAATCCTTTGATCTTTCAAATAAGGGTTTTGTTTTCAACAGCGGGGTTTTAGAAAACCTTATAATAGACTTTAAGAAATTGTTATGTGATGGTCTCCCATGAGTCATCACTTTTGTCAACCCATATTATGAAAACATTCCAAATAGTTACTTGTGTTGAACCACATGGATAAATCCACCGCGAACATACTCCATGAACTGGGAGTACAGAGTATCCGATACTTTTCTTACGCTTTGCAAAGGTGTACCTCTTTTTAAATCCACTTCTTCACTCAGCTTTCAAGTCGGATCAGCTCCATGTGACTTATACACATGTGACAAGGCCGAGATCACACAACGCCTTTGCAGTTCAGTGTTAACAGTATCCCTGCCCGGTAAATAGACAATTAAGTCTCAAGTACCGTTGTGGGTCCTCCCCACTGCCTTACTTCCTAGCCTTTGGCCTATGCTCCCGCAGGACACATAGCCTTGGTCTGTCCACGCGAGACATTTGACCGTCACGATTACAACCGCTCACGGCTTAATCGGAGGCATAGGGCGTCTTCCTTCTTTCACCTTTTCCTCTCATGCTTTTTCTGAACTCACATCACTCACGGACGAACTGCGCCCAACCAGTTTCCACGCGAGAAACCAGACCGACAAACCATGCAGGGAACTGCTAATACCAAAAAGCTACTAAGTCGTGCCTGTCCCATACCAGGCAAGTGGTTGGTACGTTTTTCATGCCGCATAGGGGTACAACACAAGGTTCTAGTCCTTATGAATTAATAGTGAGGAGCCATCCACATTCCCTGGTGCGCACCGCACCCTCTCCATACAAACCAATCCTCACTATCAATACTAATTTGACATTTCATTTCACAAAAGGGGGTTTCAAATCCATTTCTCATATATTAGCCATTTCACATCCAACATGTTTACTTAAATAAGATTAAAGCCTAAGCATGGTATCCTAGGGTGACAAGGTTGCATGATGATTCGATATCAAAAAGGGGTTTCCACATGAAAGTTGGGTCATATCTATTCACATGTTTCTAAACATAGTTCTATCAAATATTCAGCATGCATATATCTTTAAAACAGTGAATCTACTTTACTTCAAAATACTGGGTGAGACATGATCAAGGGTGACGACTTGCCTTGCCAAGTTGGGTCTAAGAAATTTGCTGGATCTTCAAACGTTCCTTCCAAATCTTCTGCTCCTTGCTCTGCATTCGCACAAGAACACACACAACACATACAATACATAAGCATTCAGAAAATAGGCTTTATACAAAACATAAGTAAAATATACGCATGAATGCAAAGGAGGGAGATTGGGCAGAAACAGGACAGCGGAGAAAGGGTTCTAGGGTTAGGTTCACTGGACAAGACTCAAATGCGACGAAAGCCAAGGGTCGGCATTCGGTTCGCGAACAGACAATGTCCGAGAAGGACACTAGGATGATTTAGGGCTTCTGGATGATCAAAACTGGTGCAAGAGGTGGCATTGTGTGCCAAATGCTGTGAGGGACCTAAATGACAAAGTGGACTTTTCACAAAAGCCCTTGAATTAACAGAAATTCACAGCAAAGCTCAGGACACAGGAAATCGAATGCCACTGTACAGCAGCGAACTAGGGCACATGCGTCTGGACGAATCACACATGCATTGCTTCGCCAAATATGTCAGGGAGGTAGGCGGGATCAAGACAAGGTCGCTGGTGGGAGGAATTTGGCTGGGGTGGCTGGCCGGCGACGAACGGCGAGGTTGAAACCTTCGGCCGCCTGGGACAAGGACGAGCCACGGTGACAGGGAACTGGAGTTAACTAAACTTGAAATTGACCGAGGGGAAACATTTCTGGGGTGGTGTGGACTACTCTGGAGAGAGGAATTGGACAGTGGTTAAGTGTACGAGCTCGTCGACGTTGCCACCGGAGTTGGAGAAGACGGTGAACGACGAACTGGCTCCACACTGCAATGTAGGCTATAAGCTTTGGGCTACACCATCTAGGGGTTACAGGGAAGGTGTAGGTGTCTTTAGTTTGGAGAGAGCAGCAGCGAGGCACGCCGGCGACGTGAGACGTCCACGGTGGCGCGCGAAAATTGGGAAAACGCACGGTACTGCTTCAATTTGAAAATGGCTGAGCAGGCTTGCTAAGAGAGGGCTAAGGATCATTTGATTCTACTGGAGTGAGTGATGAAAAGCACTGGAACAGGTTTAATTTCTGGAACAGGGGTCTTCTGGTTTTCCGGCGATCACCGGTGATGATGAGCACTAGGATGCAATTGGTTGCTTGGGCACGGGAAGATGGGTGTGTTGGACTCACTGGTGAGCTTGGATTGAAGTGAGGGGCTGTGGTTTGCTCTGGCGTCGATGGCCTCAGAATCGGCTCGTCGGGGAAGAAAGGGAAACAGTGAGCAAACTGGAAAAATGGCTAAGTCCTGGCGTTGTACTTCTTCACAGCGCTGAAGGGGTTTAAATAGGCGATGAGGCGGAGCTTGCGAGGGGGAAACGGCGAGAGAACTTGTGCCGGGGACGAGACCGGCCGGGTGCAGCTGCGACAGCGGTGACCGGCGATGTGATTGCGCACTGGCGGTGTAGCTGCTCTACAGGCTTTGTCGATTGCATTGGGACTTCACCAGTGATGGCGCAGATGCGGAGGCAGTAGCAAAGCTCCGGCAACGACACGTAACGCATGCAATTGCCACGGCAACGGTTGTGCGCGCGAATGCGATGCTCTGGAGCGCGGGCGTTTATCCGCTGGTCATGGCGCGGTATTGGTGGCTAGCACGTGCGCGCGGGGTGGTTCATTTGCTCACAAGTGCAGGCGACAAGAAGCGATGGCCGGCGGTGAGCAGCTGCGGCGAGAAAACGCGGCGTGGCTCCGGCGATGCAGCACTGGTCGAGGGCACGACCAGGCGCTGGTCGAAAACAGCAGCAAAAGACTAGAAGGGCTGATTTGCAATTACAAATTCTTGATTCCAGGGACCAATCTGTAAATCTGGCATTTGGCTTAGGTAGAAAGGGTTTTGATTTTGCTAAATAAATCCACAAGGTTTAAGATATTGATCAGCAGCTAGGGATGACAAAATTTTGGACATTTAGGCAAGTTTTGAGATGAACTGAAAACAGGGTAATTAGGGTAATCTGGATTTTAGAAATTAGACAAGGCTGAAACTAGGGTTTCGGAAGGGTTTTAGAAATTCTTCCAGAAGGGAAAATTGTTCAGAATAGTGAAGGGAAGGTTTTCACTGAATCAAATCACGATTTGGAAATGATCTGTGGCTTTTAGCCTTTTTGGGGCTCTTCAGATATCTGAAAAGGACTAATTTGTGAATCTTTTGGATTGATCTGCGAAAATGACTTGAATGAAGGAGTTTGGCTGCCAACTTTTTAGGGTAACACTTTGGTATCACCAAGATCTCATCCTGATATGCAGATAGTCAAGGTAGGCCAGGGTTGGGAAAAACAGGGGCGTTACAGATTCCCCCAGGTAAGCATCGATAGCTAACTCAAATTTCAAAAATGGGTGTCACGTTCTAAATTAGGAAGTTAGTTACTCAGTATTCACACATGCTTGCAGATCGCCATGTCGAAAGACCAATACGAAAATGCAAAAGATTATAGATCTTCGACAAATCTGGGCACAATATGTCATGGAGGAAGTAGTGCCCAACCATCCAGCATGACAATTTTCTCCTTTTCGTGTACTCTGCATAGACTATTTATATACATGTGAATAAATATATATGTGAATAAATGTCCACATTGGATTGCAATTTGTATTTGTCCGTACATATGTGAATAAATGTGAATAACTGTCTAATGTGTCAATCTGTTCTGCGAATTTACCTTGCATCTGTACTGTATTGTGTATCCAATCTATACTGTATTGCATCTGTACTGTATATGTGAATATATTGTATTGTGAATGCAAATAAAGTCACTAGTACAGAAATGCAGTCTACTAACCCCTATCTTCTACCGGTTATTGGTGATACAGCAGAAAACCGATAGAAAATGTGCCTCGCGGTCATAAAAGCCCAACGGGTGTATTTTCCCTATCGGTTAATAAGAAACTTACCGATAGAAGATGCAGTATGATTTACTCTAGCGGTGATGAACATATTTGCCGTTAGAATATATGCATAAGTACTGACGGGAGAATGTTGTGCGCCGATAGAACCGTTCGCCTTCTACAAAAATTTTTATTCTATCGGTAATGAATTATTGTACCGTTAGAATATATGGAAAATGGTTACAACAGTTCGTCGTCAAGTATATTTGTTCTATCGGTATTGAATGTTTATTCCGTTAGAGTATAGCAAAAATATTTTAGAACTGTTCTCCTTCTACAGCTACTATTATTCTATCGGCAATCTACGTATATACCGACAGAGTATATACAAAAATTCCTATCGGTAATATGTATTGTGCCGATAGAGCTATTCGCCTTCTACAAGTCTTTTTATTCTATCGGTATGCGGTTTTTGTACCGATAGAAATTATCCAGTACTATAAATACATGGGTATGTCTCTTTCATTCTCACAGTTCATCTGGCGTTTGTGGTCCTAACCCGTAAGCTCCATGGACGGCCGTCACACCTCTACAGGCGACCACTGCACCTCCGCACCTCCATCGACGCCCTCTAGACTTCGGCATCCCAAGCAAGGTACGTAAAATTTCGGAATATTGTTATATTATTCCAATCCGATTATGGCAATTATTCTGCAATTTTTGTATACTTCATTTTGATGTGTCTTCTTTTCAATATGATTATGATCTGTGCAGGTCCTTGGATGATGCTCATGAGGGGCAACGTATTTCAGGGTTCTTCATCGCAGTACGCTGCCTACGTTGGCTTGTTGGCGAAAGAAACGGTGAAGATCACCGTCCAGAGCTGGAAGGGCGTGAAGGGCGAGTTCTTGGTTGGCTCGGTCGAAAAGTTCCTTAAGCCCGGCTTGTTTCTCAAATCAGGACCTATAGAAAGCATCTTACATTTTTTTGCATGCACCAGCTTGTGGTCAGATGCTAACCTGCTTGGAGAAGAAGAATTGTTGTCATTTGCACAGCCATTCTACACCATCACTACACAGAACAACACATATATCTTCGAAGGTAGCTTCTTTTTGTTAATGGAGTTGAGTTGAGTTGATCGAGTTTGAGTCCGAGGAAATCACCAATACAAATGAAACTCGACGGCAGTTCCAGCTCCTCGGGCGTCTTCGAACTGAACTCCTATGGTTAAGTCCAATGTGGTTCAGACATTTGTTGTTTTGGATGAATGGATTTGTGATGTATCAGGTCTAACTTGTAGTCGGTAGTTGCATTGTCGCAACTTGCAAAGGTTCTCTTTTATGTAAAATGTATGGGCCACTGGGTCCGGGTCCTCGTCGTGATCTGTTGTTAATTTCAGACGTGGCTTTTCTAATATACATCGAATGTGTGAATTGTTGTATTTGTATATTGTGGTATATTTGTGTATCATGTATTGCTAACTGGGACATGAACTTGAATGTGTAGGGAGTATTTGTGTATTTAATTGTATTGGTAGGTAGGTGTGTATTTGTACTGCTGTTTCAGTTCAGACATGCACTTGAATTTGTGAACTGGCATGTGTATGTTTGCACCTGAATTTGTATTGGTGAACTGGCATGTGTATGTTTATACCTGAATTTGTGAACTGGCATGTGTAATTTTTTGGCAAGATGAAGTCCCAAGTACCTAAGAAAAGTAATTTTGTGTCTCCCAGTTAATCCACAAATTAGCTTTTCTTCAAATATTGCTTTATCTTCTAGTTAAGATCCATTTGATGTAAGATCTATTTGATGTTACATTGATATGATTTCTTGGATGTGAGAACTGGTGTCATGTGTGTCCCAGTTTGGTACAAGTACCTCCTCTAACGGTAAGTACACATATTTACCGATAGAAAAACTCAGGTACGTCAAGTGTCATGCATCGTCTAACAGTAAGTACACATATTTACCGATAGAAAAACTCATGTACGTCAAGTGTCATGCATCGTCTAATGGTCAATACACATATTTACCGATAGAAAAACTCATGTACGTAAAGTGTCATGCATCGTCTAACGGTCAATACACATATTTACCGATAGAAAAACTCATGTACGTCAAGTGTCATGCATCATCTAGCGGTCAATACACATATTTACCGATAGAAAAACTCATGTACGTAAACTGTCATGCATCGTCTAACGGTCAATACACATATTTACCGATAGAAAAACTCATGTACGTAAAGTGTCATGCATCGTCTAACGGTCAATACACATATTTACCGATAGAAAAAGACCTGTACTTAATCAGTAATGGACATTCTCTAACGGTATATGTGTGTTTTTACCGATAGAATATGTGAGAGGCGAATTACCTTAGTTGGTCTAACGGTTATTTCATGTATTTACCGTTAGAAAAGGGTCCATTATAAGGAAAACCCCACTCGACCATTGCTGAGCTGCTCTTTAATTTGTTTTGTTACACTCTGTGTCCCTCTATTTACGATGAAAGTTCCACGCTCGCAGCTACACTGCTAGGGTGATCAGCGCAGGCTGGAGGGAAGTTGATTGCGCCCCTCTCTTTAAGGTATGCTTAATTGTCGACACTTATCCCTCTCTACTTGCAAGCTAGCTGTATTGTGTAGTTCCAAGTTTGTAGCTCTAAGCTTGGGAGCTTGGTAGCTGGAAATGCGTTATGTTTTAGGAGCTAACTAGCTTGTATTGTGTAGTTAGCTCGGTTAATTATTGTTAATTTCATCAGGCTAGGGTTCAACACATGTATCTATTGTAAGAGGCTGTACATGTACATATACATTTATAACTTAATCGGGCAGGTTTCATGCATTGCTGACTCGTTAAATTTTGTTAATTGTAGATGGACAGGAAATATTGGATGTATGGAATAAAGCGTACTACTCTTGAATATTTGGATGGTGTGAATGAGTTTATTAAATTTGCTGAGCAACAAAAGGAGAGGAAGGGAGAGAAAAATATGCTGTGTCCTTGTACAGATTGTATGAACTTGAAGAGGTTTAGCAACTCTGATCAAATTAAGAGTCATTTGATTCGTCGTGGTTTTAACGGGAGATACACCCGTTGGATATGGCATTGCGAAGATCTTGAGGAAACAAGCACCACTACTACCAATCAGCAGGACTCGGATGTGGATTGCAATAATATTAATGATCATCCGAATTTTGATAATGTTCATTCCGATGTGCACGTAGATGATGATGATGACGACAATCTAGATGAAATGTTACGTGATGTAGAGGAAGATTACAACGAAAACGACTTCTGTGAATTTGAGAAACTGATTGCTGACTCTGAGAAGCCTCTGTTCCCTGGATGTGCAACATTTACAAAACTGTCTTCTGTGCTGAGATTATATAACTTGAAGGCAGGCAACGGTTGGAGTGATAAGAGTTTCACGGCACTATTAGATCTTCTAGCAGACATGCTTCCAGAGGGAAATGAGTTGCCAAGATCTACTTACCAAGCCAAAAAACTGTTGTGCCCGTTGGGAATGGAAATCGAAAGAATACTCGCATGCCCAAATGATTGTGTGTTGTACCGTAACGAGTACTCCAGTTTGCATGTTTGTCCAAGATGCGGCGCATCGAGCTATACGCGTAGGGACCAGATTGACAGTGAACGTCACGAGGTAAAGAAACGACCTCCGGCGAAAACTGTGTGGTACTTGCCTGTGATACCTAGATTGAAGCGGCTATTTGCAAATCCGAAAGTCGCGAAGCACTTGCGTTGGCATGCTGAAGCCCGGAGTCAAGACGGAAAACTGAGACACCCAGCTGATTCTATTCAATGGAGAAACATCAACAGAACATTTGCTGAGTTCGGCGGCGAACTCAGGAATATAAGGTTCGGGCTGAGTACAGATGGTATGAACCCACATGGTAATATGAGCAGTCGGCACAGCACTTGGCCGGTTCTTTTATGCATCTACAATCTTCCTCCTTGGTTATGCATGAAGCACAAGTACATCATGATGGCGTTACTAATCTCAGGACCCAGACAACCCGGAAATGATATTGACGTGTTTCTAGCGCCTTTAATCGAGGACTTACAGAAATTGTCGAGCGAGGGGGTGAAGGTGTGGGATGCATACAAGAAAGAGAATTTCATCTTGCGGGCCCTGATATTTTGCACCATAAATGATTTTCCGGCCTACGGCAATTTGTCGGGGTATAGTACGAAAGGAGCCAAGGCTTGCCCTATTTGTCTAGATGAAACTGAGAGCATGTGGCTGCGAAACTACCGGAAAACAGTGTACATGGGTCACCGCAGGTTTCTTCCGGTGCATCACACGTACCGTAAGAAGAGGAAATCATTTAACGGGAAGCCTGAGAAGGGATCAGCTCCAGTGTTTCTGACCGGTAAGGAGATTTACTCGCGCGTGAAGGAAATCAAAGCTGAGTTCGGTAAGCATTGTAAACCTCGAGAAAAAAATGTTTGGAAGAAGAGATCTATTCTGTGGGATCTACCGTACTGGGAGCACTTACAAGTACGACATTGCGTTGATGTCATGCATGTAGAGAAAAATGTCTGTGACAGTTTGATTGGTTTGTTGTTGAACATTCCGGGAAAGACGAAGGATGGTGTGAAAGCTCGTCGTGACATGGTGGAAATGGGGATAAGGACTGAGCTTGCACCTTTAGAGAATGGAAAGCGTACATACCTCCCCCCGGCCTGCTATACACTGTCCAAGAGCGAAAAAACAGAACTCTGTCGGTGCCTGCACGGTGTTAAAGTTCCATGTGGGTACTCCGCGAACTTGAAAAAACTTGTGTCTATGAAGGACCTAAGACTGGTTGGCATGAAGTCCCACGACTGTCATGTCTTGATGTCACAGATGCTTCCCATTGCTATCAGAGGCATTCTCCCAGTTAAAGTCAGAGAGACAATCACAAACCTATGTTATTTCTTCAACGCAATATCTTGCAAGGTGAGTACGTGCACTCCTACTATAAGTTCATTACCTCCATTTCTGGAGCTTAATTAGAAGATTTTCCTGATATGAATATTTCGCGCAACTGTGTCCTTGTAGGTAATTGATCTGGATGGACTGGATGCTTTGCAACGCGATGTGGTTACAACTCTTTGTCAGCTCGAGATGTATTTCCCTCCATCCTTTTTTGATGTTATGGTCCATCTAATTGTTCACCTTATCAGAGAAATTAAGTTTTGTGGACCCGTGTGCCTGCGCTACATGTATCCATTTGAGAGATTTATGGGTGTATTGAAGGGATACGTAAGGATTCATCTTCGACTGGAGGGGAGTATCACGGAAGGCAATGCTGCCGAGGAGGTGATTGAATTTTGCACAGATTACATGGCCAGGGTTGACCCAATTGGCGTTCCTAGGTCCCGACACGAGGGTAGGCTTGAGGGCATCGGAACGATTGGATACAAAGCTATCGTCCCCGCTCGTGATGTGTACGCAAAATCACATTTTTGGGTCTTACAACACATGCCGGAGGTCGAGCCATACATACAGGAGCACAAGGTAATGTTACGGTCACAGAATCCTTCGAAGTCAAACGTTTGGGTCACCAGAGAACATAACAGGAAATTTGCTGAGTGGATCCAAGAAAGAGTCACGCGAGCTGCGGAGGGCTCCGTAAGTGAAATTGTGACATGGTTGGCTAGAGGCCCAAGATTCACTGTAGGGACTTGGCAGGGGTACAACATCAATGGGTATTCATTTTACACAAGAGCTCAAGACGCAAAGAGTAGCACGCAATGTAGCGGAGTGACACTGTTTGCTATTTCCGAGGATGCCAGGTCAGTAAGGGTGCTGAACTCATATTACGATGCTATTGACGAAATATGGGAGCTCGATTACGGATTACTTAACATTCCCCTGTTTCGATGCCAATGGGTCGAAATCCCTCGAGGTGTTCAAGTTGACAGTTATGGGTTTACTCTCGTCGATCTTGGTAGAGTCGGACACCAAGATGATCCATTCATACTTGCAAAGCAAGCCACACAGGTATTCTACATCGTTGACCCGGCCAATCCGAACTTGCATGTTGTCCTCCACAGCAAGAGACGTATTGTTGGGGTCGAAGACGTTGTCGACGAAGAGGAGTATAACCAATTCGATGAAATACCTCCATTTTTAGAGGACATTCAATCTATCCCTACTGAAGATATCGAGGAAACAACGTATCTGCGAGATGATCACGAAGAAGGATTATGGGTTGAGAACCAGTAATGATTATTTTCCATTTCATGGATAAATGCCAAGCAAATAGCCCACAAGTTCTGCAGCAAGAGGTGAGAAACTTATCATTAATACATCAGGCTAGTACATTTTTCCTTAGAACTTAATGATAAGCTAGTTCACAGCATTAATATATCTCAATTAATTAGTTAATTTTACTCCACAGCATGAGTTCTAACATGTACAGTACCTTTATCCTGTAAGTACTTAATTCTTCCCTTCGAATAGCACTTGCAAAAATCTCATTGCAGCCTCTTGCTTCTTCAAATTAAGCTCTGCAAACATCAATTTTTCTGACGGCATTTTGTTATTTATACCGATAGAAAAGGATATTCAAATGTGTCTCAGGCACTTCAAAAGTTTCGCTGCAAAAAGTTTTCTTATTCTATCGGTATTATTACATTGTATCGTTACAATAAATTCGTTTGTTCACGGTATTTCGTTGTCTGACGGTTTTTTGTTGTTCCTACCGATAGAAAAATACTCTGGCGCTTCGAATTCTCAACCGTGTCGCCATGCGTCGCTTTGGAAATTCTATAAGTACCTCGCCATGCGTCGCGGTATTTTGATGTTTTTCTATTTCTCGAACGCTTCGACTCATCTTCTCTTTCACAATGGCAACCTCCATGGGATCGTCAGCCACGCCCTCCCCGGTAAGAACTCTAAATCTCCTGGATTTACCCCTGTATTGTTAATCCATGTTCAGTACATTCTTGACCTGTTGATTTGCACAGGGAAGAGGAGCCGTCGAAGACACTGCCAAAGTCAAGGCCGAGCTGAGGGCCCTCCAGGAGGAGCACAAGCTCCTCACAGAGAAGCACACTCGGCTACGGCTTGACCTTGACGATCTCTTCCAGCGCATGAAGACGGATGGTGACAATGCTAGGGCGAGGACGAGGCGTCTTCGCGAGGAGAAGAAAGCCGCGGATATGACCATCGCTGGCTGCGGTTTGACAATGAAGGATACGATCGCGAAGCTGAGGGAGGTCGCAGGCTTTCTCGACGCGGTAGTAGTTGATCCTAGGGACAACTTGTCGCTAGAGGAGTCCTGCGTCCTGGCTGCAAGTCAAACTGACTCTATTCTACATGCAGCCAGGGCTAAGACCACCCCTTGACCTAGCATTTTGGGTTTTATTTTTTTTTATAAGTGATAAAAGAACAATGAATGAACAATTTCTTTTTATGTCAATTTTTCAATTTTTCGGCCATCTTCCCTCTTTCTTTATCATGCTGCAGCTTTCAAGCACGGTCTGTTTGATGTTAAATTGTGTGTACCTTTTCATTGCTCTAACGGTATTTTGTTGTTTTTACCGATAGAAAATGGCACACAATACTATAATCTCAGGCACTTAATTATAAAATTTTTCTGGGGAAAATTAGTCTCACAGGATTTTATTCTTTACACCATTAAAAAAGGCACCCACTACTTCAACTATTTTTCCGGGAAAATTACTTTTTCTATCGGTATTATTTTGTTGTACCGATGGAAACGTACATAATTCTATCGGTATTATTTGGTTGTACCGATAGAAAAATGCAAACCAATACTATAATCTCCGGCACTTAATTAAAAAAATTTTCTGGGGAAAATTGGTCTCACGGTATTTTATTGTTTATACCAATAGAAAAATGCATCCACAACTTCAAATATTTTTCCGGGAAATTTACTTGTTCTATCGGTATTATTTTGTTGTATCGATAGAAAAGTGCATAATTCTATCGGTAATTTTTGGTTGTACCGATAGAAAATGTCATCCACTGCTTTATTACTCGTACATGGCCCTTGAGTTTCCCTCCAGTCGAACAGTTGCAACTTAGAGTACTGCGTCTCTCCGAGAGTGAAGAAAACCACAACCTCCGCATTGACCACTCAGTTCCCCTCTCCCACACGACGATCGCCGGCTGTATACTGGTTCGCCACTGCCACCAATTCTTATTTTCGTCCTTCGCCGGCGGCCGCTGCGTTGTACACCGCCTCTCCATCACCACAACTGATCGCCGTAAATACCCTAATTCGTCGTTCTATTTCCAGCATCTTCCTTATTTGATCCTAATGTTTTGTACGTACTAATTCTTCGAGTGTTGCAATTACACTAGGGTTCCCTATTGTGTTGGATTATGTACATTCCGCAGGCAATGTTGATTTAAATTAGGGTTTCCATAATATGTTCCAGTCGTGTAATGAATCTGTTTTGAGATTTGAACTTATCTATACTGCTGTATGTGTGATCAATTGTATCCAACTGCCATGTAATGCACATTATGTGTTGGAGTAGTTCTTACACATATTCTATCGGCTGCTGATGTGTTTACCGATAGAAAATATTTCTGCACAAGTAGTGAAACTTAATTTGGATCTGGCCATGCAATGTACTAGTTTGGTTGGGAATTTTTACTCACTTGGAATGAATATATGGCAATGTGGATGGGTCTTCGATGTATATGTTTCAAATGCCTATACATGACTTTTCCCAACCTAATAGTTGTGAAGTCCTGATGACTTGCCTACAGGCTAAAGATTATGCACAGTGGCACTTAGATATCTTTATATTCCATTAGCATTAGGTTTGTCAGATTATGCACAGTGGCACTTAGATGCTTGTGTTCATATTTACGTGTGAAATAATAATGCTGGCCCATGAATATTAGTATAGCAAATCATCGAGAATGATATGTGATGACAGTGAATGGTGGCTTGTCAACAATATTCCATATATATAGAGAACATTGTTATGTTCTATCGGTATCTCACGGATTTGCCGATAGAAAAATTGTCTTCTGTGGAGGTAATTGATATGGGCTATCGGTAGCTCATGTGTTTACCGATAGAAAATATTTCTGAATAGTTCAAGAAGTAATTTATGCATGTCTTTCTTTTTGTATTATTTTCCCTTTTGCCGCCCTAATTAGTCTCCAGTCCTGGGTAAGTTATGGAACTCCAAGGCGAATTAATTGCCATATGGTTTGTTGATGGTTTTTTAGGGGATCGAAGACATGTCGTCGTCTTCATCGAATGGTACTAGTGGTTCGACTCGGGCCAGGCCCAACGTAACTGAAGATGCAGTTGTTACATCCCAGCACAAGAGGGTGGGGCGAGGCGCGACGACGTTGGGGCGTTTGGCCAAACACACGGATCTTTCTTGTGAGTTCAACCAATTTGGGAGGCCGATTGGAAAGAATGCTGGGAGGTATGCGGCCTACGTTGGACTGTTGGCGAAAGAAAGGGTGAAGATCACCGTCCAGAGCTGGAAGGATGTGACTGCGGACGAGAGGGATAGGTTGTGGGCGGAAGTGAAGGTTAAATTAACTGAAATCGCTGAACTCTTTTGTAATCACGTTCTCTTGGCTTATACTAAAGTTTAACTTACTCGTGATTAATTAATTGTATGCATTTTTTGAAAACAGGCTAAGTGGAACATCCCCGACGATACACCTAGGACGGCTTGCTTGAAGGACATGAACGGAACATGGAAAACCTTTAAGAGCTGGCTCGTCAGTAAGTTCCTCGCTGCGGGGAAATCTCCTTGCGAGAAGTACCCCTTCATATCGGAGGAGGTATGGGAGGAATTCACCAAGCAGAAGGAGACTGAGGAGTTCAAGGCCCTTAGCGAGAAGAATAGGGCGATCCAGAAGAGGAACGACCACCCGCATCGGCTCAGATCCCGGCGCTACGCGGGGAAGGAGGAGCAGTGGAAGAAGGAAGACGAGCAAAACCCTATCATCGACACCCCTGAGTTGCCGCTCTCCGAGATCCGGGATGAGAGGTGCAAGCGATGGTGGAGGGGGAGGGGGTCCGTGTCTTCCATGGGGTCTGTGCAACCCCTGGGGACGCCGACGTTGTGAGGCGAATGGTAAGTTGGCTAACCTCGTAAACTGTGTGCGCACAAGTGTACATAAGGCAATTTGTCTCACAAGGTACCTTCAAATGTAACAGATCTCTTTTGAGAATGAGGTAGTGGAGGGATTGTTTACCCCGCAGAGGGAGAACGACATCCTCACCCGGGCTCTAGGAAATAAGGAGCATCCCGGGTGGACACGGGCCGTGGGAGCCATTGTGTCGTGGAAGGCCGGTTTTGCAGATCCGGCTCCACCGAGGAAGAAGGCCCGCTCCTGGAAGGAAAAGGAAGCCGACCTCTCAGATCAAATACGGGCTGAGGTACGGGCGGAGATGCGGGCTGAGGTGCGGGCTGAGGTGCAGTCTGAGGTGCAGTCTGAGGTCGTACAAATTAGGGAAGAGCTCGCACGGTTGAGAGAAGCATTGCTGGCCAAGAGTGCAGATGCGGATACCCAGGACGACGGTACCCTGCGGGGTCGGATAAGCAGTTGCGCTTCGAAGGTCCTCGCGGATCCAGTGGATCTACTTGAAGTGCTGCAAGCCTTCATCTGTGCACTTAAGTTGATGCCACTCCCATTCTGTTAGAGTTGTTTCGCTAACCTGTTTTAATTGTTACAAGTTTGCAGAAGCCGGAGGGCTGCATCCTACAGAATCACGTAGGCGCCGGGCAGGAAGTGGTTGGACAAGGCTTCGTATATCCGTCAGGGCCAGATGTCTGGGTCCACTGTGTACCTCTGCGGTTGGGGTTCACAAAGGTACAGGTGGACATGGCTATGCCGGGCTACAATGATTCTCCGTTGCCAGTCCCAACAGAGGAACTGTAGACACTTGCTGAGGCAGTGGGCTCCTACGTACAGTGGCCCAAGAAGTGTCTTCTAATACAATCGGTAAATCCTACACATTTGAGATTACATCCTACTCAGTACACTCAACTTGCAAAATCTAACATACGTGCTCATTAATTGAAGTGGCCTCCCGTCGGGCTACCAGGGGACTGCGCCCCCAGCTCGGGGCATGAGGCCCGATCTCGTGCAAACCTGGACACATCAAAGACGGCCTCGACCCCACCCAGCGCATCCACGCCTCCACCTCGGAAGAAAGCCGCCATCAGCTCGCCCTTGCCTTCGAAGGTACGCGCTCAGTCCCTGGCAAAAGGCAAGGGCGGCAAAGGCAAGGGCAAAGGGCGACAGGGACTGCCGGAGACGTTCACCAACGGGTGGCCACTCATGTCGGAGGCATCTTTGCGCAAATTGGATCGATCAACCAGAGCCCTCCACGCGTGGTACCTACAGCGAGCTCGGCGCAACCTGAACTTCTTAGTTCCCTACAGGCCTGGGCAGTTCCACCGTGAGCCCGGGACTATATCCGTGGCACACGAGGATCTGTTCGACCTCTACAACTGGCGGGAGCTCGATATGTCCATCATACGGACTGGAGTCCTGTGAGTTTGCTGATGCTATGTATTGCTGTTTTCTAACTCTGTTTGCTAACTCTGCATTAATGTTGCAGTTCATTTGAATACTGAGTAACTTTCTGTGAAATATTAATCTCGTCCTTCGCATGCAGGTGCATGTACAGGCTAGCATCGGAGGCTGCGTGTGACAAGGTGGGTTTCCTCGACCCAGAGAAAATAAGCCTCACGATGCTAGAGCAGGACGCCGCGCACGCTGAGCAGTACATATCCAACGCGCTGATGGCGCAGCAGGACAGAGACTTCATTCTGGTGCCGTACCACCAAAGGTTAGTGCATTTCGTACAAATTTAACTCAATCTTGTATGTTACACCTGAGATGTACTTTGAGCTAGCGGTCCTCTTTTACGTACAATGCAGGGGCCACTGGATCCTCATCGTGATCTGTCCGCCGAGGAACGAGGTGTACTACCTCGATTCGATGCGTGACAGATTATCGATGGAATATGTGCACAAGGGGAATATGGAGGCGTAAGTAACTTATATGTTTGATTTAAATTTTCACCTCACTAGCTAATGATAATACATTAACCGGCAATACTAACTGAAATGCAGGGCTTTTGATAAATATGTGTCCGCTGGAGGGAGGCATGCCGCACCGCAGGGCTCCCTACTAGCTTGGAAAGAATACGAGGTACTCACGAGACTTTTTGTTTATGCTTAATTAGTTTATGGAAACAATATATAGCTAACATGTCTTAGCATATGCAATTATCTCAGTGCCATCAGCAGCCGCAATAGTGGGAATGCGGGTTTTATGTGCTGCGCTACATGTACGACCTAGTGCGGACAAACTTTGCCCGATTCCCCCAGGTAAGCATCGATAGCTAACTCAAATTTCAAAAATGGGTGTCACGTTCTAAATTAGGATCAAAGTTAGTTACTCAATATTCACACATGCTTGCAGATCGCCATGTCGAAAGGCCAATATGAAAATGCAAAGATTATATATCTTCGACAAATCTGGGCACAATATGTCATGGAGGAAGTAGCGCCCAACCATCCAGCATGACAATTTTCTCCTTTTCGTGTACTCTGCATAGACTGTTTATATACATGTGAATAAATATATATGTGAATAAATGTCCACATTGGATTGCAATTTGTATTTGTCCATACATATGTGAATAAATGTGAATAACTGTCTAATGTGTCAATCTGTTCTGTGAATTTACCTTGCATCTGTACTGTATTGTGTATCCAATCTATACTGTATTGCATCTGTACTGTATATGTGAATGTACTGTATTGTGAATGCAAATAAAGTACTGTATATGTGAATGCTCTATCGGTAAATTCATCAACAACCGAGAGACTACTGTACTTGTTTCTTTCGGTACAATCAACATTAACCGTTAGAAGAGTGTGACCTTTCCTGCCGGTGAACTCATACATATCCGAGAGAGTACTAAGCTTTTTTCTGTCGGTAATCTTGTAGTTAACCGTTAGAATAGTGGTACTTTTCAAACCGCTAGCGACGAGTTTTCTATCGGTAAACTTGTAAGATGCCGATAGAATAGTATGATTTTTCCTATCAGTAAACTTATAATTAGCCGTTAGAATAGTGGTACTTTTCCAACCGCTGACGACGAGTTTTCTATCGGTACACTCCTAATATGCCGATAGAATAGTATGATTTTTTCTGTTGGTAATCTTGTAATTAACCGTTAGAATAGTGGTACTTTCCCTGCCGCTGGACGTAAGACTACGACGGGTTTTCTATCGGTAGATTCATAATATGCCGATAGAATAGTGAACTTCTTCTATCGGTTATTTACCGATAGAAAATGTTCTGTCTTGTTCTATCGTGTCTATCTCTATCGGTACAAAAACCGATAGTAGAAGGGTGTTTTTAACCGATAGAAGACTGCATTTCTGTACTAGTGAGTACTGTATATGTGAATGCTCTATCGGTAAATTCATCCACAACAGAGAGACTACTGTAGTTTTTTCTATCGGTAAAATCAAAATTAACCGTTAGAAGAGTGACCTTTCCTGCCGGTGAACTCATACATATCCGAGAGAGTAATAAGCTTTTTTCTGTCGGTAAACTTGTAATTAACCGTTATAATAGTGGTACTTTTCCAACCGCTAACGACGAGTTTTCTATCGGTACACTCCTAATATGCCGATAGAATAGTATGCTTTTTTCTGTCGGTAAACTTGTAATTAACCGTTAGAATAGTGGTACTTTTCCAACCGCTAGTGACGAGTTTTCTATCGGTACACTCCTAATATGCCGATAGAATAGTATGCTTTTTTCTGTCGGTAATCTTGTAATTAACCGTTAGAATAGTGGTACTTTTCCAACCGATAAACGTTAGACTACGACGGTTTTTCTATCGATAGATTCATAAGATGCCGATAGAATAGTGAAGTTCTTCTATCGGTTATTTACCGATAGAAAATGTTCTGTCTTGTTCTATCGTGTCTATCTCTATCGGTACAAAAACCGATAGTAGAAGGGTGTTTTTTACCGATAGAAGAAAGCTTTTCTGTACTAGTGTGGGCTGTTATCTCAAGGTCCTGGTTAGGCTCTTGTTGTCTCTTAGAGGCTAAAAAGAATTGTCTCTTGTGGGAGTGCCCGATAAGGATGAAGAGAGTTGGTTACTTGAGGGTACCTTTAGAAAAAAATAGTGAAAAGGTTACCTAGCCTATGATCCTCCATATCGTCCAGACTTCTCTACTTTTTTTGGTCGCTTTCTTTCATATGGGTGTAAGGTTCCTAATGTTCTAACTAAGAAAGTATAGTCGTTCTCTCTTCCTCTTCCTGGCCCTTCAGCCAAGCCGCTTTTTCTGTTCATTGGATTGATAGCTTTTCCCTCTCCCCAACCGCTGTCATGTCCCGCTACGCTAGCGCCTCCTGTTATTCCTCAATTTCGGCTAGAAATTCTTTAAAGAATTTCCATACCATCCGGGAGGTGAAGCAGAGGAGAGGAAAGCCCTCGCCCGGACGGCAGAGGATAGTTCTGACTTGTAAGTAAGTCATAATAATACCTTAAGAGTGAAGTACTAGACTATTTAATACCAAATAGTCAAGTACTTCTCTCGGCCCTGACGTGATAAGGCTACTAGCGCCCTCCACTCGTGCCTACTTTCACTAACCTATAGCTATTGCATGCAAGCTCAATCTTCTATCCCGCATTGCTACGCGCTCGAAACAGCCAATTCGCTCGTATAGCTAACGCAACCTATAGAGTGCTATTGGAGAGTGCAGGGAGTATGATGGAGGAAGGAGTGAGAACGACTGACGATAGAGCAGGAGCAAGCTTAAATTCCTTCTCCTTTCAGTCGAGCATACTTTCGTTCCTTCGACTGCAAGTTATTCTCGAACAGTGGGTTCTCTAACAGCCTATTTTTCCCTATCCCGCAAAACAGCTTCTTCTGCCAAAAGCCACTTTGGGCATGTCCCACCACTGGTGAATTTCATTGCCTGGACTTAGCCAGCTTTCAGCCAGACTGACTTATAAAAAGATTGCTCCTGTGATCCTTCTCCCATGCTATGTCTTTGTCTCAATGACTGCGAGATTGCTAAACAGTGACTCGATAGAATGCTAATTGAGGCCTATCCTTCCCGAAAGCGTCGGCTACTTCTATTCTATTCTAACCTGTTCCTCACGATTAAAAGAAGAGTTAACACGGTCGAAGCTCAAACCCTACTTTACTTAGTTTCATCGTCCTCAGAGGACATATCTGATTAACTCACTTCATCACCACCGCCTCTTATGGCTATTTAACGGTTATTTCATTCTTCTGGTATGAGTTTATCCGGTCTATGTGGAATTCCTCCCTTAGGTCAGAGACTGCCATCGAGGGAATGGCCCTCTTTTCTACTTTCTCTATTCTATTCTCTTACTCCGCAGAAGTAGAGAAAACCAGAGAGAAAAAGAAGAGGTTACCAAAACTCGTATGCGCGGTAGTCACTCCATGATTCCAGTCTTCCTCTACGGAATAGATGAACTCTGTGCTTCTCGCCGAGATATAGGTCTTCCCGCTGCTGTAGGGGTGGAGGACAGACTTATGTTTCTCTCACTTCGTTGATGCGAATCGTAAGTCCTGTCCTCTTCACTAATCCGTATTAGCATCGGATTAGTTACGTGGCCCTCGGGTTCCTGCGCTATCACTCCAGAACCTCTCAATTCACATAAACTGTTTTGACGTTCCAAGTGATTGCCACACAACCTTGATTATCAGTTCAGAAGCTATGAATGCAACAGTGCCTCTCGTCAGAGTATCTTGGATTGTTGAGTAAATAGGGGTAGGAAGTACCTTTGATGGTTGTGAGGATTGTGATCTAGTGTTTCTGTTTATGCTGTGATGCATGTGATGGTTGTCAAAACCACATATGGTAGCAATGATCTACCATTCCTGGGTGGTTGGGGGGATTAATTCACGCTAGAAATTATCACTCCTACTTAATTCTTAACAGAATAGCTTAGAGAAAATGGTAAAAATTTGGGTTTAGGCACAATTGTCACCTTGCTGTTGGTGTGGATTGCTTTGTCCTTTCTCCTTTGCTGCTGAGAATTGTCGAAATGAGAAAGAATGAGCCCTTGTTTCTTTTTTGTCTGAAGCCTAAGTTTGATTGGTGTGTGTAATACGCCTTATATGCTGTGTTGTGCATGAACCGCCTCAAATTAGGCGGAGGTGGTTGAGTTTACTGTTCCGGCGAACATGTGGTCATGTTCAGGACAGGTGTATTTTGGACTAATTGCAATATCAGAAACTTTAGAGGGTTTTGTGCAAAAATTTTCAGTGTGACTGAAAAAGGTAAAATCCCGGGGACTGTTTTGTAAAATTGAGAAATACTGTCACTTTGGGACCAAGGTCTGGTGCTTGCCTCTTTAAAGTAATTTTTATTTTATTTTATTATTATTTTGTTTTATTCCTCTTGAGGCTTCTAACTCACTCGAAATGATCCGAACCTCGAACGCATGACAAACAAATATCATAAATCTATCCACACCATGTTGAAGCAAAAAAATACACAAACAAAAGAAAATGGCAAAAAAAATCTAAAAACCACAAACTAACCCATTCAAAGTGTATAAAACTAGCGATCTATCAGCTGATCTCTCAGCCTGAGCGAGTGCTGCGGCTCGCCCTGCATTTGTTTGTCATGCGCTCGAGTTTGGATCATTTCGAGTGAGTTCTGACCCTCAAGAGGCATAAAACAATATAATAATAAAATAAAGATTCCTTTAAAGAGCCCAGCAGCATGCCTTGGTCCCATAGGCCCAGTATTCCTCAATTTTACAAAACAGCCCCCAGGATTTTACCTTTTTCAGGCACATTGAAAATTTTTGCATAAAACCCCCTAACATTTTTGATTTTGCAAATTAGTCTATAGTACACCAAACATGTCCTAAGCATGGCCACCTGTTTGCTGGAACAGTAAACTCAGCCACCTCAGCCTAATTTGAGGCCCTTCATGCACAACACAGCATATAAGGCGTATCACACACACACCAATCAAACTTAGGCTTCAAATAAAAAGGACATTAAGGTAATGCAGTATGTTCTATAGAACAGGAGAGGAGAGATGAAATCAAGCCCTAAAAAGGGCTCAATTCTTATTTTGACAATTCTCAGGAACAGTTCCAGGAGCAACAGCAGAGGAGCAAGGACAAAGCACTCCACACCAACAGCAAGGTATCAAATGAAGAGCAGTACAAAGTCTAGAACTAATCTCATAGTCATATTAAGCATATACAATAAGTAACAACACATTAGAGTGATTTGATTATCAAACCTCACCAAACAACACAAAAATGAAACAAGGTGAACAGTTTATTCCAACTTGAACACATGATATCGACACCAAAAAAAAAGAAGAAAAAGAAAAAAAAAGGAAGAAAAAAAAAAGCACGAGTGGCAAAAAAGGTCACCAGAAAATCAAAAGAGAGGTGACGAAGAGAATTGCAAGTAATTGTCATCAAGAGCAAGCGAAACAAAACCCATACTAAGAACATAAAACAAAAGGACATTTATATACTTTTTCTATTGTACCATGAGGTTTAACAGCTCTTCAAATTATACATTCATGTCAGTACTTAACTGAGTTTAGCATACTTTTTTTTGAGACTTGCATCTTTACTTATGAAAAGGTGAAAGTGGAACGGGGGAAAGCACAGAGGAGCGAGAGTTTTCAAAGAATAGATTGATTTTATATATCATGTGGTTCCCTTCTACCTCTCTTCTCCGCAAAGGAGAACATAGTATTTCATTTAACTCTACACATGCTTCTACTTTTTTTAGCAGATGCTGTACTCCTGTCTCTTCGGATAAGAACTCTTCTCGTTTTGTCGATATATCTTATTCTACTGTTGCAACTCTAAAACTTGTTTTGGTTGATGCACGATTTCTTATGGATGCCTTCTCTAACTTTATAAGTGATGCAAAAAATTTGATATTGGTGTTTACTTTTAACTCTTGTATATCTGTTTTTTTTTGTTGGGTTTGAAGTTGACGACGATTAAAACACTTTGTCTTAATCAAAGGATAATTAGTAGAAGTATATATACTTATTAATTAACTCACACCTGTATTACGATAAGTGTTAGTTCGGAACTAATGTGGAGCCTAATGTTATGATCAGCTCTAATCAAGACATACAGTCATATTTTAGTTAAAATAAGTATATGACCACGGTCAGTTTTGATCGTAATACTAAACCCACGCAACTCTTAGTCGAAGGATTAAGTGTTGAAAGCCCTTATCAAAGGGTCAATTACCTGCGACCATGGATAGGACATTCCCTCGTGCTCTAACGATGTGGCAGTTGACACACGGATTCACAAACAATCGACGACACAATTCTTTTCCAAGGAGAAAAACTACCGGCAATGGTTGACAATCAACGGTAGTTTTATAATGGTTAACCATCTTCTGAAGTTATTAAAGAAGACAATGTGGATGATAAAGTAAATAAAATATTAATAAGAAAAGAGTACTAAATGGAACATTCCTCTTTGACTTCCTTTCTTTGTAAATACACATTCTTCAAAACAAATCACATCACACTAATATGTACGGTTATTATTTAATTTCGAGAGTCTTAACTTGTTAAAAAAAATCCTTGTGCCATTATTGTGTTTAATCTCTTTGTTCGTTGCAATTTCTTTTATCTTGTAGGCTCAATGGGTCGTCTATCGATCGTCGACAGAAGTGTATGTCTGCTTTTTTGAAGTTCACGTATAATTTTTTTTGCGGGTGTTTGTTGAGATTTCTGGGCATTTCGTATCGATGCAAGCAGATATAAATACGACGACGATAAAAATATTGGTCAATTCAGTTAGACGAAAAATAGGTGTCAAGATTAATGACCTAGTTATGATTCGCTGTGCGAAAATTTTGGATGAGAATAAACTTCTCTCTTCTCTTCTAATTTGCAAAGACTCAATCATTATTATTAGGCTTAGGTTAAGAGCTGACTGGTAAGTATCTATATAAAATCCAAATATTTATTATTTTAGTGCGTTATTTAGTGTTATAATAATTTAGTATCTGTAGGGAAGTATCTGTTGTCTGCCAAACATTTGACAAACTTATCAAGAATCGGGCACTTTTTCGTAATGTTCAGTGGACACAGATGTTACAAAACACCAGTTCTCTGAATGTATCGGTCATTTTTTTATCCGATTTTGCTCAGTTTATTATTCGTGAGATGTTGGTATGTTTGGTGGCAAACATCGGCAAAATTTAAGTTTTAATGGTGCATTCAAATCTACCGATATATTTTTTTGTGATGGTATGGTCATTTTTTATCTCATGATTGTGGAGGTAAAATTTAATGCCACATAATGTCACAATGACTATTGGAAACTTCATGATATCATAAGACAGGCTTTCTGGGATCCTGTAACTTGTGGTTTCTACTTTTTTTATAGTATTTACTTGATTATCGGTGGTCTTATCCTGCAGAGGCTGCTTCTAATAATGATAGATTAATCGCATTTTTAACTAATTATTTTGTTTTGACATCCTACATGGATAGAATGAAGCAGTACATTTTATTGAAAAATATGGTTCAACGAATTACCCCATCTATAAGCAAAAATCTTGAATTTAATTTTGGACACCGTGTTGTTTACGAGACAAATATAAGTAATGTTCCAGCAATGGATTATACTTATATGTATTTTCCAATATTCAATCCATAAACTAGAAATTTAGAGTCGAGATGTGATAATACCGAAATGTACTGTTTCATTTCAACTAGGATATCTCATTATTAGAAAATATGGCTCAAATGAAGTTGTACATTTCGGTATTATCATATCTCGACTCTAAATTTCCAATTTATGGATTTAATATTGGACAATACATATAAGTATAATCGATTGCTCTAATATCCTTTAGATTTGTCTCGGTGTCCAACATCAAATTCCAGATAGATTTTGCTTATAGATGGGGTCAAGTCTTTGAATCATATTTTCCAATAAAATGTACTGTTTCATTCTATCCATATAGGATGTCAAAACAAAATGATTAGTTAAAAATATGATTAATCTCTCATTATTAGAAGCAGCCCCTGCAGGACAAGACCATCTATAATCAAGTAAGTGCTACTAAAATAGTGGAAACCACTTGTTACAGGATTCCAGAAAGTGTTGACTTGTGATATCATGAAACTTCCAATAGTCATTCTGCCATGATGTGGCATTAAATTGTACCTCTGCAATTATGGGATAAAAAATGACTCTACCATCACAAAAAAGTATATCGGTAGATTCAAATGCACCATTAAAACTTATGTTTTCCGATCTATGCCACACCAACATACCAATATCTCATGAATAATAAACTGAGCAAAATCGGATAAAAAAATGACCAATGCATTCGGAGAATTGGTGTTTTGTAACATCTGTGTCAGCCGAACATTACGAAAAAGTGCCTGACTCTTGATAAGTTCGTCAAATGTTTGGTAGACAACAGATATTTCCCCACAGACATTAAATTATTATAACACTAAATAACATACTAAATTAATAAATATTTCAATTTTATATATATACTTACCGACCAACTCTTAACCTAGGCCTAACAGTAATGATTGAGTCTTTATAAATTAGAAGAGATGACAGAAGTTTATTCTCATTCAAAATTTTTCCCACAGTGAATCATAAATAGATCATTAATCTTGACGCCTATTTTTCGATTAGCAGATTTGACCAATATTTTTATCATTGTTGTATTTATATCTGCTTGCATCGATACGAAATGCCCACAAATCTCAACAAACACCTACAAAAAAAATTAGACGTAAACTTCAAAAAAACAAACACACACTTCTGTCGACGATGGATAGATGACCCTCGATCCTACAAGATAAAAGAAATTGCAAAGAACAAAAGAGATTAAACACAATAATGACACAAGGATTTTTTTTAGACGGGTTAAAACTCTCGAAGAATTGAATAATAACCTTATATCTTGTGTGATGTGATTTGTTTAGGGGGATATCTATTTACAATGAAAGGAAACCAAAGAGAATGTTCCACTCTATATTGTTTTCTTATTAATGTTCTATCTACTTTTCTTATCCACCTTGAGTTATTTAGTGACTTCAATAGGGCAGTTTACTATCACAGAGCTGTCGTTGATTGTCAACAGTTGCTGCCAATTATTCTCCTTGGAAGCAATTATGTCGTCGGTTGTTTGCGAAACCGTGTGTTAACTGTCACATCGTTGAACGAGTGAAATCGTGTTCATGGTCGCATGTAATCAATGTTTTGACCATAATTTTCAACACTTGGTTCCTTTGACTAAGAATTGCTTAGGTTTAGTATTACGATCAGAACTGGTCGTGATCGTATATCTTATTTTAAATAGAATGTGGTTGTATGTCTCGACCCGAGCTAATCATAATACTATTAGACTCCACACCAATCTGAACTAACTATTATTATAGTATAGTTGTGGGTTAATTTATAAGTATATATATGACATGTATTAATTAATCGTTAATCAAGAGAAAGTGTTTTAATCCTCGTGAACTTCAAACCCAACAAAAAAAGATATACAATAGTTAAAAGCAAACACCTATATCAAACTTTTTGCATCATTTATGCCAAGTCATTGCCTTTCCATCAAGAGTTCCAATAGGAAGTTCAGATTGTGACTCTGTAAAATCAGAGGAAGCATTCATAAGAAATCGTGGATCGACCAAAACAAATATTAGAATTGCAACTGTGGAACAGCAAGATGTATCAATCAAGCGAGAATAATTCTTACCCGTAAAGTCAGGAGTACAGCATCCGCTAAAGAAAGCAGAAGCAGGTGTAGAGTTAAATGATGTACTCCTATTCTCCTTTGCAGAGGTAGAAAGTAGTTGCCTTCTGTTGCCTCTTGTACTCGAGCTTGCTATGATAGTTTAACTAGTTATGCAAGTTTGTCAAACATCTTGTGTATGGATAACCTCAGAACAACAATCCAATCGGCACAATCAACATAACCATACAAATACGCATAGCACTACTATCTTGGTCCTTTTTTTGTCTTTGGTCAGAAGAGGAATGGTGGAAGCCTATCCACAATCCACAAGTCTACTTCGGCCTCTTCTTTATTAGTAAACTCAAAAGTAGTACCTAATGAGTGTTTAGCAGTAGTTGCAAGTTTAGTGTATCTGAAAGTCAAAACAAGAGGCTGACAATGAAAATGAAAGAGCACCACCACAATAAGTGACTGTAAGCTACAATTGACAAGTTTATCCAACTAAAAACAGAATTAACAAGTGTAGTTGTCTTTGACATATCAGTAGGTTCATATCTTTTTCAGTTCTCACAAAGTAGTTCTCACTAAGTAGCGCTCCGAACAGAAAAAAATATAGTATAAGATAAGCCTAAAAGAAATACAAGGCAGCCTAAACGAATCCTATTGAAGTAATACCCGTTATAGTTATTTTCAGTTCTCCACTTTAAGCTTTGATGACTTGTCTAATCACTAGTATAGAAAAGCTTTCTTCTATCAGTAAAAAACACACTTCTACTATCGATTTTTATACCGTTAGAGATAGACATGATAGAACAAAACAAAAACTATTCTAACAGTAAAAAACCGTTAGAAAAGATCACTTGTTCTAACAGTTTATTACTAAAGAACCATTAGAAAAGATATCGTTAGAAAAAATGATCTTTTCTAACGGTTCTTTAGTAATGAACCGTTAGAAAAGATCACTTTTTCTAACGGTTCATTACTAAAGAACCGTTAAAAAAAATATTGAACCGTTAGAAAAGATAACCATTGAAAAAAGTGACTTTTTCTAACGTTCTTTAGTAATAAATCGTTAGAACAAGTGATCTTTTCTAATGATTTTTTAGTAATGAACCGTTAGAAAAGATAACCGTTAGAAATTTTTTTCTAACGGTTCTTTAGAAAGAAACATTAGAAAAGAATACTCTTTTCTAACAGTTCTTAGTAAAAAACCGTTAGAAATCAACATTTTTGTAGTATCAATTCACAAAACAAGACACAAAACTGAATTCATCCAACTTCAAGGTACAGTCTATCGACAAATTTTCACCTAGAAAACAAAGTCTGAAGTGTTCAAAAACACTAGAAAAATAATAACTGAATTTTGCACATAAATCCTGAAAGCAGACCCAAATTGTCGGAGAGGTCTCTCCACACGAGAACCTCTGGGAGTTGCCCTATTTACATTCAGAAACTTTCCACTGATGTCCTGTTCAAATAAATGATAGTTTGCCAAATATACAATTTTTACAGTTTTCTACTCTTTTTTAACATGTGCAGAATATTAATAATCACACCACTAAAAAATCGACCAAACGTATCCTAACAAAAAAAATTGAATAAAAAACTAGCCCAAATTTTCCCTTATTAAAAAGGTGTATAAAATAAAGATTATACAAGACAAAGAAATTACAAAAACTTCATAAATACATAGAAAAATAAAAGAGAAATAACAGTTGGCTGAAAAAAAACAGACTATGTCGGTTTCCAATGTCCCAACTGGGCCCAGGAACCACCCAAAATCCAGGAAACTGACCCAGATAATATCTACTATTCATCTAAATTGCAAAGCAAGATTTTGGAATGTTACAGGTAATAAATAGAGAATAAGTTTGAATGTCATTCTGCTGATGACTACGAGTGCAATAAACAAGAATTGAAGAACATGTGTATCTTTTTGTTACAAAAAAGGTGCAATAAAATTGTATTTGTTATAAAGCTAGTGAATTCACTAATTTCTGTACAAACAAATAAGGGCATAGTAAGTCCAAAATTTCTATACAAAAATTTCTCTTTTCAAGCATTGATGGAAACGGATGACATATAAATTGTTGGCACAAGTGTAAAGAATGAGAAAGAAGATGCATTTGTTTGTCAACATAGTATCACATTTAATAAAACTAGAGTATATCAATAATTTAGTGCTACTATTTTTGCTCAATTAGCTAGCACATTTGGCAGGCTCAAAATGACTCTTTTCACTTCTTCAATGACAAAAGCATCTCTGGTAAAGACATTTTGCAGAGTTGCCTAACCAATATTTAACTATGGAAAATCAAAGGTGATGCCATATAGGAGTCTATGTAAGTTTGGACTGGCTGCTTCAAAAGATTAGTTTAAATAACTATTTTCTAATTTCTCCAAAAAAAATGAACTATTTTCTAGTGGTTTTTGACCTCCTATAATATTTATTTCCACGACTCTAATATCTATCTTGTCTATCTTCTTTTGAATCTTTTTCTTGCTCTTGAACACTTTGGCTATCCTCTGAAGAGATTTTGTATCTTGGATTACCTATTCAATGGATACATCTAGGAACCTCTCTTACCGCATTCAGTAAACAACAATAGCTGCAACAACTTAGAATTGATCAAATAATAACAACAGCTCGGAGTAGATCAAACAATGCATACTGGATAGTCATTATTAGAAGCACAACACGTATGTATTAGATCAAACAATGCATACTGGATAGTCATTATTAGAAACACAACACGTATGTATGGAGCTACTCTGAAAGGTTGGGGACTGACTGCAAATACCAATGTATCACATACTAAGACAAAGAGAAGAAGAACCTACAAGAGAAACACCCAACACATTGCTCTTTTAATAAAGCTAAAGAAATTTTAGTATCTTAAAAAAAAATCAAAATAAGACGAACTAGACCTACAGGAAATAAGCATATTACTGAACATAAGTTATCTCAACAAAAAGCACATGCCAACAAAAATGTTGACGGGGATTGACACCCGAGTCAGTTCAAATAAATGCACGACTGGTTCAGGATAGATTCGAGCCAGACATGTGCCTGGTGGTGCAAACTCAAGTCATTCTGAGAAGTACCAGCCCGAGGTCGCAGGCTTTATGCGATCAGATCGCAGCTAGTGCGCGGTCAAAAGTTCGTATGCTGTGCGCGGACAGAAGGCTGAAGATGTTGCGCGGTCAGCCAACATCGCGCGGTCAGAATTCTTTGACCAGGGAATGTGGGATTAATCTATCCTGTAGCAGGAATATCCGAAGTATCCCGAAGATTCTTCCACGTAGAGAAGCAACCGTCAGGAGGTTAATATGTGTAATTATCCACAAGTAATACATGTTAAACCCGCGTGGAAGTTAAGAGCGGTTCTCTGAACCGCATCTAAGCAACCGTTTGATGCCGTTACGACTTGGCGCCCTTTCGACCAGTATAAAAGGGCGGCATGGAGCATCAAACAGTAGGATCGAAGGATCACGAGATATAACACGTCTCACTCGAAGAATCAAACAACCAAGACAACAGCCTAAATTAGATAGCTTCCATAAGCCTTCTGGGCTTCGTTTTGTACAATCATAGACGGAAACCTTCGCCTGTGAAGGTTTTTTCCTGTCACTTTGTAACTCTTTACTACACATAGTGAAATCCCAATAGGACTTAGGGCTATTACTCCCACCATCGAGGGTCCAAACCTGTATAAACTTCTCTGTGCTCCAGTTCTCCATAATTCTACAGACCTTCTCGGAGGGATACCCTGAAAGGTCTTACAAACTACAAATTCTGCATAAGTTCGGCTAAGGACCCCGTATCCGAATCGTCGACAAATGTGACTTTAGATATCGATCTTCTTTTCTTTTCTTTCTTTCTTCTTTTTATTTACTTTATTTCCTATCTTTATTTATTTTATTTTTGTGGATAACATAGATATTTCATCTTCCAAGTGTTACTATTCATACTAACTCTATGATGTTTTTCTTGGTTAGCAGACAACCAACCATAGGTTCTTAAAACTTTTTGTTTCTATGTACTAGTTGTAGACTTCGGATATAATAGCAATTAAGTTCTGGTGACAAAACTATTGGTAGTTCTCAAAAAAAATTTCCTTGTGCCATACCAAGTTACAACAACAGAGGCCTTCAAAATATATTCCACGTCATTTTATTGAACTTTCTTATCTTTAATTCCTCAGGCAATGATTTTTCTGATTAAACTTGGGCACTTTGACAAGTAAAGTATTGGCCTTATTTGCTCTTTTTAGTCATCTAAAGCATATTTCACAATACATAAAAGCTACTCTCACTATTCAACACCTAGAAATTACGAATGTTCAAGAATTTTCTGGTCATTACTGTGATATACCAAAGAAAATTATTTTCCTCTGTATGCTACTTCAAATCAAGCACAAAGAGAATAGACATTTTACCTTCAGTTTATTCATGAAGTTCTTCCAGAAGAGATGGCAACCTTCATAGGAAAGTGGATAGAAAATATGAAATACAAGAACAAGAGATGCAATTCCCAGAAACAGAGTTAATAACAAGCATGTACACATTACACTACTACAGAAATGCTTTTCACTATCGGTTAAAAATCCACTCTACTATCGGTTCTCTTACCGATAGTGGTCGGCACGATAGTAGAGGGGCAGCACACTTCTATCGGTTAAAAAACCGTTAGTAAAACATCTACAATCCCAACGTTCACTAATCGCTATCGACTATTTCTTCTATCGGCTCGGCTTTAAACCGATAGTATTGTATAAGTTTTTTCTATCGGCTCGTATATAAACCGATAGTATTGTTTAGGCCTTTTGTATCGGCTAGGATCTAAACCGATAGTAATATAAACGTTTTTTTTCTATCGGCTCTTATACAAACCGATAGTATTTTGTGGACACATTTAGTACTGGAAACTTTATTCTATCGGTTGTTACATATAAACCGATAGTATTGTGTAGACACAGTTAGTACTGGAAACTTTATTCTATTGGTTGTAGTATATAACCGATAGTATTTTGTAGACACGTTTAGTACAGGAAACTTTATTATATCGGTTTCTGAATATGAACCGATAGTATTGTTTGGACACAGTTAGTACTGGAAACTTTATTCTATCGGTTGTAGTATATAACCGATAGTAATATTAGTTTTTTCTTTCGGTTATGTAGTGGCACGGTTAGTACTAAATATTTACAAATATACATACAGCAATACAGAGATACATACAGCAATATACGTACAGAAATACAGAGATACATTGGATCATTCACAAATACACCAATATTTACAAATATTCACCAATATTCACATATTGAATTTGTCCACAAATACACTAATACAGTAATATACACATGCATTGGACAGACTGAATTTATGCACATATTGATCGAGTTTATTCACAAATACATCAATGAATCTATTCACAAATCAATGAATCAACACATTCAATATATATTCACAACTACAGCAATCAACACAAGTCTGTTACTGTCGATCGTTGATAGCCACTTCTTCCATGACATATTGAGCCCAAATTGTTCGCAGCTCCTTCAATTGAGGCAACTCATATTGCTCTTTGAACATGGCGCTCTGCATATATGCGTGTATGAAGTTAATTAGGATCGTACGTCACATCCAATTAAAGTTCGACTTTGAGTCAAGAAAAATGGTTACCTTAGGGAATTGGGCAAAGTTTCTCCTGATCAGGTCATACATGAATCTCATGACATAGAAGCCACATTCCCACGATTGTGGCTGCTGATGGCACTGGAAAAATTGCATATGCAAAGACATAAACCCACATTAACTCGAAAGAACTAATTAAGCTTAAATTAAAAGACTCATCATGAGTACTTCCATCCGTATTAATTACCTCATATTCTTTCCAAGAAATTGTTGTGCCCTTCGACGCGTCATGCCTCCCTCCAGCACTGACATAATTTTTGAAAGCCCTGTATTTAATTTAGCATTGCCGGTTAATATGTTATCATTAATTAGCTACTCAGAGAAAAATTTAAAACAACTGTGTTACTTACGCGTCTATGTGCCACGTGAGGGTGAAAACATGCGCCACCCTGTCGCTCATCGAATCGAGGTAATAGACCTCATTCATCCATGGGCAAATGATGGCGAGGATCCAGTGGCCCCTACATTGCATATACAAGCGAACCGTTTCATACATATGTTAGGCGTAACATACAAGAATGAGTTAAATTAGTAGGAAATGCACTAACCTTTGGTGGTACGGCGCAAGGATGAACTCTCGGTCCTGCTGCGCTAGTAGTGCCCTTGATATGTATTCCTCCGCATGTGCTTGGTCGTGCTCTAGCATCGTGAGGCTTATTTTCTCTGGGTCAAGGAAACCCACCTTGTCACATGCCCTCATCGACGCCAGCCTATACATGCACCTGGATGCAAAGTAGACATTAGTAAGTAGTGCATACAAAAAGTGATTAGATTTATGAAACGAAATGTGATAACTTCAGACAACAGCAAACTCACAGGACTCCAGTTCGTATGATGGACATATCAAGCTCCCGCCAGTTGAGGAGGTCAAACAAATCCTCGTGGGCCACCAATATGCTCCCGGGCTCACGGTGAAAATGGGCTGGCCTGAAGTGAACCAAGAAGTTGTTGTGGCGCCTAGACCGGGTCAGGTACCACTCGTGGAGACTTCTGGTTATTTGATCCATATTGCGCAGAAGGTACTCCGACACGAGTGAGGACCCGTTCTTGAACGTACCCGGCTGGCTTTGTTTGGCCTTGCCTTTGGCCTTGCCCTTGCCTTTGGGCGGGGAGCGAGTGTATACCTTCGAAGGTTGGGGTGTGGTGCCGTCGGCCTCATTTGATGGCGAAGGGTTTGAAGCCGTCGGAGGAGGCATGGGGGCCGAAGGAGTTCGCTCATGCGTTGTGGCGGGGCTGGTGTCCTCAGGAAGTGAGCTGGTATCCATCGTCCACTTTAAGTACAAACGCTTAAATTAGATTTTGCAAATTGAGTATATTAACTGAGTTGTAAGCTAGAATGGCTAGGGTTTACCTCCTGTAGTCTAACACCCTTCTTGGGCCACTGTATGTACGAGCCCAATGCCTCGCCAATTGTCCGCATTTCGTCCGTTGGGACGGGCAAAGGAAAAGAGCTGTAGCCCGGGAGGGCTATGTCCACCTGTACCTTTGCGAATCCAGGCTCCAGAGGTACGCAGTGGATCCGGACATCCTCCCAAGACTGGTATACGACCCCATTTGCAACCGCAACAGGTTTGTCGCCTATGTTGATCAATAGGCTACAGCTCTTCGGCTTCTGCAATTTGCAACAATTATAACAGGTTAGCGAAACAATTCTAACGTAACGGGAGTGGCATCAGCCGAACTGCATATATAGCTCAAGAGTTGCAATACCTCGATCAGGTCCACCGGATCCACGTGAACCTTCGAGCCAACACTACTCGGCCTGGCAGCGTCGACCTCGGCAGTTGGATCTAAACCCTTGGACTGCACAACTCGGCTGAGGCGTTCATATTTCTCGTTCATTTGAGCGAACATGTCCGCGAATTGTGCAGTCACATCTGCCTGTATCTTCTGAGATAGCTCCACTTCCCTTTCCTTCCAGCTGCCAGGCTTCTTCGCCTTTTGCCCGGGGTCCGAGAAGCCTTCCTTCCATGGCACCACAGCCCCCACGGTTCGCGTCCGCCCTGGATGCTCCTTGTTCCCTAGAGCCCGGGTAAGGATGTCGTTCTCCCTATGGGGACTGAACAATCCCTCGGTCGCCTCCTTCGAGCAAGAGATCTGTTACATTGAAAGCTCTCCATTGTGAGGAAGAAATATATACAAACTTGTGCGCACACTAGTGATCATAGTTAGCCAACTTACGAGTCGCTGCACGACCTCGACGTCCCTGGGGTTTGGGAACGCCACAGTCCCCGTGGCCGACACGGTCCCTCTGGCCAGCCACCAGCGCTTGCATCGCTGATCGCGGATCTCGGAGAGTGGTAGGTCAGGGGAGTCGACGAAATGCGACGCCTCGTCTTCACCCTTCTTCCACGCTCCTCCTTCCCCGCATAGCCGCGAGAGCCGAGCCGGTGTGGGTGGTCGTTCCTCCTCTGGATTGCCCTGTTCTTCTCGCTGAGGGCCTTCGTACCAGAAACAAGAAAATTAATGCACCACTGCTTACTGCATACAATGGTGTAGCCAAGCAAAGGAACCATTCATACCTTGAACTCAGGAGTCCCCTTCTGTTGGGCGAATTGCTCCCATACCTCCTCCGTTATGAAGGGGTACTTCTCGCATGGAGATTCGCCTTTAGCGAGGAAGGTACTGACGAGGACGCTCTTGAAGGTTTTCCACGTGTTGTTCATGTCCTTCAAGCAAGCTATCTTGGGACCATCGTCCGGGATGTTCCACTTGGCCTGTTTCAAATGGTGCATATAAGTAGGACTTACCTAATCTCTAGGATAAACCAAGGGAATGTGATTACTCAAGAGTTAAGTGATTTTGATTAATTTTACCTTCACTTCCGCCCACAGCCTATCCCTCTCGTCGGCCTTGACGTCCTTCCAGCTCTGGACGGTGATCTTCACCCTTTCCTTCGCCAACAAGCCAACATAGGCAGCATAGTGCCCGGCGTTCTTCCCGATCGGTCTCCCGAACTGGTTGAACTCACAGGAAAGATCCGCGCGTTTGGCCAAACGACCCAACATCGTCGCGCCTCGCGCCTTCCTCTTGCGCTGGGACGAGGCAGCGCTATCTACGTTCGCCCTCGCCGAATCACTAGTATCAGCCGAGGAAGATGCCGACATGGCTTTACCTAAAATACCATGAACAAACCATCCAATTGATATGAAGAAAGGTACATGACAAAGTAATTCACAGAATATTTAGATGAGCAGTGCAACTAACAAATACTATATTTCCTATCGGTTTTGAAAGGAAAACCGATAGTACTAAGGTCTTTATTCAGGAAAATTTAAAAGATTAGCAGTGCAAACTATGCTAATCTCTCTGCTGGAAAATAAAGTCTGTTAAAATTTAAATGAACCTAAATTTGAGATGAAAATTAGAAAATGGGAAGTAATTCATAGAAAATTCAAATTAGCAGTGCAAACTATGATGGCACTACTATTTACTATCGGTTTTCCAAGTCAAACCGATAGTAATCAAGTCTGAATTAGGAAAAATTTCCAAAATTGCTCAGCAGGAACATAAAGTAATTGCTCAGCAGGAACATAAAGTAATTGCTCAGCAGGAACATAAGGTATGTTAAAATATAAATGAACCTAAATTTGAGATGAAAATTAGAAAATGGGAAGTAATTCACAGAAAATTCAAATTAGCAGTGCAAACTATGATGGCACTACTATTTACTATCGGTTTTCCAAGTCAAACCGATAGTAATCAAGTCTGAATTAGGAAAAATTTCTAAAATTGCTCAGCAGGAACATAAAGTAATTGCTCAGCAGAAACATAAGGTATGTTAAAATATAAATGAACCTAAATTTGAGATGAAAATTAGAAAATGGGAAGTAATTCACAGAAAATTCAAATTAGCAGTGCAAACTATGATGGCACTACAATTACTATTGGTTTTCCAAGTCAAACCGATAGTAATCAAGTCTGAATTAGGAAAAATTTCCAAAATTACTCAGCAGGGACATAAAGTAATTGCTCAGCAGGAACATAAGGTATGTTAAAATATAAATGAACCAAAATTTGAGATGAAAATTAGAAAATGGGAAATAATTAACAGAAAATTCAGTTTAGGGTATTTACTATCGGTTCTGAGTAAGAAACCGATAGTGAACTACACTGTATGACAAATTGCTAGTGATTTTCATCAATTCTGTCATTCTCATAGCTATCAAGTTTCTAGTTCATGAATTTTACTCTAGGTTTCTATTTGTAATCCATGGAACGGGATATGAACCATTGCATACAAAATTAAGCAATACACGCGAGCGATTTGGTCAAGAACACTTACAGTGGATCGTGGAGTGGCCGGAGGCGGTGGCGCAATGCAATGCCGGAGGCGGTGGAGAACCAGTGGCGCAGAGGAGCGAAGAAGCGAACGTCGGCGAATCTAGGGTTTTCCGCGCGAGTATTTTTCGATTTGGAATGTGATCAGTTGCACTGGAGGGAAAATCGTGCAGGTTATAACCTAATAAATGAATATTTACTATCAGTTCATCACCAAAAAACCGATAGTACAAACATGTAAGTTAGGGTTTTCGTAACACAGTGTAAATCACTATCGGTTGTGAACAGTAAACCGATAGTAAACTAAGAACAGGGGATCATAACACAGTGTAAATCACTATCGGTTGTGAACAGTAAACCGATAGTAAACTAAGAACAGGGGCTCATAACACAATGTAAATCACTATCGGTTGTGAACTATAAACCGATAGTATAGTTTAATTTCATATCGGTTTCACAGTTATAACCGATAGTAAAATACAATGCTATTGACCCTAAAGGATTTCCCTTAGAAGAATTACAGAGGATCTCAGTACATCATTTTGTATTGTATTTACTATCGGTTATGACAATAAACCGATAGTATATGTTAATTTCATATCGGTTTGGAGGTTGAAACCGATAGTATAATACTGTTAAATTGATCTAAAGGTATTTCCTGAGAACAAATACAGATGGGTCTCAGTACATCATTTTGCACTTATAAAGACACCTGAAACCCCATGCAAATGGCTTGCAATAATTTTGAAATAAATTAACAGTAAAGACCAATCATGGAATGAAAATTTGCAGTTTTCATATATATTTGTGAAAAGAATCAATTATTGCTCAAATCAAGTATAAACTCCAATTGAAATGAAAATTTGCAGAAATGATTCTCAATGCATCACGTATATTTTCCCAAAGAATTTTTGAAAAATGATTTGAACATTCTTCGATCCAAGTAATATACGTCACTTACATATTGCAAATTAGTCAAGAATGGTTGTCCACCCATAATCCTTCTTCGTGATCGTCTCGTAGGTAACTTGTTTCGTCAATATCTTCGGTAGGGACAGATTGAAGGATTCCATCTAAAAATGGAGGTAGTTCATCGAACTGATCGTACTCTTCTTCATCCACAACGTCTTCGACCCCAACAATACGTCTCTTACTGTGAAGGACAACGTGCAACTTTGGGTTGGCCGGGTCAACGATGTAGAACACCTGTGTTGCTTGCACAGCAAGTATAAATGGATCATCTTTGTGTGCGACTCTACTGAGATCGACTACAGTAAACCCATAATTGTCGACTTTAACACCTCGAGGGATTTCGACCCATTGGCATCGAAACAGAGGAATCTTAAGTAATACATAATCGAGCTCCCATATTTCCTCAATAACACCGTAATATGAGTCGAGTGCCCTTACTGCCCTGGCATCCTCCGAAATAGCAAGTAGTGTCACTCCACTACATTGCATAGCACTCTTCTCGTCCTGAGTTCTTGTGTAAAATGAATAGCCGTTGATGTCATACCCCTGCCAAGTCCCTACAGTAAATCTAGGCCCTCTGGCCAACCATGTAACATCTTCATCTACATCGCCCTCAGAAGCTTGCAGGACTCTATTTTCGATCCACCCAGCAAACTTCTTATTATGTTCTCTGGTGACCCAAATCTCTGGCTTCGAGGGATTCTGTTTCCATAACATTTCCTTGTGCTCGTGTATGTATGGCTCCACCCCCGTCATGTGCTGTAAGACCCAAAAATGGGCTTTTGCATACAGATCACTAGAGGGGACGACTGCTTTAAATCCAATCGTTCCAATGCCCTGAAGCCTGCCCTCATGCCGAGACGTAGGAACGCCAATTGGGTCAACCCCGGCCATATAGTTGGTGCAAAATTCGATCACCTCCTCGGCGGCATAACCTTCAATGATACTGCCCTCAGGCCGATGTCGATTCCTTACATATCCCTTCAAGATACCCATAAATCTCTCAAATGGATACATGTAGCGCAGGAACACGGGTCCACAAAACTTAATTTCTCTGACAAGGTGAACAATTAGATGGACCATAACATCAAAAAAGGATGGAGGGAAATACATCTCCAGCTGACAAAGAGTGGTAGTCACATCGCGTTGCAAATCGTCCAGTCCATCTATATCAATTACCTGCAAGGACACAGTTGCAGCAAATATTCAGATCCAAAAAATCTGACAAGTTCCACGAATGGAGCTAATTAACTTGCTAGGAGTACACGCTTACGTACCTTGCCAGATATTGTGTTGAAGAAATAACATAGCTTTGTAATTGTCTCTCTGACTTTGACTGGGAGAATGCCTCTGATAGCAATGGGAAGCATTTGTGACATTAGTACATGACAATCATGGGACTTCATACCAACCAGTTTCAAGTCTTTCATGGACACAAGTTTTTTCAAGTTCGCAGAATACCCGCATGGAACTTTGACACCATGTAGGCACTGACAGAGTTCTGTTTTTTCTCTTTTTGACAAAGTATAGCAGGCCAGGGGGAGGTATGTCCGCTTTCCCTTCTCCAACGGTGCAAGCTCAGTCCTTATGCCCATGTCGAGCATGTCACGGCGAACGTTGATGCCATCTTTCGTCTTTCCTGGAATGTTCAACAACAAACCAATCAAACTGTCACAAACATTTTTCTCTACGTGCATGACATCAATGCAATGTCGAACTTGTAAGTGCTCCCAATATGGCAGACCCCAAAGAATCGATCTCTTCTTCCAAACATTTTTTCTGGAGGTTTAGAACATTTACCGAACTCAACTTTGATGTCCTTCACGCGCAAGTAAAGCTCCTTACCAGTCACAAACACTGGGGCTGATCCTTTCTCAGGCTTCCCATTGAATGACTTCCTCTTCTTACGGTAGGCCTGATGCATCGGAAGGAATCTGCAGTGACCCATGTACACTGTTTTTCTGCAGTTCGATAACCACATGCTTTCAGTTTCATCCAGGCAAATAGGACAAGCCTTGACTCCTTTCGTACTATACCCCGACAAATTTCCATAGGCCGGGAAATCATTTATGGTACAAAATATCATGGCCCGCAACATGAAATTCTCTCGCTTATGTGCATCCCACACCCGCACCCCTTCGCTCCACAATTTTTGTAAGTCCTCGACTAACGGTGATAGAAACACGTCAATATCATTCCCGGGTTGTCTGGGTCCTGAAATTAGTAACGACATCATGATGTACTTACGCTTCATACATAACCAAGGAGGAAGATTGTAGATACATAAAAGAACCGGCCAAGTGCTATGTCGACTGCTCATATTTCCGTGTGGATTCATACCATCCGTACTCAGCCCAAACCTTATATTCCTCACTTCGCCGCCAAACTCACCGAATGTTCTGTTAATGTTTCTCCATTGAATGGAATCAGCTGGATGTCTTAGTTTTCCTTCTTGTTTCCGACCTTCAACATGCCAACGCAAGTACTTCGCATCTTTCGGATTTGCAAACAGCCGTTTCAATCTGGGAATCACAGGCAAATACCACACAGTTTTGGCCGGAGGCCCTTTCTTTACCTCATCACATCCATTGTGATAAATTCTGTCCCCATGCTTATACCGCGATGCACCACATCTTGGACAAACATGCAAATCCTCGTACTCGTTACGGTACAGAACACAATCATTTGGGCATGCATGTATTCTTTCGATTTCCATTCCCAACGGACACAATAGTTTTTTGGCCTGGTAAACCGATCTTGGCAACTCATTTCCCTCTAGAAGCATGTCCGCTAACAGATCCAATAGCGCCGTGAAACTCTTATCGCTCCAACCGTTGCTTGCCTTCAAGTTATATAATCTCAACACAGAAGACAACTTTGTAAATGTTTCACATCCGGGGAACAAAGGCTTCTCAGAATCAACAATTAATTTCTGAAATTTAGCTAAATCGTTTTCGCTGTAGTCCTCTTCTACATCACGTAACATTTCATCTAAATTGTCGTCATCTACATGGACTTCCGAATGAACATTATCAATGTTTTGATCATGATCATCATTACTGCAATCCACTTCCGGGTGCTGCTGAGTGGTAGCGGTAGTGCTCGTTTCCTCAAGATCTTCACCATGCCATATCCAACGGGTATAGCGTGCGTTAAAACCACGACGAATCAAATGACTCCTAATCTGATCAGAGTTGCCGAACCTTTTTAAGTTCATACAATCTATACAAGGACAATGCATATCTTTCTCTCCCTTCTTCGCCTTTTCTTGCTCAGCAAATTTAATAAATCCATTCACACCCTCCAAATACTCAACAGTAGTACGTTTTATTCCATACATCCAATATTCTCGGTCCATCTACAATTATTTCACAAAATTGACAAATTCAAATAAATAATTAATGACTCAGGGCATGCATATATGAATGAAACATAATTAGCTAGGCCATATGTGTGTACATGAGCTGTTTAATTACATTAAATGGGTTTGTATATATGAAACCCTAATTAACTTGATGCATGCATTAATTGGAAGAGCCAGCTAGCTAGCTGCTTAAATTCAGCAAGCTATAGCTAGCTAGCCAACCCAGCCTTCTAGCTAGCTTGGAGATACATGTATCTAGTTTAATGAATTGCAAGTAGAGAGAGAGAGGGAGAGTGTGAAAGAGTGATCGAGAGAGAGAGAGAGGTGATGAGAAGATGACAATACCGAGGGGGATGGAAATATGATCAACCTCTCAGCTAGCTTCTCCAGATCACTCTAGCTTGGAGTTGTGCTCGGCTGAAATGATTCCAACATGTAGAGCGCAGAGCAGGGGTCGACCTAATTAAGTTGTCCAATTTTACTATCGGTTCAACAACACTAACCGATAGTAAAATAAGGTCCCCACTGTCATAACCATTAGTGTATTTGAAGTCATTTTACTATCGGTTTTTTTTATATAACCGATAGTACTATTTCATATATTGTATCGGTTAGTACAGTAATAACCGATAGTAAAAAGTCAGTAATTTCACTATCAGTTACCCGAGAAAAACCGATAGTACTATTCAATATATTATATCGGTTAATACAGTACGAACCGATAGTATAAAGTGAGTAATTTTACTATCTGTTACGAACGAAAAACCGATAGTACTATTTTAATATATTATATCGGTTGGTACAGTAATAACCGATAGTAAAAAGTCAGTAATTTCACTATCAGTTAAAAATGAAAAACCGATAGTAGTATTTAATATATTATATCGGTTTGTACAGTAATAACCGATAGTATAAAGTCAGTAATTTCACTATCAGTTACAAAAGGAAAACCGATAGTACTATTTAATATATTATATCGGTTTGTACAGTAATGACCGATAGTAAAAAGTATTTGCATTTCACTAACGTTGGATTAGTGTGTAACCGATAGTAAAATGATGGTTTTCCGCAGCTGTTGTCCTATTCTATCGGATTTTTCCTAGATTGCTTACAACCGTTAGAAAATAAGGGTTAGTGGAATGCATTTCTGTAGTAGTGTTAATACATCAGATTCAAGTTTTAAAAATTTTCAACATAGATCATTTGCATATTCCTAAAGAAATACAATTGCAGTTCATATTACAATAACTACAACCATGCTAATTCATGAACAGCAGCATATAGGAAACTGGACATATAAAAATGCACATGGAAATGGGATAAATCTGCAAGACATCTCAAAATGCAACAGACTTTTTAGCCAACATGTTTACTAAAGCCTCCAAGTGGCAAGTCAGAGTCTTACCTCATAAATGAGTGATTCTGCTTTACTTAAGTATGGCAGCTGTCCTAGGAAGTAAAGATCCCTTTGATCACAAGCATGTTGAGCACTTTTCCAACACCAAAGAGGCTTTTGAAATGCAAATGAAATACCTCAAAATTATTACCCTATGATGGGCATTGTGACATTGTGTATACATTTTCCTTCGAAACTTTTTGGTGTGGCAATTTTTTGGTGTAGTTAAGATGGCCTTCTAGTTTCAGTCTGAATAATGTAAGGTCAATTTTCACCTATAGATCCCATATTTTGAGACTCTGCGAACTAACCTCAAGAAAATTCAAAAAAATCAATGCAAATAGGTTAAGTGACCACAGCCAATCCAACCGGAGATATACAAACTAGAACTTCATAGCCCTTTCAAATCTTGTGTCATTCAAGACATCCTCAGGGATACCAACACCATCTTCTGCCTGCCATGCCATTCAGATCAAGCTTTCAAGTATCTCAAAATTACGACAAAACTAAAAATATGTAACAGTTTATGGTTGCCATATAAGCTTCAGCACATATGATTATCAAAAAAAGGACTTCACTTTCACCTGTGAATTTTGATAACCACAACCAGCTCTCAGGGAAAGTTTCAGTTCCCCCCATGATCACATTGCAAAAGAAAATGGGACTTACGAGTCATGACACTTAAGGATGTCTAAGAACAACCTTGTTGAAGCTATTGTTACATTGGTTCAAAACATCAAATTAAAATGCTGTAGTATTTAATAGGAAAATGGTGCATTTCATCAACTAAGATTTTGTACCTCTTACATTTAAAATGTTGTACTTGTTCACTTTCAATGTTTCACATATTGTTGTATATGTTTTGGTTGTGTTTATGCTTATTGTAGTATTTTATTGAGCTAATTGATAACTTCTTACAAATAAAAAGGTTTTAGAACATCCTAAAATTAGCAAATTGGAAAGAAAATATGGCATTTGCAGCTCAGCTTAATAATATAGCCACTGTTAACAATATTTGTAACACAATTGCTTGTAAAGGCATAAATTTCATGAATATTTCAGTAACAACATCTTTGTGCTTGAGCTTAATAAAATATAACAACAGTGCAAACAAAACCCAATTAACAAAAATTAGCAAGTATCAAAACCATTGGCATACCATAAATCCTAAGAATAAAACAAAAAATGTTGTAAAATTATAAATAGAGCACAACTGATGCTAAACAAACAATTGGGGGAAAAACAAAATCCATAACCCAATAGAACTAAGAATTCAAGAGGCACGATGAACACCGTAATATAGCTATATAGCTACATAGTTCTATTGCTCTATTGATGTATGGCTACATAACCATAACAGATTAAACCATAATAGAAGAACAGCTACATATTTGCATACCAGAAGAACAATCACAATAGGTGCATGAAAACTGGATCTGACACTATAGTGCAGTGCAGTACACAGCTGATCCACTGCTAGCTTCAGATCTGTGACCAAAACCAATGTACATGAATTACTCAAAATTAGTATATTAAAACCAAGTGATTAAGTTAAGATCATGGCCAGAAAAGTGAACCAAATGAGGCAACAATGGAAAAATGACAATATTTCTTTTGAGAACAGCAAAGACAAAACATGACATTAGCAAAAACAAATGAATTCTTCTAATGAATCCCCAATCAAAATTAGAACTATTGCTTCAAATCCTTTCCTCCAAAAAACAAGTTCAATCTTTAACCTACAAAATTGGAATAAAGATAGAACTTGCACTAGCACTGAAGCAAAAAAAATGTGAAGGCATCCTGAAACACTAGCACTGAAGCACATACATACTTCTACCCATGGATCTGAACAGAACAAAATATGCAAATTGATATAACAGGAGCTAAGAACAAGCATTTCACTCAGAAAAACTTTTCACGCTTTCAATCTTATGAACTGAACTAGGAACAAGCATGGATCTAGAACAATTGACACAGTACATTACATGAACTTTTTCAAATTTTACAACAACTGCATATGAGAGATCAAATTCACATATGCTTGTACTATGTATGAGATATTACACTGCATATGAGAGATCTACTTCCACATAATACACTACCATGTGAAGTAAAAAGCACTGACCGCCATCTAACATGCAAAAAATTACTAATCTCAAAAGAAAAGAAGAGATGGAGAGAAGAATTGGAGATTTCTATGTACTTGGATCAATGATATAACCGTCGTGCCTCTGGTGTTGGTCGCTGGCCTTGGAGCTCGTCGATGAATGTGAGAAGCATCTTGAGCTGCTGCTGCCGTCAGACGCAAGCCAAGCGGGCATCTCGATGACCATGGTGTCCACGACCTGCCGCAGGCGCGCGGGCGGCGTCGCGCACCCGTCCTTAAACTCGGGCAGCAGCTCCACCGCCCGGCGCCACCACGACCGAGCCACCGCCTGCCGTGCTACCAGCACCATCGTGATCGCTCACGTCACCAGATCGCGGCTGGTGGATCTAGGTGGCAGCACATGCGAGGCAAAGGCAGCGGCGTGGGATGGAGGTGCGCGCGGAATCGGTATGGGCGTAGGAGTGGATTTGGGGGGCGGCATGAGAAATCAAGGAAGAAGAAGAAGGAGAAGAAAAGGAGAGCGGTGTCCAGTGTAGATCTGCGGCTGGTGGCGAGGGAGGCGGTGGATTGGCGAGAGTGAGGAAGAAACAGAGAGGGCGCCGTGATTGTAGATCTAGGGATTGATTGAAGGTTATTTCTTAACTCAGGTGCATTCTTCTAACGGTTCTAAACAAAAAAATTTGTTAGAAAAAATCATGTCGATTTTTCTAATGATTTTTAAAATACAACTGTTAAACGAAATATGTTTCTTCTAACGGTTTCAAACAAAAAAATTGTTAGAAAAAATCATGCCAGTTTTTCTAACGGTAATTTACTTCGAAACCGTTAGTAGAAATGCCTACAAATGCATTTTTTCACTCCACACTATATACACTAACCGTTTTTTTCTAAATCACAAATAACCGTTAGAAAATAGAGGTTAGAACAGTGCATTTCTGTACTAGTGAATAGTGAATATTGGAAGGTACGTGGCGAACTTAAATAATTAGATTCTGAATTCAGAATTGCTGTAAGCCTAAGCTTAATCAAAGATGTAGCATGTGGAAGCATAAGTTCAAACTAAAACTGAACACCAACAAGGGTTTGAACTGAAAGCTGTCAAAAGTACAAGTATTGCCCTTAACACATATAACTCTTTGAGTTGGCTATTTTAATTCAATGCCTCTTGGAATTGACCTTAGCAACATGTCATTATGTGGGTGGTGTTCATATAGATAATTTGGAAACTACACTCAAATAGATAAGGCCAATGCCAAATTTTGGTGGGGAAAATTGCAGCATCAAACCAAGCATACTCTTAGTCCTAGTTGCAGTTCCACTCTACCTCTATTTGTTTTTCTTTTCCTCCTGAAATTGTTCTGATCTAACATTACTTTGCACCACAACTTACATTGTAACTACGCCTTTGAACTAGATATAGAGGCACTTAGATCAGTTATAATTTATTATGTTTGACAGACATCTCTTCTTGTTTCTGCTAGAGGGGAAGAAGCAAGTGGAAAGCGGATGAAGCTTTGAGTGATCTCTGCAACATATCCTATGGGGTTAACATTGTTGATAGGTTTTGCTTGGCTCCTGTGAAACACAAGGGTGAATGTGCTTGTTTAATTGAACTAAAAGTTTGGATCTTATCATCAGTAGATGTTAGTAGTAAAAGTGGATGGCAAGTGGTATGTATGATCACTGCTGGCTTTGTCTTTTTTGTGTGGCTAATCTTATCTTGTGTTGGGTATATATTAAACGTCACATGCGTATGTTTTTTTTGTTATTTTTCTATACCGTCCTGCTTATGTCGGATGTCTTTTAACGTAGTTTTGGTTACGTGTAGCATCTCAACAATGTTTTTGTTTTTTCTTAGATGAAGCCTGAAGCCAAACTGGGGCCCTATATGTAGGGTTTGTTTTATCCAGCTTAAAGCCTGTGTGGTTTCTAGTTAGACATCATGTTTGAGTTCTGGTCAAGTCCGCATGGCTGTATTAACCCACTTGATGATATTTACTCGATTTGCCTCATTTTTGTGTACATTTTCTCCATGTTTTTGCACATATTAGTCATATACCTCGGCATATATACCTAGATTATTCCAGATTAATTGCCAAATCGACTGGATTATTCGGTTTTCCAATTTTTATCGCAGGTTGACGAGGATTGGATGGATTTTCGGCTAGCGGTCGCGCCTCATCGACTTATTTTGACCATCGGACGATTCCTGATGGAAGTGCGCGTTCTCGCGAACGCGTAGGACCTGACCGCACCGAAATCGGAGTCACCGGAGGCCTGGAATCCCAAACCTTAGCCACGAGGTCTCAGTTCTAAATTTCCAAAACCTCGAGGACTTTTATGCAAAAAGACCTTCTTCCTTTTTGTGCTGCCGCCGGCCACCAGAGGAACTCGAGCCTGATTTTTCTTTGTTACCTTCTCCTTCTGTCTTCCTCCTCGCGATCCACACTTCCATCCACCACACCGACGACGATCAGACCATACACCGCCCAGACCATACGCCGCCGACGGAACTTCTTTTCTACCTCCCCGCGGTTTTTCCACACCTCCGTCTATCCCCCGGTCCTAGCCGGTCTCTTCTTCCTTCTCAACCTCTACCCTTTTATTTTCTGTCCTCTTCTTGGTTTAGATCTCTGACGCCACTCCAAAAACCCCAAATCCACATCCACCACTACTGCACTCCACCACTCGCCGGCGCCTCCCCGATCTCCACGGCCTCCTCGCCAGCCTCCGACCCGAGCCGTGCGCCCCAGATCTCCACGGCGCCGCCTGAGCCGCCCTCTCCCTCGCGCTCCCCTGGTGCTCCCGCCGCACCGCTCCTGATCCAGCGCCTCCGGGGATTTCGCGCCATCGCCGCCTCCACACAACCGTCCCCGTCACCAATCCGCCCCCACGACACCGGAGCAGCCGCCCCCGCCGCCGATCTCGCCCCCTCTCCTCGCGCCGCGCCTCATCTGAGCTCGCCGCTCCACAGCTCCTTCACCGGATCTGCCACCGCGCGTGTGCGCTGCCACCTGGATCCACCTCTCCGGCGCCAGGCCGCTCTTCCGCGCAGCCCGAGATCCCGCCGCCGGCGGATCTTCACGATCCAGCGCCTCCACTGCGCCACAGCCCGATCTCGAGCCGTGGCCTCCCTCCGCGTCGCTCTTCCTCGCGCCACCGTCGCAGCTCTGTGCCGGCGCCTCCCCGGTCTCCACATCGCGCCGCCACAGCCGATCCAGCGCGCCGCGTCTCCGATTTGGCTGTGCCACACCCACATTTCCTCTGCTACACCAAGCTCGTGCCGGATCTGAAGTTGTCGTGCTGCTTCGCCCTTGACCGCGTCCTCGATGGCGACGTCAACCTCGACCGCAGCCATCTACATCCACTCTAGCAGCAGGTGAGGTCCAGCGACTCCTCGGGCCATGACCTCCTCGTCATCTTCAACCAGCACCTTGACCACTCCATCGACTATACGACCTCAACATGCATGAGCTGCTACCTCGGCCGACTTCATCACCTGCTGTGCATCAGCGTCTACTTCCACGGCCACCATTGAGCTCCAGCAACTCCAGCGGCTATCATTACTGGTTCAATTCTTTTCACCCTTCTCCTGTTCTTGAATCCTATGAACTATTGAACTGGAAAAGCTTGTATGAGATGAACCGATATTGTAACTGAGATCCCTTGAAATGTTAGTTCTGAATCGAATGATTAACTCTTTTTTTGAACCATATCAAATTTATCATCTCAAGTAGTTTGTGGTATTGTGTTAGAGCCATCTTGCCTATCCAGTGATGAGATGAAATTATCCTTTTGCTGGGTGTATTATGATGGCTGAGATCGGTTTAAATTGACATTCAGTCCCAGTGATCACATGCAGGTGAAGTGATACTTTAAATTTTCTTCTGGAGTACTTCATTTCTGATTCTGGACTGAGTCCTTTTTATTCTCTCTGTTGGCCTCTCTTCAATGATTTTAATTGCAATCTTCTACTGAACTGTCCTGAGATGCGTTTAAGTGTTCCTTTGTTCTGTGATGTTATTGTTGTGATGTTTCATTGTTAATTGGAAAGTCATTTGAATCATCGAGCTGCAGGTGACTCTAAGCTCTATTTCTTCTGATGTCACTTCTATTGAAAGATTTTTGGTATGAGTGTGCAATGAAATTGATGAATTGAAATTCTGGAAATCAATTCCTGTGAATGACATTGTGTTGATTCATTATTGAAGTTCTTGTAGACCAATTGCTAGCATTCTGTTGGAATTGAAATATTTCTTGTTCAACTTCTGTCTGCTGAAATGTGTTAGTTTCTGTGTTGTATTTGAGGTTGCAGACTTGCTGTTGAGTTGTGGTTCTGTTTAACTGTTGTTGGAGTAGTGATTGAGTATGTTATGGTTGGCTGAAAGAGTGGGGTCGCTATTGATGACCTGTGTTATCTTTACATGCATGTTCGTTGATATCGTCGATGGACGCAGTCGTTTTAGTTGCTTTCGCCTTTCTCTTGCAAGACTACTAAACGATTATGATTCTATCGCTTGTACTCATGACGACATGTATAGATCTAACACTATGATCGCGATGTGACTACCTCTCTTTTTCTCATTTCTTCTGATATTCTCTCTTTCTTTCGTCTGTTTTAGTTTATTATCCATCGATTTAGTTTAGTTCTTCACGTTTCGTTTCTCTAGTCCCTGTGGAAAGAACGACTAGAATACTCGCCTTACTGCATCGTCCTCGTTCTCTTGCGAGACGGTCTAAGCCGGTATCACCACTGCACCATTTCTCAAAAGAAAAAAGACTGTTATAATTACAAAGATATACAGTCTCCTAAGATTGTTTAGTCAGACAGTAGCGAAGAGAGTCGTTTGTTTGTTGGTATTATCTATCTCAGATGTGCAAATAGATAAGCTGTTTCCAAGTTGGTAGAGGTTATAGACTGTATACGTTATTTCTACTTCAACTCAGGATACCCACCTTGAATAGTCCTGTCACAGCATAGATAATTTCATCTTGCTTTGCATTCAAGCATTGTATTTGGGCTATGCTCTTTAATTTACATTGACTACTACTAGACCCATGAGGAAATTGAGCGAGCAGCGAGCTCTTTTTATGAACTTCTAGAGACCCCATAATAACTCTCCTGATGCTCTTTTTCTTGAAGTTTTCTGCTTGTAGAGCACTTTTTGTTGAAGTTTTTTGCTTGTAGAGCAGTGAGCACTGCTTCAGTGTGTCGGCGTCTGTGTTAGTTCGTTGCATAGTGATCAATACTCGTATTGTGTTCGATTTAGATCAAGATTTCAATTAGTTGGTACTTGGTTGAGTAGTACTGACCTGGTAACTAGAACCAAATGGATGGAACTTGGCTGACTGCAGGGATTCATCATATTTGCCTCTAAATGTGTCGGCAAATGTGAAGAACTGAACGGCACAAAAAGAACATTTTAGTGGAATATACATTATTGCTTCCCAGACTGCTGCCTCGATGTAGTAGAACGCCTCCGCCGCCAGGAGCGATACTAATTGACATATATTTGGGCACGGGCACACACATCATTTCATGATGAGGAACGGGTTCCTCATCTTCCGACAGGTAGGGGATAGTTCGATTGGTGGAGACTTGACGTTGACGATCCGACTTTCGACCAGAACCTATCTAGGCCTGCAATCGTTACACCACTGCTCCGTTCGTTATCAACCGTATCGAGGCACGGTTGACCTAGCCACAAAGGCCTGTTCCTGCAAGCGAATCGAAGAACACGTGCAAGAACACAGAAGAAGCAATTTCGAATTGCAAGTATGTATTAAGATCACGAAGTGTTGGGGTTCCACAAACCGAAAGACGGCAAACTGCGACAGCAGAAAAATTCTAAGCAAAACCCTAGTCTAACAATGACGGCTACGAGGTTTTAATATGTGAGAGGGGTGGCGTCTAGGGTTTGGGGCGCACCGCCCCACGCGGGATACACGGGCAGAGGCCAAATAGACAAGTGACGCAACACCGCACGGCCCAACAGAATCTGGTCTCCACTTTTTTCAACGATTGTGATTGACTCAGAAAAAGTTTGGACGTGGGACTAGATCCGTTGGAAAGGTCTCGTCGAGGGCTTCTCCGTAATGTACTTGAACGCCCCAAACAGAGTTGGTATGCATCTGCTACGCCCATTTGAAGACAGGCTGCTCCGCCGTGGCCTACCCGGACTCCAGCTCGCGGTAGACTTGATTCCCGACCCGTCTTGGCGCAAAGTGACACCCTCGCTGATCAACACCATGATTCCTGAGCACAAGCACAATATTATTAGGTAGTAACTCACTCTTGTCAATATTCTCTCGTGTACTAAGAAACGAGCTCACCTGGTGATTTAATTGACGTGCACGTGCCCTTGTTATTGGTCCTTGCACAACGGGTGTTGGAAGAATGGACACATCATTAGGGGTGATGTCCTCATCATCTCATGTCAGCTACAACACAAAAATACTTGAAAATAACAGAAAAATAAAGGAAATGGTAAAAATTAAGTGTAACACATTTTAGGGTGATATTTTACTCTGGCAATCTTTTGGAGTATCATTTTTCAAAAGAATTTTTCATACGGAAAACCCAAAGTAAAAAAATAATTTCGCAAAAAACACAAAAGAAAATAAAATTGCAAAAATGACCATAGTCGCCAGCCCTGCTGGCGACTTAGCACCGAAAACCCTAAGTCGCCAGCCCGGCTGGCGACTATGGTCTTCCGCTCCTCTGTCGCCAACCGGGCTGGCGACTTAGGGGGTTATATAACCCCAAGCTGTGGCGACACAGGAGGAAAATTTCATTCGGTTTGGAAAAAAAAAAGAGAGGAGAGGAGGAGGAAAGGGAAGGAAAAGACAGAAGAGAAGAGGGAGAGGAGGAGAAGGAGAAGAGGAGAGGAGGAGAAAGAGAAGGAGAAGAAGAAGAAGAAGAAGGAAGAAGAAGAAGAAGAGGAAGAAGAGGAGTAGGTAAGTTTTTTAAAATTATCTAATTAAATCTGTTTTAGAAATTAGTTTTAAATACATATCAGTTTTAGAAATAAAATTAAAAATGAAGATATATTTTAGAAATTAATTTTAAATGCATATCTGTTTTAAAAATATAGTTTAGAGTATAGATCTGTTTTAGAAATTCATAGAAAATATATATCTGTTTCAGAAAATAAATTTGCAATACAGATATATTTTAAAAATTAGTTTAGAGTATAGATCTGATTTAGAAATTTGTGGAAAATACATATCTGCTTTAGAAATTTAGTTTAGAGTATAGATCTGTTTTAGAAATTTAGTTTAAAGTATAGATTTGATTTAGAAATTTGTCGAAAATATATATGTGCTTTAGAAATTTAGTTTAGAGCATAGATCTGATTTAGAAATTTGTGGAAAATACATATCTGCTTCAGAAATTTAGTTTAGAGTATAGATCTATTTTAGAAATTTAGTTTAGAGTATAGATCTGTTTTAGAAATTTAGTTTAGAGTATAGATTTGATTTAGAAATTTGTCGAAAATATATATGTGCTTTAGAAATTTAGTTTAGAGTATAGATATGTTTTAGAAATTTGTGGAAAATACATATCTGCATTAGAAATTTAGTTTATAGTATAGATCTGTTTTAGAAATTTGTGGAAAATACATAGAGTAAAGATTAATTTTAAAGTTTTGTTGTAGACAATGTCAGAAAGAAGAATAGTGTATGTTTTCACGGGGAACAAGTAATCAGAAACGGACCACATGGAGATGACCTATGTAGCTGTCATCGTGTAGACATGGAATTGAATGATCTTAGTGCAGTTAATTTTGAAGATCTTAAGACCCGAGTAATGGACATATTAAATATCGACTCGTCTAAATATGAAATTGTCATCGAAGCGTTGGTGCCTGTTGGTGAAACAGGTAGTTGGAAATTATGTAAACTTAAAGGCGATCGGTCTTGGGGTTCTCTAGTTAGGAGAGTGTTAAATCCCATTCATGGCCCAGATGACTGCGTGTTGTATGTAACGGTACTAAACATCCCACCAGTGGAAGAGATACCCGAGCCAGTCATTGATCCAACAATAACACAGGAATCTGGCAGTGTCCCGAACACAGGATTCATGAGTGGGTATTTCTGGACTGGGGACGAGGCTTACGCCGATGAATGTGAAGACGAGGGTATGGAATACTCAGGCAGCGAAGGTTCAGAGGTGGATGCAGACTATGCGGATTCGTCTAGCGAAGAAGATTATCGTGGGATGGGACCTCCACAGCAATGGTTAGATCCAAGTGGTTTTGATAATGCACGAATCCGCGATGATCGCAGTTCGAAGTCGACATCGGATGAGCAAAGATTAATTTTAGGACAACATTTCCGAAGCAAGGAGGAGGCAAAGCAAGGCATGGCGATGTGGTCCATTGCACTACGTCACTCTTTCAAGGTGGATAGAACAAATCCGCGGCTGTACGCAATGAAGTGCACAGTGGAGGGATGTAGATTTTATGTTCGTATTGCCCAGTACAAGGATAGTAAGCACTTTGTTGTTTCGAGAATCACCGAACATGACTGTTCGGTCACAGAAGCCTCACAGACCCACAGGAATATATCATCGGCTTTTGTGGTAAATGTGATTTTGGCGAACCTTCATGCAAATTTGGACATGGCACCAAAAGAAATTGTCGCTCAAATCGCTGACACTTTCGGATACAGCATTCATGATCCGGGAGGATCTCCAAGTTCTGATCGCAAAAGGTGTCGCGACCAAGTCCTTCGCGACCTTAATTGTGTTCGGAAAGGGTCCGCGACCATGGATTGGTCCGCGACCATGAAAAGGAATTTGTTCCTTGTTCGGAATTGTAATCCGATCCGAATGTGTATAACTAAGGTTATCTGTTTAGGATTAGTTATATGAGTCTAATACGTTTAGGTTATTAATTCTGATACGTACTCATACGATTGGACTATAAATACCTTGTAATAGGTATAGTTTAGATCATCGAATTCAATCGAATACAATCAAGTCTAGATTGAAGTCTTAGACACATAGTTCCTTTGACGTAGGCGAGTGCGACCTAACGTTCGACGTGTAAAGCCCTCTTTGAAATAAAGAGTTGTGCAATTACTTTGAACTGTGTTTTCAATGAACCTTTGGGTTTCAGTATTTTTGAGTAAGATCCCGTTATTCCGCATATTAGAATCTGGGCGAGCCTAGTGCGAAAACCAAGGCTAGGTCTCAAACGGATCAAGTTGGTATCAGAGCAACTTTCCTATCCTGTGGATGGTGAAGACTCGCCAGGGTTACAAAACCTCCGGTGAAAATCCAGGCGATCAATCGACGGTTCCTACAGCCGCGTCTCCGACAATGTCTGACGATACCTCCGTTCAAGCTAACCTAGCCGAACAAGTGGCTAAGCTCTCCACCGACATGAAAACCGTGCTTGCTTGGATTAAGCAGCAGGCCATGATTGTACCTCCTGAAGTAGGGAAGGTTATGGGTGAGAAGACTGGTGAAGACTTGCGCAGGGCAGACGAAGATGGAGACGAAGGCGACCATAAGACCGACGACCTCGCCAACACCTCTTTAGTTGTCGGATCTTTCAAGGTCGACGCTAAGATTGAAATACCCATATATGATGGGGTGATCGATGCCGAAAAACTGGATTCTTGGATCGATCAACTTGAGACCTACTTTGACCTGAAAGGGTTCAGTAGCGCTCAAAAGGTCAAATTTGCACCTTCGAAGATGAAGGACCACGCCAAGACATGGTGGAAGGCCCTTGTCGCAAGTGGTGAAGCTGACGACCTTGCGTGGGGTCAATTCAAACGACTTTTGCGACAAGAATTCTATCCGATGGGCTACCTTGAGGAGAGATGGGAGCGTTGGCATAGATTGTACCAACGGCGCGACCAGACCGTCCAAGACTATACGACAGAGTTTCGGCGACAAGCAATGATCATTGGCATCTCACTATCCGACCCTCAAGTATTTCGGAAGTACACATCTGGACTTCAGAAATCGATCAGTACTGAGCTAAGTCTGTTCAGAGTTCAAGACATCTCGACCGCGGGCATGACTGCTTTGGCGATTGAGAAGAAGAATAAGACCCGCAACGACAAGAACTTGAGGGAGATTTCAACCACGACGAGCTCCGAAGAGGGTACCCACGATACGGGTAACACTTGTGAGCATTGTCATGTTGCTGGGCACACAAAAGAGAAGTGTTATAAACTTCATCCTGAACTGCGTCCAGAAAGAAAAAGGAGGGATGAACCAAGCACACGAACAGCTAAGGTTACTTCTATTCCGCTCGCAGAGGAAATTATCCAGTTGGATTCGGTTGAAAAGGCGGACACGACCTTGTCTCTAATGGCAATGCCGAAGGAGAAAGGTTCGGGTTCATCAATTGACCACAACCCGACAGAGGAATTGTTCACTGTTAACATACATGTGAAGCACGAGGTGGTCGCAGCCATCTTCGACCCTGGAAGCCAAAAGAATTTGGTCTCCTCCGGGCTGGTTCGACGACTTGGTTTGCAGACGACTCATCATCCTCGACCATATCCTCTGGGATGGTTCACTTCTGACGTGAATCAGCAAATCAAGAGTCAGTGTACTCTAAAGTTTGCAATATCTGCTCGTTAAATCGACGAGGTTCAATGCGATGTCATCCCCATCGATATTTGCCAAGTGATTTTTGGAAGTCCGTTCTTGTACGATCGTGACGCCCATTACCACCGAAGAGCTCAAGAATACGACCTCACAAAGGCTGGGATGAAATTTATCATCAGCAAAAATGACCACGTCGACACCAAGAACTTGGTGATAGCAAAGCAGGCGAAACGGATTGTCAATGCATGCTCAAAGTGTGTGCTGAGCGTGATGCATCCAATTAGCCAAGAGGATTGTGCTACATCGAGTATGGAAAATGGTGGTGTTTAGCAAGCTTGCCGGAAGAAAACAACGAGCTATTCGCAGAGGTACATAGTCGATCACCACAACGACTAGTCAAAAACGACATGCAACTTGTCTCTACGGCGCCACTATTCAAACTTCGCAATCCTAGCTTTGGGATCAGTGATGGTATCAACCTCGACAAGGGGAAGGCTATCTGCGAGTGGCCAAGGCCACAATCCATGATGGAGGTGCCAAGCTCCATGAGCGCCTATCCATACATTCGATCCGACGATTATAGCATTACTCATCGTGTGTTCATTCCAAAACTCCCAGTTGTTCTCTACATCTTCACAGTTGGTCACCAACGGGTGTTGGCTCCTTCTCAACAGGGGAGTCATGATCCGGGAGGATCTCAGGTCGAGCTCGCAACGGATTTGCGACCACGAAAAGGTTTGCGACTTTGGAAAGGTTTGCGACCTTGGGAAGGATTCAAACTCTTTGAGCCTTCAATGCTGGATGATGAGCCAGATACCATAGTACCATCTGTTGAAGACTTGGTCTATCAACGAGACGAGCCTCTACGTGAAGATGTGATTCTGGAGAAGAAGGTGACTACCACCCGCAGTGGCATTAAGGAGGCTTTTCGAATTGGTCGGAAAGGTCAACGAGTACGTGCGGCAAAATGGTACACCAAAGAAGATGGACAAGCCCAATTTCCACATCTCCAGTTTGATCGAGAGGTCGCAACAGGGGTTGGCTCCTTCTCAACAAGGGAGTCATGATCCGGGAGGATCTCCAAGTTCTGATCGCATAAGGTTTTGCGACCAAGTCCTTCGCGACCTTAATTGTGTTCAGAAAGGGTCCGCGACCATGGATTGGTCCGCGACCATGAAAAGGAATTTGTTCCTTGTTCGGAATTGTAATCCAATCCGAATGTGTATAACTAAGGTTATCTGTTTAGGATTAGTTATATGAGTCTAATACGTTTAGGTTATTAATTCTGATACGTACTCATACGATTGGACTATAAATACCTTGTAATAGGTCTAGTTTAGATCATCGAATTCAATCGAATACAATCAAGTCTAGATTGAAGTCTTAGACACATAGTTCCTTCGACGTAGGCGAGTGCGACCTAACGTTCGACGTGTAAAGCCCTCTTTGAAATAAAGAGTTGTGCAATTACTTTGAACTGTGTTTTCGATGAACCTTTGGGTTTCGGTATTTCTGAGTAAGATCTCGTTATTCCGCATATTAGAATCTGGGCGAGCCTAGTGCGAAAACCAAGGCTAGGTCTCAAACGGATCAATTCAATACGGCAAGGCATGGAGAGCGAAACAACTTGGCCTTGAGATGCTATTTGGATCTTTTTACGATTCATATAACTACGTGCCCAGACTGATACAACAAATCGTCGATACCAACCCTGGCACTGTAATGGACATGGTTCATAGGCCAGTTGTGGGCACAAACGGTGACGTGGTGCATGGAGCGGAGTACATGGAGCATATATTCTGGTCATTCGGGCAGACTATATCTGTATTCAAGTACATGCGGCCAGTACTCTGCGTGGATGGCACATTTTTAACTGGGAAGTACAAGGGAACTTTAATGACAGTTGTTGGCGCAGATGTAAACAATCAGCTACTTCTTCCTTTTGTCAGGACGATCACCAGAGCAGAGGCCTTCAGGCACGATCGATCACTGGTGTCTACTCTGGCGGACAGATGGAGACCAGAGACACACACATTTCACTTCCAGTGGGGGGAGATGACCATCACCCAGGAGGATGTGGTGATGTTATTCAGCCTGCCGATTCGAGGACAGGCCTGGGTACCACCACCCACTCCTGCCGGGTGGGATGTGGCATTCACACAGAGGTTTCACCCCCTACCTCTAGGACACGAGCCCTTCCAGCATGACGTGGGAGTTCCTGCAGCCTGGCTCGCTCACTTTCGGATATGCCCAGCAGATGCTGATGAGTGGACAATCAGCCGACACTTTGAGGTGTACCTACTACACCTGTTTGGTAGCTTCATGTTCACTGGTATGCTTACTCATGGTACATACACATGTATGTTACTTACTGCATTTAAATCTTAACTTCCGGTTTGTTTTTGTTCGCAGGTACGCACGGCGACACGGTGGACCGTTGGCTTGTTCCACTGGCATAGATGCTCGCAGACATGCCGATCGAGCAGATTCCACTGATCAGCTGGGGCTCGACGGTTCTGTGTGCGACGTATCGAGCGTTGTGCGACGCCTGCGTTCGCCGTGCCCGACAGGCAGTTATGGCTGGGTGTCCTCTCCTCACTCTCCTGTGGTCGTACGAGCACCTTCCCGTAGGACGACCGCTCGGCATTGATGTCCCCGTGCCGCTGCCGGAGGGGTACCCGCCCAGGGATGCGAAGGACGAGGCAGATCGCCCGACCATGGGGGATCGCTGGTTGCAGCGCGAGCTGCAATGGGCCACGGTCCAGGTGCACGCATGCTAACGGGCGTACAGTGATGAGCTGGAGCTGCTCCATCCCTCGCGTGTTTTCTGGAGGGTCTGGACGGCCACCTACGTTCAGAGCACAGCTGCAGGCGGGATCTCATCGATATGTACAGGGGACCGGGACTTATGGCTCACCCGATGTGTTCTTGTCTTCAGCCATATGTTGGAGGTATACGCTTCATGGCGGGTGATGCGACAGTTTGGCTTATATCAGCTTGTCCCTCCTGTCGACGCTCCACATCGGTTGTCGCACACCCAACATGAGTAAGCTCGCGATCATCTCTACGCATAGTGTTTCCGCTCCACAAAAAGGCTTAACACTTTTGTTTTTCTTGCAGGCAAACCCGCAAGGGAAAGAAGGCTTTCACTTGGGAGGATCGGCAGGCTCCGTACACTCGCCGCTGGGAGGAGAGAGCAGGGATGGATGTAGTGCGTGAGGATAGGCCATACGATCCGAGGACATATGGCTACTACCTTCGACGGTATATCCGCCGCACCATTCCTCGCATTGGCCCACCAGCTCCAACGCCTGCCGAAATCCCTGCCCCGAGTGTGCAGCAGACGTACAATCCACACCACGCATCCCGTGTGCACCGCCAGGTACGAACAAATACTCGATTTCTTGCTTGTTATTGTTATTTCTGCTTACCATTGTGTTCTGGTCTTGTAGGTTGACGGCCTTCGTGAGATTACCTCCACCACGCAGCCGCTACTCCATCGGGGCGAGTCACGTCTACCTATCACACCCGAGAAGTATAGGAAGGCCATCGCCTTCATTCATCGAGTTGCAATGCAGCTGTTGCGGGAGAGTTCCGCCACTTCGTCGACATCTGCTGCACCTCCTCCGCCGAGGGCCCCTCCCATTCAGACGCCGTCGCAGCCGGCCGCTCATCCGCAGGATGCACCCGGACCGTCAGGTACGGCCATCGACGCCCCTATTTATCTTGGTGCACCCCCGGCCCGCTCTTACCGTTCAGGTGTTCCACCTCACGTGGACGTGGCATCGCGTGGTGGTGTACGGATCTCTGAGGGTACCCCTGCGCGCCCTTTCGGCTCCGATTCCAGCCTGGGGTTCGACATCACGTTCGACCTGGACGACGAGTACGTCGCCATGTCGCAGCGTACGGTGCACGAGCCTGCCGGTACCTCCTCATCTGCTCCATCGGCACCGTCCAGTAGGCGCCCACCCTGCATTCCGCCTCAGCCCGTCCATGCCGACCCGGACGTGGTCCTCGACCCTACGTACGCAGACTATGCTGACATGTTGCAGAGGGGAGACGACACCCACCAGAGCCAGCATTAGTTGGCGTCCGCACAGCTTGGTTATGCGCCTCTGCCGTCGCAGGACCCTCCTGATACAGGCCTCAATCGGGCGACCGCCCAACCACCACCACATCGACAGCTGTCACAGAGGACGGTGCGGGGACGCACCACCTACTCACCCTCACCGTTTCAGCGGGACCGGCCTCGTCGTCCGAAGAGGGGCCGACATTAGTTTTTTTTCTAATTTCTTAGTCAATGAAACATGATTTGTGTTTACATGTATGCATGAAACATGGTTTTTCTATAATTTAGCCTTTCTACTTTTCAGTATTTTTTTAAGTTCAGTTCTCACTTTTGATAACCCTACAAATTAAATTTACCACGACACATACGAATAAATCAACGGAACCCCTCGCGACTCTTTTTCTCCCTGATTAGGCGGGTTGCGGTAGTTCAATATACCTTTCTATGTTTTACCACGACACATTCCGCCTCAGCCGTCACAGAGGGCAGAAAATACCACATGGGTTATTTTTGAAATAATCAAAACTATGTTGGTTATTTTGGAAATAACATACACCACATTGGTTATTTTTGAAATAATCAAAACTATGTTGGTTATTTTGGAAATAATATAAAACAATAACTATTAGTTTCTATTTTGAAATAATATAAAACAATAATTATTTTGAAAAAAAATTGTGTTTTGCCCTAAGTCGCTAGCCCAGTTGGCGACTTAGGCTGGCGACAGAGGAGGTGGCCTAAGTCGCCAACTGGGCTGGCGACTTAGGGCAGAAAACACTAAGTCGCCAGCCGGGCTGGCGACTATGGTCATTTTTGCAATTTTATTTCTTTTGTATTTTTTACGAAATTATTTTTTTACTTTAGGTTTTCCGTACGAAAAATTCTTTTTCAAAATGCCGACTTTTAAAATGACATATATAATATATCTAAAAATCCCAGCCAATGTAAATGGATTTTTGCCAAAATTTTGGGAAGAAACCAAATAAAAACCAAAGCTGGTAAAAGCTACCAAATTTTGGCAAAAATAAGCTTCAAGCAAACAACCTGTCTCTTCGTTTACTACTTTACTGGTAATCATGCACGTGTCTTACACATCCCAACACTATTACGAATACCAAAAATTAATTAATAATACCATAATTTACTCAATTAGTGTGAAGGTGTATACCAACATACAAAATTCACACCGAAAAAATTATACTTAATCAAAATCTTGATTAATACAGAATGTTGTCATTCGACAATTTTCGTCAGCAACCAACATTTAATTTGTCAAAGTATGCCTGCAGTGACTTTAATGAGTCCAATCAATGTAGATGGTAGGTAGTGTGCATTAGAAAGGTTACCTATGTTATTTTCAAATATATACGACAATCGTTCTTAAATATGTTCTTTTTTCAAAACTATTTTTTTCTCAAATATTTATTATTTTATGAATTTTAGACAAATCTTCCTGTGCTATCTCTATTAAATTGGGTTGTTAGATTTATCCTTTGCGTGCATGTGTAAAAATTAAAAACTTACTAATTATAGTAGATAAAATTTGTTTGCACAGGTATTTATTAAATATATTATTATCCTTTATTAAAAATATAATTGTCTTCGTAACTACACTTTTAAAAAATATGACATATTTGAGAACAGAGGTAGTAAGACAGCAATTCAATACTAGAAAGGTGTTCATGCACCAACATTAACAGAGAAAAGATTACAGCAAAGTATGATTAGAACATGTGAAAAAGCAAAATAATACAAATTTGGAGCCCTAAATCCAGTTCCATCCACCTAAGTGTGGCCATGAACATTTAAAACCTTCAAATAAACAAAGCTCAGGTTCCAAAAACATCACACCAGCAAGGAGTGATTAGTGATTCAAGAATAAATATTTACATATAATAAAAGGTATAACTTTACCTGTATATTACATGCCGATAATTGTACATTTATCTAATACTTCTGTGGTGAAGCATATTGTATTGATAACAGGAGCAGGAGATAAAAAAAACAACATATACATGTATTTGAGAGAATAGAACTGCACGATAGATTAATACATTTCAAGCATTGTTTCCAGCAAAAGGAATTGAGTTCATAGAAGAAATATTAATAATGGTAGTAACATGACAGTATCTCCTGATAGGATCTGAGTATTTCCCCTTGGTAGACCAAGTTAGTTGGAAGAATCAAACACAAACAACAATGTTCCACAAAACATTTAACCTTCCGTGGTATAAATCACCCTAAGTGTCAATGAATGATTGTTTATTTGATATATGGCACAGATATAGTCATCCAAAAACTAAAATAGTTGAATTTCCCCTTACTACCAAATTTGCACCAAAGCTGCCAATCGATAACTAAGTTTTCGAGTTTTGCAAATATACACTAACTAAACTTTTGATATTTCTTTTGTAATGCACAGTACAATTTTGTGTTTGTAAATATTGGTTGGGAGCATTCACAAAGGCTTCTTTTGCTATTCTGTGGCCACTACAACATGGTAGGCTAGCGTAAGCTGTAAGATCGCTGAGAAAATTTTTTTTCCCAGCGGCCCTACAGATGAAAATATAATTTTGATTTTTCACCGATGTGTCAGCTAAGAAAAGTTATTATTTGTACCAGATCTACCGCTAGGAATAAATAATATATAGCAAGTTGTAGATCAGTTTGGAAAATGATATATAGGATCTATGGAACAGCTAAGAATATTTTTTATGTTGGGAAATTTTTTTTACCAGCAGTCCTGCAAGTGAAAATATAATTTTGATTTTTCACCAATGTGTCAGTTGGGAAAAGTTATTATTTTTATTAGATCTACCGCTAGGAATAAATAATATATATTTTTTGCGCAAAACTGAAAATTTCCAGCAGAATAATAACAGATTTATTATTTTGACAGGAAATTTTTAGTAACAGAAAAATTCTTGATAGATTTTTTTTTTGCCAAATATATAATCCTCCGATCTGCACCTCTGGCACTGCTCCTCACCAAAATCTTGTCCTCATTGCTCCTCTCCCCCACCGCTGGCCGACACCGCCACCTCTCTCCCACCACACCCCACCTCTGCTCTCCCACCGATCCCCCACCGCACCCCCACCTCGAAACCCTAGTGGCAGCGGCGTGCGGAGGAGGGTGGAGGCGGAGCGGCAGTGGTTGAGGGTGGCGGCGGAGCGGCCAGGCACAAGGTTGGCGCGACGCGACAGATTAGCTGGCCTGTCGTAGGCGTGCGACAAAGGGGCTTGTCGAGGGGTCGAGGCCAGCAGCCCGGCACTGCAGAGGGGCCAGCGAGGCCCAATGTGGCAGATAGGCAGAGGGGGGCGAGGGCTGGTGCTCCGCACGGCAGGGCTCCGGTGGTTTTGTTCCCCTGAATTCGGAGCTGCCTCTAATTGGTGCGAATACAGGTAAGATTGTTAATATTGACCAAAACAATAGCAAAAATTGAATTCTCAAGCTGTTTTAGAATGAACAAATAGGGTGTGGATGTTCAGAAATTCCAAAAATTTTGTTCCAGCAATCTCGACCAAATTGTTTTTTTTAACACAATTAAACTTGTGTGTTCTAAAGATGAAAGAAAATGGTACACTATGTGAATGAAATTGATCAGTACGTAATCAATAGAATCTAAACAAACAACAAAATTTCAAGAACAGGATTAATCATACTTGAAAACAGATTTCAGAAAACTGTGCATAACACATTTAACCATTTGCTTGTCAGTAAAAACATAAAGTATAGCAGAAGTGGACCTGATGGCTGTATTAGAGTTCAAATTAATCCTGATGTTGTATATTATGAGTTTAAGTCTTGTGCTGTTGGTGTATGGATTATTATGATTAATTTCTTTTATAGGATTTTCTTTTATTGAGATTCAATTGTAGTCCATATTAAATAGTTGTGTGACTATATCAAACAGTGGCCATCAATGACATCGAGTTTCTTGTGGTACAACTCCATATTCCAAAGGAGTTGGTCCAACTTCTCCATAGTCTTGCAAATTTCAGCATAAGATATCTCCAGAACTTTGTCTAATTCAGCATTGGAAGTCATAGTGGTTGGCTCTAACACCAAATTTGTTATGTGCCTAGATTAAGAGGGAGAGAGATAGATAGATGGGAATAGACTTTAAATTTTATTTCTTACTTACTCTTTACATGACTCTTACATCTCTTATATAATAAATCTATCTCTAATGGATAGATACTAACTAAGAGATAAGAAAAACCAAGTATAGAGATAAATAAGAATAGACCGATATACACTAGTTAAAAGATAGGAACAAGATCAAGAATAGAGATAAGATAGGATTAATTGAACTAGAGATAAATCCTAATTTAAAAAGATATCAATCCTAATTTGATTTGTCTAAATTTATTCATAAATAATTCAAATAGGATTAGATTGGGATTCAAATTGTTCATATTACAATTGGTAGGCTATATATTATCTTATGACTCTATTGTTAGAGGAAAGTAAAGAAACAAATTCAATCTTCTACCACTCTGTCTCTCTCTCTCTCCCTCTTCAACCTATTATCTAAGCTAGGGACACAATAGAACCTTTGTACTTTTAAAAATGTTCATTTCAGTTTTTGTACACTTTCCTTTAGTTAGCTACTTCAAGTGAAATTGTTGCTTCACATACTAGCTAGATATTAATGATGAAATGATATGATAAGAAAAAATATAAGTAGATTTGCCCTCACAAATACATTAGAAAGATATATTAAGTCATTTTAAAGTTAACACTTAGCTAGCTAAAGGACTAATTTCACTAAAAACAATTGGGTACAAAGACAACCAACTTGAAAGTATAAGGACATAAGTGCACAAGTTAAAAATATAGGAACTTAATTGACCATATTGACAATATATGGACCAAAATGAAAATTTCTAAAAGAACAGGATTTGTGGTATAATTTGGACTATTTTAGATGAAAATACTCTTCCGTAAAATTTACTCAATTGTATTATTTGTCTTGTCCATTTGTATTATCTTGTTCATTCACAAAAAAGAGCTGAAGTAGTAACAAACGATACAGTAATGGATATCTGAAGGTAGACAGCTTCAGTTTTAACAAAACGAGTTAAGGAGTTGCATTGTAATATGCAGCAAAAACAAAAAAGATTTTGAACAAGCCACTCCAGTTCTAAACCAAATAGAACGGCAAAAACATTGAATTATCAAAGATACCTATGTTAAGAGTTCCACAGTAGAAATATGCCTGCTCATTATTGCTGCTACTAACGGTGTGCAATCCACATTAGCATGGAGCACAGGCTTAACTGACCTTAAGAGAACCTTGGCCATGTAGTTAATGTCAACCCTATTCTAAGTAATGAAAGGCACATTAGTCAACTTGTATCATACAAGGAAAAATAATTATTGTGACTGGTAAATTGCACCTGGAGTAATATAGCCACTGCATCAACAAAGCCTCTTGATGAAGCAGTCACCAACGCATGCGCGGCAGCTTCAGGCCCTGGCATCTCTGAGGAGATCAGAAGTTGAATGGCTTCAGCCTCACCGAAAAGGCTAGTTTCCAATAATGCATCTTCAGAAGCCTCCTGGGAGGCTCTGGCCTGCGGAAGCATTTCTAGAATATCCAAGTTTCCCTCACGCGCAACAGCTGTTGTTGCATAACCCAGAAATAGCTTCTGATTGACATCAGCTCTAGCCGCCTACCATTAAAATTGCATGACAGTTTAGATAACTATAGGATCTTCAATAATACCTTTCAGTAGAAACTAGAAAGATAAACAACATAAAAGATATGTATATCACATATTGGTTTCCAATACTTGGTTACATGATATGTTGGACAATCTAGCTAGTGTAAATATTTTCTTGAATATTGATCTAGAAATGGGTATCATCAATTGTAGGTTAGACTGGGTATACTGGAAGACAATATCTATTCATTGGATCATTTTACAAAATCGAGCAAACCCCTTAATTTTTTTTATTTTTTTGAAAAAAATGACCAATCCGGGCATGGGCAAGCCACACTCAAGTAAATGGTCATCTATGTTACTATAATACCACTTTACATTTGTCACCTCAAAGAAAACACCACTTCGTGTTTGGATGGCATTAGCTACTCCAATGGCTACTGTTCAAGACTAATAGAACACATCTCTATACATAACAGGGAATACAAACAAGATCCTCCAACTTGATTTCAGTATTCTCATCACCTAACAGCTTCCCAAGTTTCTTTGGGATTTGAGTAAGGATGGCTTGCCCCACAAAGTAAGCAGTCATTAGAAGCTTTCCAATCTTTGACCTCCATTCGGTGCAATTTGCCTCATTCCAGCTGTCATGAACCACCCGATTGCGTTAGTTGAGCATTGCCAAGCCTTGTGTTCGGCATCCAGCCATACTCTTTCAATACTTGTGCCTCGTTTTCTGTTAAATCTTCCCCAACCAGTAATGGCTTGTTTTCAATAAGGGCTGTCCTGCCACAACCACTAAGCTTCATTGCAGTAACTAACCTTCTGATTTGCCATTCTATTGGCAACAACTGCACAACCTCAAAGAAGTATGTTGCATAACCATACTCAGGGCGCTCAAGAACAATTCTATTATGGCTTTCAAATACAAAAATGAAGGATTGCAATTCCCTACACCATCCCCATTCCACAGCACAATTACGAAACTGAAGATAGCGGGACTACTCAATGAGAGAAATTAAACAAGCTAAATAGTAAATGGCCACAGCAAGTGTTTTCACGTCTTGCTGCAGGAAACTTCAACATGGATGCTTTTTGTGGAAATAACTTTGCAATCACATTTTCAAGGTCTTCAAAGTCACTTTCTATGCATTTTGGCAGCACTTCATCACCTTCTTCAACACCATAAAGATTAATCTCGTCAAGCAATATTCCTTTGTTTAGAAGAATCTGAAGAAGTCCTGGAGCATCTTCTTCAAGTGCTTTTTCAATTGAATCCATTGCAGTTTTTCTCCTTTTCCTTTGACGAGAACAGTTAGCAATACCCTCATCATGGTTTAGACTCCCAGTTCTTGTTGTTTTAACAATGGGCCACTAGTACAGAAATGAAGTCTACTAACCCCTATCTTCTATCAGTTATTGGCGATATAGCAGAAAACCGATAGAAAATGTGCCTCGCGGTCATAAAAGCCCAACGGGTGTATTTTCCCTATCGGTTTATAAGAAACTTACCGATAGAAGAAGCAGTATGATTTACTCTAGCGGTGATGAACATATTTGCCGTTAGAATATATGCATAAGTACTGACGGGAGAATGTTGTGTGCCGATAGGACTGGTCGACTTCTACAACTAGACTTATTCTATCGGTCATGTATGCGTATACCGACAGAGTATGTACAAAATTTCAATATGTAGTGTGCCGATAGAGCCGTTCGCCTTCTACAAATATTTTTATTCTACCGGTAATGGATTATTGTACCGTTAGAATATATCAAAAATTGCTTACAACTGTTCGTCGTCAAATAGTTTTATTCTATCGGTATTGAATGTTTATTCCGTTAGTCTATAGCAAAAATATTTTAGAACTGTTCGCCTTCTACAGCTACTATTATTCTATCAGCAATGTACGTATATACTGACAGAGTATATACAAAAATCCCTACCGGTAATATGTATTGTGCCGATAGAACCATTCGCCTTCTACAGATGTTTTTGTTCTATCGGTATGCAGTTTTTTTACCGATAGAACTTATCTAGTACTATAAATACACGGGTATGTCTCTTTCATTCTCACAGTTCATCTGGCGTTTGTGGTCCTAACCCGTAAGCTCCATGGACGGCCGTCGCACCTCTACAGGCGACCGCTACACCTCCGCACCTCCATCGACGCCCTCTAGACTTCGGCATCCCAAGCAAGGTACGTAAAATTTTGGCAATATTGTTATATTATTCTAATCCGATTATGGCATGCAATTATTCTGCAATTTTTTTATACTTCATTTTGATGTGTCTTCTTTTCAATATGATTATGATCTGTGCAGGTCCTTGTATGATGCTCATGAGGGGCAACGTATTTCAGGGTTCTTCATCGCAGTACACTGCCTACGTTGGCTTGTTGGCGAAAGAAACGGTGAAGATCACCGTCGAGAGCTGGAAGGGTGTGAAGGGCGAGTTCTTGGTTGGCTCGGTCGAGAAGATCCTTAAGCCCGGCGTGTTTCTCAAATCAGGACCTATAGAAAGCATCTTACATTTTTTTGCATGCACCAGCTTGTGGCCAGATGCTAACCTGCTTGGAGAAGAAGAATTGTTGTCATTTGCACAACCATTCTACACCATCACTACACAGAACAACATATATATCTTCGAAGGTAGCTTCTTTTTGTTAATGGAGTTGAGTTGAGTTGAGTTGAGTTGAGTTGATCGAGTTTGAGTCCGAGGAAATCACCAATACAAATGAAACTCGACGGCAGTTCCAGCTCCTCGGGAGTCTTCGAACTGAACTCCTATGGTTAAGTCCAATGTGGTTCAGACATTTGCTGTTTTGGATGAATGGATTTGTGATGTATCAGGTCTAACTTGTAGTCGGTAGTTGCATTGTCGCAACCTACAAAGGTTCTCTTTTATGTAAAATGTATGGGCCACTGGGTCCTCGTCGTGATCTGTTGTTAATTTCAGACGTGGCTTTTCTAATATACATCGAATGTGTGAATTGTTGTATTTGTATATTGTTGTATATTTGTGTATCATGTATTGCTAATTGGGACATGAACTTGAATGTGTAGGGAGTATTTGTGTATTTAATTGTATTGGTAGGTAGGTGTGTATTTGTACTGCTGTTTCAGACATGCACTTGAATTTGTGAACTGGCATGTGTATGTTTGCACCTGAATTTGTATTGGTGAACTGGCATGTGTCTGTTAATTTGTACCTGAATTTGTGAACTGGCATGTGTAATTTTTTGGCAAGATGAAGTCCCAAGTACCTAAGAAAGGTATTTTTGTGTCTCCCAGTTAATCCACAAATTAGCATTTCTTGAAATATTGCTTTATCTTCTAGTTAAGATCCATTTGATGTAAGATCTGTTTGACGTTACATTGATGCACGAGAACTGGTGTCATGTGTGTCCCAGTTTACCTCCTCTAACGGTAAGTACACATATTTACCGGTAGAAATCACATATTTGCCGATAGAACAAGACCTGTACTTGCTCAGTAATGGACATTCTCTAACGGTATATGTGTGTTTTTACCGATAGAATATGTGAGAGGCGAATTACCTTAGTTGGTCTAACGGTTATTTCATGTATTTACCGTTAGAAAAAGGCCTCTACTGGTGTCATGTGTGTTGGTACAAGTACCTCCTCTAACGGTAAGTACACATATTTATCGGTAGAAATCACATATTTGCTCAGTCATGCATCATCTAACGGTTAATACACATATTTACCGATAGAAAAACTCATGTACGTAAAGTGTCATGCATCGTCTAACGGTCAATACACATATTTACCGATAGAACAAGACCTGTACTTAATCAGTAATGGACATTCTCTAACGGTATATGTGTGTTTTTACTGATAGAATATGTGAGAGGCGAATTACCTTAGTTGGTCTAATGGTTATTTCATGTATTTACCGTTAGAAAAAGGTCCATTATAAGGAAAACCCCACTCGACCATTGCTGAGCTGCTCTTTAATTTGTTCTGTTACACTATGTGTCCCTCTGTTTGCGATGAAAGTTCCACGCTCGCAGCTACACTGCTAGGGTGATCAGCGCAGGCTGGAGGGAAGTTGATTGCGCCCCTCTCTTTAAGGTATGCTTAATTGTCGACACTTATCTCTCTCTCCCTCTAGATCTCCCTCCCTCTCTACTTGCAAGCTAGCTGTATTGTGTAGTTCCAAGTTTGTAACTCTAAGCTTGGGAGCTTGGTAGCTGGAAATGCGTTATGTTTTAGGAGCTAACTAGCTTGTATTGTGTAGTTAGCTAGGTTAATTATTGTTAATTTCGTCAGGCTAGGGTTCAACACATGTATCTGTTGTAAGAGGCTGTACATGTACATATACATATATAACTTAATCGGGCAAGCTTCATGCAGTGCTGACTCGTTAAATTTTGTTAATTGTAGATGGACAGGAAATATTGGATGTATGGAATAAAGCGTACTACTCTTGAATATTTGGATGGTGTGAATGAGTTTATTAAATTTGCTGAGCAACAAAAGGAGAGGAAGGGAGAGAAAATATGCTCTGTCCTTGTACAGATTGTATGAACTTGAAGAGGTTTAGCAACTCTGATCAAATTAAGAGTCATTTGATTCGTCGTGGCTTTAACGCGCGATACACCCGTTGGATATGGCATGGCGAAGATCTTGAGGAAACAAGCACCACTACTACCAATCAGCAGGATTCGGATGTGGATTGCAATAATATCGATGATCATCCGAATTTTGATAATGTTCATTCCGATGTGCACGTAGATGATGATGATGACGACAATCTAGATGAGATGTTACGTGATGTAGAGGAAGATTACAACGAAAACGACTTCTGTGAATTTGAGAAACTGATTGCTGACTCTGAGAAGCCTCTGTTCCCTGGATGTGCAACATTTACAAAACTGTCTTCTGTGCTGAGATTATATAACTTGAAGGCAGGCAACGGTTGGAGTGATAAGAGTTTCACGGCACTATTAGATCTTCTAGCGGACATGCTTCCAGAGGGAAATGAGTTGCCAAGATCTACTTACCAAGCCAAAAAACTGTTGTGCCCGTTGGGAATGGAAATCGAAAGAATACACGCATGCCCAAATGATTGTGTGTTGTACCGTAACGAGTACTCCAGTTTGCATGTTTGTCCAAGATGCGGGGCATCGAGGTATACGCGTAGGGACCGGATTGACAGTGAACGTCATGAGGTAAAGAAAGGACCTCCGGCGAAAACTGTGTGGTACTTGCCTGTGATACCTAGATTGAAGCGGCTGTTTGCAAATCCGAAAGTCGCGAAGCACTTGCGTTGGCATGCTGAAGCCCGGAATGAAGACGGAAAACTGAGACACCCAGCTGATTCTATTCAATGGAGAAACATCAACAGAACATTTGCTGAGTTCAGCGGCGAACTCAGAAATATAAGGTTCGGGCTGAGTACAGATGGTATGAACCCACATGGTAATATGAGCAGTCGGCACAGCACTTGGCCTGTTTTTTTATGCATCTACAATCTTCCTCCTTGGTTATGCATGAAGCGCAAGTACATCATGATGGCGTTACTAATCTCAGGACCCAAACGACCCGGAAATAATATTGACGTGTTTCTAGTTCCTTTAATCGAGGACTTACAGAAATTGTGGAGCGAGGGGGTGAAGGTGTGGGATGCATACAAGAAAGAGAATTTCATCTTGCGGGCCCTGATATTTTGCACCATAAATGATTTTCCGGCCTACGGCAATTTGTCGGGGTATAGTACGAAAGGAGCCAAGGCTTGCCCTATTTGCCTAGATGAAACTGAGAGCATGTGGCTGCGAAACTGCCGGAAAACAGTGTACATGGGTCATCGCAGGTTTCTTCCGGTGCATCACACGTATCGTAAGAAGAGGAAATCATTTAACGGGAAGCCTGAGAAGGGATCAGTTCCAGTGTTTCTGACCGGTAAGGAGATTTACTCGCGCGTGAAGGACATCAAAGCTGAGTTCGGTAAGCATTGTAAACCTCGAGAAAAAAATGTTTGGAAGAAGAGATCTATTCTATGGGATCTACCGTGTTGGGAGCACTTACAAGTACGACATTGCGTTGACGTCATGCATGTAGAGAAAAATGTCTGTGACAGTTTGATTGGTTTGTTGTTGAACATTCCGGGAAAGACGAAGGATGGTGTGAAAGCTCGTCGTGACATGGTGGAAATGGGGATAAGGACTGAGCTTGCACCTTTAGAGAATGGAAAGCGTACATACCTCCCCCGGCCTGCTATACGTTGTCCAAGAGCGAAAAAACAGAACTCTGTCGGTGCCTGCACGGTGTTAAAGTTCCATGTGGGTACTCCGCGAACTTGAAAAAACTTGTGTCTATGAAGGACCTAAAACTGGTTGGCATGAAGTCCCACGACTGTCATGTCTTGATGTCACAGATGCTTCCCATTGCTATCAGAGGCATTCTCCCAGTTAAAGTCAGAGAGACAATCACAAACCTATGTTATTTCTTCAACGCAATATCTTGCAAGGTGAGTACGTGCACTCCTACTATAAGTTCATTACCTCCATTTCTGGAGCTTAATTAGAAGATTTTCCTGATATGAATATTTCGCGCAACTGTGTCCTCGTAGGTAATTGATCCGGATGGACTGGATGCTTTGCAACGCGATGTGGTTACAACTCTTTGTCAGCTCGAGATGTATTTCCCTCCATCCTTTTTTGATGTTATGGTCCATCTGATTGTTCACCTTATCAGAGAAATTAAGTTTTGTGGACCCGTGTGCCTGCGCTACATGTATCCATTTGAGAGATTTATGGGTGTATTGAAGCGATACGTAAGGACTCGTCGTCGACCGGAGGGGAGTATCATGGAAGGTTATGCCGCCGAGGAGGTGATTGAATTTTGCACAGATTACATGGCCGGGGTTGACCCAATTGGCGTTCCTAGGTCTCGACACGAGGGTAGGCTTCAGGGCATCGGAACGATTGGATTCAAAGCTATCGTCCCCGCTCGTGATGTGTACGCAAAATCACATTTTTGGGTCTTACAACACATGACGGAGGTCGAGCCATACATACAGGAGCACAAGGTAATGTTACGGTCACAGAATCCTTCGAAGCCAGACGTTTGGGTCACCAGAGAACATAACAGGAAATTTGCTGAGTGGATCCAAGAAAGAGTCACGCGAGCTGCAGACGGCTCCGTAAGTGAAACTGTGACATGGTTGGCTAGAGGCCCAAGATTCACTGTAGGGACTTGGCAGGGGTACGACATCAATGGGTATTCATTTTACACAAGAGCTCAAGACGCAAAGAGTAGCATGCAATGTAGCGGAGTGACACTGTTTGCTATTTCCGAGGATGCCAGGTCAGTAAGGGCGCTGAACTCATATTACGGTGCTATTGACGAAATATGGGAGCTCGATTACGGATTACTTAAGATTCCCCTGTTTCGATGCCAATGGGTCGAAATCCCTCGAGGTGTTCAAGTTGACAGTTACGGGTTTACTCTCGTCGATCTTGGTAGAGTCGGACACCAAGACGATCCATTCATACCTGCAAAGCAAGCCACACAGGTATTCTACATCATTGACCCGGCCAATCCGAACTTGCATGTTGTCCTCCACAGCAAGAGACGTATTGTTGGGGTCGAAGACGTTGTCGACGAAGAGGAGTATAACCAATTCGATGAAATACCTCCATTTTTAGAGGACATTCAATCTATCCCTACTGAAGATATCGAGGAAACAACGTATCTGCGAGATGATCACGAAGAAGGATTATGGGTTGAGAACCATTAATGTTTATTTTCCATTCCAGGGATAAATGCCAAGCAAATAGCCCACAAGTTCTGCAGCAAGAGGTGAGCAACTTATCATTAATACATCAGGCTAGTACATTTTTTCTTAGAACTTAATGATAAGCTAGTTCACAGCATTAATATATCTCAATTAATTAGTTAATTTTACTCCACAACATGGGTTCTAACATGTACAGTACCTTTATCCTGTAAGTACTTAATTCTTCCCTTCGAATAGCACTTGCAAAAATCTCATTGCAGGCTCTTGCTTCTTCAAATTAAGCTTTGCAAACATCAATTTTTCTGACGGTATTTTGTTATTTATACCGATAGAAAAGGACATCCAGTACTTTAATGTGTCTCAGGCACTTCAAAAGTTTCGCTGCGAAAAGTTTTCTTATTCTATCGGTATTATTATATTGTACCGTTAGAATAAATTCGTTAGTTCACGGTATTTTGTTGTCTGACGGTTTTTTGTTGTTCCTACCGATAGAAAAATACTCCAGCGCTTCGAATTCTCAACCGTGTCGCCATGCGTCGCTTTGGAAATTCTATAAGTACCTCGATCGCCATGCGTCGCGGTATTTTGATGTTTTTCTAATTCTCGAACGCTTCAACTCATCTTCTCTTTCACAATGGCAACCTCCATGGGATCTTCAGCCACGCCCTCCCCGGTAAGAACTCTAAATCTCCTGGGTTTACCCCTGTATTGTTAATCCATGCATGTTCAGTAAATTCTTGACCTCTTGATTTGCACAGGGAAGGGGAGCCGTCGAAGACACTGCCAAAGTCAAGGCCGAGCTGAGGGCCCTCCAGGAGGAGCACAAGCTCCTCACGGAGAAGCACACTCGGCTACGGCTTGACCTTGACGATCTCTTCCAGCGCATTCAGCACATGAAGACGGATGGTGACAATGCTAGGGCGAGGACGAGGCGTCTTCGCGAGGAGAAGAAAGCCGCGGATATGACCATCACTGGCTGCGGTTTGACAATGAAGGATACCATCGCGCAGCTGAGGGAGGTCGCAGGCCTTCTCGACACTGAAGTAGTTGATCCTGAGAAGGACAACTTGTCGCTGGAGGAGTCCTGCGTCCTGGCTACAAGTCAAACTGACTCTATTCTACATGCAGCCAGGGCTAAGACCACCCCTTGACCTAGCATTTTGGGTTTTATTTTTTTTTATAAGTGATAAAAGAACAATGAATGAACAATTTCTTTTTATGTCAATTTTCCAATTTTCCGGCCATCTTCCCTCTTTCTTTATCATGCTGCAGCTTTCAAGCACGGTCTGTTTGATGTTAAATTGTGTGTACCTTTTCATTGCTCTGACGGTATTTTGTTGTTTTACCGATAGAAAATGGCACACAATACTATAATTTCAGGCACTTAATTATAAAATTTTTCTGGGGAAAATTAGTCTCACGGGATTTTATTGTTTGTACCGATAGAAAAAGGCACCCACTACTTCAAATATTTTTCCGGGAAAATTACTTTTTCTATCGGTATTATTTTGTTGTACCGATAGAAACGTACATAATTCTATCGGTATTATTTGGTTGTACCGATAGAAAAATGCAAACCAATACTATAATCTCCGGCACTTAATTAAAAATTTTTTCTGGGAAAAATTGGTCTCATGGTATTTTATTGTTTATACCGATAGAAAAATGCATCCACTACTTCAAATATTTTTCCGGGAAATTTACTTGTTCTATCGGTATTATTTTTTTGTACCGATAGAAACTTACATGATTCTATCGGTATTATTTGGTTGTACCAATAGAAAAGGTCATCCACTACTTTATTACTCGTACATGGCCCTTGAGTTTCCCTCCAGTCGAACAGTTGCAACTTAGAGCACTGTGTCTCTTCGAGAGTGAAGAAAACCACAACCTCCGCCATGACCACTCAGTTCCCCTCTCCCACACGACGATCGCCGGCTGGATACTGGTTCGCCACTGCCACCAATTCTTATTTTCGTCCTTCGCCGGCGGCCGCTGCGTTGTACACCGCCTCTCCATCACCACAACTAATCGCCGTAAATACCCTAATTCGTCGTTCTATTTCCAGCATCTTCCTTATTTGATCCTAATGTTTTGTACGTACTAATTCTTCGAGTTTTGCAATTACACTAGGGTTCCCTATTGTGTTATTGGATTATGTACATTCCGCAGGCAATGTTGATTTAAATTAGGGTTTACATAATATGTTCCAGTGGTGTAATGAACCTGTTTTGAGATTTGAACTTATCTATACTGCTGTATGTGTGATCAATTGTATCCAACTGCCATGTAATGCACATTATGTGTTGGAGTAGTTCTTACATATATTCTATCGGCTGCTGATGTGTTTACCGATAGAAAATATTTCTGCACAAGTAGTAAAACTTAATTTGGATCTGGCCATGCAATGTACTAGTTTGGTTGGGAATTTTTACTCACTTGGTATGAATATATGGCAATGTGGATGGGTCTTTGATGTATATGTTTCAAATGCCTATACATGACTTTTCCCAACCTAATAGATGTGAAATCCTGATGACTTGCATACAGGCTAAAGACTATGCACAGTGGCACTTACATATCTTTATATTCCATTAGCATTAGGTTTGTCAGATTATGCACAGTGGCACTTAGATGCTTGTGTGCATATTTACGTGTGAAATAATAATGCTGGCCCATGAATATTAGTATAGGAAATCATCGAGAATGATATATGATGACAGTGAATGGTGGCTTGTCAACAAAATTCCATATATATAGAGAACATTGTTATGTTCTATCGGTATCTGACGGGGTTGCCGATAGAAAAATTGTGTCCTGTGGAGGCAATTGATATGGTCTATCGGCAGCTCATGTGTTTACCGATAGAAAATATTTCTGTACAATTCAGGAAGTAATTTATGCATGTCTTGCTTTTTATATTATTTTCCCTTTTGCAGCCCTAATTAGTCTCCAGTCCTGGGCGAATTAATTGCCATATGGTTTGTTGATGGTTTTGTAGGGGAAGACATGTCGTCGTCTTCATCGGATGGTACTAGTGGTTCGACTGGGGCCAACCCCAACGTAACTGAAGATGTAGTTGTTACATCCCAGCGCAAGAGGGTGGGGCGAGGCGCGACGACGTTGGGGCGTTTGGCCAAACGCACGGATCTTTCTTGTGAGTTCAACCAATTTGGGAGGCCGATTGGAAAGAATGCTGGGAGGTACGCGGCCTACGTTGGGCTGTTGGCGAAAGAAAGGGTGAAGATCATTGTCCAGAGCTGGAAGGACGTGACTGCAGACGAGAGGGATAGGTTGTGGGCGGAAGTGAAGGTTAAATTAACTGAAATCGCTGAACTCTTTCGTAATCACGTTCTCTTGGCTTATACTAAAGTTTAACTAACTCGTGATTAATTAATTGCATGCATTTTTTGAAAACAGGCTAAGTGGAACATCCCCGAAGATACACCTAGGACGGCCTGCTTGAAGGACATGAACGGAACATGGAAAACCTTTAAGAGCTGGCTCGTCAGTAACTTCCTCGCTGCGGGGAAATCTCCTTGCGAGAAGTACCCCTTCATATCGGAGGAGGTATGGGAGGAATTCACCAAGCAGAAGGGGACTGAGGAGTTCAAGGCCCTTAGCGAGAAGAATAGGGCGATCCAGAAGAGGAACGACCACCCGCATCGGCTCGGATCCCGGGGCTATGCGGGGAAGGAGGAGCAGTGGAAGAAGGAAGACGAGCAAAACCCTGTCATCGACACCCCTGAGTTGCCGCTCTCCGAGATCTGGGATGAGAGGTGCAAGCGATGGTGGAGGGGGAGGGGGTCCGTGTCCTCCACCGGGTCTGTGCAGTTCGCAACCCCTGGGGATGCCGACATTGTGAGGCGAATGGTAAGTTGGCTAACCTCGTAAACTGTGTGCGCACAAGTGTACATAAGGCAATTTGTCTCACAAGGTACCTTCAAATATAACAGATCTCTTTTGAGAAGGAGGCAGTGGAGGGATTGTTTACCCCGCAGAGGGAGAACGACATCCTCACCCGGGCTCTAGGAAATAAGGAGCATCCCGGGAGGACACGGGCCGTGGGAGCCATTGTGTCGTGGAAGGCCGGTTTCGCAGATCCGGCTCCACCGAGGAAGAAGGCCCGCTCCTGGAAGGAAAAGGAAGCCGAACTCTCCGATAAGATACGGGCTGAGGTACGGGAGGAGATGCCGGCTGAGGTGTGGGCTGAGGTGCAGTCTGAGGTGCAGTCTGAGGTCGCACAAATTAGGGAAGAGCTCGCACGGTTGAGAGAAGCATTGCTGGCCAAGAGTGCAGATGCGGATACCCAGGACGACGGTACCCTGCGGGGTCGGATAAGCAGTTGCGCTTCGAAGGTCCTCGCGGATCCAGTGGATCTACTTGAGGTGCTGCAAGCCTTCATCTCTGCACTTAAGTTGATGCCACTCCCATTCTGTTAGAGTTGTTTCGCTAACCTGTTTTAATTGTTACAAATTTGCAGAAGCCGGAGGGCTGCATCCTACGGAATCACGTAGGCGCCGGCCAGGAAGTGGTTGGACACGGCTTCGTATATCCGTCAGGGCCGGATGTCCGGGTCCACTGTGTACCTCTGCGGTCGGGGTTCGCAAAGGTACAGGTGGACATGGCCATGCCGGGCTACAACGATTCTCCGTTGCTAGTCCCAACAGAGGAACTACAGACACTTGCTGCGGCAGTGGGCTCCTACATACAGTGGCCCAAGAAGTGTCTTCTAATACAATCGGTAAATCCTACACATTTTAGATTACATCCTACTTAGTACACTCAACTTGCAAAATCTAACATACGTGCTCATTAATTGAAGTGGCCTCCCGTCGGGCTACCAGGGGACTGCGCCCCCAGCTCGGGGCAGGAGGGCCGATCTCGTGTCAACCTGGACACATCAAAGACGGCCTCGACCCCACCCAGCGCATCCACGCCTCCACCTCGGAAGAAAGCCACCATCAGCTCGCCCTTGCCTTCGAAGGTACGCGCTCAGTCCCCGGCAAAAGGCAAGGGCGGCAAAGGCAAGGGCAAAGGGCGACAGGGACTGCCGCGGAGGTTCACGAACGGGCTCCCACTCATGTCAGAGGCATCTTTGCGCAAATTGGATCGATCAACCAGAGCCCTCCATGAGTGGTACCTACATCGAGCTCGGCGCAGCCTGAACTTCTTAGTTCCCTACAGGCCTGGGCAGTTCCACCGTGAGCCCGGGACTATATCCGTGGCACACGAGGATCTGTTCGACCTCTACAACTGGCGGGAGCTCGATATGTCCATCATACGGACTGGAGTCCTGTGAGTTTGCTGATGCTATGTATTGCTGTTTTCTAACTCTGTTTGCTAACTCTGCATTAATGTTGCAGTTCATTTGAATACTGAGTAACTTTCTGTGAAATTAATATTAATCTCGTCCTTCGCATGCAGGTGCATGTACAAGCTAGCATCAGAGGCTGCGTGTGACAAGGTGGGTTTCCTCGACCCAGAGAAAATAAGCCTCACGATGCTAGAGCAGGACGCCGCGCACGTTGAGCAGTACATATCCAGCGCGCTGATGGCGCAGCAGGACAGGGACTTCATTCTGGTGCCGTACCACCAAAGGTTAGTGCATTTCGTACTAATTTAACTCAATCTTGTATGTTACATCTGAGATGCACTTTGAGCTAGCGGTCCTCTTTTACGTACAATGCAGGGGCCACTGGATCCTCATCGTGATCTGTCCGCCGAGGAACGAGGTGTACTACCTCGATTCGATGCATGACAGATTATCGATGGAATATGTGCTCAAGGGGAATATGGAGGCGTAAGTAACTTATATGTTTGATTTAAATTTTGACCTCACTAGCTAATGATAATACATTAACCGGCAATACTAACTGAAATGCAGGGCTTTTGATAAATATGTGTCCGTTGGAGGGAGGCATGCCGCACCGCAGGGCTC